>CM057342.1:279296848-280567146 GCA_030015575.1 Agapanthus africanus
AACACCAGGTTCTCTACTTTATTCATACACCTATAACTTCTCAAAATTTGGACCTTGTGATCCTACGAAACACTTGTCTAAGAACTAGAGAAGTCATAAGTAAACAGAATATAGTACGAGTACCAACCCCTCTGTCCTAATGGACACTGGACAACATACATTACTCTGTATAAGTCCCCTGAGTCTAACAACTCATTCCCTGTGTGTCGTAGATTGAAAGCTGTACTTATGGTTAAGAAGAATTACACCGCTGTTTAATGCTCCTTGCCTAACCATCCACTGATATAGGTAAATGTCATAGACATAATTTCAAAAAGTTATATCTCACTCTATAAAAATAGACGTACAGATATATCAATTTGAAATTGGTGCATAACAACGGATATTCAAAACTAAATATTTGCCGTCCGGCAAACAACCCAGGCGATTTCCTCAAATATCACCAATTACAACGAATCCCGATATAATGAGGATGATCACCTAATTCCCAATAACTTACTCCAACTCATCATCTGTAAAACCATACAGATGTGAGAATCAAACCTGGTAAATACATACCCTGGAGCAAGGATTAATTGGGAAATCAGTTCTCTTTTAACAGTACACAGTGAAACTGAAACATGTAAATGTATCGAAGGGGTATCCGGGTATTCCTAGTAATGCCTCTTCCATTATCAGATTCACAACTGTAACCGTATATTTCTTTGCCATCTCTCCAAATCCCTTTATATGTCTTTAGTCATTACCTTCTGTACACCCCTTCAGGCTAAATGGTTTTCTTCCTTCCCTACCGTTCGGCACCAGCCTATGGTTTGGAAGAAGACTATCCATTAAGCATAATGGGTGTACTGTCCTAATCCTAGGAGCACTCGCAACGCGAGAGAAGGTAAAGATAAAAGACAACTGAATAAACCTTATTCCTATTTCTCCTGAACCAGAATCCATCCCCGAACTGGAACAAGTTCGTATATAACCATACGATGGATTATCCAATAAACTGTGGATCTTCGTAGTGATACGGAGTGTCCTGGAGAAAAACAAAGGTGAAGTAGGAGTGGCGATGAAGCACTTGGTTTGGTCGTGAATAGCAGTCGCAGTTTACTTTGCCCTTTTACTAATCCCTTTATATGTCTTTACTTAATACATTCTGTACACCTTCGTTGGGCTAATTGGTTTTCTTCATTCCCCACCGTTCGGCACCTGCCTATGGTTTGGAAGAAGACTATCCAATAAGCGTAGTAGGTGTACTGTCCTAATCCAAGGAGCACTCGCAACCTGAGAGAAGGTAAAAGGAAAAGACAACTGAATAGTCCAATTCGTTTTCTTCAGAACCAGAAACCATCCTCGAATAAATTCCTTCGGGTTCGTATATAACCATACGATGGTTTTATCCAATGTAAGTGGATGTTCGTAGTAATACGGGGTGTTCTGGAGAAAAAGGGTAAAAGTAAGAGTGGCAATGAGGTATGCAACTCTGACAATCCAAAAGCCAGTGTTTAAGAAGGTTCGGTTAACATGGTCATTGAGTCATAGTCCAGGGTCGGGTCATGGTCGCTGCCAAAGAGAGAGAGAAAAGAAACACTCAGCGTGCACTCTAACCTAGATCAGAATGGTTATCATTTTATCTAATCAGGAAACCTCCTACTGTAACCTCAAATTCTCCTCCAAACCTGAAAGAAGAATTAGTCGGGATCACCCGAGGAGTAAACCAACTCATTAGTGGGAATCGGGATCCAACTATCATCGCATGATAACCTGATGGAATCCACTCACGTTATCACACTCCAGAAGGTATACGCATATCTGGCAAGTTTCAGTTTCTTTAGAAACTCCCGATGTGATTTTTACCCCATGCTCTTATGACCTTGACTTTGGCCAACAAATCATAAGTCACATGTCAAGTTCTACCCGTCATTTTCCAAGTTAATTTGAACACACCCGTACCTACCCTTGACTTTGGCCAACAAAGCAGTACGACTGTCCCAAACCAACGCATCTATCTATGCAACAGAAAAGTAACAAATAGCTACCATACACTATGCCTTAACTTTGGCCAACAAACATAGCATGAATACTAAATACTACCCGTCTGAAATGACGGAGGGCTATGAATGGTTTTTGGCGAAAAACCTTTAACGTAATGAACTTGATATCGTTGAAGGAACCAGATAGCTTTATAAAAATATAGTGGCGAAAACCTTTGCTAAAGAGGTCACTCCCGGTGAAGGGATCTCGGCTCTTTCCCCATAGAATGAGGTGCAGGATATTCCAACTGAATACCACGACGCAAAGCAAAAGGCAATCGGCTATAGTGAGGTTATTACCCTGACGCAAACTTCTGTCCAAGGGGTCACTCCCGGTGAAGGGATCTTGGCCCTTGCCTCGTCGACTGAGGTGCTGGATATTCATAACCGAATACCACTGTGTAAAACAAAAGAGAACGTCCTTGCAATAACAGCTTTTTGAAAAATGTTCCAACAACATCAGAATAGGTTTGTTTAGCTTGCATTGATCCGAATCAATGCAGTCCCATCAATTAATCACACCACAAAAGAATGAAAATACGATGTACGTATATGCCATCCGCATTCGCCACTGGGTCCCGTCATCACCCGTTAGGTTACTTAACTAACGACAGAGCGGGGACTGGACTAGCACGGGTGTAAAACATATACAACATCTACTGGTATATATATCGATATATAATAATCGCTCGAGGCGTGATAAAATGCAACATCATATAAATGTAATAAGCATCACAGAACAATACAGATATCTGGGATCCCTGGGTTTCATAGAGCCGCTGCTGAAACCCGACGTTCCCCTGGTCGTGTGGATAGCCTGTGCAACGAAATCCTAGACCCCTACGGGTGCGGCAAGTTACCCGCCGAAACCTGAAGTGAGGCAGCCCTCTTCAACAACGTGAATGGACCACCTAGCACTTCACAGAATTCGGTAACTTGAGCACCCCTCCTTGGGTCAACATGTACCCTCTACGAGTGCGGCGAATAGCCCGCTAATTTTAGAGTAAAGCCCGCTCCGTCTCAAAGCCATGAGATGCAGGCCCGTTGCGCTCTAGAACCCGGCTATCCGTGCACCCCTCCACGAGGTAATCCTAGTACAGAAAGTAAAATATATACAACGGGTACATTGACCTAAGCCCGGTCGTGCCCCAAAAGAATAATATACAAACAGGCAGTGACGGCAGTCCACATGTCGGATGCTCGCCCCGCAATATCAAATGTACAAATACAACCAAACTGTACTACCATTGCATCCAGGCTATCCACCACAACAAATCCGCAACATCACAGCACAACACAGAACATCAACGTGAATGTCACGTTCGCAAACCCGTCTAAAAGGAATATAGCAATTAGACAAGATTTACCGCTCGAATGATATTCACGGTCGCAGATATAATGTAAGTACTGTAAACTAACGTATTTAAAATTCCGATCGACAAAACTTCCCAAAGTGGGCCCCAAGTACAATTCCAACACTCAAAATAATTTGGGCCAAAACTACATATCAAAAAAATCATATTTCCATGAAATAAAGCCCCAGAAAACATTTGGGTTACTGTAGCCCAAAAAGGGCCGCGGAAGGGCCGCCAAATACCACATTGAGCGGCGGTTCCGCGGCGGAATTTTGGACTTAGGTCTCCAAAATTTTTCTGTAGCTTTAGAAATGCCTGCATGTATTTTTAAGATGCCTAAAATTATTTTTTGAACAACTTTTAAAATCGACAGCAAGCATACATAAATGGAAATACGAATCGGAAATTTCGATCGATCGATATTTTAAACGCGTTAGAACAAGCAAGTAAAGGATAATGGCGTGGCTCTGATACCATGTAAGTCTACGGTAGCGTCCCGGCCGTCTTTCCGAGGCCAAAATGCAGAAACGAAAACTTTTTCTTAACTTGAAAAACGGCGCTATCGTATGCTTAAAACCCGGATCGAACCATTAACCTACAACTAGCTATAAGAGAAAGGGTTGGAAAGCTATACCGATCGATCCGTGTCCTTCGGTCTTTGGCCACCATCCCAAGTTTCTCGCGGCAACTCCGGTCTCGATCTCCTCGTCGGAAAGGGCACCACATCATCGATTCTTTTTACGGGCTCCCGCTTCATCCGAAGCAACTCGGGCACGAAGTGTGCTAGCCGACGTGTCCAAGGTGTTGTAGAGAATGTTTGTGATCACTTTGCCTCTTGCATCCATGAGTTTGGATGGAGGTTGAAGATGTTGCCATTGATGGAGGCTATGAGCTAGAAGAAGAAGAAGAAGAAGAGAAGGCTTTTTCTTTTCCTTTTCTTTTGTTGTGTTGGAATAATGAGATGAGAGAGAGCAAGAAAAAGAAATACAAGAGCTCCACCACTACCTTGGCTGCCCCTTTCTCTCCTCTTATCATATCATCATATATCAATCCACTAATGTGACATTTTTCACAAAAAAGAGACCATGAGTCATAATATATGTCCATGTCACATTAATGCATCTCATGATGAATTCTAGCTCATTATTTCCACCATCCAAACATTAATCCAAATGTTTGGCATAACAAAAAGATCCGGCAATATCTAAAGTAAACTCGTGACGGATCACAAGAATACCCCTTACCTGTATATACATACCTGCATCCGCATTCCGACTGAATGCGAATGCGACGAGACTAAAGTAATCCAACAAATATAATACTAGGATCCGGCTTAAACCAAAACCCACTAGTACGATCCGTCCGATCATGATCCGTGCAATACCGCACGTATAAGATCGAACCCTGCCATATATCATACAGCCTCTACAACGTTTCGCCCGAAACTTGAGAAACAGTCTGTGGGGGACTCTAAAGACTTGTCAATACTTTGGCTGTGGATTTAACCACTAACACGTCAGAGGTACTAGCTGTACATAACGGGCAACCAGGTATTGACCAAAAGGGAGGTCGATGAGCGAACTCATCCTGACACCCTGCTGAGCCTGTCAGTGACAATATCTGTACAGTCCGGTCCGTTCGTTTATGAGCATCGCATGGCGGGCCTAGGGGGTTGGTAAAAGTCAGACCCCCAAAAGCGGTACAAGTCGTGTCGGAGTGTAGCCCAGAACACCCTGAGATACTACTGGAATACCTACCAGTAAATCTCCTGCCTTGGCCAAGGACTTCGTGTAATGGCTCTCCTAGACACAGTGCGATCTCACCTCCAATACCGGGAGAGACGAAACCCATGCCGATCCGCTCACTGCCTCCATATGGCTCGGGACTGTACCAACCTAAAAGCTGTTTGCACAACTCCTTTGAGCCGTGGTAGGGTAGTAATCAAATCACAGTGGAAACTCACACGAGACAAATGACGATCTCAGGTCGATGAACTAACATGTACACATGTCACCAGGGAACTGCTATCTGACGTCAGGTATAATACCAACTAGCATGTTCCCGGCGAGTCCTGTTCGGTGTACTCATAACCCAATGAGCACATGTACACATCTTAGGTGAACCAACTGACACCAATAGCTTGTGAGACTGGCCACCGCCCCTCGTCGGGGTCTTGACTGTATACACTAGTCTACTCCGGAGTATCGATGCCCTGTCTCGAAAACTCCCACGACTAAGGACCTTTTAAGGATGTGCTTATAGAGCCCAGCTCCCACGTATATGATCGCCATCATACTACTGGCCGTCAAGCAAGAATCCTAAGGGTTCTACCAACGTGCAATAATGATCGGTAATGTCACCTAAAGCAGTACATGATGATAAAGATAAACCAGATAGCATACTATCATCTTGAGTAAGACTGTCCTACCGGTATAGGTCCTCCCTCAATCATTGCAATCACGTGCCTGTGATCCAATAATTGACTCTGTGGGCACTATATCCAACACATACTTTGTTGGTGTATATGGATTCCATCTCAGATCGCTTACCATCCAGCCATTCTTACAGAGTCTCCACTCCTGATGGCCTGCTCGAAACCAGTTGGGTCTTCATCTCATGATGCAATCCTCGTTCCCACTGTCATAGAGAAAACCGAAGTATCTCTGAGGTGGGTGAAGAACCCTACTAGATCGGCGGAGAGGCTGAAGTTCGTTGGGAACTATTGAATCCTCCGGTTCTACCAAATCATCAGCTGCAATTTATATAGCTGGAACTCCTTCCGGTTCTACCTCATGACCACTGATTTCTTCATAAGAAATTCCCTTTCTAAAAGGTGGCATGCTGAGAAATAAAACACTTTTTGTTCCTCGGTGTGGTAGAAGACATTCTCTTGCGAATGCTTGGGATATCCAACAAACTTCCACAGAACTGACCTTGCCTCGAGCTTGTCCAGATTTTGCTTTTAGACATAGGCCGGACAACCCCAATTCTTAACATCCTTAAGAGATGGGCTCTTCCCATACCATATCGCATATGGAGTGGTAGACATCTGATTTGGTTGGAACCCTATTCAATAGGTATGTAGCTTCTCAAGAGCATAACCCCCAAAAGGAAATAGGCAACTCAGTAGTACTCATTATAGAGCACACCTTATCACATAGGGTGCAATTGCTCCGCTTCGATACACCGACGTGTTGTGGTGTATACGGAGGAGTAATGCTGAGAGAAAATTTCATTCTCCTTTAGAATAGTCCAGGAATTCCATGCTCAAGTATTCTCCTCCTTGATCACATCAAAGGACATAATACTTATACCCGTTTTGGTTCTCTACTTCTAACTTATATTCTTTGAATATCTTTAAAGGTTCAGACTTGTGTTTCAACAGGAACATATGTCCGAATCTTGAGAGATCATCAGTGAATGTAATGAAGTAGAAAGAACCAGTCCTGGCATGTGTAGAAAGGGGACTTACATACATCATCATGTATCAATCCCAAGAGTTCACCAAATCTTTCTCTGTTTCCAATAAACGGAGCTATGGTCATCTTATCTTTGTGACATGACTGGCAAGTTTCACAAGATATAAATTTAAACTGATTTAAATATGCATCTTTATGTAACTTAGCTAGTCGCGTCGCATTGATATGACCTAGTCTATAATGCCTCAAGAAGGATTCGTTCATTTCTGAACTCTTTCTCTTGTGTGTGTTCTGTACGTTAAGAACTGTGGTTTGATTTAGAACGTATATGCTTTTAGATAACGTGCCTGAACTGATCAACTCTTGATATAGGAAAATGTTCAAAACATTATCCAACAATACAAAATTATATCCTTCTTTACTAGATAAAGAGACTAAATGATGTTGTATATCAGGTTCGGTATCTAATAACATTCGGTCAGAATCAATGTATTTGGTAATACAGGGTGATAACTGCCAACTACTTTGGCTGCAACACTTGCATCGTTTCCAACTCTTGAAACTTATCACCCGTTTCCAGTTCTCTACCTATCTGTAGCCTATGTAACATATTCATATGTGGGATCCTGATCTGGTATCACATACCCAGGACGTAGAGGATACTGAGAAACGGTTCTCGGTAATGAATACACCCGAAGAAGATGCATCAGCATGCACTTTCTTCGTTCGGGCGGCACAGGAATCCTGGTAATCCTCTATTTCCTTCTCGGTCTTATAACAATTATAAGTTGGAGCGGGACCAACGTTCCCCAGCACATTATAACAAGCGGGTTCGGTCAATACATCCGTATTATTATCTTGATTAAGGCGTGACATGGTCGCTATCTGGAGAGAGGGAGAAGAAAACACTCAACGTAAGCTCTTTCAAGATTAGATTGGTTATTAATATATCTAATCAGGATGGCTCCTCACTGTTTTAGTCAAATCTTCCTTCAAACCTTAAAAGGAAAGACTAGCCGGGATTAATTACAGCTTACAAGTTCGCTAATTTTTCGGCCAGGCCAGTGTCGGTACTTTGAGGGAGGATTCCCGTGCTTTCGCACGGACCTAATTAAAATAAACCTCATTTTACCAGGGTCGTAACCCCGTTAACACCTTTCTAGACACCTACTTGATCGGCTAATTGTAATGTGTAAAACTCTCGCAAGAGTAACTCTTACTCGCAGTGGGTATCAGGATCCAACTATCTCATAGAAGGTATGCAATCTCATTGCAAATTTCAACACTTTAAAATTCCCGATAATGTTTTACCCCTAGCATCCTATGACCTTGACAAAAGCCAACAAACCATAGGCAGCTAGTCAAGTTCAACCCGTACATTTCCTGATTGAATAAACCCACCCGCACGACCCTTGACGAAAGCCAACAAAGTCGCACGACTACCCTAACTCAATCGCATCATATGCTTATGCAGATAAGCATAAATAGCTACCGCACACTACGCCTTGACGAAAGCCAACAAACGTAACACGAATACTATGAAGTACTTATCTGAAATGATGGAGGGCTGCGACAGGTTTTTAAGAAAACTTTTTGCGTAAAGAACTTGATATCGTCGTAGAATCGAGTGATTTTGAAATGGAGTGTTTTTAAGGCTTTTACTAGTTTTGCTAAAGAGGTCACTCCCGGTGAAGAGATATCCGCTCTTTCCTTATCGAATAAGGTGCAGGGTATTTCACAAATACCACTATGCAAAGCAAGAACTAGAGCTACCAGTTTTCGAGACAAGTTTCTACAACATCTTAGGTTTCATTTATTTCATTAATCTCATTAATGAAGTCCCATTTATTATGCTTCCCAAGCATCACATATGAAACGAAAGCAACAATATTAATTATATCTCTTATATATAATATAGGCATTCGTCTTAGAATATAATCAATGATCACATCACAGAATATCGCAGCAGAATAAAAACATATGAAATATTGGATTTACTAGGATTTCCGGGTTTTATTTTAAGCATGTATAAAACACAGATTCCACGGTCGTGATGAATAGCCAATCCCACACCCCTAGACCCCTAAGAGAGCAGCAAGCAACCCTACCAATTCTAGAGTTAGGAGACCCGTTCTCGACTCCACGAGATGGTCTTCCACTGGACCCTAGAACCCAGTTACTTGTGCTCCCCGCCTTGGGTCTATCCTAATGCAGAAAAGTAAACAATATACAATGGTGATATCATCCTCAACCCGGAAGTGCCCCAATAAAAGAATATTACATACAACGAATTTTACATGAATGAAAATAAAAACCCTCATCTCACATAAAAACCCCGGCTATTCAAAACACGACGATCCAATATAATATATCACAGCAACACATCACATCACATGTCATCAACGTAAATAAATATGCGTATCCCAATTTTCGTTGACATATAACATCGAAACCGGCGATAAACCACATATTACACTTACGGTCGCAGAAAAGAAAGTGGAAAACTACAACAGTTGGAATCCACAGCCACCTTAGACATCATAAACCTAACGTATCACATAATTTGGATTTCATGCCTAACCAAATGAATTCCTTAGACATCGCATGCCAAACAATTATAAACCCCGCATTTTAGTCTCGATATTCAAAACACCTTTTAATATCTAGTCGGGCAATTCAACAAGATTCCCGACATCCTGATCGTATGCTCGTCGGAAACTTTAGTAGATGGCCGCACCCTCCGGTACCATCGACGAAGTGCACTAAGGCGGAACACCTCTGCCGCGAGCACCCGAACGGATGCTTTTGGCGACGGGGTTCTCCTACAGTCACTTGGTCGGGGCTATGGAGCGTGGCTATCTATTAAGTTTACCCGGCGAGTATCCGCGTATGCTACGTGATTGCGACGGACTTTTGATCTCATCAAAATCCCGTGGCAACCGATCAAATGAGACTAAACTGCTAGATTTATAACATTCAAATTAGTTATCTCATAACTACTTGTGGATTCCAAATATTGTATCCCATCACATGATACCAGGACGAACGTTAAACTTTTCGATCGATTCATCAAAGTCCCACAATTTCCCGACAGTTCAACACTTGAGCACAGTTTTAGTAGTACCCAGAATATGCCACAGTACCTATGCACCAGCCGTAGAAGGGCAAACCCAAGCCTCACTCATGTTGGCACGGAACTACGTCAAACCCTAGGGTTTGACCGTGGTTCTGCGATCCAAAAAGTCGAGTTAGGGTTTCATTCTTCTGGAGGGTCCATAGAATCACTTACATGTTTTTCCGAATACGTTAAACTTGGAAAATGGGTTTTTGACATTCGATCGAACTTTTTAACTTCGTCTAGACAACATGCGAATAACTCGAAACATTATTAAAACTATGAATACGAAACACTCCGAATTGCTTATAGTGTAATATTACATCACATGAAAAATTAGCAAAAACAAACAACACCTGAAACACCAAATCCCAGTATCTGGAACACACCCAAAAATTTAACCCATTCCCTCACTGAATGGCCGGCGGGCTCGGAAAACCTAGCTAGCTGCTCGGCCCAATTCCGATGAAAGGGGGTGAAATTTCTTGTGTGTTAATGTTGCATCTCATACAACATTCTGCACTTGTTTAAATAATTTTTTGAAGAAAATTTAAAATCGACAGAAACTCAAATTTTGCATTTCAAGTTTCGGAGTATTTATCTCTTCACTAACCATGGAATTAGTTAATAAAACACACTATACTAAATGGCAAGTAGAAGAGGATGATGAAGTAGGAAGTAGGCTCACTTTAGATTTGATTTTCTCACACTTTTTCTCATACCTCCATTGAAGCTAGAAAACTTTGAGAAAGAAGAAGAAGAAGAAGGATTAACTCATCAAATGAATTAAAAAATGTGTGTGGCTAGAAATGCAACCAAGGGTTAAGCATGTCATGCTTAACCCTTGTAGAGAGTTAACCATAAACATGCTTAACCCTTGTAGAGAGTTAACCATAAACTATGGTTAAAGGTTAGGTCAAGAAATATCTTAAGCAAGACAAAGAGAGTGAACAAAGTCAAAGATGCCTTGAAGTTTCTACAAGCTTTCAACAAATATCAACCATGACTAATTCAATAATTTTTGAATGACATAATGATAAATATAAACCCTAATCTAACCCTAGCATGGTTTAACGCTCATTAACCCTAGTTGCATTTGTAACCTAGCATGATACATTTAACATATATCACATATACATCAATGTATCCAAAGTGAGAAAAGAAATCATAAGTGAGCTAATACTAGTTAATGTAATTTAATATATCAAATATATAATTATACATTAAATTATAAAATCAACTCTTGATTTAATAATCCGGCTATATCACCTATAACCGACTAATATCATATGAATCAACTAATCGAATCAACACTTGATCCGATAACCTGGCTATATCATATATAACCGACCGATATCTCATATCACGAGAATAGAATACGGTATCTCATATCGTATCAATCTCGGTCCCGCACATATCACATATGTGCTCCTACTCCGTTTCGCTTGAGCCAGGAAACCCCTATGTAGGACTCTAAAGACTCGTCAATACGCCGGCAGCAGGTGATGATCATATCAAACACCCACAAGCCGCAAGCGGTCTTCTAAACGTAATGTCCACCCGGGTATTGAGCGATCAGAAGTGTAAGTGCACGGCGGCGGCCCGGCCGTCAATCCGACGGCCAAATGCGGAAGCGGTGAAAAACTTTAATTTTGCGAACTTTGCAAACCGGCACCACCGCGCACTAAACCCCGGATCGGGCGATTAAACTAGTTCTAGCTAACTACAAGATGGGAAGAGATATACCGAGTGATCCGAGTCCTCTGGTCTTCTCGTCATCGTCCCGATCTCCCACGGAAACTCCGATCGTCGCCTCCTCGCCGGAAGGGCACCACATCGCCTGCATCTTTTACGGGCTCCCGCCTCTATACCGAGGCAACTCGGGCATGAAGCTGGCAAGTCGACATGCCCAAGAAGTGCTGTAGAATGTAGTTTAGATGATGCTTGTCTCTTTGGGGTTATGTTGCCTTGATGGAGGAATCAACAAGATATGAACTTGGAGATTTTGGTAGCAATGGAAAATGAGATGGATGATTAATTTCCCACCAAAAATGAAACCTCTCATTTTCTCTCCTCTCCCAAAATTGTGGCCGGCCATGCTCAATGGTGGAAAATGGTGGAGTGCAAAACCAAATACAAGAGGGAGGTAAGTGTAGGAAAAGAAAGAGGTGACCACATCCAAAGCAAAAACTCACATCAACACCTTAATCAACCCATACCCATTCAAATCACAATTAATGCACCATCATGGAGGAAAGATGCTAAACATATCATAATGAATACATTTGCAAGAAACCCCCTCCACAAATGTTATTTGCACAATTGCAAATAACCCCCTCCATCGTGAAAGTCCGGCCGGGAAAGAACAAAGGAAAACCGGCCGGAACGGAATGCAAACTGGCAACTCCAGAAAACTGGTCCCGTAATAAATTACAGGTAAACCCCGATGCTGTGCATACACACCCGCATCTGTATTCCGTCCGGATACAAATGCAAAGAGACAAAATCTACACTGTACTAAACTAGGATCCGGCTTAAACCAAAGCCGGCTAGTAATATCCGTTCGATCCTGATCCGTGCAATACCGCACGTATCCGATCGAACCTTGCCATATATCTATACGGCCTCTAGTACTAACCGTCCGATCCTGATCCGTGCAATACCGCACGTATCTGATCGGACCCTGCCATATCTCCATACGGCCTCTACAGCGTTTCGCCCGAAAGCTGAGTAACTGAATGTGTGGTGGACTCTAAAGACTCGTCAATACAATGGCTGTGGATTTAACCACTAGCACGTCAGAGGTATAAGCCAATACGTAACGGGCCACCAGCTATTAACCAAAAGGGACGTCGATGAGCGAACTCATCCTGACACCCTACTGAGCCTGTCAGTTACAATATCCGTACAGTCCGGTCCGTTCGTCTACGAGCATCGCATGGCGGGCCTAGGGGGTTGGTAAAAGTCAGACCCCCAAAAGCGGTACAAGTCGTGTCGGAGTGTAGCCCAGAACACCCTGAGATATTACTGGAATACCTACCAGTAAATCTCCTGCCTTGGGCAAGGACTTCGTGTAATGGCTCTCCTAGACACAGCGCGACCTCACCCCCAATACCGGGAGAGACGAACCCCCGAAGATCCGCTCACTGCCTCCATGTGGCTCGGGACTGTACCCAACTAAAACCTGTTTGCACGACTCCTTTGAGCCGTGGTAGGGTAGTAATCAAAGCACAGTGGGAACTCACACGAGACAAATGACGATCCCCAGGTCGATGAACTAACCTGTACACATGTCACCTGGGAACTGCTATCTGACGTCAGGTATAAGACCAACTAGCATGTTCCCGGCGAGTCCTGTCCGGTGTACTCATAACCCAATGAGCACCTGTATACATCTTAGGTGAACCAACTGACACCAGTGGCCTGTGAGACCGGCCACCGCCCCTCGTCGGGGTCTCGACTGTATACACTAGTCTACTCTGGAGAATCAATGCCCTGTCTCGAAACTCCTACGACTAGGGACCTTTTAAGGATGTGCTTATAGACTACCAGCTCCCACGTATATGATCGCCCTCATACTGCCGGCAGTCAAGCAAGAATCCTAGGGGCTCTATCAACATGCAATAGCGACCTGTCAGGTCACCTAAAGCAGTACACGATGATAAAGGTAAACCAGATAGCATACTATCATCTCGAGTAAGACTGTCATACCGGAATAGGTCCTCCCTCAATCATTGCAATCACGTGCCTGTGACCCAATAATTGACTCTGAGGGCACTATCTCCAACAATCTCCCACTTGCACTCAAGGCTAATTATTGCGATGTCGTATACTCACAGCCCGTGTGATACCGAACACCCAACTCCTCTACTAGTCAGTCTCACAGAGCTCGTTTGCGAGACTATTGCGTTCGAGGAATAGCCTCAGCGAGTGGATCCGCTCTGATGTTTCTTTCTATGTCTCTCTATATCTCAAGTTCGCGGAGAAAGCCATCTCCCGAAATGAGCAATACCTGTCTTAGAATGTCTGGATGTCTGATGGGACCTAGCTCATAAATGAACTCCAAATCCAAACTTCTTATACTGTATCGTCAACTGAACTTAATCAGTATCCTGCGCCATGCCACCCTCAGTATTTCCTTGGACCACGTGTCCAAAATACTGCCCCTCGTCAGAAGGAAAACTATAACTCTGACAACCTCCCTGTCGTCCATGTCACCTTGGAAGCCTGGAATGATAACTGTCTCCTAAATGAGGCTGTCGTTATCATTACCCTAGAACATCTACTTATGTTCTAAAGTTGCTCCCGACTGTTTCTCCAGGATTGGATCAATATCAACTTATTGCATCTAGTGCAAGAACAACATCTGGTGTGGTACTTGACATCTCATGATTGACTCAATTGCCTAAGCAAGTGATCTGCCAATCATGCACATCCCTCTCTACTTTAGTCTATAAGACACCTTTAGAGAGGGTGACTCCATCACCTGCAGGTACACTACCGTGCCAGGAGTCGTCCATTCTAAATACTCTTAGAATGTTGTCGAAGTACCCTGATTGGGAAACCACCCAAATCTAGATCTAAAACCATAGATCTAGTAACCAGTATGTCTGATATAATGTCCAAGTCCCATGTGGAGAAACCACTGTGTGACGACCAAAGTATAACCGATCGTAGTATAGGAGTCTCTTTTCCTACTTTGTGTATGTCATCCAAAACCCGGATATTACACCCTACTACCTTCTCAACAGATCCATCCCCTATTCTGATGAAGTCAAACCTATGACTGTCACATCAGAAATAGATGATCTATCTCCGCTATATCTGCTTTAGTCTATAAATAGACATAAGCCTGATGTCCACCAATGCTTCCGCTGCTCCCACTGACTACGACAACCTTCTGGCAGAGTCATATAGACGTGCACTTCTAAAGCTAGTTTAGAACGACGCTATACTCATCCTCCCACCGGGTCTCGCAGCCTGGAACAACAGCAATGGCAAGTGTGGGTAAACAAGAACTTCCCTGTCACCGTCCTTGAGGCTACCGGAGTACCTCTCGGGTACCTGAAGTTACCCACCTTATCTGCGGAGTGGCCAATGGAATGTCAAATCAGATTGAATCTTTAGGTTCCTTATCAAATCTTCAGTAATCGTTTGCGGTTCTGGAATCACTTCCAGTTCTACCATACTCCCACTACTGTTTTTGAAAAAAAAACATTTTTAATAAAACTGTGGCGAGTCTAGAACAATATTTCTATTGATCTTCCAGATGGTAGAAAGTCAACCCTCGTCATAGCCTGGGTCAACCCACAAACAGCCATTACAGAAACGTGCCTTGAGTTGTCCAGTGTCTGGTTTTAATCATAAGCCGGACAACTCCCCGTACCTTAACATCGTTAAGATATAAACTGTTCTATATCCAATATAGAACCAGAGGCACTGATTTAATTGAACCAGATTCAAATCATGCAGCTATCTCCAGTGCATGTCAACTAAATGGAGAGAGGCCGATCAGCATTACTCAATTTAGGAATGCTTCCAATTATGAGTAACCTGAAAGAGAAGCAATTTCTCTTTATCATTACTATCAACTGAATACCATACACAAGTATCTACATCTTCGATCACCTTGAAGAATCCCGATACTTGCTACACCTGGTTCTCTACTCTATTCAAATACCTATAACTCCTCAAAACTTAGACCCTGTGTTTCTACGAAACACACGTCTAAGAACTAGAGAAGTTAAAAGTAAACAGAATATAGTATGAGGACCAACCCCTCTGTCCTAATGGACACTAGACAACATACAATACTCTGTATAAGTCCGCCGAGTCTAACAACTCTTTCACTGTATGTCGTAGGTTGAAAACTGTACTTATGGTTAAGAAGAATTACACCGCTGTTTAATGCTCCTTACCTAACCATCCACTGATATAGGTAAATGTCATCGACATAATATCAAAAGGTATATCTCACTCTATGAAAATAGACGTACAGATATATCAATTTGAAATTGGTGCACAACAGCGGATATTCAAAACCAAATATTTGCCGACCGGCAAACAGCCCAGGTGATCTCCTCAAATATCACCGATTACAACGAATCCCGATATAATGAGGATGATCACCCTATTCCCAATAACTTACTCCCACTCATCATCTGTAAAACCATACAGATGTGAGAATCAAACCTGGTAAATACATACCCTGGAGCAAGTCCAATCGGGAAATCAGTTTTCTTTTAACAGTACACAGTTGAACTGAAACATTGAAATGTTTCGATGGGGTATCCTGGTATTCCTAGTAATGCCTCTTCCATTATCCAGATTCACAACTATAACCTTATAATTCTTTGCCACTTCTCCAAATCCCTTTATATGTCTTTAGTCATTACCTTCTGCACACCCCTTTAGGCCAATTGGTTTTCTTCCTTCCCTACCGCTCGGCACCAGCCTATGGTTTGGAAGAAGACTATCCAATAAGCATAATGGGTGTACTGTCCTAGTCCTAGGAGCACTCGCAATGCGAGAGAAGGTGAGGATAAAAGACAACCGAATAAACCTTATTCCTATTTCTCCTGGACCAGAATCCATCCCCGAACTGGAACAAGTTCCTTTCGAGTTCGTATATAACCATACGATGGAGTATCCAATAAACTGTGGATCTTCGTAGTGATACGGAGTGTCCTGGAGAAATACAAAGGTGATTTAGGATTGGCGAAGAAATACTTGGTTTGGTTGTGAATAGTAGTCGCATTTTACTTTGCCCTCTTACTAATCCCTTGCTTTGTCTGAACTTAATACCTTCTGCACACCATCGTTATGCTAATTGGTTTTCTTCATTCCCTACCGGTCGGCACCAGCCTAAGGTTTGGAAGAAGACTATCCAATTTGCGTAATAGGTGTACTATCTCCTAAACCAAGGAGTACTCACAACTTGAGAGAAGGTAAAAGGGAAAAGACAACTGAATAATCCTATCCGTTTTCTCCAGAACCGGAAACCATCCTCGAATAAATTCCTTCGAGTTCGTATCTAACCATACGATGGTTTTGTCCAATGGAAGTGGACGTTCGTAGTAATACGGGGTGTCCTGGAGAAAAGGGTAAAAGTAGGAGTGGCAATGAGGTCTGCAACTCTGACAATCCAAAAGCCAGTGTTTAAGAAGGTTCGATCAACTTGGTCACTGAGTCATAGTCTAGGGCCGGGTCAATGGTCGCTGCCAAAGAGAGAGAGAAAAGAAACACTCAGCGTGCACTCTAACCTAGATCAGAATGGTTATCACTTTATCTAATCAGGAAACCTCCTACTGTACCTCAAATTCTCCTCCAAACCTGAAAGAAGAATTAGTCGGGGTCACCCGAGGAGTAAACCAACTCATCAGTGGGAATCGGGATCCAACTATCATCGCATGATAACGTGACGGAATCCGCTCACGGTATCACACTCCAGAAGGTATGCGCATATCTGGCAAGTTTCAGTTCTTTTGAAACTCCCGATGTGATTTTTACCCCCATGCTCTTATGACCTTGGCGTGAGGTCAAAATATCATAAGTCACATGTCAAGTTCTACCCATCATTGTCCAGGTTAATTTGAACCCACCCGTACATACCCTTGACGTAGGCCAAAATAGTAGTACGACTGTCCCAAACCAACGCATCTATCTATGCAACAGATAAATACCCGGCAACTACCAAACACTATGCCTTGGCGTGAGGTCAAAATACATAGCTTGAATACTACCGAATATTTAACTGAAATGATGGAGGGCTACGAATGGTTTCTGGCGAAAACCTTTAACGTAATGAACTTGATATCGTTGAAGGAACGGATAGCTTTTTAGAAAATATAGTGATGAAAACCTTTACTAAAGAGGTCACTCCCGGTGAAGGGATCTCGGCTCTTTCCCCGTAGAATGGGGTGCAGGATATTCCAAATGAATACCGCGATGCAAAGCAAAAGTAATCGGCTATAGTGAAGTTAATGCCCTGACGCAAACTCTGTCCAAGGGGTCACTCCCGGTGAAGGGATCTCGGCCCTTGCCTCGTCGACTGAGGAGCAGGATATTCCAAATGAATACCACGATGCAAAACAAAAGTGAACGTCCTTGCAATAACAGCTTTTTGAAAAGTGTTCCAACAACATCAGAATAGGTTTGTTTTAACATGCATTGATCCGAATCAATGCAGTCCCATCAATTGATCACACCACAAAGAACGAAAATATACTGACGTACGTATATGCCATCCGCATTCGCCACTGGGTCCCGTCATCACCCGTTAGGTTAGCTAACTAACGGCAGAGCGGGGACTGGACTAGCGCGGATGAAAAACATATACAACATCTACTAATATATATACCAATATATTATATTTCGCTCAAGGCGTGAATAAAATGCAACATCACAGAAATGTACAGCATCACAGAACAATACAGATATCTGGGATCCCCGGGTTTCACAGAGCCACTACTGAAACCCGACGTTCCCCTGGTCGTGTGGATAGCCTGTGCAATGAAATCCTAGACCCCTACGGGCGCGGAAAGTTACCCGCCAAAACCTGAAGCGAGGCAGCCCCCTTCAGCACCGTGAATGGACCACCCAGCACTTCACGGAATCCGGCAACATGGGCACCCCTCCTGGGTCAACCTGTACCCCCTACGAGTGCGGAGAATAGCCCGCCAATTCTAGAGTGAAGCCCCTTCCGTCCCAATGCCATAAGATGCGGGCTTGTTGCCTTCTAGAACCCGGCTATCCGTGCACCCCTTCGCGGGGCAATCCTAGTACAGAAAGTAAAATATACATGCAACGGGTACATCGACCGCAACCTGGTCGTACCCCAAAATAATAATACAAACAGGCAGTGACGGCAGTCCACATGTCGGACGCTCGCCCCGCAATATCAAATGTACATAATACAACCAAACTGTACTAGCATTGCATCCAGGCTATCCCCCACGACCGATCCGCAACATCACAGCAAAAACACAGAACATCAACGTGAAAGTCACGTTCGCAAATCCGTCTAACCGGGCTATAGCAGTTAGACAGGATTTACCGATCAAGTGACATTCACGGTCGCAGATATAATGTAAATACTGTGAAATAATGTGTTTAAAATATCCGATCGATCAAAAATTAACAAGTGGGCCCCCAAGCAATACTGTAGCACTCACAGAAAATCTGGGCCCAATATTAATATTCCAAAACCCCTAAAATAAGCCCAGAAGCCCACTGGAAAAAAATGATACAGTGACGACACCAATGTGCGGCGGAACTGCGGCCCAAGGGGGGTTTGGCCGCGGTTCCGCGCTTCAGTGGTCGACTGACTGTGTCGAAGTTTCCCAGTAGTCTTAGAATTTCCAGTACATTAGTTTTTTACAACCTGAAAAATTTTTGGACATCAAAAAAAATTCGACAGAAAACTGATGTAAGGAAAAACGTGGTTTTTTGGAATTTTGGACGATCGGAAATGCAAACACATCAAACGAAGCTAGACGAAGTTAATGGCGAGGCTCTGATACCACTGTAAGTGCACGGCGGCGCCCCGGCCGTCAATCCGACGGCCAAATGCGGAAGCGGTGAAAAACTTTAATTTTGCGAACTTTGCAAACCGGCACCACCGCGCACTAAACCCCGGATCGGGCCATTAAACTAGTTCTAGCTAACTACAAGATGGGAAGAGATATACCGAGTGATCCGAGTCCTCTGGTCTTCTCGTCATCGTCCCGATCTCCCGCGGAAACTCCGGTCGTCGCCTCCTCGCCGGAAGGGCACCACATCGCCTGCATCTTTTACGGGCTCCCGCCTCTATACCGAGGCAACTCGGGCATGAAGCTGGCAAGTCGACATGCCCAAGAAGTGCTGTAGAATGTAGTGTAGATCATGCTTGTCTCTTTGGGGTTATGTTGCCTTGATGGAGGAATCAACAAGATATGAACTTGGGGATTTTGGTAGCAATGGAAAATGAGATGGATGATTAATTTCCCACCAAAAATGAAACCTCTCATTTTCTCTCCTCTCCCAAAATTGTGGCCGGCCATGCTCAATGGTGGAAAATGGTGGAGTGCAAAACCAAATACAAGAGGGAGGTAAGTGTAGGAAAAGAAAGAGGTGACCACATCCAAAGCAAAAACTCACATCAACACCTTAATCAACCCATACCCATTCAAATCACAATTAATGCACCATCATGGAGGAAAGATGCTAAACATATCATAATGAATACATTTGCAAGAAACCCCCTCCACAAATGTTATTTGCACAATTGCAAATAACCCCCTCCATCGTGAAAGTCCGGCCGGGAAAGAACAAAGGAAAACCGGCCGGAACGGAATGCAAACTGGCAACTCCAGAAAACTGGTCCCGTAATAAATTACAGGAAAACCCCGATACTGTGCATACACACCCGCATCTGTATTCCGTCCGGATACAAATGCAAAGAGACAAAATCTACACTGTACTAAACTAGGATCCGGCTTAAACCAAAGCCGGCTAGTAATATCCGTTCGATCCTGATCCGTGCAATACCGCACGTATCCGATCGAACCTTGCCATATATCTATACGGCCTCTAGTACTAACCGTCCGATCCTGATCCGTGCAATACCGCACGTATCTGATCGGACCCTGCCATATCTCCATACGGCCTCTACAGCGTTTCTCCCGAAAGCTGAGTAACTGAATGTGTGGTGGACTCTAAAGACTCGTCAATACAATGGCTGTGGATTTAACCACTAGCACGTCAGAGGTATAAGCCAATACGTAACGGGCCACCAGCTATTGACCAAAAGGGACGTCGATGAGCGAACTTATCCTGACACCCTACTGAGCCTGTCAGTGACAATATCCGTACAGTCCGGTCCGTTCGTCTACGAGCATCGTATGGCGGGCCTAGGGGGTTGGTAAAAGTCAGACCCCCAAAAGCGGTACAAGTCGTGTCGGAGTGTAGCCCAGAACACCCTGAGATACTACTGGAATACCTACCAGTAAATCTCCTGCCTTGGCCAAGGACTTCGTGTAATGGCTCTCCTAGACACAGCGCGACCTCACCCCCAATACCGGGAGAGACGAACCCCCGAAGATCCGCTCACTGCCTCCATGTGGCTCGGGACTGTACCCAACTAAAACCTGTTTGCACGACTCCTTTGAGCCGTGGTAGGGTACTAATCAAAGCACAGTGGGAACTCACACGAGACAAATGACGATCCCCAGGTCGATGAACTAACCTATACACATGTCACCTGGGAACTGCTATCTGACGTCAGGTATAAGACCAACTAGCATGTTCCCGGCGAGTCCTGTCCGATGTACTCATAACCCAATGAGCACCTGTATACATCTTAGGTGAACCAACTGACACCAGTGGCCTGTGAGACCGGCCACCGCCCCTCGTCGGGGTCTCGACTGTATACACTAGTCTACTCTGGAGAATCGATGCCCTGTCTCGAAACTCCTACGACTAGGGACCTTTTAAGGATGTGCTTATAGACTACCAGCTCCCACGTATATGATCGCCCTCATACTGCCGGCAGTCAAGCAAGAATCTTAGGGGCTCTATCAACGTGCAATAGCGACCTGTCAGGTCACCTAAAGCAGTACACGATGATAAAGGTAAACCAGATAGCATACTATCATCTCGAGTAAGACTGTCGTACCGGGATAGGTCCTCCCTCAATCATTGCAATCACGTGCCTGTGACCCAATAATTGACTCTGAGGGCACTATCTCCAACAAGAAGATCAACAAGCAAGCATGTTCGTACTCCTGTGGATCCAATCAGTAACACTACCGTACAGTCCGGTCTCTACGTCTGATATGTCTCACATCTCATCTAAGGGTGGTAAACGCCAGACCCCAGTAACTCGATAAGTCTTGTCGATATAAGGCTCATAACGGGTCGAGAAACTACTGGTAACACTTACGAGTATATCTCTGAAGCAGCCTTGGCCAAGGACTTCTTGTTATAGCCAATCGAGCACAGCGCAATATCAACTCCCAATACCGGGAGAGACAAAACCCCTCCTATCGCTCATTGCCTCCATGTAACTCAGGACTGTACCCAAAAGCCACCGTTTTGCACGTTCTCTTGAACGTGGTAAGGTAGAAATCAAAGCACAGTGGGAATCACACAAGACTCTATGACGATCTCGGATCTACAGACTAACCTGTACCAGTGTCACCAGAGAACTGCCATCTGACGTTAGGTATAATACCTTCTGGGAGTTCTCGGCGAGTCCGTCCAGTGTACCCAGTCTCCACTGAGCACCCGTATACTGTCTCTGATATCAAACACCAATGCATATGGGATCATCCATCGCCCATCTGTATGGGGTCGAGAAGCTATACGCTAGTCTACTCTAGTATATCGATGCCCTGTCTCGATACACCTACGACTAGGAATATTTGAAGGATGTACTTAGCGACTACTCTGTCCCCATTAGTATGATCTGCATCATAGTCCTGGTAGTCAAGTACTCATCCTAAGGGCTTTATCAACATGTAACATAGAGACAATCAGAGTACATGTTAAGATAAAGAGCAACCAGATAGCATACTAGCATGTCGAGCAAGAAAGTCCTCCCAATATACGTCCAAGCATCCACTACAATATACATCATATGTACAGTAATGGCCTCTAGGGCATACATATAACTGACACTTGGGAACCATAAAGAGTGGTTTACACTCCATAGTTTAAAAAAAGGAAAGAAAGATAAAGTGTGGGCGTCAAAATCCATATGAATGCTCAGCATTGTGGGCACAGAAAGGGGAACAAGCCCAAACAAGTGTTTAACACTTTATTCAAAAATGAAATGACTGGGCTGAGCCCAAGTTTGGCCAAACTCCTAATCAACCGAGCCCATGTGCTCTTTATTTTCCAGAGTGGTCTTAGTCCCAAACAAGACTGCCGAGCTTCTGACGAATATTCATTGGTTCTAGGGTACATCTCCCCCACACCTCTGATATATGTCGTTGTAATTCTTCAATTTCTTCAGAGAGGTGGTGGGTCCCAACAACTAACAATTCCTTGGACCGCAACGTCCTTAAACTAGCTACGAACCGCAACGTCCTTTGGTCGGGTCAGATCCCAAATATCATGTTGAGTAGATCATAGCCTGAAATTAGACTAACATATCCCCAACAAACATTTAAGTTGATCTTAATCCCAAATGAGATTAACGATCCTTAAATCAAGCCAAACCCAAATCTAAGAATATACGGATTTGGACTAATCTACGCCCTACAGGCGACAACACAAATTAGTCTCCGTATACAATCCATGGGAAACCAAAAATAAAACAACATACACGATATGAAGTGACCTTCTGAAGAAGGAGAAAGTGGTTATCTCTATGCGGTAATGTAATTAACTGCAAGGGCTTGCGCCTGCAGGGAAGAGCGTCCCCACAATCAAAAACCCCTCACAAACGAGGGGGAATCTAAGGAAGTCTTCT
This sequence comes from Agapanthus africanus, assembly GCA_030015575.1. NCBI lineage: Eukaryota > Viridiplantae > Streptophyta > Magnoliopsida > Asparagales > Amaryllidaceae > Agapanthus > Agapanthus africanus. Next base: position 279,320,215 of record CM057342.1, read on the forward strand.
ACAACGGCCGCATCCGTCTAGACCTCCGAAACACGGTGCCATAATCAACTTGGCATTTTCGGAGAGATGGTTAGATAAACCTAAATAGCATCTTCCCCCAAATTCAGGCAAGAAGTTTGTCTTCCCGGCCCTCGGCGGTAAACATGTTATGGCACACCCTGTGGGACCTTTTCCTCTTTCCTCTCCACACTTCGTGTGTCATGTTTTTTCACGATCAAATAATCGTGGTATTTATGTTTGTGGTTGCCCTTGGATGATGGGCTACTGAAGCCGGCGTTTTGTCTCTATGAAGAATGGCATTTGCTCCCACCCTAGCAACTCAAGCTCTGTCATATCTGGTGGAGTCAAGTATGGGCCACTTGCAGTCTCAAATCTCTGCAATCCGGCTTTTCAAGAAATCAACGGGCTTCTCTTTGGGTCGATACTCCCACCTCCCACCCTCGGTGCCTCAACGCCGATGTAGGAAGCCCAGAGGAAGTCTATCTTCTATAGGCTGGCTCCTCAAGTTTCTGCTTTTCTGACGGAATCGATATCCAAACAACCGGTACCTTCCAAAGGCCATGGTCGACGCAGGGGGAAGAATATTCAAACCCTCAAAGAAAACAGGGGGCAGGCTCAGCAAAATTCTGAGGCTAATCAAATTCCGGCCGTAAGAAACGGTCGACGTCGATATTGGCATTGTACAAAACAAGCTGGGGGCAGTTCTCCATCAGCGTTGACTCCACCTGCTTCAACTCTGATGATGGATGTTGATGTTCCAACTGGAAACAGCTTCAAACTGCTGTGAAGGGTCAAACAAAATTCTCCCACTGCGAAAGCATGAGCCAAAAGCAACTTATACGGCGAGAGTAGGGTCAGATCAACATCGAGCTTGGAAACAAACTCATACCTGCCTCATGATAACATTCTCAAAAGAGGGGAACCATGAGAATACGGATGAACCCTTCAGATGCTTTGCAGATGAGGACGAGGACGAGGTGATCTCGGAGTTTCCACCAGCACCAAAAGAGCTAGAAGATGGGATACATACCACGGTAGACAATCTGAGGAAAATTGACTTAGGGGCGGAAAACGATCCAAGACCAACGTTCGTCAGTGAGCTGTTGTCTAAAACACAGGTGGCTACGCTAAAAGACATGATTATGCAGTATAAAGACTGCTTCGCATGGAATTATTCCGAGATGCCGGGACTAGATTCAGAAATAGCAGTGCATAAACTGGCGATATCGCCGAACGTTAAGCCAGTCAAGCAAGCGCCAAGAAGAATACGACTCGAACTTGAAATGAGTATCAACGCCGAAGTCAAGAAGCTAATTGACTCTAGCTTCATCCAAGAAGTTCAATACCCCGACTGGATTGCTAATATTATCCCTGTGATGAACAAAAATAGGGCGGTGCGCGTCTGCGTAGACTTTCGGGACCTCAATAAAGCTTGCCTGAAGGATGATTTCCCAGTAGCGATTACCGAGCTAATGATAGATAACACGTCCACTCATGAAGTCTTCTCCTTCATGGACGGGTTCTCAGGATACAACCAAATCAAGATGCATCGTGAAGAACGAAAGCGCACTGCTTTCCGAACTCCGCTGGGCATATTCTGCTACAAAGTGATGCCCTTCGGTCTGAAGAACACTGGTGCCACCTACCAGAGTGCCATGAAAAAGATCTTCGATGACCTCATACACAAGATTATCGAATGTTATATCGACGGCCTCATGGTGAAAAGAAAATCGTACGACGAGCACTGGGAGCATTTGAAGATAGTGTTCCAGCGCCTTCGGAAGTACAACCTGAAGATGAACCCTATGAAATGCGCGTTTGGAGTTTCCTCAAGAAAATTCCTAGGATTCATCGTACGACACCGAGGCATCGATATATACCCATCAAAGATAAAGGCGATTATGGAAATGCCCGCACCAAGAACTCTCAAACAACTGCGGTCTCTTCAAGGAAAACTCGCGTAAATCCGGCGGTTCATAGCTAACCTCTCCGGCAAATGCCGCCCCTACAGCCATCTAATGAAGAAGGGGACCCCATTCATTTGGGATCCTAACTGCCAAAGTGCACTGAACGAAATCAAGCAATATCTGCAGAACCCACCGGTACTGACTGCTCCAGTCAAAGGAAACCCCTTCATCCTGTACACAACAGCCCTTAAAGGTTCTTTAGGCATGCTATGGGCACAGGAGAACGATCAGGGAAAGGAGAGATCTATCTACTATTTGAGTCGAGTTCTTCTGGGGGCAGAAAACAACTACTCCCCTATCAAAAAGCATTGCCTGGTATTAATCTTCGCGGTAACGAAGCTCCGACATTATGTCTTGGCGCATGAAGTCCATCTCATATAAAAGGTGGATCCTCTCAAATATTTGATGTCATGAGCCATACAAACGGCAAGGCTTGTCAAATGGACCCTCCTCTTGATGGAATTCTCGATAATCTACCGACCTCTCAAGGGAGTAAAAGGCCAGGCCATCGCCGACTTTCTCGCGGAGCATCCGATACCTGCCGACTCTCCAATGAACTATGCGTTGCCGGACGAACACGCATTTGACGCAATCGACGGGGAGAAAAAAGGGAGTGATACCCGATGGGTACTCTACTTCGATGGGGCATTATCTATGAAGAGGCGAAAGCAAAGCACCCTCATAATCAAAGCCGGAGTAGGCCTTATCTTTGTGACTCCACAAGGAGGGATAATGCGTTTTTCCCTTTCCTTAACAAAGCCAAGACCAAACAACGAAGCGGAATATGAAGCTTTGATAGCGGGTCTTAAGATCGCTGATGACATAGGGATCGAGAACCTCCTCATATATGGAGACTCCCAGCTGGTCGTTAGCCAAGTAAACGGCGACTATTAGACGAGAAAGCCAGAATTGGTAAAATATGGCTAAAGAGTGCAGTAACTACTGACTCGAATCCCCTCATACATCCTGAAGAGCATACCGCGGGCGGAAAATAGCAAAGCGGATGCATTAGCCAAGCTTGCTAAGGAACTGGCTGACGAAAATCTCGATGACGTAAGGATCATTGTGCAAAGCCGCCGGAGTCTCGCGCCAGCAGAAATATCTCCGAAGTCGTCTGAAAGAAAGGAAGGGACTAAACAAGCGGTCTTCCAAATAAAGGAAGAAAAGGCTGAGGATTAGAGAGAAGTCTTTATAGACTACTTCAAATCCCATCGAACGCCCGAAAATGCATCATCAAGACATCAGCTCATGAAGCGAGCTCTGTCTTTCGCCTTCGTCAATTATACTCTATATAAGAGATTGTTTGATTGTTTGTGGCTAAGATGTCTAGGACCAGAAGAAGCAAGGAGAGTCATCCAAGAAACTCATGACGGACTCTGCGGTTCTCATCAAGCCGGGCCAAAGATGAAGCTAAAGATCAAAAGAATGGGTTACTATTGGCCCACGATGATTCATGACTGCCTCGAATATGCGAAGCAGTGTCACTTGTGCCAAATTCACGGGGACTTCATCCACCAGCATCCGAATCTGCTACACCCAACACTGGCTAGCTGGCTATTCGAAATGTGGGGAACCGATATAATTAGGCCCATCGAATCGGCGTCATCTAAGGGACATCGGTTCATATTGGCAACGACGGATTACTTCTCCAAGTGGGCAAAAGCAATACCTCTAAGAGAGGTGAAGACGGAGAATATCCTCTATTTCTTCAGGACACATGCCATTTACCGATTCAGCACTCCGCGACGGATCATCTCGGATAATGGGCTGGCCTACAGAACCCATAAGATCAGCCACTTCGCATAGCAGCATAAAATAGATTGGAAATACTCATCGGTCTATAGTCCCCGAGCTAATGGTCTAGATGAGACTTTTAACAAGACCTTGACAAAGATCATAAAGAAAACGGTGTCTAGAAATAAAAAGGACTGGCACGAGAGATTGCATGAAGCTCTGTGGGCTTATCGGACCACGTTCAAGATGGCTACGAATACAACGCCATTCGCGTTAGTATTCGGCACGGAAGAAGTACTTCCCTTAGAGATAGAGCTACCCTCTCTACGAGTAGCAGTTCTGCCATGCCCCTGCTTCCCGGTGTATGGCGAAGGGAACGAGACGAGGCCGCTACGTATTTACTCTGAAGTAAAAACGCTAAGCGTATCTAAGCAATATAAAAGTAAATGTACGCAAGAGACCAATGTAAAGATCAACGACTTTATTTATTAACATTCTTTTGCACAAAGCATGGAAAAGTAAATACATCTGAATGAAAGCATTGCCTAAACAGTGGCATAACAGAAAAGAAAAATACAGAATGTAAAAGAAAAGGTACAAGTGCATCTACAGCTCAGGATCTTCAGTAAACTGGTCCAAGTCTTCGGCGTTGGGCTTGATCTCTGGAAGGTCCGAATCATCCGATGATATTCCAAAGAAAAAGAAAGAGAATGTCCTCAGCGAACAAATCGCTCGGTAAATCCCAAAGATATAGGAGAAGTAGAATAGACAGAGAGAGAGAGAGAGTGTGTGTGTGTGTAGCTTTTAAAGTTGTATTATATCGTTATAATGTTGTATTTAGTATTAACGCTGTTGTTTGTAGTTTGGTATAGAAGAGGCCAGTGTATACGAGAGGAGTCTCAGTATGCCAGAGACTAAGGCAACAGAATATAGAGTACATGGCTCCGTTAGAATACCCGGAACAACGGCGATTGTATTTAGGTTAGGTATCTTAAATCTTGCAGTCTCGTGCCACTTCTAACACCTTCCATACCAATCCACCCCTTTAAACCCCGCGATGTCTTGTTTGTATTGTTTGTATTGTATTGAAATTGTAATGTCTTGTATTATAGCTTGTACAGATAGATGACTTGCCGAAACCATGATATCAGTAAATGGATGTAACTGGAGAAATCATGGATGTAACTGGAGACTCATGTAAATGGAAGTATATTCATGGCTCGGTTCAGTCAATACAGATTGAATAGTTTGAACAGATTGATTATATGGATTCATGGAATCATATTGAATTGTTATATTGTAGATTGTACTTGAATCATATTCAAGTAAGATTGATTATACTGAGACTCAGTCTGAGTCAAACAATTAGAAAAGAAATTGAATCCTAAATTAAGTTTTGATGTTATCGGTAACCGCTGCACATGGGCGGCAGGAATTGTGTCTTTTTCAAAGAAGATTACCGCGTTGATAACATCATTTGTTAAGTTGTATAACTTAAATAGGAAAGCACCCATATCTCCGGCTCTCTGAGGCTTAAGAGACTAGTCCCGCATAAACCTATATTTACGAGGGTTCTTATTGTAATTTATAAAACTTGAGGGGGTTATATGTAAAAATACTTTTGTATAATTTTCAAAATACATCCCAAGTATTTAATTATCGTTTTTAGAGTTTTCATAGATTTAGATTTTATATATGTGACTTTTCTAGTGAAAGTAACCTAATTTCATAATATAAGGTATTTAATTGTAATATTGAACTTGTATAGAATTTCATGGTATTTTCATGTAAAGTGATTCTTGTGATTTAGAAAAGTTGGAATATTTATATTATCATAAAAATAGATATTTTAATGATGCATATATATATATATATAATTTTAATATATTATATTTCTAAAAATCTCATTTTCTTAAGATATTTGTAATTTTAAATCTCTCGAGACCGAATGCTCCTTCCAGGGGTCTGCATCTCGCATTACTAAGCCCAGAGATGTGCGATAATCCGCACCATCCCAGTCGGGTTCTCCAAAATGGATTGTAGCGGCGCTTTGCAATGATTTGTAAAAAAAATACGTAATCTTGTAGAAAACGGTTTTTTATAAGATAAAGATAGTTTTGTGTAAAAAGGTATTTCCCGAATCTATATTTCCCAAAAGGCATTGTGATATGTTGCATATGAGTGTTGTGAAGAGGTAGGTCATTACCACATGATCTATCTAAAGGTATAGCAAGATTAATTATGTTTTAAAGTCGAAACTATACTATATGGTATTTTAAAGAAAAAGAGCGGTAAAAGTTACAAAATGCAATATTTTGCTATGAAAGTTGTTCAACATGTTTTGTTAATGATTAATAGTCAAGATGTAAGAGTTTAATATGGTTGTGTTAAGGAAAATTTAACTTTATAAAGAAAACTGAATCGGAAGTCGGATTTAACTCCGCTTCCATCGGGTTTTAGTAAAAGAAGTTTTAAGAATAGATTAGAGAAGAGAGAGGTGGGACTTACTGGCTTTTGGTTTAGAAGGGAGGAAGAGGGAGTGGAAGTAGTTTTCGGCGCGTCATTTCATCGCCGGAAACTCCTCGTATCGCCGTCTGAAGTTCACCGGAGTTTCGCCCTTTACTAACTCCACTTGTACACTATTGAACTTAGAATTTTTGAGAGTTTTGGACAGAGTTTGGAAGTGAGGAGGGGTGTGTTTAGGGGAGGTATTTATAGGAAAAACTAAGGTTAGGGTAGGTGAAAGGTTGTATTGAAAATTGTATTAAAAATATGGTTTAATGGGCTTTTAAAGAGGCTCTGTTACTGTGCAGAATATTTAAACTATACAGGGGTTTCGAGAAGACCAAAAGGCACAAAACTCATGAAGGAGGAATGGGAGTTGGCGTGGAATAGGCCGGCGGCGGCGTCCGAGTCGGCCGATTCGTCGGCCCAATCCGGCCGAGTCAGTGCCGAGCTCGCTGCCACGTGTCCCTCATCTCATGGTGTAGCTCCTGGGTCAGTTTATTTTATTTGTGACTTTTGGTTTTACGGATTTAGCACGTGTAGACTCTTGGGATTCTAAAAATTTAAAAAGAAATCAATATTAAAAATAATGTGGGGATGGGATTTAAACTCTGGTGCTTTGGTTCAGCAGTGCAAGGTCTTACCAATGAGCTCAAGCTCCTTCTTGCTATTAAAAAGCAAAACAAACTTATAACTTATGCTCAGGCAAAAATACCCCTTTCTGTATTTTTTTGAAAAATTTGTACAGGAAGTTTAGGGTTGTTACAAGTTCGATACGAGCTGACGGATGAAGAAAATGCCCATCTTTGGCTTGAGGAGCTCGATGCCCTCGATGAAACTCGTCTCATGGCGCAGAAAAACCTGGAAGCTTACAAAGCATGGATGATGCGCTTATATGAAAGATTGACTAGGTCGAGAACATTCTGCGAAGGCGAACTCGTGCTAGTCGTAAAAAGATCTATGATCCCCAATCGGGCTAAACGGGGGAAATTCGAGCCAAACTATGAGGGTCCGTACATCATAGACAAGGTCTACCAAGTTGGGGCCTACTTGCACATGGATATGCATGGCGAAAGACCCTTCCGGCCAATAAACGGCTGATTCCTTAAGAAATACTACGCTTAACAAGTCACGGCTCAGGTTAATGATGGATGACGATGCTCGTTTCCGCTCGCTGTCCTCCCGAGTCCAAACTCTATAAGTAGTATCCGGCCAAACTTCACCTCGAAGCTACTATGGACCGAGATGTCCTTAAATTAACAATGGACCGAGATGTCCTTAAACTAACATTAGACCGAGATTTCCTTAAACTAACAATGGACCGCAATGTCTTTAAACTAAATACCTCGCCTCAAACACGGCGACAGTGGAATCCAGGTCCACAAGTCCCAGCGGCGAGAATTGCATCTTAAGTCCCGCTGGTTGCACAACCGCTCCGGTGGAAAAATCCCCTCTAAGTGCCATTGGAAAACGGAGGAGTTAAAAAAAATGCGGTACGTCCACAAGCAAAAGGGGCACAGATGAAAACCCGAAAGGGCGCCGTGAGTAAAAACAACAAGGCTACCGGCGAGCTTGTGAAAACCTGAAATGGCGCGATCTCGTGATGTAAAAAAAACGGTACGTCCACAAGCAAAATGTGCACGGATGAAAACCCGAAAGGGCGCCGTGGGTAAAAACAGCAGGGTTGCCGGCGAGCTTATGAAACCCCAAAAGGACGCAATCTCGTTAAAATAGAGACACCTGTAAGGTCCTCTTGACCTTATGAGGAGAAAACACCCACGTGAGATCCTTATGACTCACAAAAAGGAGCAACACACTTAGGGATCCCCGCGATTCCTAAGAAGAAATTACACTTACGAGATCCTCATGACTCGTAAGGAGAATTCCCCCTATGAGACCCTCATGGCTCGTAGGATTCAAAAGCCTTAAGCTACAGGAATCTGAACCTGTTCTTAAGCCATCACACTCCCTAAGTTGCCCTACAAGTGGTCCAATAGTGACCCTTGTATACAATCCACGAGCACAAATAAATATTCCATCACCTAGTTCTACCAATAGCGTGAAATTTCCCCATTTGGTGAGCAACACTTGTATGTCCTCTCGGCTTGCAAGGAGAAAATACTCTTGTGAGATCCTTACGACTTACGAGAGAAAATATCACATAGGAATCCTCACGACTCCTAAGGAGAAAATACACATACGAGATCCTCATGACTCGTAGGGAGAAATACCTTTATGAGACCCTTACGGCTCGTAAACTCAAAAAGCCTTAGTTAACAGGATCCTAACCGTGTTTGCTAAGCCACATCTGTTCAAATCGACAAAGGAAAATGATGATTCGCTCCTGGCAACAATCCCAGTGGTAGCGATGTTGATGCCTAGATTGGTATTAAATTCTAAGTCCTTTCATGGAAAATGATGATTCGCTCCCGGCCATATTCCAGTCGCAGCGATGCTGATACTAAGATTGGTATCAGATCTCAAATCCATACTTGCAACAAAAATCAGCGAGCCAAAAATGCACATGAAATAGCCGAAATGATGGGGCAACTCGCAATAAAAATTAGCAAGTAAAATATATGCAGATAAAATAGCTGAAATGTTTAGGCAACTTGCAATAAAAAGTAGCGAGTAAAAAAGAAAAATAGCCGAAATGATTGGGCACCGTGAAGAAAAGCCGAAATGATTGGGCAATCGTGACTTTCGCGATATAAAAAGCTGAAATGATAGAGTATCGTGGAAAGAAATAAAAAATGAAATAAAACTTTTGCCCTGCAGGTGAGATCACATCGACCCCTGTATACAATCCATGGGCACAAACGAAAAGGGAACCATATTGTCCCACCAGGCTTCGTCAATAGGAAGCCAGATCTCGATGGCTACATCTACAGCCTAGAAATCAACAAAGGCGTTCATTCTCGTTCCAACCAGAAGCAGATACGACGTCAGCAAAACGGAGCCATGGCAAAGTCCCCTAGTTCCAAATCTCGACGGTTCACAGACAGCCTAGAGACTACCTCGGAGCCACGACAAAATCCCCTAACTCCAAATCTCGACGGTTCACAGACAGTCTAGAGACTACCTTGGAACCACGACAAAATCCCCTAGTTTTAAATCTCGACGGTTCACAGACAACCCAGACACAATCTCGACATTCGTCACAGTATTACAGACACAATGTCAACAAACGAAGCCAAGGAAAATCCCTCGTTTCAGGGTCTTGACGGCAACACAAATGAGACATGAAGACTATCTGAGATCATCCCACACCAACGCAGAGTGGTCATGACTCATCAGGGCTCCCAAACTGAGCCTAACCTCAAGTAAAAAGCGGCATGGAATATCTCTAACTCTTGCCCTTTCGACGGTAATATCACCTGGAAGATTACTTGAAGACGTCTTTTCTAGCCCCCGAAGGGATCAGAGACACGACAGTCGCAGGGCTACCCAAACAGCAAGATTGCATATCGGGGAATACATCGGCCAATGTGACGGTACGCCATGTAAAAAACCCTAGTACCACAGACCCTAACGGACTTCTATTAGCAGAGGTTAACTATGATGTTAGGACATTCTTGTAAGAACTTCTCGATTCATCTCGACTCGTAGGAAAAATAATGTTCCTGCGAGAACTTCACTCTTCATCTCGACTCGTAGGGAAAAAGCCTTAGGCAACGGAGATAAGGACCGATTTCCTAAGCACTGGGGCCCTGCAATTAAGTCCAAGATGGACTATTGTATACTATTCATGGGCCACACTCTCCAAAGTCGAATATCGACAAGGAGGGAAACAACCACTTACGAGTCATCTCGCCTTGTAAGAGGAAAACTCTCTTGTGAGATCCTTACGACTCTCAAGAGAAAATGCACTTAGGAATTCTCACGACTCCTAAGGAGAAAATACACCTACGGGATCCTCTCGACTAGTAGGGAGAAAAGTCTTTTTGAGACCATCAAGGCTCATAAAGTTGAAAAGTCTTAGGCGGCAGATCTGAACCTGTTTCCTAAGCCATCGCTGCCTTATAAGGAGATTAAGATAAACTATCTACAAGACACATTTGCCAGAGTTACATGCCAATATGAAATAAAATATATCTTTTATTCATGAATTCAAGTGAATACAAGAAACATTTAATGAAGGAATCAAAATATTCATAGATCACAAGTTTACAGTCAGTAAAAAAAAGGAGGTACAAAGGCGGTTATTGAGGAGGAGGCATCTTCAACAAATCAGCAAGCCGCTCGTGTGCTCCTCTCAATCCTTTCTCGTGATAAGCCACCGCGGCCAACTCCGCTTTAACTTGAGCCCGTTGCCGCAAACAGGATGAAAGCTTCCTATCGGCTTCTAGCATGGCAGTTTCGCAGTCTTGCATGACCCACTCGGCGAAGTCAAGCATCCGCCTCAGCGTCAATCCATCCGAAATACATCTCTAGAGGTTGTCAAAAACAGCTTTTAGCTGTGCAGCATTCGCTTCAATTTGGGCGCGCAATCGGATAGATTCGCTGGAAGCCACCCCGTGTTCCTTTCGTCTTAGGGTCGCTTCTTTTTCAAAATGGCGAATGAAAGAAACACTATGCTCAACCCATATAGCCCGCTGGGAGTTCGAAGCCAATACCTTAGGAGCGGGACGCTGGAGCTCCTTCTCGTACAGGAAAGCCTCGAGCTTTCTGCAGTAATCAACCCAAGAGCCGACGAGAGCTTCATCATGGAAATTCATGAGTGTCACCAGCATTGTGTTAGTTATATGTATGCCCTAGAGGCCATCACTGTACATTGGATGTATATTGTAGTGGATGCTGGGACATATATAGGGAGGACTTTCTTGCTCGACATGATAGTATGCTATATGGTTGATCTTTACCTTAACGTGTATACTAATTGTCTCTCTGTTACATGTTGGTAAAGCCCTTAGGATGTGTACTTGACTACCTGGACTATGATGCGGATCATATTAGTGGGGACAGGGTAGTCCATAAGTACATCCTTCAAGGTCCCTAGTCGTGGGTATATCGAGACGGGGCATCGATATACCAGAGTAGACTAGCGTATACCTTCTCGACCCATACAGATGGGCGATGGATGATCCCATATCCATTGGTGTTTGACATCAGAGATGATATACGGGTGCTCAGTGGAGACTGGGTACACTGGACGGACTCGCCGAGAACTCCCAGATGGTATTATACCTTACGTCAGATGGCAGTTCTCTGGTGACACTGGTACAGAGTAGTCTGTTGACCCGATATCGTCATAGAGTCTTGTGTGGTTCCCACTGTGCTTTGATTTCCATCTTACCAAGTCCAAGAGGGCATGCAAAACGGTGGTTTTTGGGTACAGTCCCGAATCACATGGAGGCAATGAGCGATAGGAGGGGATTTGTCTCTCCCGGTATAGGGAGTTGATGTTGCGCTGTGTTCGATTGGCTATAACCGGAAATCCCTGGCCAGGGTTGCTGAGATTTACTGGTAAGTGTTACCAGTAGTTTCTCGAAATGTTATAGACCTCATATCGACACGACTTATCGAGCTATTGGGGTCTGACGTTTACCACCCCTAGGCGAGATATGCGACATATCAGACGATCAGACCGGACTGTACGGTAAGTGTTACTGGTTGGATTCACAAGAGAGTGAGCGGGCTTGCTCGTCGATCTTCTGATCGCTCAATACCCGGGTGGCCGTTACATTTAGCAGACCGCTTGCGACTTGTGGGTGTTTGATATGATCATCACCTGCTGCCGGCGTATTGACGAGTCTTTAGAGTCCTACACAGAGGTTTCCTGGCTCAAGCGAAACGAAATAGAAGCACATATGAGATATGTGCGGGACCGAGAATAATGCGTGTATGTGATACCGTATTCCATTCTCGCGATGAATATATCGATTGGTTATATTCGATATAACCTAGATATCGAATCAAGGATTGATTCGATAAGCCGATACATTGGATACTAGTCGGTTATGTGCGACATGACCGGATCATTGAATCAAGTGTTGATTTAATGATTTAATGTATAATTATATATTTGATATATTACTTTGCATTAACTAGTATTGGTTCACTTTATATGGATTTTCTCACTTGGATTGCACAAGTTGTATATGTGATATACTTTTGTGCACTTGATTGTGTCATGTTTGATGATACATGTTAACTTGGATTTGTGTAAAGATTAAACCATGGTTGTGAGAGTGGTTAGGGTTTTGTTTATTCACTTATTATCTATTTATTCATTTATTCATTCATTTTGGCAAAAGAAAAGAAATGGTGGCTTGCTTTGTTTTACATTGAAGCTTCATGAAGCTTTGAAAAAGTCCACCATTTTTGTTTCATGCCTAACCTAACCATTCACTTAACCTTGGTTCATTCTCTACACTTAACCATGGTAACTATTATGATAAGAATGAATGGGATTATCTTTTCAAGTTAATCTTTTTATTCTATCATAATATTTCTATCTTCTTCTTTTTCTTCTTCAAGAAGAAAACCTAGATTCCATCAATGGTGATTGATGAAAATGAGTGAGAAATCCAATTCTAAAGTGAACCCACTTCCTATTTCTTCATCCTCTACCTCTTGCCAAGTAGTATAGGGTGTTTCCTTCACAAGTTATCATGGCTTGGTGAAGGTGGAGCTTGATCTAGTGATGCCTCGACGTAGATCATCTTCGGCATCGTCGTCGATGACCTAGCCCGCTCTTTCTCCGATGAAGCCGATGCTAGAGCCCGGGATCCGTTTTGGACAGCGAGGAGACATCATCACGGAGCTATGGAGGTGGAGCACCGGATCTACAAAGGTTGTATTTCCGTTTACCATTTAGTTAAGTTGTTAACTAGCTTCATTTTCGCCTAAATATCTAGTTAACGATCCGTATTAGGGTTTCTCGGCACCCGTAAAATTTGAAATTGGCATGGTTGATGCCTTGTGAGACCTCTTGAGAGTGCCTAGGAACCCTACAGTGGTATCAGAGACTAGCTAGAGCCTTACGCGATGCGTAGACGGAGTTTGAAGTCCGATCGAACCGAAACCCTAATTGGAATTTGCTCTCTGGACATTTTTGAAATTCGGGGATTTTTCAGAATTAAAAATATGTAGAAAAACCAGAAGGAAATTATAAGAATTACTGTGAAGTTCGATGACCTAATTCCATAAAAGTGCGGCGGAACCGCGGCATTAGCATGCTAATGCGGCGGTTCCGCGGCCCTTTTGTCTCTTCTCCCATTAAATTTTGCACAGTAATTCCTATTTTGCAGTGCCGGTGTTCCTGGGAATTTTTAATCTGAAATCAAGAGTTGAGTATTTTGGGTTGTATTGGGAGTTCGTACATTCGATCGGATTGTCAAACTTTGTCTATGTGTCTTTCCGGATAATTTTTGAATATGTTAAAAAGTTCGACCGTATATAAATACCCAATTTTTCCCCTGTCGGGAAATTTCCAAGTGTTGGATTTTTCCGTAGTTTAACAACGTTCTAAGTAGTGCAAGTAACGCGATGGTCCCTCTAGAAGACAACAAACCTTAACTCGATTATGTGACCGTCTTGAACTGCCCTTTGAACCTTCGGGTTTGGGGCAGTACGGCGTGCCACATGTAAGGCGTTGGCTTGACCCTTCTACGGCTGGACCGTTGGTACTGAGGCACGAACTGAATGTTTTTAGACTTGTTTCATGTGTTGATCTGTATCGGGAAAACTTGGGTGTTTGAATGTTCGATCGGAAAGTTTAACATTTTCTAATTATCTGGAATGTGATACAATAATTGGAATTCACAAGTAGTTATGAGATAACTGAATGAATATTATAAACATAGCAGTTTAGTCTCACTTGATCGGTTGCCACGGAATTTTGATGTGATCAAAAGTCCGTCGCAATCACGTAGCGTACGCGGATACTCGCCGGGTAAACTTAATAGACAGCCTCACTCCATAGCCCCGACCAAGTGACTGTACGAGAACCCCGTCGCCGAAAGCATCCGTCCGGGTGCTCGCGGTAGCGGTGTTCCGCCTTGGTGCACTTCGTCGACGGTATCGGGGGTGCAGCCGTATACTGAAGTTTGCGACGAGCATTCGATCAGGATGTCGGGAATCTTGTTGAATTACCCGACTTGACATTGAAAAGTGTTTTCGATAATGAGACTAAAATGCGGGGTTTATAATTGTTAGGCATGCGATGTCTAAGGAATTCATTTGGTCAGGCATGCGATGTCTGAGGAGGTTGCGGTTTCCAACTGTTGTAGTTTTACACTTTCTTTTCTGTGACCGTAAGTGTAATATGTGATATCGCCAGTTTCATTGCTATATGTCAACGACAATTGGGATGGACATATTTACTTACGTTGATGACATGTGATGTTATGTGTTGCTGGATATGTTATATTGGATCGTCGTGATTGAATAGCCGGGGGTTTTTATGTGAGATGAGTGTTTTTCATTTTCATTCATGTAAAAACTTGTATGTAATATTCTTTTATTGGGGCACTTCCAGGTTGTGGAAGATGTCACCGCTTGTATATTATTTACTTTTCCGCACTAGGATAGACCCAAAGAGGAGAGCACAAGTAACCGGGTTCTGGAGTCCAGTGGGAGACCAACTCGAGGAGTCGAGTCCGGGTCTCCTAACTCTAGAATTGGCAGGGTTGCTTGCCGCTCTCGTAGGGGTCTAGGGGTGTGGGTTTGGCTATTCATCACGACCGTGGAATCCATGTTTTATACTGGCTCGTATTGAAAACACGGACGTCCTAGTATATCCAATATTTCATATGATTCTTCTGCTGCGATATCTGTGATGTGATCATGTGATGTTCTGTGATAGATACTGTATATAGTATATATGATATATTATATAGACGTTACTTATGTTTTACACCCGCGCTAGCCCTGCCCCGCTCTGCCGTTAGTTACCTAACCTAACAATGCACGAGGGGACATCGAGGCGAATGCGGATGGCATAAGTGTACGTCGTATTTATCAGTGATGTTTAGGTACTTAAATGATGGGACTTCATTAATGTGATTAATGAAATAAAAGAAACCTAAAGATGTTGTAGAATCGAATTTCAAAATAAAACAGGTAGCTACAGTTCTTGCTTTGCACAGAGGTATATGTGATATATCCTGCACCTTATTCGATGAGGAAAGGACCGAGATCCCTTCACCGGGAGTGACTCCTTTAGCAATAACTGGCCGATGCTACAACCCTCGGTTTGTCTTTTGATTGCTTTTAAGTGTTTTTGCTTTGCACAGTGATATATATGATATATCCCGCACCTCATTCGACGAGGAAAGGACCGACGATCCCTTCACCGGGAGTGACTCCTTTAGCAAAACTAGAAAAGCCTCAAAAGCGCTCCATTTTAAAATCATTTGATTCTACAACGATATCAAGTTCATTACGCAATAGGTTTTCAGAAAAACCTGTCGTACCCCTCCGTCATTTCAGATAAGTAGTAGTTAGTATTCGTGCTACGTTTGTTGGCCTGCGTCAAGGCGTAGTGTGCGGTAGCTAACTAGTATTTATCTGCTTATGCATATGATGCAGATTGGATTAGGGTAGTCGTGCAACTTTGTTGGCCTGCGTCAAGGGTCGTGCGGGTGGGTTTAATTCAATCAGGAAATGACGGGTTGAACTTGACTAGCGCACTATGGTTTGTTGGCCTGCATCAAGGTCATAGGACGCTAGGGGCAAAATATTATCGGGAATTTCAAGTGTTGAAATTTGCAATGAGATTGCATACCTTCTATGAGATAGTTGGATCCCGATACCCGCTGCGAGTAAGAGTTACTCCTGGGAGAGTTTTATACATTACAATTAGCCGATCAAGTAGGTGTCTAGAAAGGTGTCAACGGGGTTACGCCTCTGGGAAAACGAGGTTTACATTAATTAGGTTCGTGCGAAAGCATGGGGGACCTCCCTCAAAGTACCGACATTGGCCTGGCTGAAAGATTGGCGAACTTGTAGTATGTAATTAATCCCGGCTAGTCTTTCCTTTTAGGGTTTGAAGGAAGATTTGATAAAAACCAGTGGGAGCCATCCTGATTAGATAAAATAATAACCAATCTGATCTTGCAAGAGCGCACGCTGAGTGTTTTCTTCTCTCTCTCTCCAGGTTGCGACCATATCACGCCTTAATCAAGATAATAATATGGATATTTGACTGAACCCGCTTGTTATACTGAGCTGGGGAACGTTGGTCCCGCTCCAACTTATAATTGTTATAAGACAGAGTAGGAAATTGGGGATTACCAGAATTCCCGTGCCACCCAAACGAAGAGAGTGCATGCTGATGCATCATCTTCGGGTGTGTTCATTATACAGAACTGTTTCTCAGTATCCTTTACGTCCTGGATATATGATACCGGATCAGGATCTCGCATATGTAATATGTTACATGGGCTACAGATAGGTAAAGAACTGAGAACGGGTGATAAGTTTCATGAGGCAGAAAACGGGGCAAGTGTTGCAGCCAAGTCTGTTGGTCACTGTCACCCTGTATTACCAATACATTGATTCTGAACGAATGTTATTAGATACCGAACCTGATATACAAAATCGTATCTATCTCTTTATTAGTAAAGAAATGATAAAATTTTGTATTGTTGGATAATGTTTTGAACATTTCCTATATCAAAAGTTGATCGGTTCAGGCACGTTATCTAAAAGCATTGATGTTCTAAATCAAACTACAGTTCTTTAGTATACGGAACACACACAAGAGGAAGAATTCAGAAATGAACGAATCCTTCTTGAGGCATTGTAGACTAGGTCATATCAATGTGACCCGACTAGCTGAAGTTACATAAAGATGCATATTTAAATGAGTTTGAATTTACATCTTGTGAAACTTACCAGTCATGTCACAGAGATAAGATGACCACAGCTCTGTTTATTGGAAACAGAGAAAGAGTTAGTGAACTCTTGGGATTTATACATGTTGATGTATGTAAGGTCCCCTGTCTACACATGCCAGGACTGGTTCTTTGTACTTCATTACATTCTCTGATGATCTTTCGAGATCAGACCTATGTTCCTGTTGAAACACAAGTCCGAACCTTTTGAGATATTCACAGAATATAAGCTAGAAGTAGAGAACCAAAATACGGGTATAAGTATTATATCCTTTGATGTGATCGAGGAGGAGAATACTTGAGCACGGAAATCCTGGTCTATTCTAAAGGAGAATGAGATTCTCTCTCAGTATTACTCCTCCGTATACACCATAGCACGATGGTATATCGGGGTAGAGCAAATACACCCTATTTGATATGGTGTGCTCTATGATGAGTACTGCTGAGTTACCTTTTTCCTTTTGGGAGTTATGCACTTATGAAGTTGCATACCTATTGAATAGGGTTCAAATCAAATCAGTTGCCTACCACTTCATATGTGATATGGAAAGGGTAGAGCCCATGTCTTAAGCTAGTTAAGATTTGGGGTTGTCCGGCTTATGTCTGAAAGCAAAATCCGGACAAGCTCGAGGCAAAGTCTGTAATGTAGAACTGGAAAGGTTCCAGCTATACAAACTGCAGCTGATGATTTGAAAGAACCAAAGGATTCAATAGTTACCAACGAACCTCAGCCTCTCCGCCGATCTAGTAGGGTTCCTCACCCATATGAGAGATACTTTTGTTTCTCTATGATAGTGGGAGCGAGGATTGCATCATGAGATGATGACCCAACTAGCTTCGAGCTGGCCATCAGGAGTAAGACTCTGTAAGAATGGCTGGATGCTTAGTGATCTGAGATGGAATCCTTATACACCAACAGAGTATGGACTTTGGTTGTTATATCTGAAGGGTTAAATCCCCATCAGGAGCAAGTATATCTTGAGAAGATCACTTGGTGTAGATGGAAAAGTTGAGACTTTCAAAGCTAGACTTGTTAAAGCTTTTCGTCATCGACCAGGCGTGGATAATGATGAAACCTTTTCAGGTGGCTATGCTTAAGTCCATCCAGATCCTACTTACCACGGCTACATACCATGACTACGATATCTGGTGGTTGGGTGTCATGACAGCTTTTCTAAATGATGTTTTAGAAAAGGCAGTCTATAAGTACACAGCCAGAGGGCCTCGTAGACAGTGGGAGCAGCGGAAACGTGTGCAAGATGCTTTATAGGATAAAGCAGGCATCACGGAGTTGGAACATCTGTTTTGATGGATTAGTCAAAGAAGTTGACATCATCAAAATGGTAGATGAACCTTGTATAAACAAAAAGGTAGTAGGGAGTATGGTGACGATCCTCGTAGAGTACGTGGATGACATACTCTTGATAGGGAAGGAGTTTCCTATGCTACGCTCGATCAATCTCTGCTTATCATAATGATTCTCCATATAGGATCAAAGTGATACCTCCTAAATCCTGGGTTTTGGATCTATGAGATAGATCTAAATGGATATTAGGACACTCAATAGTTGTAGTGAGATAGTATCAATTGATCCTGGGAAGAATCACTGGAATGGTTCCAGGGTGATAAAGACGACTGAATGTCAGTCACAGGCATTGTCTTTACCCTCGGTAGAGGGACGGTATGTTGGAAGAGTTCCAAGCTAGATACCGTGGCATACTAGACGATAAAGGCAGGATACATCGCTACTAAAGATGCTACCAAAGAGGCTGTTTGGGTGTATATTGGTTCATGAGATGAACTAGGTTCCTACCATTGTGTGACAATGGAGTCGTGGCTTATGCCGAGGAACGCCGGTCCCATCAGTGATCCAGACATATTCTAAGGCAGTGTCACCTGATCATGGAGATGGTTGATCTCCAGGGTGATCGAGGTTTGGAGAGTAGACTTAGAGGACAAACACAGCGGATCCACTCACAAAGGCCTGTTCCCAGAGAGAGACTTTTAAGGGATGGTTGAGTATGAGATACTACAACCACTGCTATCAGATGGCCCTAGTGCAAGTGGGAGATTGTTAGTTATATGTATGCCCTAGAGGCCATCACTGTACATTGGATGTATATTGTAGTGGATGCTAGGACATATATAGGGAGGACTTTCTTGCTCGACATGATAGTATGCTATCTGGTTGATCTTTACCTTAACGTGTATACTAATTGTCTCTCTGTTACATGTTGGTAAAGCCCTTAGGATGTGTACTTGACTACCTGGACTATGATGTGGATCATATTAGTGGGGACAGGGTAGTCCATAAGTACATCCTTCAAGGTCCCTAGTCGTGGGTATATCGAGACGGGGCATCGATATACCAGAGTAGACTAGCGTATACCTTCTCGACCCATACAGATGGGCGATGGATGATCCCATATCCATTGGTGTTTGACATCAGAGATGATATACGGGTGCTCAGTGGAGACTGGGTACACTGGACGGACTCGCCGAGAACTCCCAGATGGTATTATACCTTACGTCAGATGGCAGTTCTCTGGTGACACTGGTACAGAGTAGTCTGTTGACCCGAGATCGTCATAGAGTCTTGGGTGGTTCCCACTGTGCTTTGATTTCCATCTTACCACGTCCAAGAAGGCGTGCAAAACGGTGGTTTTTGGGTACAGTCCCGAATCACATGGAGGCAATGAGCGATAGGAGGGGATTCATCTCTCCCGGTATAGGGAGTTGATGTTGCGCTGTGTTCGATTGGCTATAACCGGAAATCCCTGGCCAGGGTTGCTGAGATTTACTGGTAAGTGTTACCAGTAGTTTCTCGAACTGTTATAGACCTCATATCGACATGACTTATCGAGCTATTGGGGTCTGACGTTTACCACCCCTAGGCGAGATATGCGACATATCAGACGATCAGACCGGACTGTACGGTAAGTGTTACTGGTTGGATTCACAGGAGTGTGAGCGGGCTTGCTCGTCGATCTTCTGATCGCTCAATACCCGGGTGGCCGTTACGTTTAGCAGACCGCTTGCGGCTTATGGGTGTTTGATATGATCATCACCTGCTGCCGGCGTATTGACGAGTCTTTAGAGTCCTACACAGAGGTTTCCTGGCTCAAGCGAAACGAAATAGGAGCGCATATGAGATATGTGCGGGACCGAGAATAATGCGTGTATGTGATACCGTATTCCATTCTCGCGATGAATGTATCGATTGGTTATATTCGATATAACCTAGATATCGAATCAAGGATTGATTCGATAAGCCGATACATTGGATACTAGTCGGTTATGTGCGACATGACCGGATCATTGAATCAAGTGTTGATTTAATGATTTAATGTATAATTATATATTTGATATATTACTTTGCATTAACTTGTATTGGTTCACTTTATATGGATTTTCTCACTTGGATTGCACAAGTTGTATATGTGATATACTTTTGTGCACTTGATTGTGTCATGTTTTATGATACATGTTAACTTGGATTTGTGTAAAGATTAAACCATGGTTGTGAGAGTGGTTAGGGTTTTTTTTATTCACTTATTATCTATTTATTCATTTATTCATTCATTTTGGCAAAAGAAAAGAAATTGTGGCTTGCTTTGTTTTACATTGAAGCTTCATGAAGCTTTGAAAAAGTCCACCATTTTTGTTTCATGCCTAACCTAACCATTCACTTAACCTTGGTTCATTCTCTACACTTAACCATGGTAACTATTATGATAAGAATGAATGGGATTATCTTTTCAAGTTAATCTTTTTATTCTATCATAATATTTCTATCTTCTTCTTCTTCTTCTTCAAGAAGAAAACCTAGATTCCATCAATGGTGATTGATGAAAATGAGTGAGAAATCCAATTCTAAAGTGAACCCACTTTCTATTTCTTCATCCTCTACCTCTTGCCAAGTAGTATAGGTTGTTTCCTTCACAAGTTATCATGGCTTGGTGAAGGTGGAGCTTGATCTAGTGATGCCTCGACATAGATCATCTTCGGCATCATCGTCGATGACCTAGCCCGCTCTTTCTCCGATGAAGCCGATGCTAGAGCCCGGGATCCGTTTTGGACAGCGAGGAGACATCATCACGGAGCTATGGAGGTGGAGCACCGGATCTACAAAGGTTGTATTTCAGTTTACCATTTAGTTAAGTTGTTAACTAGCTTCATTTTCGCCTAAATATCTAGTTAACGATCCGTATTAGGGTTTCTCGGCACCCGTAAAATTTGAAATTGGCATGGTTGATACCTTGTGAGACCTCTTGAGAGTGCCTAGGAACCCTACACATTGGATTTACTTCCATGGCAAAATCCATAGCAGAAGCGAGGGCCTCGGCATTGAGATCCTCGATGAATTCGCTCAACGTTCGCCAGCTATTTACGGCGCCCCTGGAAGATATGTGTTTAGCAAAGGGCCCTGCAGGCATTGGAATGCGAGACTCGAAAGGAGCTGGAGCTGGTGCAATTGCTGAAAAATGAATTAGGGTCAAACATCGACTCGGGGAATAAAGATAACACATCAGCAATAAATTCTATTATACCGGCTGTGAAAGGCGGCAGGATGGGGAGTACCGAAGGTGCGGCTATTCTCTCGTCTCCTCCTCTGACCCGTGACGATGTGATCAACATGAAGAAAACTTAGCAATAATACATCTATTCGTAAAAGAAAGGATGGGACGTCAGTTGAAGAATATACTAACCAATACCAGAAGGTGGAATGACTTCCGACTGAAAAGAGAAATGCGGGTTCAACACCTGGTATAGATGGTCGAAAAGGACTCCTGCAGAGTTGCGACAATATACTGTCAATATAAGGAGGATGGTACCCACAGAAAAACAAATAAGTCACAAACCCATACCTTCCAATATTTGAAAGGGCACAGAAGAAGGCGAGGGGACAGCGACCGTCAGAGTAGCGACCGACGACACTTCTTCAGACGGCACAGCCTCAAGGTTCACCGCACCTATACTCAAGACAGACAAAATATCATCAGAAAAGATGTACAAGATTGAGAAACTCAAAAAACAATGACCCAAAGACTACCTGATAGGTCATGGATCAAAACCGCGATGGAGGCGTCACCAGGTGTAACGGCTTCTTCACTCTCTCTCGGAGGAATAGATTCTACGCCCATAGCCTCATCCCCTGACTTGACAAGTGCCTTCGTAACGCTTACGACGCCCACTGATACCAAAGAGACACAAGGAGAAAGGGCAGCGGTCTGGACAGTCCCACATTCTCAAGAAAGGGTAGCCACTTCGGGCTTTGTAATTGCCAGCGTTTCAACTGCCATCCCATCGCCAGAACTCGGCCCTGGAAAGAGTGCATATGTCAGAATTCGAGGATTGAGTTTTAATAAAAGGCTGGGTGTTACGCTACCTTGGAGCAGATTTTTAGTTTCTTCCCGAGCAACGCGTGCAACCTGTCTCTGTGCGGTAAACAGGGCAGAGGGAACATCCGCCGAAGGAGTATCATCAAGCAGAATGCTGCTTGAGCTTGCACCTACGGCCAAACCGGCATCGCGTTCCCTCGCCGCATGCTTCCTACACTTCCTTTCAGTATGGACAGTGAGAGATGACCTCCTCAAGACCTCTAACAAGGGGACGTCGTCGTCCGAACTGAGTTCTGCCTCTGGAGCCGTTACGACGTCCATCATCTGCTACTTCAGCAAAGCCTCCTGCGGTGACTTTGGGAGAGCCGGGGCCACAGTAGCTAGCTCTAGAAGTTTTGCCGCATCGCTACTCGAGATCGGCACTGCACTTGGAATAACCTGAGTCGAGGTTGTCCCTGAAATAAAGTAAAGGAGAAGGTCAAAGCATGAATAAAAAGAATAAGGGTGTAATGAAGTGACTCATACCAAGACCCAAAGAAGTGTGGAGCCTCTCTTCCTTTTCAAACATCCTGAGGGAAGCCGCGAGAGCCGCTCCGGCAGAAATACCTATTGAAGAAGAAAGCATCAATGGACACATAATAAAGAGAAAAGAGATAGTCGCGGAAGAACATAACTGAAGTATACCTGACTTCGCAATAGTAATCAACGCCGCTTCCTCGCGAGCCAGTCGCTCGGAAGCCGCGAGAGCAACCTGTAGATCGGTATCATCCGCAGGCGTGTCAAATAACCCCCCATTGGTCCCGTATTCACACAAACCCTTGCAGTAGGGAGCGTGTGGATCTTGGCCAAATATGACATCAGTAGAAAATAGTGACTTCTTCTTTTTATGTGAGCAGACACCAGCGGCCGATGACAAAAGCTTGTGCTTGACAGGCATTTTTGGGCGGCGGGTCCCGATTTCCGCACCAGCACCAGATTCTGGAGACGCCACGGCTACCACCTCTATGGGAACATAGGGTGGAGTCTTCTCAGGGAAGGAACGCGGGACCACAACCGTAGCGACTTCTCTTAAGGAAGGATGAACGGCAGTCCGTCGCTTCAAAGGGACAGCTGGGACAGCGCCCTTATGATCAAGTAATAGCCGCCTCTCTTTCCTGATAACAGCACCCGTTGTTAGTTGTATGTATGCCCTAGCCATTATTGTACATGAAATGTATATTATAATGGATGCTGGGACATATATAGGGAGGACTTTCTTGCTCGACATGATAGTGCGCTATCTGGTTGCTCTTTATCTTAACATGTACACATGATGTCTCTTTGTTACATGTTGATAAAGCCCTTAGGATGTGTACTCGACTTCCAGGATTATGATGCAGATCATACTAGTGTGGCCTGGGTAGTCCATGAGTACATCCTTCAATGTTCCTAGTCGTGGGAATATCGAGACGGGGCATCGATATTCCAGAGTAGACTAGCGTATATCTTCTCGACCCATGTGATAGGCGATGGATGATCCCATATCCATTGGTGTTTGACATCAGAGATGGTCTGCGGGTGCTCAGTGGAGACTGGGTACACTGAACGGACTCGCCGAGAACTCCCAGATGGTATTATACCTCACGTCAGATGGCAGTTCTCTGGTGACACTAGTACAGCTTAGTCTGTTGACCCGAGATCGTCATAGAGTCTTGTGTGTCTCCCACTGTGCTTTGATTTCCACCCTACCACGGCTCTACTGAGGCGTGCAAATAGGTGGTTTTTGGGTACAGTCCCGAGTCACATGGAGGCAATGAGTGATAGGAGGGGATTCGTCTCTTCCGGTATTGGGGGTTGATGTTGCGCTATGCTCGATTGGCCATAACATGAAATCCCTGGCCAGGGTTAATGTGATTTACTAGTAAGAGTTATTAGTAGTTTCACGACCGTTATGGACCTTACATCAGCTTGACTTATCAAGCTACTGGGGTCTGACATTTACCACCCCTAGGCGAGATATGCGACATATCAGACGAACAGACCGGACTGTGCGGTAAGTGTTACTGATCGGATTCGCAGTAGTGTGAGCAAACTTGCTCGTTGATTTTCTGATCGCTCAATACCCGGGTAGCCATTACGTTTAGCAGACCGCTTGCGGCTTGTGGGTGTCTGATATGATCATCACCTACTGCCGGCGTTTTGACGAGTCTTTAGAGTCCTACACAGAGGTTTCCTGGCTCAGGCGAAACGAAATAGGAGCGCATATGAGATATGTGCGGGACCGAGAATAATACCAGTATGTGATACTGTATTATATTCTCGCGATTTCTATCATCGGTCGGTTATATGCGATATAGCCAGGTTACCGAATCAAGTGTTGATTCGATATATTGATACACTAGATATTAGTCGGTTATATGCGATATGACCGGATCATTAAATCAAGTGTTGATTTAATGATTTAATATATAATTATATATTTGATATATTACTTTACATTAACTAGTATCGGTTCACTTAAGATTGCTTTTCTCACTTGATGTGCACATAATGTATATATGATATATAATTGTGTACATGATTGTATCATGCTTGATGATACATGCAAACTTGGGTGTGTGTATAACTTACACTATATTTAAGATAATGGTTAGGCTTTATATTTATTATGTAATTCAAAATTGTGGCTTTCTTTGTCTTGACTTAAAGCTTCATGAAGCTTAAAGCATCTTTGACAAAGTCCACACACTTTGTTTTACTTAAGATATTTTTTAACCAAACTAGTAGCTTAAACCATGGTTTAGTCTCTACAAAGGTTAGTGGATGATACTAACTCACCCATGGTTGCATAATTGATCATAATTCACTTCACTTGAGTTTCTATTATTCTTCTTCTTCTTCTTCATCCAAAAGAAAAAAGCTTTCTAGATTTTTCTAAGTGAAGAAACAAAGTGAGAAATCAAAATCTAAACTGAACCCACTTCCTATTTCATCATCCTCTACTACTTTCCATTTAGTTTAGGGTGTTCTCTTCACAAAGTTCTTGACCTAGTGAAGTGGTAGCTTGAGTTTGAGTCTCCTCGACGTAGATCATCTTCGGCCTCAAAGACTACGAGCAATCTTGTTCATTTCTCCGGGGAATTCCATACTAGAGTCTGGGAGTTCGATGATCGCAGCGAAGGGACGTCAACACGGAGCTTTAGAAGTGAAGGACCGGATCTACAAAGGTTGTATTTTTGTTCACTTCTCTTTGTGATGATAGATTACATATTTTGTTACCCTATTTTTCTAGTACGATTCATAGTTGATTGCTTAGCACCCTTCATTTTTTTGTTGTGGCATGTGTGATGCTTGCAAACCCTATGATAGGTGCTAAGGAATCCCAACATGGTATCAGAGCCAAACTAGAAACTTAGACGATATTAGATTAATACGGAAACGAAACAAATCCGTAAACACACAATTTCTGGAACCCTGCACATAATGCTCTATGTTGTTTTCCAAAAGGTCTCTAAAAATTTTGCAAACAAGTGCAGAGTGATGTATGTGATATCACTAGTGCACAGAACAAAAATGACACCTTTTGCTCGGTTTTCAACCGAGCACTTTCCCTAGAAAACCGAGGAGGCCGGCCCCGGATGCTCCTCTGTGCATCGTTTTTGTTTTGTGCTCTGGTGTGCTCATTTTGGGGTTTCAGGTATTGTTTGCTTGGTCCAAATTTTCATGTGATGTAAATTTTTCTATAGGACTAAAATGGAGTGTTTCGTAGTCGTAAAATTTAACATTGTGATGGTAACCTTGGATATGTTTGACAGTTCGAACGATCTCCAAACATCACCCCATGTCCCCCTCTGAAATTTCCAAGTGTTGGAATTTTTCTAAGTTAATTATATTTAATGTTCGTGCAAGTAACTCTATGGACCCTCTAGATGAACAAAAACCTTAACTCGATTCTATGCCCTCGGAACCGCGGCTTGAACCCTAGGGTTTGCCGTAGTTTCACGGTGTCATAGGTGAGGCGTTGGTTTGACCCTTCTATGGCTGGATCATAGCTACTGTGGCGCGTTTTGGGTACTTTAACTTCGCTCAAGTGTTGAGCTTATTGGGAGATGAGGGTGTTGTTTGATTCACTTGAAACATTTAACATAATCTAGTATATATTGTGATACAATACTTGGAATCAACAACATTTGAATTTTATAAGTATAGTAATTTTGTCTCATTTGATTGGTTGCCATGGGATTTTGATATGATCAAAAGTCCGTCGCAACCACTTAGTGTGTTTGGATACTTACCGGGTAACATTACTAAATAGCCACGCCCCATAACCCCGACCAAGTGACTGTATGAGAACTCCGTTGCCAAAAAGCATCCGTCCGGGTGCTCACGGCCGCGGTGTTCCGCCTAAGTGCACTTCGTCGGCGGTATCGGGGGTGCGGCCATCTACTGATGTTTCCGACGAGCATTCGATCGGGATGTCGGGAATCTTGTTGAATTACCCTACCGATTATTGGAAAGTGTTTTTAATATCGAGACTAAAATGCGGGGTTTATAATTATTAGGCATGCGATGTCTAAAGAATTCATAATGTTAGGCATGTGATGTCTAAGGTGGTTGCGGATTCCAACTATTGTAGTTTTTCACTTTCTTTTCTGCGACCGTAAGTGTAATATGTGGTGTATCGCCGGTTTCGTTGCTATACTTCAACGACAATTGGGATACGCTTATTTACTTACGTTAATGACATGTGATGTTATGTGTTGCTGGATATGTTATATTGGATCGTCATGTTTGAATAGCCGGGGGGTTTTATGTGAGATGAGAGTTTTTCATTTTCATTCATGTAAAAACTTGTATGTAATATTCTTTTATTGGGACACTTCCGGGTTGAGGAAGATGTTACCGTTGATGTATATTATTTACTTTTCCATATTACGATAGACCCAAGGAGGGGAGCACAAGTAACCGGGTTCTAGAGTCCAGTGAGAGAACATCTCGAGGCGTCGAGACCGGGTCTCCTAACTCTAGAATTGGTAGGGTTGCTTGTCACTCTCATAAGGATCTAGGGGTGTGGGTTTGGCTATTCATCGCGACCGTGGAATCCGTGTTTTATACAGGCTCAAAATAAAACATGGACATCCTGGTATATCCTATATTTCATATGTTGTTTTCTGCTGCGATATCTGTGATGCGATCATTTGATATGTTGAGATAGATACTGTATATAGTATATATAATATATTATATAGACGTTGCTTATGTTTTACACCCGCGCTAGCCCTGCCCCACTCTGCCGTTAGTTACCTAACCTAACGGTGCATGACGATGTTAGTGTATATGCCCTAGGGGCCATTATTGTATCATACTGGCTTGTATATTACTTAATGGAAGCTTGGGATATTCACAGTTATATTAACAGTCTTGCTAAACATGGTAGTATGCTACTTGGTTTATATCTATCTTAATATGTGTGTACGTATTGATAGAGCCCTTAGGATCTTGCTTGACTACCAGCGTTGTGATGGCAGTCACGCTAGTGGGGGCTGGGTAGTCTACAAGCACATCCTTTTTTCAGGTCCCTAGTCGTAGGATTATCGAGACAGGGCATCGATACTCCGGAGTAGACTAGTGTGTACGCTTCTCATCCCAGTTGGGGAGATGGTCTATCCCGCAGCCATCAGTACGTCGTACTGGAGATAGTATACAGGTGCTCGTTGGGTTACGAGTACACCAGACAGGACTCGCAGGGAACTGTTGATTGGTATTATACCCGTCGTCAGTTAACAGTTCCTAGGTGACATGAGTACAGCATAGTCTGCAGACTTGACACTGCTGCTTCACCTCGAGTGTGATCCCACTGTTCTTAGATTCCTACCCTACCACGGCTCAAAAGAGTCATGCAAACAGGTAGCAATTGGGTGCAGTCCCGAAGCACTTGGAGGCAGTGGCAGTTAGACAGGATTCGTCACTCCCGATATTGGGAGTTGATATCGCGCTGTGTCTAGAGAGCCATTACGCAAAGTCCCTGGCCAGGGCAAGCGAGATTTACTGGTAGGTTTTCCAGTAGTTTCTCAAGGTGTAATGGGTTTCGCTCCGACACGACTTATACCGCTTTTAGGGGATTGACGCTTGCCGCCCCCCTTGGCCCGATATGCGATAGTCCTAGATGAACAGACCGGACTGTACGAAGATTGTCACATCAGGCTCAGTAGGAGTTCGGATGGGTTTCCTCATCGGCCTTCTTATCGACATCTACCTGGGGACCGTTACGTACAGCTAGTGCCACTTGCGGTCTGTGGTTAAACCCACTGCCAGCGTAGTAGTCGAGTCTTTAGAGTCCCACACAGAGAGTTTCCCTGCTTCGGGCGAAACGATATAGAGGTCGTATGGTTTTACAACAAGGTTCGGACACGCACGTGCATTTATGCACGTACGATGTTCGGACAGTTTTTACTAGCCGGCTTTGGTTTGAGCCAGATTCTAGTATCGGATTATCGGATTTATACAGTCTAAAGTATTTCCGTGTTTTCACGGATAGGAGGGGCATTCTCGTAAATTGGCGAGAAGCTTCTAGAAGGATGATGACTTGGAGGTTAAGGTGGCATTTGCATTTATTGATTTAGTGACTCATTTGTGTGATTCATCCATGGAGTTAATGATGCACTTAATGACCAATGACTCATAAGATGAATCACACAAAGTGAATAAATGAAGCATGGTTGAGAAATCATTTGATTTATTCATTTAATAAATGATTATGCTTCATATATTCAAGATGAGATATTATTTCATTTCATTCTCACTCTCACCTTCTCTCTCCTCAAGCTCTCTCTCTTCAAACCTAACCCTAACCTCTCATGTGTTGAGATCAAGGGTTAGCAAGACTTATTAATCCCTAATCCTACTCTATATTCTCTAGGTTGCTTTGATTAGCACTTTGAGTAACCTAGTTACCTCAAGTTAGAGGTCAAGCTTGGAGTAGTAGCTCTCGGGTGGATCTTCAATTACAAAGAGGAGGCCGACGAGGAGGTGGTCATCGAGAAGAAGAAGGACTTGGTTCATTAGGTATAATCTTCTTTCATAGTAGCTAATCCCTCCTGTGATGTTGTTAGTTAAGGTTTGGCAAAGATCCGTAAAGTTAGTTGATGTTTCTTTTAAACAAAATGATTGTTTTACCTATTCCGCCTCCCCGCAAATCGTGGGGTGTCTAACGTCGACTTACAGTGGTATCAGAGCCTCGCTAAACCATAACTAACTTGTTAGCAAAGTCGTTAGAAATTCGATCGTGAAACGAACCGAAAAAATCATCATTTTCACAAAGTTTCTGTCGATTTTAAAATGGGGTCTAAAAATTTTTCAGGGACCCTTAAAATTACAAGCAGGGAATTATAAGAATACTGGAGAAATTTAGGCTCCTGAATCGGCCAAACAGCCGCGGAACAACGGCCGATCCATGCGATCCGCCGTGGATCCGCGGCCGAGTTGAAGCCGATTCACCCCAAAATTCTCCAGTAACTCTTCTGTGTTAATTTTGTTTTTTTCTGGAATGTTTTGTTTCTGCTCAAGTCGCAGGTGCACAGAGAAGTTTTTGGAGTAGAATCAATTGTGTTTGCTCGATCGAAATTCTATGATGTTTGGCTAATTAGATTATATCCGTGATTTGTATAATGTGTTCGTAAACCTCACCTAACTGCTAGTATGTCGGTTGGCAGGGGTTGCACATTTCTGTAATGATTTTACTGTTTATGTTTATGAACTTGATTGGATCGTTGTGATGATTAGCCGGGGTTTGAGATGGGTTTTTATATTCATTCATTCGATGTAAATTGTAATATGATGTAATATTCTTTTGCGGGGCACATCCAGGTTGCGGTTGTAGCCACCGTTGTATTATTTCATTTACTGATTTTGCTCCTAGGGTAGACCCAAGGTGGGGTACACAAACTACCGGGTACTTTGAAGTGTTTAGTGGCCTACTCACGTTGTTGAGGGAGACCGCTTCATTTCGGGTACTTGGCGGGTAGTTTGTCGTACCCGTAGGGGTCTAGGGTGGGGTAATGGCTATTCATCACAACTGTGTAATCCGTCTTTCGTTGCAGGCTCAAAGGAAACGCGGATTGCTTGTATATCCAATAATGTTCATCTGTGATCTGGAATGCCTATTATTGCATCTAACGAATGTACAATATCTATATATGATAGCTATTTAGACGTAACTTATGTTTTACACCCGCGCTAGCCCAGCCCCCGCTCTGTCGTTAGTTAAGTAACCTAACGGGTGATGACGGGACACAGTGGCGAATGCGGATGGCATAAGAGGACATTGTATTTTCGTTGTTTTCTGCAATGATAGGTTAATTGATAGGACACATTATAATAATGAAAATAAACCAAAGTTGAATCGTTGGAACAGTTTAAAAGAAACCACTCGGTTATTTTAAAACAGAGGATAATTTTTAAATTGCGGAGCATTAACCACTCCTTTTAAAAGCTATCAGGTTCCTTCGATCATATCAAGTTCACTACGATCACGGTTTCGCCAAAGCCATTCATAACCCTCCGTCATTTTATTTGGGTATCCAGTAGTATTCAAGCTATGTATTTTGACCAACGCCAAGGTATAGTGTTTGGTTGCTGCTGGGTATTCATTTGTTGCATAGATAGATGAGTTAGTTTGGGACAGTCGTACTATCATTTGGCCAACGTCAGGGGTATGTATGGATGGGTTCAAATTAACAAGATAATGATGGGTAGAACTTGACATGTGACTTATGACATTTTGACCAACGCCAAGGTCATAAGAGCATGGGGCAAAAATTTATATCGGGAATTTCTAAAGAAACTGAAATTTGCAAAGAGATGCATACCATTTAGAGTGTGATGAATGTTGGGAGGATTCCTTCAGCATTATCACACGATGATATTTGGATCCCGATCCTACTGTGAGTATATGCTACTCATCAGGAGATTCGTCACTTAAACGATCAATGCTATAAACCAAGTAGGTGTCGAGAAAGGTGTCAGCGGGGCTACGCCCCCAGAGAAAAGAGGCTATTTAATTAAGGAACTTCGCGAAAGCGTTGGAAAACCTCCCTCGAAGTACCAACACCGACCTGGCTGAACGGTTAAGCAAGTATTGTACGGTAAGAATAATCCTGGCTAGTTCTTCCTTTTTGGTTTGAGGAGGGATTCGAGAAACAGTGGAAGCCATCCAATTTAGATAAACTAAAAACCACTCTAAACTTGCAAGAGCATCATGCTAAAGTGTTCTCTCTCTCTCTCCTAATTGCAGCGACCCAGAACATGACAGGACTTAAGTTACTACTAGAAAAAAATATATTGACAGGGCCAAACTATAAAGATTGGCTGCGGAATGTCAAGATGGCTTTGACCTATGACAAATTGAGGTATGTCCTTACTGCTAAGGCACCTGCTGTCCCTGGTCCTAAATCCAGTAATACGGATAATGAAATCCGCAAGACCTGGGAGTTAGATTGCGCGAGGGCTAAGTGTATCGTGCTTGCCTCGATGAATAATGAACATCAGAGGAGGCACGAGGATAAGGATCTTGATGCCATATTTCTCCATACAAAGGAACTTTATAGAGAGCAATATCGTATAGCAAGATACGAGACCTCAAAGAACTTTTTTCAGGCGAGGTTGGCCGTCGGATCATCTGTAGGAGAACATGTCCTAAAGATGATTGGCTATATAGAAGAGCTCGCAGATCTCGGGACGACTTTGGAGAATGGGCTCTATACAGACTTGATTCTCTAGTCCCTTTCTTCCACCTACGCCCAGTTTATTCTGAATTTCAATATTCAAAGAAAAGAAGTTGAACTTCCAGAACTCCTTAACATGTTGAGGAGTGCAGAGGGCACCTTGCAAAAGGCGAGGGAAACACCCGCTATGTTTGTTCGCGGTGCTTCTTCTTCCGGGTCCAAGGCTAGGGCCAAAGGAAGGAAGAATAAGGCCGCCGCCAAACCTAGAGGAGGTGTTAGTAAGGTAGGAGTGAAGGGAAAGAAAAAGATTTCGGTGTCAGTAGTGGCAAAGGATGAGTGCTTCCACTGTCATAGGAAAGGGTACTGGAAGAAAGATTGCAAGGCTTGGAATGCCAAGAACCAGGAACCGAAGCAAGCTGTGGTTTCGACTTCAGGTGTGTTTGTAATTGAGAATTGTCTGTCAATCAACTCTACTTCCTGGGTATTGGATACCGGATCAGGATCTCATATATGCAATTCATTGCAGGCACTGAGAAACCGTAGAATGCTGAAGGTTGGTGATATGACCCTGAAGGTTGCTAACGGAGCTAGCGTGGGAGCTGTGTCCGTAGGGGATTATCACCTTGGATTGACGAGTGGACATATTTTAGTTTTGCATAACTGTTTTTGTATACCTAGTTTAATGTGTAATATCATATCAGTTTCCTTGTTATCAAAAGAAGGTTATGATTTCACGTTTGTAAGCGATATTGTTAACATTCACCTAAATCATGGTTTGATTGGGTCTGGTACGCTGGATAACGGTATATATGTCTTAAACCAATTACAGATTTTCAATGTCCAGAACACACTAAAAAGAAAGTCTTCAGATTTAAATAAAGCTTTCTTATGGCATTGTAGACTAGGTCACATCAATGAGACAAGGTTAACTAAGTTACATAGAGAAGGATATTTGGATTCATTCGAATATCAATCTTATGCCACTTGTCAATCATGTCTCAAAGGAAAGATGACAAAGACTCCATTCACTGGACATGGAGTAAGAGCGAGCGAGCTCTTAGGACATACACAGAGATGTATGTGGTCCAATGTCTCCACATGCAAGAGGTGGTTTTTCCTATTTCATTACTTTTACGGATGATTACTCTAGGTACGGATTTATTTTCTTGATGAAACATAAATCCGAGGCTTTTGAGAAATTCCAAGAGTATAAGAATGAAGTAGAAAACCAAACTGGCAAAAGTATCAAAACACTGAGATCTGATCGATATGGTGAATACTTAAGTGCCGAGTTCCTAGGTTACCTAAAAGAGAAAGGAATTCTCTCTCAGCTTACTCCTCCATACACTCCACAGCATAACGGTGTATCGGAGAGACGGAATCGAACCCTATTGGATATGGTACGTTCCATGATGAGTAATGCTGAGTTACCGCGATCTTTCTGGGGTTATGCGCTAGAATCAGCTGCATATCTTTTGAACAGGGCTCCTACCAAGACTGTGCCTACTACACCATATCAAATGTGGAGTGGGAAGAAACCCTATCTTTAGTATCTAAAGATATGGGGATGTCCATCTTTTGTTAAAAAGCAGCATGCGGACAAACTCGAGGCACGATCAGTACTGTGTAAGTTTGTGGGATATCCAAAGAACTCCAAGGGGTATTACTTCTATTACGCAGAGGAACAAAAGGTTTTTGTTTCTTATAATGCCCATTTTCAAGAACAGCAGTTTTTAGAAAAGGAAACAAGTGGGAGCGAAATATAACTGGAAGAAATTCCAGAACCACAAACTACTACTGAAAGTTTGGTAGAACCAGTAGTTCAAGAAGAACAGGACATTCCCGCACCCCTCCGCAGGAGTAGTAGGCCATCTCATCCGCCTGAGAGATACTACGGTTTTCTCATAGATGGGGATAAAGAGGATTGCATCATTGATGATGATAAACCTACTAGCTTCCAGCAGGCCATCCAGAGCGGCGACTTGGTACGATGGCTAGATGCAATGCGGACCGAGATGGAGTCCATGTACACCAACAAAGTATGGACTTTGGACTTTGCTCCAGATAGGGTAAAACCCATAGGATGCAAATGGATCTTCTAGAAAAAGATTGGTGTTGATGGACAGGTGGAAACCTATAAGGCTAGACTTATTGCAAAGGGTTTACGTCAAAGACTTGGTTTGGACTATGACGAAACTTTTTCTCCGGTAGCTATGCTCAAATCCATTCGGGTCCTTCTTGCTATTGCCGCCTTCCATGATTATGAGATCTGGCAGATGGACGTAAAGACGGCTTTTCTAAATGGTAATTTAGAAGAGTGCGTCTATATGGATCAGCCAGAAGACTTCAATCAGAGTGGGAGCAGCGGGAAAGTGTGCAAGTTGCTTAAGTCCATTTATGGACTAAAGCAGGCATCGCAGAGTTGGAACATCTGTTTTGATGAAATGGTCAAAGAATCTGACTTTATCAAAAATTTAGATGAACCATGTATATATAGTAAAATTATAGCACGAACTGTCGTATTCCTCGTCTTGTACGTGGATGACATTCTATTAATAGGAAATAACATTCCTATGCTACAATCTGTCAAAGGATTCTTGTCACACAGGTTCTCTATGAAAGACCTGGGTGATGCCTCTTACATTCTGGGGATCCGGATCTATCGTGATAGATCCAAGAGGATGTTGGGACTTTCGCAGTCTAGGTATATCAACACTGTACTGAAAAGATTCAGTATGGAAGATTCTAAGCGCGGTAATCTACCGGCTTGTCACGGAATCACCCTATCCAAAGAGATGTCTCCCAAGACTGATTTGGAAAGGGATCGCATGTCTATTATACCCTACGCTTCTGCGGTGGGCTCTATAATGTATGCGATGTTGTGCACCAGACCAGATGTAGCTTACGCACTGAGCGCGGTAAGCCGGTATCAGTCAGACCCAGAGGAGAAGCACTGGATAGCAGTAAAGAACATTCTCAAGTACCTAAGAAGGACTAAGGAGATGTTCTTGGTTTACGGCGGAAAAGACCTCAAGATCGAGGCCTTTGCTGATTCCGGCTTCTAGAGTGATAAGGATGACTCCAAGTCCATGTCAGGTTATGTCTTTACCCACAATGGAGGGGCGGTGTGCTGGAAGAGTTCCAAGCAGGACACCGTTGCTGACTCGACGATGGAAGCGGAGTATATTGCTGCTTGCGATGCCGCAAAAGAAGTGGTCTGGATGAAGAAGTTCCTAATAGAACTTCAGGTGGTTCCTACCATTGTTGATCCAATACCGCTGTGTTGCGACAACAACGGAGCTATAGCTTTAGCGAAGGAACCCAGGTCCCATCAGAAGTCCAGACACATCTTAAGACGGTATCACCTGATCAGGGAGATCATAGATTGCCAGGAGATCGAGGTCCGAAGAGTTGCTACAGAGGAGAACACTGCTGATCCATTCACAAAGGCCTTACCTCAGATTCAGTTCGAGAGGCTACTCGAGATGATCGGTCTTCGATATACCAGTACATGGCCCTAGTGCAAGTGGGAGATTGTTAGTGTATATGCCCTAGGGGCCATTATTGTATCATACTGGCTTGTATATTACTTAATGGAAGCTTGGGATATTCACAGTTATATTAACAGTCTTGCTAAACATGATAGTATGCTACTTGGTTTATATCTATCTTAATATGTGTGTACGTATTGATAGAGCCCTTAGGATCTTGCTTGACTACCAGCGTTGTGATGGCAGTCACGCTAGTGGGGGCTGGGTAGTCTACAAGCACATCCTTTTTTCAGGTCCCTAGTCGTAGGATTATCGAGACAGGGCATCGATACTCCGGAGTAGACTAGTGTGTACGCTTCTCATCCCAGTTGGGGAGATGGTCTGTCCCACAGCCATCAGTACGTCGTACTGGAGATAGTATACAGGTGCTCGTTGGGTTATGGGTACACCGGACAGGACTCACAGGGAACTGTTGGTTGGTATTATACCCGTCGTCAGTTAACAGTTCCCAGGTGACATGAGTACAGCGTAGTCCGCAGACTTGACACTGCTGCTTCGCCTCGAGTGTGTTCCCACTGTTCTTAGATTGCTACCCTACCACGGCTCAAAGGAGTCATGCAAACAGGTAGGAGTTGGGTGCATTCCCGAAGCACTTGGAGGCAGTGGCAGTTAGATAGGATTCGTCTTTCCTGGTATTGGGAGTTGATATCGCGCTGTGTCTGGAGAGCCATTGCGCAAAGTCCCTGGCCAGGGCAAGCGAGATTTACTGGTAGGTTTTCCAATAGTTTCTCAAGGTGTAATAGGCTTCGCTCCGACACGACTTATACCGTTTTTAGGGGACTGACGCTTGCCGCCCCCTAGGCCCGATATGCGATAGTCCTAGACGAACAGACCGGACTGTACGGAGATTGTCACATCAGGCTCAGTAGGAGTTCGGATGGGTTTCCTCATCGACCTTCTTATCGACATCTACCTGGGGACCGTTACGTACAGCTAGTGCCGCTTGCGGTCTGTGGTTAAACTCACTGCCAGCGTAGTAGTCGAGTCTTTAGAGTCCCACACAGAGAGTTTCCCTGCTTCGGGCAAAACGATATAGAGGTCGTATGATTTTACGACAGGGTTCGGACACGCACGTGCATTTATGCACGTACGATGTTCGGACAGTTTTTACTAGCCGGCTTTGGTTTAAGCCAGATTCTAGTATCGAATTATTGGATTTATACAGTCTAAAGTATTTCCGTGTTTTCACGGATAGGAGGGGCATTCTCGTAAATTGGCGAGAAGTTTCTAGAAGGATGATGACTTGGAGGTTAAGGTGGCATTTGTATTTATTGATTTAGTGACTCATTTGTGTGATTCATCCATGGAGTTAATGATGCATTTAATGACTAATGACTCATGAGATGAATCACACAAAGTGAATAAATGAAGCAAGGTTGATAAATCATTTGATTTATTCATTTAATAAATGATTATGCTTCATATATTCAAGATGAGATATTATTTCATTTCATTCTCACTCTCACCTTCTCTCTCCTTAGGCTCTCTCTCTCTTCAAACCCTAATCCTAAGCTCTCATGTGTTGAGATCAAGGGTTAGCAAGACTTATTAATCCCTAATCCTACTCTATATTCCCTAGGTTTCTTTGATTAGCACTTTGAGTAACCTAGTTACCTCAAGTTAGAGGTCAAGCTTGGAGTAGTAGCTCTCGGGTGGATCTTCTATTACAAAGAGGAGGCCGACAAGTAGGTGGTCATCGAGAAGAAGAAGGACTTGGTTCATTAGGTATAATCTTCTTTCAAAGTAGCTAATCCCTCATGTGATGTTGTTAATTAAGGTTTGGCAAAGATCCGTAAAGTTAGTCGATATTTCTTTTAAACAAAATGATTGTTTTACTTATTCCGCCTCCCCGCAAATCGTGGGGTGTCTAACGTCGACTTACAGACGGGACATCGAGACGAATGCAGATGGCATAAGCGTACGTTGTATTTATCTGTGATGTTTAGGTAACATAAATGATGGGACATTCATTAATGAGATTAATAAAAGAAAATAAACCTAAAAGATGTTGTGGAATCGAATTTCAAAAATTAGGTAGCTCTAGTTGTTGCTTTGCATAGCGGTATTCCTTGTAGAATATCCAGCACCTCATTCGACGAGGAAACTGTCGAGATCCCTTCACTGGGAGTGACCTCTTTAGCAATAACTAGCAGATGCTACAACCCTCGGTTTTGTCTTTTGACTATTTTTCTAGTTCTTACTTTGCATAGTGGTATTGTGAATATCTTGCACCTCATTCGACGAGGAAAGAGCCGAGATCACTTCACCGGGAGTGACCTCTTTAGCGAAACTAGCAAAATCCTCAAAAACACTCCATTTTAAACCATTTGATTCTGCAATGAGATCAAGTTCAAAGCGTTAAAGGTTTTCTTAAAAACCATCCGCAACCCTCCGTCATTTTAGAAAGTAGAGTACTTAGTATTCGTGCTGCGTTTGTCGACCATAACCGAGGCGTAGTGTACGGTAGCTAAGTGATATCTTCCTACACAGCATATGATGTGATTAGTTAGGACAGTCATGTGACTTTGTTGACCATAGCCAAGGGTCATGTGGGTGGGTCTAATTAATCACGAAATGACAGGTAGAACTTGACTAGTGCTTATGATTTGTTGACCATAGCCAAGGTCATAAGTGCTAGGGGTAAAAACCATTATCGGGAGTTTCAAGTATTGAAATTTGCAATGAGATTGCAAACCTTCTATGTGATAGTTGGATCCTGATACCCACTGCGAGTAATTGTTACTCCTGAGAGAGTTTTGCACTTTACAATTAGCCGATCAAGTAGGTGTCTAGAAAGGTGCCAACGGGGTTACGCCTCTGGAAAAGTCTGGTTTATTTTAATTAGGTCCTTGCGAAAGCATGGGGAACCTCCCTCAAAGTACTGACACTGGCCTGGCTGAAAGATTGGCGAACTTGTAGGGTGTAATCAATCCCGGCTAGTCTTTCCTTTTAAGGTTTGAAGGAAGATTTGATAAAAACAGTGGGAGCCATCCTGATTAGATAAAATATATAACCAATCTAATCTTGCAACATCGCACGCAGAGTGTTTTCTTCTCCCTCTCTCCAGGTAGCGACCATGTCATGCCTTAATCAAGATAATAATATGGATGTATTGACCGAACCGTTTGTTGTACTGAGATAGGGAACGTTGGTCCCGCTCAAACTTATAATTGTTATAAGACCGAGCAGGAAATAGGGGAATACCAGGATTCCCATGCCGCCCAAACGAAGAAAATGCATGATAATGCATCTCCTTCAGATGTGTTCATTACAAAGAACTGTTTCTTAGTATCCTCTACGTCCTGGGTATTTGATACCGGATCAGGATACCAGATATGTAATCTGTTATATGGGCTACAAATAGGTAAAGAACTGAGAACGGATGATAAGTTTCAAGAGTTTAAAATGGTGCAATTGTTGTAGCCAAAGTGTTAGCAGTTATCACCCTATATTACTAAATACATTAATTCTGAATGAATGTTATTAGATACCGAACCTGATATACAACATCATATCAGTCTCTTTATTTATTAAAGAAGGATATAATTTTGTATTGTTGGATAATGTTTTGAACATTTTCTATATCAAGAGTTGATCGGTTCAGGCATGTTATCTAAAAGCATATACATTCTAAATCAAACCACGGTTCTTAATGTACAGAACACACAAGAGGAAGAGTTCAGAAATGAATGAATTCTTCTTGAGGCGTTGTAGACTAGGTCATATCAATGCGACCCGACTAGCTAAGTTACATTAAGATGCATATTTAAATCAGTTTGAATTTATATCTTGTGAAACTCGCCAGTCATGTCACAAAGATAAAATGACCATAGCTCCGTTTACTTGAAACAGAGAAAGAGTTGGTGAACTCTTGGGACTAATACATGATGATATATGAAGGTCCCCAGTCTACATATGCCAGGACTGGTTCTTTATACTTCCTTACATTCACTGATGATCTCTCAAGATTCGGACGCATGTTCCTGTTGAAACACATGTCTGAAGCTTTTGAGAAATTCAAAGAATGTAAGATAGATGTAGAGAACCAATACAGGAATAAGTATTATGTCCTATGATGTGATCAGGGATGAAAATACTTGTGCATGGAATTCTTGGACTATTCTAGTGGATAATGAGATTCTCTCTCAGCATTACTCCTCCGTATACCACAGCACAACGGTGTATCGGGACGGAGCAATCGCACCCTATTAGATATGGTGTGCTCTATGATGAGTATTACCGAGTTATCTATTTCCTTTGGGGGTTATGCACTTGTGAAACTGCGTACCTATTGAATAAGGATTCAATAGTTCCCGACTAACCCCAGCCTCTCCGCCGATCTGGTAGGGTTCCTCATCTGCTTGAGAGATACTTCGGTTTCTCGATGACAGTGGGAGCGAGGATTGCATCATGTGATGATGACCCAACTAGTATCGAGCAGGCCAACAAGAGTAGCGACTCTGTAAGAATGGCTGGATGCTTAGCGATCTGAGAAGGAATCCATGTACACCAACAAAGTATGGACTTTGTATGCTACGTCTGAAGGGTTAAATCCTCCTCAGGAGCAAGTATATCTTGAGAAGATTACTTGGTGTAGATGGAAAAGTTGAGACTTTGAAAGCTAGACTTGTTCTAAAAGGTTCTCGTCATTAAACCAGGCTTAGATTATGATGAAACCTTTTCTCCAATAGCTATGCTTAAGTCCGTCCGGATCCTACTTACCATTTCTACATACCATGACTACGATATCTGGCGGTTGGGAGTCATGACTGCTTTTCTAAATAGTGATTTAGAAGAGAGCGTCTATAAGTACACAGCCAGAGGGCTTCGTAGACAGTGGGATCAGCGGAAACCTGTGCAAGATGCTTTATGGGATAAAGCAGGCATCGCGGAGTTGGAACATCTGTTTTGATGTGGTAGTCAAAGAGTTTGACTTCATCAAAATGGTAGATGAACCTTGTATATCCAAAAAGGTAATAGAGAGTATGGTGGTATTCTTCGTACTGTACGTGGATGATATACTCTTGATAGGGAAGGTGTTTCCTATGCTACACTCGGTCAATCTCCTCTTATCACATGGATTCTCCATAAAGGATCAAGGTGATACCTCATAAATCCTGGGTTTTGGATCTATGAGATAGATCTAAATGGATGTTAGGATTCTCGCTAGGTGTAGTGAGATGGTATCAATCAATCCTGGGGAGAATCACTGGATAGCTTCCAGGGTAGTAAGGACGACTGAATATCACTCACAGGCATTGTCTTTACCCTCAGTGGAGGGACGGTATGTTGGAAGAGTTCCAAGCTAGATACCATAGCAGACTAGACGATAAAGACTGGATACATCGCTACCAAAGATGCTATCAAAGAGGTAGTCTGGGTGTATTTTTTGTTCATGAGATGAACAAGGTTCCTACCATTGTGTGACAATGGAGGTGTGACTTTGGCCTAGGAACCCCGGTCCCATCAGTGACCCAGACATATTCTAAGGTAGTATCACCTGATCAAAGAGATGGTTGATCTTGTAACACCCGAGCCCAGTGCTACTAATTTTAGTTACTGTTTGAGCGTAGTGTGGTACTCATTTCACTTATCTTGCTTGATTATTATTTACTGTAAATTTTACCCGGGAAATTCATTTCTGCATATAACAATTTATGGCATCAAAAATAAAATTAAAAATATTCATCTTGGCCTACTTGACATCCCTAACCCCGTGGGGTATGCTTTTTGATTGTAAAACACTTCATTTTCAATTTTGGATCCCGCCTAAAATTCTATTATTTCAATTTCAAATTTTTGGACCCGACCCGGGCGCGATTTGGAAATGTTTTATTTTGCGCCAAAATCCCAAATTTTATTATATTTAACCATCGTATATTTCTAATTAACCATACATTTCACTGTTCCCCTAAATCTATAAATCTTTTTAAAAAATTTCCTAACAGCTAAATCTTTCTTCAGTAGCCAATCAAACCCTATTTTCTTTAGGCCCCGTCTCTCTCTCTCTCCCGTACCTCTCTCTCTCTCTCTCTCTCTCTCCTATATCTCTCTCTCTCTTACCCATACCTTTCTCTCTCTCTCTCTCCTATATATATCTCTCTCTCCCCCTTTATATATTTCATTTTCTTTTCTCACGAGCGAACCCCCAGCCGCCGTACCTCGCCGCCGCAGCCCCAACGCCGGCACCACCCTCGCCAGCCTCCTCGCCCTCATCGCAGCCACACCCACCTCCTTCCTCCATTTCCCCACGTCCCGAGCGCCTGCACACCCCAACGATGCCACCCTCGTGCAAACCCCGCGAGCCCAACCTCACCGGAAACTTCACCGCCGATCACCACCCGACCTCGTCATTTCCTCACCTCCCTCTCCAATCCCCAACACCACAAACCACCACCACCATCAACCTCACCACCTTCCCGAGCCCTCACCTGCACATGCCGGAACCCTCTCTCGTCGCCGTTCCTTCACCTCCGACGACCCTAACCTTTCACCACCATCATCACCATCTCCTTTCTCTCCCTAGCTCCTCAGTCCTTCCTCCTACCACCTAGCAATGTCCCTGAACTCAACCCAAACCCTAACCGAACCCTAACAGCAAGATCCCATCGCCGGAGCTCCGTTCGCCGGCGTTGACCCCTACGCATCCCCTCTCTGCACACAGGAAACCTCTACGGTAATCCCTCTCTCGTACTTCTCTTCATCATTCTTTCTCTTCTTGCTTCATGTCTTGTTTCTCAATTTTTAACTGTTCTTGTGTTGCCGGAGTTCTGTCGTGCCGACGACGTGTCCCGATGTTCCAGCGAGGTACCCCGACCCATGTGATTCCACTGTTCGTCGTTTGGGTTCATTCCGTGAACCGTGCGCCCGTCGCGAGTTTTCCCCGCCGACATTCTACGTTCCGTTTTCCCGATTTGCGATCCGTCGAGGCAAGTACCCCTTGCTACATGCTATACAATATTTACATATATATTATGACACCCTAAACCTGTAAATTTAGCTTGGTACAATCATTTCTCATTTTCATGTACAATATTGTTTTATATCCTTAAACTTGGAACCTACAGTTTGCAATTGAACCTAACAACCATATTTACCTGTTTAATCACATTTTTAATATTGACATAGCTTATGGCATTTATCTCTATAGTTTCGTTCCATTCGGATACTCGTATGCATTTTAACCTGTAATAGCTGTATTGGACCTTTATGTAAATCATTGCACCTCTAAGCCTTAAACTTGTTAATATAATTAAAACGGCTATAATTGTCTCACTGCATTCTTTTAATGTTGAAATTATCTCTGTGACACAATTGATAACTGTATTGCAAATCGAATGAATCTGCCTATTGCTTAATTCGTTACTTATATCATGTTATTGATGACTATGCTTGATTATATAACTGATTGTGAGCACACGTACGATATTGTTTACATCTTGACTTGACTTGCTACATGCATATTGATTGACCCGATATGGTACCGCACACTGCTTGACTTGACCTGATGTACCATGACCTGATCCGTTATCTGATCCTGTGTCTAATGCCAAAAAACCTGACCTGTAGTCCTCATGGACCGTTCCTGTTGTCTATTAAGACAAACCTGTTTACCTGATCCTGTGTTGGCATTAGTTTCTTGATTTCGGAATACCTGACTTGACACACACATATAACTTGGGGGTATAGGGAAATCACAAGTGAAACCTGACTTGTAACTCGACAGTTCACTACCTGTTCTGGGTGTACACATTCTTGTTTTGTGCCTAGCGGCATGTCTCGGTTTCGGCCGAGAATATTGTGGTCGTGGTCCCGGGTATGCACGGGATACTATCGAGTGTACACATTCCTGTTTTGTGCCTAGCGGCATGTCTCGGCTGCAGCCGAGAATATTGAGGCCGTGATCCCGGGTATGTACGGGATACTATTGAGTTACATCGATGATTCATCAATTTGGTTTCAAAGACTTGAGTGTAGGAAACCCAGTAGAACAGTTTAGTTTACTCATTGCACACTACCATGCACTGCCTGATTTATAATATTGTTACTCTTGCTTTATTCATGTTTATATTGCATTGCCTGTTACCCTGTTTATATTTTATTACTTGTTGACATGGCGCGCTGACGTCTGGGTTTTGCATGGCCCAGATTCTTCTACCCTGTTGCAGAATGATTAGGAGTTTTGCTGCTGTTAGACGAGCGGTGAGGTTCCTGTTGGTATGTATTTTCCCTCCAGATGTTTCATTTATTGTATCTTTTGGCTTCCGCATATTGTTATCTCTTGACTCTTTTAATATGGCTTATGGACATGTACTAGATAGTTAGTTTACTTTCCTGTTCTTGATATCTCCACTGCCGTAATGTGACTGTGGAAGGATTTTCCTATCCACAAGTAGCATGGTTGGCTTGTAAGTCCATGCTACCTCTCCCGGTACTTTCGGGCATGCGGAATTTGGTGAAAAACAAACTTCTAGAGGCGGTAACATGGACTCAAAATCAGAGCCTAGTTAAACACTACCTAACATGTTAGCATAGTAACTAGAAATTCGATCGGAGAAAAAGTCGCGAAATACACCCGGATTTCAAACTTTCTGTCGATTTTCAAAGTGCTGCAAAAATTATTCGAGATGATAGGTCTTCGATACGCCAGTACATGGCCTTAGTGCAAGTGGGAGATTGTTAGTGTATATGCCCTAGAGGCCATTACTGTATCATACTAGTATGTATATTACTTAATGGAAGCTTGGGATATTCACCTTGTATTGACAATCTTGCTCAAAATAGTAGTATGCTACTTGGTTTGTTTCTGCTTCAATGTGTACATGTGTTTAACTAGGCTCTGATACCACTGTAAGTCCATGCTA
The DNA here is from genome assembly GCA_030015575.1 of Agapanthus africanus. Lineage (NCBI taxonomy): Eukaryota > Viridiplantae > Streptophyta > Magnoliopsida > Asparagales > Amaryllidaceae > Agapanthus > Agapanthus africanus. Next base: position 279,364,720 of record CM057342.1, read on the forward strand.
CCTCTCCCGGTACTTTCGGGCATGCGGAATTTGGTGAAAAACAAACTTCTAGAGGCGGTAACATGGACTCAAAACCGGATCTTTGTTAAACATCTAACTAACAACCTAACTAGGAGTTGTTAACTACTCGGTTAGGGGGTTATACCTTTCTTTCTTGAACTCCTTCGTCTTCATCTCTTGATGGTGTACGGATTGGCTTCACCCCGTCATCTCCTTGCGCCGAAGATCGATCCACCCGAAAGCTTCTATCTTTGGCTTCTTCTTCGAACTTTGAAGAAACTAGTTCACTTGGTTTGCTAAACCTTGTGAACTAGAGTGAGTAGAGGAGAGTGTGATGGGATTTTCTCTATAGTTCTTGCTTCTCAACACATGAGACAAGTGAACCATAGACAAGAGAGAGCAAGAGCAAGAGGAAGAGAGAGCTCAAAACCAAGAGAGAGAAAAACAATGAAAGAATGAGCCTCTCTTTTCTCTTTCACCCTCTCATAATCCAAAAGCATCATGAGCCATAATGTTAATCAAGTATTATTATGTGATGGTTCATATCATGTCAAAGGCAATATCATTTCCATGCACTCATTTTGCAAACCACAACAAGCAAGCAAAAGTCTTTGCATGAAAATGACAACCATTGTGATGATGATGGTCAACTAGTCCAACCTAGTCAACCGGTCAAGAAAGTCAACAAGTCAACAAAGTCAACCCCTCAACAACCATGTCACTATAATACTTAATTAATATTATTGCTAATTATATATATATCATATTCTCATTAGGGTTGAGCAAAAAGTCAATAGTCAACAGTCAACGGTCAACAACCCTAATGAGAATCATCTGCCTCTGTCTCTCCGTCAACTGTGCATACACACCCGCATCCGTGTTCTGAGGAACACGAATACATACTGGATAAAACCAATCCCAAAACGTACACTAGGATCTGGCTTAAACCAAAGCCCGCTGGTGTTAACTGTCCGGACACTGTACGTGCACAAGTGCACGGATGTGACCGGACCCTGTCGCAAAACCTTGCGACCTGTCGCAAAACCATGCGACCTCTACTCTTTTGCCTAAAGGCGAATAGCTTTCTGTGTGGGACTCTAAAGACTCGACACTACGCTGGCAGTGGGTTTAACCACAGACCGCAAGCGGCACTAGCTGTGCGTAACGGTCCCCAGGTAGATGCCGACAAGAAGACTGACGAGGTGAAACCCATCTGAACTCCTACTGAGCCTGATTATGACAATCTCCGTACAGTCCGGTCTGTTCGTCTGATACATCGCATGGTGGGCCTAGGGGGACGGTAAACGTCAGTCCCCTAATAGCGGTACAAGTCGTGTCAGAGTGAAGCCCAAAACACCATGAGATAACACTGGAAGCCTACCAGTATATCTAGCTTGCCCTGGCCAGGGACTACTCATGTAATGGCTCTCCTAGACACAGCGCGATGTCAACCCCCAATACCGGGAGAGACGAATCCTGTCTAACCGTCACTGCCTCCAAGTGCTTCGGGACTGCACCCAACTACTACCTGTTTGCACGACTCCTTTGAGCCGTGGTAGGGTAGTAACCAAAGTACAGTGGGAACACACTCGAGGCGAAGTGACAGTGTCAAGTCAGCGGACTAAGCTGTACTCATGTCACCTGGGAACTGATAACTGACGATAGGTATAATACCAACCGGTCAGTTCCCGACGAGTCCTGTCCAGTGTACTCGTAACCTAACGAGCACCCGCATACTATCTCCAGTACGACGTACTGATGGCTGTGGTACAGACCATCTCCCACTCTGGGATGAGAAGCGCATGCGCCAGTCTACTCCGGAGTATCGATGCCCTGTCTCGATACTCCTGCGACTAGGGACCTGCATAAGGATGTGCTTATAGATTACCCAGCCCCCACTAGTGTGACTGCCATCACAACGCTAGTAATCAAGCAAAGATCCTAAGGGCTCCACTAATGTGTATAGGTGATATACTAAAATAAACACATGTACACATTGAAGCAGAAACAAACCAAGTAGCATACTACTATGTTGAGCAAGATTATCAATACAAGGTGAATATCCCAAGCTTCCATTAAGTAATATACATACTAGTATGATACAGTAATAGCCTCTAGGGCATATACACTAACATGGCTATGTCACGTGCCTACTTTAGCGTACTTTGGGAAGCAGGGCGTGACATGGTTCTTTTGGTATCAGAGCCATAGGTTAGTCGGGTTGATTCTTTTTGTAGTTGGGTATTGTACCCAATACACGAATCAGAATACCCGTGTTTAGGAAGCATGTCCTGCCACCTTGCCATTTTACCATTCTTGAATCACATTCTTCCTGATTATATCTCTTACGATGTGCAAACTTCCTTTGCATATCGACTCAAAAACCCGATTCCTTGTTATCTCTAGGACTTAGGCGACTTGGGTGGAGTTAAGTAATTGTGGCTATGATACCGCGGCATAGTTACAATGCGATACTCTATTTAAGTAACTTGGAGTTCTAGCCTTGATCTAAATTCAGAATCTATCATCATGCTAATGTTGGGTGTTTGAGTTCAGGATTATGGCCGATAAGAATTCGAAGACGTACCAAGGACGTGTGGACGAAGCCGCCATGCTTGGAGTGATAAGAGGAATGCTGGAGAATCAAAGGAAACAGACCCAGCTGATCCAGCAGCAAACGGACTCATTTCAGGAAGGTTTACAGATCATTCAGCAGTCTGTGAACAATGTTGGAGCTAAGCCAATTGACCGAGTAGGGACAGTAGCAGATTTCAGACATTTGGGTCCGTCTATATTTACTGGTTTGGAGGAGCCGTTGCCAGCGGAGCAGTGGCTAATTGACACAGAGAATTTGCTTGTTGCGGCACAGATTCCAGATGAGAAAAGAGTTGATGTGGTACGCATTCAGTTAGTAGACTACGCCCGAGAATGGTGGCTTGTAGAGGAGAACCGTTTGCCCAAGCCGATCAAGTGGGCGGATTTTTTTCAAAAAGTTTCCTAGAGAAGTTCTTCCCGTGGACTGCCCGGGAGGAAATGGAGGAGAGATTCATCGGGCTAAAGCAGAATGGAGCACCCGTAGATGTGCATGCAGCAGAATGGACAAGACTTAGCAGATTCGCTGGACCTTTAGTTGCCAACGATGCAGACAAGGCACGGAGGTTCAAGCGCAGCTTGGATGTGGACATCCAGAGGCAAATTGTCTCCCTGGGTTTGACCACTTTCTCACAAGTACTTGCGGCAGCGAGGACAGCAGAGTTTATCTGGGATGAAGGGAAGTTTGCAGCAGACAGCAGTTGCGGTAAGGAAGCAGTTCTGTCGGGCCAGTCGAGTTTAGGGCTAGGCCGACAAACCACATTCTTACATCTATGGAAGTTGATAAAAGTGAAGAGCCGGCTGTTGTTCGCGATTTTATGGACGTGTTTGAAGGTATATCGGGTTTACCGCCAAAGCGAGACGTAGAGTTCGCAATTAATCACATTCCTGGTGCAGCGCTAGTATCCAAAGCGTATTATCAAATGACACCAGTGGAGTTGGAAGAAGTCAAGAAACAGGTTGCTGAATTGCTTGAAAATGGTTGGATTCGAAGTAGTAACTCGCCTTGGGGAGCTCCAGTTCTTCTAGTAAAGAAGAAGGATGTCACAAGAAGGATGTGCATCGACTATCGAGAATTAAACCGTGTGACTATTAAGAACAAGTACCCGATCCCTCGCATTGGCGAACTTTTCGAGCAGCTTAGTGGCGCGAGGGTATTCTCGAAGCTGGATTTGCGATCCGGATATCATCAAGTCCGAGTGAAAACAGAAGATATTTGCAAGACGGCGTTCCGAACTCGGTATGGACATTACGAGTACTTAGTGATGCCTTTCGGAGTAACGAATGCGCCAGCAGTATTCATGGACTTAATGAACCGAATCTTTTCACCGTTCTTAGATCAGTTTATCGTAGTTTTATTGATGATATTCTGGTTTACTCGAATAGTTTTGATGAGCATGCTGAGCACTTGAAGATCGCACTGCAGACGCTTAGACAAGAGAAGTTATTTGCGAAGATGAGTAAGTGCGAGTTTTGGCTGGAGGAAGTAAAGTTTTTGGGGCATGTCGTGTCGGGCGATGGAATTGCCGTCGATCCCGAAAAGATTGTAGCGGTTCGAGATTGGCCGATTCCAAAGGATGTTGCGGAGATAAGAAGTTTTTTTGGACTCGCCGGATATTACAGGAGATTTGTGGAGAACCTTGCTCGTCTGGCGGAGCCGTTGATCAAGCCTACGCACAAGGAGGTACCTTTTGTATGGACGGATAAGTGTGTGTTAGCTTTTGAGACATTGAAGCAGAAGTTGATAACCGCCCCTATTCTGACCGTGCCAGACAATTCTGGAGGATTAGTGTTTCACAGCGACGCATCTGGGAAAGGACTGGGATGTGTTTTGATACAGCATGGTAAGGTTGTAGCGTACGCATCGAGACAGTTAAAGACCCATGAGAAGAGTTACCCAACTTATGACTTGGAACTTGTGGTTGTGATTTCGCTTTGAAGATGTGGAGATACTACCTTTGGGGCGAAAGGGTCGAAGTTTACTGATCCTAAGAGCTAGAAGTAAGTATTCACACAGAAGGAGCTTATTATGAGGCAGCGTAGATGGTTGGAGCTGATGGCTGACTACGATTTTGATCTTAAGTACCATCCGGGGAAGGTTAACGTCGTGCCGGATGCACTTAGTCGGTTACCAGCAATTCAGCTGTTAACTACACAGAAGGAGCTCGTTGCAGATTTTCGAAGATTTGACTTGGAGGTTGTGCTACCGCATTCTACGGGACAGTTGATGCAGCTGCAAGTACAGTCATCATTGATCGAGAATATTAAAGCAACACAATCGCAGGATCCTAGACTGCAAAAGTTTCGAGGACAGGTTGAAGTCGGACTACGAACAGATTTATTGATCCACGAAGATGGTTCGTTGAGGTATGGTAGCCGTTGTGTGTGCCAAAGGGAGATATTCGTAAAGAGCTTATAAGGGAGGCACACAGTTCAGCTTATTCTGTATATCCAGGAGACACAAAGATGTACCGAGATATTCGACAGCATTTCTGGTGGGAAGGCATGAAACGGGAGATTGCTCGCTTTGTGGCTAAGTGCTTGGTGTGTCGGCAAGTTAAGGCTGAGCACCAAAGGGTTGCTGGTTTATTGCAACCACTTCCGATTCCTCAGTGGAAGTGGGAACATATAACCATGGATTTCGTGACGGCTTTACCGCGGAGTCCAAAGGGCAACAATGTTGTATGGGTGATTGTTGATCGATTGACCAAGGCAGCTCACTTCATTCCTTTCCGGGTTGGTCAATCAACAGAGACTTTGACTGAACGTTACATGCAAGAGATTGTAAGATTGCTTGGAGTACCGGTGAGCTTTGTGTCCGATCGGGACACTCGGTTCTTATCACACTTCTGGAGGAGTTTACAGGAAAGTTTGGGGACTCGATTGAAGTTTAGCACAGCTTATCATCCTCAAACTGATGGTCAGTCGGAGAGAATGATCCAAACTCTTGAAGACATGTTGAGAGCATGCATGTTGAACTTCAAGGGTTCTTGGGAGGATCATCTGCACTTGGTGGAGTTTTCTTACAACAACAGTTTTCAGACAACTATCCAGACGGCTCCATTTGAAGCTTTGTATGGTCGTAAATGTCGTTCACCTGTTTGTTGGGATGATGTCAGTGAACGAAGATTGTTGGGACCAGATTTGGTTGTGCAGACAGTTGAGAAGGGTAACACTATCAGAAATCATATGAAGGCAGCTCAAGACAGACAGAAGAGTTGGGAAGATACGTCGAGAAGACCTCTAGAGTTCGCTGTGGGTGATTTGGTATTCTTGAAGATATCGCCGACTAGAGGGGTGATTCGTTTTGGAAGTCGAGGAAAGCTTAGTCCTCGATTCGTTGGACCCTTTGAGATCGTGGAGCGTGTTGGTGAGGTAGTATATCGTTTGGCGTTACCGCAGTCCTTGGCGAATGTGCACAATGTGTTTCACGTATCTCAGCTACGAAGGTATGTACGAGATGAAACGCACGTATTGGATCATTCGGAACTAATAGTACGAGAAGACTTGACTTTTGAGGAACGACCGATTGAAATCGTTGATCGAAAGGAAAAGGTTCTTAAGAACAGGGTGATCCTTCTTGTGCTTGCTTCTTGGGGTAATCGCTCGCATTAAGAGTCCACTTGGGGACGAAAAGATGAAATCCGGCAGAAGTTTCCTCACCTTTTCTTGTAGTTTCTTGTTTGTTTATCCTATCTTGTTCTTGGAATTTCGAGAACGAAATTCTTTTTGTAGTTGGGTATAATGTAACACCCGAGCCCAGTGCTACTAATTTTAGTTACTGTTTGAGCGTAGTATGGTACTCATTTCACTTATCTTGCTTGATTATTATTTATTGTAAATTTTACCCGGCAAATTCATTTCTGCATATAACAATCTATGGCATCAAAAATAAAATTAAAAATATTCATCTTGGCCTACTAGACACCCCTAACCCCGTTGTAGCATCCGTGCGTCGTGTTCTCGTCCCGTTCAGTGAAACGGGCGAGTTTGGACGGCTACGCGCACGTACGTGTGTCCGTTTTGGGGGTATGCTTTTTGATTGTAAAACACTTCATTTTCAATTTTGGATCCCGACTAAAATTCTATTATTTCAATTTCAAATTTTTGGACCCGATCCAGGCGCGATTTGGAAATGTTTTATTTTGCGCCAAAATCTCAAATTTTATTATATTTAACCATCGTATATTTCTAATTAACCATACATTTCACTGTTCCCCTAAATCTATAAATCTTTTTAAAAATTTTCCTAACAGCTAAATCTTTCTTCAGTAGCCAATCAAACCATATTTTCTGTAGGCCCCGTCTCTCTCTCTCTCCCGTACCTTTCTCTCTCTCTCTCTCTCTCTCTCTCTCTCTCTCTCTCTCCTATATATCTCTCTCTTTCTCCTGTACCTTTCTCTCTCTCTCTCCTATATCTCTCTCTCCCCCCTTCATATATTTCATTTTCTTTTCTCACGAGCGAACCCCCAGCCGCCGTGCCTCGCCGCCCAGCCCCAACGCCGGCACCACCCTCGCCAGCCTCCTCGCCCTCATCGCAGCCACACCCACCTCCTTCCTCCATTTCCCCACGTCCCGAGCGCCTGCATACCCCAACGATGCCACCCTCATGCAAACCCCGCGAGCCCAACCTCACCGGAAACTTCACCGCCGATCACCACCCGACCTCGTCATTTCCTCACCTCCCTCTCCAATCCCCAACACCACAAACCACCACCACCATCAACCTCACCACCTTCCCGAGCCCTCACCTGCACATTCCGGAACCCTCTCTCGTCGTCGTTCCTTCACCTCCGACGACCCTAACCTTTCACCACCATCATCACCATCTCCTTTCTCTCCCTACCTCCTCAGTCCTTCCTCCTACCACCTAGCAACGTCCCTGAACTCAACCCAAACCCTAACCAAACCCTAACAGCAAGATCCCATCGCCGGAGCTCCGTTCGCCGGCGTTGACCCCTTCGCATCCCCTCTCTGTACACAGGAAACCTCTACGGTAATCCCTCTCTCGTACTTCTCTTCATCATTCTTTCTCTTCTTGCTTCATGTCTTGTTTCTCAATTTTTAACTGTTCTTGTGTTGCCGGAGTTCCGTCGTGCCGACGACGTGTCCCGACGTTCCAGCGAGGTACCCCGACCCGTATGGTTCCACTGTTCGTCGTTTGGGTTCATTCCGTGAACCGTGCGCCCGTCGCGAGTTTTCCCCGCCGACATTCTACGTTCCGTTTTCCCGATTCGCGACCCGTCGAGGCAAGTACCCCTTGCTACAAGCTATACAATATTTACATATATATTATGACACCTTAAACCTGTAAATTTAGCTTGGTACAATCATTTCTCATTTTCATGTACAATATTGTTTTATATCTTTAAACTTGGAACCTACAGTTTGCAATTGAACCTAACAACCACATTTACCTGTTTAATCACATTTTTAATATTGACATAGCTTATGGCATTTATCTTTATAGTTTTGTTCCATTCGGATACTCGTATGCATTTTAACCTGTAATAGCTGTATTGGACCTTTATGTAAATCATTGCACCTCTAAGCCTTAAACTTGTTAATATAATTAAAACGGCTATAATTGTCTCACTGCATTCTTTTAATGTTGAAATTATCTCTGTGACACAATTGATAACAGTATTGCAAATCGAATGAATCTGCCTATTGCTTAATTCGTTACTTATATCATGTTATTGATGACCATGCTTGATTATATAACTGATTGTGAGCACACGTACGATATTGTTTACATCTTGACTTGACTTGCTACATGCATATTGATTGACCCGATATGGTACCGCACACTGCTTGACTTGACCTGATATACCATGACCTGATCCGTTATCTGATCCTGAGTCTAATGCCAATAAACCTGACCTGTTGTTCTCATGGACCGTTCCTGTTGTCTATCCAGACAAACCTGTTTACCTGATCCTATGTTGGCATTAGTTTCTTGATTTCGGAATACCTGACTTGACACACACATATAACTTAGGGGTATGGGGAAATCAAAGGTGAAACCTGACTTGTAACTCGACAGTTCACTACCTGTTCTGGGTGTACACATTCTTGTTTTGTGCCTAGCGGCATGTCTCGGTTTCGGCCGAGAATATTGTGGTCGTGGTCCCGGGTATACACGGGATACTATCGAATGTACACATTCCTGTTTTGTGCCTAGCGGCATGTCTCGGCTGCAGCCGAGAATATTGAGACCGTGATCTCGGGTATGTACGGGATACTATTGAGTTACATCGATGATTCATCAATTTGTTTTCAAAGACTTGAGAGTAGGAAACCCAGTAGAACAGTTTAGTTTACTCATTGCACACTACCCTGCACTGCCTGATTTATAATATTGTCACTCTTGCTTTATTCATGTTTATATTGCATTGCCTGTTACCCTGTTTATATTTTATTACTTGTTGACATGACGCGCTGACGTCTGGGTTTTGCATGGCCCAGATTCTTCTACCCTGTTGCAGACTGATTAGGAGTTTTGCCGCTGTTAGACGAGCGGTGTGGTTCCTGTCGGTATGTATTTTCACTCCAGGTGTTTCATTTATTGTATCTTTTGGCTTCCGCATATTGTTATCTCTTGACTCTTTTAATATGGCTTATGGACATGTACTAGATAGTTAGTTTACTTTCCTGTTCTTGATATCTCCACATCCGTAATGTGACTGTGGAAGGATTTCCTATCCACAGGTAGCATGGTTGGCTATGTCACGTGCCCACTTTAGCTTACTTTGGGAAGCGGGGCGTGACATGGTTCTTTTGGTATCAGAGCCATAGGTTAGTCGGGTTGATTCTTTTTGTAGTTGGGTATTGTACCCAATACACGAATCAGAATACCCGTGTTTAGGAAACATGTCCTGCCACCTTGCCATTTTACCATTCTTGAATCACATTCTTCCTGATTATATCTCTTACGATGTGCAAACTTCCTTTGCATATTCGTAAAGAGCTTATGAGGGAGGCACACAGTTCAGCTTATTCTGTACATCCAGGAGGCACAAAGATGTACCGAGATATTCGACAACATTTCTGGTGGGAAGGCATGAAACGGGAGATTGCTCGCTTTGTGGCTAAGTGCTTGGTGTGTCGGCAAGTTAAGGCTGAGCACCAAAGGGTTGCTGGTTTATTGCAACCACTTCCGATTCCTCAGTGGAAGTGGGAAGATATAACCATGGATTTCGTGACGGCTTTACCGCGGAGTCCAAAGGGCAACAATGCTGTATGGGTGATTGTTGATCGATTGACCAAGGCAGCTCACTTCATTCCTTTCTGGGTTGGTCAATCAACAGAGACTTTGGCTGAACGGTACATGCAAGAGACTGTAAGATTGCATGGAGTACCGGTGAGCTTTGTGTCCGATCGGGACACTCGGTTCTTATCACACTTCTGGAGGAGTTTACAGGAAAGTTTGGGGACTCGATTGAAGTTTAGCACAGCTTATCATCCTCAAACTGATGGTCAGTCAGAGAGAACGATCCAAACTCTTGAAGACATATTGAGAGCATGCATGTTGAACTTCAAGGGTTCTTGGGAGGATCATCTGCACTTGGTGGAGTTTTCTTACAACAACAGTTTTCATACAACTATCCAGACGGCTCCATTTGAAGCTTTGTATGGTCGTAAATGCCGTTCACCTGTTTGTTGGGATGATGTCAGTGAACGAAGATTGTTGGGACCAGATTTGCTTGTGCAGACAGTTGAGAAGGGTAACACTATCAGAAATCATATGAAGGCAGCTCAAGACAGACAGAAGAGTTGGGAAGATACGTCGAGAAGACCTCTAGAGTTCGCTGTGGGTGATTTGGTATTCTTGAAGATATCGCCGACTAGAAGGGTGATTCGTTTTGGAAGTCGAGGAAAGCTTAGTCCTCGATTCGTTGGACCCTTTGAGATCGTGGAGCGTGTTGGTGAGGTAGCATATCGTTTGGCGTTACCGCAATCCTTGGCGAATGTGCACGATGTGTTTCACATATCTCAGCTACGAAGGTATGTTCGAGATGAAACGCACGTATTGGATCATTCGGAACTAACAGTACGAGAAGACTTGACTTTTGAGGAACGACCGATTGAAATCGTTGATCGAAAGGAAAAGGTTCTTAAGAACAGGGTGATCCCTCTTGTGCTTACTTCTTGGGGTAATCGCTCGCATTAAGAGTCCACTTGGGGACGAAAAGATGAAATCCGGCAGAAATTTCCTCACCTTTTCTTGTAGTTTCTTGTTTGTTTATCATATCTTGTTCTTGGAATTTCGAGGACGAAATTCTTTTTGTAGTTGGGTATAATGTAACACCCAAGCCCAGTGCTACTAATTCTAGTTACTGTTTGAGCGTAGTGTGGTACTCATTTCACTTATCTTGCTTGATTATTATTTACTGTAAATTTTACCCGGCAAATTCATTTCTGCATATAACAATTTATGGCATCAAAAATAAAATTAAAAATATTCATCTTGGCCTACTTGACACCCCTAACCCCGTTGTAGCGTCCGTGCGTCGTGTTCTCGTCCCGTTCAGTGAAACGGGCGAGTTTGGACGACTACGCGCACGTACGTGTGTCCGTTTTGTGGGTATGCTTTTTGATTGTAAAACACTTCATTTTCAATTTTGGATCCCGCCTAAAATTCTATTATTTCAATTTCAAATTTTTGGACCCGACCCGGGCGCGATTTGGAAATGTTTTATTTTGCGCCAAAATCCCAAATTTTATTATACTTAACCATCGTATATTCCTAATTAACCATACATTTCACTGTTCCCCTAAATCTATAAATCTTTTTAAAAATTTTCCTAACAGCTAAATCTTTCTTCAGTAGCCAATCAAACCCTATTTTCTGTAGGCCCCGTCTCTCTCTCTCTCCCGTACCTTTCTCTCTCTCTCTCCTATATATATCTCTCTCTCCCGTACCTTTCTCTCTCTCTCTCTCTCTCCTATATCTCTCTCTCTCCCCCTTCATATATTTCATTTTCTTTTCTCACGAGCGAACCCCCAGCCGCCGTGCCTCGCCGCCGCAGCCCCAACGCCGGCACCACCCTCGCCAGCCTCCTCGCCTCCTCGCCCTCATCGCAGCCACACCCACCTCCTTCCTCCATTTCCCCACGTCCCGAGCGCCTGCACACCCCGACGATGCCACCTTCGTGCAAACCCCGCGAGCCCAACCTCACTGGAAACTTCACCGCCGATCACCACCCGACCTCGTCATTTCCTCACCTCCCTCTCCAATCCCCAACACCACAAACCACCACCACCATCAACCTCACCACTTTCCCGAGCCCTCACCTGCACATGCCGGAACCCTCTCTCGTCGCCGTTCCTTCACCTCCGACGACCCTAACCTTTCACCACCATCATCACCATCTCCTTTCTCTCCCTAGCTCCTCAGTCCTTCCTCCTACCATCTAGCAACGTCCCTGAACTCAACCCAAACCCTAACCGAACCCTAACAGCAAGATCCCATCGCCGGAGCTCCGTTCGCCGGCGTTGACCCCTTCGCATCCCCTCTCTGCACACAGGAAACCTCTACGGTAATCCCTCTCTCGTACTTCTCTTCATCATTCTTTCTCTTCTTGCTTCATGTCTTGTTTCTCGATTTTTAACTATTCTTGTGTTGCCGGAGTTCCGTCGTGCCGACGACGTGTCCCGACGTTCCAGCGAGGTACCCCGACCCGTGTGGTTCCACTGTTCGTCGTTTGGGTTCATTCCGTGAACCATGCGCCCGTCGCGAGTTTTCCCCGCCGACATTCTACGTTCCGTTTTCCCGATTCACGACCCGTCGAGGCAAGTACCCCTTGCTACATGCTATACAATATTTACATATATATTATGACACCCTAAACCTGTAAATTTAGCTTGGTACAATCATTTCTCATTTTCATGTACAATATTGTTTTATATCTTTAAACTTGGAACCTACAGTTTGCAATTGAACCTAACAACCACATTTACCTATTTAATCACATTTTTAATAGTGACATAGCTTATGGCATTTATCTCTATAGTTTTGTTCCATTCGAATACTCGTATGCATTTTAACCTGTAATAGTTGTATTGGACCTTTATGTAAATCATTGCAACTCTAAGCCTTAAACTTGTTAATATAATTAAAACGGCTATAATTGTCTCACTGCATTCTTTTAATGTTGAAATTATCTCTGTGACACAATTGATAACTGTATTGCAAATCGAATGAATCTGCCTATTGCTTAATTCGTTACTTATATCATGTTATTGATGACCATGTTTGATTATATAACTGATTGTGAGCACACGTACGATATTGTTTACATCTTGACTTGACTTGCTACATGCATATTGATTGACCCGATATGGTACCGCACAATGCTTGACTTGACCTGATGTACCATGACCTGATCCGTTATCTGATCCTATGTCTAATGCAAACAAACCTGACCTGTAATCCTCATGGACCGTTCCTGTTGTCTATCCGGACAAATCTGTTTACCTGATCCTATGTTGGCATTAGTTTCTTGATTTCGGAATATCTGACTTGACACACACATATAACTTGGGGGTATGGGGAAATCAAAGGTGAAACCTGACTTGTAACTCGACAGTTCACTACCTGTTCTGGGTGTACACATTCTTGTTTTGTGCCTAGCGGCATGTCTCGGTTTCGGCCGAGAATATTGTGGTCGTGGTCCCGGGTATGCACGGGATACTATCAAGTGTACACATTCCTGTTTTGTGCCTAGCGGCATGTCTCGGCTGCAGCCGAGAATATTGAGGCCGTGATCCCGGGTATGTACGGGATACTATTGAGTTACATCGATGATTCATCAATTTGGTTTCAAAGACTTGAGAGTAGGAAACCAGTAGAACAGTTTAGTTTACTCATTGCACACTACCCTGCACTGCCTGATTTATAATATTGTTACTCTTGCTTTATTCATGTTTATATTGCATTACCTGTTACCCTGTTTATATTTTATTACTTGTTGACATGACGCGCTGACGTCTAGGTTTTGCATGGCCCAGATTCTTCTACCCTGTTGCAGACTGATTAGGAGTTTTGCCGCTGTTAGACGAGCGGTGAGGTTCCTGTCGGTATGTATTTTCACTCCAGGTGTTTCATTTATTGTATCTTTTGGCTTCCGCGTATTGTTATCTCTTGACTCTTTTAATATGGCTTATGGACATGTACTAGATAGTTAGTTTACTTTCCTGTTCTTGATATCTCCACAGCCGTAATGTGACTGTGGAAGGATTTTCCTATCCACAGGTAGCATGGTTGGCTATGTCACGTGCCCACTTTAGCGTACTTTGGGAAGCGGGGCGTAACAGATCTCCAGGGAGATCGAGGTTAAGAGAGTAGACTCAAAAGACAACACGGTGGATCCACTCACAAAGGGCTTTTTCTTAAAAGAGACTTTTATGGGATGGTTGAGTATGAGATACTACAACCACTGCTGATTGTTGGGTATTGGATACTACAACATATGGCCCTAGTGCAAGTGGGAGATTGTTAGTTGTATGTATGCCCTAGAGGCCATTATTGTACATGAGATGTATATTATAATGGATGCTGGGACATATATAGGGAGGACTTTCTTGCTCGACATGATAGTGCGCTATCTGGTTGCTCTTTATCTTAACATGTACACATGATGTCTCTTTGTTACATGTTGATAAAGACCTTAGGATGTGTACTCGACTTCCAGGATTATGATACATATCATACTAGTGGGGCCTGGGTAGTCCATGAGTACATCCTTCAATGTTCCTAGTCGTGGGAATATCGAGACGGGGCATCGATATTCCAGAGTAGACTAGCGTATATCTTCTCGACCCATGTGATGCGCGATGGATGATCCCATATCCATTGGTGTTTGACATCAGAGATGGTATGCGGGTGCTCAGTGGAAATGGGTACAGTGAACGGACTCGCTGAGAACTCCCAGATGGTATTATACCTCACGTCAGATGGCAGTTCTCTGGTGACACTGGTACAGGTTAGTCTGTTGACCCGAGATCGTCATAGAGTCTTGTGTGTCTCCCATTGTGCTTTGATTTCCACCCTACCACGGCTCTACTGAGTCATGCAAACAGATGGTTTTTAGGTACAGTCCCGAGTCACATGGAGGCAATAAGCGATAGGAGGGAATTCGTCTCTCCCGGTATTGAGTGTTGATGTTGCGCTATGCTCGATTGGCCATAACATGAAATCCCTGGCCAGGGTTGATATGATTTACTGGTAAGAGTTATCGGTAGTTTTACGACCGTTATGGACCTTACATCGGCATGACTTATCAAGCTACTGGGGTCTGACGTTTACCACACCTAGGCGAGATATGCGACATATAAGACGAACAGACCGGACTGTGCGGTAAGTGTTACTGATCGGATTCGCAGGAGTGTGAGCAAGCTTGCTCTTTGATCTTCTGATCTCTCAATACCCAGGTGGCCGTTACGTTTAGCAGACCGCTTGTGGCTTGTGGGTGTCTGATATGATCATCACCTACTGCCGGCGTATTGACGAGTCTTTAGAGTCCTACACAGAGGTTTCCTGGCTCAGGCGAAACGAAATAGGAGCGCATATGAGATATGTGCGGGACCGAGAATAATACCAGTATGTGATACTGTATTCTATTCTCACGATTTGTATCATCGTTCGGTTATATGCGATATAGCCGGCTTACCGAATCAAGTGTTGATTCGATATATTGATACACTAGATATTAGTCGGTTATATGCAATATGACCGGATCATTAAATCAAGTGTTGATTTAATGATTTAATGTATAATTATATATTTGATATATTACTTTACATTAACTAGTATTGGTTCACTTAAGATTGCTTTTCTCACTTGATATGCACATAATGTATATGTGATATATAATTGTGTACATGATTGTATCATGCTTGATGATACATGCAAACTTGGGTGTGCGTATGACTTACACCATATTTAAGATAATGGTTAGGGTTTATATTTATTTTGTAATTCAAAATGGTGGCTTTCTTTGTCTTGACTTAAATCTTCATGAAGCTTAAAGCATCTTTGACAAAGTCCACACACTTTGTTTTACTTAAGATATTTTTTAACCAAATCATTAGCTTAAACTATGGTTTAGCCTTTACAAAGGTTAGTGGATGATACTGACTCACCCATGGTTGCATAATTGATCATAATTCACTTCACTTGAGTTTCTATTATTCTTCTTCTTCTTCTTCATCCAAAAGAAAAAAGCTTTCTAGATTTTTCTAAGTGAAGAAACAAAGTGAGAAATCAAAATCTAAAGTGAACCCACTTCCTATTTCATCATCCTCTACTACTTGCCATTTAGTTTAGGGTGTTCTTTTCACAAAGTTCTTGACCTAGTGAAGTGGTAGCTTGAGTTTGAGTCTTCTCGGCGTAGATATCTTCGGCCTCGAAGACTATGAGCAATCTTGTTCATTTCTCCGGGGAATTCCATACTAGAGTCCGGGAGTTCGATGATCGCAGCGAAGGGACATCAACACGGAGCTTTAGAAGTGAAAGACCGGATCTACAAAGGTTGTATTTTTGTTCACTTCTCTTTATGATGATAGATTACATTTGTTACCCTATTTTTCTAGTACGATTCGTAGTTGATTGCTTAGCACCCCCTCATTTTTTTTGTTGTGGCATGTGTGATACTTGCAAACCCTAGGCTAGGTGCTAAAGAATCCCAACACCCGTCGCATGCTGGTACCACGCCACGTAGGCGTTCGAAGCTTTTGGCACGTAGCTCGGTTCGCTGATAAGAAAGTTGGACCCCGTGTTTAGCCGCATAAAGTGGTGCGGCGCGCTGTGGATACCCTCTTCAGTAGCGGCTGGCTCGACTAAGAATGCCTTAAGGGGAACACCCTAATTATAACCCGACTGTTGAGCAAAACGGTGCGGGTTATACCTTATGAACAGTGCCGAGGTGTTTTGCTTGAACACTAGAAAGCCCGGCTTAATAGAATATAAGTGCAGAATCTCCCGAGCCTTCAACGTAGGAGCTCCATATTTGAAAGTATCACGCAGCGGTTGCACTGCCTCGGTAGATTCCTTACCGATGGTTAAGACTCTATCGACAAAAGTCATACTATCCCCGACCATGCATGGGCGAAGGACCAAGCGTTGAGCCTCTCGTTACGACGGATCTAATGCGGAAGTGTCAACTAGAAACATGACCCAGGGAAAGTTATAGATGTCGTAGAAGCGGGGCTGTTTGTGGACTTCGAAAGCACCAAGCACGTGCATCTCGACCCTGTACGTGAAGTAGTGCAACGGGAGATGTACGGGCTTTATCCCCGGCTGAATAGTGTCTGCCGCTATGCTCAAGCCATGGTATAGATGAGCCAGCCCCGCTATCCCAACGGCCACACAAGTCCCTGCAACTATGCGGTGGGCTGGGTAATAGACTGACGACCTCATGTAGCGAGAGTGCATTGGAAGCACGAACCAGTTCAACCACAAGCCAATAAACCCCAGGAAGAACGTCTCTTCATCGACGTCTGAAGCAGCGAGCTCTGCAAAAGGGATGACCGGGGTGTCTGGAGTGAAGAAGCTTCTTAAATCTGTTTCCGCCGTCGGCTGGTTATCCAAACCAAAACCAAATGGGTCTTCAAGCTTAGCGAATTTCGTGGCTTGTTTTGACAAGACTTCTGGGCAAAGAAAGCGAGCAATGAAATCTGTGAAGCTGACTCCATGCCCCCCAGACTCTAGAAATAGACTTTCGTAAATGTTCAACACATTGATTAGGCTCGGGAATCGATGTTGAACGGCATTCTCCGGGGTAAGGCCCATCACCACTGATTTGGTGGCGAAGATGTACTCGTCAGGGGAAGTATCTCCTCGTAATGTTCCCCTCTGACAGGTAGGCCCGAAATTTTCGCGAACTCCTCCAAGGAAATCGAAACTTCCCAGTCCGATAGAAGAAAGGTATGAGTCGGGATGTTCCATTGCTCTAGGAAAGCGTTTACCCACCATAAATGAGGTGCGGGATACTGGAAAAGAGACGCATAAATTGCGGGATACAACCCGAGCTTCAGCAACAATGACTTCTTGGCCGACAGGATGTATTGAGTCCACTGCAGGTATCCAGCTGAATAGAAAAGAGTCAAACCAATCATATATACTTGTCCCTAAGGCGCGACTCGCCTTGAAATATGCGTCGCCCCAAAATATCCAAAGCCATCGGCTGCTGTATGGGTATTGAAGCCATAGAAGGCTGAAGACGACCCTCTGGGTCCAGTTGACCTCCTCTACCGCGTAATGCACTTGAGGCGAGTCGGTGTAGTGAATTGCTAAAATGGGCTCTAAGAGTACTGCACAAGAAAAACTGCGCCGACCCTTGATAATTTGATTATACCACGACCCCCATAGATGAAGAGATTTCTGCTCCACATCGTGATCTTTAATGAGCGCGAAGACTTCCCGATCAACGGGCGCGTCAGCAAAGGCGCTCTCAAAACATACAAAAGGGAAGGAAGAGTCGAGATCCATAGTACCTGCACGAAAACACTACTACAAATAAGGGTTGCCCCTACGGATTTATCCGTAGGGGTAAGCCACTGCCCCTACGGAGATATGCGTAGGGGCGAAAAAATACCCCGTAGGTGCAAAGGCCGCAGGTGCAAGTTGAAGCCCTGAACTTGCCCCTACGGGCAAAATCTTGCCCCTACGGATTTCTGTATAGGTCCTGTTGCACCTACGGCGTAGGCCGTAGGGTAAAAAAAGTTATATTATTTACGGTTCTTTTTAATATATTACATGTACCTACGGACATAGCCGTAGGGCCACGTACTACCCCCTACGGAGATCTGCGTAGGTACCTATCCGTAGGGGCAAATTATCAGGATTTCTGATAATTTGCCCCTACGGATAAAGCCGTAGGGGCGAAGCAGTAGCCCCTACGGATATGTCCGTAGGGGCACTCCCAACCCCCTGGTACTGAGATCAGGGGGGAAATATCAGTTACTGCTGATATTTGGCCCCTACGGATATAGCCGTAGGGGCAACATGTGTAACTACAGATTAATCCGTAGGAACATATTATCTGTATTTTTTTTTTAAAAAGGGCTGCCTGATTTTTTCCCGCCCTGTGGACAATAATATATACATCAATTAAATATAAAATTAATCATCACACAACATATATCGCAGTATTCATAATCACATCTCACACATATATATAATATACAAAAGAAACCCAAAAACTGAATATGATATAAATATAAATCAATATCAATATCGTTTCAAAATGTAGTACAATATGTATGATATAAATAAATACATGTTTCAAAAAATAAGAACCAAAAAGCTACCCTAGTTCGGTCCAGCTCCACCTCTGAATAACGATAGAATAACGCGCGCCTGCTCCTCGGTCAATAAACTCTGCAATTCGGCGCGAGCAGGAGTCTGAGCGGCCTGTGCAGCTGGCGATGTGGTCTGCGCAGCCGCCGTCGAGGTAGTCGCTTGCGGAGCCGCGGCTGCGGGAGTCTGAGCGGGCGGTGGAGCTATAGGAGCTGTCTGCGGAACCGCAGCCGATGTAGTAGCTTGCGGAGCCGCAGCCGAAGGAGATGCATGTGGAGGCTCGGTCGATGTACCCTGTCGCGTCTGGACATAACGTGTGTAAGAAGCGCATAAGAACTGTGTATTATTCGAATTCGTATCATTATTAAGTTATTTCGAAACCCCGTTTGGATATCTAGTTTATTGTTTATTTTAATTACATATGTATGTATGATTAATCAAACTTAAGTCTAAAACCAAATAAGCTCAAGCTACGTACTAATTATGGATATGTTGATATCTATATAATATGACATGATATTTTACTATAAAGTAGTATACATACCAGCATCTCCTTCAACTCCTGAACGGTGGCCCTTAAGCTCTCCAGTTCCTGATGGACACGTCGGTCACTGGAGACGAAGGAAGTAACCGCCGGGGTGGAGTTCAACCTCATATGTGCCCTGCTAGGGCCCAGTCCCCGGCCTCTCTCCCAACCTCCGTGGTGCCCTCCGTGTGCGGCGTCCAGAACTGGGGTCAGCAGCCTCGGATCGCTCTGTCCGGTAAAATCGATCCCCGAGGCTTGGGCCTGCTCAACCACCCGCTCCTACACCCACATTAAGCAGTAAAGTATAAGTATAAAATTTAAACTTGAACCTTCTAAAACTAAAATTTCAAATTTGGGTAGAAAAAATATTAACACTTACGCAATACTCCTGGGTAGCGATGTCGGGATATCGAAGCTCGCCCAAGGCGGGATCTGTCGAGGTGCCGTGGACGGCAAGATATGCGGACAGCACGCTCGGTGTACCACCTGACGCCACGGTCCGAGATGTCTGCAATATTAGAAATATTAGAAAATTACTCTTAATATTGCAGAATATCACAAAGGTCGGTCTATTGTAATTTACCGATAACTCCATGGCTCGAGTAATGTTCCTCGAGCCACCTGTGTAAGTGGGGCGACCCCTCTTCGCCGACTTCCTGTTCTCTGTATTCTGAACGGCATGTATCTGTACAACGCATTAACATTTAGTTTTCTAATTACGGAACACAAAGAAATAAATTATATCATAAATAATGAATTACATTTAAAATACATACCTGTTTGCGTTGGGAGTCGAAATAAGCGCACAATAGAGGCCATGTCTCTACGTCGACTCTCGCAAACGCCAGAGTAGATAGGAAGGCCGCTCTCTCTGCCTCGGGGGTCGCCATCCACAGGGAGTAGCAATCGTCCTTCAGCTCATTCCTGTTGTATCGGACCTTGGTCTGCATGTTCTTCATCAGGCCATTGTACAAAGCATGAAGGTCGAGCACCCTCCCAGGATGATCAGGGTCGGCTACAGGCTGAAAATCGTAATCCAACTGAAAATACAAAAAAAAACATTGCTATTAGATTGCAAGTGTTGATAATAAATTTATTGGATAAATCAAATGAAAATAGGCCGTTAATATGTATCCGAGCCTGATCAAAGAAGAGGGCGAATGAGCGCCGGTGCTGCTCGCCCCACTCAACGTGAAGTGGATAGTTCTTCACGAGCCGGCTCTCGTCCCCCATATACCGGCCGAACCTCTCGGCATGAGGACCGGTATAGCGATAGTCAAGGGTAAAAAAAAAGGGGGAATGTTGCCTCCCCCTAGCTCTGTCAGGACTCAGCCTATGGGACTGATTCAGGCCTCGAGTCCCCCTCTGGGGATGGGGAGGCCCTGCGTCTGCACGAAATATCAAGACAATCAATAATAAGACAAAGTTGTATTAAGAAATCAAGGTTAAACGAAAATTCAAGTGTGATATATACCTCTGGTGACTATCGCACGAGCCTGGGCCCGGGCAGCAGCACGAGCGGGACGATAGTTCCTCCGGTGAGGAACAACCGGGGTCCCGGATGCGGACGCATCCCCTCCAACTAGAAAATAAACATCGACGCTAAATTTCCATGAAGTTCATATTTATTCTATAGAGCATATGTAAAATGAATAAATATTTTAAATTTATTCATACTAACCTGCAGACGATGCGGAGGGTATGGAAGCGGCAGGAGTGGCCCATGCGGAAGATGTGGACGCACCACCTATAATTAGACAATTAAAAATAGATTATATAAGTAATTGCAAAAAGAATGTGTAGATCAATAATATAACGTTCTAAATCAATATGCATGCACTATAGGATATATAAACATACCCGCAGGTTCGGTGGTGTCACCACCTACAGCTAGACAATAATAAAAATTGCTAAGTAAGAGCAAAAGGAATGTGTGTATTTATGATATAGCATTCTAAATCAATATACATGCACTATATGATATATAAACATACCTGGAGGAGCGGGAGTGGCCTCTGTCCCAAATGTGGACGCATCACCAACAACTAGATAATCAAACATTGACAATATAAGTAATTTTAACATAAATAGGCATGAATATCTGTAATATTACATTCAAAATGGATATGCGTGCAGTATACCTGGAGATGTGGCAAAATCCACACGGAAGGAAGCATCCGAAGGGGTCTCCGACCTGGGTGCAAGACCGGCCCTCTGAAGCTCCCTACGGAGCTCTCCGGGCGGCAGAATCGCTCTGCCTCTGCCGCGGCTGGAGCTCCTGCCGCCCCTCGCTGCTCCCGACATCATCATCAAATCTAGATAAACGGTTCGTGGACGCATTAGACAATCATTAAAAGTATTGACTATATATGTATAGAGCGTAAAATGTGAAGTAATAATATAACATTACTGATAACCTTTTTCGTTTCGTGGGCGCATTATACATATCTCCTTGGATTTCATCGTCGATGTCATTTCTAACCCACGTAACTTCATGATCGGTCGAAGACAACCCGTCCTTCGCAACAGACGGTCGGAGCACTTTAACCCTTCTCTCTTCTTCGTCCTCATCGCTGTCCTCGTATTCTGGGACATCGTAGACATCTCTGGATTTCCATCGGCATACAACACTCCACCCCGGATGCTTCAAACACTGTGAGTAGTATACTTGGAACGCTTGGTTCGGAAAGATAAACGGATCGTCCTGACCGTAAAATCGAAGTGTGTTCACACTGGTCAATCCATATTCATCTTTCCAAGCCCCAAGACTGCTTCTCCACCTGTCCGTATCGGTTCGCGGATCGTACCAAGTACACAGGAATATATAAAAGGGTTCTGATCGTCCGGGATAGTGGATGCCGAGTATACAATTTAAGTACCCATAGTAAATCACACCGTCCGATCCTACCGTCGCAATCCCACTATTCTGAGTGGTTCTAGATGTTTCTATGTCCTTAACTTCGAATTTGTATCCAAGGACACCAAATCCTTTGTAATATGCAACCTCCATACTAGGAAATTGAGCTAAACATCTTGAATCACTCTCAAATGATGCAGACAAGTTCGGATCGTGGATCTAACAAAACAAATTTTACGACAAATACATAACGATACAAGTTTAGATTAAAACTGATAGCAATAAAATGTTATTCGAATAACTTACATGTTCTGTGACCCAATCACAAAAATTATCCAGATGGTATTTTTCCAAACGTTCTTCGTTCCAATCAGGATGCCCCTCACGTACCTCGTTAAAATGAATTCTGTTTTCGACAAATAATTGTGACATTAATATTATATCATTTCATACACACACAAACACAGATATAACAATTAATCCAAAAGAACTTACTCTCTAATTTGTTCAAGACATGCACAATTAAGCAAGATAAACTGGTATATCTTGTTGATAAACATAGTGTCTACCCTCTTATACTCGGCTTTACCATATGGCCCGTCTTGAATTCTTCGTGGTCGGTTAAGCCTTGTCTCAATGTTCTCGTCCAGATAGCGGGAACAAAATATGGTTGCTTCATCAAGAAGATAACCTTGCATGATAGAACCCTCTGGTCGATTTTTATTGCGTATATACTTCTTAAGAGTGTAGAGGTACCAAATGAGAATATGTTGAATAAATAAATACGGGCATACATGACAATAATAAATTTATAAATTGCGCGAAACGAAAAATTACACGTACCTCTCGACGGGATACATCCATCGATATTGTACCGGTCCGGCTAACTTCGCCTCAGTTGCAAGATGAACCGTCAAGTGTATTATGATATCGAAGAATGACGGTGGGAAAATACGCTCAAACTTGCAAAGTATCAACGCAATAGAATTTTCTAGTTTATCCAGCGTCGCAACCTCCAGTGTTTTAGCACACAACTCCCTGGAAAAACAACATAGGTCGTTGATTACTAGACCAACCGAGTCGGGGAGAGAAGTCCTGAGGGCTAATGGAAGAAGGTGCTCCACGATAACATGGTGATCATGACTTTTCAGCCCATCGATCTTGCCCTTCACAATTTTTATTTTCTTGCTGAATGATCCTGAGAAACCTGTGGGGACTTTCAAATTATGCAACACCTGCAGGAATCTTTTCTTCTCCGGTTGTGACATATGATAAGCGGCATTGGGAAGTACAAACTTGCCCGGTTTACCCGCTACCGGTCTAGGGTGCAATTCACTTCTTATTCCCCACTCTTGTAGATCCATCCGAGCATTCATGTTGTCTTTCGATTTCCCGTCTTTACAAAGAAGCAAGTTAAGTATGTGCTCTGATACTCCCTTCTCTATATGCATGACGTCCAGACAATGACGCACTGAATTTGTAGACCAGTACGGAAGCTCGAAGAAAATTCTTAACTTGTTCCAATATTGTAGTTTGACCTGTTTCGTCAGATCCATTCCGAAGGTCACGTTATTGTAACCATCTCATTTAGCAGTCACGTCCTCTCCGGACAATAGGGATGGAGGTCCAAGAAGCTCCCGATGACCATCAAAGTGAACCGTATCTAACCTATAGGGGTGGTCTGGAGGCAGGAAACATCGATGGCCGCAATAACAAACCTTCCTGCTAAAATTCAAGAATTTTGATGTTGTGTGTTCATGGCAATGAGGACATGCTTTGTGACCATTTACGGACCAACCTGATAGCATTCCATACGCAGGAAAGTCATTAATTGTCCACATTAAAGCCGCACGCAGTATGAAGGTTGTATTTGTGTTTGAATCATATGTCTCTACACCATCAATGAACAAAGATTTCAACTCCTCGATCAGAGGTCGGAGATAGACGTCGATATTGTTCCCCGGTGAGTTTGGTCCGTCGATAAGAAGAGGCATCATAAAGTATGATTGGTCCATAGCAAACCAAGGCGACAGATTATAAATTATCATTACAACAGGTCATGTGCTGTGACTTCCAGCCATAGAGTTGAATGGGCAGAAGCCATCAGTAGCCAGTCCGAGCCGGACATTGCGGGGATCGCTACTGAATATTGCGTACCTCCTATCGAAATCCTTCCATGCCGGTGAATCTCTTGGATGGCTCATTTTTCCATTTTCGCTTGGAGGAGCACGGTAATGCCAAATCATTGCCCCTGCTGTTTTCTTGCACCTGAATAGCCTCTGTAGCCTCTATGTTATGGGAAAGTATCGTGCTATCTTCACAGGTATATCAGGCTTCTTATCAGAATCTTTCTGTTTATACCTGGCCTCTCCGCATGTTGGACACTCTTTTATGTTAGTTATATGTATGCCCTAGAGGCCATTACTGTACATTGGATGTATATTGTAGTGGATGCTGGGACATATATAGGTAGGACTTTCTTGCTCGACATGATAGTACGCTATCTGGTTGCTCTTTATCTTAACATGTATACTTTCTGTCTCTCTGTTACATGTTGATAAAGCCCTTAGGATGTGTACTCGACTTCCAGGACTATGATGTAGATCATACTAGTGGGGCCTGGGTAGTCCATGAGTACATCCTTCAATGTTCGTAGTCGTGGGAATATCGAGACGGGGCATCGATATTCCAGAGTAGACTAGCGCATGTCTTCTCGACCCATGTGATGGGCGATGGATGATCCCATATCCATTGGTGTTTGACATCAAAGATGGTATGCGGGTGCTCAGTGGAGACTGGGTACACTGAACGGACTCGCCGAGAACTCCCAGATGGTATTATACCTCACGTCAGATGGCAGTTCTCTGGTGACACTGGTACAGCTTAGTCTGTTGACCCGAGATCGTCATAGAGTCTTGTGTGTCTCCCACTGTGCATTGATTTCCACCCTACCACGGCTCTACTGAGTCGTGCAAACAGGTGGTTTTTGGGTACAGTCCCGATTCACATGGAGGCAATGAGCGATAGGAGGGGATTCGTCTCTCCCGGTATTGGGGGTTGATGTTGCGCTATGCACGACTGGCCATAACTGGAAATCCCTGGCCAGGGTTGCAGTGATATACTGGTAAGAGTTATCAGTAGTTTCACGATTTTTATGGACCTTATATCGGCATGACTTATCGAGCTACTGGGGTCTGATGTTTACCACCCCTAGGCGAGATATGCGACATATCAGACGAACAGACCGGACTGTACGGTAAGTGTTACTGGTTGGATTCACAGGAGTGTGAGCGGGCTTGCTCGTCGATCTTCTGATCGCTCAATACCCGGGTGGCCATTACGTTTAGCAGACCGCTTGCGGCTTGTGGGTGTTTGATATGATCATCACCTGCTGCCGGCGTATTGACGAGTCTTTAGAGTCCTACACAGAGGTTTCCTGGCTCAAGCGAAACGAAATAGGAGCGCATATGAGATATATGCGGTATCGAGAATAATACGTGTATGTGATACCGTATTCTATTCTCGCGATGAATGTATTGAATGGTTGTATACGATATAACCTAGTTATCGAATCGAAGATTGATTCGATAAGTCGATACATTGGATATTAGTTGGTCATATGCGATATGACCGGATCGTTAAATCAAGCGTTGATTTAATGATTTAATGATTTAATGTATAATTATATATTAGATATATTACTTTACATTAACTAGTATTTGTTCACTTAAAATGGATTTTCTCACTTGATGTGCACATTGTATATGTGATATATTTTGTGCACTTAATTGTATCATGTTTGATGATACATGCAAACTTGGGTGTATGTTTGAATTAAACCATGTTTAGTAAATGGTTAGGGTTTCATTTCATTTGCTTTATTTACTTATTCATTTATTTATTTATTCTTTTTGGTGAGAAATAAAATGGTGACTTCATTTGGATTTCACTTGAAACTTCATGAAGCTTTGAAAGTCAAAGCCATTTTGTTTCTTTCCTAAACCCTAACCCTTTAACTAAACCCTAGTTCATTCTCTACACTTAACCATGGTTGCTATTATGATAAGAATGAATGTGATTTTCTTTTTAAGATAATCCTTTTTATTCTATCATCATCTTCATCTTCATCAAGCTTTATGAAAGCTTGCTAGCTTCAATGGAAACATGAGAAAAAGAGTGAGAAATCCAATTCTAAAGTGAACCCACTTCCTATTTCTTCATCCTCTACCACTTGCCAAGTAGTATAAGGTGTTTTCTTCACAAGTTTCATGACTTGGTGAAGTTGGAGCTTGATCTTGAGTTGCCTCGACGTAGATCATCTTCGGCATCGAAGTCGACGACCTAGCCCGATCATTTCTCCGACGAAACCTTCGCCAGAGTCCGGATTCTGATAGGTACAGCGGAGGGACATCATCACGGAGCCTAGGAAGTGGAGGACCGGATCTACAAAGGTTGTAGTCACTTTCCTTTAGCAATAAAGTCGTTTACTTGCTTGCATCGCCTTATCATCTAGTTAACGATCCGTATTAGGGTTTGTAGGCACATGAAAAAATTTGAATTGAGCATGTTTGATCTGTTATGAGACCTCATTAGTGTGCCTAGGAACCCTACATTTTAAATCTGAATTCTCTTTCCGGTACAACACGCAATTTTTAGGACATGCTTGAATCTTCTCGCACTTTAGACCCAAATCAGACATCATCTTCTGGGCTTCGTAGCAGCTGTCGGGCACATTATTTCCCGGAGGCATAGAATCTTTCAAAAACGAAAGAAGCATTGTGAATGACTTGTTGCTCCATCCATTTATGCACTTAATCTGGAAAAGTTGAACGAACCATGAGAGGGTGGAATACTTCGCATTCTCATAAATTGGTTTCCTAGCATCATTCATGAAAATTTCATATTTATCCGCACGCGGTCCTTGACCGGAAGGAATGTCATCTTCGGTACGAATAGATTCACCTAGGGCAGCCTCTACAATATCCTCCATTTCTTCTGATGGAAATAAATTTCCGTCTCCTGCCGCATTACCGAATTCTTCTTCTTCTCCTGCCGCATTATCGTGTTCTCCTTCTTCTTCTACCGCGGTACTGCATTCTTCTCCTTCCCCGTGATATTTCCAAGTTGTATAAAGTCTAGTAAACCCATGTTTTACAATATGAAGCTCTGCCAATTCTACCTTCTGCCAGTACTTATTGCCACATCTATCGCACGGACAGAGAATCTTCTCTATTATGATTTTATTATGTGCGCGTGCAAATTCAAGGAAAGCAGCAACTCCTGCGACAAACTTAGGTTGCATACGTTGTTTCCAATCCACATATATCCAGTCCTTAACTCTGACGTACTCATGTGCCATGTTAGACTGTATAACATATAAATTGTAGGTTATGCTGACTATATTGAGAAATATAAGAACGGGATAGTTACTGACAAAGGAGAAAATCCGTGTATATGCTTTGTGTGTGAGTTTGTTGTTGAAAAGAATAAATTATCGTACGTATGTTAACCGATAGACGGGGACTAAGTGGCGCTTTTAGTTTTATATATGAGTATCGATGGGAATATGAAGGTCTCATATTATCATATATTGGTTTTAACTTGAACAACTCGAATCGCTCTCTAATTATGCGTTTGTTGTGTATTCTTGTTGTATGTGTGTGTTCCGGCTGTCGGGGGTAGGCTTCTATCCCATTAAGAATGTATAGAGCGAACGCCCATCACTTGTGCTTTCAACCGTTTCGAGTAAATTTCGGCAGCACCTCCCCGCTGTTCTCCGAGTACACTGTAATAGAATAGATAATCATTTCAAAGCTGTGAAACAATGTTGAAATGAACATCTAATCTATCTTTGTACACGGAGAACCAGCGGAAAGGTACCGACGAAATATCTCGAAACGGATGAAAACACAAGTGAATGAAGGCGTTTGCTTTATACATTCTTAACTTGTCCACACGGGACAAATCTATGGGTTACCATACGATTGAATTTTCTCGTCGCGTAGACTATACGACGGCTGTTAGTATCAAGCTATACTGTCCGATATTTAACAACCTTCGTATAGTTCTAGGTCACGACGAGCATCGCACGTATGTTAGACGGGGACTAAATGGCGCTTTTAGTTTCATATATGAGTATCGATGAGAATATGAAGGTTTCATATTATCATCGAGTATCGGTTTTAACTTGAACATCTCGAATCGCTCTCTAATTATGCGTTTGTTGTGTATTCTTGTTGTATGTGTGTGTTCCGGCTGTCGGGGGTAGGCTTCTATCCCATTAAGAATGTATAGAGCGAACGCCCATCACTTGTGCTTTCAACCGTTTCGAGTAAATTTCGGCAGCACCTTCCCGCTGTTCTCCGAGTACACTGTAATAGAATAGATAATCATTTCAAAGCTGTGAAACAATGTTGAAATGAACATCTAATCTATCTTTGTACACAGAGAACCAGCGGAAAGGTACCGACGAAATATCTCGAAACGGATGAAAACACAAGTGAATGAAGGCGTTTGCTTTATACATTCTTAACTTGTCCACACGGGACAAATCTATGGGTTACCATACGATTGAATTTTCTCATCACGTAGACTATACGACGGTTGTTAGTATCGAGCTATACCGTCCGATATTTAACAACCTTCGTATAGTTCTAAGTCACGACGAGCATCGCACGTATGTTAACCGATAGACGGGGACTAAGTGGCGCTTTTAGTTTCATATATGAGTATCGATGGGAATATGAAGGTTTCATATTATCATCGAGTATCATATATTGGTTTTAACCTGAACAACTCGAATCGCTCTCTAATTATGCGTTTGTTGTACATTCGTGTTGTATGTGTAACATGATTTTAAACCATTGAGATCAAGATTTGAGAAATTTTATAAGTGGCCGTTAACATGATAACAATCATCTCTTCTTGTCGGTCCATATCTGAATTCTAAAGGGCAGTATATTTGCTATTAAAAGATCATGTTCAACTCTAAAGCAAGGGAAAAACAGAAGAATATAGATCTATTAAAGTCAAGCCATAAAGCTAATCACATATTTACAACATTGCAAATACATTAACGCAAAACATAGTTATGATGCTTCAAAAGAATCAATTATCAAGGATGAAGAGAGCTTGTGATAAAGCAATCAAATTTAGCTTTTGCATTAAAATGGTTTATGATAAAACTTTTGAGATCCTTCAAGAAAGTTATGGCACTATGAGGTTCCACAACCTATCATAACCAATCGCAAATTTTCATGCTTCTTTACTAGTATAAGACTTGTACTTCTATGAGCCGGAGTAAATAAATTTGTCGAAAGCTCGTGATGCATGTGTAATGATAGAATCCAACAAAAATTATTCTCATGTACTAATAATAGCATCCCAATTGCAACTTTTTTATTCAATAAGATAACACATTTGCAAGAGTGCATCATTTACATTATGTTTTACTCCCTCCAGGGCCACCAAAGTATACGGTATCTATAGGATGGCTATTGTCAATGGAGTAACAGTCGGGTCTAACTTGGCCAATTTGAAAATCATTATCCCGTTGTTTATATAGATTACCGCTATTGTTTGTAAATCGTATATTGCTTATATATGCTAAGCCTCCCGCTGCAAAACGGCCGCTCTCCATTGGCGTACTCAGTTCACCATTGTTAAAGCTCACTACTCCAATATTGATACGGGTTAATCTCTTGAAGAGAGTTTTTGGCCAATATCCCTAACCCTAACCGAACCCTACCCCCAGCCCCAGCCCAGGCCCAGCCTCAAACCCGGCCCCAGCCCCAGCCCTAGCCCCGCCCCAAACCCAGCCCCAGCCCAGCCCAGCCCCAACCCCAACCCCAACCAAACCTTAGCCCCAGCCCCAGCCCCAGCCTAGCCCCCAGCCCCAGCCCAGCCCCAGCCCCGGCCTAGCCCCCAGCCCCAGCCCAGCCCCAACCCCAACTAAACCCTATCCCCAGCCCCAACCCCAACCCCAACCAAACCCTAGCCCCAGCCCCAGCCTAGCCCCAACCCCAGCCCCAGCCCCAGCCCCAACCCCAACCCCAACCCCAACCGAACCCCATAACCTAACCCTAACCCTAACCCTAACCGAACCCGATCGATGCCGACGCCGACGCCGATGACCTCACCCCTACCCGAACCTGGCCTGAACCCTAGACTACGTCAAAATTAAAAGTTATTTGAGAATTACTTACAAGCGTGCGCGCGGTGGAGGAGACGGTAGAAATTTGGGAACAGGCGACGTGATCGCGGGAGGTCGAGAGAGAGAAATTTGGGAACAGGAGACGAGAGCGGTGGCGACGAGAGCGGTGGTGACGAGATCGCTGGCGCAGGCTCGCGAGCGCGGTGGCGACGAAAGGCGGGAACAGGCGACGAGATCGCGAGAGGTCGAGAGAGAGAAATTTGGGAACGATGAATATAATTTTTCTGTGCTTTTTTTTTTATTAATAACCTATGTAGATGCCCCTACGGACATAACCGTAGGTCCCCGGCTTGCGGCTCCGTAGGGCCAAAGAAAAAATTAGAACGTGAGGCACCGTAGGGACAACGATTTAGCCCTACGGATAAATCCGTAGGGACAAGAAATATGTGCCCCTACGGATTTCTGGGTCCGTAGGGGCAACCCCATATTGTAGTAGTGAAAGAGACGAGGGATTAGTTGTCAACGCTATATTCCGAATTCTGACACTTGGTACTTAAAAAATTATACTGCACTGCAATGCAGAAGAAAAGGACAAAAGGGGACCCACAAAATCAAGATGATATCCCATCATTGATGGGGCAGTCACTCATTAAGAGTAAAATCCTAAGAGGATTCTCATTTAATGAGAAATCTCATTGGGCCAAGGAGTTAAACTCCCTCGAGAGCAGTGCTCTGCAACAGAAATCAAATCTGTCGAATGTAGTTAAGAGGGGAATAAAATTCCCCAAAAATTTCTAAAGAGCTATGTTTTGTAAGAGCAATGGTACAAGGTAAAACCCCAAGATTTTTAAAGATCTAAAGGAAAATTTCTTGAAACTCTAAGAGTTCTTTATCAATAGGTTAAGAAACCCTAAAAAGGGTTTTTAAGATCTGTGATCTAAGAAGTGCAAAGCTCTGTTTTCATTAACGGGTTAAGAAACCCTAAAAAACATTTTAATATCTGTGATTTAAGAAGAGCAAAACTCTGATTAATGGGTCGATTATGATCCTTACCAAAATTTTGGGCAGAGTTATAACTCTAGAGGGGATTTCTTTGGGCAGAGATTTAAGCTCTAAAAAGGAGAATTAAATTCTCAGAAGAAGAAAGAAGAGAAGAAGATGAACAGGAGTCATCTCAAGGGCCAAAGCCCCTACTTAGAGGAACAGGAAGACGATTCAACTTCCAAGAAAATCCAACGGTGGAAAAGCTGCCACCGCTGCACTCACGTGTAAGCCACGTGAGCGCAACGGTAGGGGGCATTTGTTTCCCCCCTCCCCCAATAATAAAAAAGCAAGACTCTGTTCAAATTTTGTAAAGAGACAGCGACTCACATGCCTTGTACGAGGGCGCCAGTGCCAGGAGTTAAAGACTCTGAGGCAGCGCTTCATATGCCTTGCATGAGGGCGTCAGCGCCAGGAGTTAAAAACTCTGAGGCAGCGCCTCACGTGCCTTGCATGAGAGCTCCATGCCAGGATTTAAAAAATCTGAGGCAGCGCCTCACATGCCTTGCACGAGAGCGCCGGCGCCAGAACTAAAAGTTCTCTACCATTAGATCAAAGATCCGACGGGGATGGCAAATCATCAAAATACATAATTAAATTCTGTTGAGAAAACATTCCACAAAACTTTCTAAACGAGAAAGATTACTCTCTGTACTACAGAGCACTGTTGGATTAAAAATTCAATGGTGATTAAAAATCACCAAGCTACAGAATAAACTCTGTATGAGAAAATATTTCCCCAATCTTGTTAAAAACAAGAAAAATATCTTATGTAAAACAGAAGTTCTTGGATCAAAGATCTAACGGTGGATAAAATCCCCAAATCAATTAAAAATCTCTCAATGAGAGATTTCCTTAACTAAATCAACAAATCTACCTCTACTATATAAAGGACCCATGACTCCAAGTCTTGCAGAGAAGAAACCCCCACCCCCCCCATAAACTTCAAGTTCAAAAAAAAGAAGAGCAAGCAAAAAGAAAGTTTTAAGAAAGAAGAAAGAAGAAGAAACCTTCTTTGAGGTAAATAAAGATAATAGAGATCATAATATCTCATCTGCATATCCAAGGGTTTAACCCTAAAATAGAATATAGTTCTTTGCCATGGATCTGAGATCCATGAGACAAGTCTTCCATAAATAAGAATTTAATTCTCATAGGGATGAATTTGTTCTTCGGGATCGAAAATTCAGGGAAGAACAAAGAATTGAACTCTTCAGAAAAATGCACAAAAGAAAGAAACAGCGTCGAGCGCCTCACGTGCCGCTCATGTGGACGCCGCTCAAATAAAGAGTGCTTAGCACTGAATGGTTGGCGCTCAGCGCCGAGAGCCTCACGTGTCCCTTACGTGGGTGCCACTGAAATAAAGAATGCTTAGCACTCAATGGTTGGCGCTCAACGCCGAGCGCCTCACATGCCTTTCACATGGGCACGGCTTAATAAAGAGTGCTTAGCACTCGGTGGTTGGCGTCCAGCGCCAAGCGCCTCACGTGCCCCTCATGTAGGCGCTGCTTAATGAGGAGTGCTTAGCACTCAGTGGTTGGCGCCAAGCGCCTCACGTGCTCCATACGTGGGCGCCATAAGAGTGTTTAACACTCCATAGTTTAAAAAAAGGGGAAAGCAAGATAAAGTGTGGGCATCAGAATCCATATGAATGCTCAGCAATATGGGCACAGAAAGGGGACCAAGCCCAAGCAAGTGTTTAACATTTTATTCAAAAATGAAATGTAACATTTTAAAAATAATTAAATAATTAAATAAATAAATAAAATCGTTTAAGTGAATTTTATAATTTTCGGTAAAGTAAAACGTAGTTTTCATAAAACTAAACCGTAATTATTTTTCACTATAAATTTAAAAATACCTATTTTAATTATGTTATAACTAGTAAATGGTGTTTATTTAGCCACTTATAAATTTTTAGTTTAATTAAATATTTTTCTTAAATTAATTATTTTAAATATTAAATAAGCTTTATTTTTACACTAAATTAGTGTAAATTACAAATTTGAATGAGTTAAATTTGCAAAAATGAACCATTGCATCTTAGAATCAAGTGTGTTTCATGCAAAATTTATTTTCAAAATTTTACAATGGTTCTAGACCATTCTAAGTCAAATGGAGTGAAGAAAATAAAGAATTTTTAAATAAATTCATTAAAAGACTTAATTGTGTGATATTTTTGTGAAACCTTCTCCACTTTTCTTCACCTTTTCTCACTCTCCTCTCTTTTCCTCACCTCATGGCCGGCCTCACCTGAATGGGCAGCCCCAAAAATTTTCCCCCATCATTTTTGCATTAAAAATCATCAAAATTCAATAAAAAAATCCACAAAATCCTAATAAATTCCTACCCTCTATTCTTTGCTCATCTTTACATGGATTTTGGAGATGGAAAGCATTCATTTTGGAGGATTATTTTCATGTTTGGATTTCATGTTGTGGAGGTATAAATCTTCTTCTTTTGATTTATTGTTATTAGATATTTCATTTAAGCATAATTAGATTTAATAAATAATTTCTATCTATAAGTTTTAAAATTCAAGTTAGGATTTATAAAATTAAGTTATGGTTTTTATTAATTAAGTAGGGTTATAATAACTAGTTTAACATTTTTAGAAGTGGAAAATCTTGTATGGATGATATATTGTAAATTGTTTATCCAAAATTGTTTAAATTAATCCATTTTGCAAACTAGATTTCTATATATTGTATACATTGGTGAGATAAAATTCCAATTAATGTTTGTAACACTAGATTGTGGTTTTGAAGAGGATATTAACTTGTTGGTGGAATGAAAAACTCAATTTGGTTACTAGTTTCTATTAATAATTGAGAAATTGTGAGAAAAATGCTGTTTTTGCTAACTAGAATTTGGAAATTCTTAAATAAATGAGATTTAAAATCTAATTTATGGTTTCATTATATTACTATCATTATAAATTGTAGTTTGATAAGTTAATTTAGGCAAAATTAAGTTTAGTCGTGAAATTATGGAATTTTTGCTTGCAAGGTGTTGAAATGGATAAAATTGCAAACTAGGAATTTATTTTTAATACAAATTAGTGTGGTAAAAATATGGTAATGGTTTCTATAATCTAGTTAGGTTATTTAATGAATATTATGACCATTAGTTTCTTTTAAACATCAAGTTTTGAAGTAAAACAGTAAACTGGCGTTTTAGGGTTTTACGAAATCGGACTGTTTGATCGATTTTAGGGTTTCGATGGATTAAATCATGTTTTATATTATAAGTAATGAGTTTTTAAACTACAAGTTGTTTGTTGATGTTTATCTCGATCAATCGGCGTTTGTACGCCGACATCGAGCGATATCTGGTTCTTTTGCTTGAGCGGGACAGAGGTTTTAATCTATGCGCGTTCAGTGCGTCGTTTTGACTTTTGTCCGTGATTCAGTTTACGATACTACATATGTTTGCGTATAGGTACCCCTCACGTGGACTGCGGGCGATGAAGAAGAGGATGGCGACACCATCTTAGACAGACAAGGACCAAGTGAGTAGTTGTATATCTACGGGGGGAAGTCGGGTGGA
The DNA here is from genome assembly GCA_030015575.1 of Agapanthus africanus. NCBI lineage: Eukaryota > Viridiplantae > Streptophyta > Magnoliopsida > Asparagales > Amaryllidaceae > Agapanthus > Agapanthus africanus. The sequence goes on from CM057342.1 coordinate 279,399,740, forward strand.
TGGCGTTTAGCATCCCCGCACACGTAGAATAGGGATAGTACTTATTGTCATTAGGAAGCCAGACGTGACCTTAGATTCTTGATGAGTAGGACCCTAGTAATGACCCTAGGTTAGACTAGACTGATTTAGAAAGACCATACCAGAGGATGAATACCTTGGAAGAGATTCGTAGGTTTCAGGTAGATACACACACACGCACACACTGAGACTCGATGTGGTGTATACGTGTATGTATATATATATATATATATATATATATATAGGACTAGGTGTAGGTATATATATATACACACAATACGTATATGTGATACAAGGATGTGATATGATACACGGGGATGAAACAATATAATTGGGCTGATGCCGTGATTCTTGGCTATACAGTCGTGTTATGATGTTAGCGGATCATTTGAAAATGAGATAATGGATTTGTATACTTGAACAATAATAAAGGGTGGTGATGATATTGAAGTATATGGGACTCTAAAATAGAACCCGGACCGTAACCTGTGCCTGAAATTCTGATATGATATCATACAGGTGTGACTTGATTACGACATCATATAGGTGTGACTTGATTACGACATCATATGGGTGTGACTTGATTTCGATATCATATATCTGTGACTTGATTACGATATCATATAGGTGTGACTTGATTACGATATGATCTAAGTGTGACTTAATCACAATATGATACATATGACATGATATTTCTGAGGATAAATTAACGATGTATATTTATGCTGACAATGATATATGATTGATGTATGCGATTACAGTATAGCACCTTGATCGTGACATGTGTTGATGATGATATTATACGAATGATGAGACACGTAGGTGATACTTGACCCGTACCCCGATATTGGGATGCCGTACGATGGATTTTACCGTACGAGGTATAGATATGATGATTGATCCGCACTCTTGATTCGAGGAAGCCGTACTACGTACGTGACGCTATTGAGGCTGGATCGCCGACTATTAGAGATATGGATTCAGACCTTAGGTGGACTCTTATTTCTTATTGACTAGTTTCTTAGGTTTAGTTCCTTAGGAGGTTAGATGGACACTAGTTTAGGCTCGAGTCATATTGTTGTAGTTATACTTGTATATCACTGATGAGTGGTTATTACACATCCGTCTTTACATTCATACCGTAATCATAATGGTGCATGTTCATTCATATGTTTCTATAATCAGAATAAAACTTTTCCTGTTAGGACACCAGCACCATTACCGATGATGCGCATATTCCACGCACACTTATTTGCCGGCTCACACACATCATCATCAGTAATTGCTATGTCACGTACACTTTAGATCATATTATCTTTTATTGATACAATCAGCTAACAGCTAGATCGATATAATATTGTGATTACTCTCTGGTGTTAGTATAGATATGGTATTCATTACTTAGACATTTCATGCATTCGCATTTTCATGTTATCATGCAGTATTATAGGGCATATACCGACACTTATCATATACTTACTCATAATTTTGGGATTTTGGATTTCTATGAGATTTCTGGATTTTTGGGGAAAACCGCAAGAATATATAAAAACTTCTCTCTCTCTCCTCCTCTCTTTTTAAAACATAAGATGCGGTTTTCTCGTGATGTATGTGTCGTCCACCATGAGATTTCATGTTTTCTGTTGGATTTCGAGACCCGATTCGAGGAGTGGATGAACCGTCTCGGATACATGGTGGGCCCGGTATGGTATCCCGGGGCAAGAAGATCGAGTTGTAGACGATGAGCCTGGCAGGGGAGGACTACCTCCCGGTGATGTCTGGCGCGGCGGATATCCGGAGGATACCGACCGTTGTCGTGAGATTTGATGATATGGGCCGATCCGGACTGACGGAGCCTGAGATATTGAGACTATGAGACATTGAGATTATGAGGTATTGAGACTTTAGATTTACATGTTTTGTGTCGATGCTTGACACGGATTTTCATGGTTTTCATCGTTGATATTTCAGATTTCTATACACATTTTACCATGATAAAAGCTAAAGATTTCTTATACAGATATATCTAGATTTCAGGATTGGTTATTTCACATTCATGGTGCATGCATACTTATTCACATGACATAGTTCTATATGAGGCACTGATACGAGCACGGAGCATTTGCACTTACACGTAGCTTATTATCCTGTCTTTACTTGATGACTAGTAGTATATTAGTATATTATTATGACCTAGGACAGCGTCGTGCATTCGATTTCTTTTCGCAGATATCTTCTACTCACGAGTTGGCAACTCACCCCCGTTGTGCCAAATTTTATTACTGGTTCGATGTACAGGTTTTCCTGGCAGCTTGCTGGCACATCTTTTCATTCAGGGTGATTTGCACGATAGGTTGGTTCACTTGTATCCGGACCGCCATTGTACTTTTATTATTTCATTTGTATCTAGAAAACTCCATCAACCAAACTTGTATTACTTGATAGTTTACTGGATCAGTTGTTTATTTCGACCTTAGAGTCGCGCTTGTATTATTATGATATCTGGTGGTTTTGTTTTCTTTTGAGTTTTGAGCCTTGCCCTTTGGTGTTGTATACTATTTTGCATTGATGTAGTTGTTTCCGTCTTTTGGCGTAGAGCTAGCTCCCGTTTGGGGATGCTTTTTATTGTTTGTATATATATATTATTCTTGTTTGTACCCGTTTGGGGCCAGTTTTTACAAAGGAGACTCTGCCGAAATTTTTGAGAAAATTGGATGTTGCTTTTAAACTTGTTTTCTACATGTTTTCCTTTACTTCTTCTTCTTTTTATGGTTTAGATTTCTGGGTTTCGGCTTACTTAGGTTACGTTGCGCCTCTAGACGCTTCGTAATCTAAGTGCCGGTCACGTTCCGTACTTTCGGGTCGTGACAAAGTTGGTATCAGAGCGCTAGGTTTAACCTTGTATATGTCTAGGGTGACCCTTGGTTGATGGAGTAGGCGACTTAGGTAGAGTGACGTACCGTGGGTATGATCCGCGGCATACTTACGATACGCTACTCTTCTTAAGTAGCCTTAGGATGTACATTTCTTTGCACCGTATTTCATTCGTTCCTTGATCTATCTTCGTCGATATCGGATGGTGGTTTCTGTCACCACGGTCGCACGGGCAGAGGGAGCTGCGGCTCGAATGCGATAACCATTAGGGTATCGGTTATTCTTGAGGATTGAAGCATTGTTTAGCGTTCGGGAGAAGGGTATTCACATGCCGTCCAGACAAAGTTAAAGAATTCGAACGATTGTCAGAAACCCATTTCCCCAAGTTTAAAGTATTCGGAAGAATATGCAGGTATTTCTATGGACCCTCTAAAAGAATGAAACCCTAACTCGACATAATGATCACAAGAACGCCCTTGAACCTTAGGGTTTACGGCAGTTCCGCGGTGCCATTAGTGAGGCTTGGGTTTGCCCTTCTACGGCTGGACCATCGATGCTGGGGTATGTACCGGATATTTTTAAACTATACTTGAGTGTTGAGCTCTCGGGGAATTATGGGATTTTGATGGATCGATCGAAAAGTTTAATGTAGTCCGGATATCAGGTGAAGGGATCGACTACGTGGGAGACTTTAGATATGAGTATTGCCGTTGGTAGCACAGTCAACACACTTATGAAGAGACGAGTTCGAAGCAGTTGACACCAGAGGAAAGAGGAAAGGGGCGCACATTGACGATAGTGTTTACGATTGTGATTTGGTGATTTGAATTTCATATTTTCGTTGATTGGATTTTAGTATTTTGAGGACTTTGTTCTACGATTGGTATTTCTTATGTGCACCTTCATTACATTCTATTTGTGTTTCATATATCAGTTGTATTGATGTTGTTTTGTACATACCCAGTGCACTTGATTTGGTTGTAATATATTTTGAGATTTTGATTTGATTTCGTGCATATGGTTACACATGATTTTGACATATGCTTCGACCTAGTTTTCATGCATTTTCGTACTGTGATTTCGATTTTGATATTCGGTGTATGTTTTCGTGCACCATGTGCACCTGATTGAGATTCTTACGCACACTTGGCGCACTTGGTGCGATTTTGTACACACCAGATACACTAAATCGGGGTTTTGTGCAGATTAGATGCACCTGATATTGAGTTGTGCACGCCCGTTGCACTTGACAGATGTTTTTGGTGCACACCTGTTGCACTTAGTTTCGTTTTTGTGTGTATTCATGGTATCTGTATTTGGTTTCGATTTCAGTGCGCACCGGACGCACATGATATTTTTATGATGTGATTAGGATTGAATTCCGTTTAAGCAGTATGTTTTTATAATCATTACTATTTGATTCAGTAACCAGGCGGGACGTGTATGTTAAATAAAAGATATATATATATATATAGCTATTTTTTTTAAAATAAACGTCCGCTACATATGCCGTGGTACGTGCATCACACGGCGATTTTCGAAAGGGGTTCTTGCATGCTTCTTTATCCAGATGTTTAGACGATTTTACTATGATGCGCACAATATATAAGTTGTAGTTTTGATGTATATTATGTTGGTTTTCGTATTGGGTTTTGGTATTTTATTTTCGCCATAACTCCGATGATTGTGTTATGCTTGACGGAGTTGATTTTAGTTATGTATTGATAATTTCGGAGCCCCGACGATTTGAGTGTTTTGGCTGGATGTTTTAGTAATTGGGGGGAGTTTTAATTTAAATTCGGGGACCGAATTTCTTAAAGGGGGGAAGATTATAACATTTTAAAAATAATTAAATAAATAAATAAAATCGTTTAAGTGAATTTTATAATTTTCGATAAAGTAAAACGTAGTTTTCATAAAACTAAACCGTAATTATTTTTTACTATAAATTTAAAAATACCTATTTTAATTATGTTATTACTAGTAAATGGTGTTTATTTAGCCTCTTATAAATTTTTAGTTTAATTAAATATTTTTCTTAAATTAATTATTTTAAATATTAAGATAAGCTTTATTTTTACACTAAATTAGTGTAAATTACAAATTTGAATGAGTTAAATTTGCAAAAATGAACCATTGCATCTTAGAATCAAGTGTGTTTCAGGAAAAATTTATTTTCAAAATTTTACAATGGTTCTAGACCATTCTAAGTCAAATGGAGTGAAGAAAATAAAGAATTTTTAAATAAATTCATGAAAAGACTTAATTGTGTGATATTTTTGTGAAACCTTCTACACTTTTCCTCACATTTTCTCACTCTCCTCTCTTTTCCTCACCTCATGGCCGGCCTCACCTGAATGGGCAACCCCAAAAAAATTTCCCCATCATTTTTGCATTAAAAATCATCAAAATTCAATAAAATATCCACAAAATCCTAATAAATTCTTACCCTCTATTCTTTGCTCATCTTTACATGGATTTTGGAGATGGAAAGCATTCATTTTGGAGGCTTATTTTTATGTTTGGATTTTATGTTGTGGAGGTATAAATTTTCTTCTTTTGATTTATTGTTATTAGATGTTTCATTTAAGCATAATTAGATTTAATAAATAATTTCTATCTACAAGTTTTAAAATTCAAGTTAGGATTTATAAAATTAAGTTATGGTTTTTATTAATTAAGTAGGGTTATAATAACTAGTTTAACATTTTTAGAAGTGGAAAATCTTGTATGGATGATATATTGTAAATTGTTTATCCAAAATTGTTTAAATTAATCCATTTTACGAACTAGATTTCTATATATTGTATACATTGGTGAGATAAAATTCCAATTAATATTTGTAACAATAGATTGTGGTTTTGAAGAGGATATTAACTTGTTGGTGGAATAAAAAACTCAATTTGGTTACTAGTTTCTATTAATAATTGAGAAATTGTGAGAAAAATGCTATTTTTGCTAACTAGAATTTGGAAATTCTTAAATAAATGAGATTTAAAATCTAATTTATGGTTTTATTATATTACTATCATTATAAATTGTAGTTTGATAAGTTAATTTAGGCAAAATTAAGTTTAGTCGTGAAATTATGGAATTTTTGCTTGCAAGGTGTTGAAATGGATAAAATTGCAAACTAGGAATTTATTTTTAATACAAATTAGTGTGGTAAAAATATGGTGATGGTTTCTATAATCTAGTTAGGTTATTTAATAAATATTATGACCATTAGTTTCTTTTAAACATCAAGTTTTGAAGTAAAACGGTAAACTGGCGTTTTAGGGTTTTACGAAATCGGACTGTTTGATCGATTTTAAGGTTTCGATGGATTAAATCATGTTTTATATTATAAGTAATGAGTTTTTAAACTACAAGTTGTTTGTTGATGTTTATCTCGATCAATCGGCGTTTGTACGCCGACATCGAGCGATATCTGGTTCTTTTGCTTGAGCGGGACAGAGGTTTTAATCTATGCGCGTTCAGTGCGTCGTTTTGACTTTTGTCCGTGATTCAGTTTACGATACTACATATGTTTGCGTATAGGTACCCCTCACGTGGACTGCGGGCGATGAAGAAGAGGATGGCGACACCATCTTAGGCAGACAAGGACCAAGTGAGTAGTTGTATATCTACGGAAGGAAGTCGGGTGGATGGCGTTTAGCACCCCCGCAAACGTAGAGTAGGGATAGTACTTATTGTCATTAGGAAGCCAGACGTGACCTTAAATTCTTGATGAGTAGGACCCTAGTAATGACCCTAGGTTAGACTAGACTGATTTAGAAAGACCATACCAGAGGATGAATATTTTGGAAGAGATTCGTAGGTTTCAGGTAGATACACACACACACACACACACTGAGACTCGACGTGGTGTATACGTGTATGTATATATATATATATATATTTATATATATATATATATATAGGACTAGGTGTGGGTATATATATATACACATAATACGTATATGTGATACAAGGATATGATATGATACACGGGGATGAAACAATATAATTGGGCTGATGCCGTGATTCTTGGCTATACAGTCGTGTTATGATGTTAGCGGATCATTAGAAAATGAGATAATGGATTTGTATACTTGAACACTAATAAAGGGTGGTGATGATATTGAAGTATATGGGACTCTAAAATAGAACCCGGACCGTAACCTGTGCCTGAAATTCTGATATGATATCATATAGATGTGACTTGATTACGACATCATATAGGTGTGACTTGATTACGACATCATATTGGTGTGACTTGATTTCGACATCATATAGGTGTGACTTGATTTCGATATCATATGTGTGTGACTTGATTACGATATCATATAGGTGTGACTTGATTACGATATGATCTAAGTGTGACTTAATCACAATATGATACATATGACATGATGTTTCTGAGGATAAATTAACGATGTATATTTATGCTGACAATGATATATGATTGATGTATGCGATTACAGTATAGCACCTTGATCTTGACATGTGTTGATGATGATATTATACGAATGATGAGAAACGTAGGTGATACTTGACCCGTACCCCGATATTGGGATGCCGTACGATGGATTTTACCGTACGAGGCATAGATATGATGATTGATCCGCACTCTTGATTCGAGGAAGCCGTACTACGTACGTGACGCTATTGAGGCTGGATCGCCGACTATTAGAGATATGGATTCAGACCTTAGGTGGACTCTTATTTCTTATTGACTAGTTTCTTAGGTTTAGTTCCTTAGGAGGTTAGATGGACACTAGTTTAGGCTCGAGTCATATAGTTGTAGTTATACTTGTATATCACAGATGAGTGGTTATTACACATCCGTCTTTACATTCATACAGTAATCATAATGGTGCATGTTTATTCATATGTTTCTATAATCAGAATAAAACTTTTCCTGTTAGGACACCAGCACCATTACCGATGATGCGCATATTCCACGCACACTTATTTGCCGGCTCACACACATCATCATCGGTAATTGCTATGTCACGTACACTTTAGATCATATTATCTTTTATTGATACAATCAGCTAACAGCTAGATCGATATAATATTGTGATTACTCTCTGGTGTTAGTATAGATATGGTATTCATTACTTAGACATTTCATGCATTCGCATTTTCATGTTAACATGCAGTATTATGGGGCATATGCCGACACTTATCATATACTTACTCATAATTTTGGGATTTTGGATTTCTATGAGATTTCTGGATTTTTGGGGAAAACCGCAAGAATAAATAAAAACTTCTCTCTCTCTCCTCCTCTCTTTTTAAAACATAAGATGCGGTTTTCTCGTGATGTATGTGTCGTCCACCATGAGATTTCATGTTTTCTGTTGGATTTCGAGACCCGATTCGAGGAGTGGATGAACCGTCTCGAGTACATGGTGGGCCCGGTATGGTATCCCGGGGCAAGAAGATCGAGTTGTAGACGATGAGCCTGGCAGAGGAGGACTACCTCCCGGTGATGTCTGGCGCGGCGGATATCCGGAGGATACCGACCGTTGTCGTAAGATTTGATGATTTGGGCCGATCCGGACTGACGGAGCCCGAGATATTGAGACTATGAGACATTGAGACTATGAGATATTGAGACTTGAGATTTACATGTTTTGTGTCGATACTTGACACGGATTTTCATGGTTTTCATCGTTGATATTTCAGATTTCTATACACATTTTATCATGATAAAAGCTAAAAATTTCTTATACAGATATATCTAGATTTCAAGATTGGTTATTTCACATTCATGGTGCATGCATACTCATTCACATGACATAGTTCTATATGAGGCACTGATACGAGCACGGAGCATTTGCACTTACACGTAGCTTATTATCCTGTCTTTACTTGATGACTAGTAGTATATTAGTATATTATTATGACTTAGGACAGCGTCGTGCATTCGATTTCTTTTCGCAGATATCTTCTACTCACGAGTTGGAAACTCACCCCCGTTGTGCCAAATTTTATTACTGGTTCGATGTACAGGTTTTCCTGGCAGCTTGCTGTTAGTTATATGTATGCCCTAGAGGCCATTACTATACATAGGATGTATATTGTAGTGGATGCTGGGACATATATAGGGAGGACTTTCTTGCTCGACATGATAGTATGCTATCTGGTTGATCTTTACCTTAACGTGTATACTGATTGTCTCTCTGTTACATGTTGGTAAAGCCCTTAGGATCTGTACTTGACTACCTGGACTATGATGCGGATCATACTAGTGGGGACATGGTAGTCCATAAGTACATCCTTCAAAGTCCCTAGTCGTGGGTGTATCGAGACGGGGCATCGATATACCAGAGTAGACTAGCGTATACCTTCTCGACCCATACAGATGGGCGATGGATTATCCCATATCCATTGGTGTTTGACATCGGAGATGATATACGGGTGCTCAGTAGAGACTGGGTACACTGGACGGACTCGCCAAGAACTCCCAGATGGTATTATACCTCACGTCAGATGGCAGTTCTCTGGTGACACTGGTACAGAGTAGTCTGTTGACCCAAGATCGTCATAGAGTCTTGTGTGGTTCCCACTGTGCTTTGATTTCCATCTTACCATGTCCAAGAGGGCGTGAAAAACGGTGGTTTTTAGGTACAGTCCCGAGTCACATGGAGGCAATGAGCGATAGGAGGGGATTCGTCTCTCCCGGTATAGGGAGTTGATGTTGCACTGTGTTCGATTGGCTATAACAGGAAGTCCCTGGCCAGGGCTGATCAGAGAATTGCTGGTAAGTGTTACCAGTAGTTTCTCGACCCGTTATGAGCCTCATATCGACACGACTTATCGAACTATTGGGGTCTGACGTTTACCACCCCTAGGCGAGATATGCGACATATCAGACGATCAGACCGGACTGTACGGTAGTGTTACTGGTTGGATTCACTGGAGTGTGAGCGGGCTTGCTCGTCGATCTTCAGATCGCTCAATACCCGGGTGGCCGTTACGTTTAGCAGACCGCTTGCGGCTTGTGGGTGTTTGATATGATCATCACCTGCTGCCGGCGTATTGACGAGTCTTTAGAGTCCTACACAGAGGTTTCCTGGCTCAAGCGAAACGAAATAGGAGCGCATATGAGATATGTGCGGGACCGAGAATCATGCGTGTATGTGATACCGTATTCTATTCTCGCGATCAATGTGTCGAATGGTTATATGCGATATAACCTAGTTATCGAATCGAGAGTTGATTCGATAAGTCGATACATTGGATACTAGTCGGTTATATGCGATATGACCGGATCGTTAAATCAAGTGTTGATTTAATGATTTAATGTATAATTATATATTTGATATATTACTTTGCATTAACTAGTATCGGTTCACTTTAAATGGATATTCTCACTCGAATGTGCGCATTGCATATGCGATATGATTTTGTGCACTTACTTGTATCATGTTTGATGATGCATGCCTTTTTGTTAAGTGTAAAGAATTAAACCTTGGTTAATGAAATGGTTAGGGTTTACTTTTTCCTTATTCATTTTATTCATTTATTTATCTATTTATTCTTTTTGGAATTTGATTTGCATAAATAATAAATGGTGGCTTTCTTTGGATGGATTATGAAGCTTCATGATACTTTGACTAAGTCACCATTTTGTCTTGATGCTTAACCCTAACCCTTCATTCTAACCATGATTGATTCTCTACACTAAACTATGGTTGGTTAATGATAAGTATTGATATTTATCTCTTTTTACAAAATAACTTATCATAACCTTTTTCCATCTTCTTCTTCTTCACTTCAAGAAGAAGCTTGCTTCATCAATGGTGATTGATGAAAACAAGTGAGAAATCCAATTCTAAAGTCTACCCACTTCCTATTTCTTCATCCTCTACCTCTTGCCAAGTAGTAGAGTGTGTTTACTTCACAAGTTTCTTGACTTGGTGAAGTTGTGAGCTTGATCTAGCGATGCCTCGACGTAGATCATCTTCGGCATGGACATCGACGACCTAGCTTGCCCATTCTCCGACGAAGCCGACGCTAGAGCCCGGATTTGATTTGGACAGCGGAGAGGACCTCATCTCGGAGCCGTGGAGGTGGAGGACCGGATCTACAAAGGTTGTATTTCCGTATCTCTTAGTTAATTGTTAACTAGTTTACTTTTCGCCTAGTTTTCTAGCAAACGATCCGTAGTCGGGTCTCTCGGCACCCGTAAAATTTTATATTGGCATGTTCGATGCCTTGTGAGACCTTCATAGGGTGCCTAGGAACCCTACAGTGGTATCAGAGCCTAGCTAGAGCCTTAGGCGAAGTCTAGACGGAATTTGAAGTCCGAACGAACCCGAAACCCCGAATCAAACTTGCTCTCTGTCCTTTTTCTGAAAACAGGGATTTTTCCAAATTAAAAATTACTAAAAAATTCAGCAGGGAAATATAAGAATTACGATGCAAAAATTATTTCATGAACAGTAAATTTCGCGGCGGATCCGCGGCAGAAGCATGGCTTCTGCGGCGGATCAGCGGCCACTTGATGACGTCAGCCCTATATTTTTGCATAGTAATTCCTGATAAATTCTTCTGAGTTTTCTGGGAATTTTTAAAAGTTATTCAAGAGTTGAATAATCTGGGATTGTTTTGGGGATTCGGTGTTTCGATCGGAGTATCAAATTTTGTCTGTGTGGCTTTCCGGATAATTTTTAGAATATGTTAAAAAGTTCGACCGGATATAAATACCCAACTTTTCCCCTGTCGGGAAATTTCCAAGTGTTGGATTTTTCCGAAGTTTAACGACGTTCTAAGTAGTGCAAGTAACGCGATGGACCCTCTAGAAGACAACAAACCTTAACTCGATTATGTGACCGTCTTGAACTGCCCTTTGAACCTTCGGGTTTGGGGCAGTACGGCGTGCCACATGTGAGGCGTTGGCTTGACCCTTCTACGGCTGGACCGTCGGTACTGAGGCACGAACTGAATGTTGTTAGACTTATTTCATGTGTTGATCTGTATCGGGAAAACTTGGGTGTTCGAATGTTCAATCGGAAAGTTTAACATTTTCTAATTATCTGGAATGGGATACAATAATTGGAATTCACAAATAGTTATGAGATAACTGAATGAATGTTATAAACGTAGCAGTTTAGTCTCACTTGATCGGTTGCTACGGAATTTTGATGTGATCAAAAGTCCGTCGCAATCACGTAGCGTACGCGGATACTCGCCGGGTAAACTTAATAGACAGCTTCACTCCATAGCCCCGACCAAGTGACTGTAGGAGAACCCCGTCGCCAAAAGCATCCGTCCGGGTGCTCGCGGTAGCGGTGTTCCGCCTTGGTGCACTTCGTCGACGGTATCAGGGGTGCTGCTGCCTACTGAAGTTTGCGACGAGTATTCGATCAGAATGTCGGGAATCTTGTTGAATTGCCCGACTTGATATTGAAAAGAGTTTTCGATTTTGAGACTAAAATGCGGGGTTTATAATTGTTAGGCATGCGATGTCTAAGTAATTCATTTGGTCAGGCATGTGATGTCTGAGGTGGTTGCGGATTCCAACTGTTGTAGTTTTACACTTTCTTTTCTGTGACCGTAAGTATAATATGTGATATCGCCGGTTTCGTTGCTATATGTCAACGACAATTGGGATGCGCATATTTACTTACGTTGATGACATGTGATGTTATGTGTTGCTGGATATGTTATATTGGATCGTCGTGTTTGAATAGCCGGGGGTTTTTATGTGAGATGAGTGTTTTTCATTTTCATTCATGTAAAAACTTGTATGTAATATTCTTTTATTGGGGCACTTCCAGGTTGCGGAAGTAGTCACCGTTTGTATATTATTTACTTTTCCGCACTAGGATAGACCCAAGGAGGGGAGCACAAGTAACCGGGTTCTGGAGTCCAGTGGGAGACCAACTCGAGGAGTCGAGTCTGGGTCTCCTAACTCTAGAATTGGCAGGGTTGCTTGCCGCTCTCGTAGGGGTCTAGGGGTGTGGGTTTGGCTATTCATCGCGACCGTGGAATCCGTGTTTTATACTGGCTCATATTGAAAACACGGACGTCCTAGTATATCCAATATTTCATATGATTCTTCTGCTGCGATATCTGTGATGTGATCATGTGATGTTCTGTGATAGATATAGTATATAGTATATATGATATATTATATAGACATTACTTATGTTTTACACCCGTGCTAGCCCTGTCCTACTCTGTCGTTAGTTACCTAACCTAACGGTGCACGAGGGGACATCGAGGCGAATGCGGATGGCATAAGTGTACGTCATATCTATCTGTGATGTTTAGGTATATAAATGATGGGACTTCATTAATGTGATTAATGAAATAAAAAGAAACCTAAGATGTTGTAGAATCGAATTTCAAAATAAAACAGGTAGCTACAGTTCTTGCTTTGCATAGCGGTATATGAGATATATCCTGCACCTTATTCGATGAGGAAAGGACCGAGATCCCTTCACCGGGAGTGACTCCTTTAGCAATAACTGGCAGATGCTACACACTCGGTTTGTCTTTTGATTGCTTTTAAGAGTTTTTGCTTTGCACAGTGATATATGTGATATATCCCGCACCTCATTCGACGAGGAAAGGACCGACGATCCCTTCACCGGGAGTGACTCCTTTAGCAAAACTAGAAAAGCCTCAAAAACACTCCATTTCAAAATTCATTCAATCCTACAACGATATCAAGTTCATTACGCAATAGGTTTTCAGAAAAACCTGTCGTAGCCCTCCGTCATTTCAGATAAGTAGTAGTTAGTATTCGTGCTACGTTTGTTGGCCTGCGTCAAGGCGTAGTGTGCGGTAGCTAACTGGTGCTTATCTGCATAAGCATATGATGTGATTGGATTAGGGTAGTCGTGCGACTTTGTTGGCCTGCGTCAAGGGTCGTGCGGGTGGGTTTAATTCAATCAGGAAATGACGGGTTGAACTTGACTAGCGGACTATGGTTTATTGGCCTGCGTCAAGGTCATAGGACGCTAAGGGCAAAATATTATCGGGAATTTCAAGTGTTGAAATTTGCAATGAGATTGCATACCTTCTATGAGATAGTTGGATCCCGATACCCGCTGCGAGTAAGAGTTACTCCTGGGAGAGTTTTATACATTACAATTAGCCGATCAAGTAGGTGTCTAGAAAGGTGTTAACGAGGTTACGCCTCTGGGAAAACGAGGTTTACATTAATTAGGTTCGTGCGAAAGCACGGGGGACCTCCCTCAAAGTACCGACACTGGCCTGGCTGAAAGATTGGCGAACTTGTAGTGTGTAATTAATCCCGGCTAGTCTTTCCTTTTAGGGTTTGAAGGAAGATTTGATAAAAAGCAGTGGGAGCCATCCTGATTAGATAAAATAATAACCAATCTATTCTTGAAAGAGCGCACGCTGAGTGTTTTCTTCTCTCTCTCTCCAGGTAGCGACCATATCACGCCTTAATCAAGATAATAATACGGATTATTGACCGAACCCGCTTGTTATACTGAGCTGGGGAACGTTGGTCCCGCTCCAACTTATAATTGTTATAAGACAGAGCAGGAAATTGGGGAATACCAGATTTCCCGTGCCGCCCAAACGAAGAGAGTGCATGCTGATGCATCATCTTCGGGTGTGTTCATTATACAGAACTGTTTCTCAGTATCCTTTACGTCCTGGGTATATGATACCGGATCAGGATCCAAGATATGTAATCAGTTACATAGGGCTACAGAAAGGTAGAGAACTGAGAACGGGTGATAAGTTTCATGAGACAGAAAACGGGGCAAGTGTTGCAGCCAAATCTGTTGGTCACTGTCACCCTGTATTACCAATACATTGATTCTGAACGAATATTATTAGATACCGAACCTGATATACAAAATCATATCAGTCTCTTTATTAGTAAAGAAATGATAAAATTTTGTATTGTTGGATAATGTTTTGAACATTTCCTATATCAAAAGTTGATCGGTTCAGGCACGTTATCTAAAAGCATTGATGTTCTAAATCAAACTACAGTTCTTAGTATACGGATCACACACAAGAGGAAGAGTTCAGAAATGAACGAATTCTTCTTGAGGCATTGTAGACTAGGTCGGATCAATATGACATGACTAGCTAGAGTTACATATAGATGCATATTTAAATCAGTTTGAATTTACATCTTGTGAAACTCGCCAGTCATGTCACAAAGATAAGATGACCATAGCTCCGTTTACTGGAAACAGAGAAAGAGTTACTGAACTCTTGGGATGATACATGTTGATGTATGTTAGGTCCCCTGTCTACACATGCCAAGAATGGTTCTTTATACTTCATTACGTTCTCTGATGATCTCTCAAGATTCAGACCTATGTTCCTGTTGAAACACAAGTCCGAACCTTTTGAGATATTCACAGAATATAAGCGAGAAGTAGAGAACCAAAATACGGGTATAAGTATTATGTCCTATGATGAGATCAGGGAGGAGAATACTTGTGCATGGAATTCCTGGAATATTCTAAAGGAGAATGAGATTCTCTCTCAGCATTACTCCTCTGTATACACCATAGCACGATGGTATATCGGGGCGGAGCAATCACACCCTATATGATAAGGTGCGCTCTATGATGAGTACTACTGAGTTGCCTATTTCCTTTTAGGGAGTTATGCACTTGAGAAGCTGCATACCTATTGAATAGGGTTCCAATCAAATCAGTTGCCTACCATTTCATATGTGATATGGAAAGGGAAGAGCCCATGTCTTAAGCTAGTTAAGATTTGGGGTTGTCCGGCCTATGTCTAAAAGCAAAATCCGGACAAGCTCGAGGCAAGATCTGTAATGTAGAACTGGAAAAGTTCCAGCCATACAAACTACAGCTGATGATTTGATAGAACCAAAGGATTCAGTAGATTCCAACGAACCTCAGCCTCTCCGCCGATCTAGTAGGGTTTCTCACCCACCTGAGAGATACTTCGGTTTCTCTATGACAGTGGGAGCGAAGATTGCATCATGAGATGATGACCCAACTAGTTTCGAGCTGGCCATCAGGAGTAAGACTCTGTAAGAATGGCTGGATGCTTAGCGATCTGAGATGGAATCCATGTACACCAACAAAGTATGGACTTTGGTTGCAATATCTGAAGGGTTAAATCCCCATCAGGAGCAAGTATATCTTGAGAAGATTACTTGTTGTAGATGGAAAGGTTGAGACTTTCAAAGCTAGACTTGTTAAAGCTTTTCGTCATCGACCAGGCGTGGATCATGATGAAACCTTTTCAAGTGACTATTCTTAAGTCCATCCAGATCCTACTTGCCATGGCTACATACCATGACTGCGATATCTGGTGGTTGGGTGTCTTGACTGCTTTTCTAAATGATGATTTAGAAGAGAGCGTCTATAAGTACACAGCCAGAGGGCTTCGTCGACAGTGGGAGCAGCGAAAACGTGTGCAAGATGCTTTATAGGATAAAGCAGGCATCGCGGAGTTGGAACATCTGTTTTGATGAAGTAGTCAAAGAGTTTGACATCATCAAAATGGTAGATGAACCTTGTATAAACAAGAAGGTAGTAGGGAGTATGGTGACGATCCTCGTAGAGTACGTGGATGACATACTCTTGATAAGAAAGGAGTTTCTTATGCTACGCTCGAGCAATCTCCGCTTATCACTATGATTCTCCATATAGGATCAAAATGATACCTCCTAAATCCTGAGTTTTGGATCTATGAGATAGATTTAAATGGATGTTAGGATTCTCACTAGTTGTAGTGAGAAGGTATCAATCGACCCTAGGGAGAATCACTGGAAGTGTTCCAGGGTGATAAAGACGACTGAGTGTCAGTCACAGGCATTGTCTTTACCCTCAGTAAAGGGACGGTATGTTGGAAGAGTTCCAAGCTGGATACCGTGACATACTAGACGATAAAGGCAGGATACATCGCTACTTAAGATGCTACCAAAGAGGCTGTTTGGGTGTATATAGGTTCATGAGATGAACTATATTCCTACCATTGTGTGACAATGGAGTTGTGGCTTATGCCAAGGAACGCCGGTCCCATCAGTGATCCAGACAAATTCTAAGGCAGTATCACTTGATCATGGAGATGGTTGATCTCCAGGGAGATCGAGGTTAGGAGAGTAGACTCAGAGGACAACACAGCGGATCCACTCACGAAAGGCCTTTTCCCAGAGAGAGACTTTTATGGGATGGTTGAGTATGAGATACTACAACCACTGCTATCAGATGGCCCTAGTGCAAGTGGGAGATTGTTAGTTATATGTATGCCCTAGAGGCCATTACTATACATAGGATGTATATTGTAGTGGATGCTGGGACATATATAGGGAGGACTTTCTTGCTCGACATGATAGTATGCTATCTGGTTGATCTTTACCTTAACGTGTATACTGATTGTCTCTCTGTTACATGTTGGTAAAGCCCTTAGGATCTGTACTTGACTACCTGGACTATGATGCGGATCATACTAGTGGGGACATGGTAGTCCATAAGTACATCCTTCAAAGTCCCTAGTCGTGGGTGTATCGAGACGGGGCATCGATATACCAGAGTAGACTAGCGTATACCTTCTCGACCCATACAGATGGGCGATGGATGATCCCATATCCATTGGTGTTTGACATCGGAGATGATATACGGGTGCTCAGTAGAGACTGGGTACACTGGACGGACTCGCCAAGAACTCCCAGATGGTATTATACCTCACGTCAGATGGCAGTTCTCTGGTGACACTGGTACAGAGTAGTCTGTTGACCCAAGATCGTCATAGAGTCTTGTGTGGTTCCCACTGTGCTTTGATTTCCATCTTACCACGTCCAAGAGGGCGTGCAAAACGGTGGTTTTTGGGTACAGTCCCGAGTCACATGGAGGCAATGAGCGATAGGAGGGGATTCGTCTCTCCCGGTATAGGGAGTTGATGTTGCACTGTGTTCGATTGGCTATAACAGGAAGTCCCTGGCCAGGGCTGATCAGAGAATTGCTGGTAAGTGTTACCAGTAGTTTCTCGACCCGTTATGAGCCTCATATCGACACGACTTATCGAACTATTGGGGTCTGACGTTTACCACCCCTAGGCGAGATATGCGACATATCAGACGATCAGACCGGACTGTACGGTAGTGTTACTGGTTGGATTCACTGGAGTGTGAGCGGGCTTGCTCGTCGATCTTCAGATCGCTCAATACCCGGGTGGCCGTTACGTTTAGCAGACCGCTTGCGGCTTGTGGGTGTTTGATATGATCATCACCTGCTGCCGGCGTATTAACGAGTCTTTAGAGTCCTACACAGAGGTTTCCTGGCTCAAGCGAAACGAAATAGGAGCGCATATGAGATATGTGCGGGACCGAGAATCATGCGTGTATGTGATACCGTATTCTATTCTCGCGATCAATGTGTCGAATGGTTATATGCGATATAACCTAGTTATCGAATCGAGAGTTGATTCGATAAGTCGATACATTGGATACTAGTCGGTTATATGCGATATGACCGGATCGTTAAATCAAGTGTTGATTTAATGATTTAATGTATAATTATATATTTGATATATTACTTTGCATTAACTAGTATTGGTTCACTTTAAATGGATATTCTCACTCGGATGTGCGCATTGCATATGCGATATGCTTTTGTGCACTTACTTGTATCATGTTTGATGATGCATGCCTTTTTGTTAAGTGTAAAGAATTAAACCTTGGTTAATGAAATGGTTAGGGTTTACTTTTTCCTTATTCATTTTATTCATTTATTTATCTATTTATTCTTTTTGGAATTTGATTTGCATAAAGAATAAATGGTGGCTTTCTTTGGATGGATTATGAAGCTTCATGATACTTTGACTAAGTCACCATTTTGTCTTGATGCTTAACCCTAACCCTTCATTCTAACCATGATTGATTCTCTACACTAAACTATGGTTGGTTAATGATAAGTATTGATATTTATCTCTTTTTACAAAATAACTTATCATAACCTTTTTCCATCTTCTTCTTCTTCACTTCAAGAAGAAGCTTGCTTCATCAATGGTGATTGATGAAAACAAGTGAGAAATCCAATTCTAAAGTCTACCCACTTCCTATTTCTTCATCCTCTACCTCTTGCCAAGTAGTAGAGTGTGTTTACTTCACAAGTTTCTTGACTTGGTGAAGTTGTGAGCTTGATCTAGCGATGCCTCGACGTAGATCATCTTCGGCATGGACATCGACGACCTAGCTTGCCCATTCTCCGACGAAGCCGACGCTAGAGCCCGGATTTGATTTGGACAGCGGAGAGGACCTCATCTCGGAGCCGTGGAGGTGGAGGACCGGATCTACAAAGGTTGTATTTCCGTATCTCTTAGTTAATTGTTAACTTGTTTACTTTTCGCCTAGTTTTCTAGCAAACGATCCGTAGTCGGGTCTCTCGGCACCCGTAAAATTTTATATTGGCATGTTCGATGCCTTGTGAGACCTTCATAGGGTGCCTAGGAACCCTACACTTGCTGGCACATCTTTTCATTCAGGGTGATTTGCACGGTAGGTTGGTTCACTTGTATCTGGACCACCATTGTACTTTTATTATTTCATTTGTATCTAGAAAACTCCATCAACCAAACTTGTATTACTTGATAGTTTACTGGATCAGTTGTTTATTTTGACCTTAGAGTCGCGCTTGTATTATTATGATATCTGATGGTTTTGTTTTCTTTTGAGTTTTGAGCATCGCCCTTTGGTGTTGTATACTATTGTGCATTGATGTGGTTGTTTCCGCCTTTTGGCATAGAGCTAGCTCCCGTTTGGGGATACTTTTTATTGTTTGTATATATATATATATATATATATATATATATATATATATATATATATATATATATATATATTATTCTTGTTTGTACCCGTTTGGGGCCAGTTTTTACAAAGGAGACTCTGCCGAAATTTTTGAGAAAATTGGATGTTGCTTTTAAACTTGTTTTCTACATGTTTTCCTTTACTTCTTCTTCTTTTTATGGTTTAGATTTCTGGGCTTCGGCTTACTTAGGTTATGTTGCGCCTCTAGACGCTTCGTAATCTAAGTGCCGGTCACGTTCCGTACTTTCGGGTCGTGACATGAAATGACTGGGCTGAGCCCAAGTTTGGCCAGACTCCTAATCAACCGAGCCCATGTGCTTTTTATTTTCCAGAGTAGTCTTAGTCCCAAACAAGACTACCGAGTTTCTAACGAATATTCATTGGTTTCAGGGTAAATTTCCCCACACATCTGATATATGTCGTCGTAATTTTTCAACGTCTTCAGAGAGTTGGCAGGTCCCGACAACTAACAATTCCTTAGACCGCAATGTCCTTAAACTAGCTACAAACCGCAACGATTTTTGGTCGGGTCTGATCCCAAAAATCCTGTTGAGTAGTTCTTCGCTTGAAATTAGACTAACGTATCCCCAACAAACATTTAAGTTGATCTTAATCCCAAATGAGATTACCGATCCTTAAATCAAAGCAAACCCAAATCTAAGAATATTAATCCACGCCCTACGGGCGACAACACAAATTAGTCTCCATATACAATCCACGGGCATCCAAAAATAAAACAACACACACAACATGAAGTGACCTTTTGGAACAGGAGAAAGTGGTTATCGCTACGCCGTAACGTAATTAACTGCAGGGGCTTCCGCCTGCAGGGAAGAGCGTCTCCACAATCAAAAACCCCTCACAAACAAGAGGGAATCTGACGAAGTCTGCTACAACGGCCGCATCCATCCAGACCTTCGATACCTGGTACCATAAATCAACTTGGCATCTTCGAAAAAATGGATGGATAAACCCAAATAGTATCTGCCCCCAAATTCAGACAAGACGTTTATCTTTCCGGCCCTCGGTGCTAAACACCTAACAATTAAGGTCGTTTTATACAATTATGCTAGGTAAGTTGCTCAAATTTGATTGCTTATATCATTCCTGGTTAATCCCCTTTGATTGCGTTTTAATTCCTGTTTACTTATGGCTAATAAGTTATACTTATTAAGTTTTAGAAAGATGTACTTAAAGTATACGGTTGGCATGATATTTTTAGATTTATAACATTGAACTGAAGTTAACTAAGAAAATTAGGTGTTGATTGTACTTTCATCCCAATTATGTGCATATTTTTCCTTATAATTAAAATAATTTACTTTAATGCTTATCATGTAGTTGGAGTCGAATGATATCACCATGATTACATGAAACATCGTCTGAATCCTATATGTTTTAGGTTGATTGCACAACATACCCCTGTATTTGTCATGTATAGCACTTATACAATGCTTGTAAGAAAATTAATAGCGCAAATACCCTCTCTTCTCCTCAACCAGAACCCTTAAATTGTAAGTTTCAGAAATGGAAAAAATTAGTGAAGTTTTATGTCATGACAAATATCGAACGTATATTAACCGAGAGCAAATTCTCATAGCTTGGAAGTTTCCTGATAATCTTCATAACCGTCGCGAATGGATTCTTCTTCCAACAAATGTTTAACAATCTTCATGTATTTTTCTCACAACGAATATCGAAACGTATGTTAACGAATAGACGAGGACTGTGGCGCATTCTGTATTTAATATATGCTTATCGATGAGAATATGAAAAATTCATATTATCATCGAGTAACATACATTTAGTTTAAGATTTCATTTGAATTTGTTTTACGTTTACATTTCAATTTCAAAGTTTTCAAGTTTGTAGTTTAGGGTAAAGTTTTTTAAAATTAAGGGTTATTTTAATCAAATTTAAGATTTTGGATTTAGATTTGGTGTTAAGTTTGGATTTTAAAAAATTCATAGGGGTTTTCAACAAATTTGCAAATAACACCATCCCTCACTCATAAACCCAGAAAACTAAAAAAAATGAAACAAGAGATGAAAATTTAGGGTTGGGGTTAGGATAAGATTTTACAAGAGTTCAATGTAGAGAAGAATGATGATGAATTAAGGTTTGGCTTATACAATGCTTGTAAGAAAATTGCAAGTTTCACAAACCCGAAACCTAACCCTAACACTAACACTAACACTATCCTTAACATCTAACATCTTCGTAAACCTAATCCTAATCGGCCGAACACCCTCATCACTTGTCAACAAACAGCAGCAGCAGCAACAAGAACAACAATACTAATTAATTAAAATATCTAAAAATAATAAAAAAAATTTAAAAAAAATTACCTCCCAGAAGGATCGAGGAGGATCGAAAGGGGTTCGGCCACTGGAGGAGGAAGGGGGCTCGGCCACCGGAGGAAGGGGGCTCGGCCACTGGAGGAGAAGGATCGAGGAGGAGGGGACTCACGATGGAGACGACACTGGAGGATGGAGGCGGCGCTAGAGATCGGCGAAAATTGATCGATGAGGGCTTTGGAGGAGGAGAAGGTCGGAGAAGGGCTTTGGAGGAGGAGGAAGGCTTTGGAGGGGGATGGTAGGTGTGGAGGTGATGGTGATGAGGCCTTTGGAGGAGGGAGGAGGAGGAGTACGAGAAGGATGGAGGAAAATTTTGAGAATTAGGGAAAACGTTTTGGAGGAAAATTCTTTTTTTCTTTTTTTTAAAATACCCGACTTTGTCTCTACGGTGCCTACAGTAGGAATTTCTGTTGCGGCACCGTAAGGACAATTACAAAAATAACTTTTTTTATATTTTTTTATGTATAAATGACATTGTTTGCCCCTACGGTGGTAACCGTAGGGGCAACCTAAAATTGCCCCTATAGATATTCCCCTTTGTAGGGATAAGCCATCTTTTGCAGTAGTGTTTACTTTCGGGTACATATGAATATGAGTTAATAGTGGGTAGGAAAAGTATTTCTCCTATTCAATAACATGCATAATATCATCTATGAACATACATGTATACAACTAAAAGATTCTTTCTATATTGAAAACCCTGGTACTTGTCAAACATACTAGTCTTTTAAGTGAACACAAGAGTAAGTATATATTAATGGTTAAGAAATTATTTTGCGGATGCACTTTTATGGGGCAAATTTCACTAAACTATCTTGAACTTTCGGTATTTTTCAGTAAACTACCTTTAACTTGTTTTATTATTCGTCACTTTCTCATGTTTTTCAATTGCCTGCCCACTCCACCCCCACACCGAGCTAGTTCTCCATTAAATTAAGACAACTATTACATGCAAAACACATAAATTTTTTTTATTTAAATACACTTAATAACTTAAAAAAATTCTCACATCACTTTTTCTTCTCTCTCTGTGTCTCAATTTAGTTTTACCATGAATCTAAATGATTTTTCTCTATTTTATATAATCTGATTTCTTTCATGCTGTTTACCTTTTTTAAAATGCCTTATGTTTTGAGATGTTTATGAAAATAATCGACAATTTACTATTAGAAGTGATATAGTTAGGATGTTAAGTGAAGTTGAATGAAATTTATAAGGGTAGCAACAAATAATAATAATAATAAATTATAAGAGTAGTTTACTGGAAAATATTAAAAGTTCAGGATAGTTTAGTGAAATTTACCCATAATAGTTACACACACATCACACACAAACACGCAACCGAAGGACCCACGAATTTTTCCCCAAAACGTTAATTTGTGGCCACTTCCCCTCTTCGGGTTCAAACCCGACACTACTTCTGAGAGTGGAAGTGCCCATATTAACTAAACTATTGTTCATTTGTAATTTACCCAGAATATTTATAATAAGGTTTTGAAACGTTCATTAAGAGCAAGTTAAGCTATATGCTTTTCCTTTGGAATTGAAAGGAAAGTAGTCATGTGGAAGGAAATAATAATAATATTATTAATGAATATATAAAACAAAATAAAAGTAATTGTTGAAAGCATAGGTTGAGCTACCAAACTCCTAAAGCAAGAACAAAATAGTGAGAGGCATAGATTTTTGATGAGCAAAGCACAGACATCTTGCGTGCTGAAAGTGCAGCAGCACTATGAATTTTTGACTCATAACATGCATGCTTAATTTTCAAGCACGTAACTCTTGAATCGAGCTCTGGAATTGTGTGAGAATTGAATGGAAAGTTGCATCAAAAAAGTCTCATGAGGAAGTTACGGAATTCTGGCAACTTACTAAAATTCTAGTCATGAGAGGCTGCATGCTTTTAATTTTTGAACTGATGAGCGAGACATGAGTTTTATCTTTAACCTATTCATGCCTATCAATCACACGTGTTATCTCGTTGGATGTTTGACTTAACTTTACACATGATTATATACTTTGATGACTTGGCACTTAAAAGTTAATACTCCACAGACTCGCTCGATGGATATACACTGATATTAGGCGCGTGCCACTGCTATAAGGATGGGATGCCCCTACGGTTATATGACCGTGGAGGCAAATCACTGCCCTTACGCTGATAACCGTAGAGGCTAAATTAGTAACCATGTGGGCAAAACCCAAGGGATAAGTATATATCCCCACAGTTGAAAGTTTACCTTTACCGTTAGCGCTGTAGCTACTTATACCGCTACGGTTTATTCCGTAAAGGCATTTTTTATTTTCAAATTATCTGAAAAAAATAATAATATGGTGTCCCTACGATATAGTCCGTAGGGGCAAATATGTGCCCCTACTGATTGAACCGTAGGGATAAGGTTTTTAAAAAATTAATTTATTTTAATTTTTTTTTCTTTTAATATGCTCATACGGTAGCAAGTAAATGCCCCTACGGTTCTAACCGTGGAGGCTAAATATCAGAAAAAGTAGGATAAAATATCAGAAATACCGGTATTTATCCCCTACGGTTACAACCGTAGGGGCATCACTTGGCCCCATAGTCATAACTGTAGGGGCTAAATATCAAAAAAGCAAGGGATAAAATATTAGAAAAACTAATATTTATCCGCTACAGTTACATCTGCAGGGGCATCACTTGCCCCCACAGTTATAACCGTAGAGGCATATAAAAAAATTTAAAAAGGGTTCACCTGTTTTCTTTTCATTCTGTATAGGATAATATATATAGCAAACATGAATACATAAATATTATTCCAAAACATCCCTGGTATAATATGTATATAACGAAATAAACAAACAAAATACAAAATAAGAAGAAAAAAATCAAAATATACAACCAACAATATCCAAGATATAGGATACGCATCAAATATAGTATATAAATCGCACAAACATGAAAATATATATATATATATATATATATAAATATATCGCTACTGGCTCGGTCCAGGTGCTCCATCTCCAAATATCTAGGAAATCCGACGTAGCTGGTCTTCGCTGTAGCCCCGGGCCGACAAAATCTGGAAAACTGGATCGTCGGGACCGGGGGTGGGCTGCTAGCAGGACCGGGGGACTGTGAAGCCGAAGCCGGAACCGAAAGAATAGCCTGTGCAGCCGCGGCCGAAATAGTGGCTTGCGAAGCCAAAGCCAAAGCCGACGTAGTGGCTTGAGGAGCTGGAGCCGCGGCAGTGGTCTGCCGAATCTGTAAAATTTAAAAGTTTGTGTAATTTAGGGTTTGGGTTAGAGTTTGGACTTGTTTATATGTGTGTTTCTGTGATTGTGTATGTGTATGCGCGCGCGCGCGCGTGTGTATATGTGTATGTATGTGTGTGTGCGTGCGCGTGCGTGTGTCTGTGCACGTGTGTACGCGTGTGTATGTGTATGTGTGCATGCATGTGTGCGTGTGTATGTATTTGTGTATGTGTATGTGTGTGTGTATGCGCACACACACATACACACACGCACGTCCCTAACTATTGTTGTTTTTCACTAAAATACCTTGAAATTTTAACTAAATGATTCATCTTATTAAATTAACTAAATTACTATAAATTTCACTAAAAAAAACCTTAACCATTGTTGTTTTTCACTAAATTATCATTAAAATTTCCAATAAAAATAATCATCTGCTCAATTTTACTTATTTAAACTAAAACACCCTTGACTATTGTTGCTTTTCCACTAAAATATCCTTAACTATTGTTACTTTTCACTACACTACTAGCCGAATCTAAGAAATAAGTGTATATTCTTAAAAGTTAAGGGTATTTTCTTAAGTATCTCATTTTGAAAATCTTGATTTTTTAACTAATTAACTTGTACCTAATTAACAAATTGTAAACAAAATTCCTAACCATAGATTTCACAAACAATAAAGAATTTCTTCGTGTGTGTGTGTGGTAGGTCATTACCCCCTGTGGTATCATCTAAATTATATTTAACATATTCTAAAATTTATATTAAAACATAATATGGTAGGGTTGGATTTGACAAGAGTTCAATGTAGACGAGAATGATGATGAATTACTGTTTGGCCTTATTTATGTGTGTGTGTGTATGCTTCTGTGTGTGGGCATGCGCGCACATGTGTGTTTATGTGTGTGTATGTGTATGTGTATGTGTGTGTGTGTATACGTACCACTGAGTCCTGAAAAGCACGGAATTCAACGGTCAACTCATCCAACTGTTGCTCCAGACGTCGCTCGCGTGGGGGTACCAGAAGTAACTGTCGGAGAGGACAATTTCACATGGGATCTGCTGGGACCAGATCCCTGGCCTCTCTCCCAACCACCATGGTGCCCTTCATGTACGTGGTCTAAGATAGGGGTTAGCACTGCCGGATCGATCTCTACACTGAAATCAATCCTCGATGCCTCCGCCTCCTGCACCATCCACGCCTACACCATATAAAGCATTCAAACGTTAATAAACTGTTTAAATTTAAACTTATCAAAACAAATTTTTATTTGAATTAGAACAAATATTAACACTTATGCAATATTCCTGAGTACCAGCGTCGGGATATCAAAGCTGTTAGTTATATGTATGCCCTAGAGGCTATTACTGTACATAGGATGTATATTGTAGTGGATGCTGGGACGATATAGGGAGGACTTTCTTGCTCGACATGATAGTATGCTATCTGGTTGAACTTTACCTTAACGTGTATACTGATTGTCTCTCTGTTACATGTTGGTAAAGCCCTTAGGATCTGTACTTGACTACCTGGACTATGATGCGGATCATACTAGTGGGGACATGGTAGTCCATAAGTACATCCTTCAAAGTCCCTAGTCGTGGGTGTATCGAGACGGGGCATCGATATACCAGAGTAGACTAGCGTGTACCTTCTCGACCCATACAGATGGGCGATGGATGATCCCATATCCATTGGTGTTTGACATCAGAGATGATATACGGGTGCTCAGTGGAGACTGGGTACACTGGACGGACTCGCCGAGAACTCCCAGATGGTATTATACCTCACGTCAGATGGCAGTTCTCTGGTGACACTGGTACAGAGTAGTCTGTTGACCCGAGATCGTCATAGAGTCTTGTGTGGTTCCCACTGTGCTTTGATTTCCATCTTACCACGTCCAAGAGGGCGTGCAAAACGGTGATTTTTGGGTACAGTCCCGAGTCACATGGAGGCAATGAGCGATAGGAGGGGATTCGTCTCTCCCGGTATAGGGAGTTGATGTTGTGCTGTGTTCGATTGGCTATAACAGGAAATCCCTGGCTAGGGTTGCTGAGATTTACTGGTAAGTGTTACCAGTAGTTTCTCGAATTGTTATAGACCTCATATCTACACGACTTATCGAGCTATTGGGGTCTGACGTTTACCACCCCTAGGCAAGATATGCGACATATCAGACGATCAGACCGGACTGTACGGTAGTGTTACTGGTTGGATTCACTGGAGTGTGAGCGGGCTTGCTCGTCGATCTTCAGATCACTCAATACCCGGGTGGCCGTTACGTTTAGCAGACCGCTTGCGGCTTGTGGGTGCTTGATATGATCATCACCTGCTGCCGGCGTATTGACGAGTCTTTAGAGTCCTACACAGAGGTTTCCTGGTTCAAGCGAAACGAAATAGGAGCGCATATGAGATATGTGCGGGACCGAGAATGATGTGTGTATGTGATACCGTATTTCATTCTCGCGATGTGACATTGATCGGTTATATACGATATAGCCGGGTTATCGGATCAAGTGTTGATTCGATAAGTTGTTACTGATGATACTAGTCGGTTATATGCGATATGACCGGATCGTTAAATCAAGTGTTGATTTAATGATTTAATGCATGATTATATATTTGATATATTACTTTGCATTAACTAGTATCGGTTCACTTTAAATGGATTTTCTCGCTCGGGTGTGCACATTGTATATTCGATATAGTTTTGTGCACTTGCTTGTATCATGTTTGATGATACATGCCTTATGGTTAAGTGTTAAGAATTAAACTATAGTTAAGTGGGTGATTAGGGTTTTTGATTTCATTTTATTCATTTATCTTTTTGGAAAAAGAAAAGGCAAAATGAGGAAAATGGTTGCTTTCTTTTGTTCATTCATGAACCTTCATGAAGACTTTGACTTTTTGACCATTTTGTCTCATGCTTAACCCTAACCACTCACTTAAACCTTAGTTAACTCTCTACATCTAACCATGGTTCAATATATGATAAGGATTGGTTTTTCTTTTCTTTTCTAATTAATCTTATCATATATTTTAGCTTCTTCTTCTTCTTCCTTCAAGTGAAGAAAAGCTTGACCATCAATGGCAACTTGATGAAATGAGTGAGAAATCCAATTCTAAAGTATACCCACTTCCTATTTCTTCATCCTCTACCTCTTGCCAAGTAGTAGAGTGTGTTTCCTTCACAAGTTTCTTGACTTGGTGAAGTGAGAGCTTGATCTTGCGATGCTTCGACGTAGATCATCTTCGGCATGGACATCGACGACCTAGCTCGCTTATTCTCCGATGAAGTAGACGCTAGAGCCCGGATTCTTTTTGGACAGCGGAGAGGACTTCGTTGCGGAGCTATGGAGGTGGAGCACCGGATCTACAAAGGTTGTATTTCCGTATCTCTTAGTTAAGTGTTAACTAGTTAGCTTTTTCGCCTAGTTTTCTAGCAAACGATCCGTAGTCGGGTCTCTCGGCACCTAGAATTTTTGAAAATGGCATGTTCAATGCCTTGTGAGACCTCACTAGAGTGCCTAGGAACCCTACAGAAGCTCCCCCATGACCGGATCTCTAGATGAAGTGTGGACAGACAGATAATCTGTCGACATGCTCGTAGTTCCACCATGAGCCACGGTCAGAGCTCTCTGCAATTCACCAAACACACATATTCTGGGTGCTTCGAGATTTTTCCATATCCTTAATTTCAAATTTGTATCCAAAGACACCGAATCCTTTGTAGTATGCAACCTCCATACAAGGATACTGAGCTAGACATTTTGCGTCTCTCTCTAATGATACAAACATGTTCGGATCTTAGATCTGACAAAACAAATTATATGGCAAATACATAATGATATAAGTATAGATTAACACTACTCGCAAAAACATGAGATTCGAACATCTTACATAATCTGCAAACCAATCGCAAAAATTTCCCCGATGATATTTATCCAATAAATCATCAGTCCAATTAAGATTCTCTTCGCGTACTTCATTGTTATGAATTTTGTTATCAACATTAAATTTTGACGTCACCATTATATTATTTCATATGTTTACATATATAAAGAACAATTAATGTAAAACAGAATTACTCTCTAACTTCATCAAAACATCCGCTATTGAGGAGAACAAACCGATGTATTTTGTTGATGAACATGGGTTCTACTCTCTTGTAATCAGTTTTACCGTATGTCCCGTCCAGAATTCTTTGAGACTTGTTAAGTTTTGTGTCAATGTCTTCGTATAGATATCGGGAACAAAATGTTGTCACTTCCTCTAGGAGATAACCTTGCATGATAGAACCCTCTGGTCGATTTCTATTTCATATATAATTTTTTAGAGTATACAGATACCTAAAAAAACATATGTTAAATAAAGAAATACCGGTATATATATAAGATACCAAAAATTTTATAAAATGCGTGAACAGAAAAATTCAATGTACCTTTCGACATGATATATCCATTTATATTGTACCGGTCCTGCAAGCTTGGCCTCTGTTGCAAGATGAACCATCAGGTGTATTATAATATCGAAAAACGACGGCGGGAATATCCGCTCAAGCTTGCACAGTATTAAGGGGATTGCGGTTTCTTGCTTCTCAAGTGACACAACATTGATATTTTAAGCACACAATTTCTTAAAAAAGCAGCAAAGATCGTTGAGTACTAGACCGACCAATTCAGGAAGGGAAGTTCTGAGGGTTAATGGGGGAAGTTGCTCTATAATAACATGGTGATCATGACTTTTCAGCCCATTGCCTTTCACAATCTTTATTTTCTTACTAAATGATTTTGAGAAACCTGTGGGAATTTTCAAATCATGCAATACCTGCAGGAACATTTTCTTCTTCGGTTGTGACATATGATACACGGTATTGGGAATTACAAACTTAGCTGGTTTACCCGCTATCGGTTTAGAATGCAATTCACTTCTAATTTCCTAGTCCTGAAGATCCATCCGAGTATGGAGGTTGTCTTTCAATTTTTTGTTTTTACAAAGAAGAAAGTTAAGTATGTGCTCAGATACTCCCTTCTTGATGTGCATGACGTCCAGACAATGACTCACTAAATTTGTTGACCAGTATGATAGCTCGTAAAAAATACTTAACTTGTTCCGGTATGGAAGAGTGTCCTGTTTTGCCGGATCTATCCCGAAGGTCATGTTATCGTAACCATCCTACTGAGCAATCATGTCATCTCCGGAAAATAGGGCTCGAGGCCCTTGAATCTCCTGATGACCATCAAAGTGAGCACCGTCAAGCCTTTAGGGATGGTCTAGTGGCAGGAAATGCCGATGACCGTAATAACAAACCTTTTTGCTATAAATTAACCGTCTCAATGTTGTATCTTGGTATCGGTAAGGACATGCTTTGTAACCATGTACGGACTAACCTGATAGCATTCCATATGCAGGAAAATCATTAATTGTTAAATTAAAGCCGCACACAATGTGAAGGTAGCATCTATGTTAGTATCAAAAGTCTCCACACCATCAATGAATAAGGATTTTAACTCATCGATTAGTGGTCGGAGGTACATGTCGATAATGTTTTCTAGTGATTTCAGTCCGTCAATAAGAAGAGGAATTATAAAGTAGGACTGATCTATAGCCAACCACGGTCACAGATTATAAACCATCATTATAATGGGCCATGTGCTGTGTCCTCCACCCATATAGTTGAAAGGGCAGAATCCATCACTAGCCAGTCTAAGACTGATATTTTGAGGATCACTATTGAATGTTGGGTGCCTCCTATCAAAATCCTTCCATGCTAGCGAATCTCTTAGATGACTCATTCTTCCGTCATCGCTTGGAGCAGCACGGTGATACCAAATCATTGTCTCCACTGTCTTCTTACACTTGAATAGCCTCTGCAATCTCTATGTTATGGGAAAATATCGTGCTATCTTGACAGGTATATCTGGCTTCTTATCAGATTCTTTCAGCTTATATCTTTCCTCTTCGCAGGTAGGACACTCTTTCAAATCTGAATTCTCGTTCCGGTACAGCACACAATCATTGGGACATGCATGAATCTTCTCACATTTCATACCCAAATCAGATATCATCTTCTGTGTTTCGTACCAAATCTCGGGCACGTTATTTCATGGGGGCATAGAATCTTTCAGGAACTTGAGAAGTATCGTGAATGATTTGTTGCTCCATTTATTTAGGCACTTAATCTGGAAAAGATGGACGAACCATTATAGTGTTGAGTACTTTGCATTCTCATAAATTGGTCTCCTGGTATCATTCATGTACTTCTCATATTTATCCGTATAAGGAACTTGACCAGAAGGAGGATTACTATCACCGAGAGCAGGCTCTACCATATCCTCCATTTTCTCTTCTGGAAACAAGTTATTTTCTTCTTCCGCCGCATTATCATCATCATCATCTTCTTCTTCTTCTCCTTCCCCGTGATATAACAAAGTCGGATAAAATTTGGTAAAACCATGCTTAAGGATGTGAAGCTCTACCACTTCTACGTTCTGCCAATATTTATTTCCACACCTGTCGCACGGATAAAGGATCTTCCCCAAGATTTCCTTATGATATTCGCATGCAAATTTGATGAAAGCAGCGACTTCGTCGACGAACTTAGGGTTCATGGGTTGATGCAAATCCACATACATCCAGTCCTTAATTCTGATGTACTTATACGTCATGTTAGACTGTATGACATATAAATTGTAAGTTATGAAAGTTCGTTTTTTTATGGTGACTTGAGAAATCTAAGAACGAGATGATTATTGACAAAGAAGAGAATGGGAAGGGCAAGTTTGTCATTAATTTCAACTTTTGATTTCGCTTAGGTGTAGCGTTGTTATTATGTATGTGTATGTTATGTATGCGTGTTTTATGTGTGTGTTTCAGCTATCGGGGGTAAGGCTTCTATCCCATTAAGAATGTATAAAGCAGACACCTATTCACTTGTGCTTTCATCCGTTTCGAGAAAATTTCGATAGTACATCCCCGTTGTTCTCCGAGTACAATGTAATAGAAAAAATGATCATTTCAATGATGTCAAAAAATATTGAAATGAACATCTAATTTATCATTGTATACGGAGAACCAGCGGAAAGGTATCGACGAAATATCTCAAAACGAATGAAAAACACAAGTGGATGCAGGTGTTTGCTTTATACATTCCTAACTTGTCCACAAGGAACAAATTTATCGGTTATCATACGATTGAATATTCTCGTCACATAGACTACGCGACGGTTGTTAGAAACCTAAAGATACCTTATGATATTTAACAACTTTCGTGTAGTTTTATGTCATGACGAAAATCGAACGTATGTTAACCGATAGACGGGAATTAAGTCGCGTTTTGATTTTCACATATGATTATCGATGATAATATGAAATATTCATATTATCATTGAGTATCATATATACACTTAGCGTAAGATTTAACTAGAATTGCTTTTACCGTTTACATTTCAATTACACGGTTTTGAAGTTTTTAGTTTAGGATAAAGCTTTTTACATTTACATCACCATCGAGTATCATGCACGTAGCTATTGTTCTTTTCCACTAAACTAGCTTAAAATTTTTCCTAAGAAACCTATTTCTTCAATTTTACTAAATTACACTAACATATCCTTAGCTATTGTTGGTTTTTCACTAAACTATCCTAACAAATTTAACTAATGATTCATCTTCTTAAATTAACTAAATAATTATAAATTTCACTAAAATACCCTTAGCTATTGTTGTTATTCACTAAACTGTCATTAAAAAAATTTGTAAAAAATTAATTGCTAAATTTATTTTTTTACATTAAAATACCCTTAACAATTGTAGGTTTTTCACTAAAATACTCTAAACTATGGTTGCTTTTTACTAAACTACCTACAACAATTCACTAAAATGTTACTCTAACCCTAACACTTGAAACCTAATTGATAATAAGTTTAGCTCTTAACTAAGTCATAACAATAAACCTAACCATTAACCCCTGATTAACCTTAATCATAACAATAAGCCTGATTAACTCTAACCCTGCCCCTGATTCTAAACCTAACCCTAACCCTAACCCTAATCATAACCCTAACCCTATCCTTAACCCTAATTACCATAACCCTAACCCTAATCACCCTAATTAACCCCTGACTCAGCCCCTAACCGACCCCATACCCCTAACCCTAACCCTAAATTCAACAACATTAACAACAAAAACAACCAAACTAATAAATTAATTCCTATAATTAAATAAATCGAAATCAAAATTAATTAGGAAAATTAAAATTCAAAATGGAATAAATAACTAATCTGTGGACGAATCGACGGCCAGCTAGGCGGTGAGGTGGTGGAGGAATCGAAGGCTCCTACTCGACAAGGCGCTGGAGGATAGAGACGCTGGAGATGATAGAGACGGCGCTGGAAGTCGTAGGAAGTCAGAGGAGACGACGAGGGAGGAGGCGATGAGGTCTGAGGAGGCGATGATGGAGCTAGAGGTCGGAGGAGGCGACGACTCGAGAGCGGGGAAATTTTGGGAGGAAATATATTTGGGGAATTAGGGTACTGTGGGAATAGGAAGGGAAAAATTTTGGTTTTTATTTTTTTTTTAAATGCTCGACTTTGCCCCTACGGTTACAACCGTATGGCTTTTTCTTGCGGCACTGTAGGGAAAACTGCATATATTAAATTTTTATAAATTTTTATGTATATATATTCCCCTACGGTCTAAACCGTAGAGACATTCGTTGTCCGTACAACCTAAAATTGCCTCTACAAATTTTCCCATCCGTAGGGGCAAGCCATCTTTATACTAGTGTGTGTGCAGACCCAACAGAGGTAAAACAAGGGAGCCGAGACACCACTTTTTGAAATTTAGACGGAGCCTATCCCGGCTATATGGTCTGTGCATCGTAGGCAGTTGGCATGAGATATAGTGCATGACCATTAAATCCATATTATATATCTGTGGTAAAAAAAGCCTGGCAGTCGGGGAGTTGTGGGTCTCTATTATTCTTTTCTTTTGACCACAACAAAGCCCACTGACCTCACGTGTCACTCTTCGAAGCACTAAATGGGAGATCCCGGGTCTTCCCTCACAAACTCTTATTGCCCACCACCGGGCTATATTTTTTAGGAAAAATTGAAACACAACCCAACCATTAGGCCTCCATGTTATCCACTATTTTGGATCTGTCAAGGTTGGATCATAGATTTGATAATAGCAGCAAGGTCGACCCCGAATCCTATAAGCGTAGAGGCTTGCGGAAACGTCGGTTTTGGATGTTAAGAGAAGAAAAACTAAGTAAGGAACTCGAGAAATCTCCGGTGAAAAAGAGAATTTCACTATAGAGAGAAAGCAATTATAAAAGAATTTTGAGTATTACAAAATTTTTCTCACAAACTCTCAAAACTCTTGATCTCTCACTTTATCTCACTCTTTTGCTTTTTGCTTGATGTGTATGTCTCTACAAGCACCTTAATCCCCCTATTTATATTAGTTCCAAAACTATTTTGCTTCTAGAACTTCTCTGGAGAATTCTTTGGGCTTTATTAAATTGTTTTGCATCAAAATACAACATTCTCCTCCTTAATGCAAAACTGTCCGATCCCGATCTTTCTCTCCCTCAGCATGTCCAACTGCACAATCTTTAATGCGGATCAAGTACAAGTAATGCTTGAACTTTTCCAAAGGAACGAACTTTGTGAATGTGTTTGCGGGGTTCACTTTGGTGTCAATTTTTGATAGTTCGATCGCCTTCTCTTCTTCTATCGCACAAATGAACAAATATCAAACATCTATGTGTCTCGTTCTACCGTAGAATGTCTGGTTCTTTGCTAGACAGATGGCGCTCGAAATGTCACAATAAATCTTCATGATCCCCTGGCTCAAGCCCAAATCTCCAAGTAAACCTCTTAGCCAAATCGCCTCTTTAACTGTCTTAACTGCAGCCATATACTCAGCCTCGGTTGTTGACAAAGCGATGACAGACTGGAGGATTGACCTCTAAGAAACCACGCTCGTGCCCAAAGTAAATACATAGCCTGTAGTCGACCTTCTTCTGTCCAAATCATCCGCATAATTGGCATCTACATATCTAACTAAGACACAATTCTTCACACCTTCCCCGCTGTATTTCAAACCGATATTAGAGGTTTCTCTCAAGTACCGTAGGATCCACTTCACCGCTTGCCAGTGTTCCTTCCCTGGGTTCACCATGTATCGGCTCACGACACCGACTGCCTGTGCTAAATCCGGTCGAGTGCATACCATTACATACATGAGACTACCAACTGTGCTCGAATATGGTACATGATACATATACTCATTCTCTGTGTCGGTAGTGGGTGATAACTTTGTTGAAATCTTGAAGTGCGCTGCCAAGGGAGTAGACACGGGCTTCACCTTCTCCATTCCAAATCGAGCGAGGACATTCTCGATGTAGTGATTCTGCAAAAGGCGTACCTCTTTCCATTTTCTGTCCCTAACTATCTCCATGCCAAGGATCTTCTTTGCAGCCCCCAAATCTTTCATCTCAAATTCTCGACTCAGTTAGAGCTTCAATTTGTTGACTTCTTCTTTATTGTTTAAAGCAATTAGCATATCATCAACATATAGAAGAAGGTAGATCCAAGATCCATCATCAAGTACCTTGAAGTACACACACTGATCTCGTAAAATCCTCCTGAATCCAATTGATAACATGAAATGGTGAAATCGCTTGTACCATTGTCTTGGGGACTGCTTTAATCTGTATAATGATTTCTTGAGCTTGCACACATGACTCTCCTTGCCTTCGACCACAAAACCTTCAGGCTGGTACATATATATCTCTTCTTCAAGATCTCCATACAAGAACGCGGTCTTGATGTCAAGTTACTCTAACTCCATGTCATAAACTGCTACCATAGCTAGGAGGATGCGAATCGATGTGTGTCACACCACTGAAGAGAAGACTTCATTGAAATCTACTCCTTCCTTTTGAGCATACCCCTTAGCTACAACTCTTGCCTTATATCTGACACCATCCTCCTCTGAAGAACCCTCCTTTAACTTGAAGACCCGTTGCATCCTATTTCTCGTTTTCCTTATGGCAACGAAACTAATTCCTACGTACCATTTCTTTGAAGAGATTCCATATCCTCCTCCATAGAGACCCTCTAATTAAGAAAGTCTCGTGATTGTGTGGCGTCCTTATAGCTGAGCAGTTCTTCATTTTCAATGGTCAAGGCATATGCCATCATGTCCTTGAAAGTATTGCTCGCCATATTTTCGAAGCCATATCGAACTGGTGGTTTTATTTTACGCTTTGGCATCTCCTCTACTTGTGAAACTGGAGGACAACTATCTTGTTATGGACTTTGCTCTATCTGCTAAACCGACTCCTCCTGATTCTGAGGTTTAGGTACCTCATCTTGAATCTTCTAGACTGAGACCTCTGTCTCCACCTCACTAGGTGTCTTCTATGTCCTCTTATCATCACTTTGAACATGCTTCTTGAGAATCGTAAATTCATCAAAGGTCATGTGTCAACTGATCACAACTCTATTGGTTGCAGGACACCACAATCTGTAACCCTTAACACCTTTTGCGTACCTAAGGAAGATGCATTTTCTTGCTCTCGGCTCAATCTTACTATTCTTCTCATGAATGTAAGCTGGGCACCTAAACACTCGCAGTTTCGGGTAATCGGCAGCTTTTCCAGTCCATACTTCCTCCAAAGTATTTGATCATATCGCCGATGATGGTGACCTATTGATGAGGTAAACGATGGTATTCAGAGCCTCCGCCCAAAACTACTTTGGATGTCCGGCGGTAATTCTCAAGTATCGTGTCTTTTCCCACAGCGTCCGAATTATGCATACTGCAACTTTATTTGATTGTGGATCTCTGGGTGTAGTGTAATGGCGTATGATCCCTTCGGATTTGTAGAATCCTTGAATACATTTGAAATGTATTCACCACCATTATCGGACCTCACGACCTTCACGGATTTTCCTATCTACTTTTCTACCATGGATTTCCAAGTCTTGAACTTCTCGAATACATCGGACTTGTTCTTCAAGAAATATACTCACACCTTTCTTGAGAAGTTATTGATGAAAGATACAAAGTACCTGGCTCCTCCACGAGAAGGAATCAGTGTCGGTCCTCACTCATCGGTGTAAATATAATCTAAGATACCTTTAGTATCATGCACACCTGTGCCGAACTTCACCCGATGTTGCTTTCCAAATACACACTCTTCATAGAAGTCCAGCTTCTCAAAACTTACACCCCCAATCAAATGTCTCTAGTGGAGCACCTCTAGATTTTGTTCACTCATGTGGTCAAGTCTCAGATGCCACAATCGTAACGAATCTAGATCTGTATCGGAAAAGGTAAATGCGGACTCACCTATGATAGTATGCCCTTGAAGTAGATATAAGTTACCGACCTTTCTTCCTTTCATGACGACCATAGATTCTCAAAGGATTTTCATAGAGCCACCCTCGATTACTGTCTTGCAACCGAGCAAATCCAAAGCACCCAAGGAAATGAGACTCTTCTTCAGATTTGGTACCCTGATGTTTGTCAATGTCCTCTGGACCCTATCATGCATCTTCATCCAGATCGTTCCTATCCCAACTGTTTTGCATACCGTATCATTGCCCATGAGTACTGATCCACCATAAGGGCACGATACGATGCAAAGTAACTTCGATTTGGGGTCATATGATAAGAACAACCAGAATCTAGAATCCATTAACTTTGTACATCGGCTAATGCGCATACCGTAAAAATCGAGTTATCGCTATCTGAAGCCTCCTCCGCAACGCTCACTGTATCGAAAGATTTCTTTTTCTCCTTCTCCTTAATGTGATAGCAGTCCTTCTTCCAGTGCCCTTTCTTTTTACAATAGTGGCACATGTCATCCACAGGGTTCCTCGATTTTGACCTTGATCTGCCTCTGGAGCCTTTCCCTTCACGCTTCTGTGAAAGACCCTTAGCGAATATTCCAATGCCCTGACCTTTCGTGCGATCCAATGACACCTTTCCTCTTAATTCTTCAGAATGCAATCCTGCTTTTACATCTTTTAGGGAGAGTGTGTCTCGGTCGTATACCATGTTGTTGACGAATTGGCCATAAGATGAAGTTAAAGAGCACAAGAGAATTATTACTTGATCCTCGTCTTCGATCTTGACGTCTATATTCTCCAAATCCATCACGATCTGATTCAGCTCGTCTAAATGGTCTTCGATGAACGTACCTTCCTTCATTCTAAAGGTATAGAGACGATGCTTCAAATACGGTCGGTTGGTAAGAGACTTCTGCGCATAGAGTGACTCTAATTTCTTCCATAACTTCGCTGCTGTCTCCTCTTCGAAGACCTCACGAATCACTTCGTCGGCCAGGGAAAATTGGATCGCGCTATGAGCTTACATCTCCATTTCTTCTTTCGTGTCCACCAACATATCCTTTGGAAATTTCTCTGGCTAGAACACGATCTTGTACACACCTTGCTGTTTCAGTAGAGCGATCATCTTGATCCTCTATAGGCTGAAAATGTTTCGCCCGTCGAATTTCTACACCTTGAAGTTGGTTGAAGCCACACTTTGATACCAAATCCAAAATCCGAACCTTCGCTCTGATACCAGTTGTTAGCGTAGAGACTTGCAAAAACATCAGGTTAGAATTCTAAGAGGATAAAAACTAAGTAAGGAACTCGAGAAATCTCCGGCGAAAGAGAGAATTTTACTATAGGGAGAAAGCAATTACAAAAGAATTTTGAGTATTACAAAATTTTCTCACAAACTCTCAAAATTCTTGATCTCTCGCTTTATCTTATTCTTTTGCTTTTTTCTTGGAGTGTATGTCTCTACAAACACCTTAAGCCCTCTATTTATATTAGTTCCAAAACATTCTTTAGAAACCCTTTAGAAATTCTCTAGAACTTCTCTAGAGATTCTAGATTAATTCTAGAAATTCAAAATACTAGAACAATCTCATATCTGGAGCACTTCTAGAAACCCTCTAGAAGTTTTCTAGAACTTCTCTAGAGAATTCTTTGTGCTTTATTAAATTGTTTTGCATCAAAATACAACAAATCCGTTATGCGGCTGGAGCCTACTGCTAGAAGACGAAATGTTTGGACCCGTTCATCTTTTCTATGTATAGATGTCATATATGATATTGATATGTCACAGAAGGAATATACATGTGTCTGATCATAAGACAAGAAAAATATAGAATAAAGTCGCATATGTTGTCCAATCAGTATTCAAAAATTATCATGCTTGGAAGAGCGTGCGCACACGCACGCATATATAAATACACACACACACACACATATATAAAAGAAAAGGGGTATGAGCCAGTGGCCTTTCTTTTAAAAATGAGCCCTCGCCCCGAAATATACATTCCTTCCGTGTATTTCATCGATCTAAACCGGCCATCTTGATCTACGTATCATGAAAGCCTTATGTACAAAAAATCTCCGGATTTAAAGACTTCTAACGTGTTCATCAACCAGATAGAAAAATCAACGGCTCATAGATATAGGAAAATTGCAGTCGCTTGATAAACGCATTAGGAGTCTTTAAATCCCGAGATATTTTGTATATAAGGGTTTTATTATACGTAAATCAAAATGACCTGTTTGGATCAGCGAAATACATGGGGTATATGTGTGTTTTGAGGCGAGGGTTCATTTTGAAAAAAGGGCCGCCGGCTCATACCTCTCTCTCTCTCCTCTCTCTCTCTCTCTCTCTATCTATATATATATATATATATATATATATATATATATATATATACAAAAGATGCCATAGGAGGGAATTTCCTTCTATGGCGCCAAAAAAATACATGCTCCATGATATTTTTTGACTATCGACACTTATTATTTTCTTCTTTATCATCTAAGATGTGGATACACCGAATTTCAAGTGATTCCACCACTTTTTCACCGTTGAATTACTAGGTGCAAAATTAGCGGTTTACCGACAATAGAACTTTTTACATTGCTAACTCAACGGTAAAACGTGGTAAAATCATATGAAATTTGGTGTATCCACTTCTTAGATGATAAAAATGAAGATGTTAGATGTCGATCGTCGAATAAAACAGTGGAGGGTGTAGGTTTTTTACGCCACCTAACGAAAAGAATCAATCATCTAACATTCTATTCAACGATCGGTACCCACCATCATCATCTTTATCATGTAAGATGTAAATACACCAAATTTAATATGATTCAACCGCTTTTTTATCGTTGAACTAGCAATATAAAAAGTTTTATTATCGGTAAACCGTTAATTTTGCACCCACTAACTCAACGGTGAAAAGGTGGTTGAATGGATGAAAGGTGCCACAAGAGAGAATTTCCTGATATGGCATCGCAAAAATATCCCCTCCATATTTCTTTTCGACGATCGGTATTCATCATATATATATATATATATATATATATATATATATATATATGGGAGTGATCCATTACATACCGATCTGCGATTTTTAAAAACGGGAACTCTCGATCTACGATATATTTTAACGATCCGATCCGTTCAAGTTGATCACCCTATACTCAAATATGTATATGAAATATCTAAGGATTTGAAGACCTCTAATTTATGCATCGGATGAAGTTTATGTTATATTATCGAAAGACGTTTGTTGAAGTCGAAAATTGCACCCCGGTTGACCAAGTCAAAGTCAAGGTCACCCCAAGTAAGCGGGCCTAAGCCCAAGCAAGTGGGCCCATGCCCGAGTCGAGCCCGCGGCCAGCCTCCTCCATGCCAAAATATAGATCATGTAATAAATAATTTTTATGTAATTTTTTATGCATGAATGTATGCAAAATGGGCATAAAGCCAAATTTTTGTAAAGCCCATGGCTTATATGCAAAAAGAATCGGCACGTGAGTCATGGGATGGGCAAAATGCTATTTTGTAAAGCCCAAGGGGCTATATGTAAATATGTAAGCCTATATAAGGCAACATTATGAAAATATCTAAAAATAACTTTTTCATTCTCAAAAAATTAGGGCCTCTGCCTATTTCTCCTTCCTCAAGGTTCTAAAACCTTCTTCTTTCTTTTGAACTAAATCAAGAATTTTACTCTTCCTTTTCCAAAACTAAATAGTTTTCACCACAAAACCCACAAAGGGGAGCTTGGATCTTCCATTAGATCTCAAAAAGAGGAGATTTTTAAATCTCACCCCCCTTCTCCAAGATCCGACCAAACTACAGGAAGAAGAAGGAGACCCATATCCAGAAACCCCACTTTGGAGAAGATCCAGGGCTCAAGGGGAGAAGCCCCTTCATCAGCCTCAAAATATCCTAGGAGTTTAACTCCTCATATATATACATATATACAAAATAATAAGTGCTCCTTTCTGGGAGTACAACTCCCATTGCAGGGACCAAGTCCCTTTTGCCACCCGTGCGCCCACGTTCCTGGCATGTGGGGTGCTAGCACTGAAAGCGCCAACGCTCTTGCGCTCATAGCGCTAGCGCCCAAAGCGCAAGCGCCCGAGCGCCCACGTTCCTGGCATATGGGGCACTAGAGCTCAAACCGCTAGCGCTCTTCCGCTCAGAGCGTGAGGGCCCAAGCGCCCACGTGCCTGGCACGTAGGACGCTGGTGCTCAAAGCGCAAGCGCCTAAAGTGCTAGCGCTCGAGCGCCCATGTACCTGGCACGTGGGGCGCTAGCACCCAAAGCGCCGGCGCTTTTTCCTGTTGGAGATAGTGCCCTCAGAGTCAATTATTGGATCACAGGCACGTGATTGCAATGATTGAAGGAGGACCTGTCCCAGTAGGACAGTCTTACTCGAGATGATAGTATGCTATCTGGTTTATCTTTATCATCGTGTACTGCTTTAGGTGACCTTACGAGTCGCTATTAAATGTTGATAGAGCCCCTAGGATTCTTGCTTGACTACCAGCAGTATGAGGGCGATCATATAAGTGAGAGCTGGGGTCTATAAGCACATCCTTAAAAAGTCCCTAGTCGTGAGAGTTTCGAGACAGGGCATCGATACTCCGGAGTAGACTAGTGTATACAGTCGAGACCCCGACGAGGGGCGATGGCCAGTCTCACAAGCTACTGGTGTCAGTTGGTTCACCTAAGATGTATACAGGTGCTCATTGGGTTATGAGTACACCGGACAGGACTCGCCGGGAACCTGCTAGTTGGTATTATACCTGACGTCAGATAGCAGTTCCCTGGTGACATGTGTACATGTTAGTTCATCGACCTGGGATTGTCATTTGTCTCGTGTGAGTTCCCACTGTGCTTTGATTACTACCTTACCACGGCTCAAAGGAGTCGTGCAAACAGATTTTAGTTGGGTACAGTCCCGAGCCACATGGAGGCAGTGAGCGGATCTGCAGGGGTTCGTCTCTCCCGGTATTGGGGGTGAGCTCGCGTTGTGTCTAGGAGAGCCAGAACATGAAAAGTCCTTGGCCAAGGCAGGAGATTTACTGGTAGGTATTCCAGTAGTATCTCAGGGTGTTCTGGGCTATACTCCGACACGACTTGTACCGCTATTGGGGGTCTGACTTTCACCAACCCCCTAGGCCCGCCATGCGATGCTCATAGACGAACGGACCTGACTGTACGGATATTGTCACTGACAGGCTCAGTAGGGTGTCAGGATGAGTTCGCTCATCGACGTCCCTTTTAGTCAATAGTTGGTAGCCCGTCACGTATGGCTAATACCTCTGACGTGCTAGTGGTTAAATCCACAGCCATAGTATTGACGAGTCTTTAGAGTCCACCACACACACAGTTACTCAAGTTTCGGGCGAAACGCTGTAGAGGCCGTATGGAGATATGGCAGGGTTCGATCAGATACGTGCGGTATTGCACGGATCGTGATCGGACGGATTTTACTAGCCAGCTTTGGCTTAAGCCGGATCCTAGTATTAGATAGTGTAGTTTTGTCTCTTTGCATTTGTGTTCAGTGGGAATACAAATGCGGGCATGTATATGCAGTAGTGGGGTTTTCCTGTAATTTATTACGGGATCAGTTTTCTGAAGTTGCCAGTTTGCATTCCGTTCCGGCCGGTTTTCCTTTGTTCCTTCGCGGCCGGACTTTTGATGGAGGGGGTTATTTGCAAGTTTGCAAATAACTAATTGTGGAGGGGTTTCTTGCTTTTGTGGGATCATGATTTGATTAGCATCTTTGCTTTTTCATGATGCTTGATATTAATTGAGATTAGAGTTGATTTGAATTGGATTTGACCTTGTTATCATTGCTTTGGATGTGGTCACCCATTCTTTTTTCCTACACTCACCTCTCTTCTTGTTTTGTTTTTTTCCTCCAC
Organism: Agapanthus africanus; assembly: GCA_030015575.1. Lineage (NCBI taxonomy): Eukaryota > Viridiplantae > Streptophyta > Magnoliopsida > Asparagales > Amaryllidaceae > Agapanthus > Agapanthus africanus. The sequence goes on from CM057342.1 coordinate 279,443,290, forward strand.
CATTTCTTTGAGAGAGAGGGGGGGTCGGCCACACATTATGGGAGAATGAGAGAGTTTCATTTTTGGTGTGGCATTTTATCTTCATCTCATTCTATGGTTGCAAAAAGAGATTAGCTCCAAAGTCTCATTCTCTTCTCAATTCCTCCATGGCAACTAAACCCTAAGAGACAAGTTCATACACTAGCCTACAACATTCCTTGGACGCGTCGGCTAGCCAACTTCGCGCCCGAGTTGCCTCGGTCCAGAGGCGGGAGCCCGTATACGACCCCGGCTACGTGGTGCCTTTCCGACGAGGACGTGATGGACGGAGATTCCGCGGGAGATCGGAGTAGAGACGAAGACCGAAGGACACGGATCGCTTGGTATAACTTCTCTACTCTTTTCTTTTTTGCTAGTAGCTAGGTTAATGGCCCGATCCGGGTGAAAAGTGCGCGGTGGTGCCGGTTTGCTAGTTTGCAAAGTTTTTGTTTCCGCGTTTCCTGCGTCGGATCGACGGCCGGGGCGCCGCCGCGAACTTATATTGGTATCAGAGCCACGCCATTAACCATGCCTAGCTTGCTTTAGTATGTTTAGAACTCGATCGAACAAAAATCCCCAAAAACCGTATTTTCCAATGCATCGTGTTTCTGTCGAAATTTTTTCTGCTCCAAAAATTTTTTCAGGTTGTTGCAGAATACTGTGCATGGAAAAATAAGAATTCTGGTAAAATTTGGTCGCGAGATCTGACTATACCGCCGCGGAACCACGGCCAAACCCATGCTTTGGCCGCGATTCCGCCGCACTTTTCACTGTTCATTGTGCCAAATTTCTCCAGAGGGCTTCTGAGTTGGAAATAGGGGTTTTGGGATATTCTTTTTGGGCCCAGATTTTCTGTAAGTGCTACAGTACTGCTTGGGGCCCACTTGATAAAATTTGGTCGATCGGATATTTTAAACATGCCAGTTCACAGTATTTACATTATATCTGCGACCGTGAATGTCATTTGATCGGTAAATCCAGTCTATCTGCTATAGCCCGGTTAGACGGATTTGCAAACGTGACATTCACGTTGATGTTCTGTGTATTGTTGTGATGTTGCGGATCGGTCATGGGGGATAGCCTGGATGCAATGGTAGTACAGTTTTTGTTGTATTATGTACATTTGATATTGCGGGGCGAGCGTCCGACATGTGGACTGCCGTCACTGCCTGTTTGTATTATTATTTTGGGGCACGACCAGGTTGCGGTCGATTTACCCGTTGTATGAATATTTTACTTTCTGTACTAGGATTACCCCGCGGAGGGGTGCACGGATAGCCGGGTTCTAGAGGGCAACGAGCCCGCATCTCATGACGTTGAGACGGAGGGGGCTTCACTCTAGAATTGGCGGGCTATTCACCGCACTCGTGGGGGGTATAGGTTGACCCAGGAGGGGTGCCCAAGTTACCGGATTCCGTGAAGTGCTAGGTGGTCCATTCACGTTGCTGAAGAGGGCTTCCTCGCTTCAGGTTTTGGCGGGTAACTTGCCGCGCCCGTAGGTATCTAGGATTTCATTGCACAGGCTATCCACACGACCAGGGGAACGTCGGGTTTCAGTAGCGGCTCTATGAAACCCGGGGATCCCAGATATCTGTATTGATCTGTGATGCTGTATATTTCTGTGATGTTGCTTTTTATCACGCCTTGAGCGAAAATTATATATTATATATATACTATTAGATGTTGTATATGTTTTGCATCCGCGCTAGTCCAGTCCCCGCTCTGTCGTTAGTTAAGTAATCTAACGGGTGATGACGGGACCCAGTGGCGAATGCGGATGGCATATACGTACATCATTATTTTCGTTCTTTGTGGTGTGATCAATTGATGGGACTGCGTTGATTCGAATCAATGCAAGATAAACAAACCTATTCTGATGTTGTTGGAACACTTTTTCAAAAAGCTGTTATTGCAAGGACGTTCTCTTTTGTTTTGCATCGTGGTATTCAGTTAGAATATCCTACTCCTCAGTCGACGAGGCAAGGGCCGAGATCCCTTCACCGGGAGTGACCCCTTGGACAGAAGTTTGCGTCAGGGCAATAACTTCACTATAGCCGATTACTTTTGCTTTGCATCGTGGTATTCAGTTGGAATATCCTGCACCTCATTCCACGGGGAAAGAGCCGAGATCCCTTCACCGGGAGTGACCTCTTTAGCAAAGGTTTTCGCCACTATATTTTTTTTAAAAGCTATCAGTTCCTTCAACGATATCAAGTTCATTACGTTAAAGGTTTTCGCCAGAAACCATTCGTAGCCCTCCGTCATTTCAGTTAATTATTCGGTAGTATTCAAGCTATGTATTTTGACCTCACGCCAAGGCATAGTGATTGGTAGCTGCCGGGTATTTATCTGTTGCATAGATAGATGCGTTGGTTTGGGACAGTCGTACTACTATTTTGGCTTACGTCAAGAGTATGTACGGGTGGGTTCAAATCAACCTGGACAATGACGGGTAGAACTTGACATGTGACTTATGATATTTTGACCTCACGCCAAGGTCATAAGAGCATGGGGCAAAAATCCACATCGGGAGTTTCAAAAGAACTGAAACTTGCCAGATATACGCATACCTTCTGGAGTGTGATAACGTGAGCGGATTCCGTCATGTTATCATGCGATGATAGTTGGATCCCGATTCCCACTGATGAGTTAGTTTACTCCTCGGGTGATCCCGGCTAATTCTTCTTTCAGGTTTGGGGAAGAATTTGACGTTACAGTGGGAGGTTTCCAGATTAGATAAAGTGATAACCATTCTGATCTAGGTTAGAGTGCACACTGAGTGTTTCTTTTCTCTCTCTCTTTGGCAGCGACCATTGACCCGACCCTAGACTATGACTCAGTGACCAAGATTAACCGAACCTTCTTAACACTGGCTTTTGGATTGTCAGAGTTACAGACCTCATTGCCACTCATACTTTTACTCTTTTCTCCAGGACACCCCGTATTACTACGAACGTCCACTTCCATTGGACAAAACCATCGTATGGTTATATACGAACTCGAAGGAATTCGAGGATGGTTTCCGGTTCTGGAGAAAACGAATAGGACTATTCAGTTGTCTTTTCCTTTTTCTTTCTTTCAGGTTGCGAGTACTCCTTGGTTTAGGAGTAGTACACCTATTACGCAAATTGGATAGTCTTCTTCCAAACCTTAGGCAGGTGCCGACCGGTAGGGAATGAAGAAAACCAATTAGCCTAAATGGTGTACAGAAGGTATTAAGTTAAGACAAAGAAAGGGATTAGTAAGAGTGCAAAGTAAATTGCGACTGCTATTCACGACCAAACCATGTATTTCTTCGCCAATCCTAAATCACCTTTGTATTTCTCCAGGACACTCCGTATCACTACGAAGATCCCAGTTTATTGGATAATCCATCGTATGGTTATATACGAACTCGAAAGGAACTTGTTCCAGTTCGGGGATGGATCCTGGTTCAGGAAAAATAGGAATAAAGTTCATTCAGGTGTCTTTTATCTTCACCTTCTCTCGCATTGCGAGTGTTCCTAGGATTGGGACAGTACACCCATTATGCTTATTGGATAGTCTTCTTCCAAACCATAGGCTGGTGCCGAACGGTAGGGAAGGAAGAAAACCATTTGGCCTAAAGGGGTGTGCAGAAGGTAATGACTAAAGACATAAAAAGGGATTTGGAGAAGTGGCAAAGAATTATACGGTTACAGTTGTGAACCTGGATAATGGAAGAGGCATTACTAGGAATACCGGGATACCCCATCGAAACTTTTCAATGTTTCAGTCTCACTGTGTACTGTTGAAAGAAAACTGATTTCCCAATTAGACACTTACTCCAGGGTATGTATTTACCAGGTATGATTCTCACATCTGTATGGTTTTACAGATGATGAGTGGGATTAAGTTATTGGGAATTAGGTGGTCATCCTCATTATATCGGGATTCGTTGTAATTGGTGATATTTGAGGAAGTCACCTGGGTTGTTTGCCAGTCGGCAAATATTTGGTTTTGAATATCCGTTTTTTATGCACCAATTTCAAATTGATATATCTGTACGTCTATTTTTATAGAGTGAGATGTACCTTTTTGAAATTATATCTATGACATTTACCTATATCAGTGGATGGTTTGGTAAGGAGCATTGAACAGCGGTGTAATTCTTCTTAACCATAAGTACAGTTTTCAACCAACGACACACAGTGAATGAGTTATTAGACTCAAGGGACTTATACAGAGTATTGTATGTTGTCCAGTGTCCATTAGGACAAAGGGGTAGGTACTCGTACTATATTCTGTTTACTTGTGACTTCTCTAGTTCTTAGACAGGTGTTTCGTAGAAACACAGGGTCTGAGTTTTGAGAAGTTATAGGTATATGAATAAAGTAGAGAAACAGGTGTTGCAAGTATCGGGATTCTTCAAGGTGATCGAAGATGTAGATACTTGTGTGCGGTATTCAGTTGATAGTAATGGTTAAGAGATCATGCTTCTCTTTCAGGTTACTCATAATTGGAAGTGCTCCTAAGTTGAGTAACGCTGATCGGCCTCCTTCCATTTAGTTGACATGCACTGGAGACAGCTGCATGATTTGAATCTGGTTCAATTAAATCAGTGCCTCTGTTTCTATATTGGATATAGAACAGTTCATATCTTGATATTGTTAAGGTACGGGGAGTTGTCCGGCTTATGCTTAAAACTAGACTCCGGATAACTCAAGGCACGTTTCCGTAATGGCTGTTTGTGGGTTGACCCGGGCTATGACGAGGGTTGATTTTCTACCATCTAGAAGATCAATAGTGATATTGTTCTTAACTCGCCACAGTTTTAATTAAAAATGGATTTTTTTTCTTCAGAAAACAGTAGTGGGAGTATGGTAGAACTGGAAGTGATTCCAGAATCGCAAACGATTACTGAAGATTTGATAAGAACCTAAAGATTCAATCTGGTTTGACATTCCATTAGCCACTCCGCAGATATGGTGGGTAACCTCAGGCACCCGAGAGGTACTTCGGTATGCTCAAGGAAGATGGCAGGGAGGTTCTTGTTTACCCAGACTTGCCATTGCTGTTGTTCCAGACTATGAGACCCGGCAGGAGGATGAGTATAGCGTCGTTCTGAGCTAGCTTTAGAAGTGTACGTCTATATGACTCTGCCAGAGGGTTGTCATAGTCAGTGGGAGCAGCAGAAGCATTGGTGGACAGTTGGCTTATGTCTATTTATAGACTAAAGCAGATATAGCGGAGATAGATCATCTATTTCTGATATGACAGTCATAGGTTTGACTTCATCAGAATAGGGGATGGATCTGTTGAGAAGGTAGTAGGGTGTGATGTCCTGGTATTTGATGACATACACAGAGTAGGAAGTGATATTCCTATACTACGATCGGTTAAACTTTGGTTGTCACACAGTGTTTTCTCCACATAGGACTTGGATATTATATCAGACATTCTGGTTACTAGAACTATGGTTTTAGATCTAGATTTGGGTGGTTTCCCAATCTAGGTACTTTGATCGCATTCAAAGAGTATTTAGAATGGAAGACTCCTGGCATGGTGGTGTACCTGCAGGTGATGGAGTCACCCTCTCTAAAGGTGTCTTACAGACTAAAGGGGAGAGGGATACGCATGATTGGCAGATCACTTGCTTAGGCAATTGAGTCAATCATGAGATGTCAAGTACCACACCAGATGTTGTTCTTGCAGTAGATGCAATAAGATGATATTTATCCAATCCTGGAGAAACAGTCGGAAGCAGTTTTAGAACATAAGTTGATGTTCTAGGGATATGATAACAGCATTCTCCTTCGGGAGACAGTTATCATTCCAGGCTTCCAAGGTGACCTGGATGGCAGAGTGGCTATCAGAGTTATAGTTTTCCCTCTGACGAGGGGCAGTATTTTGGACAGGTAGTCCAGGTGGATACTGAGGGAAGGCATGGCGCAGGATACTGATTAAGGTCAGTTGACGATACAGTATAAGAAGTTTGGATTTGGAGTTCATTTATGAGCTAGGTCCCATCAGACATCCAGACACATTCTAAGACAGGTATTGCTCATTTCGGGAGATGGCTTTCTCCGCGAACTTGAGATATAGAGAGACATAGAAAGAAACATCAGAGCGGATCTACTCACTGAGGCTATTCCTCGAACGCAATAGTTTCGCAAATGAGCTTTGTGAGACTGACTAGTAGAGGAGTTGGGTGTTCGGTATCACACGGGCTGTGAGTATGCGATATCGCAATAATTAGCCTTGAGTGCAAGTGGGAGATTGTTGGAGATAGTGCCCTCAGGGTCAATTATTGGATCACAGGCACATGATTGCAATGATTGAAGGAGAACCTGTCCCAGTAGGACAGTTTTACTCGAGATGATAGTATGCTATCTGGTTTATCTTTATCATCGTGTACTGCTTTAGGTGACCTTACGAGTCACTATTACATGTTGATAGAGCCCCTAGGATTCTTGGTTGACTACCAGCAGTATTAGGGCGATCATATAAGTGAGAGCTGGGGTCTATAAGCACATCCTTAAAAGTTCCCTAGTCGTGGGAGTTTCGAGACAGGGCATCGATACTCCGGAGTAGACTAGTGTATACAGTCGAGACCCCGACGAGGCGCGGTGGCCGGTCTCACAAGCCACTGGTGTCAGTTGGTTCACCTAAGATGTATACAGGTGCTCATTGGGTTATGAGTACACCGGACAGGACTCGCCGGGAACCTGCTAGTTGGTATTATACCTGACGTCAGATAGCAGTTCCCTGGTGACATGTGTACAGGTTAGTTCATCGACCAGGGATCGTCATTTGTCTCGTGTGTGTTCCCACTGTGCTTTGATTACTACCCTACCACGGCTCAAAGGAGTCGTGAAAATGGGTTTTAGTTGGGTACAGTCCCGAGCCACATGGAGGCAGTGAGCGGATCTGCAGGGGTTCGTCTCTCCCGGTATTAAAGGTAAGCTCGCGCTGTGTCTAGGAGAGCCAGAACATGAAAAGTCCTTGGCCAAGGAAGGAGATTTACTGGTAGGTATTCCAGTAGTATCTCAGGGTGTTCTGGGCTATACTCCGACACGACTTGTACCGCTATTGGGGGTCTGACTTTCACCAACCCCGTAGGCCCGCCATGCGATGCTCATAGACGAACGGACTGGACTGTACGGATATTGTCACTGACAGGCTCAGTAGGGTGCCAGGATGAGTTCGCTCATCGACGTCCCTTTTAGTCAATAGCTGGTAGCCCGTCACGTATGGCTAATACCTCTGACGTGCTAGTGGTTAAATCCACAGCCATAGTATTGACGAATCTTTAGAGTCCACCACACACACAGTTACTCAAGTTTCGGGCGAAATGCTGTAGAGGCCGTATGGAGATATGGCAGGGTTCGATCAGATACGTGCGGTATTGCACGGATCGTGATCGGACGGATTTTACTAGCCGGCTTTGGCTTAAGCCGGATCCTAGTATTAGATAGTGTAGTTTTGTCTCTTTGCATTTGTGTTCAGTGGGAATACAAATGCGGGCATGTATATGCAGTAGTGGGGTTTTCCTGTAATTTATTACGGGATCAGTTTTCTGAAGTTGCCAGTTTGCATTCCGTTCCGGCCAGTTTTCCTTTGTTCCTTCGCGGCCGGACTTTTGATGGAGGGGGTTATTTGCAAGTTTGCAAATAACTAATTGTGGAGGGGTTTCTTGCTTTTGTGGGATCATGATTTGATTAGCATCTTTGCTTTTTCATGATGCTTGATATTAATTGAGATTAGAGTTGATTTGAATTGGATTTGACCTTGTTATCATTGCTTTGGATGTGGTCACCCATTCTTTTTTCCTACACTCACCTCTCTTCTTGTTTTGTTTTTTTCCTCCACCATTTCTTTGAGAGAGAGGGGGGCCGGCCACACATTATGGGAGAATGAGAGAGTTTCATTTTTGGTGTGGCATTTTATCTTCATCTCATTCTATGGTTGCAAAAAGAGATTAGCTCCAAAGCTCATTCTTTTTCTCATTCTCTTCTCAATTCCTCCATGGCAACTAAACCCCAAGAGACAAGTTCATACACTAGCCTACAACATTCCTTGGACGCGTCGGCTAGCCAACTTCGCGTCCGAGTTCCCTCGGTCCAGAGGTGGGAGCCCGTATACGAACCCGGCTACGTGGTGCCTTTCCGACGAGGACGTGATGGACGGAGATTCCGCGGGAGATCAGAGTAGTGACGAAGACCGAAGGACACGGATCGCTTGGTATAACTTCTCTACTCTTTTCTTTTTTGCTAGTAGCTAGGTTAATGGCCCGATCCGGGTGAAAAGTGCGCGGTGGTGCCGGTTTGCTAGTTTGCAAAGTTTTTGTTTCCGCGTTTTCGGCGTCGGATCGACGGCCGGGGCGCCGCCGCGGACTTACATTTCCCACACATCCTTTGGATACCCTTTCCCTTTTATATATATATATATATATATATATATATATATATATATATATATATATGTATATATACATATACAAACACAACACACATACACTGCACATTGAGTTCGCATGACCTGTTTGACCCGTTAATCGGAGGTTCACTTGCTCCAAAGGCGAGGGGTAATTAACGACAGCTTAGTCCGCGGCTGCCGGAGATTTGGTCCCCGCAATCAATAAACCCCAGCCTACCCTAAACAGGGGGAGTCTGTAATGCGCCTGACAAGCGCACGCGCATTCCCATCTCAATGGGGTGACGAAAAACACCCTACAGATTCTGGCACGCCCGGTGGGACCAATCTCTCATCCCATATTTCGGGTTAAACGTTCATGCGAACTCAATCAATATACATATCTGTATTTATACTAAAATAATGCTTTCATGCAGGTTTTCAAGCAATCACATTCCAACAATGTCTCCAAAGATGAACACAGCTCCCATCTCATACACGATGAAGATGGACTCCAGGACGGTCCTCCCGGCCGGTCTCGGGCGACAATGGGAGAAGCCGCCACTACCATTTATCTCTATTATGTTCGTGTCAGCTAGCGCCGTCCCAGCTCCTCAAGCTCCGGTAACAGACAAACCGGTCTCAAAAGGGAAAAGGTCGAATGTCATGGTTATGAAGGCACCTCTGCCCAAGCACAAATCCGTTTCCAAACGACCCTCCATCACTCCAACTGGGGGCAAGGCCATCAATGTCAACAAAGCAACAGGGCATCTCGAGCAAGCTCCAGCGGTGCCCTTGACAACTGCTCGATCGGGTGTCTTCTCTAAACTCCCCATCAATCAACTCGCGGTGGATTCCCAGAAAACGGAGGCCCGCCAAGCCCTCAAATTCAAGAAGCTAAGGCAGAAAAGGCTCAGATACAGAGCCAATAAAAGGGCTAGGGCTCATACTAGGATGAGCTTCATGAGGCTCCGAGAACGGGGTTACCCCGCTAAAGATAAAGAGACGGCTGGATATGTGGTCCACACTGTCTACATGGTCGGACATGAAGAAACAAACCCTCCTATGCTTCACACCCATGGTGATGATATGGCGGACGCTGCCCAACGTCCACTCGGCCTAAATGATGAAGAGCTCGCTCAGGCCGATAAGCCAAAAAAGCCCAGGGTTCCTGCGGAATTGTGCTCAGGCAATAAGGATGACCCGGTTGTCATAACCGGAACTACAGAACAAGCATTATTCCGATGGGTTCAGAGGCAGCTTCAGGACAGGGATGAGAAGTTAGCCAAGGTACAGTCTAAGGTCGACGAATTGGCAAACGTCGCGGCAGATCTCGCGACCCAAATCGCCCGATTGCAATTACAGTAGAATCAAATTTTGGTTCATGAGCCAGGGATTGATACCTGGAGGCAGCCAACTGATACCCCTTTCAACCTAAGAGCGGAGCGTCTTCGCGAAAAACGGCCGCGATCATCCTCCGGTCCCTCCGATACATGTACCGAAGGGGAATCGCCTCTGAAAGAGAAACTGGATAAGGTCTATTCCTTCAAAAGGGACAAAGTCCGCATGATATTCAAGGACGCCCTAAGAAGATTGGGTCAAAAGGTAATACAAGACAGGAGAGATAGAACTGTCTAAAGGCGTGTTAGCAAACAATCAAGCTACGACCGCCGATTTCATACAAATGGAGACCGAAGCCTTTCGCGAACCTAACCCTCCCAGACATGTGCCATTATCTGAAAAGGGCGAACTAAAGACTAATCGGCCTCAAGGACCAACATCAGTAAGGGCACCTACTCTAATAGAGAGAAAGAAGAAGGTGTACTCCTTCAGGAGGGATGAGGTCCGCAATATATTCGAGGAAGCCTTGAACAACGATCTGCAACTGCCTATTCCGAAGAGGCCACATGAAATAAATATGACCGGCAATCCCGTATACTGCCCATACCATAGGGTGGTGAGTCATACCATTGAAGACTGCTATGATTTTAAAGATTGGGCAGAGGACCAATACAGGCTTGGAAAAACCTCACAGTCCTCGGATGTATCGGCAAGCCACAGAGCTACGGTCATCAACATAGCTCCGCCAATATCAAAATTCAAGGAGCTGGGATAAGCAAAAATGACCACCACGTCGTTAAACTGGGAACAATCGACCTCTAAGTCGTTAAACTGGGAATGTAAAAAAAATGTGTAAATAAAAAAGGGGAATGTGTGAATAAATAAGTAAAAAAGAAAAGTCGAAATGATGGGGCAACTCACAATAAAAATCAGCGAGTAAAATAAAGATGAAAAATAAAGCCGAAATGATAGGGCAATCGCGACCTTCGCGATAAGAAAAGCTGAAATGATAGAGCAATCGCGGTAAAAAAAAACGGCGAATGATGTGTCGCTCCTGGTACCATATTCCAGTGTAGCGATGCAGACGCCAATCAAAATCCAATTTCCCAAAATTCTTCCAGCCCTACGGCCAGTCTCCAAATTGACTACCGTATACAATCTACGGGCTCAAGTAATTCTCATCATACACATGCCCTACCGTAATCACCAGTTACGCGGCTGGTCTTCGCCCTTGAAATTATGCTCCATTGGGAAGACCCACTCATGTGTCCTCACGATGCATGAGAAGAACAAACCTTCGTGGGATCCTCACAACTTACAAAGGAAAAACACACTTGGGGGTCCTTGTAAGTGCACGGCGGTGCCCCGGCCGTCGATCCGACGCCGGAATGCGGAAGCGGTGATAAACTTTAATTTTGCAGACTTAGCAAACCGGCACCACCGCGCACTAAACACCCGGATCGTAACCATTAACAAGTCTAAGCTAACTAGAAGATGGGTTAGAGATATACCGACGATCCAAGTCCTCCGGTCTTCTCGTCGTCGTCCCGATCTCCTGCGGAATGTCTCGTCTCCTCCTCGTCGCCGGAAGTGCACCACATCGCCTACTTCTTATACGGGCTCCCACCTCAATGCCGAGGCAACTCAGGCACGAAGCCGGCTACTCGACGTGCCCAAGATTCGTTGTAGAATATCTAGAGAAGAAGTCTCATTTGGGTTTTTGTGGAGTTGCCTTTGTGGTGGAGGAAAAAGATCTTAGAGAGAGGTGAGGAAAAATGTAGCATACAAAGGGAATGAGAGTAACATTTTTCTCCCACCAAAAGAAATGAATCCCATCCCATTCTCAATAGTGGCCGGCCCTCTTTGTGAATGGGGAGAGAGTGTGAAGTGAGGAGAGAGCCAAGGATAAATTAATCACAACCATAATGCAAGGGAGAGAGAAAAGCTCATGATATCAAGAAATGATTGCAAGTAAATAACCTCACTCCAACTACCAAATCATCAACAACCATCATGTCCCTCCATCATCATACAAAAGTCAAGCCATGATGAGTTATGAAGTCAAATGATGGGACAAGTATCATGACATGATAATATGCAAAGACCCCCTCCACAAATGCTTATTTGCAACAATGCAAATAAGCCCTCCTCCACCAATCTTCGGCCAATGAACGGAACAAAGGAAATTGGCCGAAACGGAAAGCAAACTGGCAACTCCAAAAACTGGTCCCGTAATAAATTACAGGAAAACCCCGATACTGTGCATACACACCCGCATTTGTATTCCGACCGAAATACAAATGCAATGAGACAAAATCTACACTGTACTATACTAGGATCCGGCTTATACCAAAACCGGCTAGTAATATCTGTTCGATCCTGATCCGTGCAATACCGCACGTATCTGATCGAACCCTGCCATATAACCATACGGCCTATAGTACAAACTGTCCGATCCTGATCCGTGCAATACCGCACGTATCTGATCGGACCTTGCCATATCTCCATACGGCCTCTACAACCTTTCGCCCGAAAGCTGAGTAACTGAATGTGGGGGACTCTAAAGACTCGTCAATACCTTGGTTGTGGATTTAACCACTAGCACGTCAGAGGTATAAGCCAATACGTAACGGGCTACCAGGTATTGACTAAAAGGGATGTCTGTGAGCGAACTCAGCCTGACAACCCTACTGAGCCTGTCAGTGACAATATCCGTGCAGTCCGGTCCGTTCATCTATGAGCATCGCATGGCGGGCCTAGGGGGTTGGTAAAAGTCAGACCCCCAAAAGCGGTACAAGTCGTGTCGGAGTGTAGCCCAGAACACCCTGAGATACTACTGGAATACCTACCAGTAAATCTCCTTGCCTTGGCCAAGGACTTTGTGTAATGGCTCTCCTAGACACAGCACGACCTCACCCCCAATACCGGGAGAGACGAACCCCTGAAGATACGCTCATTGCCTCCATGTGGCTCGGGACTGTACCCAACTAAAACCTGTTTGCACGACTCCTTTGAGCCGTGGTAGGGTAGTAATCAAAGTACAGTGGGAACTCACACGAGACAAATGACGATCCCCAGGTCGATGAACTAACCTGCACACATGTCACCAGGGAACTGCCATCTGACGTCTGGTATATGACCAACTAGCATGTTCCCGGCGAGTCCTGTCCGGTGTACTCATAACCCAATGAGCACCTGTATACATCTTAGGTGATCCAACTGACACCAGTGGCTTGTGAGACCGGCCACCGCCCCTCGTCGGGGTCTCGACTGTATACACTAGTCTACTAATGGAGTATCGATGCCCGGTCTCAAAACTCCCACGACTAGGGACCTTTTTAAGGATATGCTTGTAGACCCCCAGCTCCCACTTATATGATCGCCCTCATACTGCTGGTGGTCAAGCAAGAATCCTAGGGGCTCTATCAACGTGTAATAGCGACGTGTCAGGTCACTTAAAACAGTACACGATGATAAAGGTAAACCAGATAGCATACTATCATCTCGAGTAAGACTGTCCTACCGGGATAGGTCCTCCCTCAATCATTACAATCACGTACCTGTGACCTAATAATTGACTCTGAGGGCACTATCTCCAACAATCTCCCACTTGCACTCAAGGCTAATTATTGCGATGTCGCATACTCACAGCCCGTGTGATACCGAACATCCAACTCCTCTACTAGTCAGTCTCACAAAGCTCGTTTGTGGAACTATTGCGTTCGAGGAATAGCCTCAGTGAGTGGATCCGCTTAGTTGTTTCTTTCTATGTCTCTCTATATCTCAAGTTCGCGGAGAAAGCCATCTCCCGAAAAGAGCAATACCTGTCTCAGAATATGTCTGGATGTCTGATGGGACCTAGCTCATAAATGAACTCCAAATCCAAACTTCTTAGACTGTATCGTCAACTGAACTTAATCAGTATCCTGCGCGCCATGCCTCCCTCAGTATTGCCTTGGACCACCTGTCCAAAATACTGCCCCTCATCAGAAGGAAAACTATAACTCTGACAACCTCCTTGTCGTCCATGTCACCTTGGAAGCCTGGAATGATAACTGTCTCCTGAATGAGGCTGTCGTTATCATATCCCTAGAACATCCACTTATGTTCTAAAACTGCTTCCGACCGTTTCTCCAGGATTGGATTAAAGTCAACTTATTGCATCTAGTGCAAGAACAACATCTGGTGTGGTACTTGACATCTCATGATTGACTCAATTGCCTGAGCAAGTGATCTGCCAATCATGCACGTCCCTCTCCCCTTTAGTCTGTAAGACACCTTTAGAGAGGGTGACTCCATTACCTGCAGGTACGCTACCGTGCCAGGAGTCGTCCATCCTAAATACTCTTAGAATGCTGTCAAGTACCCTGATTGGGAAACCACCCAAATCTAGATCTAAAACCATAGATCTAGTAACCAGTATGTCTGATATAAAATCCATTTCCTTTGTGGAGAAACATCTGTGTGACGACCAAAGTATAACCGATCGTAGTGTAGGAGTTCCTTTTCCTACTCTGTGTATATCATCCAAATACCAGGATATCACACCCTACTACCTTCTCAACAGATCCATCCCCTATTCTGATGAAGTCAAACCCATGACTGTCACGTCAGAAATAGATGATCTATCTCCGCTACATCTGCTCTAGTCTATAAATAGACATAAGCAACCTGTCCACCAATGCTTCCGCGGCTCCCACTGACTACGACAACCCTCTGGCAGAGTCATATAGACGTACACTTCTAAAACTGGTTTAGAACGACGCTATACTCATCCTCCCGCCGGGTCTCGTAACCTGGAACAACAGCAATGGCAATTTTGGGTAAACAAGAACTTCCCTGTCACCGTCCTTGAGGCTACCGTAGTGCCTCTCGGGTGCCTGAAGTTACCCACCTTATCTGCGGAGTGGCCAATGGAATGTCAATCCACATTGAATCTTTAGGTTCCTTATCAAATCTTCAGTAATCGTTTGTGGTTCTGGAATCACTTCCAGTTCTACCATACTCCCACTACTGTTTTCTGAAAAAATCCATTTTTAATAAAACTGTGGCGAGTCTAGAACAATATCGCTATTGTTCATCCAGATGGTAGAAAGTCAACCCTCGTCATAGCCTGGGTCAACCCACAAACAGCCATTACAGAAACGTGCCTTGAGTTGTCCAGTGTCTGGTTTTAATCATAAACCGGACAACTCCCCGTACCTTAACATCGTTAAGATATGAACTGTTCTATATCCAATATAGAAACAGAGGCACTGATTTAATTGAACCAGATTCAAATCATGCAGCTGTCCCCAGCGCATGTCAACTAAATGGAAGGAGGCCGATCAGCGTTACTCAACTTAGGAATACTTCCAATTATGAGTAACCTGAAAGAGAAGCAAGATCTCTTAATCATTACTATCAACTGAATACCATACACAAGTATCTACATCTTCGATCACTTTGAAGAATCCCGATACTTGCTACACCTGGTTCTCTACTCTATTCAAATACCTATAACTCCTCAAAACTTAGACCCTGTGTTTCTACGAAACACATGTCTAAGAACTAGAGAAGTTAAAAGTAAACAGAATATAGTATGAGGACCAACTCCTCTGTCCTAATGGACACTGGACAACATACAATACTCTGTATAAGTCCCTTGAGTCTGATAACTCTTTCACTGTGTGTCGTAGGTTGAAAACTGTACTTATGGTTATGAAGAATTACACCGCTGTTTAATGCTCCTTACCTAACCATCCACTGATATAGGTAAATGTCGTAGACATAATTTCAGAAAGGTATATCTCACTCTATGAAAATAGACGTACAGATATATCATTTTGAAATTGGTGCATAACAGCGGATATTCAAAACCAAATATTTGCCGACCGGCAAACAGCCCAGGTGATTTCCTCAAATATCACCGATTACAACGAATCCCGATATAATGAGGATAATCACCCAATTCCTAATAACTTACTCCCACTCATCATCTGTAAAACCATACAGATGTGAGAATCGTACCTGGTAAATACATACCCTGGAGTAAGTATCTAATCGGGAAATCAGTTTTCCTTTAACATTACACAGTGAAACTGAAACATTGAAATTTTCTGATGGGGTATTCTGGTATTCCTAGTAATGCCTCTTCCAGATTCACGACTGTAACCGTATAGTTCTTTGCCACCTCTCCAAATCCCTTCATATGTCTTTAGTCTTTACCTTCTGCATACCCTTTTAGGCCAAATGGTTTTCTTCCTTCCCTACCGTTCGGCACCAGCCTATGGTTTGGAAGAAGACTATCCAATAAGCATAATGGGTGTACTGTCCCAATCCTAGGAACACTCGCAATGAGAGAGGGTGAAGATAAAAGACAACCGAATAAACCTTATTCCTATTTCTCCTGAACCAGAATCCATCCCCGAACTGGAACAAGTTCCATTCGAGTTCGTATATAACCATACGATGGAGTATCCAAATAAACCGTGGATCTTCGTAGTGATACGGAGTGTCCTGGAGAAATACAAAGGTGATGTGGGAGTGGTAACGAAATATTTGATTTGGTCGTGAATATCTGTTGCAATTTACTTTGCCCTCTTACTAATCCCTTGCTTTGTCTGAACTTAATACCTTCTGCACACCATCGTTATGCTAATTGGTTTTCTTCATTCCCTACCGGTCGGCACCAGCCTAAGGTTTGGAAGAAGGCAATCCAATTTGCGTAATAGGTGTACTACCCCTAAACCAAGGAGTACTCGTAACCTGAGAGAGGGTAAAAGGAAAAGACAACTGAATAATCCTATCTGTTTTCTCCAGAACCGGAAACCATCCTCGAATAAATTCTTTCGAGTTCGTATCTAACCATACGATGGTTTTGTCCAATGGAAGTGGACGTTCGTAGTAATACGGGGTGTCCTGGAGAAAAGGGTAAAAGTAGAAGTGGCAATGAGGTTTACAACTCTGACAATCCAAAAAGCCAGTGTTTAAGAAGGTTCGGTCAACTTGGTCACTGAGTCATAGTCTTAAGGTCGGGTCAAATGGTCGCTGCCAGAGAGAGAGAGAAAAGAAATACTCAGCGTGCACTCTAACCTAGATCAGAATGGTTACCAATTTATCTAATCTGGAATCCTCCCACTGTACCTCAAATTCTCCTCCAAACCTGAAAGAAGAATTAGTCGGGGTCACCCGAGGAGTAAACTAACTCATCAGTGGGAATCGGGATCCAACTATCATTGCATGATAACGTGACGGAATCCGCTCACGTCATCACACTCCAGAAGGTATGCGCATATCTGGCAAGTTTCAGTTCTTTTGAAACTCCTGATGTGATTTCTGCCCCATGCTCTTATGACCTTGACTAAGGCCAACAAATCATAAGTCACATGTCAAGTTCTACCCGTCATTGTCCAGGTTGATTTGAACCCACCCGTACAAGCCCTTGACTAAGGCCAACAAGGCTATACGACTGTCCCAAAACAACGCATCTATCTATGCAGCATATGAATACCCAATAGCTACCAAACACTGTGCCTTGACTAAGGCCAACAAACACAGCTTGAATACTATTGACTACCCATATGAAACGACGGAGGGCTACGAATGGTTTCTGGCGAAAACCTTTAACGTAATGAACTTGATATCGTCGAAGGAACGGATAGCTTTTAAAATATAGTGACGAAAACCGTTGCTAAAGAGGTCATTCCCGGTGAAGGGATCTCGGCTCTTTCCCCGTAGAATGAGGTGCAGGATATTCCAACTGAATACCACGGTGCAAAGCAAAAGTAATCGGCTATAGTGAAGTTAATGCCCTGACGCAAACTTCTTTCCAAGGGGTCACTCCCGGTGAAGGGATCTCGGCCCTTGCCTCATCGACTGAGGAGCAGGATATTCCAAATGAATACCGCGATGCAAAACAAAAGTGAACGTCCTTGCAATAACAGCTTTTTGAAAAGTGTTCCAACAACATCAGATTAGGTTTGTTTTTAACTTGCATTGATCCGAATCAATGCAGTCCCATCAATTGATCACACCAAAAAGAACGAAAATATACTGATGTACGTATATGCCATCCGCATTCGCCACTGGGTCCCGTCATTACCCGTTAGGTTAGCTAACTAACGACAGAGCGGGGACTGGACTAGCGCGGATGTAAAACATATACAACATCTACTAATATATATACCAATATATTATATTCGCTCAAGGCGTGAATAAAATGCAACATCACAGAGAATGAACAGCATCACAGAAACAATACAGATATCTGGGATCCCCGGGTTTCACAGAGCCACTACTGAAACCCGACGTTCCCCTGGTCGTGTGGATAGCCTGTGCAATGAAATCCTAGACCCCTACGGACGCGGCAAGTCACCCGCCAAACCCTGAAGCGAGGCAGCCCCCTTCAGCACCGTGAATGGACCACCCAGCACTTCACGGAATCCGGTAACTTGGGCACCCCTCCTGGGTCAACCTGTACCCCCTACGAGTGCGGCGAATAGCCCGCCAATCCTAGAGTGAAGCCCCCTCCGTCTCAATGCCATGAGATGCGGGCTTGTTGCCCTCTAGAACCCGGCTATCCGTGCACCCCTCCGCGGGGCAATCCTAGTACAGAAAGTAAAATATACATACAACGGGTACATCGACCGCAACCAGGTCGTGCCCCAAAATAATAATACAAACAGGCAGTGACGGCAGTCCACATGTCGGACGCTCGCCCCGCAATATCAAATGTACATAATACAACAAAACTGTACTAGCATTGCATCCAGGCTATCCCCCACGACCGATCCGCAACATCACAGCAAAAACAAAACATCAACGTGAAAGTCACGTTCGTAAATCCGTCTAACCGGGCTATAGCAGTTAGACCGGATTTACCGATCAAGTGACATTCACGGTAGCAGATATAATGTAAATACTGTGAAAAATGTGTTTAAAATTTTCCGATTGACCAAAAATTAACAAGTGGGCCCCCAATCAAAACTATAGCACTCACAGAACACCTGGGCCCAATTTTAATATCCCAAAACCCCTGAAATAAGCCCATAAGCCCACTGCAAAAAAATAATCACACGACCCCACAAACTTGCGGCGGAAGCGCGGCCAGAAGAGGGTTTTGGCCGCCCTTCCGCGGTCGTACGGAGGGATCGTGCTACGAAATTTTTTCAGTGTTCTTATAACTCCCTGAACATCATTCTGAGACCACCTGAAAAATTTTTAGACTCCAAAAAATTTCGACAGAAACTGATGCGAAGGCAATACGGGTTTTGGAACTTTTTGATCGATCGGAAATGCAAACACATTACACAAAGCTAGACTAAGTTAATGGCGAGGCTCTGATACCACTGTAAGTGCACGGCGGTGCCCCGGCCGTCGATCCGACGCCGGAATGCGGAAGCGGTGATAAACTTTAATTTTGCGGACTTAGCAAACCGGCACCACCGCGCACTAAACACCCGGATCGTAACCATTAACAAGTCTAAGCTAACTAGAAGATGGGTTAGAGATATACCGACGATCCAAGTCCTCCGGTCTTCTCGTCGTCGTCCCGATCTCCTGCGGAATGTCTCGTCTCCTCCTCGTCGCCGGAAGTGCACCACATCGCCTACTTCTTATACGGGCTCCCACCTCAATGCCGAGGCAACTCGGGCACGAAGCCGGCTACTCGACGTGCCCAAGATTCGTTGTAGAATATCTAGAGAAGAAGTCTCATTTGGGTTTTTGTGGAGTTGCCTTTGTGGTGGAGGAAAAAGATCTTAGAGAGAGGTGAGGAAAAATGTAGCATACAAAGGGAATGAGAGTAACATTTTTCTCCCACCAAAAGAAATGAATCCCATCCCATTCTCAATAGTGGCCGGCCCTCTTTGTGAATGGGGAGAGAGTGTGAAGTGAGGAGAGAGCCAAGGATAAATCAATCACAACCATAATGCAAGGGAGAGAGAAAAGCTCATGATATCAAGAAATGATTGCAAGTAAATAACCTCACTCCAACTACCAAATCATCAACAACCATCATGTCCCTCCATCATCATACAAAAGTCAAGCCATGATGAGGTTATGAAGTCAAATGATGGGACAAGTATCATGACATGATAATATGCAAAGACCCCCTCCACAAATGCTTATTTGCAACAATGCAAATAAGCCCTCCTCCACCAATCTTCGGCCAATGAACGGAACAAAGGAAATTGGCCAAAACGGAAAGCAAACTGGCAACTCCAAAAACTGGTCCCGTAATAAATTACAGGAAAACCCCGATACTGTGCATACACACCCGCATTTGTATTCCGACCGAAATACAAATGCAATGAGACAAAATCTACACTGTACTATACTAGGATCCGGCTTATACCAAAACCGGCTAGTAATATCTGTTCGATCCTGATCCGTGCAATACCGCACGTATCTGATCGAACCCTGCCATATAACCATACGGCCTATAGTACAAACTGTCCGATCCTGATCCGTGCAATACCGCACGTATCTGATCGGACCTTGCCATATCTCCATACGGCCTCTACAACCTTTCGCCCGAAAGCTGAGTAACTGAATGTGGGGGACTCTAAAGACTCGTCAACACCTTGGTTGTGGATTTAACCACTAGCACGTCAGAGGTATAAGCCAATACGTAACGGGCTACCAGGTATTGACTAAAAGGGATGTCTGTGAGCGAACTCAGCCTGACAACCCTACTGAGCCTGTCAGTGACAATATCCGTGCAGTCCGGTCCGTTCGTCTATGAGCATCGCATGGCGGGCCTAGGGGGTTGGTAAAAGTCAGACCCCCAAAAGCGGTACAAGTCGTGTCGGAGTGTAGCCCAGAACACCCTGAGATACTACTGGAATACCTACCAGTAAATCTCCTTGCCTTGGCCAAGGACTTTGTGTAATGGCTCTCCTAGACACAGCACGACCTCACCCCCAATACCGGGAGAGACGAACCCCTGAAGATACGCTCACTGCCTCCATGTGGCTCGGGACTGTACCCAACTAAAACCTGTTTGCACGACTCCTTTGAGCCGTGGTAGGGTAGTAATCAAAGTACAGTGGGAACTCACACGAGACAAATGACGATCCCCAGGTCGATGAACTAACCTGCACACATGTCACCAGGGAACTGCCATCTGACGTCTGGTATATGACCAACTAGCATGTTCCCGGCGAGTCCTGTCCGGTGTACTCATAACCCAATGAGCACCTGTATACATCTTAGGTGATCCAACTGACACCAGTGGCTTGTGAGACCGGCCACCACCCCTCGTCGGGGTCTCGACTGTATACACTAGTCTACTAATGGAGTATCGATGCCCGGTCTCAAAACTCCCACGACTAGGGACCTTTTTAAGGATATGCTTGTAGACCCCCAGCTCCCACTTATATGATCGCCCTCATACTGCTGGTGGTCAAGCAAGAATCCTAGGGGCTCTATCAACGTGTAATAGCGACGTGTCAGGTCACTTAAAACAGTACACGATGATAAAGGTAAACCAGATAGCATACTATCATCTCGAGTAAGACTGTCCTACCGGGATAGGTCCTCCCTCAATCATTACAATCACGTACCTGTGACCTAATAATTGACTCTGAGGGCACTATCTCCAACAGTCCTCACGACTCTTAAGGAGAAAATGCACCTACGGGATCCTTACGACTCGTAGGGAGAAAATGCTTTTATGGGACCCCTACGGCCCATAAAATTGAAAAGCCTTAAGTGATAAGGATCTAAACCTGTCTCCTAAGCCATCGCTTCCCAATAGGCAATGGCGAATGGTGAGTCGCTCCTGGTACCATATTCCAGTGCAGCGATGCAGACGCCAACCAAATTCCAAATACCATAGCCCGACGGCGAATGATGAGTCGCTCCTGGTACCATATCCCGGTGCAGCGATGCGGACGCCGACAAAGTCCCGAAATTTTTCCGGCCCTACGGTCTAGATCATACATCCTGCAAATCCGTATATAATCCACGGGCGTAAAACGATCCCAATCCCTCCCAAGTCCTGCCGGTGAGACCACATTCAAAGTCCCACCGGCGGTGAAGATTCAAAAAAAAAAGGTATGTCCACAAACAAAATGGGCACGGATGAAAACCCGAAAGGGCTCCGTGAGTAAAAATAGCAGAATTGCCGGCGAGTTTGTGAAAACCTGAAAGGGCGCAAACTCGTGAAAAAGAGATAAAATGCACTCACAAAGTCCTCTCGACTTTGTGAGGAGAAAATTCCCGCTTGAGATCCTTACGACTCACAAAGGAGCAACACACTTGGGAGTCCCCACGACTCCTAAGGAGAAAATACACCTACGGGATCCTTACGACCCGTAGGGAGAAAATGCTTTGTGAGACCCTTACGGCTCACGAAATTGAAAAGTCTTAGGTGATAGGGACCTAAAACCTGTCTCCTAAGCCATCGCTTCCTGATAAGCGAGCGCAAATGATGATTCGTTCCTGGTACCATATTCCAGTGTAACGATACTGATGCTAAACAAAAACCACTCCCCAAATCCTCTCATGGCAAATGAGGATTCGCTTATGGCACCGTATTCCAGTATAGCGACGCTGATGTCAACCCAAATCATAATCAACAAGTCAACTTCAACTCCGACACCGCAGCAAGCGGAGCAAGTCAGAATCCAATCTCGACACCGTAAGAAGCGGAGCAAGTCAAGTTCACCCCTGACGCTGCAGGAAGCAGAGCAAGTCAAATAGAGCGTCGACCATCCATGTCGCAAAAAGGGCAGTGCAGGCTTCCTACAAAGTAGGAACCAGATCACTCCGGGCCAGGGAAACGTTTACCACGGATACTCCATCTCGGAGACGCGTCAAGCGTCGACCGTCCATGTCGTAAAAAGGGCAGTGCAGGCTTCCCACAAATCGGGATCCAAATCGCTCCGGATCAGAGCGTCGACCGTCCATGTCATAAAAAGGGCAGTGCAGGCTTCCTACAAAGCAGGAACCAGATCAATTCAGGCCAGGGAAACGTATACCATGGACACTCCATCTCGGAGACGCGTCAAGCGTCGACCGTCCATGTCGCAAAAAGGGCAGTGCAGGCTTCCCACAAAGCAGGAACCAGATCACTCCGGGCCAGGGAAACGTCTACCACGGACACTCTATCTCGGAGACGCATCAAGCGTCGACCGTCCATGTCGTAAAAAGGGCGGTGCAGGCTTCCCACAATCTGGAACCAAATCGCTCCGGATCAGAGTGTCGACCGTCCATGTCGCAAAAAGGGTAGTGCAGGCTTCCCACAGATCGGGAACCAAATCGCTCCGGATCAGAGCGTCGACCGTTCATGTCGCAAAAAGGGCAGTGCAGGCTTCCCACAAATCGGGAACCAAATCGCTCCGGATTAGAGCGTCGACTGTCCATGTCGCAAAAAAGGCAGTGCAGGCTTCCCATAAATCAGGAACCAAATCGCTCCGGATCAGAGCGTTGACCGTCCATGTTGCAAAAAGGGCAGTGAAGGCTTCCCACAAATCAGGAACCAAATGCTCTGAATCAGAGCGTCGACCGTCCATGTCGCAAAAAGGGCAGAGCAGGCTTCCCACAAATTGGGAACCAAATCGCTCCAGATCAGAGCGTCGATCATCCATATCGCAAAAAGGGCAGTGCAGGCTTCCTACAAAGCGGGAACCAAATCACTCCGGGCCAGGGAAACGTCTACCACGGACACTCCGTCTCGGAGACGCGTCAAGCGTCGACCGTCCATGTCGCAAAAAGGGCAGTGCAGGCTTCCTACAAAGCAGGAACCAGATCACTCCGGGCAAGAGAAACGTCTACCACGGACACTCCGTCTCGGAGACACATCAAGCGTCGACCGTCCATGTCGTAAAAAGAGCAGTGCAGGCTTCCCACAAATCGGGAACCAAATCGCTCCGGATCAGAGCGTCGACCGTCCATGTCGTAAAAAGGGCAGTGCAGGCTTCCCACAAATCGGGAACCAAATCGCTCCGGATCAGAGCGTCGACCGTCCATGTCGCAAAAAGGGCAGTGCAGGCTTCCCACAAATCAGGAACCAAATCGCTCTGGTCAGAGCGTCGACCGTCCATGTAGCAAAAAGGGCAGTGCAGGCTTCCCACAAATCGGGAACCAAATCGCTCCGGATCAAAGCGTCGACCGTCCATGTCGCAAAAAGGGCAGTGCAGGCTTCCTACAAAGCGGGAACCAAATCGCTCCGGGCCAGGAAAACGTCTACCACAGACACTCCGTCTCGGAGACGCGTCAAGCATCGACCGTCCATGTCGTAAAAAGGGCAGTGCATCCCAAAAGTGGGAACCAAAGCAACTCGCCTCCACGCAAAAGAAGATCCATAAATTTCATGCACACGACTCACATATGTGGTGTACATTTATTTATGGGGGCACTTTGTTGAAGTCGAAAATTGCACCCCGGTTGACCAAGTCAAAGTCAAGGTCAACCCCAAGTAAGCGGGCCTAAGCCCAAGCAAGTGGGCCCATGCCCGAGTCGAGCCCGCGGCCAGCCTCCTCCATGCCAAAATATAGATCATGTAATAAATAATTTTTATGTAATTTTTTATGCATGAATGTATACAAAATGGGCATAAAGCCAATTTTTTGTAAAGCCCATGGCTTATGTGCAAAAAGAAATAGCACATGAGCCATGGGATGGACAAAATGCTATTTTGTAAAGCCTAATGGGCTATATGTAAATATGTAAGCCTATATAAAGCAACATGATGAAAATATCTAAAAACAACTTTTTCATTCTTAAAAAATTAGGGCCTCTGCCTCTTTCTCCTTCCTCAAGGTTCTAAAACCTTCTTCTTTCTTTTGAACTAAATCAAGATTTTTACTCTTCCTTTTCCAAAACTAAATAGTTTTTCACCACAAAACCCATAAAGGGGAACTTGGATCTTCCATTAGATCTCAAAAAAAGGAGATTTTTAAATCTCACCCCTTTTCTCCAAGATCTGACCAAACGACAGGAAGAAGAAGGAGACCCATCTCCAGAAACCCCACTTTGGGGAAGATCCAGGGCTCAAGGGGAGAAGCCCCTTCATCAGCCTCAAAATATCCTAGGAGTTTAACTCCTCATATATATACATATATACAAAATAATAAGTGTTCCTTTCTGGGAGTACAACTCCCATTGCAGGGACCAAGTCCCTTTTGCCGTCCGAGCGCCCACGTGCCTGGAACGCGGGGCGCTAGCGCTCTTGCGCTCAGAGTGCTAGAGCCCAAAGCGCTAGCACCCGAGCGCCCACGTGCCTAGCACGTGGGGCGCTAGCGCCCAAAGCGCTAGCGTCCTTGCGCTCAAAGCGCTAGCACCCAAAGCGCCGGCGCTTTTTCCCACGCATCCTTTGGATGCCCTTTCCTTTTTTTTATATATATGTATATATACATTTACAAACACAACACACATACACTGCACATTGAGTTCGCATGACCTGTTTGACCCGTTAATCGGAGGTTCCCTCACTCCAAAGGCGAGGGGTAATTAACGGCAGCTTAGTCCGCGGCTGCCGGAGATTTGGATCCCCACAATCAATAAACCCTAGCCTATCCTAGGCAGGGAGAGTCTGTAATGCGCCTGACAAGCGCACGCCCATTCCCATCTCAATGGGGTGACGAAAAACACCCTACAACGTTCATTTTTGCATCCATCGATACATAAGCTAGAGTTCTTCAAATTCTTTGATTTTTCATACAGATATATTTGAGGGTAGGGTGATCAACTTGAATGGATCAAATCGTTAAAATATTTCATAGATCACGAGTTCCCGTCTTTTAAAAATGCGGACCGGTTTGCAATAGAGCACTCCCCATACACAGACACACACTCTCTATTGCAAACCAGTTCGTGTTTTTAAAAAACGGAAACTCTTGATCCGTAATATATTTGATCGATTCTAGCATTCAAATTGATCACCCTACCTCCTAATTAACCTATGTGTATGAAAAATTAAAGGATTTGAAGAACTCTAACACATGCATCGAATGGATGCAAAAATGAGCGTTTATCGATAATGCAACATTAGCGTCATCCAATTAATAGGTTAGAGACCTTCAAAACTTTTCATTTTCATACATATAGGTTAGAAGGTAAGAAGAAAATATGAATGGTGCCAACCGTTCAAATATGTTGTGAGTCAAGAGTTTCCGTTTTTAAAAAACGCAGATCGGTTTACAATGGACTCGCCAATATACACGTGTTATGTTGTTGGATGTTTGACCAACTTTACACATGAGTATGCACGCATTGTACGGACTCACTCCACACCATATGTAGTTTGACTTGGAACATATAAACACTACTACAATAAGGGGTTGCCCCTACGGATAGAGGAATTCGTAGGGGCAACTTTTTATTGTCCTTGCGGTTTACTCCGTAGGGGCAAAAATAAATTAAAAATTATTAAAATGCAATATCTTTATTTAGCCCTGCGGAGCCGCAAAAGAAAGCCCTACGGATTAAACCGTAGGGGCAAAAAAGGGTTATTTAAAATAAATAAAGCTAGGTAATTTCCCACCGTCCCCCAAAACCCAAAATTTCCCACCAACCCACGTCATCCCAAAATTCATCGCCCCTCGTCGCCACCCTACTCTTGTCATTGACTTCCACATCGCCGAGTTCCTCCTCCATCGTCGTCGATCAATCTCGTCGTGGAGTTTCTCGTCACCGCCAATCGTCCTCATCGCCGCCTCCACCTCTTCGAGCTCCATCTTCCCGGCCTCCTCCACCTTATCGAGCTATTGCTCTCTACCTCCTCAAGGAACATTACTCGTTGGCCGGACTTTGGTAGAGGTGAGTTAATTTGGAATTTAATTTATAATTTGGTTGTTTTTGGTGTTATTGTTGTTGATTTTAGGGTTAAGGTTAGGGTTATAGGGCCAAGTTAATTGAGGGTTAATTTGGGTTAGTGTTAGGGTTTGGGTGATGATTAGGGTTAGGGTTAATTAGGTAAAATAGGGTTAGTGTTAGGGTTTGGGTGATGATTAGGATTAGGGTTAATTAGGTAAAATAGGGTTAATTTGGGTTAATTAGGTAAAATAGGATTGGTGATGATTAGGGTTAGGGTTAATTAAATTAATTAGGGTTAATTTTGGTTTGGGCTAGGGTTAATTTGGATTAGGGTTTAGGTAATGATTAGGGTTTGGGTTAATTAGGTAAAATAATGTTAATTTGGGTTTGGGTGATGGTTAGGGTTAGGGTTAAAGTTAATTTGGGTTAATTAGGTAAAATAGGGTTAATCTGGGTTAGGGTGTTGATTAGGGTTAATTTGGGTTTAATTAGCTTAATTTTGGGTTAATTAGGGATAATTTAAGTCAAGGTGATGATTAGGGTTAATTAGGGTTAGGATTTAGGGTACGCTAGTTCCTTCAGTAGAATACTCGATGATAACGTAAACGTAAAACTTTACCGTAAACGTAAGAAAACTTTACCCTAAACTAAAAACTTCAAACCATTAAAAACGAAACATAAACGTTAAACTTATTCAAGTTAAATGTTCAAGTTAAAACCAATATATGATACTCGATGATAATATGAAACTTTCATATCCTCATCGATACTCATATGTGAAAATCAAAGCGCAACTTAGTCCCCGTCTATCGGTTAATATACGTTCGATGTTCGTCGTGACATAGAACTATATGAAGATTGTTAAATATCGGAAAGTATAGTTCGGTGCTAACAATCGTCATATAGTCTATGTGACGAGAAGATTCAATCGTATGATAAACGATAGATTTGTCCAGTGTGGACAATTTAGGAATGTATAAAGCAAAAACCTGCATTCACTTGTGTTTTCATTCGTTTCGAGTTATTTCGTCGGTACTTTTCCGCTGGTTCTCCATGTACAAAGATAGATTAGATGTTAATTTCAACGTTGTTTCATAACATTGAAATGATTATCAATTCTATTACAGTGTACTCGGAGAACAGCGGGGAGGTGCTGCCGAAATTTACTCGAAATGAATGAAAGCACAAGCGAATGGGTCTCTGCTCTAATCATTCTTAATGGGATAGAAGCCTTAGCCCCGACAGCCGAACGCACATATACAACATGAATACACAACAAATACACACACAAAGCATATACACACTAACAACCCTACACCTAAGCGAAATCATAAATTGAAACACACATACACAGAATACAACTCATACTTGGGTATCTTGAAATCTAACTTTGTTAATCGATAATTTATTCTTTTCAACGACAAACTTGCTTCTACGGATTTTTTTCTTTGTCAGTAACCATCTTGTTCTTAGATTTCTCAATATAGTCACCATAACCTACAATTTATATGTTATATGGTCTAACAGGGCCTATGAGTACATCAGAGTTAAGGACTGGATGCACATGGATTAGAAACAACGCATGCAATCTAAGTTTGTCGCAGAAGTTGCTGCTTTCATTGAATTTGCACACGCACATAATAAGATCATGTTAGAGAAGATTCTCTGTCCGTGCGATAGATGTGGGAATAAGTTCTGGAAGAAGGTAGAAATCGTAGAGCTTCACATCGTTAAATATGGTTTTACTAGACTTTATACAACTTGGCAATATCACGGGGAAGGACAAGAAGAAGATGGTAATACGGCAGAAGAAGAAGGAGAAGACGGTAATACGGCAGAAGAAGAAGGAGAAGACGGTAATACGGCAGAAGAAGAAGACAATAACTTCTTTCCAGGAAAAAAATGGAGGATATGGTAGAGGCTACCCTCGGTGATAGTATTCCTACCGAAGATGACATTCTTTCCAGTCAAGGACCGCATGCGGATAAATATAAAAAGTTCATGAATGATGCTAGAAGACCAATTTATGAGAATGCAAAGTATTCCACTCTATCATGGTTCGTCCAACTTTTCCAGATCAAGTGCCTGAATGGATGGAGCAACAAGTCATTCACGATACTTCTGAAGTTCCTGAAAGATTCTATACCCTCGAGAAATAACGTGCCGGACAGTTGGTACGAAACCCAGAAGATGATGTCTGATTTGGGTCTGAAGTGTGAGAAGATTCATGCATGTCCCAAATATTGCGTGTTGTACCGGAAAGAGAATTCAGATTTGAAAGAGTGTCTAACATGCGGAGAGGCCGGGTATAAGCCGAAAGAATCTGATAAGAAACCCGATATACCTATCAAGATAGCATGATATTTTTCCATAACACAGAGGCTGCAGAAGCTATCCGGTGCAAGAAAACAGCCGAGGCAATGATTTGGCATCACCGTGCTGTTCCAAGCGAAGATGGAAAAATGAGTCATCCAAGAGATCCACCGGCATGGAAGGATTTCGATAGGAGGCATGAAATATTCATAGTGATCCTCGCAATGTCAGGCTCGGACTCGCTAGTGATGGCTTCTGCCCATTCAACTATATGGCTGGAAGCCACAGCACATGACCCATTGTAATGATAATTTATAATCTTTCGCCTTGGTTGGCTATGGATCAATCCTACTTTATGATGCATCTTCTTATTGACAGACCAAACTCACCGGGAAACAATATCGACGTTTATCTCCGACCTCTGATCGATGAGTTAAAATCTTTATTCATTGATGGTGTAGAGACTTACGATGCAAACACAGATACAACCTTCACAATGTGTGCGGTTTTAATGTGGACAATTAATGACTTTCTTGCGTATGGAATGATATCATGTTGGTCCGTACATGGTCACAAAGCATGCCCTTATTGCCATTAATATACAACATCGAAATGGTTGAATTTTAGCAGGAAGGTTTGTTATTACGGCCATCGGCGTTTCCTGCCAATAGACCATCCCTACAGGTTAGACGCTGCTCACTTTAATGGTCATCAGGAGCTTCTTGGGCCTCCAGCTTCATTATCCGGAGAGGACGTGATTGCTCAGTAGGATGTTACAATAATGTGACCTTCGGAATAGATCCGGCAAAACAGGTCAAACCACCCTACTGGAACAAGTTAAGTATTTTCTACAAGCTTCCGTACTGGTCAACAAATTTAGTGCGTCATTTTTTGAATTTCATACACATAGAAAAGAGAGTATCCGAGCACGTATTCAACTTAATTCTTTGTAAAGACGGAAAATCGTAAGACAACCTCCGTGCTCGGATGGATCTTCTGGACTGGAAAATTAGAAGTGAATTGCATCCTAAACCGATAGCGGGTAAACCAGGCAAATTTGTACTTCCCAATGCCGCGAATCATATGTCACAACCGGAGAAGAAAAAGTTCCTGCAGGTGTTGCATGATTTGAAAGTTCCTACAGGTTTCTTAGGATCATTTAAGAAGAAGATAAAAATTGTGAAAGGAAAGATCGATGGGCTGAAAAGTCATGATCACCATGTTATTATGGAGCACCTTCTCTCATTAGCCCTCAGGAATTCCCTTTCCGAATCGGTTGGTCTAGTAATCAATAACCTTTGTTGCTTTTTTAGAGAATTGTGCACTAAAACCTTGGATGTTGTGACGCTGGAGAATCTAGAAAATTCTATTTCATTGATACTTTGCAAGCTTGAGCGTATTTTCCCATCATCATTCTTCGATATCACAATACACCTAACGGTTCATCTTGCGACTGAGGCTAAGTTTGCCAGACGGTACAATATCGATGGATATATCCTGTCGAAAAGTACGTGGAATTTTTCGTTTCATGCAATTTGTAAAATTATTGTTATCCTATATGCCCGTATTTATTTATTTAACATATTTTTCTTTAGGTATCTCTATACTCTAAAAAAATATATATGCAATAGAAATCGACCATAGGGTTCTATTATGCATAGTTATCTTGTAGATGAAGTAACCACATTTTGTTCCCGCTATCTTGACGAGAACATTGAGACGAAGCTTAACCGGCCTCAGAGAATTCAGGACGGGCCATATGGTAAAGCTGATTATAAGAGAGTAGACACTATATTTATCAACAAAATATATCGGTTTATCCTCCTCAATAGCGTATGTCTTGAAGAAATTAGAGAGTAAGTTTTTTTGGATTAATTGTTATATTTGTGTTTGTGTGTATATGATATGATATAATATTAATGTCATAATTTATTGTTGAGAACAGAATTCATATTGATGAAGTACGGCAGGGGCATCCTGATTGGAATGATGAACGATTGGAAAAATATCATCAAGATAATTTTTGCGATTGGGATGTAGATCATGTAACTTGTTCGAATAACATGTTATTGCTACCAATCTTAATCTAAACTTATATCGTTATGTATTTGCTGTAAAAAAATATCAGATCCACGATCCAAACTTGTTTGCGTCATTAGAGAGAGATTCAAGATATTTAGCTCAGTTTCCTAGCATGGAGGTTGCATATTATAAAGGGTCTGGTGTCCTTGGATACAAATTTGAAGTTAAGCATATAGAAACATCTCGAACTACTCAGAATAGTGGGATTGCGACGGTAGGATCGGATGATGTGATTTATTATGGATACTTAAATTGCATACTTTGCATCCAATATCCCGAACAATCAGAACCGTTTTATATATTTCAGTGTATTTAGTACGATACACGAACCGATACGGATAAATGGAGAAACAATCTCGGGACTTAGAAAGATGAATATGGATTGACTAGTATGAACACACTTCGATTTTACGGTCAGGACGATCCATTTATCTTTCTGAACCAAGTGTTCCAAGTATACTACTCATAGTGCTTGAAGCATCCGGGATGGAGTGTCGTATGCCGTTGGAAACTCAGGAATGTTTACGATGTCCCAGAATTCGAGGATCGTATGGAGGACATCGATGAGGATGAAGAAGAGAGAAGACTCAGAGTGCTCCGACCGTATGTTTCAAAAGACGAGTTGTCTTCGGCTGAACGTGAAGTTACGTGGGTTAGAAATGATATCGATGATGAAATCCATGTAGATATGTTTAATGCGTCTACGAAACGAAAAAGGTTATCAGTAATGTTTTATTGTTACTTCACATTTTTACGATCTATACATATATTACATGTATATATAATGATTGTACTCTTATCTAGGTCTGATGACGACGCCCGGAGCAGCGAGAGGCAGGTGCACCAGCCGCGGCAGAGGCAGAGCAGTTTTGCCACCCGGGGAGCTGTGTAGGGAGCTCCAGAAGGCTGGTCTTGCACACTTCGATTGGTATCCCCTTCGGATGACTCCTTCCGTGTGAACTTTACCACACCTCCAAGTATATTGCACGCATATTCATTTTAAATGTAATATTATAGATATACACGCATATTTATTTCAAAATTACTTACATAGTCAATGTTAAATTGTCTAGCTGTTGGTGGTGTGTCCACATCAGAGGCAGATGCCACTACCGCTCCTGCATGTATGTTTATATGTCATATAGTGCATGCATATTGATTTATAATGTTATAAAATAAATACACACACATTCTTTTTTCTCTTACTTAGATAATCATTTTTTTATTGTCTAGCAGTAGGTGGTGCCTCCACATCCCGGGCAGAGACTACCACCGCACCTGCGAGTATGTTTATATATCCTATATTGCATGCATATTGATTCAGAATGTTATATTATAGATATACATATTCTTTTTGAAATTACTTATATAATCTATTTTTAATTGTCTAATTATAGATGGAGCATCCACATCTGGCACAGAGGCCACTCCCGCCACTTCCGTACCCTCCGCTCAGTCTGTAGGTTAGTATGAATAAATATAAAATATTTATTCATTTTACATATTCTATGAGAATAAACATGAACTTCATGTAATTTTATCGTCAATATTTATTTTCTAGTTGGAGGGGATGCGTCCACGTCCGGGTCACAGTTGTTCCTCACCGGAGAACTATTGTCCCGCTCGTGCTGCTACCTAAGCCCAGGATCGTGCATCTATCGCCGGAGGTATATATCGCACTTAAATTTTCGTTAATTCTTGGTTTCTTAATACCATTTTGTCTTAATATTGATTGTCTTGATATTTCTTGTAGATGCAGGGCAGCCCCATCCCGAGAGGGGGACTCGAGGGCCGAATCAATCCCACCGGATGAGACCCGATAGAGGTAGGGGGAGGCACCATTCCCCCTCTTCTTTACCCCCGATTAATGCTATACTGGCGATTATGCCGAGCGGTTCGTCCGGTATATGGGGGATGAGAGCCGCATATAAAAGAAGTATCCACTTCAGGTTGAGTGGGGCGATCATAACCGGCGCTCATTTGCCCTCTTCTGGGATCAGGCTCGGGTTTAATATATATTTTCATTTGACTT
Source organism: Agapanthus africanus (assembly GCA_030015575.1). Classification (NCBI taxonomy): domain Eukaryota; kingdom Viridiplantae; phylum Streptophyta; class Magnoliopsida; order Asparagales; family Amaryllidaceae; genus Agapanthus; species Agapanthus africanus. The sequence continues at coordinate 279,476,192 of CM057342.1, forward strand.
ATTCAATAAATTTATTATTATTTAACACTTGTAATTTAAATACATTATTATTTTGTATTTGCAGTTGGATTACGATTTTCAGCCTGTACCCAACCCTGATCATCCTTTGAGAGTGCTTGATCTTCACGCTCTGTACCTGGGCCTGATGAAGAAATGCAATCTAAGGTCCGATACAATAGGAACTACCTAAAGATCGATTGCTATTTGGTATGGCTGGCGACACCCGAGGCAGAGAGAGCGGTTCTCCTACATATTCCGGCCTTTACCAGAGTCGACGTAGATACTGAAAGTGTGCCCTAGCACCGCCTCTTGGTCAAAACCGACATCAAGCATGCAATTTTAAAATTTTTGGGTGCTAAGCTACACTAACTAAGGATCAAACTAGATGATTAGGGTTTACATGATGATATCAAAAGAACTAATCTAAGAGATGGAGATTACAACCTTTGTAGACTGTGTCCTTCTCTTCTATAACTCCGGGTAGTAGTCCCTACGACTTCTCTAGGCTCCACTTGAAGAATGAACGAGTTTCCTTGCGATGAACTTCGTTTCGAAGATGATCCACCCGAAGCTCCTCTAATCCAAGCTACCTATTCACTAAACTCTCTTTAGTGAAGGAAACACCATAAACTTAAGTGCTAATCAAATGTAGGATGGTGAAGTAGGGGTTCTAAGCTCACTAGGATTTGTCCAAAGCCATATGGTTCACATCACATGTGAAGGTTTATTTCTTTGAGGTAGAGGAAGAAGAAGATAGTGAGAATGGAGAAAGCTCAAAAATGGCTAAGGTAAATGAACTAATGAACCAAGAGCAAGTGTAGAATGGATTTATCTATTAACTCACTCATTGAAGTATGAATAAAAACCAATAATAAAAATCAACCATACTTCAATAGTGTTCACAAACTAATAAACAATTCTATAAAGCCATGCTTCACCCATTCTTCAAATATCTCCCCATTTTCCACTTCATTTTCTATTTTCATAAAATAGAAAATATAACCATGCTTAATTTAATATATATATATATATATATACATACATATATCACACACACACACACATATATTAAGATATATATATATATATTAAGATAAGAAAATAATTAGTGAGCATTAATATTAGTTAATATATAATTATATTAAATATAAATATATATCATATTATTAAATCAACACTTGATTTAATAATCTGGTTATATCTCATATAACCGACTAATATCATTTATCTGTATATCACATTATCAAATCAACACTTGATTCAATAATCCGGTTATATCACATATAATCTAACTGATATCAAATAATCGCCAGATTAGAATACGGTATCACATACTCGTATTTAATCAGGCCCCCGTACATATCAACATATGTGTCCTACTTTGTTTCGCTTGAACTAGGAAACTTCTGTGTTGGACTCTAAAGAGTCGTCAATACGCCAGCAGTAGGTAATGATCATATCAGTTACCCACAAGCCGTCAGCGGTACTAACTGAACGTAACGGCTATCCATGTATTGAGCGAATAGAAGATCAACAAGCAAGCTTGTCCAAACTCCCATGAAGCCTATAAGTAACACTTACCGTACAGTCCGGTTTCTTCGTCTGATATATCGCATATCGAGTCTAGGGGTGGAATCATCGGACCCCAGTAACTTGATAAGTCATGCCGATGTATAGCTCATAACGGTTCGAGAAACTACTGATAACACCTACCAGTAAATCTCATCAATCCTGGCCAAGAACTTACTGTTATAGCCAATCGAGAATAGTGCAACATCAACTCCCAATACCGAGAGAGACGAAACCCCTCCTATCGCTCACTGCCTCCATGTGACTCGGGACTTTCCCAAAATCCACCTGTTTGCACGACTCCTTTGATCCGTGGTAGGGAGGAAATCAAAGCACAGTGGGAACCACACAAGACACTATGATGATCTCGGGTCTACAGACTAATCTGTACCAGTGTCACCAGAGAACTGCTATCTAACGATAGATATAGTACCATCTAGGAGTTCTCGGCGAGTCCTGTTCGGTGTACCCATTCTTTAATGAGCACCTGTGTACAATCTTTGATGTCAAACACCAATGGTTATGGGATCAACCATCGCCCCCTATAGGGTCAAGAAACGTACATACTAGTCTACTCTGGAATATCGATGCCCCGTCTCGATACTCTCTCGACTAGGAACAGTTAAAGGATGTGCTTTTGGACTACACAAGTCTTAGTAGTATGATCTGCATCATAGGCCTGGTAGTCAATTAAACATCCTAAGGGCTTTATCAACATGTATCAGAGAGACAGTATAATAATACTAGTGTACATGTTAAGATAAAGAGCAACCGGATAGCATACTATCATATTGAGCAAGAAAGTCATCTATATATATGTCCAAGCATCCACAATATCATACAATAAAGGCTTATAGGGCATACATATTCCTAACAATCTCCCACTTACACTAAGTTCATATGTTGTAGTATCTCATACCCAACATCCCAAAAAGTCTCTCAAACTACGTCTGGGGGAAGGCCTTCGTGAGTGGATCCGCTACGTTGTCCTTCATGTCAGATCTCCTGAGCTCGATCTTCCGTCGATCTGCTATCTCCCGGATCAGGTGATACCGCCTAAAAATATGTCTGGATCGCTGATAGGACCGGGGTTCCTTGGTCAAAGCCACAACTCCATTGTTATCACAATACACAGGTATTGGATGCTCAATGGATGGAACCACACCAAATTCAGCAATGAACTTCTTTATCCAGACAGCCTCTTTGGCAGCATCGTTGGCAGCGATGTATTCAACCTGTCTGGTACATATCACCGCATACATGATAGAACCGACCGCCGAAGCATAGGGTATCCCTTGCATGCGAGCCCTCTCCAAATCAGTCTTGAGAGACATCTCTTTGGAGAGAGTGATTCCTAAACAAGCGGGTAAATTACCATGCTTAGAATCTTCCATACTAAATCTCTTTAGTATGGTGTCAATGTACCTGGATTGGAACAATCCCAACATCTGCTTAGATCTATCTCTATAGATCTTTATCCCCGGTATGTAGGAGGCATCACCTAGATCTTTCATGGAAAACTTGTGTGATAAGAAGAGCTTGACCGAGTGTAGCATAGGAACATCATTTTCTATCAAGAGTATGTTATCCACATACAATACAAGGAAGACAACCTTACTCTCTACAACCTTTTTGTATATATAAGGTTCATCTACGTTTTTGATGAAGTCAAACTCTTTGATAGCTTCATCAAAACAGATGTTCCAGCTCCACGATACCTGCTTTAATCCATAGATTGATTTAAGCAGCTTGCACACGCTTCCGCCGCTCTCACTGTTTACGAAGACCTCTGGCTGTGTCATGTACACGCTATCTTCTAAATCACCATTTAGAAAAGCGGTCTCGACGTCCATCTGCCAGATTTTGTAGTCATGGTATGCGGTAATGGCAAGTAGGATCCTGATGGACTTAAGTATAGCAATAGGAGAAAAGGTTTCATCATAGTTGACACCTGGTCGTTGACGAAAACCTTTTGCTACAAGTCTAGCTTTGAAGGTCTCAACCTTTCCATCTACACCAATTTTCTTCTTGAAAATCCACTTGTTCCCAATAAGTTTTACCCCTTCAGGAGCAACTTCCAAAGTCCATACTTTGTTGGTGTACATGGATTCCATCTTAGATCGCATAGCATCCAGCCATTTCATAGAGTTCCCACTTGTGATGGCCTGCTCAAAACTATTTGGATCATCATCTTCCATGATGCAATCCTCACTCGCACCGTCTATGAGAAAACCGTAGTATCTCTCAGGTGGATGAGGAACCCTACTAGATCTGCGGAGTGGTTGAGGTTCGTCGGATACTATTGGATCCTCCGGTTCTATCAAATCGTCAGTTGTAGTTTGTGCAGCTAGAACTTCTTCCAGTTCTACCTCATTACCACTAATTTCTTTCACAAGAAATTCCTTTTCTAAAATGGTGGCATGTTGAGCAACAAACACTTTTTGTTCCTCACTATGGTAGAAAAGGTATCCATGCGAATTCTTTGGATATGCTACAAACTTGCAAAGAACTGACCTTGCCTCGAGCTTGTCCATATTTTGCTTTTTGACATAGGCCGGACAACCCCATATCTTAACTCATTTAAGATATGGTCACTTTCCACTCCGTATCTCATATGATATTTTAGGCACTGATTTTGATGGAACTTGATTCAATAGGTATGCAGCTGTCTCAAGTGCATAACCCCAAAAGGAAATAGGTAACTCAGCAGTACCCATCATAGAGCGCACCATATCTAATAGAGTGCGATTCCTCCGCTCCGATACTCCATTATGCTGTGGTGTATACGGAGGAGTAAGCTGAGAGAGAATCACATTCTCTTTTAAATAGTCACGGAATTCCGTGCTCAAGTATTCTTCTCCCCGATCAAATCGAAGGATTTTAATAATTTTACCCGTTTGGTTCTCCACTTCGCACTTATATTCCTTAAATTTCTCAAAAGATTCAGATTTGTGTCTCATCAGAAACACATGTCTGTATCTTGAGAGATCATTGGTGAATATAATGAAGTATGAGAAACCATTCCTGGAATGTGTAGACATAGGACCGCATACATCACTATGCATCAGTCCTAAGAGTTCATTAGCTCTTTCTCTGTGTCCGGTAAATGAAGTTTTGGTCATTTTACCTTTGAGACATGACTGGCAAGTTTCATAAGATGTGAATTCAAACTGATTTAAATATTTATCTTTATGTAACTTAGCTAGTCTTGTCGCATTGATATGACCTAGTTTATAATGCCACAAGAAGGCTTCGTTCATTTCCGAACTTTTCCTCTTATGTGTGTTCTGTATGTTTAGAACTGTAGTTTGATTTAGAACGTATATACCGTTACATAACGTACCAAACCCAATCAACACTTGATTTAGGAAAATGTTCATAAAATTATCCTCTAATACAAAGTTATATCCTTCTTTATGCAACAAAGAAACTGATATAATATTGCACATCATGTTTGGTACGTAATAACAGTCGTTCAGAATCATTGTATTACCATTTGATAATACTAGGTGATATTCGCCAACAGCTTTGGCTGCAACAATTGATCCATTCCCTACTTTTAGAGACATATCACTCTTTCCCAGTTCTCTACCTCTTCTTAGCCCATGTGACAAATTACAAACGTGGGATCCTGATCCGGTATCCAATACCTAGGACATAGAGCAAACTGAGAAACATTTCTCGGTTATGAACACACCCGAAGAAGATGCATCAGCATGCTCCTTCTTCGTTCGGGCGGCATGGGATTCCGGGTATTCCCCTTTTCCTTGCTCAGACTTATAACAGTCATAAGATAGAGCGGAACAAACGTACCCTAGCCCAGTATAATAAGTGGGTTCAGTCAATATATCCGTATTATTATCTTGATTAAGGTGTGTCATTGGTCGCTACCTGGAGAGAGAGAGAAGGAAACGCTTTAGTGTGCGCTCTTTGCAAGATTAGATTGGTTATTATCTTATCTAATCAGCATGGCTCCCACTATTTTTATCAAATTTTCTTTCAAACCATAAAAGGTAAGATTAGCCAGGATTAATTACACCCTACAAGTTCGCCAATCGGTCAGCCAGGCAGGTATTGGTACTCCGAGGGAGTCTCCCCATGCTTTCGCATGGAACTAATTAAATAACCTCGTTTCCGCAGGGGCATAACCCCGTTAACAACTTTCTTAGACACCTACTGGATCGGCTAATTGTAAAGTGGAAAACTCTCCCAAGAGTAACACTTACTCGCAGTGGGTATCGGGATGCAACTATCTCATATAAGGTATGCAATCTCATTGCAAATTCAACACTTGAAATTCCCAATATTTGTTTTTACCCCTAGCAACTTATGAACTTAACAAGGTCAACAAATCATAAGCGCTAGCCATGTTTAACCCATTCATTTCATGATTGAATTAAACTCACCCGCACGACCCTTGACAAGATCAATAAGGCTGTACGACTACCCTAATCCAATCGCATCACATGCGGCAGATAAGCACTAATCAGCTACTGTATACTACGCCTTGACAAGGTCAACAAACGCAGCACGAATACTAAATAGCACTTATCTAAAATGACGGAGGGCTACGACTGGTTTTGAAGAAAACGTTTAACGTAATGAACTTGATATCATTGTAGAATCTAGTGTTTTGAAAAGGAGTGTTTTTTGTAGCTTTTGCTAGTTTTGCTAAATAGGTCACTCCCGATGAAGAGATCTCGGCTCTTTCCTCATCGAATGAGGTGCTGGATATTCATCAAGCCACTATGCAAAGAAAGAACTAGAGAAGCTATCAAAAACAAAACCAAGTGGGTTATAGCATTTGCTAGTTTTGCTAAAGAGGTCACTCCCAGTGAAGCGATTTTGGCTCTTTTCTCATTGAATGGGGTGCTGGATATTCATCAAGGATACCACTATGCAAAGCAAGAACTAGAGCTGCTTTTTTAAAATTTCAATTCTACAACATTTTTAGGTTTCTTTTCTTTCCATTAATCTCATTAATAAAGTCCCATCATTTATGTTTCCCTAAACATCACAGAAAAGAAACTAAAATAGAATGTACGCTTATGCCATCCTCATTCGCCACGGGCCCCGTCATGTACCGTTAGGTTACTTAACTAAAAAAAAGAGCGGGGGTTGGACTAGCGTGGGTACAAAACATAAGCAACGTTTATTATATATATCATATATATATAGCATTCGTCTCACGCAATTATATGATCATATCACAGACCACAAGCAGTAAAAGTCGACATATGAAATATTGGATATACTAGGAGATCCATGTTTTAAATTCAGCCAGTAATTAAAAACATGGATTCCACAGTCGTGATGAATAGCCAAATCCACATCCTTAGACCCCTACGAGAGCGGCAAGCAACCCTGCCAATTCTAGTGTTAGGAGACCCGGACTCGACTCCTCGAGATGGTTCCTACTGGACTCTAGAACCCGGTTACTTGTGCTTCCCGTCTTGGGTCTATCCTAATGCGGAAAGGTAAATAATATACATCAATGGTGACATCATCCTCAACCCGGAAGTGTCCTAATAAAAGAATATTATATACATTTAATTACATGAATGAAAATTAAAAAAACTCTCATCTTACGCAAAACCCCCGGCTATTCAATCACGACGATCCAATATAACATATCACAGCAACACATAACATCACATGTCATCAACGTAAATAAATATGTGTATCCCAAATTCCGTTGACATATAGCAACAAGATCGGGGATACCCTACATATTACACTTACGGTCGCAGAAAAGAAATGAAAAACTGCAATATTTAGAATCCGCATATCATTTAGACATCATAAACCTGGAATATCACATATTCCGAATTTCATGCCTAACCTATAAACCTTGCATTTTAGTCTCAAATTGAAAACTCTTTTCAATAAGCAGTTGGATAATTCAACAAGATTCCCGACTAGGTGTTCGCGTATTATACGTGATTGCGACGGAGTTTTGAACCGAATCGAAACTCCGTGGCAATCGATCAACCGAGACTAAAATGCTAGATTTAAAATTACAAACTATTTTTCACAAAACTAATTATTTTGGATTCTAAAAATTGTATCACATATCATCATAATCTATACGACGCTAAACATTTCGATCGATTCATCAAACACCCACAAATCACAGAGATCTCAACAACTTGAGTCTCATTAAAAACACCCAGAAAGTGCCAAATAAGACAATGGAGCAGCATAAGAAGCACGAGCCCATAATTCAACAAACTTGCGGTGGAACCGTGGCCAAACATGGGGTTAGGCCGCGGTTTCGCGGCGGTTTGAATGAATTTGGTCATCGTACTTCTTGAGACTCCATAGAATACCCTGCACAATTTTCTGCATATTTTTAATCTCAAAAATTTCAACTTTTAAAATATGGACAGAAACTTGTCAAAAACCGGCTTCGAAAATTCGATCGAACACTTTAACGTCGTAAAGACTTTTCCTAATGTTCTAGCTTGGCTCTGATACCATGAAAGTGTACCCTAGCACCGCCTCTTGGTCAAAACCGGCATCAAGCATGCAATTTTAAAAAATTGGGGTGCTAAGCTACGCTAACTAAGGATCAAACTAGATGATTAGGGTTTACATAATGATATCAAAAGAACTAATCTAAGAGATGGAGATTACAACCTTTGTAGACCGTGTCCTTCTCTTCTATAACTCCTGGTAGTAGTCCCTACAACTCCTCTAGGCTCCACTTGAAGAATGAATGGGCTTCCTTGTGATGACTTTCGTGCCAAAGATAATCCACCCGAAGCTCCTTTAATTCAAGTTACCTATTCACTAAACTCTTTTTAGTGAAGGAAACACCCTAAACTCAAGTGTTAATCAAGTATAGGATGGTGAAGTAGGGGTTTTAAGCTCACTAGGATTTGTCTAAAACCATATGGTTCACATCACATGTGATGATTTATGGTTTTGAGGTGGAGAAAGAAGAAGATGGTGAGAATGGAGAGAGCTCAAAAATGGCTAAGGCAAATGAACTTATGAACCAAGAGCAAGTGTAGAATGGCTTTATCTATTAACTCACTCATTGAAGTATGAATAAAAACCAATAATAAAACTCAACCATACTTCAATAGTGTTCACAAACAACTAAACAATTCTATAAAGCCATGTTTCACCCATCCCTCATATATCTCCCCATTTTCCACTTCATTTTCTATTTTCATAAAATAGAAAATGCAACCATGCTATATATATATATATATATATATATATATATATATATATTATGAGATTAATGGAGGAAAGAGCCCATAGGAGGGGATTTCCTCCTATGGCGTGGAAAAAATACAATCTCGACCATTTTTTCCGACGATCGGCACCCATCATCATCATCGTTATCATCTAAGATGTGCGTACACCAAATTTCATGTGATTCCACAACTTTTTCACCGTTGATTTAATGGGTTCAAAATTAGCGGTTTACCGACAATAGAACTTTTTACATTGCTAAATCAACGGTGAAAAAGTTGTAGAATCACATGAAATTTGGTGTACCCACATCTTAGATGATGATGATGAAGATGATGGGGGCCGATCGTTGAAAAAATTGGTGGAGGTTGTATTTTTTCCACGCCATAGGAGGAAATCCCCTCCTATGGCCTCTTTTCACCATTATTCTCATATTATATATATATATATATATATATATATATATATATATCACACACACACACGCATATATATATAAATATATATATATATATATGCGTGTGTGTGATATATATATATATATATATATATATATATATATATATATATATATATCACACACACACACACACACATATATATAAGAAAATAATTAGTGAGCATTGATATTAGTTAATATATAATTATATCAAATATAAATATATATCATATTATTAAATCAACATTTGATTTAATAATCCGATTATATCTCAAATAACCGACTAATATCATTTATCTGTATATCATATTATCAAATCAACACTTGATTCAATAATCCGGTTATATCACCTAAAACCTAACTGATATTAAATAACCACCAGATTAGAATACGGTATCACATACTCGTATTTAATTAGGCCTTCGCACATATCAACATATGTACCCTACCTCGTTTCGCTTGAACAAGGAAACTTCTGTGTGGGACTCTAAAGACTCGTCAATACGCCAGCAGTAAGTAATGATCACATCAGTTACCCACAAGCTGTCAGCGGTACTGGCTGGACTTAACGGCTACCCAGGTATTGAGCGAATAGAAAATCAACAAGAAAGCTTGTCCAAACTCCCATGAAGCCTATAAGTAACACTTACCGTATAGTCCGGTCTCTTCGTCTGATATGTCGCATATCGAGTATAGGGATCAAACCCTAATATCTTGATAAGTCATGCCGATGTATGGCTCATAACGGTTCGAAAAACTACTGATAAAACTTACCAGTAAATCTCATCAGCCCTGGCCAGGGACTTACTGTTATAGCCAATCGAGTATAGTGCAACATCAACTCCCAATACCGGGAGAGACGAAACCCCTCCTATCGCTGACTGCCTCCATGTGACTCGGGACTGTACCCAAAATCCACCTGTTTGCACGACTCCTTTGAGCCGTGGTAGGGAGGAAATCAAAGCACAATAGGAACCACACAAGACACTATGATAATCTTAGGTCTACAGACTAACCTGTATCAGTGTCACCAGAGAACTGCTATCTGACGATAGGTATAGTACCATCTAGGAGTTCTCGGCGAGTCTTGTTTGGTGTACCCATTCTCTAATGAACACCTGTGTACAATCTTTGATGTCAAACACCAATGGTTATGGGATCAACCATCGCCCCTTACAGGGTTAAGAAACGTACACACTAGTCTACTCTGGAATATCGATGCCCCATCTCGATACTCTCTCGACTAGGAACAGTTAAAGAATGTGCTTGTGGACTACAAAAGTCCCAGTAGTATCATCCATATCATAGGCCTGATAGCCAAGCAAACATCCTAAAGGCTTTATCAACATGTATCAGAGAGACAATATAATAATATTAGTGTACATGTTAAGATAAAGAGCAACCAGATAACATACTATCATGTTGAGCAAGAAAGTCCTCTATATATATGTCCAAGCATCCACTATATCATACAATAATGGCCTCTAGGGTATGCATATTCCTAACAGATACATGGCCTCTCTTGTGCCAATATTACAACTCTGAGCGCAAACAGGTTTTGTAATTTAAATGTAATTCATTGTTTAGTATATAATTTATTTTTAGGTGTTGCTTAATTAGAAAACTAAATCTGATTGTGTTGTGCAGAAACTGTAAGTCCATGTCACGCACTCCACGAACTTGCGGGGAGGCGGAATATATGAAAAACGATTATCAAAGCTTCGTAACACGGACTTGAGCGCATGAATCGTAATCTAAACCATTGCTAACTATCTACTTGAGGTTTAACTACTCGGATACGAAGTTATACCTCACGTTACATGTCCTTCGGGTCTTCATCGCTGTCCTCCACTCCTCGTAGGCTCCTTGGAACATCGGCAACTTCACGGCCTCCTCGAATCAAAGACGATCCACCCGAAAGTTCCTACGCCAAGCTTAATCTCAAACTTGAGATAACTAGGTTGCTTAAAGTGCTAATCTAAGCTACCTAGGGGATATAGAGTGAGGTTATGGATGTATTAGTCTAGCTAACCCTTGATCTCAACACATGAGAGGTTGGGGTTAGGGTTTGAAGAGAGAGTGAGCTTGAGGAGAGAGAAGGTGAAGATGAGAGTGAGAATAAAAATCCTTCTCACTTGAATATATGATACATAATGAATTATCAAATAATATCAATTAAATGATTATTCACCATGCTTCATTTATACAAGGAGAGTGATTCATCATGTGAGTCATTAGATCATTAATTATGCATTAATGATATGATGAATCATATGAATGAGTCACAAAAGCAATTAATGAAAATGCCACCTTAACCCCTCATGTCACATCCTTCTAGAAGCTTCTCGGAAATTACGAGAATGCCCCTCGCATCCGTGAAAACACGGAAAAACTTTAGACTGTATAAATCCAATAACCTGATACTAGAATCTGGCTTAAACCAAAGCCGGCTAGTAAAAACTGTCCGAAAAGTCGTACGTGCGTAAACACGCGTATGCGTCCGAACCCTTGTCGTAAAACTATACGACCTCTATATCATTTCGCCTGGAGCATGGAAACTCTCTGTGTGGGACTCTAAAGACTCGACACTACGCTGGCAGTGGGTTTAACCACAGACCGCAAGCGGCACTAGCTGTACGTAACGGTCCCCGGGTAGATGTCGATAAGAAGGTCGATGAAGAAAACCATCCGAACCCCTACTGAGCCTGATGTGACAATCTCCGTACAGTCCGGTCTGTTCGTCTAAGACTATCGCATATCAAGCCTAGGGGACGGCAAGCGTCAGTCCCCTAATAGCTGTATAAGTCGTGTCGGAGCGAAGCCCATTACACCCTGAGAAGCTACTGGAACCTACCAGTATATCTCGCTTGCCCTGGCCAGGGACTTTGCGTAATGGCTCTCTGACACAGTGCGATATCATCTCCCAATACAGGGAGAGACGAATTCTATCCAACCGCCACTGCCTCCAAGTGCTCGGGACTGCACCCAACTGCTACCTGTTTGCATGACTCCTTTGAGCCGTGGTAGGGTAGCAATCTAAGAACAGTGGGACACACTCGAGGCGAAGTAGCTGTGTCAAGTCTGCGGACTATGCTGTACTCATGTCACCTGGGAACTGTTAACTGACGGTGGGTATAGTACCAACCAACAGTTCCCCTACGAGTCCTGTCCGGTGTACTCGTAACCTAACGAGCACCTGTGTACTATCTCCAGTACGACGTACTGATGGCAATGGGACAGACCATCTCCCCAACTGGGATGAGAAGCGTACACAATAGTCTACTCTGGAGTATCGATGCCCTGTCTCGATAATCCTTATGACTAGGGACAAGTATAGGATGTTGCTTATAGACTACCCAGCCCCCACTAGTGTGACTGCCATCACAACGCTGGTAATCAAGCAAAGAACCTATGGGCTCTACTAATATGTATAAGTGATACGTCACAAGAAACATATGCACATATTAAAGTAGACTCAAACCAAGTAGCATACTACCATTTTTAGCAAGACTGTATATATACAACAGTGAATATCCCAAGCTTCCATTAAGTAATATACATGCTAGTATGATACAATAATGGCCCCTGGGGCATATACACTAACAATCTCCCACTTGCACTAGGGCCATGAGCTGGCATATCGTAGACCTATCATCTCGAATAGCCTCTCGAACTGCGTCTGAGGAAGGGCCTTTGTGAATAGATCAGCAATGTTATCCTCCGTCTTTACTCTCTTCACCTCGATCTCCCGGCGATCGACGATCTCCCTGATCAGGTGATACCGCCTTAAGATGTGTCTGGACTTCTGATGGGACCTGGGTTCCTTCGCTAAAGCTATAGCGCCGTTGTTGTCACAATACAGAGGTATTGGATCAACACTGGTAGGAACCACCTGAAGTTCTGTGAGGAACTTCTTCATCCAGACAGCTTCTTTTGCGGCATCGCAAGCAGCTATGTACTCCGCTTCCATTGTTGAGTCAGCAACGGTCTCTTGTTTGGAACTCTTCCAACAGACCGCCCCTCCATTGTGGGTAAAGACATAACCCGACATGGATTTGGAGTCATCTTTGTCACTTTGGAAGCCGGAGTCGGCAAAGGCCTCAATCTGGAGGTCTTTTCCGCCATACACTAAAAACATATCTTTAGTCCTCCTCAGGTACTTAAGAATGTTCTTTACTGCTATCCAATGATTCTCCCCTGGGTTTGCTTGATACCGGCTTACTACGCTCAATTCGTATGCTACATCTAGTCTGGTACATAACATCGCATACATTATAGAGCCTACCGCTGAAGCGTAGGGTATAATCGACATGCGATCCCTTTCCAAATCAGTCTTGGGAGACATATCTTTGGAGAGGGTGATTCCGTGACAAGCCGGTAGGTTACCGCGCTTAGAATCTTCCATACTGAATCTTTTCAATATGGTGTCTATGTACCTGGAATGTGAAAGTCCCAACATCCTCTTTGATCTATCACGATAGATCTGGATCCCCAGAATGTAGGTGGCATCACCCAGGTCTTTCATGGAGAATTTATGTGACAAGAATCTCTTGACTGACTGTAACATAGGAATATCATTTCCTATTAGGAGAATGTCATCCACGTACAAGACGAGAAATACTACAGCTCTCCCTACAATCTTACTGTATATGCATGGTTCATCTGGATTTTTGATAAAGTCAAATTCTTTGACAGCATCATCAAAACAGATGTTCCAACTCCGTGATGCCTGCTTTAGTCCATAAATAAACTTAAGCAGCTTGCATACTTTACTGCTGCTCCCACTCTGAATGAATCCCTCTGGCTGATCCATATAGACGCTTTCTTCCAAATTTCCATTTAGAAAAGCCGTCTTTATGTCCATCTGCCAGATCTCATAATCGTGGAAGGCAGCAATAGCAAGAAGGACCCTAATGGATTTTAGCATAGCTATTGAAGAAAAGGTTTCGTCATAGTCCAAACCAGGTCTTTGACGGAAACCCTTTGCAACAAGTCTAGCTTTATAGGTTTCAACCTGTCCATCTACACCAATCTTCTTTCTGAAGATCCATTTGCATCCTACGGGTTTTACCCCATCTGGAGCAATGTCCAAAGTCCATACTTTGTTAGTGTACATGGACTCCATTTCGGTCCGCATTGCATCCAGCCATTTTACTGAGTCACCGCTCTGAATGGCTTGCTGGAAGCTAGTAGGCTCATCATAGTCAATAGTGCAATCCTCTCTATCCCCGTCACTGAGAAAACCGTAGTATCTCTCGGGCGGATGAGACTGCCTACTACTCCTGCGGAGTGGCGTCGGGATGTTCAGTTCTTCTTGAACCTCTGGTTCTACCATACTTTCAGTGATGTTTTGTGGTTCTGGAATTTCTTCCAGTTCTATTTCGCTCCCACTCTTCTGATTTTCCAAAAATTCAGTTTCCAAGAAGCGGGCATGTTGAGAAACAAAAACCTTTTGTTCCTCTGCATAATAGAAACAATATCCTATGGAGTTCTTTGGATATCCCACAAACTTACACTGTACTGAGCGTGCCTCGAGTTTGTCCGCATGCTGCTTCTTTACAAAAGCTGGACATCCCCATGTCTTAAGATACTTAAGACTGGGTTTCTTCCCACTCCACATCTGATATGGTGTGGTAGGCACAGTCTTGGTTGGAACTCGGTTCAAAAGATATGCAGCTGATTCTAGTACATATCCCCAGAATGATCGCGGTAACTCAGCATTACTCATCATGGAACGAACCATATCCAATAGGGTTCGATTCCTCCTTTCCGATACACCGTTATGTTGTGGTGTGTATGGAGGAGTAAGCTGAGAGAGAATTGAGAGAGAATTCCATTCTCTTTTAAGTAACCTAGGAATTCGGCACTTAAGTATTCACCACCTCGATTAGATCTCAGTGTCTTGATACTTTTGCCGGTCTGTTTTTCTACTTCATTCTTGTATTCTTGGAATTTCTCGAAGGCCTCGGATTTATGTTTCATTAAGAAGATATATCCATACCTAGAGAAATCATCCGTAAAAGTAATGAAGTAGGAATAACCACCTCGCGCATGTGTAGACATTGGACCGCACACGTCACTGTGGACGAGTCCCAAGAGCTCGCTCGCTCTTACTCCGTATCCAGTAAACGGAGTCTTTGTCATCTTTCCTATGAGACAAGATTCACAGGTAGCATAAGATTGATATTCGAACGGATTCAAATATCCTTCTCTATGTAACTTAGTCAACCTTCTATCATTTATGTGACCTAGTCTACAATTCCATAAGAAAGCCTGATTTAATTCCGGAGACTTTCTTTTAAGTGTGTTCTGGACACTGAAAATCTGAGCTTGATTTAATACGTATACTCCGTTTTGTAATGTACCTGACCCAATCATAACTTGATTTAGGTGGATGTGAACCACATCTCTTATAAAAGTAAAATCATATCCTTCTTTAGAAAGTAAGGATACAGATATGATATTACAAGTAGTACCTGATACATAAAAACAGTTACGCAGAATCAATATCTGCCCAGTTGTCAGTCCAAGATGATATTCCCCTACGGATTCAGCATCCATGCTCATTCCGTTAGCAACTGTGAGAGTCATATCACCTCTCCCAATAACCTTACGGTTTCTCAGAGCCTGTAATGAATTACAGATGTGAGATCCTGACCCGGTATCCAATACCCAGGAAGTAGGGTTAACTGACATACAGTTCTCTATTACAAACACACCTGAAGCTGAAGCCACAACATGCTTCGAATCCTGGCTACTGGCTTTGCTAGCCCTGCAATCCTTCTGCCAATGTTCATTCCCGTAACAATAGGAACGTCCCTCTTTTACTACATTCAGTCCTGAAACTTTTGCCCTTCTCTTTCCTTTTACTTCCCTGGTTTCCTTCAGGGTAGAAGGCAGAGGCTGTAGAATTAAGTCAGTATCTGACTCGTTTCCAAACGTGGTCTCCAGGTCCTGGAGCTCATTAATACAGCTAGTCATTGTAAGGACATTGTCCCCTACAGATGACCCGTCAGCCAACCTCACTTGAATTAATTCGTTTAAGGTCTTATATCTTGCGATATGAGTTTGCTCTCCATATAAATCTTTGTTATGGAGAAAGATGGAAAATAAGTCCATCTTCTCGTGCTGCTTCTGGTATACACCATCAACTGAAGCTAACACGAGGCACTTGGCTTTCTCTTTATCCTTTTCCCTTATCTGACGGATATCCATATCCGCGACAGTGGAAACTGGACCTGGGACGGCGGGATCTTGAGTAGTAATAGGGTGGTCCAGCTTGTCATAGGCAATGGACATCTGGACAGACCTTTGCCAGTCATATAAGTTAGATACAGTCAAATTATTATCTAGATGTAACCTATGTGTGGTCACAAGGTCGCTGCAATTAAGAGAGAGAGAAGAAAACTATTAGCATGATGCTCTTGCAAGTTTAGAGTGGTTTTTAATTTATCTAAACAGGATGGCTCCCACTGTTTCTCGAATCCCTCCTCAAACCATAAAGGAAGAACTAGCCAGGACTATTCTCACCGTACAATACTTGCTTAACCGTTCAGCCAGGCTAGTGTCGATACTTCGAAGGAGGTTTTCCAACGCTTTCGCGAAGTTCCTTAATTAAATAACCTCTTTTCTCTGGGGGCGTAGCCCCGCTGACACCTTTCTTGACACCTACTTGGTTTATAGCATTGATCGTTTAAGTGACGAATCTCCTGATAAGTAGTATATACTCACAATAGGATCGGGATCCAAAATATCATCGTATGATAATGTTGAAGGAATCCTACCAACATTCATCAAATTCCAAAATGGTATGCATCTCTCTGCAAATTTCAGTTTCTTTAGAAATTCCCGATATTGATTTTTGCCCCATGCTCTTATGACCTTGACTTTAGTCAACAAATCATAAGTCACATGTCAAGTTCTACCCGTCATTATCCAGGTTAATTTGAACCCACCCGTACATACCCTTAACTTTAGTCAACAAGGTAATACGACTGTCCCAAACCAACGCATCTATCTATACTACATATAAATACCCAACAGCTACCAAACACTGTGCCTTGACTTTAGTCAACAAACACAGCTTGAATACTATTGACTATCTATATGAAATGACAGAGGGCTACGAACGGTTTTGGCAAAACCGTGAACGTAGTGTACTTGATATAATCGAAGGAACCTAATACTTTTTAAAAGGAGTGGTTAAAGCTCCGCAATTAAAAAATATGCTCTTTTTAAATAACCGAGTGGTTTCTTTTAAATTTATTCCAACGATTAAACTTTGGTTTATTTTCTTTGCATTATAATAATGCGTCCCATCATTAATCTTATCATTTGCAGAAAACAACGAAAATACCACGTCCTCTTATGCCATCCGCATTCGCCACGGGGTCCCGTCATCACCCGTTAGGTTACTTAACTAACGACAGAGCGGGGGCTGGGCTAGCGCGGGTGTAAAACATAAGTGACGTCTAATAGCTATTTATATATAGATATTGTACATTCGTCAGACGCAATAATAAGATTCCAGATCACAGATGAACTTTATTGGATATTCTAGCAATCAGCATTTTGCTTTGAGCCTGCAATAAAAGACGGATTACACAGTTGTGATGAATAGCCATTACCCCACCCCAGACCCCTACGGGTACGGCAAACTACCCGCCAAGTACCAGAAGTGAAGCGGTCTGCCTCAACACTTCAAAGTACCCGGTAGTTTGTGCACCCCACCTTGGATCTATCCTAGGAGCAAAAACAGTAAAAAGAATAATACAACTGTGGCTACAACCGCAACCTGGATGTGCCCCGCAAAATAATATTACAACTTATTTCATTTACATCGAATGAATGAATTTAAAACGCATCTCAAACCCCGGCTAATCATCACAACATCCCAATCAAGTTCATATACACAAACAGTAAACATTTCAGAAATATGCAACCCCCTGCCAACCGACATACTAGCAGTTAGGGGAGGTTTACGAACACATTAAACATTACAGATAAAGACCCAATTAGCAAATATCTTAGAATATCGATCGACTTCCCTTTTCCGTGTCTATCCAAAAGCAAACCTTCACTGAAGTAACCTGGATAGAAAAAGAACATACAGGAAAACAAAAAACCAGAAATTATGAATTACTGTGAAACTCCGAGTTAACTCGGCGTTGACTCGGCGGCGGATCCGCGGCCGAAGCCCTCTATTGCCGCGGATCCGCAGCCGTTTTGCCGAGTTAGGGGCTCGTATTTTCCCAGTATTCTTACAATTCCCTGCTGTGAATTTTAAGGTATATCAAATTATTTTTCAGACACTTTAAAAATTAACAGAAACTAGGAATATCCGGGTTTTTGTTTTCGTGTTTTCCGTCGATCGAACTTCTAATCAGTTGCTAATAAGCTAGTAATGGTTTAGTTGGCTCTGATACCACCGTAAGTCCATGTCACGCACCCCACGAACTTGCGGGGAGACGGAATATATGAAAAACGATTATCAAAGCTTCGTAACACGGACTTGAGCGCATGAATCGTAATCTAAACCATTGCTAACTATCTACTTGAGGTTTAACTACTCGGATACGAAGTTATACCTCACGTTACATGTCCTTCGGGTCTTCATCGCTGTCCTCCACTCCTCATAGGCTCCTTGGAACATCGGTAACTTCACGGCCTCCTCGAATCAAAGACGATCCACCCGAAAGTTCATACGCCAAGCTTAATCTAAACCTTGAGATAACTAGGTTGCTTAAAGTACTAATCTAAGCTACCTAGGGGATATAGAGTGAGGTTATGGATGTATTAGTCTAGCTAACCCTTTATCTCAAAACAATAGAGGTTAGGGTTAGGGTTTGAAGAGAGAGTGAGCTTGAGGAGAGAGAAGGTGAAGATGAGAGTGAGAATAAAAATCCTTCTCACTTGAATATATGATACATAATGAATTATCAAATAATATCAATTAAATGATTATTCACCATGCTTCATTTATTCAAGGAGAGTGATTCATCATGTGAGTCATTAGATCATTAATTATGCATTAATGATATGATGAATTATATGAATGAGTCACAAAAGCAATTAATGAAAATGCCACCTTAACCCCTCATGTCACATCCTTCTAGAAGCTTCTCGAAAATTACGAGAACGCCCCTCGCATCCGTGAAAACACGGAAAAACTTTAGACTGTATAAATCCAATAACCTGATACTAGAATCTGGCTTAAACCAAAGCCGGCTAGTAAAAACTGTCCGAAAAGTCGTACGTGCGTAAACACACATATGCGTCCGAACCCTTGTCGTAAAACTATACGACCTCTATATCATTTCTCCTGGAGCATGGAAACTCTCTGTGTGGGACTCTAAAGACTCGACACTACGCTGGCAGTGAGTTTAACCACAGACCGCAAGCGGCACTAGCTGTACGTAACGGTCCCCAGGTAGATGTCGATAAGAAGGTCGATGAAGAAAACCATCCGAACCCCTACTGAGCCTGATGTGACAATCTCCGTACAGTCCGGTCTGTTCGTCTAAGACTATCGCATATCAAGCCTAGGGGGCGGCAAGCGTCAGTCCCCTAATAGCTGTATAAATCGTGTCGGAGCGAAGCCCATTACACCCTGAGAAGCTACTGGAACCTACCAGTATATCTCGCTTGCCCTGGCCAGGGACTTTGCGTAATGGCTCTCTGACACAGTGCGATATCATCTCCCAATACCGGGAGAGACGAATCCTATCTAACCGCCACTGCCTCCAAGTGCTCGGGACTGCACCCAACTGCTACCTGTTTGTACTACTCCTTTGAGCCGTGGTAGGGTAGCAATCTACGAACAGTGGGACACACTCGAGGCGAAGTAGCAGTGTCAAGTCTGCGGACTATGCTGTACTCATGTCACCTGGGAACTGTTAACTGGCGGTGGGTATAGTACCAACCAACAGTTCCCCTACGAGTCCTTTCGGGTGTACTCGTAACCTAACGAGCACCTGTGTACTATCTCCAGTACGACGTACTGATGGCAATGGGACAGACCATCTCCCCAACTGGGATGAGAAGCGTACACACTAGTCTACTCTGGAGTATCGATACCCTGTCTCAATAATCCTTACGACTAGGGACAAGTATAGGATGTTGCTTATAGACTACCCAGCCCCCACTAGTGTGACTGCCATCACAACGCTGGTAATCAAGCAAAGAACCTATGGGCTCTACTAATATGTATAAGTGATACGTCACAAGAAACATATGCACATATTAAAGTAGACTCAAACCAAGTAGCATACTACCATTTTTAGCAAGACTGTATATATACAACTGTGAATATCCCAAGCTTCCATTAAGTAATATACATGCTAGTATGATACAATAATGGCCCCTAGGGCATATACACTAACAGAAACAGGCTGATCAAAATAAGGAGAATAGGAAGTTGGCGAAGGGGAATCGCCCCACTTATACAGGTGGCTCGAGAACATTACTCGTGCCATGGAGATATCGGTAAATTACAATAAATCTATTTTTATATAATGCAATATTAAGATTTATTTTATAATATATGTAATTTTTTGGCGAATTGCAGAGAGCTCAGACCCTGGCACAGGGTGGTACACCGAGCATGTTGACCGCGTATCTTGCCGTCCACGGCATCTCGACAGTTCCCGCCACGGACGAGCTTCGATTCCCCAACACCGCTACTCAGGAGTATTGCGTAAGTATTAATATTTATTCTAATTCGAATGAAATTTTTGTTTTGATAAGTTCAAATTTAAATGATATACTTATATTTTAATGGTTAATGTGGGTGTAGGAGCGGGTGGTGGAGCAGGAGGAGGCATCGGAGATCGATTTTAGTGGACTGACCGATCCGATGCTGCTGATCCCAGTCATAAACGCCGCACACGGAGGGCACCACGGAGGTTGGGAGAGAGACCGAGGATTGGATCCTAGCAGGGCCCATATGAGGTTGGTCTCCACTCCTGCGGTTACTTCCCCTACCCCCCCCCCCCCCGTGAGCGACGTCTGGAATATGATATTGCCGTCTTGAAGACCACCATCGAGGAATTGAAGAAGATGTTGGTACGTATATTACTTAATAGTAAAATATTATCACATTATACATAGTAACACATGCAATATTAGGAGCTTGAGCATATTTGGTTGTAGACTTAGTTTTGATTAATCATACTTACATAAAACTATCTAATTAAAATAAATGACGATTTTCTAAACTAGATACCCAAAGTAGGCCTAAGTCCCTAAATATTCTTAGATTGGGATTTCGCAATAATTTGATAATGATACGAATTTGACTAAAATCTAATACACCGTTCTTACTCGTTTATTACACACAAAATTTACAGATTCGACGAGCTATTTCGGCTGCAGTTCCACATGCATCTCCTTCGGCTGTGGCTCCGCAAGCCACTGTCTTAGCTGTTGTTGCGGAGAACACTCCTCCAGCTCCACAACCCGCTCAGACTCCCGCACAGTCCGCTCCTTCATTAGTCGAGTTTTTGACGACTCAGGGTTTCGCTGCGGAGCAGATGCACCAGATTACGGCGATTATCAAAGGTGGAGGAGCTGGACCGAGCTAGGGTAGTTTTATTTATATTTTTGAGGATGTATATACTTATCTGATACATATTGTATATATTTTGGACGATATTGATGGTTGTTTGCTTGTTCATGATGACTTAGATTGATATCGTATCATATTTGTTTATTTCTTTTATATATTATGCGTGAGATGTTGGTTATGAATATTTCTGCGTTTGGTTATATGATATATATATTATTGTACACAGAGCGGGGAAAAACTGAAAGCCCCTTTTTAAATAAAACCTTGATATTTTGTCCCTACGGATTAATCCGTAGGTACAAGATTTGCCCCTACACATTTCGCCGTGGGGACAAAATATCAGAATATCTGATATTTTGTCCCTGTGGACTCAGTAACAGGGGTAAAACTTGCCCCTACGAATTAATCCGTAAGGGCATTTATTTGGACCTACGGATAAATCCATAGGGGCATTTATCAGGCCCTACGGATAATTCCGTAGGTACACGTATTTTATTTTATAAACCAATAAATTAAATAAAGATTATGTTCCTACGGAGTTATCTGTATGGATAAACGTCCCTATGGAATAAGGCGTAGGGGCAATTATTATTTCGAAGGGGTATGTTCAAGACGAAAACTTGCACCTGCTGTCTTTGGACCTACGGAGGAATTTTTTGTCCCTACGGACATATCCGTAGGGCAGTGGTTTGTCCCAACGGCTAAATCCGTAGGGGCAAACGATTACTGTAGTAGTGCATAAGGAAAATAGAAAAGGAGTGTGCATCAGATTGATCTCATCTCTAAAAATAAAAATTACAAACCGCCCGATGTATTCACCTAAAAAACAATAATCTAGAAAGAATAATTTGATAGCTTTTTATTAGAAATATTAATATTAAATTGAAGAGTTTACAATAATCCTTTACTATTACTACTAATCCCGAAAGGGATAAAGCATCACAAATTAAATTGAAGAGAAAAGAAAAGGACAAAAAAAAGTAACAAATTAAATTTCACAAAACTAAATGGGAAGGAATAAAAGCCGGAAGAACGTAGCTAAAGAGGGAAACCAAATCTTAATTACCGGCTGCCTTCCTTGAAGCCGATATTATTGTTTTTATTTTTAAAGTTTTTCTTTATTGAAACCGAAACCAAGCTACAAAATAAAACCCAAACGCGAAAACCCTAATTACAGATAATTACCAAAAAATTCTTAAAACGAAATATATTTTGAATAATAAAACTAAATCCTAAAATTCGATATTATCTAAATACGCCATAAACTTTAAAATTCCCGTATACCCTCTAAACGATGTCGGATCGCGATTCAGCGGGACATAAGACGTTAGTCGCCAAGTGGCCCGTCCTTCAAAAATGGTGAACGTCCTGCCGTGTCCGGATTGCCAAAGAAAAAATTGATTGGAGCTATGAATCAAAAGTTATGACTGATTGAAGATGGATCCAGCGGTTGGGCTTCCAATTTGCCCATTTAGATTTTTTTTTATCTAAACGAACCAGATATTCTTGCACCATCTGCTCTACATCACATAAGATTAAAAAAAATCATGGCCGCACGGGGCACCACCATAGCCAGAGAGTTGGGGGATGCATGGATGATCCAAATCTTTCATCACAAATCAAAACACAACCCAACCGTAGAGCCTTTCTTGTTATCCACTATTTTGTAGTTGTCGGGTTGAGATCATAGATTTGATGATAGCCGCAGGGTCGAAGTTCCTGGATGTGTGTGATGTGTGCATAGATTAAGACTTACGGACTAGTGCAAAAAAAAAAAAAAAATCAGGTGTGTTGAAGGATGGGGTTGAATCCGTACCCGTCCGTTAATCTATGGGTAAAGGTTTGGCCCAAGACCTACCCGATACGGCATTGGGCGGGTCTGGAAGAATGCATAAATATTGTACGCATGTTTTAAATTTTTAAAATCACGCGTGCATCATGTTTGGATGGTTAGGGTTAAAATCCATGGGAATGATTTTAGGATTAAAATATTTTGGTATGTATATGCATTCCAAAAGTAAAATTCCAATGTATTTGGGTAACATAATACGGGTATACCGGGGGCGCTTCCATAATAAAATAATATGTCCCCAGACACCATATCTCCATGACTTCAAGAGCGTGCCAGGCCTAGCTAGTTAGTGTGATCTCCATCAACGCAAACAACAGCTGCAAGCGATGAGAACCTCGTCAACGGCCATCTCGACCTGCACCCACTCCGAGTCGCGTACATGCACAGCTGGGCGTCCCCGCCGGCGCCTGCAGAGAGGCCGAGACGACCGGCGAGGCCTACCCCAATTAACTGCAAGGCCGCACGTACGTCGAGCTAACTATGGATCGCCAACCACACCGTCCTCTTCTTCGAGAACTCCCTCGATCGGCGACAACATCCACATCGACTCATGTCATGTCATCATCAGACACGTGCTTTGTAGCCCGGTCGTCGGTGATAGTGCACCCTCACCAGCCTCTCCATCGGCCTTCGACGACACCACCGCCCGCGGCTTACCACGTACAGGGCCGTGAGCACCAATTAACTTTCCCAATAAAAACTGGCTTCAAAAAGAAATGGCAAAATAAAGAATCAATCTTGCATGAATTCACAATATATAGTACTGTCTGATTATTAAAACGATAAGCTGGCAGGTTATCATCATCGCAGCGATCACCACGGCCATAAAGTTCAGACGTTCTATGCCAGCAATTATTATTTCAAACAAATTGCAATTTGCAATCGAGACATTAATTAAGAAGCAGTTTCAATATATATTTTGTTAGCCAGCTAGGGATCCGGAGTTTATAACACTTAAAATACATTTAAGATACAAAAAAATTCTAACATCGAAGAAGAAAAAGACGCCCCGGAGAAGTTGTAGACCGTGGAGGCGGGGCAAGAGTCCGACGATGATGGATGTGCGTATCATTGGAGAATTTGGATATTCATAACCCATGAACATTTTGTTTTTGTGTTAATCAATTTGAGAATTTGGATGTAAACAATTCAATTATTTGTTAATCAATTATATATTTTGGTTCCTTTTAAGTTTTATTTGCACGTTACAACGGTATTATTTATGAAATTTTTACAAAATATGAATTTCTTATGTAAATTTATTTTCATAGTCGTGTCTAAAAAATGAGTACCCTAATTAGGTAGGTAGCTACCGAACGGTTAAACCCGGCATGTACCCAAAGCCGCCCGAACCTGTCGGGTACCCATTTCGGTATGCAGCATTTAAAAACTTGCATGGAATAGCAGGTTCGAGTGCAAAAGTTCTTAAAAACTCATCCAACCAGTCCGGTGCAAATTTACGACTTTCTATTTCCAATAATTAAAATTTGGCAATTTACAACTTTCTTGGTCTGAGAGAACCAAGAGCAGCATGACACTTACAGGTCTAATGAATTTCATAAGGATTGAAAATGTAAACAATTAAACTCATAATGAGTAGTGGACAGTGCCGCTATGAAATTGACATAAATAAATAATATTGGCATGACATATTATATTGATCATAATATTTTTCTTACAATTCACATGTAAATATTTAATCATCACTGAACATCTATGCACATGCTTCCTAATATGTTCAAAATTAAGGGGGGGAAAAATCAAATCAACACACTTTTCTACAAATAATTTTACATCGATCTAATATACACATGCAAGAGATCGACTACCTACCTCATGCATGCTATTGGTATATATCTTCACAACCAATACCAATATTTTCAAGACAATTTATACAAGCTTTGTTTTGCAACTAAAACCAATCGAAACAAGTTTTCTAAAATTTCGTCGGGAATATTCTTTTCCAAGACTAAGTTTTTTCAATGCAACACCTTTGAATGGCCTTGGCCTGGGCTTGGACCTGAATCTTTGATGCCTCCAATTGAACTCACTTGAGAGCTATGCCCTTCTCCTCCTGAGCTCGGACCTTGGTTAATTTTAGCCAACTTAACAAAGTGATCTTTCTTCATTAATGACCCTTTAAGCTCTTCATTATTCATAATTGGCCTAGCTTCAACATAGAGAATGAGGCAAGTAATTACCATTAGAATAAGGACAAGAGCTTGGTGCCTTTTAGCCATTTTGATCTTGCTTAATTTCTTGTGACCAAGTACAAGGAGAAGTTTATTTTTTCAAGCTTTCTATTTATAGAACTTGGTAGGGATTCTTCCATATAGGCCCTTTGACATGCTACCCTCTATATATCTAACCCCTTGATTATGCGTATTCGTATACATGCATTTCATATTTGCAAAAAGAATTTAGTCTTTTCAAGTTAAATAGAATAGAAGATTTAACACACCTTTTCCCTAGACTCATATTATGGTCAATAACCACTGAATAAAATGTTGAACTTTTATTAGTTTTGAGTTAATTTGATGTTTTAATTTCACTAGTTAATATCTTTAATTTTACTTTCAATCCCAAACATGAGTACAAGTGTGATGTGGTCAACACACAAAACTTCAATGTGCATTCTTCTTTGGACTTTGTATGCGTGCAATTTTTCAAAAGAAAACTTCAAAATTTTCCTATTCCAGACACGATTGTGTGAATTTTGTATAATTTTAGACCAGAGCCGTATATTCAACAATTTCTTCAAAAAACATCATCTTTAATTAGGAACTACTCATTTGAGTTTTAAGTCTACTGCCGAAAGATGGACATTTTTTTTAGTTATTTTAGATAATGTCATATTGTTGTGATCGGTCGTTTGCCTTTAACGTGGTTAACTCTACACTGACTGTAACATGCTTGAGGTTTCAGCTAAAGAAGATATCAGCTCAATTGAGATCTGAACATTAAGTTTTGTCCTTTTTAACCAATCTCATTTTGTTGGAAGAAGGGGTAGACAAATAGCTAGGAAAACCTTTGTTGTAATAAAATGTTTAAAGATTTAATTTATGATTGTATAGGGTACTTGTTTGTACATTTTAAAAGCTAAACACCTAGAGGGGATTTAGTAAACATCACAATCAATTAATAGATTAAAAAATTCATCTATTGAGCACATGTGAGGGAAGCCCATTTAGGAAACAACATGGAGAGTTCTTGTAAGCATGAAGTGAGCGCATGAGACAAAATTATCGAAGTGGGAGTCCAATTGGAAAACTTTGGTGGAGAGAATGAAATTCATGAGAGTAACATCTATGCTTGGAAAATTGAAGTACACTGTCTAATATTTTATAAAGGTTTAACTAAATCGTGGGGAGCTCTAATCCAGCCACATCATGCATGAAAAATATAATGTTAGTTTTTTGAGACCATAACCTAAGTTGAGTACTTAAATATGAATTAGCTTTTGACAAAAATGGTGCCTTGAGAACCAAGAGATTAGCATTGGCATGAGGAAATTTGAGCTTATATTTTTCTCAATT
This sequence comes from Agapanthus africanus, assembly GCA_030015575.1. Classification (NCBI taxonomy): domain Eukaryota; kingdom Viridiplantae; phylum Streptophyta; class Magnoliopsida; order Asparagales; family Amaryllidaceae; genus Agapanthus; species Agapanthus africanus. The sequence continues at coordinate 279,503,359 of CM057342.1, forward strand.
TGTTTGTAATGTTTTGAAAAGTATCCTCTTCATGAGTGGATAAGGAAATTTGTAATGCAAGCTGTATGATTAGATGAAAAAGGAAATCCTTCTTCCCCTACATAAAAATCCTTGCTTTATGCATATAGAAAAACAATTAGAGTAATATGGATCTTAAAAGTTGCATGCATTGACTTGACCGAAACAACTAACGGTGAGGATTTCATACTCTTGATGCATGACTTATAAGCCCCCAATCGTCTAATTTTTTTATACACATACATATTTTTACGTATAGAACATGACGTAAAAATCTGATCGTTGATCCAACGGTCGGATTTGTCCATCTCATTTTATCTCACCATATCGCTACCCTCCAAAACACACACACACACACACACACACACACACACACACACACATATATATATATATATATATATATATATATATATATATATATATATATATATATATATTTATATATACATATATATATATATATATAAAAGAAAACAATAAACTGATAACTAATAATATAACAAACTGATAACTAATAATCCTAACAATCTAACACATTAATCATAATTTCAACAACATAAATTAGAACTTATCTGATTTATGATAACCATAATATCTAATGCAGTTATATTCAAATATCTCATAATCTAAAAATGTGCACGCGGGTGTGTGTGTATATATATACATGAGGGGAAGTGGACACAAATTAACGGGATAAATCCGTGGGTCCCGTGAGTGTGTGTTGTGTGCAGTGTGCATGGGTGTGTTGTGTGCTTAGGTTAGGACTTACAGTTCAGTTCCAAAAAAAATACACACACCAACGAAAGTTATACAATAAAGAGATCTTTTATTTTCTTATTCATAGTCTTATTCGCAAAAAGAAGAAAGAAACATAATATGCGGCACTTTGAGAAGATCAATTATGTGCTGACCGCATGTGTGTGTATATATATATATATATATATAAAGAAATTCGCCTTAAAATGTCAAACAAAAACAAAAACGTAAAACACAAAAGTTTGCTAGTATTGGGATGTGCCCTCGTCTCGGCCACCCTGCAACTCCCGTAAAAGTTATATAGCAACTGTAATTTCATAGGATTAATATTATACGAACCATGAAACGTTTTGTTTTCAGCAAGAAATTATTCTGTGCGCCTGGTGTAATACATCCGGGCTGAGGATGAGAGGGAGGGGAAAGTTTCGGACAGCCTTGAGCAGCGTGTGAAGTCCAAACTTCTATTTCTTCTCTCTTATCCAGTTGCATACGACCGGCACATAAAATAATTTTTCCTTTTGAGCACCAAAAGTCAAATTAATTAGAGTTCAATTTGTTAGTTCTCTTTGTATAAATTAAAATAGTAAGTATAAAAGATGATTTGACTAGCAACGGAATTATTTATGCAGATGATTTGCTTTGTATTGGTTGTTGAAGTTAATGTTGTTCAATTAGTTGGGGATCCACGTTAGAATGTTCTAGATTAAAAACTTGAGCATTAAAAAAAGATGGTCGATAAGTAGAAGGTCATTTTCTAGATGCAGATGGGCCGGGTCGGTCCGGGTCCTAAAAAATTTGATTTCCCATCCATTCATTGATTTAACAACTTCTAAATTCATTCATTCATGCTGCAGTAGAAATTCATGGTTCATCGATCTTTATTTTAACATAAATTTCAAACTTAATTACCAAGTGACACCCATCATCATCACCATTAATCAATATGTTCCAATGTTCAATATAGCGACAACGTGTAGCATAGCGTTCCATTACTGAATTGCGAAAAGCGCAAACAGCGTTGCATATAGCATAAACTATACGAATTATTAATTATTACTAATTATTATTTTTATTATCTTATTTACAATAAATTATATTATTTTTAAATATAAAATCAGCTTAAGAACATAAAACATCAAGTAATGTAAAAATATTTTCTTAATGTTCAATCATTGAAATCATATGTATGATTTTTAATTGTATCAAATGTATCGAAAATCAATCAAATAATCTCACTTGAGAAACATGTCTTCTATATATGATTTCAAATTGAGAGGTTAGAACTTCAATGAAACTGTTTTCATATAGTTTAAAATTAGATACTAAATCATAAGAAGCTCAATAGAAAATCTTATGTGAAAATAGCCCACACATAACACAGCGTATACTATTTGTTAAAAACGTAAGCTATTTGAAAAATAACGTAAGCTACATTATATTTAAACTATTTTTCGATACTGTGTAGCGAATACACCAAGCTATACTACATAATGCAAGCCAAGTAGCGAGCTTTTTTAAACATTATGTTCATTGGAGTATATAATGTCATTGGAAATTTATTAAATTGATGGTTCTAAAGGTTTTAGAAGTTTTAAGTATTTTGAAGTGTTGAGCTTTTATAAGCGCGTATAGGCTTCCGATATATTTAGAGTTCTATCCAAAAGATTTAAGCCTTTTTGGTTATACCCATGTGCATCTTTTGTTCAACACTGGTTGTTTCCCATTTGGGACTATTTGTTAAATGTAGGTGCCGTGAAAACAATTATTGTAATTGTATAAGGACCTATATAGATAAAACAATCGTGTTCAAAATGATAGTATACTATCCAGTTTGCTTTATCATTTATATGTATATGCCTTAATTGTTATTACGTATCGCTAATACATAATGATAAAGTCCTTAGAATATTGCGGGACAGCCATGATTATGATTGAGATAATAATAGTGGAGCTTAGTTAGTTACTAAGCACATTCTTAAAGTATTACTAGTCGTAGGAGTGTCGAGATAGGATGTCGGCACTCCAGAGTAGACTAGTGTATACGTTTCTTGATCCCGATGAGAGTGATGGCTGGTCCCACAGCCATTGGTGTTTGACATTGAAGATTATATACAGGTGCTCATTGAGAAATCGATACGCTGAACAGACTCTCTAAGAACTCCTAGATGGTATTTTACTTAATTGTCACATAGCAGTTCTCTGGTGACAATAGCACAGACAGTCTTTCGACTTGAGATCGTCATAGTATCTTGTGTGTGTTTCGACTATATTTTGACTTCTACCAAACCACAGCTCCATGGAGTCATGCATACAAATTTTCGTTGGGTATAATCTTGAAGCACATGGAGGTAGTGAGCGATCAAGATTGGATTCGTCTCCCGGTATAGCGAGTTGATGTCGTGCTATGTTAGATATAATTATAACTCGAAGTCCCTGGTCAGGGTGATTGAAATAAACTGATAAGAGATTATCAGTTGTATCTTGGACGGTTATGAGTTTAGTATCTGCATGACTTATTGGGTTATTGGGGATCTGACAGTAACCACACCCTAGACCCAATATGCGAATCTCTGATGAAGAGACCGGACTGTACATTAATTGTCACTGATAAACTGTATTGGGTTCTAATAAGTTTGCTCATCAACCTACTTTTTAATATATACTTGGGTAGCTGTTACATGTAACTAGTGTCACTACCGTGCTTGTGAGTTTAACCCGTTCATGGGATTGATCTGAAATTGTTTTAAATTCAATCGGATATGATCGTATTAATTCACTGCCAGCGTATTGTCAAGCCTTTAAAGTCTCAGCCGAAAGTTCCAGCTTAAGTGAAATGATGAAGTGTGTATAGTTGATACGTGCGGGGGTTCGATTAAACACGTGTATATGATTGTCACGCCCCACTTCCCGGTGTACGGCGAAGGGGACGCGACTAGGCCGCTACATATTTACTCAGAAGTAAATACGCTAAGCGTAACTAAGCAATATAAAAGAAATCTACACAAGAGATAAATGTATTGAAACATCAATTTTATTTATTAACATTCTTTTGTACAATGCATGGAAAGTAAATACATCTGAAAGATGCAATGCCTAAACAGTGGCATAACAGAAAAGAAAAAGTACTGAAATAAAAGTGTACAATGTAGCTAGAGCTCTGGATCGTATGCAAGCTGGTCCAAGTCCTCGCTAGTAGGCTCGATCTCTAGAAGATCCGAATCACCTGACGACATTCAAAGAAAAAGAAAGAGAATGTCGTCAGCGAACAAATCGCTCGGTAAGTCCTAAGGATAAGGGAGAAATAGAATAGATAGAGAGTAAGAGAGAGAGAGAGTGTAGCTTTTACAGTTGCATTATATTATTATATTGTTGTATTGAGTGTTAACGCTGTTGTTTATAGCTTGGTACAGAAGGATGCCAGTGTATACGAGAGGAGTCTCACTTGCCCCGGAAACTAAGGTATCAGGAACTCAAGGAACCGTTAATACCACGGTACAACAGCAACTGAATATAGGTTAGGTGTCTTATGGTTGCAGTCTCGTACCACTTCTAACACCTTCCATACCAATCTACCCCTTAAACCCCGCGGTGTCTTGATTGTATTGTTTGTATTGTAACTTGTAATTGAATTGTAATATATAGATTGTATAATTGGATGATTTGCCAAAACCATGATATCAGTAAATGGATGTAACTGGAGAATCATGTAAATGGAAGTATATCCATGGTTCGGTTCGGTCAATACAGATTGAATAGATTGAATATATGTATTCATGGATTCATGTTGGATTGTAGATTGTAGATTATACTTGAATCATATTCAAGTCAGATTATTAATGAGACTCAGTCTGAGTCAGAACAATTAGAAAAGAAATTGAAGTCCTGATTGTTTTGATATTATCGGTAACTGCTGCACATGGGCAGCAGGATTTGTGTCTTTTTCAAAGACGATTACTGTGTTGATAACACCGTTGTTAAGTTGTCTACCTTAAATAGACATGCACCCACTTCTCCGTCTCCCTGAGGCTCAAGAGATTGGTCCCGCTTAAACCTATATTTACTAGGGTCCCTAGGGTAATTTAAAACTTGAGGGGGTTTTATGTAAAAATACTTTTGTATAATTTTCAAAACACACCCCAAGTATTTAATTATCGTCTTTAGAGTTGTCATAGATGTGGATTTTATATACATGACATTTCTAGTGAAAATAACCTAATTTCATAATATAGGGTATTTTATTGCAATATTGAACTTGTATGGAATTTCATGGTATTTTAATGTAAAGTGATTCTTGGAATATTTATAAAAAAATTGGAATATTTATATTATCACAAAATATATATATATAATATATATTTTAATGATATATATATATATATATATTTATATAAAAATAATTTTACTATAAATTATATTTCTAGAAATCTCATTTTCTTAAGATTTTCGTATTTTAAATCTCTCGAGACCGTATGCTTCTTACGGAGGTCTGCATCTCGCACTACTAAGCTCGGGGATGTGCGATAATCCACACCATCCTAGTCGGGTTCCCCAAATTGGGTTGTACCGGCGCTTGGCAAAGATTTGTGTAAGATACTAAATCTTATAAAAATTGTTTTATTAGTAAATGGTATTTATTTGAAATGTTTCGTTTTCCCGTATTCTATATACCCGAAAGTATTGTGCTATATTGCATATAAGTGTTGTGAGGGGTAGGTCATTACCTTGTGATCTACTTAAAGGTATAGCAAAATTAAGGTTGTTTTAAAGTCGAAACTATACTACATGGTATTTTACTGAAAAAGAGCTATAAAAATTAAAAAATAAAATAATTTGTTATGAAACTTGTTCAAGTTGTTTGTTAATGATAACTAGTCAACATGATAGAGTTTGTTCTGGTTGTTGTTTAAGAAAAAGTTAGTTTTTAGGAAAAACCGAATCTGAGATCGGATAACTCTGATTTCCGTCGGGTTTTATAAATACGGATGTTTAGAATAGTGAAGTGAAGAACGAATTGGGACTTACTCGGTAAAAAGAAGGAGAGGAGATAGAGGGTGAGAGAGGAATCGCCGGTGCGTCGTTTCGTCGCCGGTTGCTCCTTGAAACGTCGTCGGAAGATCGCCGGTGCTTCGCCCTTCGCTAACTCCAAATGTACACTAAGCTTCTAGGAATTTTCTTGAGAGTTTTGATCAGAATTTTGGAGTGTGTGTGTGTGTGTGTGTGTGTGTGTGTGTTTAGGGGTTGTATTTATAGGGTAAGGCTAGGGTTTGGGGTAGGTGAAAGGTTGGATTGAAAAAAATGTGTTGAATTGTATTAAAATGTATTAAAATGGAGTAAATAGGATTTTAAAGAGGCTTTGGAACCGATCCAAAGAAATAAAGTATCCAGGAGTGATGGGGAGATGAAAAGACAGAACATTTGTCATGCCCCACCCCCAATACAGAGAGTATTGTCCGCTCTGGCCGAAACCGTACGGTTTTGTCCTTCGAAACGAACCGGACCCGACCAGGGGCCACTTCCCAGGAGGTCACCCATCCCAGAACTTCCCTGTCCTGAGAGCACGCTTAACTACGGGGTTCTCAAGCTCCTGTAGTGCCAGTTCACTTAAAAGGCGCCTCTGTATTGAAGAGTGGTATCATTCCATTTATAGTACAGATCTGCCCCTTTTCGGAATGTATTCCGAAGAGTCCCCATTGTTCTACAGTGGGTCCCACAGACTCAAGAGGTGGCCCCCACGGATTCAAGAGGTGGCCCTCACCCACTTAACATGACACTTGGCGTGGCACTTTGTTCCGTGTAGCACTTTGTTCCGTAAGTAAGAACCGGGTCCCGACATTCTCCCCACCTTTGAACAATGGTTCATCCTCGAACAACAGACCTACTATTGAGGGACCGGCTCTGATACCATTCTGTCATGCCCCACCCCCAATACAGAGAGTATTGTCCGCTCTGGCCGAAGTCGCACGGTTTTGTCCTTCGGAGCGAACCGGACCCGACCATGGGCCACTTCCCAGGAGGTCACCCATCCCAGAACTTCCTTGGCCCGAGCACGCTTAACTACGGAGTTCTCAAGCTCCTGTAGTGCCGGTTCACTTAAAAGGCGCCTCTGTATTGAAGAGTGGTATCATTCCATTTATAGTACAGATCTGCTCCCTTTCCGAATGTATTCCGAAGAGTCCCCATAGTTCTACAGTGGGTCCCACGGACTCAAGAGGTGCCCCCCACGGTTTCAAGAGGTGGCCACCGCCCACTTAACACGACACTTGGCGTGGCACTTTATTCCGTGTGGCACTTTGTTCCGTGAGAAAGAACCGGGTCCCGACAATCAATGCTGAATTCAAGAGCTCGATCGGGAGGCAAACCTGATATATTGTCAGGAAACACATCGTCGAACTCTCGAACCACATCTGGTCTTGATTTTTCCTCCGCTTGAGCTACTGCAACTACTGCTTCCCTTGGCTTCACTTTGTAGGTACTTGGCTCCAGGGTACGGTCTCCGCTTTTGAAATAGAAGACCAGATGGTCTGGAATCTCGAATACTACCCTCCTTTGACGACAGTCGATGGTAGCATAAAAAGTTCTAAGCCAATCCATATCTAGAACCACATCGAAGTTCGGTATGTCTAGCACTTTGAAGTCAGCATAAAATTCTCTGCTGCAGACGACTACTGGACACAAGCTGTATCCCATTGTTGCCTTTAGAACGCCATTTCCGGAACTGACATTCCAGCTGGATACAAGCGGTGAGACTGGAATTGCATGGGTTTGAACAAACCGTTGCGACATAAAGCGGTGAGATGCTCCAGTATCAAACAGTGCTAGTGTAGGTATTGAGGATACTAAGATTGTACCTAAGGTATGTGGGATATGTTTTAGGTATAGGAAAAGTATATAGGATAAATATCAAGACTGAATGAAATTTTTGAGAAAGAAAGGGTTACCAGTTATAACTTGGCCAGTGGCCTCAGCTTCTTCCACTGTCATCGTGAAAGCCTGGCGCCTTGGTACATTCCTCCTGGCCTGAGGAGCATTCCTCGGAACGTTCCTTTGAGCATGATGGAACTGACGAGGAGGTGGTGCAGCTTGTGGTCCTCTGGGTTGTGCAGGTAGTGCAAGTTTTGGAGCAGGTGCTTGAATGGTTAGGGGTTGTAGGTAAGTGTTTGCTGGCCTGGGTGCAGCAATTGGATCTTGTTTATGAGGACAAGACCCAATACCATGAGCAGCTGAGCCGCAGATCAAGCAAAGGTTGTTCGCACGCCGGCAATCTCTCTCCAGATGCCCATTTCTCTTGCAGTAGTTACAAAAGGCTAGGCTGGACCTGTTGTTTGGTACTTCTGGTCGCCTTGGCACAAAAGGTGGCCTGGACGAGGCTCCTCCTGCCATCTGATTGGCAGGGCGCTTAACTCCTGCAGACCGAGGTCTGCCCCTTGCCTTTATCACTGCCTCATAACTGCGGGCAGCTTCCAGAGCATCCTCATGAGTTGGAAATTTCCCTGTGGCTAGTGCAGCCTGAATTTCCATGTCCAACCCCTGTTGAAATCGACGGGCTCTGATCTCGTCCGTCGGTATCAAATGTGCCGCGAATCTGTTTAAAGGATTGTGTTAGCTGTGTAGTATGTGATATTAAAAAATTGAAATATTGTGACATATCTTACTGACTTAGCATGGTGAATTCAGCGTCATACTCATCTACAGACTTGATCCACATAGAACCTTGTTGTAGATGAATAAACTGCTGTTCCATATCGAACCTGGCAGTACAGGGAAGTACTCCGCGTCAAACTTATCGCGGAAAGTCTTCCATTCTATAGGCTGTTCAAGACGGCTTTCTTCCGCCTTCCACCAGTTGCGAGCATTGTCCGTGAGCTGCAGTTTCGCCACACGGACCCAAGCTATGTCTGGCACTTGTGCTGCCGCCAGATCATCCTCTATACCTTATGCTCATTCCTCAGCTTCAAGTGGGCTTCCCTTTCCTGAGAATTGTTTGGGGTGTAATGCCCTGAATTGCTTTACCCCAGGCGCTTCAGTCTCGGGACGGTTCAAAAGTTGTTGCTATCCTTCAAGGAGGCTGCGGATCGCCTCAAGCAGAACTGTTTGCTCGGTGGGTGGAGCAGGAACAGTAGGTACGATTGGTAGTGGAGGTGGAGTGTTGTTGAAGTTGGCGTTGGTGTTGTTTGGGGAATCCATAACCTTCAAGAAAAGTTTGGGTTAGGAAAGATTCAAGTAAATAAAATGATAATATTCAAGGAACATGAATTGTAAAGAATGTTTTAGTTGCTGGTTCTTGTGTTATATTGCTTAGGGTTCCATACAGCTCGGACCTGCATGGGCCACCAACAAAATCTGTCACGCCCCTCTTCCCGGTATACGGCGAAGTGGACGGGACAAGGCCGCTACGTATTTACTGTGAAGTAAATACGCTAAGCGTATCTAAGCAATATGAAAGTAAAGCATAAGAGACAAGATATAATAAAACAACAACTTTATTTATTCACATTCTTTCTGTACAATACATGGAAAGTAAATACAACTGAAATAAAAAGCAATACCTAAACAATGGCATAACAGAAAAGAAAAGTACTGAAATGGAAAGTGTACAATGACTAGAGCTCGGAGTCTTCACTGAACTGTTCTAAGTCTTCAGCAGTGGGCTCGATCTCTGACGGGTCCAGATCACCTGACGACATTCAAAGAAGAAAGAAAGAGAATGTCGTCAGCGAATAGATCGCTCGGTAAGTCCCAAAGATAAGGGAGAAATAGAATAGACAGAATAAGAAGGTAGCTTTTAAAGTTATATTATATTGTGATGTTAACGCTGTTGTTTGTAGCTTGGTACAGAAGAATGCCAGTGTATACGAGATGAGTCTCTATATGCCAGAGACTAGAGGCAAGTATAGTACAAGGAACCGTTTATGCCACGGTACAATAGCAACTGGATTCATGTTAGGTGTATTAAGTCTTACTGTCTCGTGCCACTTCTAACACCTTCCGTACCAATCTACCCCTTTGTAGGGTTCCTAGGCACCCTATGAAGGTCTCACAAGGCATCGAACATGCCAATATAAAATTTTAACGTGCCGAGAAACCCTAAACTACGGATCGTTTGCTAGATATTTAGGCGAAAATATAATCTAGTTAACACTTAACTAAGAGATACGGAAATACAACCTTTGTAGATCCGGTTCTCCACCTCCATAGCTCCGCAACGAGGTCCTCTCCGCTGTCCAAAAAGAATCCGGGCTCTAGCGTCGGCTTCGTCGGAGAATGGGCAAGCTAGGTCGTCGATGTCCATGCCGAAAATGATCTACGTCGAGGCATCGCTAGATCAAGCTCTCACTTCACCAAGTCAAGAAACTTGTGAAGGAAACACACTCTACTACTTGGCAAGAGGTAGAGGATGAAGAAATAGGAAGTGGGTAGACTTTAGAATTGGATTTCTCACTCTTTATCATCAATCACCATTGATGACTTCAAGCTTTTCTTCTTGAGTTTAAGGAAGAAGAAGAAGAAAAATGATATGATAAGTTAATTAAAATGAAAAGTAAAAAGAATACTTATCATAATTGAACCATGGTCAAGTGTAGAGAATAAATCATGGTTAGTGGGATGGTTAGGGTTAAGCATGAGACAAAATGGTCACTTGGTCAAAAGTCTTCATGAAGCTTCATGAACAAAACAAAAGAAGCCACCATTTTCTCATTTGCTTTTCATTTTCCAAAATGAATAAATGAATAAATAAATAGATATGAAAATGTAAACCCTAACCATTACATAACCATGGTTTAAACTTTACACAAAACACAAGTAAACATGTATCATCAAACATGATACAATTAAGTGCACAAAAATCATATCGCATATGCAATGCGCACACCCGAGTGAGAAAATCCATTTAAAGTGAACCGATACTAGTTAATGCAAAGTAATATATCAAATATATAATTATGCATTAAATCATTAAATCAACACTTGATTTAACGATCCGGTCATGACGCACATAACCGACTGGTATCCAATGCATCGGTTTATCGAATCAACCCTTGATTCGATAACTAGGGTATATCGCATATAACCTAATCGATACATTCATCGCGAGAATGAAATACGGTATCACATACACGCATTATTCTCGGTCCCGCACATATCTCATATGCGCTCCTATTTCGTTTCGCTTGAGCCAGGAAACCTCTGTGTAGGACTTTAAAGACTCGTCAATACGCCGGCAGCAGGTGATGATCATATCAAACACCCACAAGCCGCAAGCGGTCTGCTAAACGTAACGGCCACCCGGGTATTGAGCGATCTGAAGATCGACGAGCAAGCCCGCTCAAACTCCAGTGAATCCAACCAGTAACACTACCGTACAGTCCGGTCTGATCGTCTGATATGTCGCATATCTCGCCTAGGGGTGGTAAACGTCAGACCCCAATAGCTCGATAAGTCGTGTCGATACGAGGTCTATAACACTTCGAGAAACTACTGGTAACCCTTACCAGTAAATCTCAGCAACCCTGGCCAGGGATTTCCTGTTATAGCCAATCGAACACAGCGCAACATCAACTCCCTATACCGGGAGAGACGAATCCCCTCCTATCGCTCATTGCCTCCATGTGACTCGGGACTGTACCCAAAAACCACCGTTTTGCACTCCCTCTTGAACGTGGTAAGATGGAAATCAAAGCACAGTGGGAACCACACAAGACTCTATGACGATCTCGGGTCAACAGACTACTCTGTACCAGTGTCACCAGAGAACTGCCATCTGACGTGAGGTATAATACCATCTGGGAGTTCTCGGCGAGTCCGTCCAGTGTACCCAGTCTCTACTGAGCACCCGTATATCATCTCTGATGTCAAACACCGATGGATATGGGATCATCCATCGCCCATCTGTATGGGTCGAGAAGGTATACGCTAGTCTACTCTGGTATATCGATGCCCCGTCTCGATACACCCACGACTAGGGACTTTGAAGGATGTACTTATGGACTACCATGTCCCCACTAGTATGATCCGCATCATAGTCCAGGTAGTCAAGTACAGATCCTAAGGGCTTTACCAACATGTAACAGAGAGACAATCAGTATACACGTTAAGGTAAAGAGCAATCAGATAGCATACTATCATGTCGAGCAAGAAAGTCCTCCCTATATATGTCCCAGCATCCACTACAATATACATCCAATGTACAGTAATGGCCTCTAGGGCATACATATAACTAACAATCTCCCACTTGCACTAGGGCCATCTGTAGCAGTGGTTGTAGTATCTCATACTCAACCATCCCATAATAGTCTCTCTCTGGGAATAGGCCTTTCGTGAGTGGATCCGCCGCGTTGTCCTCTGAGTCTACTCTCCTAACCTCGATGCCTTAGAGATCAACCATCTCCATGATCAAGTGATACTGCCTTAGAATATGTCTGGATCACTGATGGGACCTGCGTTCCTTGGCATAAGCCACAACTCCATTGTCACACAATGGGAGGAACATAGTTCATCTCATGAACCAATATACACCCAAACAGCCTCTTTGGTAGCATCTTAAGTAGCGATGTATCCAGCCTTTATCGTCTAGTATGTCACGGTATCTAGCTTGGAACTCTTCCAACATACCGTCCCTTTACTGAGGGTAAAGACAATGCCTGCGACTGACATTCAGTCGTCTTTATCACCCTGGAACACTTCCAGTGATTCTCCCTAGGATCGATTGATACCGTCTCACTACAACTAGTGAGAGTCCTAACATCCAATTAGATCTATCTCATAGATCTAAAAACCAGGATTTAGGAGGTATCATTTTGATCCTATATGGAGAATCTTTGTGATAAACGGAGATTGATCGAGCGTAGCATAGGAAACTACTTCCCTAACAAGAGTATGTCATCCACGTACTCTACGAGGATCGTCACCATACTCCCTACTACCCTTTTGTTTATACAAGGTTCATCTACCATTTTGATGATGTCAAACTCTTTGACTTATCCATCAAAACAGATGTTCCAACTCCGCGATGCCTGCTTTATCACATAAAACATCTTGCACACGTTTCCGCTACTCCCACTGTCTACGAAGCCCTCTGGCTGTGTTCTTATAGACGTTCTCTTCTAAATCATCATTTAGAAAAGCAGTCATGGCACCCAACCGCCAGATATCGTAGTCATGGTATATAGCCGTGGCAAGTAGGATCTGGATGGACTTAAGCATAGCTACTTAGAAAAGGTTTCATCATCATCCATACCTGGTCAATGATGTAGACCTTTAACAAGTCTAGCTTTGAAAGTCTCAACTCTTCCATGTACACCAAGTAATCTTCTCAAGATTTACTTGCTCCTGATGGGGATTTAACCCTTCAGATATAGCAACTAAAGTCCATACTTTGTTGGTGTATAAGGATTCCATCTCAGATCGATAAACATCCAGCCATTCTCACAGAGTCCTACTCCTGATGGCCAGGTCGAAACTAGTTGGGTCATCATCTCATGATGCAATCCTCGCTCCTACTGTCATAGAGAAACAGAAGTATCTCTCAGGTGGGTGAGGAACCCTACTAGATCGGCGGAGAGGCTGAGGTTCGTTGGAATCTACTGAATCCTTTGGTTCTATCAAATCATCAGCTGCAGTCTGTATAGCTGGAACCTTTCCAGTTGTACATAACAGACCTTGCCTCGAGTTTGTCCGGATTTTGCTTTTACACATAGCCCGGACAACCCAAATCTTAACTAACTTAAGATATGGGCTCTTCCCTTTCCATATCACATACGAAGCGGTAGGCATAGATTTGATTCGAACCCTATTCAATAAGTATGCAGCTTCTCAAGTGCATAACTCCCAAAAGGAAATAGGTAACTCAGTAGTACTCATCATAGAGCACACTTTATCATATAGGGTGTATCTGCTCCGCCTCGATATACCATCGTATGGTGTATTCGGAGGAGTAATGCCGAGAGAGAATCTCATTCTCCTTTAGAAAAGTCCAGAAATTCCGTGCTCAAGTATTCTCCTCCTTGATCACATCAAAGGACATAATACTTATACCCGTATTTTGGTTCTCTACTTCTTACTTATATTCTATGAATATCTCAAAAGGTTCGGACTTGTGTTTCAACAAGAACATAGATCTGAATCTCGAGAGATTATCAGAGAATGTAATGAAGTACAAAGAACCGGTCTTGGCATGTGTAGACAGGGGACCTACATACATCAACATGTATCATCCCAAGAGTTCAGTAACTTTTTCTCTGTTTCCAATAAACGGAGCTATGGTCATCTTATCTTTGTGACATGACTGGCGAGTTTCACAAGATGTAAATTCAAACTGATTTAAATATGCATCTATATGTAACTCCAGCTAGTCGGGTCACATTGATCTGACCTAGTCTACAATACCTCAAGAAGGAATCGTTCAGTTCTGAACTTTTCCTCTTGTGTGTGTTCAGTATACTAAGAACTGTAGTTTGATTTAGAACATCAATGCTTTTAGATAACGTGCCTGAACTGATCAACTTTTGATATAGGAAATGTTCAAAACATTATCCAACAATACAAAATTATATCCTTTCTTTACTAATAAAGAGAGAGATATGATTTTGTATATCAGGTTCGGTATCTAATAACATTCGTTCAGAATCAATGTATTGGTAATACAGGGTGACAGTGACCGACAGACTTGGCTGCAACTCTTGCCCCGTTTTCTGCCTCATGAAACTTATCACCCGTTCTCAGTTCTCTACCTATCTGTAGCCCTATGTAACAGATTACATAGCTGGGATCCTGATCTGGTATCACATACCCAGGACGTAAAGGACACTGAGAAACAGTTCTATATAATGAACACACCCGAAGATGATGCATCATCATGCACTCTCCTCGTTTGGGCGGCACGGGAAATCTGGTATTCCCCAATTTCCTGCTCTGTCTTATAACAATTATAAGTTGGAGCGGGACCAACGTTCCCCAGCTCAGTAAAACAAGCGGGTTCGGTCAATATTCCGTTTTATTATCTTGATTAAGGCGTGATATGGTCGCTACCTGGAGAGAGAGAGAGAAGAAAACACTCAGCGTGCGCTCTTGCAAGAATAGATTGGTTTTTATTTTATCTAATCAGGATGGCTCCCACTGCTTTTTATCAAATCTTCCTTCAAACCCTAAAAGGAAAGACTAGCCGGGATTAATTACACACTACAAGTTCGCCAATCTTTCAGCCAGGCCAGTGTCGGTACTTTGAGGGAGGTCCCCCGTGCTTTCGCACGAACCTAATTACTGTAAACCTCGTTTTCCCAGAGGCGTAACCGCGTTGACACCTTTCTAGACACCTACTTGATCGGCTAATTGTAATGTATAAAACTCTCCCAGGAGTAACACTTACTCGCAGCGGGTATCGGGATCCAACTATCTCATAGAAGGTATGCAATCTCATTGCAAATTTCAACACTTGAAATTCCCGATAATATTTTGCCCCTAGCTCGCTATGACCTTGACGGAGGCCAAACAACCCATAGTCCGCTAGTCAAGTTCAACCCGTCATTTCCTGATTGAATTAAACCCACCCGCACGACCCTTGACGGAGGCCAAACAACGCCGTACGAATACCCTAATCCAATCGCATCATATGCTAGCAGATAAGCACTAGTTAGCTACCGTACACTACGCCTTGACGGAGGCCAAACAACCGCAGCACGAATACTAACTAGTACGTATCTGAAATGACGGAGGGCTACGACAGGTTTTTCTGAAAACCTATTGCGTAATGAACTTGATATCGCTGTAGAATCAAATGATTTTAAAATGGAGTGCTTTTGAGGCTTTTCTAGTTTTGCTAAAGGAGTCACTCCCGGTGAAGGGATCGTCGGTCCTTTCCTCGTCGAATGAGGTGCGGGATATATCACATATATCACTGTGCAAAGCAAAAACACTTAAAAGCAATCAAAAGACAAACCGAGTGTGTAGCATCTGCCAGTTATTGCTAAAGGAGTCACTCCCGGTGAAGGGATCTCGGTCCTTTCCTCATCGAATAAGGTGCAGGATATATCTCATATACCGCTGTGCAAAGCAAGAACTGTAGCTACCTGTTTTATTTTGAAATTCGATTCTACAACATCTTAGGTTTCTTTTATTTCATTAATCACATTAATGAAGTCCCATCATTTAAGTACCTAAACATCACAGATAAATACGACGTACACTTATGCCATCCGCATTCGCCTCGATGTCCCCTCGTGCACCGTTAGGTTAGGTAACTAACGGCAGAGCGGGGTAGGGCTAGCGCGGGTGTAAAACATAAGTAACGTCTATATAATATATCATATATACTATATATAATACCTGTCACAGAACATCACATGATCACATCACAGATATCGCAGCAGAAGAATCATATGAAATATTGGATATACTAGGACGTCCGTGTTTTCAATACGAGCCAGTATAAAACACGGATTCCACGGTCGTGATGAATAGCCAAACCCACACCCCTAGACCCCTACAAGAGCGGCAAGCAACCCTACCAATTCTAGAGTTAGGAGACCAGGACTCGACTCCTCGAGTTGGTCTCCCACTGGACTCCAGAACCCGGTTACTTGTGCTCCCCTCCTTGGGTCTATCCTAGTGCGGAAAAGTAAATAATATACAAACGGTGACAACTTCCGCAACCTGGAAGCGCCCCAATAAAAGAATATTACATACAAGTTTTTACATGAATGAAAATGAAAAACACTCATCTCACATAAAAACCCCGGCTATTCAAACACGACGATCCAATATAACATATCCAGCCACACATAACATCACATGTCATCAACGTAAGTAAATATGCGCATCCCAATTGTCGTTGACATATAGCAACGAAACCGGCGATATCACATATTACACTTACGGTCACAGAAAAGAAAGTGTAAAACTACAACAGTTGGAATCCGCAACCACCTCAGACATCGCATGCCTGACCAAATGAATTACTTAGACATCGCATGCCTAACAATTATAAACCCCGCATTTTAGTCTCAAAATCGAAAACACTTTTCAATATCAAGTTGGGCAATTCAACAAGATTCCCGACATCCTGATCGAATGCTCGTCGCAAACTTTAGTAGGCGGCCGCACCCCCGATACCGTCGACGAAGTGCACCAAGGCGGAACACCGCTACCGGGAGCACCCTAACGGATGCTTTCGGCGACGGGGTTCTCCTACAGTCACTTGGTCGGGGCTATGGAGTGAGGCTGTCTATTAAGTTTACCCGGCGAGTATCCGCGTACGCTACGTGATTGCGACGGACTTTTGATCATATCAAAATTCCGTGGCAACCGATCAAGTGAGACTAAACTGCTATGTTTATAACATTCATTCAGTTATCACATAACTACTTGTGAATTCCAATTATTGTATCCCATTCCAGATAAATAGAAAATGTTAAACTTTCCGATCGAACAATCGAACACCCAAGTTTTCCCGATACAGATCAACACATGAAACAAGTCTAGCAACATTCAGTTCGTGCCTCAGTACCAACGGTCCAGCCGTAGAAGGGTCAAGCCAACGCCTCACATGTGGCACGCCGTACTGCCCCAAACCCGAAGGTTCAAAGGGCAGTTCAAGACGGTCACATAATCGAGTTAAGGTTTGTTGTCTTCTAGAGGGACCATCGCGTTACTTGCACTACTTAGAACGTCGTTAAACTACGGAAAAATCCAACACTTGGAAATTTCCCGATAGGGAAAAAATTGGGTATTTATATACGGTCGAACTTTTTAACATATTCTAAAAATTTATCCGGAAAGCCATACAGACAAAATTTGATAATCCGATCGAACATTCGAATCCCCAAAACAACCCTAGAAAACTCAACTGTTGACTGAATATTAAAAATTCCCAGAAAACTCAGCATATTAAAATATAAATTACTGTGCAAAAAGTGAGTGATGACGTCATCATCTTGCCGCGGAACCGCCGCAGAAGCCAGGCTTCTGCCGCGGTTCCGCCGCCGTTATTACTGTTCATGACAAAAATTTTGCATCGTAATTCTTATTTTTCCCTGCTGAAATTTTTACGAATTTTTAATTTGGAAAAATCCAGATATTTCAAAAATGTCCAGAGAGCATTCTCGGGTGTGGGTTTCGGGTTCGTTCGGGTTTCAAATTCCGTCTGGACTTCGCCTAAGGCTCTAGCTAGGCTCTGATACTACTGTAGGGTTCCTAGGCACCCTATGAAGGTCTCACAAGGCATCGAACATGCCAATATAAAATTTTAACGTGCCGAGAAACCCTAAACTACGGATCGTTTGCTAGATATTTAGGCGAAAATATAATCTAGTTAACACTTAACTAAGAGATACGGAAATACAACCTTTGTAGATCCGGTTCTCCACCTCCATAGCTCCGCAACGAGGTCCTCTCCGCTGTCCAAAAAGAATCCGGGCTCTAGCGTCGGCTTCGTCGGAGAATGGGCAAGCTAGGTCGTCGATGTCCATGCCGAAGATGATCTACGTCGAGGCATCGCTAGATCAAGCTCTCACTTCACCAAGTCAAGAAACTTGTGAAGGAAACACACTCTACTACTTGGCAAGAGGTAGAGGATGAAGAAATAGGAAGTGGGTAGACTTTAGAATTGGATTTCTCACTCTTTATCATCAATCACCATTGATGACTTCAAGCTTTTCTTCTTGAGTTTAAGGAA
Source organism: Agapanthus africanus (assembly GCA_030015575.1). Lineage (NCBI taxonomy): Eukaryota > Viridiplantae > Streptophyta > Magnoliopsida > Asparagales > Amaryllidaceae > Agapanthus > Agapanthus africanus. The sequence continues at coordinate 279,521,801 of CM057342.1, forward strand.
GAAGAAGAAGAAAAATGATATGATAAGTTAATTAAAATGAAAAGTAAAAAGAATACTTATCATAATTGAACCATGGTCAAGTGTAGAGAATAAATCATGGTTAGTGGGATGGTTAGGGTTAAGCATGAGACAAAATGGTCACTTGGTCAAAGTCTTCATGAAGCTTCATGAACAAAACAAAAGAAGCCACCATTTTCTCATTTGCTTTTCATTTTCCAAAATGAATAAATGAATAAATAAATAGATAACGTGGTAAGATGGAAATCAAAGCACAGTGGGAACCACACAAGACTCTATGACGATCTCGGGTCAACAGACTACTCTGTACCAGTGTCACCAGAGAACTGCCATCTGACGTGAGGTATAATACCATCTGGGAGTTCTTGGCGAGTCCGTCCAGTGTACCCAGTCTATACTGAGCACCCGTATATCATCTCTGATGTCAAACACCGATGGATATGGGATCATCCATCGCCCATCTGTATGGGTCGAGAAGGTATACGCTAGTCTACTCTGGTATATCGATGCCCCGTCTCGATACACCCACGACTAGGGACTTTGAAGGATGTACTTATGGACTACCATGTCCCCACTAGTATGATCCGCATCATAGTCCAGGTAGTCAAGTACAGATCCTAAGGGCTTTACCAACATGTAACAGAGAGACAATCAGTATACACGTTAAGGTAAAGAGCAACCAGATAGCATACTATCATGTCGAGCAAGAAAGTCCTCCCTATATATGTCCCAGCATCCACTACAATATACATCCAATGTACAGTAATGGCCTCTAGGGCATACATATAACTAACACCCTTAAACTCCGAGATGTCTTGTTTGTATTGTATTGTATTGTAAATTGTTTTGATTGTATAATTGGATGACTGACCGAAACCATGATATCAGTAAACAGATATAACCGTAGAATCATGTAAGTGGAATAACTGGAGAACCATGTAAATGGAATGTATATCCATGGTTCGGTTCAGTTAAGTTGTATAGATTGATAATTGGATTCACGGATTCATGTTGAATTGTAATATTGAAGATTGTAGATTGTAAATTGTAGATTGTAGATTTTACTTGAATCATATTCAAGTCAGATTATAATGAGACCCACTCTGAGTCAGACAATTAGAAAAGTAAATTGAAGTCCTGATTGTTTTGATGTTATCGGTAACCGCTGCACATGGACGGCAAGATTTGTGTCTTTTTCAAAGACGATTACCGTATTGATAACACCATTATTAAGTTGTCTACCTTAAATAGGCAAGAACCCACCTCTCCGGCTCCCTGAGGCTCAAGAGATTGGTCCCGCTTAAACCTATGTTTACTAGGGTCCTTAGGGTAATTTATAGAACTTGAGGGGGTTTTATGTAAAAACACTTTTATATACTTTTCAAAATACACCCCAAGTATTTATTATTCGTCTTTAGGGTTGTAATGAATGTAGATTTTATATTATGATATTTCTAGTGAAAATATCCTAATTTCATAAATAAATGTATTTATTTGTAATATTGATTTGTATGGAATTCATGGTATTTTAGTGTAAAATGATTCTTGTGACATTTTTAGAAAAAAAATGGAATATTTATAATAATTCAAAATAGATATTTTTATGTTACATATACATATATTTATATGAAAATAATTTTTTGTATATATATAATATTCTAGAAATCTCGTTTTCTTAAGATGTCGTATTTTAAATCTTTCGAGACTGAATACTCCTTGCGGAGGTCTGCATCTCGCACTACTAAGCTCGAGAATGTGCGATAATCCGCACCATCCCGAACGGGTTCCCCAAATGGGTTGTAGCGACGCTTTGCAAAGTTTTGTATAAATACTAATCATTAAGGGAAAACGGTTTTATTAATTATGGTATTTATTTGTAAAGATGTCGATTTCCCGTATTCTATATTCCCGAGGGTATTGTGCTATGTTGCATATGAGTGTGTTAGAAGGTAGGTCATTATCTCGTGATCTACTTAAAGGTATAGCAAGTTTTGTGATGTTAAATGTAGAATTGAAACTATGTGGTATTTAAATGAAAAATACGGTAAAATGAAATAGCAATTATTTTATGATATGAAACTTGATCAATATGGTTGATTAGTGATTAATAGTCAACATATAATGGTTTAAGCATAATTGTATTAAAGAAAAGTGAGGTTTTATAAAGAAACCGAATCGGAAATCGGATTTGTTCCGATTCCGTCGGGTTTTGTAATTCCGTATTTTTAGAAAGAAAAAAGAAGATAGAAATGGGACTTACGGGTTTAGGACAACAAGGAGAGGGGATGGATCAGGAGGAGTCGCCGGTGCGTCGTTTCGTCGCCGGGAGCTCCTAGGATGGTCGTCGGAAGTTCGCCGGAAAATTCGTCGTAGCTTTGCTTCTTGCTCGTTTTCAAAGTACACAAGGTTTCTTGAAAATTCTTGAGAGTTGGCTCAGAGTTTGGGGTGAGGGGGTAGTGTGCAGGGTTGGTATTTATAAGATTAGGCTAAGGTCAGGGTAGATGAAGTGTTTTAATTTTTAAAAAATGTAAAAATGTATAAAAAAATCATTAAAAATGGAGTAAATGGGGGTTAATGGTGTCTCTGGAAACGATCTCAGTAAATGAAGCATGCAGGGGAGTTGGGAATTCCAAAAGGCACAATTTTTCTTCAGGCGACTCGGCCGGCGGTGCCGGCCTGACTCGGCCGAGTCTGGCCGAGTCAGGTGCCAGGGTGGTGGGGGGTTTTCAGGTGTAGCCTCTGGTGCATTAACATTTTCATGTGTAGTGGGAAATTTGGGAGTTATCATCTGTTGACTGTTGGGCTTCTAAAAAATTTAAACCAAAATAAAATTAAAAATAATGTGGGGGTATGGGATTTGAACTCTGGTGGGTTGGTTCAACAATGCAAGGTATTACCAATGAGCTTCAAGCTCTTCTTGTAATTAAGGAGTGAATTAAATACTTAAAGTGATAACAACAGAAATAAATACTCCAAGTATACATTAATTTTAAAGCAAATTTTTGTACACCAAAAATGGAGTTGTTACAACATTGGTGTTGACGACTCGGCGGTGCGGCCGAGTCCGTCCGGCGGCGGTGGCCCGAGTCGGTCGAGTCGCCGGCCAATTCGGCCGATTCCGGCCGAGTCGGGGGTGCTTTGGGTTCCTCGTCGGTTGGGTATACTCCTGGCACAGTTTGTTTTATTTGTGTAGTGGGGTTTTTACGAGTTATGCACGTGTAAACCCTTGGACTTCTAAAAGTTTAAAATAAAATAATATTAAAAATAATGTGGGGTATGGGATTTGAACTCTGGTGGCTTGGTTCAGCAGTTCAAGGTCTTACCAATGAGCTACAAGCTCTTGCTTGCTATTAGAAAGCAAAACAAACTTATAACCTATGCTCAGGCAAAAATACCCCTTTCTGTATTTTTTGAAAAATCTGTATAGAAAGTTGTACAGGAAAATTAGGGTTGTTACAATGATCGCTATATTATTCGAACGTTTGATAATACAAGTTGGAAATAAATAAATATATATATAAAGAGAGAGAGAGAGAGATGAGGTTAATAGAGGAAAGGTGCCATAGGAGGGAATTTCCTCCTATGACGTCGAAAAATTACAGCCTCTACCATTTTTTCGACGATCGGCATCCATCATCTCCATGCTTATCATCCAAGATGTGGATATACCAAACTTCATGTGATTCCACCATTTTTGCACAATTATTTTAGCGGGTGCAAAATTAATGGTTTACAGACAATAGAACTTTTTGCATTCCTAATTCAACAGAGAAAAGTGGTGGATGTTGGATATGTATGCCATAGAGGCCTGTATTGTATAGGATACTAGGGATATGTATATATTGGATATGTATAACCTAGAGGCCTGTATCGTATAAGTTGCTGGGGATATGTATGTACAGGATAGTTTTGCTCAGTTATATAGTATAATGTTTGAGTTGTCTTTATCTGAACATGTGTATTTGTTTTTCTTACTACTTTATATTTCTTATACATGTTGATAAAGACTCATTACAGTAGTATGCTATTTTGGTTTGTTTTTATCTTAACATATGCATATGTTATACTCCATATCACATATGGCTGATACATGTTGATAAAGCCCGTAGGATTTTGCTTTACTATCAGTGTTATGATGGCGATCATACTTTTAGGAGCTGGGTAGTCCATAAGCATATCCTTAAAGGTCCCAGGTCATAGGAGTATCGAGACCGGGTATCGATATTCCAGAGTAGACTTGTGTATATGTTTTTAGACCCCTGATTGGATGCGAAAAGGTGTTGTATGTATGTTGTAAATAACCGCAATCAAGACGGTGTCACCAATAGCTAGCTACGATGAGTATGGGTCATCCGCAGGGAAACGGTGAACTTCTTATCTTAGTTTAGACGAGTTAATAAAAGAAAGGAGAGATTGTTGTCGTTTCTATTAAGAAGGGATGAAAAAAGTTTATAATAGAAGGGCTTGTAGGGTTTATAAGACTTAGTAGTTAATGGATGAAGTAAAAAATATAATTCTTTTTATCTTTTAATTATTTAATACTAGAGAGATAGCGATGAATGTGGATTAGGATTCTTGGAAAGAATTAGGGTTTCCCACTACTGCCCCTGGTCCTTACATTGATCTCTATTTATCTCAGGCCCTTAATAAAACAAGTATTAACGAATCTCAAATCATGGTCATGACTATCATTAATTGATAGCACGCTTCATATGAGGGTTGACATTTATTTTGCTAAAACTTATAAAAATTAAAACGATCCAAAGAAATTAAAGGATTTTTCATCCATTATTTTACCCTATCCTACAAAGCCTAGCAAGTAAGAATTTACCCGCTCATGGATATTAGCATAGTAAAAGAGAGATGAAAGATGAATGAAACCATATTTAAAATTTAAAAGTGCAGAAAATAATACTGAATGTAATACAGAAAAATAATGCAGAAAATTAATGCGGAAAGTAAAGTGTAGAAAGTAAATGCAAAAATAATTAAAATAAAAACTATCTTTATTGATCAACTATTGCATTACAACTTGCTCGCTGAAAATCTAAATTACAAAAACCTAGTTGCTCGCTAGATCTCTCTCTAGATCGAGAGATAGATGATTCGATGAATTTATAGATAACTCTCGGTCCTTTTATAGGCTCTGAAATATGAAAGCCTAGATAACATATTGAAGTGTGTGAAATTACGATCATGACCCTGAAGTTTCAGATCCTACGGCCGCTAAATGACCGATGAACTACCGCCTATATCCCTATTTGACTGTTCTTCCGCCGCCCTTTGGTGGGTTCTTTCCTCCAAATTTTGTTGGCTATAGTTCCCTCAAGGCAATTATTGTAATCACAGGTAAGTGATTATGATGATTGAGAGAGGACCTATACGGATAGAACAGTATTACTCAAAATAATAGTATGCTATCTGGTTTGTCTTTATTATCATGTACATGCATTATGTGGTATTACAGATCACTATTACATGCTGATAGAGCCCATAGGATTCTTGCTTGACTACTAGCATTATGATGGCGATCATATACATGGGAGCTGGGTGGTCTATAAGCACATCCTTAAATATCCATAGTCGAGGGAGTATCGAGACTGGGCATTGATACTCCAGAGTAGACTAGTGTGTACTTATTGAGATCCCGACGAGAGGCGGTGGTCGGTTTCATAAGCCATTGGTGTCAGTTAGTCACCTAATATAGTATGCAGGTGCTCATTGGGTTATGAGTATACTGGACGGACTCGCCGGAAACTTGATAGTTGGTATTATACCTATTGTCAGATAGCAATTCCCAGGTGACATGTGTACAGGTTAGTTTGTCGACCTGAGATCGTCATTTGTCTCGTGTGAGTTCCCACTGTGCTTTGATTACTACCCTACCACGGCTCAAAGGGGTCGTTTAAACAGGTTTTAATTGGGTACAGTCCCGAGCCACATGGAGGCAGTGAATGGATCGTCGGGGATTCGTCTCTCCCGGTATTGGGGGCTGATGTCGCGTAGTGCACGGGTGTCCATCACCAGAAATCATTGGCCAAGATAGACGAGAATTACTGATTTGGATTAGTAGTTTCTCAGTTGGTGATGGGCTTCATACCGACATGAAATGTCGCGTTATTAGGGGTCTGACTTTATCCACCCCCTAGACTTGATATGTGATACTCTTTGATGAACTGACCGGACTGTACGGAGATTGTCACGGACATGCTCAGTAAGGGTTCGGATGAGTTTGCTCGTCGGCCTTCCTTTCTCTCAATACCTGGGTAGCCGTTATGTACAGCTAGTGCCGCTGACGTGCTTGTGGTTAAACCTACTGCCAGCGTATTGACGAGTCTTTAGAGTCCTACACAGAGGGTTTCCCTGCTTCGGGCGAAACGATGTAGAGGCCGTATGGTTTTACGGCAGGGTTCGATCATATACGTGCACTTATGCACGTATCATGATTCGAACAGATAATACTAGCGGGCTTTGGTTTTAGCCGAATCCTAATATTATATTATTGGATTATTTTCGTCTCTTTGTATTCGTATTTTTCGAAATACGGATACGAGTATGTATATACGGATGATGGGTATTCTTATAATTTATTACAAGGTGCTTCTAGAAGAAGACACCTCATTTACTTTTTAACCATTTAAGTTAAATGGTTAATGAGGTGGAGGATAAGGTATTGATTAGCTTTAAATGAAGCATGGCTTGTTGACTCATGAGTTACTATTGTGGCATGCTTGATATTTGGGGTTGTGAGATATTTTGTAAGTATGATTCATTTTCTTTAGCTCACAACACTTAGTCATTTTTTCCAAGAGTTACTACACACAACACTCTCATCCTCAAGCTTCTTCTTCTACCTCCACCCTTCAAGTTTCATGTGTTAAGAAACCTAGGATGTTTGGAGATAAATTAATCCATCATTAGATTCTATATCCTCTAGACTATCTAGTTTGGCGAACTAGGTACCCTAGTTACCTCTACTATGAGGTTGGAGCTCGAACTACAAATCCTCAGGTGGAACATTTTCGATGGAGGGAGACCGGTGATCAAGCTTGATCATAGTGGCCTCTAGGAGTTTAGAAAGATGATAGAAGACCGAAGGACTCGGATAATTCGGTATAATCATTCTAAACTCCTCTTTAGTTTGCTAGTTTTAGGTTTATGGTAGATCCGGGTTATCGGGTTATTCTAGCGCCAGTTTATAAAATTTTTGTTCTGCAAACGGTCACGGTAGATGACCAGGGCGCTGGCATAACCCAACACTGTATCAAAGCCAACCCATAAACTTATACTAGCTAGTTTTTACAAGGTTAAAATCTCGATCGACCAATTTTTCAGAATCGTAATTCCATTTTGACATGCTTGCTGCCGTTTTTAAAACTTGTTCAAATTTTTTTTCCAGAGCATCTCAAAAATACATGCAGGCATTTTTAGGGGACCACGAGAAATTCGGACGCTTGAACCAACAAGTTGGCCACGGAGGCGCGACAATACTAGCCTATTGGCCGCGGTTCCGCGGTTGTTTTGTGGTCAAGGTGGGCCAAATTTCTTCTGGCACTCTTATTCTTGGAAATATGATTTTTATGATATATGGTTTTGGCCCAGATTTGTTTGAGTGTTGTTTTGCATTTAGGGCCAATTTGGAAAATTTTACTCGATCGAAATTTTAAGTGTGTGTTTATCAGTGCATACATTACTATCTGCGACCGTGAATGTCATTAGAGCGGCATAACTCGCCTAATTGCTATATGTTCTTTTAGACCGGTTTGCGAACATGACATTCACGTTGATGTTCTGTATTGTGCTGAGATTGTGGTTGGATTGTCGTGGTGGATAGCCAGTGGTGCAATGATAGTACAGTTCAGATTCGTTTGTACATTTGATATTGCGGGGCGAGCGTCCGATATGCGGACTGCCGTCTCTACCAGTTTGTATATTATTTGTTTGGGGTATGACCGGGTTGAGGTCGATGTCATCCTTGTATATATATTTTCATTTTCTATACTAGGATTACCCTACGGTGGAGTGGTTGAATAGTCGGATTCTAGAGAGCAAGGGGACCGCATCTCATGGCGTTGAGATGGAGGGGTCCTCACTCTAGAATTGGTGGGCTATTCGTCCCACTCGTAGGGGGTACAGGTTGACCCACGGAGGGGTGCTCAAGTTACCGGATTCCGTGAAGTGCTGGATGGCCCATTCACTTTGTTGATTGGGGTTGCCTCACTTCTGGGATTGGTGGGTAACTTGCCGCGCTCGTAGGAGTCCAGGTTTTCATTGCATAGGCTATCCACACAACAGGGAACGTCGGGTTTCATTTGCGGCTCAAATGAAACCCGAGCCTCCAAGATTATCCACCATTATGTGTTGCTTGCTGAGATTCTGTGATGTTGCTTATATCATGCTTGAGATTAATGTTATATATATTTATATATATACTAGTAGAAGTTGTATATGTTTTGCATCCACGCTGGTCCAGCCCCCACTCTGCCGTTAGTTAAGTAACCTAACGGTGCATGATGGGACCCCGTGACAAATGCGGATGACATATACTTACATTGTATTTTCGTTCTTTTCTGGTATGATATTGATTAATTGATGGGACTTGATTGATTCTAAATTTGGAAAAGTGTTTTTGTAAAGTAAAGTAACCGCAATTAATAATGGTGTCGCTAGTAACTAGCCGAGATGAGTACGGGTCATCCTCAGGGAAACGTCGAACCTTTATCTTGTTTTAGACGAGTTGATTGAAAGAATGGGTGATTGGTTGTAGATCTACGATATACGGATGTAGAATCTATAAAGAAGAGATTTGTAAGGTTCATAGAATTTGGTAGTAATGGATGATTAATTAAAGATGACTCCTTTTATCTTTTAATAGATTTAAAACTGGATCGATAGAAGTGAATGCAGATTAGGATTTTTAGAGGGAATATGGTTCACACTTTTAACCCTTATCTTTTCATTGACCACTATTCATATCTAGCCTTTACCAAAATAATTGTTAATCTAATCTCAATCGCGGTCGAAACTATCAATAAATTGATAGCGCGCCCGATAAGAATGTTAACATTTATTTTGCTAAAGTTTATAAACTTTAAAAGATGTAAAAGAAGTTACGAGATTTTATCATCCATTGATCTACCCTAATCCTACGAGTCCTAGCAAGCTAGGAATTACTCATGCATAGTTGAGATAGAAGACAAGATAAAGAAGGAAATCATATTGTAAATGCAGAAAGTAATGCAGAAAGTAAAAAGAATTAAACTAAAGATCTACCTTTTTATTAATCAACTATCATTTACAAATCCGTCGAATTTAGAGTACAAGAACCCTAGTTTATGCTCCCAGTCTCTGTTCTCATTGGAAGTAGATGATGCGTCGATTGATTTCCTGGATTCGTGGATCATTGTGGACCTCTTGATCGCTTCGGTTTGATAATTTTCAAAGTATAGCTCTTGGTCCTTTAAATAATAGTAGAGGAAGAAACCTTAGATGCCGTGTGTTAGGATTTGTTGTTGTGATCACCCCCATAAAATCTTAGATCCTATGGCCATGATCTTGCCGCGGATCTACCACAAATATTAGGTTTTGGCCGCGGTTGGGCGGCGGTTTGGTGGAATCAGGGTTTGAAAATTCTGGTGCTGCCTCATGCTGACACGTAAAGATTGTTGTGATGTCTGGTTTCTTTAAATCTTCTCTGAGTCTCTGACATTTATGATTTTACGATTTGATTCAATTTTATCGGCAGATTTTATTCCCGACATCTCGGATATCTCGATTTCCAAACCTGATCTAAAATCTGCACAATATCTCAATTCATAGTAGTAGTAATATTTTTTATATTATATTTGAGATATCATCCTAACCATTTGTATGATACAATATTTTAAGAATATTGATTAGGATTATTTGATATGATATGCATATTTAAATTATCAACATATCATATAAATATTATATGCATATATTTTCCCACATAATGTTAATTATAATGTAGAAACATATGTTAATAAATATTTTACCGATAAACCCACATATATTCTATATTTACAATAAACACTTTTAAGTATTTAACAAAAGTAAGGAAAATGTTCCATCAAATGTGCAATATTTTCGACTGAACAGGACTGCATTAATTCTGATTAATGTAAGGAAAACAAACCTATATGATGTTGTTGGAACCAAGTTTTTTAAAAAACTGACAATACAGACGTTTTCTTTTGCTTTGCACAGTGGTATTCGGTTATGAATATTCAGCATCTTATTCGACGAGACAAGAGCCGAGATCCCTTCATAGGGAGTGACCTCTTGGACAAAAGTTTGTGTCAATGTAATAATTTCACTATAGTCGATTCTTTTGCTTTGCATCGTGGTATTTAGTTTGGAATATCCTGCACCTCATTCGATGAGGAAAGAGCCGAGATCCCTTCACAGGGAGTGACATCTTTAGCAAAAGTTTACGCCACTATATATTTTTAAAACCACTCGGTTCCTTCAACGATATCAAGTTCATTATGTTAAAGGTTTTTTCGCCAAAAACCCAACCGTAGCCTTCCGTCATTTTAGATGGGTACCACCTAGTATTCGTGTTATGTTTGTAGGCAAGCGTCAAAACATAGTGAACGGTAGCTGAGTGATATTTATCTGTTGCATGGATATGTGATTGATTGAGACAGTCGTACAACTTTGTTGGCAAGCGTCAAGAGTTTGTGCTGGTGGGTTCGAGTTAATCCAGGACAATGAGGGGTTGAACTTGACTAGTAGCCTATAACTTATTGGCAAGCGTCAAGGTTATAGGTCATTAGGGGTAAAAACCACATCAGGAGTTTCAAATATTCAGGAAGCTTGTCAGGCATGCGCATACCTTCTGGAATGTGGTGACTTGAGTGGCTTCCATCAAGTTATCATGCGATGATAGTTGGATCCCGATTCCCACTGATGAGTAGGTATTACTTCTCGGATGATTTTAGATGATCCCGACTAATTCTCCTTTTAGGGTTTGAAGGAGAATTCGAGGAAACAGTAGGAGCATCCTGATTAAATAAAGTGATTAACCAATCTAATTTAGGTTAGAGTGCATGCTGAGTGTTTCTTTTCTCTCTCTCTCTCTTTGGCAGCGACCATGGCCTGACCTTAAAAAACTCATGAACCAAGTTAACCGAACCTTCTTAAAAACACTTTGGCTTTTGGATTGTCATTTAGTTGCATATATCATTGTCGCTCCTACATCCCCTTTGCATTTCTCCAGAACACCCCGTATCACTACGAAGATCCACATTTCTTAGATAATCCACCATATAGTTACATACGAACTCGAAGGAACTTGTTCCAGTTCGAGGATGGATTCTGATTCTGGAGAAATTGAATAGGATTATTCGGTTGTCTTTTCTCTTTACCTTCTTTCAGATTGTGAGAGCTCATAGGATTAGGAGAGTATACCTATTACACTTATTGGATAGTCTTCTTCCAAACCTTAGGCTGGTGCCGAAAGGTAGGAAAAGAAGAAAACCAATTAGCCTAAGTGTGGTGTTTAGAAGGTAATAAGTAAAGACATATAAAGGGATTAGATAAAAGGAAAAGGAAAATGTGACTGCTATCATTCACGACGAAACAACGTATATCACTGCCACTCCTATATCATCTTTGAATTTCTCCAGAACACTCTGTATCACTAAGAAGATCCATATTGCTTGGGTATGCCATTGTATAGTTACATACGAACTCGAAGGAACTTGTTCCAGTTCGACAATGGTTCATGGTTCTGGAGAAATAGAATAAGGATTGTTCAGTTGTCTTTTCTCTTTATTTTCTCTCTGGTTGTGAGGGCTTATAAGGAGAGTACACCTATTGCGCTTATTGGACAGTCTTCTTCCAAACCATAGGAAGGTGCCGAAAGGTGGGGAAGGAAGAAAACCAATTAACCTAAGTGTGGTGTACAGAAGGTAATAAGTACAGACATATAAAGGGATTGGAGTGAAGGAAAGGAAATATATGGTTACAGTCATGAATCTGGATAGTGGAAGAGGCATTACTAGGAATACCCGCTTACCCCTTCGAAACATTTTCATATTTTAGTTTTACTGTGCGGTGTTAAGTGAAAATTGTTTTCCCAGTTAGATTCTAACTCTAGGGTATGTATTTAGTAGATTTGATTCTCACATCTGTATGACGTTATAGATGGTGAGTGGGAGTAGAATATTAGGAATTGGGTGAATATATCCTCAATATATCGGAATTCTTTGTAATTGGTGATATTTGAGGAAATCACCTAGGTTTTGCCTGACGACAAATATTTGGTTTTGAATATTCGTTGTTATGCACCAATTTCAAACTGATATATCTGTACGTTTATTTTATAAAGTGAGATATAACTTTTTGAAATTATGTCTATGACATTTACTTATATCAGTTGATAGTTAGGTAAGGTGCATTCAACAATGGTGTAATTCTTCTTAACCATGGTACAATTTTCAACCTTCGACGCACAGGGTTTGAGTTGTTAAACTCAGAGAACTTATATAAAGTATTGTATGTTGTCCGATATCCGTTAGGACAAAGAGGTTGGTACTCGTACTTTATTCTATTTACTCATGACTTCTCTAGTTTTAGACAAGTATTTCATTGAAATACAAGGTCCAAATTTTGAGAAGTTATAGGTATAAGAATAAGGTAGAGAACCATATGTTGCAAGTATCAGGATTCTTCAAGGTGATCGAAGATATAGATACTTGTGTTAGGTATTCCATTATAAGTAATAGTTTTGAGAACTTGCTTCTCTTTCAGGTTACTCATATGTGGATGTATTCCTGGATGAGTAATGCTGTATGACCTTCTTCCATTTGGTTGATATGCACTGGAAACAGCTGCATAATTTTTGAATCTGGTTCCAATTAAATTAGTGTCTTTGTTTCTATATTGGAAATATAGAATGGATTCATATCTTAACGATGTTAAGGTATATGGAGTTGTCCGGATGATTCTTAAAACCAGAATCTGGATAAACTCAAGGCACATTTCAGTAATGGCAGTTCGTGGGTTATCCCGGGTTTTGACGAGGGATAACATTCTACTATCTGGAAGATCAATAGTTATATTGTTCTTGACTCGCCACCAGTTTTAGTAAAATGGATTTTTTTCCAGAAAACATTAGTGTGAGTATGGTAGAGCTGGAAGTGATTCCAGAACCACAAACGATTAGTAGAACCTAAACATTCAATTGGATTCGATATTCCATTAGCCACTCCACAGATTTGGTGGGTAATCTCAGGCAACCGAGAGGTACTTCGGTCTCCTCAAAGATAGTGACAAGGAAATTTTTGATTACCCAAACTTGCCACTGCTGCTGTTCTAGACTATAAGATTTAGTAGGACGATGAGTATAACGTCGTTCTAAATTAGCTTTAGAAGTGCACGTGTATATGACTCTGCCAGAAGGTTGTTGTAGTCAGTGGGAGCAGTGGAAGCATAGTGGGCAAGTAGCTAATGTCTATTTATAGACTAAAGCAGATATAGCGGAGATAGATCATCTATTTTTGATGTGACAGTCATAGAGTTAGACTGCATCAGAATAAAAGATGGATCTGATAAGAAGGTAGTAGGGAGTGATGTCCTGATATTTGGATGACATGCACTTAATAGGAAGAGATCTTCTTATACTACGATTGGTTATACTGTGGTTGTCACAAGGAGTTTCTCCACATAAGATATGAATAAAATATTAGGGATTCTGCTCACTAGATCTATGGTTTTAGATCTAGATTTGGGAAGTGTCTCAATTCGGGTACTTTGACAATATTCTAAAGTGTTTTAGAATGGACGACTCCTGGCATGGTGATGTACCCGCAGGTGATGGAGTAACCCTCTTTAAAGAGATGTCTTCTAGATTGATGAGGAGAAGGATTTATATGATTGGCCTATCACTTTCTTAGACAATTGAGTCAATCATGAGATTTTAAGTACAACACCAGATATTGATTTTGCACAGGTTGCAATAAGTATATATTAATCCAATTCTGGAGAAACATTGGGAAGCAGTTATGAACATAAGATGATGTTCTTGGTATATGGTAACGGCAGCCTCTTTCGGGAGGCGGTTATTATTTCAGGCTTCCACGGTGACCTAGATGATAGAGTGACTGTCAGAGTTATAGTTTTCTCTTTTTTGAGGGACAGTATGTTGGACAGGTGGTCTAAGCGGATACCGTGGAAGGCATGGCGCAGGATACTGATTAAATTCAGTGGCTGATACAATCTAAGAAGTTTGTTGGATTTGGAGTTCATTTGTGAACTGGGTCCCATCAGATATCCAGAAAAATTCTAAGACAGGTATTGCTCATTTCGGGAGATAGTCTTTCTCCGTGAAGTTGAAATATAGAGAGATAAAGATAGAAATATTGGAGCGGATCCGCTCACTGAGGCTATTTCTCAAACGCAATAGTTTCACAAACGGGCTTTGTGAGACTAATTAGTAGAGAAGTTGGGTGTTCGGTATCACATGGGCTGTGAATATGCGACACCACAATTATTAACCTTAAGTGCAAGTAGGAGTTTGTTGGCTATAGTGCCCTCAATGCAATTATTGTAATCACAGGTAGGTGATTATAATGATTGAGTGAGGACCTATACGGATAGAACAGTCTTACTCAAAATGATAGTATGCTATCTGGTTTGCCTTTATCATCATGTACATGCATTATGTGGTATTACAGATCATTATTACATGCTGATAGAGCCTATAGGATTCTTGCTTAACTACCAGCATTATGATGGCGATCATATACGTGGGAGCTGGGTAGTCTATAAACACATCCTTAAATGTCCCTAGTCGAGGGAGTATCGAGACTGGGCATTGATACTCCAGAGTAGACTAGTGTGTACTTATCGAGACCCCGACGAGGGGCGTTGGCCGGTCTCACAAGCCATTGGTGTCAGTTAGTCACCAAAGATAGTATGCATGTGCTCATTAGGTTATGAGTACACTGGACGGACTCGTCGGGAACTTGCTAGTTGGTATTATACCTATTGTCAGATAGCAGTTGCCAGGTGACATGTGTATAGGTTAGTCTGTCGACCTGAGATCGTCATTTGTCTCGTGTGAGTTCCCACTGTAGTTTGATTACTACCCTACCACGGCTCAAAGGAGTTGTGCAAATAGGTTTTAGTTGGGTACAATCCCAAGCCACATGGAGGTAGTAAGCTGATCATCGGGGATTCTTCTCTCCCGGTATTGGGGGTTGATATCGCGTAGTGCACGGGTGGCCATCACCAAAAATCCTTGGCTAAGATAGACGAGAATTACTGATTTGGATCAGTAGTTTCTCAGTTGGTGATGGGCTTCATACCGACACGAAATTTCGTGTTATTAGGGGTCTGATTTTATCCACCCCCTAGATCCGATATGCGATACTCTTAGATGAACTGACCGGACTGTACGGAGATTGTTACGGACGGGCTCAGTAGGGGTTCGGATGAGTTTGCTCGTCGGCCTTCCTTTCGCTCAATACCTGGGTAGCCGTTACGTACAGCTAGTGTCGCTGACGTGCTTTTGGTTAAACCCACTGCCAGCGTATTGACGAGTCTTTAGAGTCCACACAGAGGGTTTTCCTGCTTCGGACGAAACGATGTAGAGGCCGTATGGTTTTACGGCAGGGTTCGATCATATACGTGCACTTGTGTACGTATCATGATTCGGATGGATAATACTAGTGGGCTTTGGTTTAAGCCGGATCCTAATATTATATTATTGGATTATTTTCATCTCTTTGTATTCGTATTTTTCGGAATACGGATACATGTATGTATATATGGATGAGGGGTATTCTTGTAATTTATTACAAGGTTCTTCTAGAAGAAGACACCTCATTTAGTTTTTAACAATTTAAGTTAAATGGTTAATGAGGTGGAGGATGAGGTATTGATTTGCTTTAAATGAAGCATGGCTCACTTGGTGACTCATGAGATGACTCATGAGTTACTATTGTGGCATGTTTGATATTTGGGGTTGTGGGATATTTTGTAAGTATGATTCATTTTCTTTAGCTCACAACACTTAGTCATTTTTTCCAAGAGTTGCTATACACAACACTCTCATCCTCAGGTTTCCTCTTCTATCTCCACCCTTCAAGTCTCATGTGTTGAGAAAGCTAGGGTGTTTGGAGACAAATTAATCCATCGTTAGATTCTACATCCTCTAGGCTATCTAGTTTGGCGAACTAGGTACCCTAGTTATCTCGACTATGAGGTTGGAGCTCGAACTACAAATTCTCAGGTAGATCATTTTCGGTGGAGGGAGACCGGCGATCAAGCTTGATCATGGTGGCCTTTAGGAGCTTAGGAAGATCGTAGAAGACCGAAGAACTCGGATCATTCGGTATAACTATTCTAAACTCCTCTTTAGTTTGCTAGTTTTAGGTTTATGGTAGATCTGGGTTATCGGGTTGTTATAGCGCCAGTTTATAAATTTTTTGTTCCACAAACGGTCACGGTAGATGGATAGGGCGCTGGCATAACACAACAAATTTTTTGTGCTTTTTTCTCTCGATATTTGAAGATCCTTTTGATACAAAGATTCTGAACATATTGCTTAGTCTCTGTCGTTGCTAGATTTTTCGATTTGCTCTTAATATTCGGCAGATTCGGTTTTGTAATCCGAGTGGATCTCCTACTTAGATTTCAGACCTGAGCTAATCTTATTACAATACCTGCACAAAATCTCAAATCAAATTGGTAGTAGCATTTGTTTTATTTGAGATATTATTCTAACCATTTATATGATTTGATATCTTAAGAATATTGATTAGGAATATTTGATATGATATGTATATTTTAATATGAATATTTTATTTAAATATTATATGCATGTATTTTCCCTAATTATATTAATTATAAATGAAGAAATATATGATAATAATCTTTTTACAAATAAACCCACATATGTTCTTTATTTACAATTAACACATTTTCGTAGTTAATAATAGTAGGGAAAATATCCATAAAAACATGCAGTAAATTTGGCTAATCAAATACCCCCAAACTTATCTTTGATCGTTCCGAGCAAACTATTTATTAAAAAGAAAAAGAAAAACCTATCACATTTTCGTAGGCAACACGATTACACTTAGCTCGTGCAACAAGCCGTTAAATCTCTAGATGTCCCTAGTAGGAGGAGTGTTGTCTCCTGAGGGTTTTCAGCGGATTACACCCACAAAATCTCAAAATTTAAGAAAGAAGATGAAAATTACATACAAAGATAAAGAACATATAAAAGAAGAACTTGAAAATAAGAGTTTCAAACTACACTAGATTTTTAGTTGCCATGAGCTCTATCTTAATGGTCTTAAAAAGATGTCAGAAATCACAACCTCCCTCAATAAAACATCGTCTTTAGTCTTTGTTCCTATCTCTCCTACAAACATCGATCATATACCCCTACGTGTGTGTAAAAGACATCCCTACACTTACACTTAGAGAATTCAATTCAAGCTATCATACCCTTTGTCCATATTGCTTAATACTTTTTAGTCGGTGATGTTTTATATGGATTTGCTCACATATTCTTCATGCGACCGTTAATATTTCTTGAGGTACTAACCGACCGATTACTGAATGTGCTCACTTATTAAGGCGTAATTAGCAATATACTAGTCTTGCAACACCTAAGGCTTAGCAGTGACTCCCAAACCAGTTGGTCTAAAGCACCAGATGATAAGGCACCCTCGCTATATTTTTTTATGCTGCCTTAAATAATTACAAAACCAGTGTTTATTTTTCTGCACCATTTATATTTTTGTTAAGTTATATTTTTTTCTTCTTCATACTAAGTCTTCTAGACAAGAGTATTTCAAGGTATCCTCTACTATCCCAAGTTTCAGGATGTGTGCAAGTGAGTATGATATGGTATCAACATTCAGAGGTTCGGACTCAAGAATAGGGACTATTTTTCAGACTTATTTCTATCCACAGATCAGTGATTCCTTCATCTTACTAACCCTTGGGACAACAACTCATGACTGCTTATTACTAGCTTTGTTTTAAAATATCTCATTTTCTTGCATTTCTTAAATCTCTTCCTTTCTTTCATATGTATTTTTCACTTTCTAAATTTTATTTTCAAATTCAAAATTTATGCAATGTAATATTTACATATGATGCGTGGGTATATACAAACCTTCCATACAAACCATCTCCCCAAACTTGTTTGCAGCAGTGTCCTCACAGATATTGTCCTGTAAGCTCAAAACCTGAAGACTAGGAGGAACAGTTCAATAAGATGGTATAAAGAAGGTGTTAAGAGTGAATGACAGTGAAATCCTCCCCCAAACTTGTTCTTGGCTCACAATCGTGCAAAAATTTCTTTTCTTTCAAGAGCCAAAATATTTTCTTCCCCCCCCAAACTTGAGTAAAACAGTATTTTTATTACTAAGCATTCAACATAAAAGGGGGGAGGGTAAATATTATCGGTCTACACAAATCTTTACAAAGACCAAAAGTTAAAACCAACCATGAAAATATTTTATCAATGTAACACCATGGTTGGTAGAAGATCGTGTAACGGATGTACGTGGAGAAGACTCGAGACTATATAAGAATGAAGTTTGTATCATATCTGGAGTAGAAAAAACAGAAATAACAGTATCGAGAAGAGATGAAATGGGGGTAAGATAAGAAATGTAACTGAAAGGTTTTACGTCTCGGTTGGTGGAGACGAAAAAGCGAGGATGAATGAAAATGAGAATGTGAAAAATAAGGAATGGATGGAATATTCGTATTCTCATATGTGATTAGAAGAAGGGGTGGCGGTTCAACTTCTTCGGCTTCAAAGAGAGGCGCACGAATATCCGGTGGAGGTTGATTTATCACAACATCCAAGTTTTCAAGTAACACGAGTTCTTAGGCGAAAATATTTTCGAAACTTTTATCGATGGTCTGAGTGATAATCTCATCGGAAAGAAAGGAATCGATATCTATGTTAGTGGAATAGGCAGATTCATTAGGAAGATTTAAAGTTTCAAGGTCAATATATTACGCACCAGGATTCAAAACACTTGATTCGTTAGAAATTATGGAGGTAAGATACTCGAAAAGCTCGTCTCCCTCATTCTAAAAAGAGTCTAAATCGAGTGGTCTTTCAAAAATCATAGAACTCGAAATATCAGAGTGTGGTTCATCAAAGCTCGGTAGAAGTGAAAGAAGATTAGAAGAACCAAAGAAAGTGTGTAAAGAAATGGGTAAACGAACTTAGGTATCGAGTATTGTTGAACCAGATATGGGAGATGAAGGCTGAATATCGTTTTGCATATTAAATAGGTTGGTGGTAAGAATAGGATCGGTTAAATGCACATGAAGATATTCACATTCAACGGAAATGACATGATGGGTCGGTGAATCTAACTCATCCAATATGGTGAGTTCATCTTCAAAAATATTCTCATCACTGATCTCACTAGCTCCTTCAGTCAAATCAAACAAATAGGTCTTTAAAATTTCATAAATTATATTATTCTCAATTGATGGATCATTAAGTTCACTTGATGAAATTGGAAGAATTGAAATGTCAAGTTTAGTCGAATAAGGATCGGTTTGATTTGGAATGGTGTAAGGCTCTCTTTCACACTCACTATTAGAAAAGTCAAACATGTTATTTTCGGGTACCTCATTACTTAGATTATGAAGTTGTTGATCATCAGATACATTCGATTGGGGTTCATGATTGAAGGTGTCGAGATCAAAAGAATTGGTTCTAGTTTGACTTAGAGGAATCATTTGTTTATTCTCATTACTCAATTCCAACTCTACTTCAAGACTAGGTATGGTTTGTGAAGAAGTTTCAATGAAGAATTCTCTTTGAACCGTGAAACTTCCTAATTGATGTTCAGAAGTATTGTCTAGATAAGGTGCAAAATTTGAGTATGGTTAGTATGTGTTTAATTGTTGGCTACGGGCGAGTTCAATATGTTCCGCAATCGACATGGGTTTACGACTTGCCACATTAGCCTCAAGAGAAGTATCAACCTGAGAGAGTGTGAAAGTTTGGTGCTGTTGATAAGAGTTAGAAGGTTGCATCCAAGTTTCATAAACAGGATTAGGATCAATATTGTGTATGAAGAATATTGAGATTGGGTATGTATTTGGCGACTGGCTATTGCAATTTGCTCAACAATGGTCATGGGTGTAAAAGTTGCCCTATTCATCTCAAAACGAGCATCAACATTTTCATATGAAAATGAGTGCAATTGTTGTCCTAACTATTTTGGAGCAGTGAAAGGTATGAAACTTTGATTACGAGCCTTCGCAATATGCTCAACAATAGGCATAGGTTTAGAAGTTTCCTCACTAGGCTTACAAGAATTATCAACATAAGAAGGTGTTGAATTTTGAAGCGGTTGATAGGATTTTGAGTGAGGTGTCCAACTGTTATTTCTAGCGCGTTCTATCCTATCCCTTAAAGAAATGGGAGGGTTGGAATTTGTACCAAACAATTACGATAATAAGAAATATTTGGTTGTTTGTAGCAAAGCTCGGTAAGAGTTGGTCAGTTTGGGTTACCCATTATAAGAGAATGAAAAGAAAAGAGCATGAAATGGTAATAATTTTAAGCTCTTTTTTTTCTTTTTGGATTTTTGAAATTTTTTTGCTTGGAAAGAGGGACTCGATAAACATGCATAAACAAGGTGGCCTAAAATTAAATCAGGTATTTATTTCATAATTTATATATACATATTTCGATAATGACGGGTTGAACTTGAGTTGGACCTTTTGATTTGTTGACCATGTCAAGGTCACTAGGGTCCTAAGGGTAAAAATCACATCGGGAGTTTTAAATATACATGAAACTTTCTAGTGTTGTATACCTTCTGGAGTGTGGTAACTAGAGTGTCTTCCATCTAGGTTATCACGCGATGATAGTTGATCCCGATCCTACTGATGAGTAGGATTACTCTTGGGGAGATATTTAGATATTTTTCACTTCACAATTAGCTAACCTATTAGGTGTCTGGAAAAGTGTTAACGGGGCTATGCCTCTGTGGAAACGGGGTTTATTTTAATTAGATCCGTACGGGAGCACGGGGAATCTCCCTTAGAATACCAACACTCACCTGGCTGAACGGTTAGCGGACTTGTAAGGTGCAAATGGTCCCGACTAGTTTTCCTTTTAAAGTTTGAAGGAAAATTCGAGGAAATAGTGGGAGCCATCCCGATTAGATAAACTAATAACCAATCTAATCTTGTAAGAGCGCACGCTGAGCGTTTCTTTTCTCTCTCTCCAGGTAGTAACCAATTCATGCCTTAATCAAGATAATAAAATGTATGACTTGACCGAACCAGTTTATTACATTGGTTTGGGGAACTCGGTTCGGCTCAAACTTATGACAACTGTCATGAGTATGAGCAAGGTAAAGAGGACTGTAAGGAATTCCAGTTGACCCTATTGAAGGAGAAACATTCTAACGTGTCTTCTTTGGGTGTATTTGTTATTGAAAATCGTTTTTTCGGTCATCTCTATCTCCTGGGTAATAGATACCGGATCAAGATCTCATATCTATAATTTATTACAAGGACTGAGAAAAAGTAGAATGGTTGGACTGGGTGATGTCCCTCAGAGTAAGGAACGGAGCATAAGTTGATGCTGCTGCCGTCGGTGAATATCACTTAATATTGTCAAGCTGCAATACTATTGTTGGATATGTATGCCTTAGAGGCCTGTATTGTATAGGATACTAGGGATATGTATATGTTGGATATGTATGCCCTAGAGGCCTGTATCGTATAGGATGCTGGGGATATGTATGTATAGAATAATCTTGCTTTGTTATATAGTATACTATTTGAATTGTTTTTATCTGAACTTGTGTATTCGTTTTTCTTACTGCTTTATATTACTTATACATATTGATAAACACTCGTTACAGTAGCATACTATTTTGGTTTGTCTTTATCTTAACATGTGCATATATTATACTCGATATCACATATGGAGGATACATGTTGATAAAGCCCATAGGATTTTGCTTGACTACTAGTGTTATGATGACGATCATACTTGTGGGAGCTGGATGGTCTATAAGCACATCCTTAAAGGTCCCAAGTTGCAGGAGTATCGAGATCGGGCATCGATATTCCAGAGTAAACTTTTGTATACGTTTTTAGACCCCGATGAGGGGCGGTGGTTGGTCCTATAGCCATTGGTGTGATCACCTAACATTGTATACAGGTGCTCAATGGGGGTGAGTATACTGGATGGACTCGCCGAGAACCTCTAGATGGTATTATACCTATCGTCAGATAGCGGTTCTCAGGTGACATGAGTACAGGTTATTATTTAGACTTGAGATCATCATTTGTCTCGTGTGAGTTCCCACTGTACTTTGATCACTACCCTACCACGGCTCTACTGAGTCGTGCAAACGGGTTTTGGTTAGGTACAGTCCCGAGCCACATGGAGGCAGTGAGTGATTATCAGGTATTCGTCTCTTTCGGTATTGGGAGTCGATATCACACTGTGTCCAGTTGGCCAGAACCATAAGACCTTGGCTAAGGCAGTTGATATTTACTGATGGTTAGATCAGTAATTTCTCGGATCGGTCCTGAGCCAAATCGGCACAGCTTATCAGGTTATTAGGGGTCTGACGTTTACCACCCCCTAGACCCGGTATACGATACTCTTAGACAAAGAGACTGGACTGTACGGAGATTATCACGGATAGGCTCAGTAGGGTCCGGATGAGCTTACTCGTCGGCCTTCTTTTCGACAGGTACCTGCGTAGCCGCTACGTATACTAGTGCCGCCGACGTGCTTGTGGTTAA
Source organism: Agapanthus africanus (assembly GCA_030015575.1). Taxonomy (NCBI): domain Eukaryota; kingdom Viridiplantae; phylum Streptophyta; class Magnoliopsida; order Asparagales; family Amaryllidaceae; genus Agapanthus; species Agapanthus africanus. Next base: position 279,544,619 of record CM057342.1, read on the forward strand.
ACCTACTGCCAACGTACTATCAAGTCTTTAGAGTCCCACACAGAGGATTTCCCTGGTTTAGGTGAAATGATATAATGGACGTATTTTGATACGTGTAGGGTTTCGATCGAATGATAATACTAGCTGGCTTAGGATTAAGCCGGATTATGAAATCAGGTATTGATTTAATAATTTACATATACATATTTCGATATGTATATTCTATTGTTATCCGGGTTTTCGATCGGACGGTTCATAATACTAGCCAGCTTAAGATTAAGCCGTATTATTAGGTATTGATTTCATAATTTACATATACATATTTCGATATGTATATTCTAGTATTATATTCTTTGTATTATTCTAACTCTTTGGATATTTGTATTTTGATACGAATATGGGTATGTATATACGGTAGAGTGTATTCCGTATTTATACGGAAAACAGTCTAGAAGGAAACCTCATTTCCATGGTTTTTCTTTTATTGAAAATAGAAATGAGGTGGAGGGGTGAGGTGGCAAAGAGAATAGTGTAAAGCATGGTTGAATAGGGTAGACAAATGAATTTATAATTCATTTTTCTACACTATTCAAGTATGGTTGGTTTTTATATTTGCAAAAAATATTTAATAAAACCATGCTTGCATTATTGTTGTTGTGATGATATTTTCATTTCACCATTCTTTTTCTCTCTCCATTCTTGAGCTCTTTCTTCCTCTTCACCTTACACTCTCATGAGTTGAGAATTAAGGGTGAAGAGGGGTAGAAAAAAATACTAAAACAACTACATCACTAAACACTCTAAATTAGCAACTTAGAGCCTTTAGTTGCTCCACTAAGTTTTTTTTGTGTGGAGAAAGAGCCATGAACTACATCTCTCGGGTGGATCATCTTCGACGGAGGAGGACCTACGATCAAGCTCGATCACAGAGACCCCACGGAACTAAGGAAGAGGGTAGAAGACCGAAGGACATGAATTTTTTGGTATAACCCTTTTCAGAGTAGCTAGAACTCCTCTTTAGTTCACTAGTTTAATATTTGGTTAGATTCAGGATAATCGTTTCTAACGCCGAGTTTTAAAAAATCAAAGTTTTTCGTTCCGCAAAGGCCACGGCTGGAGGCCAGGACGCTTAGGACGCCAACATGGTATCAGAGCCACCCAAATATTATAAACAAGTAGTAGATGATGCCTTTGTTTCAAAACCGAAAAATTCTGATTTTCGAAAACCCACTCGGTCCAAAATATTTTTGGTCTCTAAAATTTTTTTAAACAAGTGCAAATGCATACTCTTGACATATTAGTGACATACAATGAAAACAAGGAAGTATGGCCGTACAAAAACTGCCAGAAATCCCTATATTCCTGCTATGGGTGGTTTTTCGGTCTCCTCTGATCCTTGTTTTCATTTAGTGTCTTGGGTTTTGAGAATTAGGATTTTTGGTCTTGTTTGATTTGCCCTAGATCTCACTTAGTGTTATCTTTGCATTGGGGCAACCTAGAAAGTTTTAGAACCTGAAACTTTTGCATCGTTGATCTCTGTGATGTGGTGTATGTGTTTTTAAATATCGTCTAATTACTATATGACATTTAGACGGGATTGCACATACTTGCTTCTGCTGCTGTGATGTTTATATCTGTGATGGTTTATTCGGATTGTTGTGTTGGATAGCCTCTAGTGCAATGGTAGTTGTACAGTTTTTATTCATTTTTATATTCATTATTGCGGGGCGAGCGTCCGACATGTGGATTGCTGTTTCTGTCGGTTTGTATATTCTTTTATTGAGGCACGGTCGGTTGAGGTCAGTGTCACCATTGCATATATTTTCTTTTCTGTACTAGGATTACCCCGCGGAAGAGTGCTCGAGTAGCCAGGTTCTAGAGGGCAACGAGGCCCCATTTCATGGCGTTGAGACTGGAGTGCCTTACTCTAGAATTGGCGGGCTATTCGCCGTACTAATCGGGGGTATAGGATGATCCATGGTGGACTGCTCAAGTTATCGGATTCCGTGAAGTGCTGGGTGGCCCATTCACTTCGTTGATTGGGGTTGCCTTACTTCTGAGATTGGCGGGTAACTTGCTGCACTGGCAGGGGTCCTGGTTCTTCATTGCACAGGCTATTCACACGACCGGGGAACATCGAGTTTCATTTGTGGCTCAAATGAAACCCGAGGCTCCTAAATCATCCGCTATTCTATTTTGCTTATCGTTGTTCTGTGATGTTGCTTATATCATGCCTGGGACGAATGGTTATACACACACACACACACACACACACACACACACACACACACACTAGTAGATGTTGTATATGTTTTGCATCCACGCTATTCCAGTCCCCACTCTGCCGTTAGTTAAGTAACCTAACGGTGCATGACGGGGCCCCGTGGCGAATGCGGATGGTATATATGTACATTTTATTTTCGTTCTTTTCTGGTGTGATAGAATTTAATTGATGGGACCATATTAATTTTGATTAATGCAAGGAAAAATAAACTTAAAAGATGTTGTTGGAACAAATTTCGAAAAACTATAGTCATATCCTTTCGCTTTACATAGTGTTATTTAGTTAGGAATATCCAGCACCTCATTCGAGGAGGCAAGAGCCTAGATCCTTTCACGGGGAGTGATCTCTTAAGCAAAAGTATATGTTACTGTAGATTACTCGGTTTTCTTCAAAACCACTAGTTTTCAAAAGCGGAGCCTAAACCACTCTTTTTCAAAACTATTCGGTTCTTTCAACGATATCAAGTTCATTATGTTAATGAGTTTTCCAAAAAACCCAGCTGTAGCCCTCCGTCATTTCAGATGAATAGTACCTAGTATCTGTGCTACGTTTGTTGGCCTTTGTCAAGGCGTAGTGTACGGTAGCTAGATATTGCTTATCTATTGTATAGAGATGCGATTATCTAGGACAATTGTATAGCCTCGTTGGCCTTTGTCAAGGGTTTTTACGGACGAGTCTAAATTAATCCAGGATAATGATGGGTTGAACTTAACTAGTGGTTTATGGTTTGTTAGCCTTTGTCAAGGTCATAAACCGCTAGGGGAAAAAACCACATCGGGAGTTTCAAATATACAGGAAACTTGCTAGTGTTGCATACATTCTAGAGTGTGGTGACTAGAGTGGGTTCCGTTTAGGTTATCACACGATGATAGTTGGATTTCGATCTCACTGATCAGTAGGATTACTCTTAGAAGATATTTTTCACTTCATAATTAGTTAATCTATTAGGTGTCTAGAAAAGTGTTAACGGGGCTACGCCTCTGCGGAAACAGGGTTTATTTTAATTAGGTCCGTGCGAGAGCACGAGAAACCTCTCTCGAAGTACCAACACCCACCTGGCTGAACTGTCAGCGAACATGTAAGGTGCGAATGATCCCGACTAGTTTTCCTTTTAAGATTTGAAGAAAAATTCGAGGAAACGGTGGGAGCCATCCAGATTAGATAAATTAATAACCAATCTAATCTTGCAAGAGTACACGCTGAGTGTTTCTTTTCTCTCTCTCCAGGTAGCAACCAATTCACGCTTTAATCAAGATAATAAAATGTTTGACTTGACCGAACCCACTTGTTATACTGGGTTGGGGAACGTCGGTTCGGCTCTAATTTGTGACAATTGTCATGAGTATGGGCAAGGGAAAAAGGACTATAAGGAATTCCAGACGACCCTAGTGAAGGAGAAGCATTCTAATATATCTTCTTCGGGTGTATTTGTTATTGAAAACTATTTTTCGGTCAACCTTACCTCCTGGGTACTACATACCGGATCAGGATTCCATATCTGTAATTTATTATAAGGACCGAGAAAAAGTAGAATGGTTAGACCGGATGATATATCCCTCAGAGTAGGGAACGGAGCACAAGTTACTGCTGCAGCCGTCGGCGAATACCACCTTGTGCTGCCATGTCATGATTCGGAATTGACACGTGACTGGTACTTGAATCACGTGAAGTCTATATGACCCCACTGTAATCCAAGTAAGCTAAAAGCCCAGAAATCTAAACCTTTTTGGGAAAATAGTGGAGGTGAAGTTTTGAAATAAAGGTATAATGAAATCAAGTTCTTTTTTAAATGGATAAGTAATGATATATGAAAATACAAGTGGATTATATGCTATAGTTGAAAATATTTTCGTCATTTAAAATTTGGGCAGCACCTTCTTTGTAATTTTTGAACCAAAACCAATACATAGCAATAATAATAATAGGCATCTCCAAGCGGGAGCTAGCTCTTCGCCAATTGGCGGAAACAATCACGCAAATGATATATATATACGACGCCCTAAGGCGAAGATCAAACACAGAAAAGAAAGAAAACCAAAACATCATCAAAGAAACTAGACTAAAGAATAAATACATATCCGTGACTCTATGCCCGAAAGAATAAACAATCTATGGTTTCTAAGTCTACCAAATATACAAAGTCTGGTTGTTGGAGCTTTTAACTAGATACAACTAAATATACAAGTACAAACGGTGGTCACGATGCAAGTGTACCCTACCTGCCAAAGCAAATCATCCGAAAGGAAACTGTGTGTGAGCAAGCCGCTACTGAATCCGTACGGTCAAACCTGCAAGAAAACTATGGCATAATGGGGGTGAGTTTCCAACTCGTGAGTAGAAGATATCATCGGATAGAAATCGAATGTATGATGATCTCCTAAGTCATATAGTACAATAATAATAATAACATCGAGTGGTAACAAGGGTGATAACGTTAACATAAGTATAGACTAATATAATCGTGTCTGTGTCATAATGTGGTACCATGTCATCTGTATTATATATATGTGTGTGTAGGTGCATCATCCAACGTGTGCCCATCAACGACACACCAAATCATCATAAAAACCTGATTGCCCAGCATCGACACTCGCAAACATCATAAAAACCGTGTCCAACAGCGACACATAAATCCTCATATCTCAGGTGCCATCTCATCGGACCGGTCCTCAAATTCATCTGATCACACGACTCCGGTCGGTATCCTCCAGATATCCGTCGAGCCCAAACGATCATCGGTCGGTAGTGCTCCTCTGCCAGGCTCAACGTCTCTCTATGCAATCTTCTTGTCTCTGGGTACCGTACCGGGTCAACCATGTACCCGCAGACGGTGCCTTCTCTCTCTTCGAATCGGGTATATATATAGGTCAGAACCGTGAAAACTCATGGTGGACGCCACACATCATATCAAGGAAAACCGCGTTTTTCTTTTAAAATGATTATAAGTTTTCAAAATTCACATGCGATTTTCCAAATCCAGAAATCTTATGAAAACCGAAATCTCATAAACCTAGGCTAATAATGAAACAATGAATACCGGCACAGAGCAATTTACAGTGTATAACCAGAATATATATATAAATGCGGTATCTAACTAAGTAAGAATGCAATATCTAAACTAGCATGCGAGGTAATAAGTACTAAGCAATACTAATAAGCTGCAGTTTTTAGGTTATATGATAAAGTAACTATTTCTAATGTGTACGTGGCATGGCAATTACCGATGATGAGTGTGTGAGCCGGCGAGTATGTATACGTGCAACATGCGCATCATCGATAATGGTGCATATGTCCTAACAGACGATGTCATATAAGATAATGAAAAGAACATGTATATAAAATGCAAAAGAGAATAATATGAGCATAGCAGAAAAGTAAACAGTAAACGTAACAGTATAAAATATATATCTATATACGAGCCATACGGTTATAGTATTTAAAATAGCATGAATCGTTGTTTTTAGAAAAATAGGAGGCTACGGTGTTTTTGAGAAAAAGATACCATTTGAAAATCCGTAGCGTCCCTTGGGGTTGTCTTTTGAAAATGCATAACAATCTGTTAGTTTTGAAAATATGTATGGCTCTAATTATATTCTAATATCTACTTAAGTGATTAGAAGACTAAACTATTTCCGAGTCGAAAGTGATTAGAATACTATAACGTTTCCAAGTCGATACATCCATAGTTGGCGATCCAGCCTCATAGTATCACATACAGTATAGTCCCCCGTACGACATCCTTGAGTTAAGAGTGCGGATCAATCATCATATATATCATATCTCATACGGTATAATCCATCATACAACATCTTCGAAGCAAGAGTACGAGTCAATTATCATATATATCATATCTCGTACGGTTGAATCCGTCGTATGATATTATAAATCAGGGGTACGGATCTATGGTCACGTACATTCTATCATCTCATCTAGTCACATGTCATGTGTATATCTCCCAATGATAATTTAATATATTATATCATAACATGACGATCCAATCTTAAATCATATATCATAAGCTCGTGACATCATGTCCGATCATATCAACTCATATCATTCTAACATGTCATATCCTCATCTCGTGATATCATATCGAAATTATCCTTAAATTTACAAGTGTGTGTGTGTGTGTGTGTGTGTGTGTGTGTATGTGTATACCCCATATATCATACCAAGTGTGTGTATGTGACAACATATATTGTTAGTTATATGTATGCCCTAGAGGCCGTTATTGTACATGTGATGTATATTGTAGTGGATGCTTGGATATATATAGAGAGGACTTTCTTGCTCAACATGATAGTATGCTATCTGATTGCTCTTTATCTTAACATGTTGACTTGTATAAGTGATGCTGTCTTGCTCTCACATGTTGATAAAGCCCTTAAGATGTGTACTTGACTACCAGGACTATGATGGAGATCATACTAGTAGGGCCAAGGATATTCCACAAGTACGCCCTATAATTGTTCCTAGTCGAGAGAGTATTGAGACAGGGCATCGATATTCCAGAGTGGACTAGCGTATACGCATCTTGACCCATATGATGGGCGATGGATGATCCCACATACATTGGTGTTTGACATCAAAGATGGTATATGGGTTCTCAGTAGAGACTGGGTACACTGAACGGACTCACCGAGAACTCCTAGCTAGTATTATACCTATCGTCAGATAGAAGTTCTCAGGTAACACAGGTACAAGTTAGTCTGTAGATCCGAGATCGTCATAGAGTCTTGTGTGATCCCCACTATGCTTTGATTTCCACCGTACCACACTCAAAAGAACGTGCAAAACGGTGGCTTTTGGGTACGGTCCCGAATCACTTGGAGGCAATGAGCGATAGGAGGGGATTCGTCTCTCCCGGTATAGGGGGTTGATGTTGTGCTGTACTCGATTGGCCATAACGACAAGTCCCTGACCAGGGCTGCTATGGAGATTTACTGATAAGTGTTATCAGTAGTTTCTCGACCCATTATGAGCCTTAAATCGGCATGACTTATCGGTTACTGGGGTCTTACGTTTACCACCCCTAGACTGCATATGTGACATATTAGACGAAGAGACCAGACTGTACGGTAGTGTTACTGACAGGATTTTCAGGAGTAGGAGTAGGCTTGCTTGTTGATCTTCTGATCGCTCAATACCTGGGTAGCCGTTACGTCCAGCTAGTACCGTTGACGGCTCGTGGATGCTTGATGTGATCATTACCTACTGCCGGTGTATTGACGAGTCTTTAGAGTCCTCCACAAATGTTTTACTGGCTCAGGTAAAACGAAATAGGAGCACATATGTGATATGTGCGGGACCGAGATTAATACGAATATGTGATACCGTATTCTATTCTCGCGATTTATGTTATCGATCGGTTATATGAGATATAGCCGGGTTATCGAATCAAATGTTGATTCGATATGTCAATAATGTATCAGTGGGTTATATGAGATATAACCAAGTTATCGAATAAAGTGTTGATTCGATAAGTTGATACAAATAATATTAGTCGGTCATATCATATATAGCCGGATTATTAAATCAAGAGTTGATTTAATGATTTAATGTATAATTATATATTTGATATATTAATTTACATTAACTAATATTAGCTCACTTAAACATTTCTTTTTCTCACATGTGCACACTTAATATATATGTGATATATATTAATTGTGTTTTATTTATATGTCATGGTTGATGATACATGCAATATGGGTGTATGAGACTTACACCATGATAATGATAATGAAGGGTTTATTTATTTAGACTAAATCAATTATTAGTTGTAAATTGGTCACATGGCATGAAGCTTGTAGAAGATTGAATACCCATTGACGTAGTCCACTAGTTTTGTCTTACACTAGATATTTATTAACCCAACCATTATCTAAACCCATGGTTAAGTCTCTACATGAGATATATTAGATATTTTCTCACCCATGGTTGCCATTCACTCTCTCATCCATTATTTGCTTCATCTTCCTCAAGCTCAAGAGAGAGCTCTCTAGGTTTTTGAGAGGAGCATAAAATTAATGAGAAAAATAATTCTAAAGTGAGCAAAAATCCTCCTTCATCATCCTCTACTAGATTAGCAATTTAGTTTAGGGCGTTAACTTCACTAATCCCATATTAGTGAAGAGATAGCTTGAATTAGTGTCTCCTCGACGTAGATCATCTTCGGCCTCGAAGATTTCGTGCAAGCTCGTTGCTTTCTTCTTGTGGAGCCACTCTATAGTCCGCAAGATCACTACTTGGAGCGAAGGGACTACTACACAGATCTATTAAAGTGAATGACCGATCTACAAAGGTTGTATTCCTAGTTCACTTAGTTGTAAAGTAGTTTACACATTGTATTGTCTAAATTTTTAGTTAAGATTCTAGGGTTAAGATTGTTTTGTACGGCAAATTTTTGAAAATGGCATGGACGATGCCTCCCGAAACCTTGCTGTCATGCCAAGCAATCCTACGGTGCTATCAGAGCCAAGTTAGAGATTTAGACGATATTTGTAGAATTACGAAACCGAAACAATTTCGAAACACTAGAAACTAAAAACCCAGTTTCTGTCATTTTTTAATATCGTCGAATTTTTTTTTAAACAATTGCAGAATGTTTTATGTGATATAAAATGAACACTGTGAAAATTTGAAGCATTTTGGAAAGTTTTTGGTCGGCCACATCACCCCAAAAACCGAGCTCACCGGGTCTATTTAGGAATTTGGGCTTCAAATTTTCATGGTGTTCCAGTCTCTGGGTTTTGGTGTTTCAGGTGTTGCTAGTTTTTGCTAAATTTGCATATGATGTTATCTTTTTGCAAAGGCAATTCGGAGTGTTTCGTAGTCGTAATTTTAACTATATTTCGGGTTATTTAGACGGTGTTAAAAAGTTCGAACGGATATCAAATACCCACTTTAACCCTCGACAGAAAATTCCAAGAGTTGGATTTTTTCCGAGTTAAAAAACATTCAAATATCATGCATGCAGTGAACCCTCTAGAAGAAGAAAATCCTAACTCGATTCTATGACTGTAAGAACCACCGCCAAACCCTATGGTTTGCGGTAGTTCCGCGGCGCCATAGGTGAGGTAAAGGTTGACCCTTCTACGGTTGGTCCATTCGTACTGTGGTATGTTCTGAGTATTTTTAAACTGCGCTCAAGTGTTGAGCTCTTTGGAAAATTTTAGGTGTTTGTTGATTCGATCGGAATGTTTAACGTCGTCTAGCTATTTGTGGAATGTGATACAATATGTGGAATTCATATAGTTAGGCATGAAATCCGAAGTATGTGATATTTTAGGTTTATGATATTTAAGGTGATTGTGGATTCCAAATGTTGTAGTTTGACATTTTCATTTGTGCGACCATAAGTGTAATATGTGGTGTATCATTGTTTTCGTTGCTATATGTCAACGACAATTATGATACGCATATTTACTTATGTTGATGACATGTGATATTATGTGTTGCTGTGATATGTTATATTGGATCGTCGTGTTTTTAATAACCGGGGGTTTTATGTGAGATGAGAGTTTTTATTTTCATCCATTTAAAATTCATTGTATGTAATATTCTTTTATTGGGGCACTTCCGGATTGAGGATGATGTCACCATTGTTGTATATTAATTACTTTTCCACATTAGGATAGACCCAAGGAGGGGAGCACAAGCAACCGGGTTCTAGGGTCCAGTGGGAGACCATCTCGAGGAGTCAAGACCGGGTTTCCTAACTCTAGAATTGGTAGGGTTGCTTTTCGCTCTCGTAGGGGTCTAGGGATGTGGGTTTGGCTATTCATCGCGACCGTAGAATCCGTGTTTTATACTGGCTTAAATTAAAACACGGAATTCCTAGTATATCCAATATTTCATATGTTATCTTCTGCTGCTGATATTCTGTGATGTGATCACTTTATATGCGTGAGACGAATGTTTTATTATTGTATATATGATATATAATAAACGTTGCTTACGTTTTTCACCCGCGCTAGTCCCGCCCCGCTATGCCGTTAGTTAAGTAACCTAATGGTACATAAAGGAAAACAGTGGCGAATGCGGATGGCATAAGTGTACGTTGTACTTTCGTTTCTTCTGCGATGCTTAGGAAGCATAAATGATGGGAATTCATTAATGAGATTAATGAAAAGAAAAGAAGCCTAAAAGATGTTGTAGAATTAAATTTTCAAAAAGGGTAGCTCTAGTTGTTGGTTTGCATAGCGGTATTCTTTGTAGAATATCCAACACCTCATTTGATGAGGAAAGAGCCGAGATCCCTTCACCGGGAGTGACCTCTTTAGCGAAACTGGTAGATGCGACAAGCCACTCGGTTTTGTCTTTTGATTACTTATTTTTAATTTTTGCTTTGCATAACGGTATTTATGAAATATCCTGCACCTTATTCGATAAGGAAAGAGCCGAGATCCCTTCACCGGGAGTGATCTCTTTAGCAAAACTAGTAAAAAGCCTCAAAAACACTCCTTTTCAAAAATCACTTGTTTCTACAACTATATCAAGTTCATCACGCAAAAGGTTTTCTTAAAAACCTGACGTAGCCCTCCGTCATTTCAGATAAGTACTACTTAGTATTCGTGTTACGTTTGTTGACTATGTTAAGGCGTAGTGTGCGGTAGCTAATTAGTGCTTATCTGCTAAAGTATGAGATACGATTGGATTAGGGTAGCTGTACGACTTTGTTGGCTATGTTAAGTGTCGTGCGGGTGGGTTTAATTCAATCAGGAAATGACGGGTTGAACTTGGCTAGCGCTTATGATTTGTTGACTATATTAAGGTCATAAGTTGGTAGGGGCAAAATATTATCGGGAATTTCAAGTGTTGAAATTTGCAATAAGATTGCATACCTTTTATGAGATAGTTGGATCCCGATACCCACTGCGAGTAAGAGTTACTCCTGGGAGAGTTTTACACATCACAATTAGCCAATCAAGTAGGTGTCTAGAAATGTGTTAACGGGGTTACGCTCATGGGAAAACGAGGTTTATTTTAATTAGGTCCATGCGAAAGCACGGGGAAGCTCCCTCAAAGTACCGACACTGGCCTGGACGAAAGATTGGAGAACTTGTAAGGTGTAATTAATCCCGATCAGTCTTACCTATTAGGGTTTGAAGGAAGATTTGATAAAAACAGTGGGAGCCATCCTGATTAGATAAGATAATAAACCAATCTAATCTTGTAAAAGCATACGCTAAGTGTATTCTTCTCTCTCTCTTCAGGTAGCGACCATGTCAGGACTTAATCAAGATAATAATATGGATGTATTGACCGAACCCGCTTGTTATGCCGAGCAGGGGAACGTTGGTTCCGCTCCAACTTATAATTGTTATAAGTCTGAGCAGGAAATAGGAAAATATCCGGATTTCCAAGCCACCCAAATAAAGAATGAGCATGTTGATGCATCTTCTTCGGGTGTGTTAGTTACCTAGAACTGTTTCTCAGTACACTCTACGTCCTGGGTATTAGATACTGGATCGGGATCCTACATATGTAATATGTTACATGGGCTAAAGAAAGGTAGAGAATTGGGAACAGGTGATCATTCCATACAAGTAGGGCATGGTGCAAATGTTGCAGCCAACACAGTTGGCGAATATCACCTTGTATTACCGAAAGGTAATACATTGATTCTGAACGAATGCTATTACATACCGACCCCGATATGCAATCTTATATCAGTTTTTTTATTAAGTAAAGAAGGATATAATTTTGTAGTACAGGATAATGTTATGAACATCTTCCTGGATCAAAAGTTGATTGGATCAGGCTCACTAAATAATGGCATATACATTCTAAATCAAACCACAGTTCTTAACGTACAAAACACACATAAGAGGAAGAGTTCAGAATTGAACGAATCCTTCTTGTGGTATTGTAGACTAGGTCATATCGATGCGACACAACTAGCTAAGTTACATAAAGATGGATATTTAAAACCGTTCGAATTTTCATCTTATGACACTTGCCAGTCATGTCTCAAAGGCAAGATGACCAAAACTCCGTTTACTGGACACAGAGAAAGAGTTACGGAACTCTTGGGACAGATACATAGTGATGTATGTGGTCCCATGTCTATACATGCCAGGAATGGTTCCTCATACTTCATTACATTCACTGACGATCTCTCAAGATACGGACATGTGTTCCTGTTGAAACACAAGTCTGAAGTTTTTGAAAAATTCAAAGAATATAAACATGAAGTTAAGAACCATACGGGTAAAAATATTAAAATCCTTCGATCGGGGAGGAGAATACTTGAGCATGGAATTCCGTGACTATCTAAAAGAGAATGGGATTCTCTCTGAGCTTACTCCTCCGTATACACCACAGCACAACGGTGTATCAGAATGGAGGAATCGCATCCTATTGGATATGGTGCGTTCTATGATGAGCACTGCTAAGTTACCTATTTCCTTTTGGGGTTATGCGCTTGAGACAACAGCATACCTATTGAATCAAGTTCCATCTAAATCTGTACCTACCACAGCATATGAGATATGGAGTGGGAAGAGACCATATTTTAAACGAGTTAAGATATGGGGTTGTCCGGCCTATGTCAAAAGACAAAATCCGGACAAACTCGAGGCATGTTCAGTTCTTTCCAAGTTTGTGGGATATCCAAAGAATTCACAAGGATATATATTCTACCACGTTGAGGAACAAAAGGTGTTTGTTTCACAATATGCCATCTTTTTAGAAAAGGAATTTCTTGTAAAGGAAATTAGTGGCGAAGAGGTAGAGCTGGAAGAAGTTCCAGCAGCACAAACTCCGACTGAAGATTTAGTAGAACCAGAGGATTTGATAGTTCCCAACGAACCTCAACCTCTCCGCCGATCTAATAGGGTTCCTCATCCACCTGAGAGATACTATGGGTTTCTCATTGATGGTGGGAGCGAGGATTGCATCATGGCAGATGATGACCCAACTAGCTTCGAGCAGGCCATCACGAGTGGGGACTCTATGAAATGGCTGGATGCAATACGATCTGAGATGGAATCCATTTACACCAACAAAGTATGGACTTTGGAAGTTGCTCCTGAAGGGGTAAAACCCATCAGGAGCAAATGGATCTTTAAGAAGAAACTTGGTGTAGATGGAAAAGTTGAGACTTTAAAAGCTAGACTTGTTGCAAAAGGTTTTCGTCAACGACCAGGTGTGGACTATGATGAAACCTTTTCTCCAGTGGCTATGCTTAAATCCATCCGGATCCTGTTTTCCATCGCTGTATACCATGACTGCGAAATCTGGCAAATGGATGTTAAGACCGCCTTTTTAAATGGTGATTTAGAAGAGAGCGTGTACATGACTCAGCCAGAGGGCTTCTTAGACAGTGGGAGCAGCGGAAAGGTGTGCAAGCTGCTTAAATCCATTTACGGGTTAAAGCAGACATCACGGAGTTGGAACATCTGTTTTGATGTGGTAGTCAAAGAGTTTGACTTCATCAAAAACGTAGATGAACCTTGTATATACAAGAAGGTGACAGAAAGTAAGGTTGTTTTTCTCGTATTGTATGTGGATGACATACTCTTTATAGGAAATGATGTTCCTATGCTGCAATCGGTCAAGATCTTCTCATCACAAAGATTCTCAATAAAAGATCTAGGTGATGCCTCCTACATCTTGGGGATTAAGATCTATAGAGATAAATCTAAACAGATACTTGGATTGTCCCAATCTAGGTACATTGACACCATACTAAAGTGGTTTAGTATTGAGGAATCCAAGCGTGGGAATTTACCCACAATCACAGGACTCACTCTCTCTAAAGAGATGTCTCCCAAGACTGATTTGGAGAGAGATCGCATGCAAGGGATACCCTATACTTCGGCAGTAGGCTCTATCATGTATGCAATGTTATGTACAAGACCCGATATAGCATACTCACTAAGTGTAGTGAGTAAGTATCAAGCAGATCCAGGAGAGAGTCACTAGACAGCTGTGAAGAACATTCTCAAGTACTTGAGAAGGACAAAAGAGATGTTCTTGGTGTATGGTAACGGAGAACTCCAAGTGGAGTCCTTTACCGATTCGTGATTTCAGAGTGATAAAGATGACTCTAAGTCGATCTCGGAAATTGTCTTTACCTTCAATGGAGGGGTGTTTTGTTGGAAGAGTTCCAAACAGGAAACCGTGGCAGACTCGACGATGGAGGCTGAATACATCGCTGCCAACGATGCTTCTAAAGAGGTTGTCTGGATGAAGAAGTTCATAACTGAACTTGGAGTGATTCCATCCATTGTGCATCCAATACCTTTATATTGTGATAACAATGGAGCAGTGGCTATGGCCAAGGAACCCAGGTCCCATCAGTGATCCAGGCATATTTTGAGGCGGTATCATCTGATCTGGGAGACAGTTGATTGCCAGGAGATCGAGGTCAGGAGAGTTGACACGAAGGACAACACAGCGGATCCACTCACAAATGCAATTCCCCAGATACAATTTGAGAGACTCTTTGGGATATTGGGTATGAGATACTACAACAACTGGCCTTAGTGCAAGTGGGAGATTGTTAGTTATATGTATGCCTTAGAGGCCATTATTGTACATGTGATGTATATTATAGTGGATGCTTGGATATATAAAGAGGACTTTCTTGCTCGACATGATAGTATGCTATCTGGTTGCTCTTTATCTTAATATGTTAACTTGTATAAGTGATGCTGTCTTGCTCTCATATGTTGATAAAGCCCTAAGGATGTGTACTTGACTACCAGGACTATGATGGAGATCATACTAGTGGGGCCAAGGGTATTCCACAAGTACACCCTATAATTGTTCCTAGTCGAGAGAGTATCGAGACAGAGCATCGATATTCCAGAGTAGACTAGCATATAAGCATCTTGACCCATATGATGGGCGATGGATGATCCCACATACATTGGTATTTGACATCAAAGATGGTATACGGGTGCTCAGTGGAGACTGGGTACACTGAACGGACTCGCCGAGAACTCCTAGCTGGTATTATACCTATCGTCAGATAACAGTTCTCAGGTGACATAGGTATAGGTTAGTCTGTAGACCCGAGATTGTCATAGAGTCTTATGTGATTCCCACTGTGCTTTGATTTCCACCTTACCATGTTCAAGTGAACATGCAAAATGGTAGCTTTTGGGTACAGTCCCAAATCACATGGAGGCAATGAGCGATAGAAGGGGATTCGTCTCTCCCGGTATTGGGGGTTGATGTTGCGCTGTGCTCGATTAGCCATAATGACAAGTCCTTGGCCAGGGCTGCTACGGAGATTTACTGATAAGTGTTATCAGTAGTTTCTCGACCCGTTATGAACCTTATATCGGCACGACTTATCGGTTACCGGGGTCTGACATTTACCACCCCTAGACTAGATATGCGACATATCAGACGAAGAGACCGGACTGTACGGTAGTGTTATTGACAGGCTTTTCAGGAGTAGGAGCAGGCTTGCCTGTTGATCTTCTGATCGCTCAATACCCGGGTAGCCGTTACGTCCAGCTAGTACCGCTGACGGCTTGTGGGTGCTTGATGTGATCATCACCTACTGCCGGCGTATTGATGAGTCATTAGAGTCCTACACAGAGATTTCACTGGCTCAGGCAAAACGAAGTAGGAGCACATATGTGATATGTGCGGGACCGAGATTAATACGAATATGTGATACCGTATTCTATTCTCGCGATTTATGTTATCGGTCGGTTATATGAGATATAGCCGGGTTATCGAATCAAATGTTGACTCGATAAGTCGATAATGTATCGGTGGGTTATATGAGATATAGTAGGTTATCGAATCAAGTGTTGATTCAATAAATTGATACAAATAATATTAGTCGGTCATATGATATATAACCGGATTATTAAATCAAGAGTTGATTTAATGATTTAATGTATAATTATATATTTGATATGTTAATTTATATTAACTAATATTATCTCACTTAAGCATTTCTTTTTCTCACATGTGCACACTTAATATATATGTGATATATATTAATTGTGTTTTATTTATGTGTCATGGTTGATGATACATGCAACATGGGTGTATGAGACTTACACCATGATAATGATAATGAAGGGTTTATTTATTTAGAGTAAATCAATTATTAGTTGGAAATTGGTCACATGGCATGAACCTTGTAGAAGCTTGGAGACCCATTGACTTAGTCTACTAGTTTTGTCTTACACTAGATATTTATTAACCCAACCATTATCTAAACCCATGGTTAAGTCTCTACATGAGTTATATTAGATATTTTCTCACCCATGGTTTCCATTCACTCTCTCATCCATTATTTGCTTCATCTTCCTCAAGCTAAAGAGAGAGCTCTCTAAGTTTTTGAAAGGAGTATAAAATTAGTGAGAAAAGTAATTCTAAAGTGAGAAAAAATCCTACTTCATCATCCTCTACTAGATTAGCAATTTAGTTTAGGGTGTTAGCTTCACTAATCCCACATTAGTGAAGAGTTAGCTTGGGTTAGTGTCTGCTCGACGTAGATCATCTTCGGTCTCGAAGACTTCGTGCAAGCTCATTGCTTTCTTCTTATGGAGCCGCTCTATAGTCCGTAAGATTACTACATGGAGCGAAGGGACTACTACACGGAGCTATTGAAGTGAAGGAGCGCTCTACAAATATTGTATTTCTAGTTCACTTAGTTGTAAAGTAGTTTACACATTATATTGTCTAAATCTTTAGTTAAAATTCTAGGGTTAGGATTGTTTGTACGGTAAATTTTTGAAAATGGCATGGACGATGTCTCCCGAAACCTTGTTGTCGTGCCAAGCAATCCTACATATATAACAAAGGCTCAACACTAAGAGTATAAGAACTAAGGGCAAACCATCCTACGTGTATGCCTACTATAGCATAAATTCTCCCAGAACCCTATTAACTAATTATACCCATCTAATAACTACATATATAGCTATATACCTAATATCCTAATACTGTGGTTGCGGGGGTGCTATATGTCATCCACCCGACTTTCCTCGTAGATATACATCTACTCACCACCTATTCTCGCTCTAGCCGAAGTCGATGAACGCCTTGCTTTCTTTCGTCGTCCTGGAAGTCCACACGAAGGTACCTACAATTCAAGGAATGGCGTATCGTAAACAAGAATCAAATCCGAAAACCGATACGGCACGCGATATGCACATATGTTAGAACCTACGGCCCACGTATGCAATAACAACGAAATATTTCCCGACGTTGATGTACAAACGTCAAACGACCGAGTCAAAACTCAAATACCAAAACTCAAGTTAACAAAAGTCACAAAATAAAATCAGCAACTTGGAAAAACACTCCCAAATTTTGACTCAGGTGAAATTGCGACATTTTTCATATAGGGTAGGCCTAATTATCAGAAGATTGAGCTATGAACCAAAAACCACACCCTAACTCAAAAATGTGGCCGCAATTTGTGGCCATATTCAATAAATCTACGGACATGTTAGGGAGATAGGGGCTTGGGTTTTAGGGGTAGCTTCTAGATAGCCTGCACATATCTCTGTATTTGCAACTTAATTTTTTAAGTCCTCGAGTCATAGCAGATTCAATTTGATCACCGCAATTGCAACAAACCCCGATGTCGGAAAGTTCCAAGTTCATGTTTTGGGACTTCTAATCTCTAGTTTGTCCAGAATTCTATCACTAAAAGGTTTGTGGTCACAACTAAGCATCAAATACATTTCCACAATTCAAAACATCCAATAAATATCATCCTAGAATTTTCCAAGATCACTAAACCTACACTTGTTTAGCTTTAAACTACTATAGGAGATTAGGAAACTCAAATACTTAAGTAAAAGTGAGGGAATTACCTTAGTAGAGCAACTCAAGAAAGTTCAAAGATGGCCAAAATGATCAAAGTTCCAACTTGATGCTACCATAGTGCTTGTAGTAAGCTTAGGAACATTATTTATGAAGATTGCATGGGATTTTAGTGGAGTTTTGATAGTGCTGTATGATGGTAGTGGGGTGGTAGAGGTGGAAGATGAGGAGTTGAAGAAAGAGATGATGGTGAAGATGAAGAGAATAAGGAGGTGAAGAAAAGCTAAAGAAGAGTGTAGAACTTTCCCCTTCTCTTTCTCTCTCAACCATACTCTTGTCCCCACCCATCCTTATTTATTCTTTCCTTTTTCTTTTCTCAAATAAAACAAAACAATTTCAATGCAATAAAAATAAAGCCATGGTTGCAAATATGAATAAGTGTTACAATATGATATGGTGCATGTCATGATACATAAACATGGTTTTTAACAATTAACTTAGTTTAATGCACCATTAGGAAATATTAATCAAGTTTAACATTAAACCTATATATAAGTAATTGGATAATAATTTATAAAATGCCCAAATCAAATAAATGCTTCCATGATTAATAATTTATTTTGAAATTTCAATTATTTTCCAAATTACATGTATGTAATTGTAGGGTTACTAGGCACTGTCACAAGGGTCTATAAGGCATCAAACATACCCGATTAAAAATTTAGACGTGCCGAACAACCCAAAACGAGGATCTTTGCTAGATAATTATGGTTGAACATGCAAGTAAATATCTTTACAACTAAGAGAGAGGGATTACAACCTTTGTAGTCCGCTCCTTCGCTTCACAAGTTCCGAGTAGTAGTCCATTCGCCGCGATCCATGATCTCCCGGACTCAAGAGAAGCTCTACAACCCGAATGATCCATGCTAGCGTAAAGTCTTCCTTTTCGAAGATGATCTATCTTGGAGTTTTTTTAACTCAAGCTCTCACTCACTAATCAAGTATTAATGAAGTGAACACCCTAATCTAATTGGTTAGAATAGATGAGGATGATGAAGTAGGAATTATGCTCTCTTTTATTTTCAAGATCTCACACTTATCCATCACAAAAGAAAAACCTAGAAAGCTTTTTGAGAGCTCAAGGAAGAAGAAGAAGAATGAATAATTCCTTTTGTGATGAATAATGAATTGTTATATCATTACAATTGCAACCATGGTTAAGTCAGGAAAGACTTAACCATTATAGAGATTTAACTAGGGTTAAAGGGTGTGGGTTGGGTTAGGAAAATATCACCAAAATATCAACACATAATATCTTTGCTCAAAACAAAAGAAAAGCTTCTAGAAACTTCTAGAAAAGATTAATCCAAATCAAACCCTAACCATGTTTAATCTCTACTAATCATGTTGCATTTGTAATCATAACTTGTTACAATATTATATATCACATATATAATATATTTTTGTAACAAAAGAAAATAATACAATTAACATATATCGCATATATATCAATGTATTATCCGGTGAGAAAATGAAATAATGAAGTGAGCCAATATTAGATAACGTAATGTAATATATCACATATATAATTATAAATTAAATTATCGAATCAACACTTGATCCGACAATCCGGCTATATCGCATATAACCGACTAATATATCATGTACCGATTCATCGAATCAACACTTGATCCGATGAGCCGGCTGATATCAAATATCGCGAGAATAAAATACAGTATCTCACATCGCATTATTCTCGGTCCCGTACATATCGCATATGTGCTCCTATTCCGTTTTTCCTGAGTCAAGAAACCTCTGTGTAGGACTCTAAAGAATCGTCAATACGCCGGTAGTAGATGATAATCATATCAAACACCCACAAGCTGCAAGCGGTCAGCTAAACGTAACAGCCACCCAGGTATTGAGCGATCAGAAGATCAACAAGCAAGCCTGTACATTCTCCTGTGAATCCAATCAGTAAAACTACCGTACAGTCCGGTCTCTTCATCTGATATGTCGCATATCTGGTCTAGGGGTGGTAAACGCCAGACCCCAGTAACCGATAAGTCGTGTCGATGTGAGGCTCATAACAGGTCGAGAACCTACTGATAACACTTACCAGTAGTACTCAATATCCGCCCTGGCCAGGGACTTCCAGTTATAGCCAATCGAACACAACACAACATCAACTCCTTATACCGGGAGAGACGAAACCCCTCCTATCGCTCATTGCCTCCATGCGATTCGGGACTGTACCCAAAGGTTGCCGTTTTGCATGCGCTCTTGGACGTGGTATGATGGAAATTAAAGCACAGTGGGAATCACACAAGACTTTATGACGATCTCGGGTCTACAGACTAACCTGTACCAGTGTCACCAGAGAACTGCCATCTGACGTGAGGTATAATACCATCTGGGAGTTCTCGGTGAGTCCGTCCAGTGTACCCAGTCTCCACTGAGCACCCGTACACCATCCTTGATGTCAAACACCGATGGATATGGGATCATCCATCGCCCATCATATGGGTCAAGATGCGTATACGCTAGTCTACTCTGGTGTATCGATGCCCTGTCTCGATACACTCTCGAATAGGAACAGTTATAGGATGTACTCGTTGACTACTCTGGCCCCACTAGCATGATCTCATCATAGTCCCAGCAGTCGAGTACATGTCTTAAGGGCTTTATCAACATGTGAGAGTAAGACAGTAAACTAATATAAGTCAACATGTTAAGATAAAGTGAAACCAAATAGCATACTATCATGACGAGCAAGAAAGTCCTCTCTATATATATCCAAGCATCTATTATAATATACATCATATGTACAACAATGGCCTCTAGGGCATATATATATCTAACAATCTCCCACTTGCACTAAGGCCAGCTGTTGTAGTATCTCATGCCCAGCATCCCGAAGAGTCTCTCAAACTGTGTCTGGGGAATGGCCTTCGTGAGTGGATCCAAAGTGTTGTCTTTCGTATCAACTCTCCTAACCTCGATCTCCCTGCGATCAACTATCTCCCTGATCAGGTGATACCGCCTCAGAATATGTATGGACTTCTGATGGGACCTGGGTTCCTTGGCCAAAGCCACAGCTCCATTGTTATCATAATACAAATGTATTGGATGCTCAATGGATGGAACCACACCAAGTTCAGTAATGAACTTCTTTATCCAGACAGCCTCTTTGGCAGCATCATTGGCAGCGACGTATTCAGCCTCCATCGTCGAGTCTGCAACGGTATCCTGTTTGGAACTCTTCCAACACACCACCCCTCCATTGAGGGTAAAGACAAATCCCGAGTGTGACTTAGAGTCGTCCTTATCACTTTGTAAGCTTGAATCGGTAAAGGACTCCACCTGGAGTTCTCCGTTACGATACACCAAGAACATCTCTTTAGTTCTTCTCAAGTACTTGAGAATGTTCTTCACAGCTATCCAGTGACTCACTCCAGGATCTGCTTGATACCTACTCACTACACTTAGCGAGTATGCTACATCGGGTTTGGTACATAGCATTGCATACATGATAGAGCCTACTGCCGAAGCATAGGGTATCCCTTGCATGCGAGCTCTCTCCAAATCAGTCTTAGGAGACATCTCTTTGGAGAGAGTGAGTCCAGAGATCGTGGGTAGGTTCCCACGCTTGGATTCTTTTATACTAAATCTCTTTAGTATGGTGTCAATGTACCTGGATTGGGACAATCCCAGTATCCGTTTAGATCTATCTCTATAGATCATAATTCCCAGTATGCAGGAGGCATCACCTAGATCTTTCATTGAGAATCTTTGTGATAAGAAGAGCTTGACCGATTGCAGCATAGGAACATCATTTCCTATCAAGAGTATGTCATCGACGTACAATACGAGGAAGACAACTGTTCATACCATAATATTGCATTATTATATTCCCCATTCTTATTCGTTTTATAAATAAACAGGTGCTTTTGACGTATGTCTGCTACATATTACAGGTTACAGGTTCTTGGATCTAAAACAGTGAAAAAGATATTAAGACGATGCAAAAGTGAGACTTTGACCAATAAACAGAAGACTCTTGATCAAGCCTACATAAAGATCAGTTCACAAAGCAAGGTTCAAGACGTCGACACAAAGCGAACGGTTAAAAGTCCACTGCAATTATTCACTGGAGATCTGGAGAAGACCTAGAATCCAAATGGAGAAAAGAACCAAAGAATCAGGAAACTAAAAATGCCCATAGTCTGCCCAGAAAGTTTCATCATCCAACATCACCAATGGGCCGCGGAACCGCGGCCAAACCCCTACCCAAGCCGCGGTTCCGCGGCCGTATTAAGCCCGGAGAGAATAATTTTTTTACCAAGTTTCTTGGAGGCTTTGACTGGTCAACCTAGGGTATTTTGGTAAATGTAGACGTGCGAATCAATTGTAACCTAGGGTTTCATATCCTCTATAAATAGGAACTCTAAATCATTGTATTACCTATGCCTCCCTATGCCTCCCCTATGCCTCTTTTTATGAATAAAATTCAGATTTCTTTTGGAGAGCATCGATGCCTCTTTTCATATCATGAATTCAAATCTGACAACCCTGTGTTGCTGTTTGGAGAGAGCCATCTGTAAAGTAAGTAGGTAATTTCAATTCTTGCCCTAGGTAATTTTTCATTCTTTGCCCTAGATAAATGTTTTTAAATTCCCTAATGAGCAAGTAGTCTCCTCGCTTGTTAGGGTTAGCTTTGGGGAAGGCTTTTGAGAGATGAGATCTCTCATCCCTTTCTTGCCCATTATATATTTTCAATAGGACTCCATGCATACACGCACACACCGCGCCCTACGGCACCCTATCCCTCGAGGCAGCGGTGATACCGTAGTATAAAGGCCCGGTTGCGCGTGTTTTCCATGGAGGTTGGGGTAAGGATCTCTAAAGGAAGGACAAGAACCTAGAGGAAGGAACACCTTCCCGAATGGATCTAATCCCCTTTTTTGATAATTACCATAACTCCTCATAGATCTTAATTTGGGTATAGAAAGCGTTGAGATTTATTTACATTTCCAAACCATTCCTAAACCTAACCCTAGCAAGACTTAGATCTAGATAATCTTAGTTTCCTAATCTTAGTATAAATAGATTTAGTTTTTAGATTTAATAAATCAATCCGAACGCCCATCGGAATTAACTCGTTTGAGAGATTAGGAAATTCACAACATCCCTGTGGACCGACCCGTACTCACCGGCTAGCTATATGCGACGCCGTTCTTGATTGCGGTAATAGATAGTTTTTGAGATACAAATCAAATGGCGCCGTTGCCGGGGATGGCGTGTTATTTTCTTTTTGCAATTTCGGGTTAATATAAATTAAAAAATCATAAAAATCTAAAAAATCACAAAAAAATATAAAAATATATCATCTGTTATTTTTGGAAGGGTATTCTTGTTTGAATTTTGCAGGATTTGCACACATATTCGGATCTGGAAATCTACAGAAAGCGAAATAGGAAATAGGAGATCAGAACAGAGGAGAATTTCAGAAACAGAACAACAGAAAAAATCTCCAGACGCGACCAGCCCAGTCCACCGCGATTCCGCGGCATTAGCTGCCTTCTGCCACGCATACGCGGCCATCTGGTGAAATCTTGGGATCTGCGCCGCTTCCGCCGTCGCCGTTCCGCCGCGCCAGGCCGCCTCAGACCGCGGATCCGCGGTTCCCCTGTGCCTTCAGTGCTGGAAAATTCCTCTGTAAGGTCCTCTGTTCTTGCTCTGGAAATCTAGATATATCTTCTCTGAAAAATTCCTGCAGAAGTTTGTGCGCTTTAAAAATCTTTTCCTTTCCAAATAACAAATTTTGTGCAGGATTCTTTGTGCTATGCTTAAAATAATAATTGATTGCAAGTGATCTTTTCTGATTTGCATATCCTTAATCTTTTTGCTAAAAAAATTTTCCAAATAAAGAGAAAAAGAAAAAGGAAATATTTTTTTTAACAACTTGCAAAGTTTGCCGCTAAGAAATCCTTGCACCACCCAACCTTCTTTCTTTTCCCCTTTCTTCTATCATGGGTACCCCACATCATAAATCACTTTCCGAACTTTGGTATCCCGAACCAAACTTTGCCTAGTACGTTAATTGTTTCGGTCGATTTAAGCAAGATCCCTCCGTGCCTAAAATTTCTTTGAAAGATCAAATAGAAGCGTCTAGGAGAAACAGTTCGACTTTACAACCCACTTTGTGTCAACCTTGTCAACTTTCACCACCTTCATACGTTGACACCACTTTTCCAAGTCCTGCCGTAACTCCTAAACCGATGTCCATTGCTGAGCATATTGCTCAATCTCG
Source organism: Agapanthus africanus (assembly GCA_030015575.1). Classification (NCBI taxonomy): domain Eukaryota; kingdom Viridiplantae; phylum Streptophyta; class Magnoliopsida; order Asparagales; family Amaryllidaceae; genus Agapanthus; species Agapanthus africanus. Next base: position 279,568,948 of record CM057342.1, read on the forward strand.
TAGCCGATCTTTCACCCCTCTCAACACATCTAGTTCTAGGGGTCAACAAGTCCATTCACCTTTTTATCCACATGTTGACCCTACTCCTGTCCAACCATCCAATTCCTACCAGTCCTACCCGACTTTCCTACCTTCACTAGACACTGTTTCTACACAGCCATTAGGGAGTTTCACATATCCAAATAGTTTTGAATCTTTTACCGAAACCCCTTCACAACCCATGTCTAGTTTGGAACAGTCGTTGGAGGCGTACATTGCAGCAACAAATAAAATGATTAGGAATGTGGATGCGTCCATTACCGCCCTTATGCAACCTAGTGAACCGGCAGCTAGTTTCCAACTAGCTCCAAATTTTCCAATGTATGAGGAGGCGGTTGGACAGAGTGAGAATTTGAGAGGAGCGAGTGAGTTCTACACATTCCCAAATCAGACCTACCCTTACCCAATTGAAGCCCACAACTCCGGTTTTCCATCGATTGTCCCAAATGATTCATCAGTTAAGGATAAAAATGAGTTGTGTGATTTTGTAGTGCTTGATTTGCCAAATTGTGAAGAACTCTTTTCGAGTGAAACCACACTTAATCCTTTCGATCTTTACACCTCCACTCTAGAACCTAAATCGATAAATATCCATACTTTTGATGAGGTGTCAGAAAAAATTGATTTTCACTTGATTGAGGATATAGACGCCGGGAATATTTCGGATGATGAACCTGTCGATTTGAATGAACTTTTATATCCAATTCATCATCCCGAGTCATTAAATGTTTCTCCCGAACTTCATATGCGTCTTGATTTTGATGATAATGGCATGGATGAGCTAAATTTTGAGGAGAATTATGAGGATAGTATTAAGGAGAGTATTGAGGATAATATTGAGGTTGAACCATTTTTCTTTGATGTTCCGGATTTTCCAATTCATCCTCTTGAACCTTTAACTGTTATATCACCCTCCCTCCTTTCCATCGTTCCGACCACGCACAAGATCACGCTTGAAGACTGTGAGCTTGAAAAATTTTCCTTTGAATCTGACACAGTTCTCACAGCCGATAACACTTACGAGTGTTTCACTTTTTCGGACGATGTTGATAACTCACCGTCCGAGTTTGAGTCCTTTGAATTTTCAGATGAGTTAGTTGAACCATCAGACTCGGTTGCTTACAGTCGTTTCGAACCATTGATGGAATTTTTCAAGTTCGAGACAGTTCACTACGGTGAGAATGAGACTATCCCTAATTCACTACCTTTCGTCCTTCCTATCGTTCCGACTTTACAAGAGACCATTACGCTTTCATCTCCTATACCAAGTTCGGCGTGCCCATGCCTTCTTGCGAATCTTGAGGGATTTGACCCCATTTCTCGACGGGTTGATAGATTGGCACAATCGCTTTTAACACATCGGTCATCACAACTTGTGCTAATTTATTCACTCAATTTACACCCTCAACTTCGTGCTACACTTCTTTCCCTCTTTCGCCATTCTTCTCCTCCACCGAGACCTTATTCCATTCTTCTTCTCATACGGTCTCGTGTGCTTCTCATTTCTCTTCTTTCCACTCCATTCTTTCACCAACTCAACCATTACCACGATAAGATTTTTGAATGGTTGGTGCTAACCTTTGGCTTGTGTAAGGCCAAGCTTAAGTTTGGGGGGAACCTTGTTGTATATATGTATATATATTTTTGTTTTCTTTTTCTATAAAAAATAAAAAAAAATTCAAAACATTAAAAAAAATTATAAATAAATAACCAGGGGAGTGCCGGCATTTTGACCTTCTTGGTGTAGCATGACAGTGAGGACACTGTCAAGTTTAAATTTGGGGGTATGCTCGGTGAGTTTTCTTCCTTCGCATTCATTTGTACATATTTTTGCATTTGCATACTTATTTTAAAACCCATAAAAAATTGAAAAATTTCAAAAATTATAAAAATTATTGTATTCAATTTTGGCCTTATTTTGACTTGAGTTTGACAAATAGGTAAACTGGCTAGGAACAACTAGATCTTAGACTTAGTAAATTAAAAGCCCTAAAAATAACCTTCCTTAGAGTTTAACAGTAGAAAGTGTATGTCTTTGTAGTTTATTTAGAAATAGGCAAATTTTGAGTTCACTTTTTGGGTTAAGTCAAAACAAAGGAAAAGTATTGATATCTTTATTAGAGTATAAGTTAGAAAAATAGTTCCTAGCTTAAGTCTAAATTCTGAAAATGTATACCCTACAAATTGCACAAACACGCACCTTGAAACTTGAAATAGTAGAAGAGACCTTGAAATGCTCTTGTTTAAAGTCCTTAGTACGATGAAAAGAAGAAAATAAAAGAAAAAAAAAGTGTGAATAAAGAAAAAAAAATGAACACTGGTTTTTGTGATTACTTAAGGCTGTAAAAATAGAAAAATATTTAGCCAGGGTGCTTCATCACCTAGTGCCTTAGACCAACTGGTTTGGGAGTCACTACTAAAAGCCTTAGGTGTTACAAGACTAGGAAGTACGCTTTAAAGTACAAACGCATTTTGTAATCGGTCGTTGGTACCTCAAGAAGTATTAACGGTCGCATGAAGGATGTGTAAGCAAAATTCAATTAAAAATTCACCAATTAATAAGTGCTTTGGACAACGGACAAGGGTATGATTGCTTGATTTGAATTTCCAAGTGTAGGGGTGATATATACACACACGTAGGGGTATGTGATTGGAGTTTAGATGAGAGAAAGGAGTGAAGAATAGAACTTGTATCTTTAGTAAAGTTGATAAAAATTCCTAAGTGGAGATGGAACTCTAGAAAGAAAACTTAAGAGATGCCGAAAGCTAAGTAAGTCTATAGAACATATATAATCTTAAGTTAAATGATGAGGAAGTGTGAAGAATATGGGTGGATAATTAACGAGTCAACGATAATAGAATTCCTTGTTAGAAAACCTAATTGGAAAACAAAAGTCAATGGGCCGAATTGATAGGATTTTGTGGGTAGTATCCACTGAAAACCCTCAGGAGACAACACTCCTCCTACTAGGGACACCTAGAGGTTTAACGGCTTGTTGCACGAGCTCAGTGCAATCGCGTTTCCCTGCGAAAGTGCGGTTAGGGTTTTTGTCGAGAATAAAAAATAAGTTTGCTTAAGGACGAGCAACAACCTTACTCTCTGCAACCTTTTTATATATACAAGGTTCATCTACATTTTTGATGAAGTCAAACTCTTTGACTACAACATCAAAGCAGATGTTCCAAATCCGCGATGCTTGCTTTAACCCATAAATGAATTTAAGCAGCTTGCACACTTTTCCGCTGCTCCCACTATCTACGAAGCCCTCTGGCTGAGTCATGTACACGCACTCTTCTAAATCACCATTTAGAAAGGCGGTCTTAACATCCATCTGCCAGATTTCATAGTCATGGTATGCAGCAATGGCAAGTAAGATCCGGATGGACTTAAGCATAGCCACTGGAGAAAAGGTTTCGTCATAATCCATACCTGGTCGTTGACGAAAACCCTTTGCCACAAGTCTAGCTTTGAAAGTCTCAACTTTTCCATCTGCACCAAGTTTCTTCTTAAAGATCCATTTGCTCCCAATGGGTTTTACCCCTTCAGGAGCAACTTCCAAAGTCCATACTTTGTTGGTGTACATGGATTCCATCTCAGATCGTATTGCATCCAGCCATTTCACAGAGTCCCCACTCGTGATGGCCTGCTCGAAACTAGTTGGGTCATCATCTTCCATGATGCAGTCCTCGCTCCAACCATCAATGAGAAAACCGTAGTATCTCTCAGGTGGATGAGAAACCCTACTAGATCGGAGGAGAGGCTGGGGTTCGTCGGGAACTACTGAATCTTCTGGTTCCATTAAATCTTCTGTTGTAGTTTGTTCTGCTGGAACTTCTTCCAGTTCTACTTCAGAGCCACTAATCTCTTTTGCAAGAAATTCCTTTTCTAAAAAGGTGGCATGTTGAGCAACAAACACCCTTTGTTCCTCACTATGATAGAAGATATACCCTCGCGAATGCTTGGGATATCCAACAAACTTGCACAAAACAGATCTTGCCTCGAGTTTGTCCGGTTTTTGTCTTTTGACATAGGCCGGGCAACCCCATATCTTAACAAAATTAAGATATGGTCTCTTCCCTTCCCATATCTCATATGGAGTGGTAGGCACAGATTTGGTAGGAACTTTATTCAGTAGGTATGCCGCTGTCTCAAGCGCATATCACCAGAAGGAAATAGGTAACTCAGCATTGCTCATCATTGAGCGCACCATATCTAATAGGGTGCGATTCCTCCGCTCCGATACACCATTGTGCTGTGGTGTATAAGGAGGAGTAAGCTGAGAGAGAATCCCATTCTCTTTTAGATAGTCTAGAAACTCATTGCTCAAGTATTCTCCTCCTCGATCAGATCGAAGGATCTTAATACTTTTGCCCGTTTGGTTCTCTACTTCGTTCTTATATTCTCTGAATTTCTCAAAAGCTTTAGACTTGTGTTTCATCAGGAATACATGTCCGTATCTAGAGAGATAGTCAGTGAATGTAATAAAGTAGGAAGAACCGTTCCTGGCATGTGTAGACATGGGACCGCATACATCACTATGTACCAGTCCTAAGAGTTCCTCAACTCTTTCTCCGTGTCCACTAAACGGAGTTTTGGTCATTTTACCTTTGAGACATGAATGACAAGTTTCATAAGATAATAATTCGAACGGATTCAAATATCCATCCTTATTTAACTTAGCTAGCCGTGTCGCATTGATATGACCAAGTCTACAATGCTACAAGAAGGATTCGTTCATTTCTGAATTTTTCCTCTTGTTTATGTTTTGTATATTAAGGACTGTATTTTGATTGAAAACGTATATGCCATTATGTAGCGAGCCCGATCCAATCAACTTTTGATTTAGGAAGATGTTCATAACATTATCCTGTATTACAAAATTATATCCTTCTTTACTTAATAAAGAAACCGATATAATGTTGCACATCATGTTCGGTATATAATAAGCACTCGTTCAGAATCAATGTATTACTACTTGGTAATACTAGGTGATATTCGCCAACTGCTTTGGCTGCAATATTCGTACCATTCCCAACTGTTACGGAATGATCACCATTTTCCAGTTCTATACCTTTACGTAGCCCACGTAAAAATTTACATATGTGGGATCCCGATCCGGTATCAAATACCCAGGACGTAGGGTGAACTGAGAAACAATTCTCAATAACTAACACACCCGAGGAAGAGGAAGATGCATCAACATACTTGTTCTTCATTTGGGAGGCGTGAGAATCCAGATATTTTCCTATTCCCTGCTGTTTCCTGATTTAAAATCAGGAAAGCTTCTGGGAAAAGCTTCAAAAGAGGCCACGTGCTTACACGTGACAGCAGTCACGTGTTGACACGTGTCCTATAAAATACAGAAAAAGCGCACTTTGATTCGCTGATCAAGTCAAGGAAAAGAGCTTCAGAAGAGGTCACGTGCTCCCACGTGACCAGGGTCACGTGTCGACACGTGACGTTCAAAGCAGCAAACTCGCTCTCCAATTGAACCAAAGAAAGAAGTGCCAGACAGGGGTCACGTGCTCACACGTGACCAGGCGTCACGTGGTAGCACGTGATGGCTACAACAGCAACCGGAAGATAGCGCAGAAAGGAAGAGGATTCTTCATTCCAAAGAGGGTCACGTGTCTACACGTGACCATGGGTCACGTGGTCACACGTGACCGGCTTTCAAAGCCCATTTTTGACGACAGAATTAAATTCTGAAGGAAATTCGAATCTTTCCAAAGGAAAGTAATTATTTGGGACCAATCAAATTAAAGACCCAGAGATGATTAAATATCATCTATCTATGGAAAATCTCGGGTTTGGAAAGATTTCGCCCTTAAAAATCTAACCAAAATAACAAAGGAAAATCTCTGGATTTAAAATCCAATGGTGAATAAAATTCACCTGATAATCCAAAGGCCCAAAATGAATGATGGACGCAAATCAAATCTCTCAATGAAGATTCACAAAAGACTGATTGATTCGGCTGCTTCTCCTATAAATAAGAGCCAAGGGACACAAAAAAGAAGGGGAGACGCAGAGAAGAAAAGAGAAAGGAGAAGAGCTTTGATATTTTGAAAAGACTCAGATCTTCTGCAAAAAACCCTAGGTAAGAAAGGGAAAGCCTTTTGGAAAGAAAAAGAATTCAATTCTCAACAGAGTTTAACTCTGAGGCATAAAACGAGAGAGCATATCTCCTCCCTCTTTGATAGAGGATCTGTAAAGTGCACATCTCCCCTTAAGGTTGAGAATTTAATTCTCAATGGGTCGAGATCCTGCCATGCAGATCCAAAACATAGAGAAGGAATGCAAGCATGAGAATTTAACTCTCATAGAACTATAGGAATTTAATTCCTCCAAAATAAAGTTAGGGTTCGACCCTGTATCATGGGAATTTAATTCCTTCAAAACAAAAAGAAACAGGGTTGAACCCTAATTAAGAACATAGTTCTGTTGAAACGGTGGGAATTTAATTCCTTTAATCATAATCTTCAGAAAAGGGGAGTTTAATTCCTTAAAAGCTTTTGTTAGGGTTTAACCCTATTCGGTTCTTCGCATAAACAAGGAATTTAATTCCCACAGAAAACTCAGATTTAAACTCTATTCCAGAATATAAGCCTTCAAAAGGAAATAGGAATTTAATTCCTCTGAAATTAAAAGTTCGAGGAATTTAATTCCTGAAAGAGGAGTAACAGATCCTCCAAAAAAAACAACATTGAGGCAGGGTCACGTGTCACCACGTGACCCCCCAAAAGCCCTACAGAAAGCCCCTTTGAGGCAGCACCCCACGTGACCCACGTGACTTTCAGCAGAAGCCTTAACACATAGGCATTTGAATGCCCGTCACGTGCTGACACGTGACGCTATCAAAGACACAGTAATTTCGGCAGAATCATTGAAGGGAAGGCACTCTCACGTGGGGCCACGTGACCGTTCTTGCTGTAGTGTTTAACACTAAGTTAAAACCCTCGAATCCAGTATTGAAATGCTATCGGGCCTTAGTGTTCAACACTAATTAAAGAATTTTGTTCGTAGTGTTCAATACTAATTGTTTTAATATTCGGCACTAATTTGAGATCCCCATTGCCAGTGTTCAACACTGAGCTGTTTTAGTGCTTATGATCATTTCAAGGCCTTGTTGCTGGTGTTTAACACCAATTATTCTTCTAGTGTTAAACACTAACTTGTCAAACTCATTCCCAGTGTTCAACACTGATTGCTTTGAAGTGTTTAACACTAGTCTATAGCCCAATTGGCTAAAGGGATAGAGGCAAAGCTTCTCCCTCGATGGACTCACAAGGAATCAATATTCCAGACATGATGGGACTTAGCCCAAGCTGGCCATAAGTCCTCAATTCGTGACTACTTGGGCCAATGGGCTCATAACATAATTAATCAGTCCTGACCTCAAATTGGGCCAGGGACTGCTCAAGCCACTCCGGTTCTAGGGTACATCTCTTCACTCCTCTGATACTTGGCATTGTAATCCCTCAATGTCTTCAAAGAGGTGACGGGTCCCGACGACCACCCATGATATGGACTGTGGGGTCCTTAAACTCATACAAATTCCTGGTCACGCGGAACGTGGATAACGTCACTCTTTGACCCCACGGAAAACGTCCAGAGCGGAGCCTGGTCCTCGCTAAGCACGGCAGTGAACCCGTGTGAAGCATCCAGAGCACATACCGGACTGTGGGGTCCTTAAACCCATGGACTACGACGTCCTTAACCTTGACCGAGATGTCTTAAAACTAACAACGGACCGCAATGTCCTTAAACTACCCACGGACCGCAATGTCCTTAAACTACCCATGGACCGCAACGTCCCTAAACTAGAACAATAGAGCCCTTCATATGCTCTTTTGTCGGACCTAAACGGTCCCGTTTAAGTTGATCTTAACCTCGAAGATGGCTAACGCGTCCTTAAACCCTCAAACATACTGGACTACGAATCCCCCAAATTAACTCCGGCTCAAGGGTACATCTCTGAACTCCTCTGACATCTGTCGTTGTAATCCTTCAACGTCGTCAGAGAGGTGATGGGTCCCGACAGCCATACAGACGATGGACCACTATGTCCCTAAACTGGAACATTAGAGCCCAAACGCTCTTTTGTCGGATCTAAACGATCCCGTTAAGTTGATCTTAGTCTCAAAGTTAGACTAACGTATCCTTAACAAACGTTTGAGTTGATCTTAGCCTCAAGTATGGCTGACGTATCCTCAAACCAAACCCCCAAACCCAAATCTAAGATAATACGGATTTGGACTAGTCCACGCCCTACGGGCGACGACATAACTCAGTCTCCGTAAACAATCCACGGGCAACAAAACAGACACCCACGACACGAAGTGACCATCTGGAGAAGGAGAAAGTTGTTACCGCAATGCGGTAGCGTAATTAACTGCAGGGGCTTGCGCCTGCAGGGAAGAGCGTCCCCACAATCAAAAACCCCTCAAACGAGGGGGAATCTGACGAAGTCTGCTACATCGGACGCATCCGTCTAAACCTTCGATACACGGTGCCATAAATCAACTTGGCATCTTCGGAGAGGTGGGAGGATAGCACCAATTAGCATCTGCCCCGAACCTAACGCCTCAGACGTCCCAACGTCCCGGCCGCCGTTCGGAGGGGAACAGATTCTGGCACGCCCGGTGGGACCTCTTCCTCTTTCCACTCCACACTTCGTGTGTCGTGATTCGCGAACCAATCGCGGTTCGCTAATAGTTGCCCTCGGGTTTCAAGGTACTGAGAATTGGCATCTCGCTTATTGCAGAAAGCAAAGGATCGATGGCTTCCACCCCTGCGAAATCCTCCAACTGCTCAGACGGCAATTGCAGCCGACGCTCTGCCTCGCCAGGAGGTATAGCCTATGGACCCCAAGCTGCTTCGCTATTCACAATGCCAGTGGAACAGGTCACTCGCGCCACCACAGGATTGTTCTTTGGGACTATGATCCCGCCGACAAACTTTACCGCTCCAGTGCTGACAAAGAAAACTCTCGGGAAGTCGGTCTTTGATCGTCTTACCCCTGCCGCGGCTCCTCTCAACGAGTCGCCCAACGTCGATGCCTCGGTCTTCTCTAGATTGGGCCAGGAATCCTGCGAGCTCATCACGGGGCCTACAATCTCAGAGAAGGCTGCTTTTAAGAAAGTGGCCGTTCCCGTTCCCGAAATCGCCAAGGCGACCTCTCCAGCCAAAAAGTCAGTCTTTACAAGATTGACGGCTCCGGCCTTTGCTCCCGCTTCCCAGAGGACACCGGTCTTCGATAGGCTAACGCCAACAACAACCCCCCATCCACACAGGGGGCAAGAAGGAACCATTCTTACTGCTGACCCAACGCCGCCCGCTCGACGCGCTCGACGTCGCTATTGGCGCCGAGTAAGGAAGGCTGGGGGCAACTCTCCCTCCGGGTTGACTCCAGCGGCCCCGGTGGCAGAGGTCAATGCTGCTGTTCCAACTGGGAACAGCTTTGAAATGCTAAATAAGGTGCGAAGGAATTCCCCCACGGCAGTACTGAAGAGGTCTCCTCCCTCATTGAAAAAGGTTGTGGAAACAAAACCCGAACAGCCCCGATCTCCTCAACGGCTGTCTTCCAAAATCTATAAGGCTTGGCGGCAGGCCCGAGACTCGATCATCGATCCAAACTTCTCCCGCCAGCACAAGAAGCTGAAAATCCAACCTGAAGCCGGTCACCAGGCTAAACCCCAAAAAGCTGGTGATCAACTGACTCACAAAAGGAGGAGGCCAGAGAGGACCTCACAGCATGCAACGACGGCTAAAAGCACTGAGCCCAAACGCCCTAAGTCTGGGGGCATGGTGGTGCACACTGTTTACATGGCCTCTGGAAAAGAGGAAAGCCGCACTTCTACAGGCCACCGACCGCTAACCCGATCCGTGACAAAAGCCCAGGAACAGCAACAGAAGCTGCAAGAAATGATGAATGCTATGGCCGCGCTCACCGGGCCAAAAGAAAACCCAGAAACGTCCTCAGACGCACGCCGAGAGGAAGAAACCGATGCTGAATTCCTTCGCCGGACACTGGAGAAAAGGGACAAAGAGGCTGCTGAACAAGCGGCCAACATACAACGGATGGGCCTTCTCTTCCAAGATGTGATAGGAATGATGATCCAGCAGGACTTACCCGCCGAGGATCCCCCGATCGTTCTTGAAGACGACCGAGGAGAAACGTCAAATCCAACACCAGCCCTCTCAACGGCCAAGGAGGATGCAATCTCTAAGGCTGACTTGGCTGACTACATAGCCCAGCAAATCCGAGTTCATCATGTGACTGAGGCAGCTGGTCAAGTCGTGAAAACGGGGCGGCCGTATCCGAGCTGGTACGATCAAATCAAATACCCGCAAGGCTATACGATACCGAAATTCCATGTGTATAAGGGGACCGGCAATCCCCATCAACATGTTGCCCAGTTCCGGGCCCTCTGCGGTAACACCGGCGGTGACGATAAATTGTTGCTTCGCCAGTTCGTGGGCAGCTTATCAGAAACAGCGTTCGAATGGTATTCAGAACTCCCGAACGATTCCATCAAAACGTTCGCTGAAATGGAGTTGTTGTTCACTCAGCGATTTGCAAGTGCCAGCGAACGCACTCCAATAACCGCACTTATTAACGCCAGGGTAAAACCGGGCGAAACCTGGGTCCAGTACGCTATACGCTGGCGGAACTTATGGTCGAGATGTGAGCAACGCATCGAGGAAGCACCTGCGGTGGGCATGTTCGTGGGAACCCTAGACCCCCACGCAACTATCTCCCAGTTTATGATGTTCTTTAAGCCAACCACATTCCAGGCTTTAATCGACAAGTTGGCTCAGATGGACCAGATGGGTCATAGACCATCTCCCCCGAAGTCGGAACCGCGGAATGACAAGGGTAAAGGAAGGGCAACCTTCGTCGCGAATGCCCAACAGCAACCTAACGCCCCGAAATCGGCGGATCAACTGGAGGAAAGACGCCGGTACTATAATGAGAAAATGAAGCGTCCCTACTCGTTCCCACGAGACAAGACGAAGCAGTTATTCGAGCTGGCGATACGCAACAGGCTTATAAACCTACCAAATCCAAGGCGACCGCCACAACCCACCGAGGTGAATGACTCCAACTACTGCCCTTACCATCAGACGGTAAGTCATCCGATTGAAGATTGCTTCGTCTTCAAAGGATGGATCGAAGATCAATACCTCCAAGGGAAGTTTGTACTGTCCGAAAAGTGGAAGGTGAACCCACCACAACCACATACTCCTAAAAAGGCCGATACACCGGGGGCAACCTGCTCCTTTATCGAAGAAGCTCCATGGGAGGTCGTGCTATCAACGAAGACCAAAAGAATGCTGAGAGACCTCCATGCATGCCCTGCGATCGAATGGAAGGACCCTCTTGAACCTCAAATTATCAAAGGGATGTTGAAGCCCCGCACCATTGCAAAGACTCGTGATAAGGGCCCAAATACTCATGCCCAACCGTCAAAATCTTCAAAGAAAAAGAAGAAGAAAGCCAAGAAGCCCGCGAAGCTTGGAGGCGAGCGAACAAACTTGCAGAAGCAAATCGACGCGCTAGAAGAATACAATCAAAAGACGCGAACTCCCGTCACACTGCAAGAGTTCCTCCGCCACATCTTTCAAGAGGACGATGATGGAGAGAGCTCGTCGGATGAATCCGAGGGATATGTGGCGAGTTGCAACGTGATCTCCCATTCGTTTACCGATGATGAGAAAACTCCTAGCGCTAGGAAGTTGGAGACGGAGCCCGAACCAGAGCATGCAAGGCTGACAACTGATATGATCAATGCCTTCCTAGACGAGATTCGTTTAAAAAGTAAAGTGGATCAAGAGAGCGAAATGGCAACGCCAACGGGAACCAGAGGCGGGCGACTGGACGAAAGAGTTGAGTTACCCCTGCCGGAGCAAAAGGCACCCGAAGTAGACAAGAAAATATTCAAGACAAGGAAAAGGTTCGCCAAAGCCATGTCAATGGGAATGAAGCTACCACCTTCGGAAGGAAATAGGCACAATGGGGCGGAGAGGCACCCTGACTACTGCACATATCACCGGAAGATCTCACACCCCACGGAGGAGTGCGACGCCTTTAAAATATGGTGGCAAGGATATGTTATTCGTCAGCAACATTTTAAGCGCATGAAACGCAAGAGCCGTCGGGAGCGAAGAAGTACTGTCGGAGGGCACAACAAGACTACTGGCAGCTGTTACATGGCTGACGCCAGAGGGTCACAAGTTCTCACCTTCGGGAGCGACTCTGATGAAGAAATGGCTCTGGGCCCTCTCTTTACAGAATCCGTTCTAGGGAAAGAGGAGGAATCGGAGGCCTGCGAGAACATTCAGCTGCGCAATCGCACACTCCCAGAAAAGAATCTCGGGCCCGTCGGCCGAAAAGATAAGGGAAAGGAAAAGGTCATTGAAGATATCACTTTAGATGACCAGGTCACAAAAGAGCTAACTACCAAAGACCCTCCCAAAAAGGGTAAGGTGGACTATAACATCCTCGCGCACTTAAGGAAGCTACCCTCTCAGCTTAGCATTCTTGATGCCCTTCTATTATCAAAGGAAGCACGAGACTCACTAGTTAAGGCGTTGCAAGAGCCTGAACAATTCCAAGCCTTTCTCGCCACTGAAAGGATGAAGGATGAACTGGAGGAAGTGCACACGGCCGATGTCACTTTCGGTGATGAAGACCTCCTTCTCGGGACGTGCGACCACAACCGCCCCCTATATGTCTCTGGATACTGCCATGACATCAAGATAGGCAAGATCCTGGTGGACAATGGATCCTCCGTCAACCTCCTTAATGTTCGGGTGTTGAAGGAAATCTGCATGAGTGTGCAACACCTCGCTCGTGACAAAATTACTATCTCCGGTTTCGACTCTCAATCGTCACGGACTCTCGGATCTGTAATACTGACGTTACGCTTCGGACTTCTCGTCACAGACATCAAATTCCATGTCATTGACGCCAAGACCTGCTACAACGCCTTGCTCGGTCGTCCTTGGCTACACGAGTACAACATCATCCCTTCTACGCAACATCAGTGTATGAAGTACTTCAAGGATGGTTTCGAGTACACCGTAACAGGCGAGTTGAACCCGTTTTTCTGTAAACGAAGTTCGCAAATACGAAGACGCGAAATACTTTTTGCCAGATTTCGAAGATACAGAAAGGTGTCGCGACCCAGAGGACAAAGCCGCCGCCACCATTCCCGTTTTTGGGAACGATACCGAAGAAGAGGAGGAAATAGTGTATACAGGGCCATCCCAACGTAACAACCTGGGGGCGCCCACCCACATACCGGTCTTCGGGAGTGATTCGGAGGACGAGGTTAACGCCGTATTCTCCAGTCGGCTGTCAATACAGGCACCCCTTTGCGAGGACCATAGTCTGCAAATCACCATGATACCACAAGAACACTATAAGGATCTCGACGCGCTTCAAGCTCACAGCGTGCAGGACCCGCAAACATTTTACGTCCCTCCCAGGCGAAGGGGTGAGAAGGTAATCCTATTCTACCAATCCTCAGAGTCGAAGGTGGAGAAAGAGATCTGGCACGGCGCGGATGTTACACTTGACAGGCTCCAACCCATCCGTCTGCCTAGATACTATACAAATGGATTGAAGAAGTTATTGAAGCGCCAAGGAGTACCCTTAAAACAGACGGTGCGGCAGGCTCGGTTCTACAACAGGATTTGGGATGTCCCCGGGACTCAGCGCAAATTGCCCAATGGGAAAATGGAAACACTTGGGCTTGGGTACGCGAGAACCGGAAAACGGGAGCGAGCCCACGGCAGCTACGCCATATATACCTCTGATGAAGAAGAAGGCGCCCTGTCAGGAGAGGCCAATCCCTCATCAAAACTAAACCCCGTGATCGAAGCGCCAAACCCGTTGTTTAAAGGACGAATGGGCAAGCCTACCACGAAAGCGGATCAGAAAATTCGGGAAGACCACAACCACGAAGTGGCCATCTATGAGAAGGCCAGGACACAACGTCTATTCCAACAGACTGCACAGGCTGCAAAAGATAAAGATGTTCACCATTGTCAACCCGTCATACGAAAGGCCCGATGCGGGGACGGAAATAAATTAAGAAACGGGAAAAGAAGCCGACAACAACGACGCAGGATTAGAGGGTTACGGGTACTGCGCGGCTCGGATTCGTCCCTCGTGGAAAAGATGAGTCGAGCATACTCCTTCCCCCGAGACAAGACGGAACGGTTGCTCAAGCTCGCCCTAAAACATCAGATGATCACGCTTCCAGATTCTAGGCATCCTGAGCAAGCTAGCAAGGTCTCTCATCCGAGTTATTGCTCTTATCACCGAGCCATAGGACATCCTACCGAAGACTGCTTCACCTTCAAGAACTGGGTCGAGGACCAGTACCGACGGGGTAGATTCGCTTTATCCGACGGTTGGAAAGTAACGCCGCCGCAAAAGCACGAGCCCAAAGCCACAAGAGCAGAACCGGATCCACCTCAGTCTTGGGAGCGGGTTCGCACCTGTTATATGATTACGATATTAAAAGAAGAGCCCGAGAACGAAGATGACCTTCCCCGGTGCTTCGAGAACAGCGATGATGAGTTGATCTCGGAATTTCCGCCCGCTCCGAAAGAACTGGAAGACGGTATACATACTACCGCAGATAACCTCAAGAAGATCGAGCTGGGATCGGCAGACGACCCGCGACCGACATTTGTCAGCGAGCTGTTATCCGAGGAAAAGGTGGCCGCGTTAAAGAACGTGCTCCTACGGCATAAAGACTGCTTCGCGTGGAACTACTCCGAGATGCCAGGATTGGATCCGGAGATTGCGGTGCATAGATTAGCAATATCCCCAGATATCAAGCCAGTCAAGCAGGCGCCAAGGAGGATGCGACTTGAGCTGGAGATGAGCATCAACGCCGAAGTCAAGAAGTTGATCGATTCCGGATTTATCCAGGAAGTCCAATATCCCGACTGGATTGCCAACATCGTCCCGGTAATGAAGAAGAATGGAACGGTGCGCATATGCGTGGATTTCAGGGATCTCAATAAAGCATGCCCAAAGGACGATTTCCCGGTGCCGGTAACCGAGCTAATGATAGATAACACATCCACTCACGAGGTCTTCTCCTTTATGGATGGTTCATCAGGATACAATCAGATAAAGATGCATCCCGAAGACCAGAAGCACACCGCTTTCCGGACTCCTTTGGGCATATTCTGCTACAGAGTTATGCCCTTTGGCCTAAAGAACGCTGGCGCCACCTATCAAAGGGCCATGACAAAAATCTTCGACGATCTCATACACGACATCGTCGAATGCTATATCGATGACCTCGTAGTGAAGAGCATGTCATACGAAGAGCATTTAAAGCATCTCGAAACCGTATTTCAACGCCTTCGGCAATACAATTTGAAAATGAATCCCCTCAAGTGCGCGTTTGGAGTCTCCTCGGGTAAATTCCTGGGATTCATCGTTCGACACCGAGGTATTGAAATAGATCCGTCAAAGATTAAAGCGATTATGGAAATGCCTCCGCCAAGAACCCTCAAGCAGTTGCGGTCTCTCCAAGGGAAGCTCGCATACATCCGGCGGTTTATCGCTAATCTTTCGGGCAAATGCCGTCCTTACAGCCACCTGATGAAAAAGGGAACCCCGTTCGTTTGGAATCACAAATGTCAAGGTGCACTAGACGAGATCAAACAATACTTGCAAAATCCTCCGGTGTTGGCTGCCCCAGTGAAAGGAAAGCCTCTCATTCTTTACACGGCCGCCCTTGAAGGCTCTTTGGGCGCATTATGGGCACAGGAGAATGATCAGGGGAAAGAAAGAGCACTTTACTACTTAAGTCGAGTGCTGCTGGGGGCAGAAAGCAATTACTCGCCCATCGAAAAACATTGCTTGGCATTAATCTTTGCAATAACGAAGCTCAGGCACTATGCGTTGGCGCATGAAGTCCGTCTCATTTCGAAGGTGGACCCCCTTAAATACCTGATGTCAAAGGCTATATTGACGGGACGACTCGCTAAATGGGCCTTGCTCTTGATGGAGTTCTCGATAACATATCAACCCCTCAAGGCAGTGAAAGGCCAGGCCATTGCCGACTTCCTCGCTGAACACCCGATACCGGCCGACTCTCCTCTGAACTGTGATTTGCCGGACGAGCATGCATTTGACGCAATTGGCGGTGGAAGCACACGATGGGAACTCTATTTCGATGGAGCGTCCTCCATAAAGAAACAGAAACAGGGTAGCCCGATCATCAAATCGGGGATAGGCCTTATCTTTGCAACTCCACAAGGAGGGATAATGCGCTTCGCCTTCTCCTTAACAGATTCAAGGACAAACAATGAAGCCGAATACGAAGCCCTGATAGCAGGCCTCGAAATCGCCATCAACATGGGAATTGAAGACCTCCTCATATACGGGGATTCTCAGCTGGTCGTTAGCCAAGTAAATGGTGACTACCAAACGTGCAAACCAGAATTGGTGAAGTACGGCGAAAAGGTTCAACAACTGTTGGCCCAGATCCCCTTCTATATTCTAGAGAACATACCGCGCGCGGAGAACAGCAAAGCAGACGCGTTGGCCAAACTCGCTAAAGAACTGGCCGACGAGAACCTCGATGACGTCAGAATCATGGTACAAAGCCGTCGAGTGCTCGCCCCGACAGAAATACCTCCGGAATTGTATAAAGAAAAGGGAGCGACTGAGCAAGCGACCCTACAAATAAAAGACCGTGAGAAGGCTGAGGACTGGAGGGAAGTCTTCATAGACTACTTTAAGTCCCACCGAATGCCCGAAGAAGCGTCTTCAAGACATCAGCTTATGAAACGAGCTCTATCCTTCGCTTTCGTCAACGATACCTTGTACAAGAGATCGTTTGATTTTCTATGGCTGAGATGCTTGGGACCTGACGAAGCAGAAAGAGTCGTTCAAGAAGTTCACGACGGGCTTTGCGGTTCTCATCAAGCGGGCCCAAAGATGAAGTTAAAAATTAAACGGATGGGTTACTACTGGCCCACGATGATCCAGGACTGCCTCGAGTATGCGAAGCAATGCCACTCATGCCAGATCCATGGAGACTTCATCCACCAACATCCGAATCCACTGCACCCGACGCTGGCTAGTTGGCCATTCGAAATGTGGGGGACTGACATAGTCGGCCCCATTGAGCCAGCATCATCCCGGGGACACCGCTTTATCCTGGCGACAACTGATTACTTCTCCAAATGGGCAGAAGCAGTACCACTGAAGGAAGTGAAGACGGAGAATATCCTCCATTTCTTCAAGACGCACGTCATCTATCGGTTCGGAACTCCACGACGGATTATCTCCGATAATGGGCCGGCCTACCGAAGCCATAAGATTAGCCGCTTCGCACAGCAGCACAATATAGACTGGAGATATTCTTCAGTTTACAACCCACGAGCTAACGGTCTGGCCGAGGCTTTCAATAAGACCTTGACGAAGATCATAAAAAAGACCGTCTCCAGGAATAAGAGAGACTGGCACGAAAGGCTGCAAGAAGCCCTTTGGGATTATCGAACTACATTCAAGACGGCCACGAACACAACGCCGTACGCATTGGTATTTGGGACGGAAGCAGTTCTCCCCCTCGAGATAGAGTTACCCTCTCTACGAGTAGCAGTCCACCACGAGCTGACGAACGAAGAAAATGCTCACCTTCGGCTTGAGGAGCTTGATGCCCTCGACGAAACCCGGCTCATAGCGCAACAACATCTAGAGGCCTACAAAGCAAAGATGACGCGCTCGTACGAAAGATTGACCAGGCCGAGGACATTCCGCCAAGGCGAACTCGTACTAGTGGTCAAAAGACCTATGATCCCCAATCGCGCCAAGCGAGGAAAATTTGAGCCAAACTATGAAGGCCCGTACATCATAGACAAGGTCTACCAGGGTGGAGCCTATCTACTCATGGACATGCACGGTGAAAGGCCTTTCAGGCCAGTAAACGGCCGCTTCTTGAAGAAATACCATGCTTAATAAGCTGCAGCCTAGGTCAATGATAGATGACGACGACTATGTCCGCTCGCTATCTTCCCAGGCTCAGACTTTACAAGCAGCAGCCGGCCTTCCTATAACGACGGACCGAAACGTCCTTAAACTAGCGACGGACCGAAACGTCCTTAAACTATCTACGGACCGAAACGTCCTTAAACTAATGCCGGACCGAAACGTCCTTAAACTAACAACGGACCGAAACGTCCTTAAACTAACGGCGGACCGAAACGTCCTTAAACTAACGACGGACCGAAACGTCCCTAAAACTACTACCGCAGCATCTTTAGGCTGACAAAAAAAAAAGGAAAGAGAGAAAAAAAAATATATGAAAAAGAAAAAAAAACGGTATGTCCATAAGCAAAATGGGCACGGATGGAAAACCCGAAAGGGCTCCGTGAGTAAAAACAGCAGGGCTGCCGGCAAGTGTTCGTGAAAACCCGAAAGGGCGCGACCTTGTAAAAAAAAAGTGAAAAAGAATAAAAAAAAACGGTATGTCCATAAGCAAAATGGGCACGGATGAAAACCCGAAAGGGCTCCGTGAGTAAAAACAGCAGGACTACCGGCGAGTGTTTGTGAAAACCCGAAAGGGCGCAACCTCGTTAAAGGACACTTACAGAGTCCTCTCGACCTTGTAAGGAGAAACCACCTGCGTGAGATCCTTACGACTCACAAAGGAGCAGCACACTTAGGGATCCTCACGATTCCTAAGGAGAAAATACACTTACGAGATCCTCACGACTCGTAAGGAGAATTCTCTTATGGGACCCTCCCGGCTCATAAGATTTGAAAGTCTTAAGTTACAGAAACCTGAACCTGTTCTTAAGCAAAATCCTCCACAACCTCCAATACTGCCCTACAAGCGGCTCCATACTGACCCTTGTATACAATCCACGGGCGCGAATAAACATTTCCCCAGCAAAGTCCAACCCTTGTAGGTCCTCTCGATCCATAAGGAGAAAGACCTCTTGTAGGATCCTTACGACTTACAGAGGAGCACACACTTAGGAATCCTCACGATCCCTAAGGAGAAAATACACCTGCAAGATCGTCACGACTTGTAGGAAGAAATACCTTTGTGAGACCCTTACGGCTCATGAAGTCAAAAGCCTTGGTCGACAGGACCCTTAACCCTGTTTGCTGAGCCACCTTTGTTCGTCATCGACAAAAGCAAATGATGATTCGCTCCTGGCAACGTTCCAGTTGTAGCGGTGCTGATGCCAAAATCGGTGCCTAAAACCCAGGCTTGTAACGAAAAGCTAGCAAGCCACACATGCCTACAAAATAGCCGAAATGATGGGGCAACTTGCAAAAAAAAGCAGCAAGTAAAAATGAAGGCATGAAAAATAGCCGAAATGATGGGGCAACTCGCAATAAAAAGCAGCGAGCAGAAAATAAATAAATAGCCGAAATGATTGGGCACCGCGAAAAATAGCCGAAATGATTGGGCAATCGCGATTTTCGCGATATAAAAGCTGAAATGATAGAGCATCGCGGAAGAAGAAATAAAATAAAAATAAAATTTATGCCCTACAGGTGATATTGCATCACACCCTGTACACAATCCAAGGGCGTAAACAAAAAAGGGATCATACTCCTCCCCCAGGTTTCATCAGAAAAAGAAGCCAGGTCTCGACGGGCCACAAGCGACCTAGAGATCATCCAAACACTCGTCTCGTAACAACGAACATGACTTCAAACAAAGCAGAGCAGCGGCAGCTCCCAGTTCCATGGCTCGGTGGTATACACATCGCCAACAGTCAAGCCTCCATCCCGCGAAATGCGGATACAATCAGTACAAACTTCCTGGTCACGTGGAACGCGGATAACGTCACTCTTTGACCCCGTGGAAAACGTCCAGAGCGGATCCTGGTCCTCGCAGAGCATGGCAGTGAACCCGTGCGAAGCATCCAGAGCGGAGCCTAGTCCTCGCCTAACGCGGCAGTGAACCCGTGTGAAGCATCTAGTGCAAACTTCCTGGTCACGTGGAACGCGGATAACGTCACTCTTTGACCCCGTGGAAAACGTCCAGAGCGGATCCTGGTCCTCGCAGAGCATGGCAGTGAACCCGTGCAAAGCATCCAGAGCGGAGCCTAGTCCTCGCCTAACGCGGCAGTGAACCCGTGTGAAGCATCTAGTGCGAACTTCCTGGTCACGTGGAACGCGGATAACGTCACTCTTTGACCCCGTGGAAAACGTCCAGAGCGGATCCTGGTCCTCGCAGAGCATGGCAGTGAACCCGTGCGAAGCATCCAGAGCGGAGCCTAGTCCTCGCCTAACGCGGCAGTGAACCCGTGTGAAGCATCTAGTGCAAACTTCCTGGTCACGTGGAACGCGGATAACGTCACTCTTTGACCCCGTGGAAAACGTCCAGAGCGGATCCTGGTCCTCGCAGAGCATGGCAGTGAACCCGTGCAAAGCATCCAGAGCGGAGCCTAGTCCTCGCCTAACGCGGCAGTGAACCCGTGTGAAGCATCTAGTGCAAACTTCCTGGTCACGTGGAACGCGGATAACGTCACTCTTTGACCCCGTGGAAAACGTCCAGAGCGGATCCTGGTCCTCGCAGAGCATGGCAGTGAACCCGTGCGAAGCATCCAGAGCGGAGCCTAGTCCTCGCCTAACGCGGCAGTGAACCCGTGTGAAGCATCTAGTGCAAACTTCCTGGTCACGTGGAACGCGGATAACGTCACTCTTTGACCCCGTGGAAAACGTCCAGAGCGGATCCTGGTCCTCGCAGAGCATGGCAGTGAACCCGTGCAAAGCATCCAGAGCGGAGCCTAGTCCTCGCCTAACGCGGCAGTGAACCCGTGTGAAGCATCTAGTGCAAACTTCCTGGTCACGTGGAACGCGGATAACGTCACTCTTTGACCCCGTGGAAAACGTCCAGAGCGGATCCTGGTCCTCGCAGAGCATGGCAGTGAACCCGTGCGAAGCATCCAAAGCGGAGCCTAGTCCTCGCCTAACGCGGCAGTGAACCCGTGTGAAGCATCTAGTGCAAACTTCCTGGTTACGTGGAAAGCGGATAACGTCACTCTTTGACCCCGTGGAAAACGTCCAGAGCGGATCCTGGTCCTCGCAGAGCACGGCAGTGAACCCGTGCAAAGCATCCAGAGCGGAGCCTAGTCCTCGCCTAACGCGGCAGTGAACCCGTGTGAAGCATCTAGTGCAAACTTCCTGGTCACGTGGAACGCGGATAACGTCACTCTTTGACCCCGTGGAAAACGTCCAGAGCGGATCCTGGTCCTCGCAGAGCATGGCAGTGAACCCGTGCGAAGCATCCAGAGCGGAGCCTAGTCCTCGCCTAACGCGGCAGTGAACCCGTGTGAAGCATCTAGTGCAAACTTCCTGGTCACGTGGAACGCGGATAACGTCACTCTTTGACCCCGTGGAAAACGTCCAGAGCGGATCCTGGTCCTCGCAGAGCACGGCAGTGAACCCATGCGAAGCATCCAGAGCGGAGCCTAGTCCTCGCCTAACGCGGCAGTGAACCCGTGTGAAGCATCTAGTGCAAACTTCCTGGTTACGTGGAACGCGGATAACGTCACTCTTTGACCCCGTGGAAAACGTCCAGAGCGGAGCCTGGTCCTCGCCAAGCACGGCAGTGAACCCGTGTGAAGCATCCAGAGCAAACACCGGACTGTGGAGTCCTTAAAATCCACGGACTATGATGTCCTTAACCTCGACCGTGATGTCTTAAAACTAACGATCAACCCCCCCGATTCCCTACGGATTTCGCCTTGGTTTAAGGGTACATCTCTTCACTCCTTTGATACCTGGCGTTGTAATTCCTCAACGTCTTCAAAGAGGTGGCGGGTCCCTTCAACCAAACACCGGACTGTGGAGTCCCTAAATCCACGGACTATGAGGTCCTTAACCTTGACCGTGATGTCTTAAAACTAACATCGGACTGTGGAGTCCTTAAATCCACGGACTATGAGGTCCTTAACCTTGACCGCGATGTCTTTAAACTACGATACCTTGAGAGATCCCTAACCCCGTGAAACACGGAAAGAGGTGATCACACCCGGCACTTGCAGGCCCTCACGACCTGTAAGGAAGAAAAACTCTCTTGTGAGATCCTTACGACTCTCAAGGGAAAACCCGCTTAAGGATCCTCACGATCTTTAAGAAGAACTCACACCTATGGGATCCTCTCGACCTATAGGGAGAAAGACTCCTTATGAGACCCTCGTGGCTCATAAGATGCAAAGGCCTCAGGAAACAGATCCTAACCCTGAATCCTAAGCCACGGCCGTCCTGCAAGAAGATTAAGATAGAATATCCGCAGAATGCATTCAATGAAAAGGGGACACATCACTGAGAGGAAAATTGTATCTTTTATTCATAAACCAAAATGGATGCAAAATACAATTCAAAACAAAAAAAAGGCAGATACTCTTATTCATGAGTATGTACAAAAAAAAAGGGGGTTCTACACTAACGAAAAAGATCACCAAACACAGGATCAACGGCACAGGGGTTGATGAAGCAAAGGACAAGATTCTCCATCTCTCTCTCCGCTTTCTCCAGCACATCGAAGCGACGATTCTCGCGAGGAGTCGCTCCCCATCGGTTGGTGCCGTGTTCGTCCGCGAATGCAAACATAATGGCTCGCTGGGCCTTTATCTCGCTCAGTAGATGAATTGAGCAGTCCCTCAGAGCCTGAGTAATCAGGCAGGCTTCATGAAAGCCCTCGAGTTTTTCCTCCGCCGCATCAAGCATCGCCAGGGTCATCTCTGCCGGGTGAGGAGGAACATCGGCAAGCACGGCCGAGAGGATCATCCGGAGCTAGAGAGAACCCATCGGGAGGGGAGACCCCCTACGGATCGAGAGTTCATGCATGGCTAAGTCGCATTCGTCATCAGTAAGAAGTGGATCCACTAGCCGAGCGGCAAAGCGGGGGATCATCTCCTCGATGGGCACTTCCCATGGCTGCCGACGAGCGTGTGGACGGTTGCAGGCCATAACGCTCAAATACTCCTTAAATTAAATCACGTTGATATGGGAATGAATTTCTCTGTAAGGAGAAAATAGGCTATGGCCTCAAGAATATAAAGAGGTGCATTAAGTGCCATGCGCGGAAAATCTTGCATGCGAAAGATGTTTCCAAGGCTCAAAAAGGAAAGGCATCGAAAATCAAGGAGAAATAACTATTTCCAAGGTTTTTTCTTTTTTTATGCATCCGATACTGCGCGCTAGAAATGCAGCATGCAAAATTTTGTGAACAGTCCCCATCAAATGGTCCCACGTGCGGAACGTGTGAGACCCAAATTTGACGTGCACTAGAAAATAGAATAGCACCATGCATATTAAAGGCATCAGCAACAACAATAGTGAAATGATAAAATTCCAGGAAAAAGGCGTGCAAACATGAGAGAACACAATAAAACTCGCCACTCATACTTCAAGAGGTTCATACAAAATATCGAGGACACATTTACAATGGAAACACTTCAGATGCGGGGCATGGGTTGAGAAACTCAAAATTAACTTTATCCAAAACCTTCCAAACGTTGTGAACTTCCCGAGTATGCTTTCGCTCACGGTCACAAGCATCGGGGTCCCCACGGATGTCCTCTACCCTCCGATAGGCGCCCAGTATGGCTGATTGTTGAAAAAGCTGATGAAGAAGATCAATGAGATCATCCCGCCTCCTCTTTGAGATCAAGCCCATAAGGTACACCGAATGCACCTTATCCTCGGCAGCGTCTAAGTCCCCGAGTGGTATGCCGGCGCAAAAGAGAGGAAGGGCCTCCCGGATCGCCAGCACGATCAGCCTCAGAAGAGAAGAGCGACGGGGAAGTAGTCGATGGTTGTACTCATCAAAGCGGCTCATGATCTCGGCGCACTGGGCATCAGTGAACTCCTGGTCCTGACTGCGGCCCAGCGCACGAATGTTCCCATAGGAAATGATCTCGTCAAGACGATACAGATGGGCGTCCATGATACCTGAAATAAAAGTCACTAGCATCATTACAAAATCCCCATCGCATTAATTGCAGAAGAACAGCCTCGGGCCAAGAGACCCCAAGGAGCCTCTGTGTGAAGAGATTGAGTTCTTCATAGGAATTAAATTCCTTATTAGAAAAAAGGGAATTAAATTCCCAGAAATAATTTTGATGGAATTAAAGTCCATGGAGTTGAAACGTTGTCATCATCTCCCCAAAAGTCACCTAAAAACCTAAGAGATCTACAGTTCGAAGGCTCCCTGTTCTTATGGAGAAACGTGAAGAAAAATGGGTTCTTGGCGAAACCCTTAATATAGATTTGAAATCCAAAGAGTTCTTTTAAAGACAAAGGCGCTTTGGCCGTTTAACATTCTTACCTGAGGGAAAGGATCCGTCAACAGAGTTAAACTCTGGGAAATGATCAAGACAGAGAACTAAGCTCTGGAAGTGAGAATTAAATTCTCAAAGAAGAAATTCTCAGAGGAAGAAGACGAACAAGGTGAAGGCTCCTATGAAGAGACAGAGCTATTTATAGAAGATAGTGAAAACGTTTCATCTCCCCAGATCCCTAAAGG
Source organism: Agapanthus africanus (assembly GCA_030015575.1). NCBI lineage: Eukaryota > Viridiplantae > Streptophyta > Magnoliopsida > Asparagales > Amaryllidaceae > Agapanthus > Agapanthus africanus. Next base: position 279,593,530 of record CM057342.1, read on the forward strand.
AATCCAACGGTCGCGAGAGGTGACAGCGTTGCACTCACGTGCTGACACGTGAGAACAACGCTGTGGGGGCATTTGTTTCCTGATTTAAAATCAGGAAAGCTTCTGGGAAAAGCTTCAAAAGAGGCCACGTGCTTACACGTGACAGCAGTCACGTGTTGACACGTGACCTATAAAATACAGAAAAAGCGCACTTTGATTCGCTGATCAAGTCAAGGAAAAGAGCTTCAGAAGAGGTCACGTGCTCCCACGTGACCAGGGTCACGTGTCGACACGTGACGTTCAAAGCAGCAAACTCGCTCTCCAATTGAACCAAAGAAAGAAGTGCCAGACAGGGGTCACGTGCTCACACGTGACCAGGCGTCACGTGGTAGCACGTGATGGCTACAACAGCAACCGGAAGATAGCGCAGAAAGGAAGAGGATTCTTCATTCCAAAGAGGGTCACGTGTCTACACGTGACCATGGGTCACGTGGTCACACGTGACTGGCTTTCAAAGCCCATTTTTGACGACAGAATTAAATTCTGAAGGAAATTCGAATCTTTCCAAACGAAAGTAATTATTTGGGACCAATCAAATTAAAGACCCAGAGATGATTAAATATCATCTATCTATGGAAAATCTCGGGTTTGGAAAGATTTCCCCCTTAAAAATCTAACCAAAATAACAAAGGAAAATCTCTGGATTTAAAATCCAATGGTGAATAAAATTCACCTGATAATCCAAAGGCCCAAAATGAATGATGGACGCAAATCAAATCTCTCAATGAAGATTCACAAAAGACTGATTGATTCGGCTGCTTCTCCTATAAATAAGAGCCAAGGGACACAAAAAAGAAGGGGAGACGCAGAGAAGAAAAGAGAAAGGAGAAGAGCTTTGATATTTTGAAAAGACTCAGATCTTCTGCAAAAAACCCTAGGTAAGAAAGGGAAAGCCTTTTGGAAAGAAAAAGAATTCAATTCTCAACAGAGTTTAACTCTGAGGCATAAAACGAGAGAGCATATCTCCTCCCTCTTTGATAGAGGATCTGCAAAGTGCACATCTCCCCTTAAGGTTGAGAATTTAATTCTCAATGGGTCGAGATCCTGCCATGCAGATCCAAAACATAGAGAAGGAATGCAAGCATGAGAATTTAACTCTCATAGAACTATAGGAATTTAATTCCTCCAAAATAAAGTTAGGGTTCGACCCTGTATCATGGGAATTTAATTCCTTCAAAACAAAAAGAAACAGGGTTGAACCCTAATTAAGAACATAGTTCTGTTGAAACGGTGGGAATTTAATTCCTTTAATCATAATCTTCAGAAAAGGGGAGTTTAATTCCTTAAAAGCTTTTGTTAGGGTTTAACCCTATTCGGTTCTTCGCATAAACAAGGAATTTAATTCCCACAGAAAACTCAGATTTAAACTCTATTCCAGAATATAAGCCTTCAAAAGGAAATAGGAATTTAATTCCTCTGAAATTAAAAGTTCGAGGAATTTAATTCCTGAAAGAGGAGTAACAGATCCTCCAAAAAAAACAACATTGAGGCAGGGTCACGTGTCACCACGTGACCCCCCAAAAGCCCTACAGAAAGCCCCTTTGAGGCAGCACCCCACGTGACCCACGTGACTTTCAGCAGAAGCCTTAACACATAGGCATTTGAATGCCCGTCACGTGCTGACACGTGACGCTATCAAAGACACAGTAATTTCGGCAGAATCATTGAAGGGAAGGCACTCTCACGTGGGGCCACGTGACCGTTCTTGCTGTAGTGTTTAACACTAAGTTAAAACCCTCGAATCCAGTATTGAAATGCTATCGGGCCTTAGTGTTCAACACTAATTAAAGAATTTTGTTCGTAGTGTTCAATACTAATTGTTTTAATATTCGGCACTAATTTGAGATCCCCATTGCCAGTGTTCAACACTGAGCTGTTTTAGTGCTTATGATCATTTCAAGGCCTTGTTGCTGGTGTTTAACACCAATTATTCTTCTAGTGTTAAACACTAACTTGTCAAACTCATTCCCAGTGTTCAACACTGATTGCTTTGAAGTGTTTAACACTAGTCTATAGCCCAATTGGCTAAAGGGATAGAGGCAAAGCTTCTCCCTCGATGGACTCACAAGGAATCAATATTCCAGACATGATGGGACTTAGCCCAAGCTGGCCATAAGTCCTCAATTCGTGACTAATTGGGCCAATGGGCTCATAACATAATTAATCAGTCCTGACCTCAAATTGGGCCAGGGACTGCTCAAGCCACTCCGGTTCTAGGGTACATCTCTTCACTCCTCTGATACTTGGCATTGTAATCCCTCAATGTCTTCAAAGAGGTGACGGGTCCCGACGACCACCCATGATATGGACTGTGGGGTCCTTAAACTCATACAAATTCCTGGTCACGCGGAACGTGGATAACGTCACTCTTTGACCCCACGAAAAACGTCCAGAGCGGAGCCTGGTCCTCGCTAAGCACGGCAGTGAACCCGTGTGAAGCATCCAGAGCACATACCGGACTGTGGGGTCCTTAAACCCATGGACTACGACGTCCTTAACCTTGACCGAGATGTCTTAAAACTAACAACGGACCGCAATGTCCTTAAACTACCCACGGACCGCAATGTCCTTAAACTACCCATGGACCGCAACGTCCCTAAACTAGAACAATAGAGCCCTTCATATGCTCTTTTGTCGGACCTAAACGGTCCCGTTTAAGTTGATCTTAGCCTCGAAGATGGCTAACGCGTCCTTAAACCCTCAAACATACTGGACTACGAATCCCCCAAATTAACTCCGGCTCAAGGGTACATCTCTGAACTCCTCTGACATCTGTCGTTGTAATCCTTCAACGTCGTCAGAGAGGTGATGGGTCCCGACAGCCATACAGACGATGGACCACTATGTCCCTAAACTGGAACATTAGAGCCCAAACGCTCTTTTGTCGGATCTAAACGATCCCGTTAAGTTGATCTTAGTCTCAAAGTTAGACTAACGTATCCTTAACAAATGTTTGAGTTGATCTTAGCCTCAAGTATGGCTGACGTATCCTCAAACCAAACCCCCAAACCCAAATCTAAGATAATACGGATTTGGACTAGTCCACGCCCTACGGGCGACGACATAACTCAGTCTCCGTAAACAATCCACGGGCAACAAAACAGACACCCACGACACGAAGTGACCATCTGGAGAAGGAGAAAGTTGTTACCGCAATGCGGTAGCGTAATTAACTGCAGGGGCTTGCGCCTGCAGGGAAGAGCGTCCCCACAATCAAAAACCCCTCAAACGAGGGGGAATCTGACGAAGTCTGCTACATCGGACGCATCCGTCTAAACCTTCGATACACGGTGCCATAAATCAACTTGGCATCTTCGGAGAGGTGGGCGGATAGCACCAATTAGCATCTGCCCCGAACCTAACGCCTCAGACGTCCCAACGTCCCGGCCGCCGTTCGGAGGGGAACACCTGCTCAGTCTCATAACACTTATAAGAATGAACGGGACCGACATTCCCCTGCTCAGTATAATAAGCAGGTTCAGTCAATACATCCATATTATTATCTTGATTAAGTCCTGACATGGTCGCTACCTGGAGAGAGAGAGAAGGAAACACTTTAGCGTATGCTCTTGCAAGATTAGATTGGTTATTATCTTATCTAATCAGGATGTCTCCCACTGTTTTTTTCAAATTTTTCTTCAAACCCTAAAAGGTAAGATTAGCCGGGATTAATTACACCATACAATTTTGTCAATCTTTCAGCCAGATCAGTGTTGGTACTTGAGGGAGGTTCCCCATGCTTTCGCACGGACCTAATTAAAATAAACCTCGTTTTCATAGAGGCTTAACCCCGTTAACACCTTTCTAGACACCTACTTGATCGGCTAATTGTCCAGTGTAAAATTCTCCCAGGAGTAACTCTTACTCGTAGTGGGTATCAGGATCCATCTATCTCATAGAAGGTATACAATCTCATTGCAAATTTCAACACTTGAAATTCCCGATAATATTCTGCCCCAAGCATCCCATGACCTTGACGGAGGTCAACAAATCATAGGGTGCTAGTCAAGTTCAACCCGTCATTTCTTGATTAAATCAGACCCACCCGCACGACCCTTGACGGAGGTCAACAAGGCCGTACGACTACCCTAATCCAATCTGCATCATATGCATTAAACAAATAAATACTAGTTAGCTACCGCACACTACGCCTTAACGGAGGTCAACAAACGTAGTACGAATACCAAGTAGGACTTATCTGAAATGACGGAGGGCTACGACAGGTTTTTCAGAAAACCTATTGCGTAATGAACTTGATATCATTATAGAAACAAGTGTTTTTGAGGCTTTTCCAATTTTGCTAAAGAGGTCACTTCCGGTGAAGGGATATCGGCTCTTTCCTCATCGAATAAGGTGCAGGGTATATCATATATACCACGGTGCAAAGCAAGAATTATAGAAGCTGTCAAAAACTAAACTGCGGGTTTGTAGCATCTGCCAGTTTTACTAAAGAGGTCACTCCCGGTGAAAGGATCTCGGCTCTTTCCTCATGGAATAAGGTGCAGGGTATATCATATATACCGCTGTGCAAAGCAAAACTGTAGCTACCCTTTTTTATAAAGTTTTGATTCTACAACATCTTTTAGGTTTCTTTTCTTTTATTAATCTCATTAATAAAATCCCATCAGTTAATGCTTCCTAAGCATCACAGCAGAAACGAAAGCAGTAATATTTATATATCAACATATATATATATATATATATATATATATATATATTATAAGCATTCGTCTCAGGCAGTAATATGATCTCATCACAGAACATTGCAGCAGAAGATAACATATGAAATATTGGATATTCTAGGACGTCCGTGTTTTATTTCGACCCTGTATAAAACACGGATTCCACGGTCGCGATGAATAGCTAAACCCACATCCCTAGACCCCTACGAGAGCGGCAAGCAACACTGCCAATTCTAGGGTTAGGAGTACCAGTCTCGACTCCTCGAGATGGCCTCCCACTGTACCCTAGAACCCGGTTACTTGTGCTCCCCTCCTTGGGTCTACCTAATGCGGAAAAGTAAATAATATACAATGGTGACATCAACCTCATCCCGGAAGTGCCCCAATAAAAGAATATTACATACAAATGAATTTTACATGAATGAAAATAAAAACCCCCATCTCACATAAACCCCCGGCTATTCAGAACACGACGATCCAATATAACATATCACAGCAACACATAATATCTCATATTATCAACGTAAACAAGTATGCGTATCCCGACTGTCGTTGATGTATAGCAACGAAGCTGGCGATACACTACATACTACGCTTACGGTCACAGAAAAGAAAGTGTAAAACTATAACATTTGGAATCCACAGTCACTTTAGACATTTTAAATCCGAAATATCACATACTTCGTATTTCATGCCTAACTATATGAATTCCATATATTGTATCACATTCCAGATAAATAGAAAATATTAAACTTTCCGATCGAATAATCAAACACCCAAGATTTCCTAAATGGCTCAACACTTGAGTGGAGTTCAAAAAACCCAGAACATGTCATCGCCCCAGTGAACCAGCCGTAGAAGGGTCAAACCAACGCCTCACATGTGGCAACGCCAAACTACTACAAACCCTAGGGTTCAGTGGCAGTTTTGACGGTCACATAATCGAGTTAAGGTTACGTTCTTCTAGAGGGTCCACAGTTATGCTTGCATGTTTTTCCGAAAGATTCAAACTCAAGAAAAATTCAACACTTGAAAGTTTTTCGTGTCGGGAAAAAGTGAGTTATTGATATCCGTTCGAACATTTTAACACGTTCTAAATAATCCGGAAAACTAAACGAAATTAAACTTTCCGATCGAATCAACGAATTCAAAAGATCTCCAGAACACTCGACACTTGAGTAATATTAAAAATTCCCAGAAGTAAATACTTACACCTATGGATTGACCCTAGAAATACGACTCCCTGATTCCCAAGTACGGCCGCGGAACCGCCGCGCAAGCATGCTCCTGCCGCTGTTCCGTGGCGACTTCAGGGAGTTAGGGTTTCGTATTTTACAGTAATCCTTAAAATCACCTGCTGAATTTTCTGAGTATTTTTAATACGGAAAAAATCAAATTTTTAAAAAATTTCCAGAGAAGGGTCAAATTTTGACGTTTCGGGGTTCGATCGGACTTTTAACTTCGTATACACGTCGTCTATGTAGGGTTCCTAGGCACACACAAGAGGTCTCACAAGGCATCAACCATGCCAATTTCAAATTTTACGGTGCCGAGAAACCCTAGTCTAGATCGTTAACTAGAATTTTAGGCGACAAATGAAACTAGTTAACAACTTAACTAAAAGAACGGAAATACAACCTTTGTAGATCCGGTCCTCCACCTCCATAGCTCCGCAATGAAGTTTCCTCGCTGTCCAAATCGAATCCCGGGCTCTAGCGTCGGCTTCATCGGAAAAATGGGCGGGCTAGGTCATCGACTACGATGCCGAAGATGATCTACGTCGAGGCATCACAAGATCAAGCTCCCACTTCACCAAGTCATGAAACTTGTGACGAAAACACCCTATACTACTTGGAAAGTGGTAGAGGATGAAGAAATAGGAAGTGGGTTCATTTTAGAATTGGATTTCTCACTCATTTTCTCAAGTTGCCATTGATGGAGGCAAGCTTCTTCTTGAAGAAGAAGAAGAAGAAGACGAAAAAATGTTATGATAAGTATATCTCAAAAAGAAAATAAAATCAATACTTATCATAATCCAACCATGGTCAAGTGTAGAGAATAAACTAGGGTTAGGTCAATGGTTAGGGTTAAGCATGAAGACAAAAATGGTGACTTAGTCAAAGCTTCATGAAGCTTCAACATGCATCCAAAGAAAGCCACCATTTTTCTTTTCTTTTGCTAAAAAGAAATAAATAAATAAATGAATAAATAGATATGAAAAACAAAACCCTAACCATTTAAATAACCATGGTTTAATCTTTACACAAACTCAAGTAAGCATGTATCATCAAACATGATACAATCAAGTGCACAAAAGTATATCACATATACAACTTGTGAACTTCAAGTGAGAAAATCCATTTAAAGTGAACCAATACTAGTTAATGCAAAGTAATATATCAAATATATAATTATGCATTAAATCATTAAATCAACACTTGATTCAATGATCCGATCATGTCGCACACAACCGACTAGTATACAATGTATCGATTTATCGAATCAATCCTTGATTCGATAACTAGGTTATATCGCATACAACCATTCGACATATTCATCGCGAGAATGAAATACGGTATCACATACACGCATTATTCTCGGTCCCGCACATATCTCATATGCGCTCCTATTTCGTTTCGCTTGAGCCAGGAAACCTCTGTGTAGGACTCTAAAGACTCGTCAATACGCCGGTAGCAGATGATGATCATATCAAGCACCCACAAGCCGCAAGCGGTCTGCTAAACGTAACGGCCACCCGGGTATTGAGCGATCAGAAGATCGACGAGCAAGCCCGCTCACACTCCTGTGAATCCAACCAGTAACACTTACCGTACAGTCCGGTCTCGTCGTCTGATATGTCGCATATCTCGCCTAGGGGTGGTAAACGTCAGACCCCAATAGCTCGATAAGTAGTATCGATATGAGGTCTATAACATTTCGAGAAACTACTGGTAACACTTACCGGTAAATCTCAGCAACCCTGGCCAGGGATTTCCGGTTATAGCCAATCGAACACAGCGCAACATCAACTCCCTATACCGGGAGAGACGAATCCCCTCCTATCGCTCATTGCCTCCATGTGATTCGGGACTGTACCCAAAAACCACCGTTTTGCACGCCCTCTTGGACGTGGTAAGGTGGAAATGAAAGCACAGTGGGAACCACACAAGACTCTATGACGATCTCGGGTCAACAGACTAACCTGTACCAGTGTCACCAGAGAACTGCCATCTGACGTAAGGTATAATACCATCTGGGAGTTCTCGGCGAGTCCGTCCAGTGTACCCAGTCTCCACTGAGCACCCGTATATCATCTCCGATGTCAAACACCAATGGATATCGGATCATCCATCGCCCATCTGTATGGGTCGAGAAGGTATACGCTAGTCTACTCTGGTATATCGATGCCCCGTCTCGATATACCCTCGACTAGGGATCTTGAAGGATGTACTTATGGACTACCATGTCCCCACTAGTATGATCCGCATCATAGTCCAGGTAGTCAAGTACACATCCTAAGGGCTTTACCAACATATAACAGAGAGACAATCAGTGTACACGTTAAGGTAAAGAGTAACCAGATAGCATACTATCATGTCGAGCGAGAAAGTCCTCCCTATATATGTCCCAGCATCCACTACAATATACATCCTATGTATAGTAATGGCCTCTAGGGCATACATATAACTAACAATCTCCCACTTTCACTAGGGCCATCTGTAGCAGTGGTTGTAGTATCTCATACTCAACCATCCCATAAAAGTCTCTCTCTGGGAATAGGCCGTCGTGAGTGGATCCGCCGTGTTGTCCTCTGAGTCTACTCTCCTAACCTCGATCCCCTGGAGATTAACCATCTCCATGATCAGGTGATACTGCCTTAGAATATGTCTGGATCACTGATGGGACGGACGTTCCTTGGCATAAGCCACAACTCCATTGTCACACAATGGGAGGAACTAAGTTCATCTCATGAACTAATATACACCCAGACAGCCTCTTTGGTAGCATCTTAAGTAGCGATGTATCCAGCCTTAATCGTCTAGTATGCCACGGTATCTAGCTTGGTACTCTTCCAACATACCGTCCCTTTACTGAGGGTAAAGACAATTCCCGTGACTGACATTCAGTCGTCTTTATCACCCTGGAACCTTTCCAGTGATTCTCCCCAGGATCGATTGATACCATCTCACTACAACTAGTGAGTATCCTAACATCCATTTAGATCTATCTCATAGATCCAAAATCCAGGGTTTAGAAGGTATCACTTTGATCCTATATGGAGAATCCTTGTGATAAGCGGAGATTGATCGAGCGTAGCATAGGAAATTCCTTCCCTATCAAGAGTATGTCATCCACGTACTCTACGAGGATCACCACCATACTCCCTACTACCTTTTTGTATATACAAGGTTCATCTACCATTTTGATGATGTCAAACTCTTTGACTACTTCATCAAAACAGACGTTCCAACTCCGCGATGCCTGCTTTATCCTATAAAGCATCTTTTACACGTTTCCGCTGCTCCCACTGTCTACGAAGCCCTCTGGCTGTGTACTTATAGACGCCCTTTTCTAAAACATCATTTAGAAAAGCTGTCATGACACCCAACCACCAGATATCGTATCATGGTATGTAGCCGTGGCAAGTAGGATCCGGATGGACTTAAGCATAGGCACTGGAAAAGGTTTCATCATTATCCACGCCTGGTCGATGACGAAAACCTTTAACAAGTCTAGCTTTGAAAGTCTCAACTTTTCCATCTACACCAAGTAATCTTCTCAAGATATACTTGCTCCTGATGGGGATTTAACCCTTCAGATATAGCAACTAAAGTCCATACTTTGTTGGTGTACATGGATTCCATCTCAGATCGCTAAGCATCCAGCCATTCTTATAGAGTCTTATTCCCGATGGCCAGCTCGAAACTAGTTGGGTCATCATCTCATGATGCAGTCCTCACTCCCACTGTCATAGAGAAACCGAAGTATCTCTCAGGTGGGTGAGGAACCCTACTAGATCGGCGGAGAGGCTGAGGTTCGTTGGAATCTACTGAATCCTTTGGTTCTACCAAATTATCTGCTGTAGTTTGTATAGCTGGAACTTTTCCAGTTCTACATTACAGACCTTGCCTCGAGCTTGTCCGGATTTTGCTTTTAGACATAGGCCGGATAACCCCAAATCTTAACTAGCTTAAGACATGGGCTCTTCCCTTTCCATATCTCATATGGAGTGGTAGGCAACTGATTTGATTCGAACCATATTCAATAGGTATACAGCTTCTCAAGTGCATAACTCCCAAAAAGGAAATAGGTAACTCAGTATTACTCATCATAGAGCACACCATATCGAATAGGGTGCAATTGCTCTGCCCCGATATACCATCGTGCTATGGTGTATACGGAGGAGCAATGCTGAGAGAGAATCTCATTCTCCTTTAGAATAGTCCAAGAATTCCATGCTCAAGTATTCTCCTCCTTGATCTCATCATAGGACATAATACTTATACCCGTATTTTGGTTCTCTACTTCTAACTTATATTCCATGAATATCTCAAAAGGTTCAGACTTGTGTTTCAACAGGAACATATGTCTGAATCTTAAGAGATTATCAGAGAATATAATGAAGTATAAAGAACCGGTCCTGGTATATGTAGACAAGGGACCTTACATACATCATCATGTATCAGTCTCAAGAGTTTGCTAACTCTTTCTCTGTTTCCATTAAACAGAGCTATGGTCATCTTATCTTTATGACATGACTGGCGAGTTTCACAAGATGTAAATTCAAACTAATTTAAATATGCATCTTTATGTAACTTTAGCTAGTCGGGTCACATTGATCTGACCTAGTCTACAATAACTCAAGAAGGAATCGTTCAATTCTGAACTCTTCCTCTTGTGTGTGATCCGTATACTAAGAACTGTAGTTTGATTTAGAACGTCAATGCTTTTAGATAACGTGCCTGAACCGATCAACTTTTGATATAGAAAATGTTCAAAACATTATCCAACAATACAAAATTATATCCTTTCTTTACTAATAAAGAGATTGATATGATTTTGTATATCAGGTTCGGTATCTAATAACATTCGTTCAGAATCAATGTATTGGTAATACAGGGTGACAGTGACCAACAGACTTGGCTGCAACTCTTGCCTCGTTTTCTGCCTCATGAAACTTATTACCCGTTCTCAGTCCTCTACCTTTCTGTAGCCCTATGTAACAGATTACATATCTGGGATCCTGATCTGGTATCACATACCCAGGATGTAAAGGATACTGAGAAACAGTTCTCTGTAATGAACACACCCGAAGATGATGCATCATCATGCACTCTCTTCGTTTGGGCGGCACGGGAATTCTGGTAATCCCCAATTTCCTGCTCTGTCTTATAACAATTATAAGTTGGAGCGGGACCAACGTTCCCCAGCTCAGTATAACAAGCGGGTTCGGTCAATAATCCGTATTATTATCTTGATTAAGGCGTGATATGGTCGCTACCTGGAGAGAGAGAGAAGAAAACACTCAGCGTGCGCTCTTGCAAGATCAGATTGGTTATTATTTTATCTAATCAGGATGGCTCCCACTGTTTTTATCAAATCTTCCTTCAAATCCTAAAAGGAAAGACTAGCCGGGATTAATTACACACTACAAGTTCGCCAATCTTTCAGCCAGGCCAGTGTCGGTACTTTGAGGGAGGTCCCCCGTGCTTTCGTACGAACCTAATTAATGTAAACCTCGTTTTCCCAGAGGCGTAACCCCGTTGACACCTTTCTAGACACCTACTAGATCGGCTAATTGTAATGTGTAAAACTCTCCCAGAAGTAACAATTACTCGCAGCGGGTATCGGTATCCAACTATCTCATAGAAGGTATGCAATCTCATTGCAAATGTCAACACTTGAAATTCCCGATAATATTTTGCCCCTAGCAGCTATATGACCTTAACATAGTCAACAAATCATAAGTGCTAGTCAAGTTCAACCCGTCATTTCCCGATTGAATTAAACCCACCCGCACGACCCTTAACATAGTCAACAAAGTCGCATGACTACCCTAATCCAATCGCATCATATGCTTATGCAGATAAGCACTAATTAGCTACCGCACACTACGCCTTAACATAGTCAACAAACATAGCACGAATACTAACTAGTACTTATCTGAAATGACGGAGGGCTACGACAGGTTTTTCTGAAAACCTATTGCGTAATGAACTTGATATCGTTGTAGAATCAAATGAATTTTGAAATGGAGTGCTTTTGAGGCTTTTCTAGTTTTGCTAAAGGAGTCACTCCTGGTGAAGGGATCGTCGGTCCTTTCCTCGTCGAATGAGGTGCGGGATATATCATATATATCACTGTGCAAGGCAAAAACTCTTAAAAGCAATCAAAAGACAAACCGAGGGTTGTAGCATCTGCCAGTTATTGCTAAAGGAGTCACTCCCGGTGAAGGGATCTCGGTCCTTTCCTCATCGAATAAGGTGCAGGATATATCATATATATCACTGTGCAAAGCAAAAACTGTAGCTACCTGTTTTATTTTGAAATTCAATTCTACAACATCTTTAGGTTTCTTTTATTTCATTAATCACATTAATGAAGTCCCATCATTTAATTACCTAAACATCACAGATAAATACGACGTACACTTATGCCATCCGCATTCGCCTCGATGTCCCCTCGTGCACCGTTAGGTTAGGTAACTAACGGCAGAGCAGGGCAGGGCTAGCGCGGGTGTAAAACATAAGTAACGTCTATATAATATATCATATATACTATATACAGTATTTATCACAGAACATCACAGATATCGCAGCAGAAGAATCATATGAAATATTGGATATACTAGGACGTCCGTGTTTTCAATACGAGCCAGTATAAAACACGGATTCCATGGTCGCGATGAATAGCCAAACCCACACCTCTAGACCCCTACGAGAGCGGCAAGCAACCCTACCAATTCTGGAGTTAGGAGACCCGGACTCGACTCTTCGAGTTGGTCTCCCACTGGACTCCAGAACCCGGTTACTTGTGCTCCCCTCCCTGGGTCTATCCTAGTGCGGAAAAGTAAATAATATACAAACGGTGACATCTTCCGCAACCTGGAAGTGCCCCAATAAAAGAATATTACATACAAGTTTTTACATGAATGAAAATGAAAAACACCCATCTCACATAAAAACCCCCAGCTATTCAAACACGACGATCCAATATAACATATCCAGCAACACATAACATCACATGTCATCAACGTAAGTAAACATGCGTATCCCAATTATCATTGACCTATAGCAACGAAACCGGCGATATCACATATTACACTTACGGTCACAGAAAAGAAAGTGTAAAACTACAACAGTTGGAATCCGCAAACTCTTTAGACATCGCATGCCTAATCAAATGAATTCTTTAGACATCGCATGCCTAACAATTATAAACCCCGCATTTTAGTCTCAAAATCGAAAACTCTTTTCAATATCAAGTCGGGCAATTCAACAAGATTCCCGACATCTGATCGAATGCTCGTCGCAAACTTCAGTAGACGGCCGCACCCCCGATACCGTCGACGAAGTGCACCAAGGAGGAACACCGCTGCCGCGAGCACCCAGATGGATGCTTTCGGCGACGGGGTTCTCCTACAGTCACTTGGTCGGGGCTAAGGGATGTAGCTGTCTATTAAGTTTATCCAGCGAGTATCCGCGTACGCTACATGATTGCGACGGACTTTTGATCACATCAAAATTCCGTGGCAACCGATCAAGTGAGACTAAACTGCTATGTTTATAATATTCATTCAGTTATCTCATAACTACTTGTGGATTCCAAGTATTGTATCACATTCCGGATAAATAGAAAATGTTAAACTTTTCGATCGAACAGTCAAACACCCAAGTTTTCCCGAAACAGATCAACACATGAAACAAATTTAAAAATATCCAGTTCATGCCTCAGTACCAACGGTCCAGCCGTAGAAGGGTCAAGCCAACGCCTCACATGTGGCACGCCGTACTGCCCCAAACCCTATGGTTCAAAGGGCAGTTCAAGACGGTCACATAATCAAGTTAAGGTTTGTTGTCTTCTAGAGGGACCATCGCGTTACTTGCACTACTTAGAACGTTATTAAACCACGGAAAGATCCAACACTTGGAAATTTCCCGACAGGGGAAAAGTTGGGTATTTATATCCGGTCGAACTTTTTAACATATTCTAAAATATCCGGAAAGCCACATAGACAAAATTAGACAATCCGATCGAAACACCGAGTCCCCAATACAACTCAGAAAACTCAACTCTTCAGTTCAGAAAAAAAATATCCCAAGAAAACCAGCACTACAAAATAGGAATTACTGTGCAAAATTCAATGGGAGAAGAGACAAAATGGCCGCAGAACAGCCGCATTAGCACGCTAATGCCGCGGTTCCGCCGCACTTTAGACAGATCATTAGGTAAATTTTGCACCGTAATTCTTAGAATTTCCTGCTGAATTTTCTGCTTATTTTTAATCTTGAAAAAACCCAATTTTTGGAAAAAGTCCAGAGAGCAAATTTGTGTTAGGGTTTCGGTTTAATCGGACTTCAAACTCCGTCTACGCATCGCCTAAGGCTCTAGCTAGGCTCTGATACCACTGTAGGGTTCCTAGGCACACACAAGAGGTCTCACAAGGCATCAACCATGCCAATTTCAAATTTTACGGTGCCGAGAAACCCTAGTCTAGATCGTTAACTAGAATTTTAGGCGACAAATGAAACTAGTTAACAACTTAACTAAAAGAACGGAAATACAACCTTTGTAGATCCGGTCCTCCACCTCCATAGCTCCGCAATGAAGTTTCCTCGCTGTCCAAATCGAATCCCGGGCTCTAGCGTCGGCTTCATCGGAAAAATGGGCGGGCTAGGTCATCGACTACGATGCCGAAGATGATCTACGTCGAGGCATCACAAGATCAAGCTCCCACTTCACCAAGTCATGAAACTTGTGAAGAAAACACCCTATACTACTTGGCAAGTGGTAGAGGATGAAGAAATAGGAAGTGGGTTCACTTTAGAATTGGATTTCTCACTCATTTTCTCAAGTTGCCATTGATGGAGGCAAGCTTCTTCTTGAAGAAGAAGAAGAAGAAGATGAAAAAATGTTATGATAAGTATATCTCAAAAAGAAAATAAAATCAATACTTATCATAATCCAACCATGGTCAAGTGTAGAGAATAAACTAGGGTTAGGTCAATGGTTAGGGTTAAGCATGAAGACAAAAATGGTGACTTAGTCAAAGCTTCATGAAGCTTCAACATGCATGCAAAGAAAGCCACCATTTTTCTTTTCTTTTGCTAAAAAGAAATAAATAAATAAATGAATAAATAGATATGAAAAACAAAACCCTAACCATTTAAATAACCATGGTTTAATCTTTACACAAACTCAAGTAAGCATGTATCATCAAACATGATACAATCAAGTGCACAAAAGTATATCACATATACAACTTGTGAACTTCAAGTGAGAAAATCCATTTAAAGTGAACCAATACTAGTTAATGCAAAGTAATATATCAAATATATAATTATGCATTAAATCATTAAATCAACACTTGATTCAATGATCCGGTCATGTCGCACACAACCGACTAGTATACAATGTATCGATTTATCGAATAAATCCTTGATTCGATAACTAGGTTATATCGCATACAACCATTCGACATATTCATCGCGAGAATGAAATACGGTATCACATACACGCATTATTCTCGGTCCCGCACATATCTCATATGCGCTCCTATTTCGTTTCGCTTGAGCCAGGAAACCTCTGTGTAGGACTCTAAAGACTCGTCAATACGCCGGTAGCAGATGATGATCATATCAAGCACCCACAAGCCGCAAGCGGTCTGCTAAACGTAACGGCCACCCGGGTATTGAGCGATCAGAAGATCGACGAGCAAGCCCGCTCACACTCCTGTGAATCCAACCAGTAACACTTACCGTACAGTCCGGTCTCGTCGTCTGATATGTCGCATATCTCGCCTAGGGGTGGTAAACGTCAGACCCCAATAGCTCGATAAGTCGTGTCGATATGAGGTCTATAACATTTCGAGAAACTACTGGTAACACTTACCGGTAAATCTCAGCAACCCTGTCCAGGGATTTCCGGTTATAGCCAATCGAACACAGCGCAACATCGACTCCCTATACCGGGAGAGACGAATCCCCTCCTATCGCTCATTGCCTCCATGTGATTCGGGACTGTACCCAAAAACCACCGTTTTGCACGCCCTCTTGGACGTGGTAAGGTGGAAATCAAAGCACAGTGGGAACCACACAAGACTCTATGACGATCTCGGGTCAACAGACTAACCTGTACCAGTGTCACCAGAGAACTGCCATCTGACGTAAGGTATAATACCATCTGGGAGTTCTCGGCGAGTCCGTCCAGTGTACCCAGTCTCCACTGAGCACCCATATATCATCTCCGATGTCAAACACTAATGGATATGGGATCATCCATCGCCCATCTGTATGGGTCGAGAAGGTATACGCTAGTCTACTCTGGTATATCGATGCCCCGTCTCGATATACCCTCGACTAGGGACCTTGAAGGATGTACTTATGGACTACCATGTCCCCACTAGTATGATCCGCATCATAGTCCAGGTAGTCAAGTACACATCCTAAGGGCTTTACCAACATGTAACAGAGAGACAATCAGTGTACACGTTAAGGTAAAGAGTAACCAGATAGCATACTATCATGTCGAGCGAGAAAGTCCTCCCTATATATGTCCCAGCATCCACTACAATATACATCCTATGTATAGTAATGGCCTCTAGGGCATACATATAACTAACAGCCTAATGCTCTATCTTGGCTCTGATACCACTGTAGGGTTACTAGGCACTGTCACAAGGGTCTATAAGGCATCAAACATGCCCGATTAAAATTTTAGACGTGCCGAACAACCTAAAGCGAGGATCTTTGCTAGATAATTAGGGTTGAACATGCAAGTAAACATCTTTACAACAAAGAGAGAGGGATTACAACCTTTGTAGTCCGCTCCTTCGCTTCACAAGCTCCGAATAGTAGTCCCTTCGCCGCGATCCATGATCTCCCAGACTCAAGAGAAGCTCTACAACCCGAATGATCCATGCTAGCTTGAAGTCTTCCTTTTCGATGATGATCTACCTTGGAGTTTCTTTAACTCAAGCTCTCACTCACTAATCAAGTATTAATGAAGTGAACACCCTAATCTAATTGGCTAGATTAGATGAGGATGATGAAGTAGGAATTATGCTCTCTTTTATTTTCAAGATCTCACACTTATCCATCACAAAAGAAAAACCTAGAAAGCTTTTTGAGAGCTCAAGGAAGACGAAGAAGAATGAATAATTCCTTTTGTGATGAATAATGAATTGTTATATCATTACAATTGCAACCATGGTTAAGTCAAGAAAGACTTAACCATTGTAGAGATTTAACTAGGGTTAAAGGGTGTGGGTTGGGTTAGGAAAATATCTCCAAAATATCAACACATAATATCTTTGCTCAAAACAAAAGAAAAGCTTCTAGAAACTTCTAGAAAAGATTAACCCAAATCAAACCCTAACCATGTTTAATCTCTACAAATCATGTTGCATTTTTAATCATAACTTGTTACAATATTATATATCACATATATAATATATTTTTGTAACAAAAGAAAATAATACAATTAACATATATCGCATATATATCAATGTATTATCCGGTGAGAAAATGAAATAATGAAGCGAGCCAATATTAGATAATGTAATGTAATATATCACATATATAATTATACATTAAATTATCGAATCAACACTTGATCCGACAATCCGGCTATATCGCATATAACCGACTAATATATCATGTACCGATTCATCGAATCAACACTTGATCCGATGAGCCGGCTGATATCAAATATCGCGAGAATAAAATACGGTATCTCAAATCGCATTATTCTCGGTCCCGCACATATCACATATGTGCTCCTACTCCGTTTTGCCTGAGTCAAGAAACCTCTGTGTAGGACTCTAAAGAATCGTCAATACGCCGGCAGTAGGTGATGATCATATCAAACACCCACAAGCTGCAAGCGGTCAGCTAAACGTAACAGCCACCCAGGTATTGAGCGATCAGAAGATCAACAAGCAAGCCTGTACATTCTCCTGTGAATCTAATCAGTAACACTACCGTACAGTCCGGTATCTTTGTCTGATATGTCGCATATCTGGTCTAGGGGTGGTAAACGTCAGACCCCAGTAACCGATAAGTCGTGTCGATGTGAGGCTCATAACAGGTCAAGATCTTACTGATAACACTTACCAGTAGTACTCAATATCCGCCCTGGCCAGGGACTTCCAATTATAGCCAATCGAACACAGCACAACATCAACTCCCTATACCGGGAGAGACTAAACCCCTCCTATCGCTCATTGCCACCATGCGATTCGGGACTGTACCCAAAGGACACCGTTTTGCACGCCCTCTTGGACGTGGTCTGATGGAAATCAAAGCACAGTGGGAATCACACAAGACTCTATGACGATCTCGGGTCTACAGACTAACCTGTATCAGTGTCACCAGAGAACTGCCATCTGACGTGAGGTATAATACCATCTGGGAGTTCTCGGCGAGTCCGTCCAGTGTACCCAGTCTCCACTGAGCACCCGTACACCATCCTTGATGTCAAACACCGATGGATATGGGATCATCCTTCGCCCATCATATGGGTCAAGATGCGTATACGCTAGTCTACTTTGGTGTATCGATACCCTGTCTTGATACACCCTCGACTAGGAACAGTTATAGGATGTACTCGTCGACTACTCTGGCCCCACTAGCATGATCTCATCATAGTCCCAGCAGCCGAGTACATATCCTAAGGGTTTTATCAACATGTGAGAGTAAGACAGTAAACTAATATAAGTCAACATGTTAAGATAAAGTGAAACCAAATAGCATACTATCATGACGAGTAAGAAAGTCCTCTCTCTATATATATCCTAGCATCCATTATAATATATATCATATGTACAACAATGGCCTCTAGAGCATATATATATCTAACAATAATTATATCATTCCATTAAAAACGAATTTCCATACTTTCATAATATCCAAAAAAATTATTTTTTTATTATTTAAATTCCAAAAATATTATTTTATATTTTTGAAATGTTATAATCTTCCATTCTTAAATAAATTCGGTCCCCGAATTTAAATTTAAACCCCCTAAATATTTAAAACATTTCAGTAAATCAGTCAAGTCAACGGGTCTCCGAAATCACGAATACGTAAGATATATCATAGCACAGCGCATGCGTATGAAAACGAGTGCAAAACTCAAAATTGAAACTCCATCAAGCGTCACACAATCATGGGAGTTATGAAGAAAATACAAGCTTCAAAATCCACTATTAAAATCAAACTATAATATATATATAGTACGCATCGTTGTGAAGTCATTTAAACAACTAAATAAAAGTGCATGCAAAATCCTTTTCAAATCGACGTGCGATACGTTTATCATGGCACAAGTAGCGGACGTTCATTTGTAGAGAAATAGCTATATATGTCTATATACGTTTTACATAAGATATACATCCCGCCTTTTTGAAAATGAGTTGGAAGGGTTTTCTTTGTAAAATTTCGTGTCATCATGGACACGTAGGAAAATATTGAGACTATAGCTCATTTTTGAAAATCCCCTCGGTAATTATTGATGCATACAAAATACTCAGGTACTGTCCTTAGGCTAGTCCTGCTAGGTTATTATATAATATAGTATATGTCATAAAAACATGATGCTCAAAAGAAATCAATCTCAAATAGTGTATGCAAAAATGCCACGTGCGTGTGGTGTGCATGGAAATTAAAAGCAAATATAAGTGACACAAATGTGCACGGAGCAAAAACTAAGTGCAACGAGTGTGTACAAAAGCATCTGTCAAGTGCAACGGGTGTGTACGACAACAATAGCAGGTGCATCTAATATGCACGAAGAATCTCAGTTAAGTGCATCTGGTGTGCACAAAATTACATCAGTGTTCCAAGCGCATGAAAACATAAATCTAGTGCACTAGGGTGCACAAAAACGAACATCGAGTATCAAAATCAAAATTAACGGTATACAATATACACCAAATCAAAATCAAGTATACCGCGGTATATGAAATCGTAAACGTGTGCAGCTGCACGCACAAAACCCATATCAATAAACTGAAAGCGCACGTAAACTACACCAAATGCATAAGTCAAAATCAAGTACAAACTATATGCACGAAATCAAAATCACATCTCAGTGTGCATAAAATCAAAATCGAGTGCAAATGGGTATGCACAAAAACAAAAATTAGTACAACTGATACATAAAAGTACGAATCAAGTGCAACTGTGGTGCACATAGGAAATATCAATCATGAAACAAATCGTCAAAATAGCGGAATCAAAACGATGGAAATGTGATATCCGCATCACCAAGACACAATTCATAAATAACTGACGTAGAGGTACCCCTCCTTCAATGTCAAAAGTTGCCGATGCACCCAAGGCTGGCAGAGCAAGATTATTTACTTGCCTCTTGCCCAAGGTTTGGCGTCCTCTGCTCTTAGGTCCTCATTCCTCTCTGTGAATCACCATTGCACGACTCCTCGGCTCGACAGACCGATTAGGAGTAATGACAAAAACAGCTCCGCTCTGGCGCTTCTCTGAAGATTTCCTGGCTGATTGACATGGCTACCCGTAACGTAGCACATCAATGATGGCAGCCTCAGGCCTACTGAGTGTGTGAGATACAAACGATCCTGGGTCCAAGTATTTATCACGCAATGTTCCAGAAAGAACCTGCCAAGGTCTCTCCCAATCTCATCTCTGCCAAACTGCCCGGAAGTTGGCACTTTTTACTTAATCCGTTTCTTGTTCCGGGATAGCTGCATTCATATCATGACTTTCCTTGGAAATGTGGCTGCATCCAACGCCTCTGCATACTAAGCAAACCTCTGACATCAACGGAGTGGAATAACAACTCGTTAAGATTTCGCACAAACCAGAGTCATATCCAGAGTCTCTTTCAAAGCTATGAACTCGGCGTCTCTGATACCCTGTAGAAGGAATCTGGCCAATTACATCCTCAGAAACTTGTCCAAGTCATCGGAGTAATACGCTTTTGCTCGTCCTTTCCCGATCGAATCACAACACGTCTGAGTGAGGTCCCCTTCTAACTGAAACTAGTCAATTTGATGACTGAAAGGTTCTTTAGCACCCTCACTAAGTTTTCTAGGGCATCAAGTATGCAATTTTAAAAAACTAGAGTGCTGAGCAACCTATAACCGAGGATCTAATTAGAGGATTAGGGTTTAACTAACATGTAAACAACTTTTCACTAAGTGAATTTGGAATACAACCTTTGTAGACCGGTCCTTCACTTCTAAAGCTCCGTATAGTAGTCCCTTTTGCTTCAAGTAGTGGTGTTCTGGACTCTCCATTGGCTCCACTAGGTGAAAGGTGTAGGGTTCCTAGGCACACTAATGAGGTCTCACAAGGCATCAAGCATGCCAATTTCAAAAATTACGGGTGCCGAGAAACCCTAATACGGATCGTTAACTAGAGTTTAGGCGAAACAAGCAACTAGTTAACAATTTAACTAAGTGAACGGAAATACAACCTTTGTAGATCCGGTCCTCCACCTCCATAGCTCCATGATGAAGTCTCCTTGCTGTCCAAATCGAATCCCGGGCTCTAACGTCGGCTTCATCGGAGAAATGGGCGGGCTAGGTCATCGACAATGATGCCGAAGATGATCTACGTCGAGGCAACACTAGATCAAGCTCCAACTTCACCAAGTCAAGAAACTTGTGAAGAAAACACCCTATACTACTTGGCAAGTGGTAGAGGATGAAGAAATAGGAAGTGGGTTCACTTTAGAATTGGATTTCTCACTCTTTTTCTCAAGTTGCCATTGTTGGTAGCAAGCTTCTTCATCTTGAAGAAGAAGAAGAAGAAAATATTATTATAAGTATTATCTAAAATAGAAAATAAAAGGAATACTTATCATATAGAAACCATGGTCAAGTGTAGAGAATGAACTAGGGTTAAGTGGAATGGTTAGGGTTAAGCAAGAAAACAAAAAAGGTCACTTAGTCAAAGTTTCATGAAGCTTCAACTAGCAAACAAAGAAAACCTCCATTCATTTATTTTGCAAAAATAAATAAACAAAATAAATGAATAAGTAAATCAAAACCCTAACCATTACACAACCATGGTTTAAACATACACTTAACAAAGTATGCATGTATCATCAAACATGATACAAACAAGTGCACAAAAAATATATCACATATACAATGTGCACATCAAGTGAGAAAATCCTTTTAAAGTGAACCTATACTAGTTAATGCAAAGTAATATATCAAATATATAATTATACATTAAATCATTAAATCAACACTTGATTTAACGATCCGGTCATATCGCATATGACCGACTAATATCCAATGTATCGGCTTATCGAATCAATCCTCGATTCGATGACTAGGTTATATCGCATACAACCAATCGATACATTTATCGCGAGAATAGAATACGGTATCACATACACGCATTATTCTCGGTCCCGCACATATCTCATACGCGCTCCTATTTCGTTTCGCTTGAGCCAGGAAACCTCTGTGTAGGACTCTAAAGACTCGTCAATACGCCGGCAGCAGGTGATGATCATATCAAACACCCACAAGCCGCAAGCGGTCTGCTAAACGTAACGGCCACCCCGGTATTGAGCGATCAGAAGATCGACGAGCAAGCCCGCTCACACTCCTGTGAATCCAACCAGTAACACTTACCGTACAGTCTGGTCTGATCGTCTGATATGTCGCAAATCTTGCCTAAGGGTGGTAAACGTCAGACCCCAATAGCTCGATAAGTCGTGTCGATATGAGGTCTATAACAGTTCGAGAAACTACAGGTAACACTTACCAGTAAATCTCAGCAACCTTGGCCAGGGATTTCCGGTTATAGCCAATCGAACACAGCGCAACATCAACTCCCTATACCGGGAGAGACGAATCCCCTCCTATCGCTCATTGCCTCCATGTGATTCGGGACTGTACCTAAAAACCACCATTTTGCACGCCCTCTTGGACATGGTAAGGTTGAAATCAAAGCACAGTGGGAATCACACAAGACTCTATGACGATCTCGGGTCAACAGACTACTCTGTACCAGTGTCACCAGAGAACTGCCATCTGACGTAAGGTATAATACCATTTGAGAGTTCTCGGCGAGTCCGTCCAGTGTACCCAGTCTCCACTGAGCACCCGTATATCATCTCTGATGTCAAACACCAATGGATATGGGATCATCCATCGCTCATCTGTATGGGTCGAGAAGGTATACGCTAGTCTACTCTGGTATATCGATGCCCTGTCTCGATATACCCACGACTAGGGACCTTGAAGGATGTACTTATGGACTACCATGTCCCCACTAGTATGGTCCGCATCATAGTCCAGGTAGTCAAGTACATATCCTAAGGGCTTTACCAACATGTAACAGAGAGACAATCAGTGTACACGTTAAGGTAAAGAGCAATCAGATAGCATACTATCATGTCGAGCAAGAAAGTCCTCCCTATATATGTCCAAGCATCCACTACAATATACATCCTATGTATAGTAATGGCCTCTAGGGCACACATATAACTAACAATCTCCCACTTGCACTAGGGCCATCTGTAGCAGTGGTTGTAGTATCTCATACTCAACCATCCCATAAAAGTCTCTCTCTGGGAATAGGCCTCCATGAGTGGATCCGCCGTGTTATCCTCTGAGTCTGCCCTCCTTACCTCGATCACCTTGGAGATCAACCATCTCCATGATCAGGTGATACTGCCTTAGAATATGTCTGGGTCACTGATGGGACCGGGGTTCCTGGGCCAAAGCCACACTTCCATTGTCACACAATGGGAGGAACTAAGTTCATCTCATGAACAAATATACATCCAGACTGCCTCTTTGGTAGCATCTTAAGTAGCGATGTATCGAGCCTTAATCGTCTGGTATGCCACAGTATCTAGCTTAGAACTCTTCCAACATACCGTCCCTTTACTGAGGGTAAAGACAATGCCTGTGACTGACATTCAGTCGTCCTTATCACTCTGGAACCCTTCCAGTGATTCTCCCCAAGATCGATTGATACCATCTCACTACAACTAGTGAGAATCCTAACATCCAATTAGATCTATCTCATAGATCCAAAACCCAGGATTTAGGAGGTATCACTTTGATCCGATATGGAGAATCATTGTGATAAGCGGAGATTGACCGAGCGTAGCATAGGAAACTCCTTCCCTATCAAGAGTATGTCATCCGCGTACTCTACGAGGATCATCACCATACTCCCTACTACCTTTTTGTATATACAAGGTTCATCTACCATTTTGATGATGTCAAACTGTTTGACTACCACATCAAAACAGATGTTCCAACCCCGCGATGCCTGCTTTATCCTATAAAGCATCTTGCACACGTTTCCGCTGCTCCCATTGTCTACGAAGCCCTCTGACTGTGTACTTATAGATTCTCTCTTCTAAAACATCATTTAGAAAAGCAGTCATGACACCCAACCACCAGATATCGTAGTCATGGTATGTAGCCGTGGCAAGTAGGATCTGGATGGACTTAAGCATAGATCTTTAGAAAAAGTTTCATCATGATCCACACCTGGTCAATGATGCAAACCTTTAACAAGTCTAGCTTTGAAAGTCTCAACTTTTCCATGTACACCAAGTAATCTTCTCAAGATATACTTGCTCCTGATGGGGATTTAACCCTTCAAATATAGCAACCAAAGTCCATACTTTGTTGGTGTATAAGGATTTCATCTTAGATCGCTAAGCATCCAGCCATTCTTACAGAGTCCCACTCCTGATGGCCAGCTCGAAACTAGTTGGGTCATCATCTCATGATGCGATCCTCGCTCCCACTGTCATAGAGAAACCGAAGTATCTCTCAGGCGGGTGAGGAACCTTACTAGATCGGCGGAGAGGCTGAGGTTCGTTGGTAATCTACTGAATTCTTTGGTTCTACCAAATCATCTGCTGTAGTTTGTATAGCTGGAACCTTTCCAGTTCTATATAACAGACCTGGCCTCGAGCTTGTCCGGATTTTGCTTTTAGACATAGGCTGGACAACCCCAAATCTTAACCAACTTAAGATATGGGCTCTTCCCTTTCCATATCACATATGAAGCGGTAGGCAACTGATTTGATTGGAACCCAATTCAATTGGTATGCAGCTTCTCAAGTGCATAACTCCTAAAAGGAAATAGGAAACACAGTAGTACTCATCATAGAGCACACCATATCGCATAGGGTGCTATTGCTCCGCCCCGATATACCATCGTGCTATGGTGTATACGGAGGAGTAATGCTGAGAGAGAATCTCATTCTCCTTTAGAATAATCCAGGATTCCCGTGCTCAAGTATTCTCCTCCTCGATCTCATCAAAGGACATAATACTTATACCCGTATTTTGGTTCTCTACTTCTAACTTATATTCTGTGAATATCTCAAAAGGTTCGGACTTGTGTTTCAACAGGAACATATGTCTGAATCTTGAGAGATCATCAGAGAACGTAATGAAGTATAAAGAACCAGTCTTGGCATGTGTAGACAGGGGACCTACATACATCAACATGTATCATCCCAAGAGTTTTACTAACTCTTTCTCTGTTTCCAATAAATAGAGCTGTGGTCATCTTATCTCTGTGATATGACTGGCAAGTTTCACAAGATGTAAATTCAAACAGATTTAAATGTGCATCTATGTGCAACTTAGCTAGTCGGGTCGCATTGAGATGACCTAGTCTACAATACCTCAAGAAGGATCCGTTCATTTCTGAACTCTTCCTCTTGTGTGTGTTCTGTATACTAAGAACTGTAGTTTGATTTAGAACATCAATGCTTTTAGATGACGTGCCTGAACCGATCAACTTTTGATATAGGAAATGTTCAAAACATTATCCAACAATACAAAATTTTATCATTTCTTTACTAATAAAGAGACTGACATGATTTTGTATATCAGGTTCGGTATCTAATAACATTCGTTCAGAATCAATGTATTTGGGATACAGGGTGATAGTGACCAACAGACTTGGCTGCAACACTTGCCCCTTTTTCTGTCTCATGAAACTTATCACCCGTTCTCAGTTCTCTACCTATCTGTAGCCCTATGTAACAGATTACATATCTGGGATCCTGATCCGGTATCAAATACCCAGGACGTAGAGGACATTTGAGAAATAGTTCTTTGTAATGAACACACCGGAAGGAGATGCATCATATGCACTTTCTTCGTTTGGGCGGCACGGGAAATCTGGTATTCCCCAATTTCCTGCTCGGTCTTATAACAATTATAAGTTGGAGTGGGACCAACGTTCCCCAGCTCAGTATAACAAGCGGGTTCGGTCAATAATCCGTATTATTATCTTGATTAAGGCGTGATATGGTCGCTACCTGGAGAGAGAGAGAGAAGAAAACACTCAGCGTATGCTCTTGCAAGATCAGATTGGTTATTATTTTATCTAATCAGGATGGCTCCCACTGTTTTTATCAAATCTTCCTTCAAACCCTAAAAGGAAAGACCAGCCGGGATTAATTACACACTACAAGTTCGCCAATCTTTCAGCCAGGCCAGTGTTGGTACTTTGAGGGAGGTCCCCCGTGCTTTCGCACGAACCTAATTAATGTAAACCTCGTTTTCCCAGAGGCGTAACCCCGTTGACACCTTTCTAGACACCTACTTGATCGGCTAATTGTAATGTGTAAAACTCTCCCAGGAGTAACAATTACTCGCAGTGGGTATCGGGATCCAACTATCTCATAGAAGGTATGCAATCTCATTGCAAATTTTAACACTTGAAATTCCCGATAATATTTTGCCCCTAACCTCCTATGACCTTAACAAAGGCCAACAAACCATAAGATGCTAGTCAAGTTCAACCCGTCATTTCCTGATTGAATTAAACCCACCCGCACGGCCCTTGACAAAGGCCAACAAGGTCGCACGACTACCCTAATCCAATCTGCATCATATGCATAAGCAGATAAGCACCAGTTAGCTACCGCACACTGCGCCTTGACAAAGGCCAACAAACGCAGCACGAATACTAACTACTACTTATCTGAAATGACGGAGGGCTACGACAGGTTTTTCTAAAAACCTATTGCGTAATGAACTTGATATCGTTGTAGAATCAAATGATTTTAAAATGGAGAGTTTTTGAGGCTTTTCTAGTTTTGCTAAAGGAGTCACTCCCGGTGAAGGGATCGTCGGTCCTTTCCTCGTCGAATGAGGTGCGGGATATATCATATATATCACTGTGCAAAGCAAAAACTCTCAAAAGCAATCAAAAGACAAACCGAGTGTGTAGCATCTGCCAGTTATTGCTAAAGGAGTCACTCCCGGTGAAGGGATCTCGGTCCTTTCCTCATCGAATAAGGTGCAGGATATATCACATATACCTCTGTGCAAAGCAAGAACTGTAGCTACCCTTTTTATTTTGAAATTCGATTCTACAACATCTTTAGGTTTCTTTTTCTTTCATTAATCACATTAATGAAGTCCCATCATTTAAGTACCTAAACATCACAGATAAATACGACGTACACTTATGCCATCCGCATTCGCCTCGATGTCCCCTCGTGCACCGTTAGGTTAGGTAACTAACGGCAGAGCGGGGCAGGGCTAGCGCGGGTGTAAAACATAAGTAACACCTATATAATATATCATATATACTATATAAAGTATCCGTCACAGAACATATCACATGATCACATCACAGATATCGCAGCAGAAGAATCATATGAAATATTGGATATACTAGGACGTCCGTGTTTTCAATACGAGCCAGTATAAAACACGGATTCCACGGTCGCGATGAATAGCCAAACCCACACCCCTAGACCCCTACGAGAGCGGCAAGCAACCCTACCAATTCTAGAGTTAGGAGACCCGGACTCGACTCCTCGAGTTGGTCTCCCACTGGACTCCAGAACCCGTTTACTTGTGCTCCCCTCCTTGGGTCTATCCTAGTGCGGAAAAGAAAATAATATACAAAGGGTGACATCTTCCACAACCTGGAAGTGCCCCAAATAAAAGAATATTACATACAAGTTTTTACATGAATGAAAATGAAAAACACTCATCTCACATAAAAAAAACCCCGTCTATTCAAACACGACGATCCAATATAACATATCCAGCAACACATAACATCACATGTCATCAACGTAAGTAAACATGCGTATCCCAATTGTCGTTGACATATAGCAACGAAATCGGCGATATCACATATTACACTTACGGTTACAGAAAAGAAAGTGTAAAACTACAACAGTTGGAATCCGCAACCTACATAGACATCGCATGCCTAATCAAATGAATTTCTTAGACATCGTATGCCTAACAATTATAAACCCCACATTTTAGTCTCATTATCGAAAACTCTTTTCAATATCAAGTCGGGCAATTCAACAAGATTCCCGACATCCTGATCTAATGCTCGTCGCAAACTTTAGTAGGCGGCCGCACCCCCGACGCCGCTGACGAAGTGCACCAAGGTGGAACACCGCTGCCGCGAGCACCCGGACGGATGCTTTCGGCGACGGGGTTCTCCTACAGTCACTTGGTCGGGGCTATGGAGTGAGGCTGTCTATTAAGTTTACCCGGCGAGTATCCGCGTACGCTACGTGATTGCGACGGACTTTTGATCACATCAAAATTCCGTGGCAACTGATCAAGTGAGACTAAACTGCTATGTTTATAACATTCATTCAGTTATCTCATAACTTCTTGTGAATTCCAATTATTGTATCACATTCCGGATAAATAGAAAAATATTAAACTTTCCGATCGAACAATCGAACACCCAAGTTTTCCCGATACAGCTCAACACATGAAATAAGTCTAAAAACATTCACTTCGTGCCTCAGTACCAACGGTCCAGCCGTAGAAGGGTCAAGCCAACGCCTCACATGTGGCACGTCGTACTGCCCCAAACCCTAAGGTTCAAAGGGCAGTTCAAGACGGTCACATAATCGAGTTAAGGTTTGTTGTCTTCTAGAGGGACCATCGTGTTACTTGCACTACTTGGAACATCATTAAACTACGGAAAAGTCCAACAATTGGAAATTTCCCGGCAGGGAAAAAAGTGGGTATTAATATCCGGTCGAACTTTTTAACATATTCTAAAATTATCCGGAAAAGCACACAGACAAAATTAGACAATCCGATCGAAACACCGAGTCCCCAATACAACCCAGAAAACTCAACTCTTGAGTTCATATTAAAAATTCCCAGGAAAATCAGCACTGCAAATTAAGAATTACTGTGTAAAATTCAAAGCAAGAGGAGACTAAAGGGCCGCGGAACTGCCGCATTAGCATGCTAATGCCGCGGTTCCGCCGCGCTTTGATAGACTCAGGAGTACGGGCTTCTCAGTAATTCTTAGAATCTCCTGCTGGGTTTTCTACATATTTTTAATTCTCAAAAATCCACGATTTCAGAAAATGTACAGAGAGCAAGTTTGAATTAGGGTTTCGGTTCGATCGGACTTCTAACTCCGTCTACGCATCGCCTAAGGCTCTAACCTGGGCTCTGATACCACTGTAGGGTTCCGAGGCACACTAATGAGGTCTCACAAGACATCAAGCATGCCAATTTCAAAAATTACGGGTGCCGAGAAACCCTAATACGGATCGTTAACTAGAGTTTAGGCGAAACAAGCAACTAGTTAACAATTTAACTAAGTGAACGGAAATACAACCTTTGTAGATCCGGTCCTCCACCTCCATAGCTCCATGATGAAGTCTTCTTGCTGTCCAAATCGAATCCCGGGCTCTAGCGTCGGCTTCATCGGAGAAATGGGCGGGCTAGGTCATCGACAACGATGCCGAAGATGATCTACGTCGAGGCAACACTTGATCAAGCTCCAACTTCACCAAGTCAAGAAACTTGTGAAGAAAACACCCTATACTACTTGGCAAGTGGTAGAGGATGAAGAAATAGGAAGTGGGTTCACTTTAGAATTGGATTTCTCACTCTTTTTCTCAAGTTGCCATTGTTGGTAGCAAGCTTCTTCATCTTGAAGAAGAAGAAGAAGAAGAAAATATTATGATAAGTATTATCTAAAATAGAAAATAAAAGAAATACTTATCATATAGCAACCATGGTCAAGTGTAGAGAATGAACTAGGGTTAAGTGGAATGGTTAGGGTTAAGCAAGAAAACAAAAAAGGTCACTTAGTCAAAGTTTCATGAAGCTTCAACTAGCAAACAAAGAAAGCCTCCATTCATTTATTTTGCAAAAATAAATAAACAAAATAAATGAATAAGTAAATCAAAACCCTAACCATTACACAACCATGGTTTAAACATACACTTAACAAAGTATGCATGTATCATCAAACATGATACAAACAAGTGCACAAAAAATATATCACATATACAATGTGCACATCAAGTGAGAAAATCCTTTTAAAGTGAACCTATACTAGTTAATGCAAAGTAATATATCAAATATATAATTATACATTAAATCATTAAATCAACACTTGATTTAACGATCCGGTCATATCGCATATAACCGACTAATATCCAATGTATCGGCTTATCGAATCAATCCTCGATTCGATGACTAGGTTATATCGCATACAACCAATCGATACATTTATCGCGAGAATAGAATACGGTATCACATACACGCATTATTCTCGGTCCCGCACATATCTCATACGCGCTCCTATTTCGTTTCGCTTGAGCCAGGAAACCTCTTTGTAGGACTCTAAAGACTCGTCAATACGCCGGCAGCAGGTGATGATCATATCAAACACCCACAAGCCGCAAGCGGTCTGCTAAACGTAACGGCCACCCGGGTATTGAGCGATCAGAAGATCGACGAGCAAGCCCGCTCACACTCCTGTGAATCCAACCAGTAACACTTACCGTACAGTCCGGTCTGATCGTCTGATATGTCGCATATCTTGCCTAGGGGTGGTAAACGTCAGACCCCAATAGCTCGATAAGTCGTGTCGATATGAGGTCTATAACAGTTCGAGAAACTACAGGTAACACTTACCAGTAAATCTCAGCAACCCTGGCCAGGGATTTCCGGTTATAGCCAATCAAACACAGCGCAACATCAACTCCCTATACCGGGAGAGACGAATCCCCTCCTATCGCTCATTGCCTCCATGTGATTCGGGACTGTACCCAAAAACTACCGTTTTGCACACCCTCTTGGACGTGGTAAGGTGGAAATCAAAGCACAGTGGGAATCACACAAGACTCTATGACGATCTCGGGTCAACAGACTACTCTGTACCAGTGTCACCAGAGAACTGCCATCTGACGTAAGGTATAATACCATTTGGGAGTTCTCGGCGAGTCCGTCCAGTGTACCCAGTCTCCACTGAGCACCCGTATATCATCTCTGATGTCAAACACCAATGGATATGGGATCATCCATCGCCCATCTGTATGGGTCGAGAAGGTATACGCTAGTCTACTCTGGTATATCGATGCCCTGTCTCGATATACCCACGACTAGGGACCTTGAAGGATGTACTTATGGACTACCATGTCCCCACTAGTATGATCCGCATCATAGTCCAGGTAGTCAAGTTCACATCCTAAGGGCTTTACCAACATGTAACAGAGAGACAATCAGTGTACACGTTAAGGTAAAGAGCAATCAGATAGCATACTATCATGTCGAGCAAGAAAGTCCTCCCTACATATGTCCAAGGATCCACTACAATATACATCCTATGTATAGTAATGGCCTCTAGGGCACACATATAACTAACAAAAGGAACTAGCTTGCTCACTTTAGAATTATTTCTCTCCCTCTCTCTCTCTTTTTATTTTCACTCAAAGCTAGAGAGCAATGGAGGAAATGAAGAAGATGAACTCTAGAATGATCTCATATGAACCATGGGTGAGTAAATATCTCGTATAATTCATGTAGAGACTAAACCATGGCTAAAGATAATGGTTAGGTTAATAAATATCTAGAGTAAAACAAAATTAGTGGACTAAGTCAATGGATTCTACAAGCTTCTCCAACCTACAATCCATGACTAATTACCACCTAATTTTGATTTATCTCTTAATAAATAAAACCCCACATTATCTTAAGTGTGGTGTGAGTCTCATACACCCATGTCGAATGTATCATCTAGCATGACACAAATCAAATACATTAATATATATCACTTATATATTAAATGTATAAAGAGGAAACATTTTCTTTAGTAAGATAATATTAGTTAATGTATATTAATATATCAAATATATAATTACATATTAAATTATTAAATCAACACTTGATTTAATAATCCGGTTGTATCGCATACATCCGACTAATATCAATTTATATGCATATCACATATACATATAACATATTATTGAATCAACACTTGATTCAACAATCCGGTTATATCACATATAACCTGTATCGCGAGATTGGAATATGGTATCACATACTCGTATTAATCTCGGTCCCGCACATATCACATATGTGCCCTACTTCGTTTCTCATGAGCTAGGAAACTTCTGCATAGGACTCTAATGACTCGTCAATATGCCGGCAGTAGGTGATGATCATATCAGTCACCCACAAGCCGTCAGCGGTACTAACTGGACGTAACGGCTACACGAGTATTGAGCGATCAAAAGATCAACAAGCAAGCCTGCTCATACTCCTATGAATCCAATAAGTAACACCACCGTACAGTCCGGTCTCTTCGTCTGATATGTCGCATATCTAGTCTAGGGGTGGTAAACGTCAGACTCCAATAACTTGATAAGTCGTGCCGATGTGAGGCTCATAATGGGTCGAGAAACTACTGATAACACTTACTAGTAAATCTCTGTATCATCCCTGGTCAGGACTTCCTGTTATAGCCAATCGAGCACAGCGCAATATCAACCCCCAATACCGGGAGAGACGAATCTTCTCCTATCGCTCATTGCCTCCATGTGATTCGGGACTGTACCCAAAAACCACCATTTTGCACACTCTCTTGAACGTGGTAAGGTGGAAATCAAAGCACAGTGGGGATCACATAAGACTCTATGACGATCTCGAGTCTACAGACTAATCTGTACCAGTGTCACCAGAGAACTGCTATCTGACGTTAGGTATAATACCATTTAGGAGTTCTCGGTGAGTCTTGTTCAGTGTATCCAGTCTCCACTGAGCAGCCGTATACCATCTTTGTTGTCAAACACCAATGGATGTAGGATCATCCATCGCCCATCATATGGGTCAAGAAGCGTATACGATAGTCTACTCTGGAATATCGATGCCCCGTCTCGATACACGCTCGACTAGGAACAATTAAAGGATGAAATTATGGACTACCCTGGCCCTACTAGTATGATCTCCATCATAGTCCTGGTAGTCAAGTACACATCCTAAGGGCTTTATCAACATGTGAGAGCAAGACAGCATCACAATACAAGTCTACATGTCAAGATAAAGTGCAACTATATAGCATACTATCATATAGAGCAAGAAAGTCCTCTCTATATATGTGCAAGCATCCACTATAATATACAATCATGTACAATAATGGCCTCTAGGGCATACATACAACTAATAATCTTCTACTTGCACTAAGGCCAGTTATTGTAGTATCTCATACCCAACATCCTGAAGAGTCTATCAAATTGTATCTGGGGTATGTCCTTCATGAGTGGATCCACCGTGTTATTCTTCGTGTCAACTCTCCTGACCTCGATCTCCCGGCGATCAATTATCTCCCGGATCAGGTGATACCGCCTCAGAATATGCCTAGATCGCTGATGGGACCTTGATTCCTTGGCCAAAGCCCCTGCTCCATTGTTATCACAATACAAAGGTATTGGATGCTCGATGGACGAAACCACACCAAGTTCGGTTATGAACTTTTTCATTCAGACAGACTCTTTGGCGGCATCATTGGCAGCGATGTATTCAGCCTCCATCGTCGAGTCTGCCACGGTTTCTTGCTTGGAACTCTTCCAACAAACCGTCCCTCTATTGAGGGTAAAGACAAAACCCGAGACTGACTTAGAGTCGTCCTTATCACTCTGGAAGCTCGAGTTGGTAAAGGACTCCATTTGGAGTTCACCGTTACCATGCACCAAGAACATTTCTTTAGTTCTTCTCAAGTACTTAAGAATGTTCTTCACATCTGTCCAGTGATTTTTTCCAGGATTTGATTGATATCTACTCACTACACCTAGTGGGTCTGGTATATAACATCACGTACATGATAGAGTCTACTGTCGAAGCATAGGGTATCTCTTGCATGTGAGCTCTCTCCAAATCTGTCTTGGGAGACATCTCTTTGGAGAGAGTGATTCCTGAGATTGTGAGTAAGTTCCTACGCTAGGAATCTTCCATACAAAATCTCTTTAGTATGGTGTCAATGAATTTGGATTGGGACAATCCCAACATCTGTTTAGATCTATCTCTATAGATTTTAATCCACAGGATGTAGGAGGCATCACCCAGATCCTTCATGGAGAATCTTTGAGATAAGAAGAGCTTGACCGAGTGCAGCGTAGGAACATCATTTCCTATCAAGAGTATGTCATCCACGTACAATACGGGGAAGACGACTTTACTCTCTGCTACCTTCTTATATATACAAGGTTCATCTACATTTTTGACGAAGTCAAACTCTTTGACTGCCACATCAAAATAGATGTTCTAACTCCGCGATGCCTGCTTTAACCCGTAGATTGATTAAAGAAGCTTGCACACTTTTTCGCTGCTCCCACTATCTACGAAGCCCTCTGGCTGAGTCATGTACACGCTCTCATCTAAGTCACCATTTAGAAAGGCGGTCTTAACATCCATTTGCCAGATTTCGTAGTCATGGTATGCAGCGATGGAAAGTAGGATCCGGATTGACTTAAGCATAGCCACTGGAGAAAAGGTTTCATCATAGTCCACACCTGGTTGTTGACGAAAACCTTTTGCAACAAGTCTAGATTTGAAAGTCTCAACTTTTCCATCTACACCAAGTTTTTTCTTAAAAATCCACTTGCTCCCTACCCCTTCAGGAGTATCTTCCAAAGTCCATACTTTGTTGGTGTACATGGATTCCATCTCAGACCGCATTGCATCCAGCCATTTCACAGAGTCCCTACTCGTGATGGCCTGCTCGAAACTAGTTGGGTCATCATCTTCCATGATGCAATTCTCGCTCCTACCATCAATGAGAAAACCGTAGTATATCTCAGGTGAATGAGGAACTCTACTAGATCGGCGGAGAGGTTGAACTTCGTCGGGAACTATCGAATCCTCTGGTTCCATTAAATCATCAGTTGTAGTTTGTACGGTTGGAACTTCTTCCAGTCTCATACACCCATGTTCTTTATATCATCAACCATGATACATAATCAATTTATATATAAATACATGCATCATATATATATATATAATTATATATCAAGAGAAGAAAAATTTTAGCGAGCATTAATATTAGTTAATATATAAATATATATCAAATTATTAAATCAACACTTGATTCAATAATCCGGTAATATCATATATAACCGACTAATATCATATATATATATATGTATATCAAATTATTAAATCAACACTTGATTCAATAATCCGGTTACATCGCATATAACCGTCTAATATTCAATACAATATATTAAATCAACACTTGATTCAATAATCCGGTCATATCATATATAACCGGTCAATATCAAATATATATTCATATAACAAATCATTGAATCAACACTTGATTCAATAATCCGGTTATATCACATATAACCAATCCGATATCAAATATCGCGAAATTAGAATACGGTATCACATACTCGTATTTAATCAAGCTCCCGCACATATCATCATATATGCCCTACTTCGTTTCGCTTAAGCTAGGAAACCTCTGTGTAGGACTCTAAAAACTCGTCAATATACCAGCAGTAGGTAATGATTACATCAGATACCCACAAGCCGTCAGTGGTACTAGCTGGACGTAACGGCTACCCAGGTATTAAACGAATAGAAGATCAACAAGTAAGCTTGTCTAAACTCTCGCAAAGCCTATAAGCAACACTCACCATACAGTTCGGTCTCTTCGTCTGATATGTCGCATATCGAGTCTAGGGATGGAATCGTCAGACCCCAGTAACTTGATAAGTCATGCCGATGTATGGCCTATAACCTTTCGAGAAACTACTGATAACACTTACCAGTTAATCTCATCAGCCCTAACCAGGGTCTTGCTGTTATAGCCAATCGAGCATAATGCAACATCAACTCCCAATACCGGGAGAGACGAAACCCCTCCTACCGCTCACTGCCTCCATGTGACTCGGGACTGTACCTAAAATTCACCTGTTTGCATGACTCTTTTGAGCCGTGGTAAGGAGGAAATCAAAGCACAGTGGGAACTACACAAGACACTATGACGATCTCGGGTCTACAGACTAACCTATACAAGTGTCACCAGAGAACTACTATCTGACGATAGGTATGGTACCATCTAGGAGTTCTCGGCGAGTCCTGTTCGGTGTACCCATTCTCTAATGAGCACCTGTGTAAAATCTTTGATGTAGAACACCACTGGGTGTGGGATCAATTATCTCCCCATACAGGATCAAGAAACGTACACAGTAGTCTACTCTAGAATATCGATGCCCTGTCTCGATACTCTCTTGACTAGAAACTGTTAAAAGATATGCTTATGGACAACACAAGCCCCACTAATATGATCTGCATGATAGTCCTGGTAGTCAAGCCAACATCCTAAGCGCTTCATCAACATGTATCAGAGAGACAGTAAACTAATACAAGTGTACATGTTAAGATAAAGAGCAACCAGATAGCATACTATCATGTCGAGCAAGAAAGTCCTCTATATATATGTCCAAGCATCCACTATATCATACAATAATGGCCTTTAGGGCATATATATTACTAATAATCTCCCACTTGCACTAAGGCCAGTTATTGTAGTATCTCATACCCAACATCCTAAAAAGTCTCTCAAATTGCGTCTGGGGGAGAGCCTTAGTGAGTGGATCCGCTGTGTTATCCTTCGTGTCAACTCTCCTGACCCCAATCTCCCGGCGTTCAACTATCTCCCGGATCAGGTGATACCGCCTCAGAATATGTCTGGATCGCTGATGGAACTGGGGTTCCTTGGCCAAAACCACAACTCCATTATTATCACAATACAAGGGTACCGGATCGTCAATGGATGGAACCACACCAAGTTCAGCAATGAACTTCTTCATTCAGACAGCCTCTTTGGCAGTATCGTTGGCAGCGATGTATTCAGCCTCCATTGTCGAGTTTGCTACGGTATCTTGCTTGGAACTCTTCCAACATACCGTCCCTCCATTGAGGGTGAAGACAAAACCCGAGACCGAGTCGTCCTTATCACTCTGGAAACTCGAATCGGTAAAGGACTATTTACCGCCGGAAACCGGGAAGACGGACTATCTTGCCTGAATCTGGGGGCAGATACTAATTGGTGCTATCCGTCCACCTCTCCGAAGATGCCAAGTTGATTTAGGACACCATGTATCGAAGGTTTAGACGGATGCGGCCGTTGTAGCAGACTTCATCAGATTTCCCCTCGTCGAGGGGTTTTTGATTGTGGGGACGCTCTTCCCTGCAGGCGCAAGCCCCTGCAGTTAATTACGCTACCGCATCGCGGTTACAACTTTCTCCTTCTCCATATGGTCACTTCGTGTCGTGGGTGTTTGTTTTGTTTTTGGTTGCCCGTGGATTGTATACGAAGACTAATTTATGTTGTCGCCCGTAGGGCGTGGACTAGTCCAAATCCGTATCTTTCTTAGATTTAGGTTTGGGGGTTGGGTTTAAGGATACGTTAGCCTCATTTGATACTAAGATCAACTTAAACGTTAGTTAAGGATACGTTAGTCACATTTTAGACTAAGATCAACTTAACGGGATCGTTTAGAT
Source organism: Agapanthus africanus (assembly GCA_030015575.1). Taxonomy (NCBI): domain Eukaryota; kingdom Viridiplantae; phylum Streptophyta; class Magnoliopsida; order Asparagales; family Amaryllidaceae; genus Agapanthus; species Agapanthus africanus. Next base: position 279,631,267 of record CM057342.1, read on the forward strand.
CCAACAAGAGAGCAGTTGGGCTCTATTGTTTAGTTTAGAGACATTGCGGTCGGTTACCAGTTTAAGGACGTGGTGGTCCAATACCAGTTTAAGGACATAGTGGTCCAATACCAGTTTAAGGATATGGTGGTCCAAGAAATGTATGGCTGTCGGGACCCATCACCTCTCTGAAGACGTTGAAGGATTACAACGACAAATATCAGAGGAGTTCAGAGATGTACCCTTGAACCAATGTTGGTTGGGAGATCTATAGTCCAATTTGGGACTAAAGTCTGTTAATTAGATTATGAGCATATTGGCTCAGTTAAATCTGAATTGAGGACTTATGGCCAATTTGGGCTAAGTCCAATTAAGTTTGAAGTGTTGGCCCTCTGTTGGACCATTAGACATTTGTCTGGATTCGAGCCCATATTATTTAGCAATGCTAAACGAGAGTTGGAGGGTTTGGCAACATTTTTATCTTTGATTTCCTCAATTTTGAGATTCATTTGGAGAAGGGACTTTTGCCTCTGGAGAACTAGCTAATTTGGCTAAAAGTAGTGTTAAACACTAAAGAACAACAGTGTTAAACACTGGAGATAGAACTCTCAAATTAGTGTTAAACACTAAAAGACAATCAGTGTTAAACACTGGAAATATAATCCCCGAATTAGTGTTAAACACTAAAGAAAGAGGGGTCACATGTGGACACGTGAGAGCGCCCAAAGGTGGGACCAGATCCCTTTTCTTCGTTCTGCAATTAAGTGTTAAACACTTTTTATATTTTATTTTGAGCATCACATGCTGGCACGTGATGGACATTTATGCACTGATTGTTAAAACATTTGCTAAGGGGTCACGTGGGGACACGTGAGAGCGCCCAGAGTCTTCATTTCCTTTGCTTTTTCTTTTTGCGTTTTGGAAGTCACGTGGGAGTACGTGAGGCATTGCCTCAAAACTTCTTTTCTTCAAGGATCTTTTCAAGGGTCACACGGGGGGCACGTGACTTTGGTTCTTTGCATGCATGGAAATCTTTTGAGTCTCCTTATTTTTAAGAATTGAATTCTCTGTAGGGTTAAACCCTAATTATGATTTTGGAGGAATTAAATTCCTATAAATTTGAGAGAATTAAATTCTCAATTAGGGTTAAATCTAGTTCTGTCAATCTTGAAGGAATTAAATTCCTGTGAGTTTGGGAGAATTAAATTCTCATATAGGGTTAAACCCTAGTTGTGTTTTGGGAGAATTAAATTCTCTAAACTCAATTCTCCCTCTAAGTTTTGGATCTGCATGGCAGGATCTCAACCCGATGAGAATTAAATTCTCAACTTATGGGGAGATGTGCTCTTTGCAGATCTTCAACAAGAGGAAGAACTAAGTTCTTTGGTGCAGAAGAGTTAAACACTTAGATTTGAGAATTAAATTCTCTATTTGAAGTTTTGATCCCCTTTCTTTTCTCACCTAGGGTTTTCTTTGTTGAGAATTAAATTCTCCTTTCTTTTCTTTCTGAAATTTCAAGATTCCAAAACTCCATCCTCTTCTCTTCTTGGCTCCTATTTATAGGAGAAGGAAAAGAATCAATTTGTTTAATGAATCTTTCATTGAAAGATTTGATTTGTTTTCATATTTAATATGAGCCTTTAGATCATTAAGTGAATTTTATTCACCGTTGGATTTTAAATCCAAAGATATTCTATTTGTTATTTCTGGTGAGATTTAGGGAAATTTTTCCTTGTCTAAGATTTTTCCATAAATTGGTGATTTTTAATCACCCTTGGATCTTTAATCCAACGGTCCCCATAATCCTTTTCCATTTGGAAAGATTTAGAAACTTTTAGAATTTTAATTCTATTAACTGTAAGGCTTTCGAAGCCAGTCACGTGCTGACACGTGACCTTTGGTCACGTATGAGCACGTGACCCCCAATTGAGTCCTTTTCTCAGCGTTTATTTATGCTTCAGTTTTAACCATCACGTGTCAACACGTGACCATTGGTCACGTGTGAGCACGTGATACCTCATTGAGGTATTTCCTTCAGCCATTTGTTTTTATTTCTGTTTTAACTATCACGTGTCAACACGTGACCATTGGTCACGTGTGAGCACGTGACCCCCAATTGAGTCCTTCTTCAGCCGTTTGTTTTTATTTCTGTTTTAACTATCACGTGTCAACACGTGACCATTGATCACGTGTGAGCATGTGGTATCTCATTGAGATAATTCCTGATTTTTAATCAGGGAACAGTGCATAGCATATTTTCTCATTACTTTTGATCCCGGATGAATTATGAAACCCATAATATATCAAATCGAAGGATTTTTCGAGATTCTTTTGATACCATCAGAATTTACCAGTTCCTCCTTCGGGAGTTTATCAAAATACAGGCCGGAAGATACTGGTTTGCATTTCCTTAAGCGTATCGTTGCCATTTGATACCTTGGACTCTTTTGTGCAGAAATTTTTGGCGGAAACAAGGACTCCACATGGATTTCACTGTTACCATACACCAAGAACACCTCTTTAGTCCTTCTCAAGTACTTAAGAATGTTCTTCACAGCTGTCCAGTGCTTTTCCCCTGGGTCTGATTGATACCTACTTACCACACCTAGTGCGTAAGCTACATCCGGTTTGGCACATAACTTCGCGTACATGATAGACCCAACTGTAGAAGCATAGGGTATCACGATCATGCGAGCCCTCTCCAAATCAGTCTTAGGAGACATCTTTTTGAAGAGAGTGATTCCTGAACAAGCGGGTAAATTACCACGCTTAGAATCTTCCGTACTAACTCTTTAGTAGGTGTCTATGAACCTGGATTGGGACAATCCCAACATCCTTTTAGATCTATCTCTATAGATCTTTATCCCCAGGATGTAGGAGGCATCACCCAGATCTTTTATGGAGAACTTGTGTGATAGGAAGAGTTTGACTGAGTGCAGCATATGAACATCATTTCCTAATAAGAGTATGTCATCCACGTACAATACGAAGAAGACAGCCTTACTCTCTACAACCTTTTTATATATACAAGGTTCATATATATATTTTTGATGAAGTCAAACTCTTTGACTGCTACATCAAAACAGATGTTCCAACTCCGCGATACTTGCTTTAATCTGTAGATTGATTTAAGCAGCTTGCACACCTTTCTGCTGCTCCCACTGTCTACGAAGCCCTCCGGTTGTGTCATGTACACGCTCTTTTCTAAATCACCATTTAAAAAAGCGGTCTTAACATCCAACTGCCAGATTTCATTGTCATGGTATGCAGCAATGGCAAGTAGGATCCTGATGGACTTAAGTATAGCCACTGGAGAAAAGGTTTCATCATAATCGACATATGGTCGTTGACGAAAACCTTTTGCTACAAGTCTAGCTTTGAAGGTCTCAACCTTTCCATCTACACCAATTTTCTTCTTGAAGATCCATTTGCTCCCAATGGGTTTTACCTCTTCATGAGCAACTTCCAAAGTCCATACTTAGTTGGTGTACATAGATTCCATCTCAGAACGCATAGCATCCAGCCATTTCATAGAGTCCCTACTTATGATGACCTGCTCGAAACTAGTTGGTTCATCATCTTCCATGATGCAATCCTCGCTCCCACCGTCTATGAGAAAACCGTAGTATCTTTCAGGTGGATGAGGAACCCTACTAGATCTGTGGAGTGGCTGAAGTTCGTCGGAGACTATTGAATCCTCCGATTCTACCAAATCATCAGTTGTAGTTTGTGTAGATGGAACTTCTTCCAGCTCTACCCTATTACCACTAATTTCTTTTACAAGAAATTCCTTTTCTAAAAAGGTGGCATATTGAGAAACAAACACCTTTTGTTTCTCAGTGTGGTAGAAGATATATCCATGTGAATTCTTTGGATATCCCACAAACTTGCAAAGAACTGATCGTGCCTCGAGTTTGTCCGGATTCTGTTTTTTAACATAGGCTGGACAACCCTATATCTTAACTCGTTTAAGATATGGTCTCTTTCCACTCCATATCTCATATGGTGTTTTACGCATTGATTTTGATGGAACTTGATTCAATAGGTATGCAGCTGTCTCAAGTACATAACCCTAAAAGGAAATAGGTAACTCAGCAATACTCATCATAGATTGCACCATATCTAATGGGGTGCGATTCCTCTGCTCCGATACTCCATTGTGCTGTGGTATATACGGAGGAGTAAGCTGAGAGAGAATCCCATTCTGTTTTAGATAGTCCCGGAATTCCGTGCTTAAGTATTCTCCTCCTCGATCAGATCAAAGGATTTTAATACTTTTACCCATCTGGTTCTGTACTTCATACTTATATTCCTTGAATTTCTCAAAATCTTCAGATTTGTGTTTCAACAGGAACACGTGTCCGAATCTTAAGAGATCATCGGTGAATGTAATGAAGTATGGGAACCATTCCTGATATGTATAGACATAGGACCGCATACATCACTATGTATCAGTTCCAAGAGTTCAGTAACTCTTTCTCCGTGTCCCGTAAATGGAGTTTTGGTCATCTTGCCTTTGAGACATGGCTGACAAGTTTCATAAGATGTAAATTCGAACGGATTCAAATATCCATCTTTATGCAGCTTGGTTAGTCTTGTCGCATTGATATGACCAAGTCTACAATGCCACAAGAAGGCTTCGTTCATTTCTGAACTTTTCCTCTTGTGTGTGTTCTGTATATTAAGAACTGTATTTTGATTTAGAACGTATATACCGTTACACAACATACCAAACCCAATCAATACTTGATTTAGGAAAATGTTCATAACATTTTTCTCTAGTGCAAAATTATATCCTTCTTTATCTAATAAAGAAACGGATATTATGTTGCACATCATCGACGGTACGTAATAACAGTCAATCAAAATTAGTGTATTATCATTTGGTAATACTAGGTGATATTCGCTGATAGCTTCAGCAGCAACAATTGCTCCGTTCCCTACTTTGAGGGACATATCACCCTTTCCCAGTTCTCTACTTCTTCTTAACCCTTATAACATATTACAAATATGAGATCCTGATCTGGTATCTAATACCCAGGACGTAGAGGAGACTGAGAAACAGTTCTCAATAACAAATACACCCGAAGAAGATATATCATCATGCTCTTTCTTCGTTCGGGTTACATGGGAATCCGTGCATTCCCTTATCCCTTGCTCAGACTTATGACAGTCATAAGATAGAGCGGAACCAACGTTCCCCAGCTCAGTATAATAAGCGAGTTCAGTCAATACATCCATATTATTATCTTGATTAAGACGTGTCATGGTCGCTATCTGGAGAAAGATAAGAAAATACTTTAGCATGCGCTCTTACAAGATTATATTGGTTATTATCTTATCTAATCAGGATGGCTCCCACTGTTTTTATCAAATCTTCCTTCAAACACTGTAGAAGGAATCTGGCCAATTACATTCTCGAAAACTCGTCCAAGTCATCGGAGTAATACGCTTTTGCTCGTCCTTTCCTGATCGAATCACAACACGTCTGAGTGAGGTCCCCTTCTAACTGAAACTAGTCAATTTGATGAATGAAAGGTTCTTTAGCACCCTCACTAAGTTTTCTAGGGCATCAAGTATGCAATTTTAAAAAACTAGAGTGCTGAGTAACCTATAACCGAGGATCTAACTAGAGGATTAGGGTTTAGCTAACATGTAAACTACTTTTCACTAAGTGAATTTGGAATACAACCTTTGTAGATCGATCCTTCACTTCTAAAGCTCCGTATAGTAGTCCCTTTTGCTTCAAGTAGTGGTGTCCCGGACTCTCCATTGGCTCCACTAGGTGAAAGGAACTAGCTTGCTCACTTTAGAATTATTTCTCTCTCTCTCTCTTTTTATTTTCACTCAAAGCTAGAGAGCAATGGAGGAAATGAAGAAGATGAACTCTAGAATGATCTCATATGAACCATGGGTGAGTAAATATCTCGTATAACTCATGTAGAGACTAAACCATGGCTAAAGATAATGGTTAGGTTAATAAATATCTAGGGTAAAACAAAATTAGTGGACTAAGTCATTCTAAACTAGCATGTGACTAAGTAAGAAATGCGATATCTAAACTAGCATGTGAGATAATAAGTACTAAATAATACCAATAAGCTACAAGTTATTAGGTTATATGATGAAGTAACAATTTCTAATGTGTACGTGGTATGATAATTACCGATGATGAGTGTGTGAGCCGGCAAGTATGTATACGTGCAACATGCGCATCATCGGTAATGGTGCATGTGTTCTAGCAGATGATGTCATATAAGATAATGAAAAGAACATGTATATAAAATGCAAAAGAGAATAATATGAGCATAGCAGAAAAGTAAACAGTAAACGCCACAATATAAAATATATATCTATATACGATCCATACAGTTATAGTATTTAAAATAGCATGAATCGTTGTTTTTAGAAAAATAGTGGGCTACGGTGTTTTTGAGAAAAAGACGCCATTTGAAAATTCATAGCGTCCTTTGGGGTTGTCTTTTGAAAATGCATAATGATCCGTTAGTTTTGAAAATAGGTATGGCTCTAATTATATTCTAATATCTACTTAAGTGATTAGAAGACTAAACTATTTCCGAGTCGAAAGTGATTAGAATACTATAACGTTTCCGAGTCGATACATCCATCAGTCGGCGATCCAGCCTCATAGTATCATGTATGGTATAGTCCCTTGTACGACATTCTCGAGTCAAGAATGTGGATCAATCATCATATATATCATATCTCATACTGTATAATCCATCGTACGGCATCCTCGAAGCAAGAGTACTGGTCAATTATCATATATATCATATCTCGTACGGTAGAATCCGTCGTACGATATTATAAATCAGGGGTATGGATCTATGGTCATGTATATTCTATCATCTCATCTAGTCACATGTCATGTGTATATCGCCCAATGATTATTTAATATATCATATCATAATATGACGTTCCAATCTCAAACCATATATCATAACCTCGTGACATCATGTCGAATCATATCGACTCATATCATTCTAACATGTCATATCCTCATCTTGTGATATCATATCGAAATTATCCTCAAATTTACATGTGTGTGTGTGTGTGTGTACCCACATATCATACCAAGTGTGTGTGTGTGTGACAACATATATACCAAAGGCTCAACACTAAGAGCATAAGAACTAAGGGTAAACCTTCCTACGTGTATGCCTACTATAGCCTAAATTCTCCTAGAACCCTATTAACTAATTATACCCATCTAATATCTACCTATATAGCTATATACCTAATATCCTAATACTGCGGTTGCGGGGGTGCTATACGCCATCCACCCGACTTCCCTCATAGATATACATCTACTCACCTACTATCCTCGCTCTAGCCGAAGTCGATGAACGCCATACTCTCTTTCGTCGTCCCGGAAATCCACGCGAAGATACCTACAATTAAAAGAATTTCGTATTGTAAACAAGAATCAAATCCGAAAATCGATACGGCACGCGAAGTGCACATAGGTTAGAACCTACGACCCACGCATGTAAGAACAACCAAACATTTCCCGACATTGACGTACAAACGTCAAACGACCGAGTCAAAACTCAAATACCAACACTCAAGTAAACAAAAGTCGCAAAACGAAATCAACAACTTGGAAAAACACTCCAAGATTTTGAATCAGGTGAAATTGGGATATTTTGCATATAGGGTAGGCCTAATTATCAGAAGATTGAGCTATGAACCAAAATCACACCCTAACTCAAAAATGTGGCCTCAATTTGCGGCCATATTCAATAAATCTGCGGCCATGTTAGGGAGATGGGGGCTCGGGTTTTAGGGGTAGCTTCTAGCTAGCCTGCGCATATCTCTGTATTTGCAACTTAATTTTTTAAGTTCTCGAGTCATAGCAGATTCAATTTGATCACCACAATTGCAACAAAACCCGATGTCGAAAAGTTCCAAGTTCATGTTTTGGGACTTCCAATCTCTAGTTTTTCCAGAATTCTATCACTAAAAGGTTTGTAGTCACTAACTAAGCCTCAAATACACTTCCACAACTCAAAACATCCAATAAATATCATCCTAGAATTTTCCAAGATCACTAAACCTATACTTGTTTAGCTCTAAACTACTATAGGAGATTAGAAAACCCAAATACTTAATTAAAAGTGACGGAATTACCTTCCTAGAGCAACTCAAGAAAGTTCTAAGATGGCCAAAGTGCTCAAAGTTCCAACTTGATCCTACCATGATGCTTGTAGTGAGCTTAGGAACATTTTTTGTGAAGTTTGTATGGTGTTTTAGTGGAGTTTTGATGGTGTTGTATGGTGGTAATGGGGCGGTGGAGGTGGAGGATGAGGAGTTGAAGAAAGAGAAGATGGTGAAGATGAAGAGAATAAGGAGGTGAAGAAAAGCTAAAGAAGTGTGCAGAACTTTCCCTTTCTCTGTCTATCTCTCTCAACCATGCCCTTATCCCCACCCATCCTTATTTATTTTTTCCTTTTTCTTTTCTCAAATAAAACAAAACAATTTAAAAGCAATAAAATAAAGCGTTGGATGCAAATATGAACAATTGTTACAATATGATATGTTGCATGCCATGATACATAAACATGGTTTTTAACAATTAACTTAATTTAATGCACCATTAGGAAATATTAATCAAGTTTAACATTAAACTTATATATAAGTAATTGGATAATAATTTACAAAATGCCTAAATCAAATAAATGCTTCCATAATTAATAATTTATTTTGAAATTTCAATTTTTTTCCAAATTACATGTATATAATTATATCATTCCATTAAAAACGGATTTCCATACTTTCATAATATCCAAAAAAATTATTATTTTATTATTTAAATTCCAAAAATAATATTTTATATTTTGAAATGTTACATGCCAAGTGGCAACACTATGATTTTAAAAAATTGCTACCATGTACCTTCCATGCTCTGCAATATCATATCAGTTTCTTTACTTGATAAAAATGGATATAATTTTGTTCTAAATAGAAATATCATGAACATTTGTCTTAATCAGGTATTGGTTCGAAAGGTATACTGTGTAATGGTATATATGTTCTTAATCAAAACACGGTCTTCAATATACAAAACGCACGCAAGAGGAAGAGTTTAGACACGAACGAAACCTACTTATGGTATTGTAGATTTGGTCATATCGGTGAGAAAAAACTAAGTTGCATAAAGATTGTAACGCCCCATGCACCAGTACAGATGGTATTGTCCGCTCTGGCTGAAACCGCACGGTTTTGTCCTGTTAGGGCGAATCGGACCCGACCAGGGGACACTTCCCAGGAGATCACCCATCCCAAGACTTCTCTGGCCCGAGCACGCTTAACTACGGAGTTCTCAAGCTCTTGTAGTGCCGATTCACTTAGAAGGCACCTCTGTAATTGAGGGTGGTATCATTACATTTATATTACAGTTCGGTCCACTTTCGGAATGTGTTCTAAAGATTCCCCATTGTTCTACAGTGAGTCCCATGGACTCAAGAGGTGGCTCCCACGGATTCAAGAGGTGGTCCCCTCCCCTTGGCACGACACCTGGCGTGACACTTTGTTCCGTGTGGCACTTTGTTCTGTGAGCAAGAACCGGGTCCCAACATTCTCCCCACCTTTGAACAATGGTTCGTTCTCAAACCACAGATTTACTACTGAAGGACTTGCATGGGCTACCAACAAAACCTGTCACGCACCGCTTCCCAGTAGACGAAAACAGTGGCGTGGCAAGCTCGCAACGTATTTATTATGAAAATACGTTAAGCGTAATTAAGCAATATAACAATGAGCAAGAATAACAAGAGTAAGAAAATGAAACAACAACTTTATTTACATTCAATTTTATATACAATTGTCTGGAAATAAAAGGTACAATAATAATGCAAATGCATAAACAATGGTATATTGGAAGTAAGTATAGGTAGTAAGAAGCTAGTTGTCTGGCTGAGTAGCAAACTGGTCCAAGTCCTCCTGGCTCGGCTTGATGTTCTCAGATTCCGGTCCTCCTGACGAACATTCCATAAAAAAGAAAATAGAAAGGAGCGTCGTCAGTAAACTAGTGCTCGGTAAGTCCCAAAAGAAGTAAGAGAAGATAGTATATAAAGTGAATAGAAACCAAATGAACAGTGAACGGTAAAATTGTATATGATCATTCACAGGTATAAAATAGTTATTTTAACGTGGTTATTTGTAGTTTGATAAAGAAAGTATTCATGTATACGAGAGGAGTCCATCTTACCCCATAGATTGTAGTAACATATAGTACAAAGTCCCGTCATAACCCACGGGACAACTGCACGTGAATTCATATAGGTGTCTTTTAAAGTGACCTCTCGTACCACGATATACGTTCCGTACCAATCTACCCCTCTATTCCCACGTATTGTATTGTATAGATTAAGATTACAGGTCTTGGCCGAATCCATGGATATAAAATGTACATGTTTATATTCAAGATGTAATCATGTGTTCAGGTATTCATGTTAAGTTCATTTCAAGTCATAACCATGGTTCGGTCAAGTCGATTCAAGTATTCAAGTTTGAGTTTGATATTTGAATTCGAGTGTTCATGTTCATAATCAGATATTCAAGTTCATGTTTGATTTTTGGATTCTGGTTTGATTTTGCATTCAGGTTGAAGTCAGAATCTTGAGAAAGGATTTAGTTCTTGAAATTCTTAGGTTTTGGAGTAATCGGCAACTGCTGTACATGGACGAAAGAATTTATGTCTTTTTCCAAGACAATTGCTATTAAAAACTCTGTTAAGTTGTCTAACCTGAATAAGTAAGCACTCGCTTTCTTCGGCTCCCCGAGACTCAAGAGAAATGATACCGCTTAAGCCTATATTAATCTATAGTCCTTAAATTATTGTTTTGCATATCTCGAGGGGGTTTTATGAAAAATACTTTAATATAGTTTAAAATTAAATCTCGAGAGTGATTTATAATATTTAGGGTTTTCATGAACATGTATTTGAATTGTTGGAGTGTTTTAGTGATAAAAACCTAGCTTTTAAAAGTTTATTGTATTTTTACGAAAACTAGCTCTTTTGGAAACTTATTGGTATTTTATTAAAATTATAATCTTTCATTTTAAAAAATATAGTTTCATAATATGTCTTTGTTGAAAATACGAATTCATAACTTTATATAATTCCTAAAGTTTAGTTTTTATTTAGAAAAGCCGTATTTCTTAAAAACTGTATTTTATTTCCTTTCGAGACCGAATACTTCGTGAGGAGTTCTGCATCTCGCTCTACTTTCCCAAGGATGTAGGATAATCTGCGTCATCTATTAGCGGGTCCCCTAACGAGAGTTGTAGAGGCGTATTTACCAAGAATTTAAAATATCGATTTAACAGAAACCCGTTTTGTAAAAAATGTGGTGTTTTAATGGTAACCTATTCTTTACATAAACCTTATGTTTAGAATCTCGTGCTATGAAACCATAGTGTGCGTGTGTGTTAGGTCGTTATCCCGTGAAGTTTTCCTAAAGGTAGGTAAACTAGTTATCGAAAAAGGGGTTATACTAAATTTCATGGTATTTTAATGAAAAAGTTCGTTATATGAGTATTTCATATGGAAATTTTCATTATGCTAAAAAACTAAATGATGTGAATAATGTTAAGAGTGGTTTTATAGTGTTGTTGTGATTTATTTTGCTTATCAAGTGGGTGAAAAGATTTGAAAAGAAAGCAATATCGGTTCTAACTCCACTTTACTGATATGTTTTAAAAATGCGATTTTAGTTGAAAAGAAGAAGAGGGGGAAGGGACTTATGACTTTATAACGTCAAGAAAAGAGTAAGGAAGAGAGAGGGGGCTCCGTGGCGTCGCGGTAACTCCGGGATTGACTCCGATTTTCAACGAAAGAGAACTTGGTTGCTAACTCCACTTGACTCCACTTGCACTTAGAAAATTTTGGAAAAAATTTGATAAAAATTTCATGATGGGGAAAAGCTAGGGCATGCGGTGGTATTTAGAAGGTAAAAATGAGAGAGGGTGTGAAATAAAATTAAATTAAAATGGATTTAATGGTGTTAATTAGAGAATTGAAGAGTCTCTGTTTGATTGCAGAAAAATCAAACAATGCAGGAGAGTTGAGGGGAGTTGAAAGGATGAGTGTGCAAAGAACGGAGGCTTTTGGCTCAAATCAAACCGTCGGTAGCGGGTCTTTTGGAGAAACGTGCGGTCGAATCTTAGGATTTTGCCTCGAGATTCGTGCTACGTGTCTAGTTTGGTGTTTACTCCTCTTTGCGTCTATTTGATTTTCCTGAAACTTTTCGTTTCTCCGTGAATTGCACGTGCAAATCATAGGCTTCCGAAAAATTAAAAGGAAAAATCTTTAAAAATAATTGGGACTGATGGGAATCAAACACACAGGCTATGTCATATCAGTGTAAAGGCTTTACCAGTGAGCTACCAGTTGTTTCTTGCTTTTGTTGAATAAAAATGACGTATAACTCCTATACAGACTGAAATACCCCTTTTCTACACATTTAAACAAATAATTCTATACAGAGATTTCCGAGTCGTTACAAAGATAGATATCTGAAGCCGTTCGAATTCTCATCCTATGAAACTTGTCAGTCTTGTCTCAAAAGAAAGTTGACTAAATCTCCATTCACTGGACACGGAGAAAGAACTACAGAGCGCTTGAGACTCATACAAAGTAATGTATGTGGTCTGATGTCTATACATGCAAAGGGTAGGTTCTCGTACTTCATTAATTTCACTGATGATCTCTCTAGGTTCGGATATGTGTATCTTTTGAAACACAAATCTGAAACTTTTAAGAAATTCAAAGAATTCAGAAATAAAGTATAGAACCAGACTGGAAAAAGTATCAAGATCCTCCGATATGATAGAGGAGGGGAGTACTTAAGCATAAAATTTCTCGACTACTTAAAAGAGAATGGAATCCTCTCTCATCTTACTCATCCGTATACACCACAACTCAATGGTGTATCAGAGCGGAGGAACCGTACCCTTTTGGATATGGTTCGCTCCATGATGAGTAGTGTTGATCTGCCTCTTTCATTTTGGGGATATACACTTGAATTAGCTGCATATATATTGAATAGGGCTCCTACCAAATATGTGCCTTCCACTCCACATGAAATGTGGGAGGGGAAGAGACCATACTTTAATTTTATTAAGATATGGGGATGTCCTGCTTATGTAAAGAAGCAGAAGCCGGACAAGCTCGAGACACGGTCAGTTTTGTATAAGTTTGTGGGATATCCTAAACACTTGCAAGGATATATGTTCTACCACACTGAGGAACAAAAGGTGTTTGTTGCTCGCTATGCTGTCATTTTAGAGAAGGAATTTCTTGCAAAAGAAGTTAGTAGGAACATAGTAGAACTGGATGAAATATTAGAAACACAAACTATAACTGAAGAATTGGTGGAACCAGAGAATTCAATAGAACCTGAAGAATCGCAGCCAATCCGCATATATAGTAGGATTTCTCGTCCGCCCGAATGATACTACAGTTTTCTCATACACGGGGATCGAGAGGATTGAATTTTGGAAGAAGATGATCCTACTAGTTTCAAGGTGGCCATTACCAGTAGGGACTCTGATAAATGGCTGGATGCTATGCGATCCGAAATGGAATCCATGTACACCAACAAAGTTTGGACTTTGGATGTTGCTCCTCCTAGGGTAAAACCCGTTGGATGCAAGTGGATCTTCAAAAAGAAGATTGGTGTAGATGGACAGGTGGAAACCTATAAGGCTAGATTTGTTGTAAAAGGTTTTCGTCAAAGACCAGGAGTGGACTATGACGAAGCCTTTTCTCCAGTAGCTATGCTGAAATCCATTCGGATCCTACTAACCATTGCTGCCTACCATGACTACGATATTTGGCAGATGGACGTTAAAACGACTTTTCTAAATTGAAGTTTAGAAGAGTGCGTTTATATGGATCAGCTAGAGGGATTCGTAGAAAGTGGGAGTAGCGAGAAGGTGTGAAGTTGTTTAAATCCATTTATAAATTAAAGTAGGCATTGCGGAACTGGAACATCTGTTTTTATGAGACAGTCAAGGAATTTGACTTCATCAAAAATGAGGATGAACCATATATCTACAAGAAGATTGTAGGGAGAACTGTTGTATTCATTTTTTGTACGTGGATGACATTCTCTTGATAGGAAATGGCATTCCTATGATGCAATCGGTCAAGTTGTTTTTGTCACAAAAGTTCTTCATGAAAGACCTAGGTGATGCCCCCTACATTCTGGGGATTAAGATCTACATAGATAGATCCAAGAGATTGTTGAGACTTTCATAGTCAGACCATACTAAAGAGATTTAGTATGAAAGATTCCAAGCGTGGTAATATACCCGCATTGCACGAAATCACCCTCTCCAAAGAGATATCTCCCAAGACTGATGAGGAGAGGGTTCGCATGAGCACTATATCCTACACTTCGGCGGTATGATCTATAATGTATGCGATGCTGTGTACCAGATCAGATATAGCTTATGTGCTTAGCTTGGTGAGCCGGTATCAGTCGAACCCAGGTGAGAATCATTGGACAGCTGTGAAGAACATTCTTAAGTACCTGAGAAAGACTAAGAAGATGTTCTTAGTTTACGGTAATGGAGACCTTCAGGTCGAGTCCTTTACCGACTCAAGCTTCAAGAGTGACAAGGATGATAGTAAGTCTATCTCAGGTTTTGTGTTTACCCTCAACGGAGGGGCGGACTGTTGGAAGAGCTCCAAACAGGACACCGTCACAGACTCGACGATGGAGACTGAATACATTGCTGCTAATGATGCTGCAAAAGAAGCGGTCTGAATGAAGAAGTTTATTACTGAACTTGAGGTGGTTTCATCCATTGTTGATCCGATACCTTTGTATTGCGATAACAATGGGGCTATGGTCTTAGCGAAGAAACCACAGTCCCATCAGAAATCCAGACACATCTTAAGGCAGTATCACCTGATCAGGAAGATCGTAGATCGCCGAGTAATCGAGGTCCGGAGAGTAGATACGAAAGACAAAACGGCGGATCCATTTACCAAGGCCCTCCCTCAAGCACAGTTCGAGCGATTTTTGAGATGTTGGATATGCGATACGCCAACAACTGGTCCTAGTGCAAATGTTGGGTATTCAATACGCCAATTACAGGCCTTAATGCAAGTGGGACATTGTTGGATATGTATGCCCTAAAGGCCTCTATTGTACAGGATGCTAGGGATATATATATGTTGGATATGTATGCCCTAGAGGCCATTATCGTATAGGATGTTGGGGATATGTGTGTAGAGGATAGTCTTGCTCAGTTATATAATATATTTTTTAAGTTGTCTTTATCTGAACATGTGTATTTATTTTTCTTACGATTTTGTATTGTTTATACATGTTGATAAAGACTCGTTACAGTATTATACTATTTTGTTTTGTCTTTATCTTAACATGTGCATATGTTATACTCGATATCACATATAGCTGATACATGTTGATAAAGCCTGTATGATTTTGCTTGAGTATCAGCGTTATGATGGCGATCATACTTGTGGGAGCTAGGTGGTCCATAAGCACATCCTTAAAGGTCCCAAGTCGCAAGAGTATCGAGACCGGGCATCGATATTCCAGAGTAGACTGGTGTATACGTTTCTAGATCCCGACGAGAGGCGGTGGTTGGTCCCACAGCCATTGGTGTGATCACCTAAGATTGTATACATGTGCTCATTAGGGGTGAGTTCACTGGAAGGACTCACCGAGAAGCTCTAGATGGTATTATACATATTGTCAGATAGCGGTTCTCAAGTGACATAAGTACATGTTAGTCTTTAGACCCGAGATCATCATTTTCTCATATAAGTTCCCACTATACTTTGATCACTACCCTACCACGGCTCTACTGAGTCGTGCAAACAGGTTTTGGTTGGGTACAGTCCCGAGCCACATGGAGCAGTAAGTGATTGTCAAGGATTCATCTCTCCCGTTATTTGGAGTCGATATCGCACTGTGTCCTGTTAGCCAAAACCATAAGACCTTGGCCAAAGAAGTTGAGATTTACTGATGGTTAGATCAGTAGTTTCTCGGATCGATCTTGAGCCGAATCGACACGACGTATCATGTTATTAGGGGTCTGACATTTACCACCTCCCTAGATCAAGTATGTGATATTCTTAGATGAAGAAACTGGACTGTATGGAGATTGTCACAGATAGGCTCAGTAAGGGTCCGAATGAGTTTGCTCGTTGGTCTTCCTTTCAACAGGTTCCTGGATAGCCGTTATGTACACTACTGTCGCTGACATGCTTATGGTTAAACCCACTACCAGTGTACTGTCGAGTCTTTAGAGTCCCACACAGAGGGTTTCCCTGGTTCAGGAGAAATGATGTAATGGCTGTATTTTGATACGTGCATGGTTCTGATCGAATGTAATACTAGCCGGCTTAGGATTAAGCCGCATTATTAAATCAGGTATTGATTTAATAATTTACATATACATATTTCGATATGCATATTATAGTGTTATCCGGGCTTTCGATCGGACGGTTGATAATACTAGCCGACTTAGGATTAAGCCGGATTATTAAATCAGGTATTGATTTATAATTTACATATACATATTTCAATATGTATATTATAGTATTATGTTCTTTGTATTATTCTACCTCTTTGGGTATTCGTAATTTGATACGAATACAGGTATGTATATATGGTAGAGTGTATTCTGTATTTATACGGAAAACATTCTAGAAAGAGGAAACCTCATTTCCATGGTTTTTCTTTTATTAAAAATAGAAATGAGGTGGAGGGTGAGGTAGCAAAAAGAAAGGTGTGAAGCATGGTTGTAATTCATTTGTCTACGCTATACAAGTATGGTTATTTTTTATATTTGCAAAAAATCATTTGATAAAACCATGCTTGCATTATTGTTGTTGTGATGAGATTTTCATTTCACCATTCTCTTTCTCTCTCCATTCTTGAGCTCCTTCTTCCTCTTCACCCTACACTCTCATGAGTTAAGAATCAAGGGTGAAGAGAGGTAGATAAAATACTAGAACAACACATTACATCACTAAACACTCTAGATTAGCAACCTAGAGCCTTTAATTGCTCTACTAGGTTTTTTGTATGGAGCTAGAGCCATAAACCACATCCCTCGGGTGGATCATCTTCGATGGAGGAGGACCTGCGATCAACCTCAATCACGGAGACCCCATAGAGCTAAAGAAGAGGGTAGAACACTGAAGGACACGAATTTTTTGGTATAACCCTTTTCAGAGTAGCTAGAACTCCTCTTTGCTTTACTCGTTTAATGTTTGGTTAGATTCTAGGTAGTCGTTTCTAGCGCCAAGTTTTAAAAATCAAAGTTTTTCGTTCTGCAATGGTCGCTGTTGGCGGCCAGGGTGCTAGGAACCCCAACAACTATAATTTTGAACAACTGCTACTATATACCTTTCATGCTTTACAACATCATATCAGTTTCTTTACTTGATAAAGATAGATATAATTTTATTCTAGTTAGCAATATCATGAACATTTACCTTAATTAGGTATTGGTTGTAGAAGGTACACTTTATAATGGTATCTATATTTTTAATCAAAACACAGTCTTCAATATACAAAACACATGCAAAAGGAAGAGTTCAGATACGAACGAAACCTATTTGTGGCATTATAGACTTGGTCATGTCAACGAGAAAAGACTAGCCAAGTTGCATAAGAATGGATTTCTGAATTCGTTCAAATTTGCATCTTATGAAACTTACCAGTCCTGTCTCAAAGGAAAGATGACCAAAACTCTGTTTACGGGACACGGAGAAAGAGCTACAGAGCTCTTGGGACTCATACACAGTGATGTATGTGGTCCAATATCTATACATGCAGGAGGTAGGTTCTCGTATTTCATTACATTCAATGATGATCTCTCTAGATTCGGATATGTATTTCTAATAAAACACAAATCTGAAGCTTTTGAGAAATTCAAAGAATATAAAAAGCGAAGTAGAGAACCATAAAGGAAAAAGTATTAAGATCTTTCGATCTGATCGTAGAGGGGAGTACTTGAGTATGGAATTCCGTGACTTTCTAAAAGAGAATGATATTCTCTCTCAGCTTACTCCTCCATACACACCACAACACAATGGTGTATTGGAAAAGAGGAAATGTACCCTATTGGACATGGTTCGCTTCATGATGAGTAGTGCTGATCCGCCTCTTTCATTTTGGGGACATGCGCTTCAGGCAGCGGCATATCTTTTGAATCAAGTTCCGACCAAATCCGTGCCTACCACTCCATATGACATATGGAGTGGTAAAAAACTATGTCTTAAATTCATTAAGATATGGGGTTGTCCGGCTTATATTAAAAAGCAAAATCCGGACAAATAGGGAGGTACGATCGGTTCTTTGTAAGTTTGTAGGATATCTTAAGAATTCACTAAGATATATGTTCTATCACACCGAGAAATAGAAGGTGTTTTTTGCTCGCCATGCCGTTTTTTAAAGAAGGGGTTTCTTGCAAAAGAAATTAATAGGAGCATGGTAGAACTGAAGGATATTCAGGAACCACAAACTGAAACTGAAGATTTGGTGGAACCTCAAGATTCAATCATCCCGGACGAACCTCAGCCACTCTGCAGGTCTAGTAGGATTTCTTATCCGCCCAAGAGATATTACGGTTTTCTCATAGATGGGGATCGAGAGGATTGTATCTTGGAAAAAGATGATCCTACTAGTTTTAAGCAGACCATTACCAGTAGGGACTCTGATAAATGGATGGATGCTATGCAATCCGAAATGGAATCCATGTATACCAACAAAATTTGGACTTTGGATGTTGCTTCTTGATTAGTCATATTTATTTCACATTTTATGGTCATTTTCCTTACTATTATTAATTACTAAAAGGTGTTATTTATAATTTAAGAACATATGTGTGTTTATATTTAAAAATATTTTGTCATATGTTTCTTAAATTGTAATTTATATAATTGGGTGAAATATATGCATATCATATTTAAATAAAATATCCATGTGATTTTTAACAATTATTATTAAGATGTGCATATCATATCATATCATTCCATTAAGTAATTAAAATTGGTTGGAATATTATTTCAAATAAAATAAATGCTACTAATGATTTGATTTGAGATATTGTGTAGGTATTAAAATAACAATCAGTTCAGGGCTACAAACAGGAGCAAGAGATCAAATCAAATCAAGTTAGCAAACCAAATTTGCCAAAATTTTAGGAGCAAATTGAAGATTCTCGCAGCTGTAGAGAGAAAGAAATATTTTCAAAATATATTCATCAGAAAAATCTCCTAATATCACGAGAAGAAAGTACAAAAAACCTGGAGATGAGATCACATCAAACGGCGGCGGAACCGCGGTGGAATAGTGCATATGGCGGCGGAACCGCGGTCAATTAGTGGTCGTTTGATGTGCAATTTCAGGGGCATGATCATCTTTTCACATATTTCGAGATGACGTCTAGGGTTTCAAGTTTCAGAGACTATATAAAGGACCAAGCAAAAATCTATCGATTGATCAATCGGAGCAATCTAGGGTTTTTAGTTCTTTTAGTTTTTAGCCGATCAAATTCTGTAATGCAATTTTTTCAATAAAAGATAGTTTCTCTTTTAATTTTGTCTCATTACTTTCTGAATTTATTTTCCACACTTTTCTTTTTTGTTTCTCTTATGGTTCCTTATTCTTTTACCTTTCTTCTTTTATTTCGTTTTTCCCAACGAGCGAGTAAATTCTCGCTTGTTAGGGTTTGTAGGAAAATGTAGTATAATAGATGAAAAAAATCCCTTATCTTCTTCTTATGTTTTAATTTTTATAAACTTTACAAAAGGGAATCTTAACCCTCTTATTTTGGCGTGCTACCAATTCATGATAGTTGCGACCTCGATTTGAGATTCATTAATACTTGTTTTGTTGAGGGCTTGAGATCAATGAGGATCAGTGAAAGGACAAGGGTCAGTTGAGAGAATCCCTAATCCCTTCAAGTATCCTAATCCACATTCATCGCTATTTCTCTAATATTAAATAATTAAAAAAATAAAAAGAATTATTTTTAAAACTCCATCCTTTAACTACTCAATCCGAAAAATTCTATAAGCCCTTCTCTTATAAAGTTTCAAATCTCTTTAGTATAAAAAGATAAAAATCCAACTTTTCTTCTATTAACTCATATAAAACAAGATTAATAGTTTACCATTTCCCTGTGAACGACCTGTACTCACTATCGGCTAGTTATTTGCGACATCGTTATTGATTGCGGTAACTAGAAAACACAAAAATTCAATTTTTCACACCAATCAAATGGTTTTATTGCCGAGGAGAAGGTAGTATTTTTTTTCTTGTTATTCGGGTTGATTTCTAAAAAAACAAAAAGGATAAAAATAAAAACCGCATATTGTATTTTTAACGATTTTTATGCGAATTTTACAAGAAATCCGAGTACTTGGAGCGAACCAACAGGGATTCAGAGATTGTCAAATAGGAGTAGAGGAGCATTGGATTTCCGTGCCAAAATTTGGAGAGTAGATCGCACCAATAGGCCGCGGAATCGCAGCCTAATAGTGCATTTGGCAGCTGAACCGCGGCCAAATTGGGGATTCAGGCCCCTAAATTTTTCTGGTATTATTTCCTCTTCTTCCTCTCTCCTATGAAACTCCAATAAACTGTTTTTACTTGCAGAATTCTTTACAAACAGCGCCGCTAAAAAAATCTTTTTGCATATTTTAAATTTTAGATTGTTTTGCATATTTAAAACGGACATTAAGAGGCAAGACACCCAAATTCAGATTAGGTGGGGATCTCATCATCCTTTTTAGGCCCCATAAATCACAAACAAGTATACGCATCACCCTGCATTAATAAAAAATATCTAGACCAAGTCTTTAAGGACAATCGCTCTCAATTAGGACAAGGGAAGGTCGTGGGTAATCTATTGCTTATCCGCATTTTTCTTGTGGTGTTTAAAACAAGTATGACTGAGGAAAGTGGTTTACTTAATTAGACCCGCTATTTCAGTGATTCATATAGCGGATACCTCCCACTTACCTGACACTTACATGGGTGCAAGATTGATAAGAAGATGATAGAGGATTTATCCTATGTCTTGGCATTTGGAAGTCTAAGAGCGGTCTAGTGATTTGACCTAGATGACCCTAGATCTAGGGACTGTTTGTGCATTTTGTGATTGGTTGAATCAAGTCTTGCATCCGTCATTCTTGTCAAAGCAAAGCATTCTTTAAAATTGTTCTCACCTCTTTCTCATACGCTGCCATGTGAACCCGCTTAGTGCTTGTTCGGTTGGACACGGGATTTTAGCGCCCGTTTAGTCCGCATTTTCGTTGTCGACTCCGAGGTCGATACTTCTTCACCTCCTTTTTCTTCTTCATCTACCACGTCTCCCGAGATGGACGGACCTCTACCGGGTTTCAACAACATTATGTTGTCGCCATCTCTAGGTGTGCAAATTCAAAATCCACCACACATCGCTCTCCAAGACCGATGCTACCCCACACGTGGACCCCTTCCTTCGTGTCTGTCTCTTCCACCAGCCAATAGAGATAACTTCGAAATTAAAGCCCACTTCATCAACTTGTAGCCCGAATTTCACAGGCTTGAATCTTAGGATGCCTACATTTTTATAACCAAATTTCAAAACGTATATGCAATGATGAGCACCACCCAACTTTCAGGGGATGCTATATGATTACGTATTCTCCCTTTTATCTTGTACGATCTCGCAGTGAAGTGGCTTTATAGCACCTCCTCACATTCCATCACCAATTGGGATAAATTCGTTAAATCATTCCTTAAATTTTTTTTATCCTAATCATAAGACTGCCCGCATTAGGAGCGAGATCAACCATTTTGCCCAACTTTCCAATGAACCCTTTTAGAAATGCTTTGAAAGGTTCAAAGATCTCCTTGTCCATTGCCCTCATCACAGATTCGAAAAATGGCAACTTTGCCAATTTATGTATGAGGGTGTTAATCCAGTGACAAAACAAATGCTAGAAACCATTTGTCAATATCATTTCATGTCAAAATCCGACGAGGAAGCATGGCAATTTCTTGAAGATCTCGCCGAAAAAAACTATAGTGGGAGAGCACAAGACCAACAACATCATTTTCGTCTTCATCTATGGCATGTATCCATTATCTCGACGCTTCCATCGCAATGAAAGCCGAAATGGCTGCGACGCAAAGAAACTCGAAACTATTGAGAGCAATTTCTCTTCAGCCTCTCTAAACCAAGTTACTCTCCCCAAAACCTTTTGTGGTTGCTGTAATGACTCGTCACATTTAACTAAAGAATGTCCTTTGAATCCTCCGTCTTAAGGTCAAGAACAAACTAATGTTGTTTTTCAGTAATGACCTAGAAACGATCCTTATATATCCACATATAACCCGGGATGGAGGAATCATTCTAATTTTTCTTGGAACCAAAACCAAACTCAAAACCAAAATCAAAATCAGTTCCAAAGTCAAAACAACTACCAAGGGCTTCCTCCACAGCAACAACAATCATCATAACAAATTCAGCAGCCCTTTCAACCGCAACCATTCCAAAATCCGGCCAACAACTTTGCCCCTTCCAACCACAAAATAATGTTCCTTCTGCCAGTACCGACAAAGTCTCTGCACTCGAAATAAGCTTAGAAGCTTTTATTAAACAATCCATGCAAACTCCGGCTAGTTTAACTTCTTCTATCCAAACATTAGTACAACACACTACTTCCCACGGTGAAAACATCAAATCTATCGAAACACAAATTGCACAGTTAAATGCAGCGATGAGTAAAAGAGAGAAAGGAAAAATTCCATCTCAACCTCTACCAAATCCCGGCCACCCACAAAATGCTAACGCTATTCTTAACCAATAAAATCATAATATGATTGCCGTAACTACGTTGAGATCGGTGATCAAAAAGGATTTACGTGTCGTATTTAGTTCTAAAGTTAACCGCAATTAAGACGGCATCGCGTGTAGCTAGCCGTGATGAGTACGGGTCGTTCGCAGGGAGATGGTGCATTCTAAGTTCTTGTTCTTACGAGTTAAGCAAAAGTTCGAACGAGTTCAATTCTAACCTATGTGTTATGTATATATGCATGAAACGTTTGTTAGGAATAGAGATAAGTTTGTTTAAGTTAGGAAAATCCGTACTTGTTCTTTTGTGCCTTACTTGACTTATCGAAGCTGTGGTAATCAGCAACAACGTGGATTAGGGTGCTTAAACACGGTATTTTGAGAAATCTGGCTTATTGACTCTTGTCCTTTCGTTCTTGTCTCTTATCAATCGCCTCCGGCCAAACCAAACGTAACCGGTCACGGTTAGAGATTCCCACTACCATGGTAGGGTAGGATGCCTAACGGAGCGCTTGCGTGAGTTTTGGGCGGAGTTCGATTAGCAATTTTCGGGAAAAGGAAATGAGTAAAAGAAAAACATAACTTAAGTAACCATTCTATTTCTCTAACAAGATATACTAATCAAAAACAATCAAAAAGATCAAAAGAAGATATACAAGACAAAAGATCAAAGAAAACAATATTGCATGTAAGTAAAGTACAAGAAATTTAAGTGCAAGAAAGTAAAATGAAGAAGATACTAAGAACCATAGTTGCAAGAATGTGAAAGCTTCATTAAGTTCAAATTGATGATACAAGCTATGAATTCAAATACAAAAATCTAACCTTGCAAGCTCAGTTAAGAGGTTGCAAGATTAGATAAAAGTAAAAAACTCAAGCCAACTAACTACTATGTACAAGACTTCAACAAAATTACAAAATGAAAGAGTGGAAAAATGGCAATCTAAGTATATCTTGAGCTAGCTCTCTGTTCTGGTATTTATAGGAATAAAATCAATAAAAACAAACAATAAAAATGAGATGATGTGACAACATGGAATGACCAGAAGAAAGTTGGAGCACTTTGGAGGAGTTTGGACCAGTGGTAGCGGGAAATTTGAGGAAACCGGCGGTTTACTGTTGAGTGGTGGGGCCCGTATTCTTGTGATGATCTTCTGTGTTCTCCATGATCTCTTTGTCATTGTTTGATTCTTTTATATAAGCTTGGGTTATAATCTGTAGAGTTGGAGGGAAAATGTAACTTTAAATCACATCACACCTTTTGCTTCCACTCATCACACACCCATTTGCTCATCTACTTGCATAAGTCGTGATTCTTGTGTGCCCACTTATGCTAGGCTGCCCCACCATGGTTCATGCATCAAAAGAGGTCTGTGCTCACACTTGTATTGTTGCATCATTCTTGATAAAAAATGTGTACACATGTTTGTTACAAAAAGAAACTCTTTGAATATTGATCGGTTTTATGTTCTGGTTGCAGTGTCGGCCCACAAATGTCGTATCCGTGCATTTAAGTGTGTTTCCAGTGTTTTGTCATGAATACCTGCAATCTGTATTTATTGAGCAGACACAGATTAATAATACCGATATATCACAAAAATGATAATGAATGAGCGGTATTGAAATGCAGTTTTTCGTGATGAACAAATACCCTCAAACTTATCTTTTGCTCATCCCGAGCAAAACAAAATTCTAACCTCACTTTCGCAGGGAACGCGATTGCACTGAGCTCGTGCAACAAGCCGTTAAATTTCTAGGTGTCCATAGAAGGAGGAGTGTTGTCTCCTGAGTGTTTTCAGTGGATTACATCCAAAAAATCTCGTCAAGGTAGTTTTGCAAAATAAATGTTGATTCTAACCCTAAGGTTTCGCTTCAAAGCTAGAAATTTTATTATGCTACGTTAGAAATATCGAACCCTTATTTTTCACACCTCACTTCTTATTTAACTTAAGATTCTATACGTCTTTATGTGCGGTGCAAATAGTGTCATTACGTTTCAAAAAGTTCGATTTAGAGTCATAATGTCACAAAATAAAAACCGTATAAAACTTCCAAAGGATCATACAAGTTTTATAAAGAGTTAAGTTTTTCTCAAGTTTCGTTTTCCAGTTAGGTTTTAAATTCAGAATTTCTATCTTCCTTAACTGGAAAACTAGGTCTTATTTTTCACTCCACCTTTTACTTGTTTTCGTATCATACACATCATCGTCAACATGAAATAGTCTTTATCATAGGATAAAACCTTCATATCTCCGTTTTAAAAATATTTTTATGAAAACTTGTTTTTTATCAAGATTATTCTCACACAAAGGACCGTTAGGAATTTTAACTCGGAGAGAACACTTGCTTGACTTTGTTTTAAAATGGACTTTCTAGGCTTCTTAGCGAGTTTTTGGCCAATGCACCCAATCTAGTTGGTTTTAAGATATTAGGTATAGAGACACCCAGACAGACTTAATTGCCCAAGTTACCTAGGCCCTAAAACAAAAAGACTCATTTTAGCGTGAAAATCATAACAATTCAATGCGAACAGAGATATAGCCAGTTGTTTAATTTTTTTTTAGGATAAAAGACGTGTTTGTATAGATAAGGTGTGTAATCACTCCAAACAAGTATCAAATGGGTTATTCTTCAGAATTAGTTTCTATTAAGGCTTCAATAATATCCTTTCATATCCACTTTACTTTATAAACTATTCTTAATATTACTTATTTCAGAACAAACATGTTTGATCCTCAAAAAATAGTTTATCAATTTTAAAAGTTTTAGGACATATCAGACTTGTCATCTCATTTTCAAAACTCACGACATGTATAGTGTGATACAAAGACGTATATTAGCTACGGTTAAACTCGAAGGAGGGTTATTTTTCAGGTTTTCAAAATCTAAAAATAGGATGTAGTTGGTCATATCTTATCAAACTAAACTGTAGGGATTTCGAATCTAAGTTCTCCCGCTAGCTAACTTGACGACAAAGTTTTTATGTTTTTGGAAAATTTTCTGATTTTTATGGGGTTTTTAATATGTATGCAAATGCAGAATATACAAATGAATGCAGATGATAGAAATGCTTACCGAGCACACCCCCAAACTTAAACTTGACAGTGCCCTCACTGTCATGCTACACCAAGAGGGCCAAAATTGTTGAGGGGTCAAAAACGTCGGTTCTCTTTTTTTTGTTTTTTTTATATAAAAAAAAGAAAAGAAAATGTATATACACAAAAGGGCCCCCAAACTTAAGTGAAACAGTGTTTCCACTGTTAAGCGTTGAAGTTCAAAGTTGGGGAAGGGAACAGTTTCAATCTATACAAGGATTTACATATGCCAAAAGTTAACACCAACCATTCAAAAATGTTATCGTGATTTACCCAGGGTTAGTGGAAGAATGCGTAGAGAAGAGAAATGAAGGATACGCGAGACCGTGCGTGAATGGAAGTGGTATCCGGTCTCGGTATGCGGAAGTGATAAGATGAACGGAAGGGAGAAAGAAATGGAGTACGAACTTGAGGTTTAAAATTGATTGAGTAATTTAGTACAGTCTGTAATGATTTAAAATTGGAGATTTCTAACTGTATTAAATTATCAATACGTTGAGAAAAAGGGTCAAACCGCTCAAGATTCGCGAGAACACATGAACTCAAACTTGGTGAAGCAGATGAAAAAAATGAAGATATCAAGTAGCCTTGTGGTAGAATAATGATGGAGGGAAGTAACCAAGGAATGGTATCGGTTAGAAGCGCAGGAGGATATTCACAGTCAATGGAAGGGACATGATGAATCGAAAAATCCAACTCATCCAACAAAATGTTTATATCCTTAAAGATTTCCTCTAAATTCTCCTTAAAATTAAGAGCATCCATGCAATTGATCAAATCATCATTAATAACCTCAAGATGTAAATGGGGTTTAGGAGAAACATTTAAATGTTTAGGATGATTTCCACACGGTTCTGAAAGAAAGTGTTGAATTGGTGAGAAAAATTCATCCAAATTTATCGATTCATCATCAAAATTATCCCCAACCTCAAAATCCTCAATCAAGTGAAAGTGAAATTTCTTAGACATCTCAACAAAAGCATGGTCTTCAATTGGCTGGATTTCTAGAGTGGAGATGTCGAGAACAAAGGAAGTGGTATCGGTTTCACTTGAAAGCGACCCTTCATAATTAGGTAAATCAAACACCATGTAGTCGCACAACTCATTAATATTCTATTTTCGATTGGTGAATCAATTATGATACTCGATAGACTTTCGAAACTGGAGTTGTGGAAACTAAGTGGGAATAAGCAGGCTTGATTTTGAAGGGTAGATCGCGCACTTTTACTATTCAAATCATCAAATTGCTCTATTGCCACATCATACATGGGAAAATTTTGAGCTAGTTGGGAACTAGCTATTGGTTCATAAGGTTGTATCAGGGCATCCATGGATGCATTTAATTCCTCTATTTGTCGGCATGAAGCTACCCGAAACTCTTCCAATGTTCTCTCAAGACTAGACATGGGTTGTGAAGGGTTTTCAATACAAGATTCAAATTCATTTGGATATGTGAAATTCCCAAATTGATGTTCAGAGGCAATGTCTAGTGAGGGTGGGAAAGTCAGGCCGGATTGATAAGAATCGAATGGTTGTATGGAATTGGAAGGATTAGGATCAATATCTGGATAGAAAGATGGTTGTAATTGTTGTCCTAAAGAATTTGGAGTGGTGAAAGGCATGAAAGATCGGCTATAGGATTATGCAATGCATTCATCAATGGACATCGATTTAAGAGTATCCATGTTACCCTCAGAAGATGTATCAACATGAGAAGGGGTGAAAGTTTGAAAAGGTTGATATGACGTGGATTGTGGTGTCCAAGTGGTGTTTCTAGAAACGTCTATCCTATCTTTCAAAGAGATTTTTGGCATGGATGGATCGTTTTATGTTCTACCAAAACAAGAGCTGTATGAAGTAATATCTAGTTGAGAGTACCAAAGTTTGGCAAGAGTTGGTCAATGTGAGGTAACCATGATATAAAAAGAAGAAGAAGAGATGAAAAAGGTTGTGAGGGTTTTTTTTAATGTTTTTTTATGTTAGTTATCAACAAAAGAATGGAATATATACACAAAAGGTAAAGAAAAACAATCACGACACAAATACCACACACCTAATCGGTCTAGGGTTCACCTAGGTCAACTAGACCTGCTCAAGAACTTGATTGTCGAAATAAAACTGTATCGAGAAACGGGCTAAAGATATACTAATCACGAGACCAGATAAGTGCAGAGATAATGGAAGGTTTTCCAACGCTTTCATGAAATTCCTTAATTAGAATTACCCTTTCTCTTTTTGGTGGTTGCATTGTGAACACTTTACCAAGTCACCCTATGAACGATATATCGTTAAGCGGTATTCTAAACAGGTTAACTTCTCCTAATGAGTGCGAAGTCCTTAAAGACTTAAAATCTAGTTTCTTTTAAAATTTGTGCGGGTAAACGTTATGCTCAATTTCATGATTAGTAGGCCACGGAAAAGATGATGAAATCTATTACCGTATGTTATGGGGTTCGCTTGACCTTAAGTCCGTATTAATAGATGCAATACACAAATCAATGAAAAATTTGTTCAAAACATTAAATAATTGTTTTTTATGTTTAAGCGCGGCGCTGCAAAAAATATGGGCTGCAAAAAATACGGGTTAGTTCCTTTAGCGTTTGGCAGCAAACTTGCAAAGAATCCTGCAAATATAGAATAGTGGATGCGCTGAATTTGAGAAAGAAGGTGTTGGGATATACATACCGATGGGTTTTGGGTTAAGAAACCCCCGTTGAATTGAATCCGATTAGCTTGAAAAGTTCGCTTGCGCGGGTCAAACTATCCGGATCTTTGGCACCGTACTTCGCTATCACCTTAGGTTTGAATGTACAATTTGCTCCGCACGATCGCAGTTCGCAATTCTTTAAAATTCGCAAATTTCGAAAAACCAGATATTTAGTACGAAAAAGCGATATATGTGGTCAAACTCCTACGCACAAAAAATTATGAAAATCAAACAATAAAAATGGGATAATAATAGAACAATGGATCCTATGGCAAAATATTGGAGCATTTCATGAAGATTGGACCGGCGGTGGCGGGCAATTGGAGGAAACCGGCGGTCTTATTAAGGAGTTGAGACTCCAAATTTCTACAGTGTTCTCTATGTTCTAATAATGTCCTAATATTATTGTTTAATTTTTCCAATTAATTACAGAGTGTTAGAAGGTCAAAATAACAAAGAGCTAAAAGTTAGATACGTTAAATTTTTCTTTTGGTTTTTTCAAATTTTTTCGATTTTTAGTTTGTTTTCAGAATAGTGTTAGTGTTATAAACAAAAATATACAGAGATTAACCCGAAATAATAAGAATAAAAACGTTATCGTCTCCCCGGCAACGACGTCATTTGATCGAAAGGGACTTACGTGTCGTATTTAGTTCTAAAGTTAACCGCAATCAAGACGACATCGTATGTAGCTGGCCGTGATGAGGACGGGTCGTCCGCAGGGAGATGGTGCATTCTAAGTTCTTGTTCTTATGAGTTAAGCAAAAGGTCGAATGAGTTCAATTCTAACCTAAGTGTTATGTATATATGCACGAAACGTTTGTTAGGAATAGAGATAGGTTTGTTTAAGTTAGGAAAATCCGTACTCGTTCCTTTGTGCCTTACATGACTTATCGAAGCTGTGGTAATCGGCAACAACGTGGATTAGGGTGCTTAAACATAGTATTTCGAGAAATCCGGCTTATTGACCCTTGTCCTTCCGTTCTTGTCTCTTATCAATCGCCTCCGGCCAAATCAAATGCAACCGATCACGGTTAGGGATTCCTGCTACCGTGGTAGGGTAGAATGCCTAACGGAGCGCTGTCCAGTCAAAAATATCGCGCATTTGATATGACATTTTCCTTACTGTTTTTAAATAATAAAAGGTGTTTATTATAAATATAAAACATATTTGGGGTTTATCTGCAAAATACTATTTACCATATGTTTATATATTATAATTAACTTTATGAAGGAAAATATATGCATATAATATTTATATAATATTTTTATAATTTAAATATGCATATCATATCAAATATCCTTAATTAATATTCTTAAAATATAATATCATATAAAATGGTTAAGATAATATCTTACAAATACTAAATATTACTAATATTATTCATTGAGATATGGTGCAAGCTTTAGCTCAGGTCAGGAGATCGGGATATTGAGATGTCGGAAATCAAAAATCTGCCGAAGAAGTTAGATAAAATCGAAGAATATATACTGGCAGAGACTCAGAAAGATATGAATATTCCAGACATCAAATAATCTCACAACGAAGAAGCCCCAAAACTTTGAAGCAACGATCCAACCAAATGGCCATGGTTGCGCGGCCAAAAGCACATTATTGCCTCGGATCCGCGGTTCATTCAGGGAGTTAGGGTTTTGGATTTTTATGTTAGGATCATCTCAATATACCCTAATTTCTGGGATCTTTGTTTTCTGCTTCCATGGCTATATAAAGGACCGAGAGCTAAACTTAGAAATCATCAGTCTTTTACACGAAGCAAATCACCGTCAAAGAACAAGTGATCCAAGACATGTCCGCGATTCGACGTGAGATTCGACGGAGCATCTACTTCCTACAAGACAGAGATCGAGAGCAACTTCTTCTTCCTCTTGTAATCTAAACTTGAAGGCATTGTACTTGTGAAGTTGATTAATAAAGGTAGATCATTAGATTAATTTTATTTTCTTTATTTACATCATGATCTCATTCTTTATCCGTTCTTCTTCTATCTCCATCATGCGCGAGTAATTCTCCGCTTGATAAGGTTCGTAGGATTATAGTAGAACAATGGATGAGAAAATACTTTAACTTCTTTTAATTCTTATGATGTTTATAAACTTTAGCAATAATCGTTAACATCCTAATCGGGCGCACTACCAATTTATTGCTAGTCTCGACCGCGATTTGAGATCAGATTAACAATTGGTTTGTTAAGGGCTAGAAATGAATAGAGATCAATGAAAGGATAAGGGTCAATAGTGTGGAAACCCTAGTTTCTTCCAAGAACCGTAGTTCTCATTCATCACTATCTATCTAGTTTTAAATCTATCAATAGATAAAAGGAGTAATCTTTATTAGTCATCCATGACTACTAAATTCTAACGAACCCTACTTGCCTTATTCTTATATAATCTATATCCGTATTTAAACTAGATCTGTATTCTACATCCGTGTTTCGACGTAAATCTAGAAACTATTCTTCACTATTCTCTATTCTCTTTCCTCTTTTCTGATCAACACGTCTAAAGTAAAATTGAAAGATTCCACATTTCCTTGAGGATGACCCGTACTCATCTCGGCTAGCTACACGTGACACCGTTATTGATTGCGGTTACTACACACTCTAAAAAATAGATCAATCAAATAGCACCATTGCCGGGGATACTGTAACATTTCAAAAAAAAATAAAAAATTATTTTTGGAATTTTCATAATTTAATATTAATTTTTAATGAATATTTCAATAGTCGGTATAATTAAATACCGATAAATGGTGAAAATTCTGGAGAAAATTATAGAAATTCTAAAATAGCTTATTTTGTTGAAATATGCCATTTTGCAGTTTTTAAGTTGGATTATATGTTATTTTGGTGTTAATCGCGATTAAAAATCGCTAAGTGGATTTTTGGCTTTGGTGCAAAGATGTGCACCTAACATTTCTACACTTGTTTCTTAGTTTGGTCATGGTAGCCTAGGGTTGGACCATGTTTAGATGACCATGGTGGGTTGAACCATTTGATTAGGTTAATTGGGTTAATTAAGGGTTTTAGCTTGGTTAAGAGTGATTAGGGTTAGAGTTGACCTTGAGGGGGAGAGAGGTGGCTAGGGTGTGCCATGATCCCTCTCATTTCATAATTCCTTGTATTCCTTCGATTTCCCCCTCTTACATCTTCTAACTCTCTCTCACACTCACTAACACATCAACAAAAGAGAATAACCCAACACTTCAGCTAAGGCAGCATCAGCAGCTGCTAAACCACCCAATACAACAGCAGTATCATCATTTGAAACAAACCCATAGTATCAGCTCTTTAACCCAACAGTAGTAGCTACATCAGCAGCAACACCATCATTTACATCAGCCCAATTTCTGCCCAGAATTCAGCTACAACATCAGCAATAGCAGCTGATGAAACAGCTTCAGCCCCTACATCAGCCACCTACACACTCACATCAGCCACCTACAACAGCTACAGCAGCTGCAGCCACCACCCTAGCACCATAGCCCAAAACCTACACCCCAAACCCTCACATCAGCAGCTACTTCATCCCCCCTACACCTGCTGCTTCAGCAGCCACCTCGGCCTCAAAAAAATCACATCTGCAGCATCATTTCAGCTGCAACTGCAGCTGAGGCAACCCATCAGCCCCAATTCCAGCATCAGCTCAGCACAAAGCAGCCCAATTTCCAGTACATCAGCAGCTTCAGCCCCAATATTACACCATTAGCTTCAGCATCTGCAGCCCCAGCAGCAACATCATTTGGAGCAACACCACCACACCACCACAACCATTCCCACATCACCTAAGCAACAACAACAACAGCCACAACAATTCCAGCATCACAAAATTCTCAGCAACAGCAACAAACTGCTGTTGAAAATAGCTCCATTCAAACAACACCACACCCTCATATACTGCAACCTCACACTTCACTTCATCCCCACACAACATCCCAACTGATACAACAGCTTCCTTCATCAGCTGCTGCTGTAACAACAGCAACCCAAACAATAGCAGCAGCAGCAGCAGCCTGAAATACATCAGCACAAATAGAACAGCAACCTCAGCTGCAGCATCATCTGGAGCTTTAGAAGCAGCTCAGCAGCAGCAGCAGACCCTTCTCCTCCTTCTCCTTCTTCCCTTCTCCTTCATCTAAGATCCCTTGAGGTATAATCTCACAACCCAACTCGTATCCTGCCTAGTTCTGGTTTTATAGCTAAAATTTACTGTTGTATCGGTAATCTAGTGCTAGTTTAGGGATTTTGAGTGAGATTTGGCCAAGAGATGGTTTTGATTGCTAGGGTAACCTTATTAGGTGTATGTGAGACCTTTGTAACCAAGATTACCCCAGATTCCAGTGTCACACCTGAAAGTTTAGAATCAGTATAATTTAGCGTTTTTGTCGATTTTGTGACCTTTCTGAGATCTGCTTTCACCCCGGACCTCCTAAAATAAAATTGACTTGGCAGTAGGATGTGCAGGCAGATAGAAACCAACACCCAAAACCCTAGCCCAAACCACCATACCCCGGCCGCAGATTTAATCCCCCTGGCCGCAATTTGCGGCCAGACCAGGGTGGAACCTCCTCGTTTTGCGTGCACAGCTCTCTTTCATGTAAACTTGACCTCCTGTATGTCTAGTTTTGACTGTTTCCAGTTAGGGTAAAATCTGGGTTGATTTACTTGAGTTGGCGTATGGTTTACGACTTGTTTTCGTATGGGTTTTGGTATTCGATGATTCATTTCTGTCGGGTGGTGTTTGGACGTCAACGGCAGTGAGCTTTGACTGTGTTTGCACGCGAGACTATAGGTTTTTACTTATAGACGTAGCGTGTATCGTTTTGGGTTTCCGACATGGTTTTCATGTGTTTTAGCATGTGATATTCTTGTAGGTACTCACGTGACGTCGAAGCGTTGGAGATGCAGATGGCGACATCGGCACCGGCATACATAATACAAGGTGAGTAGATTTATATCTACGGGGAGAAGTCGGGTGGATGGCGTATAGCACCCCCGCAGTCCGAGGTGATGTATACAGATGCGTATACATACCTACAATTTATTATATGTTGTTTGGGAAATTATGGATGTTTAGGATGGATAATTGGTGGCTTGGATGATTTAGGTTACGAACCCTAGGGTAGTGGGTGCACTACACATACATATACACACATACATACTTGCATTCATCCTTATCACATATATGGTTATGGGATTCTTATAGATATGTGTTCACATAAGTATGGGACTACGTGTTCACATACAGACTTGAGGATGAGGCATGGGATTGAGATGGGTCGATGATTTTTGATCCAAGATTATGATATCGGTGATATAGTAAAATTCGTATTTGGGATACGTCTTGATGCTTTAGCGGATTTTAGGATGATGATGCTATAGGAATAGTGATACATATATTTTAGATGATCGACATATGATTATGATACGGGATAGGATGTGATATGATATGATATGACAGGATATTTGTGATAGGCCGCCTTGGGCGATGTTTACTCCTTGTGATGACATGTGCTGACGATATTGTTTTTGCTAGAGGCTGTAATCGGAAGCCGGATTATGATTATATTGATGATTTATGAGGATAATATCGATTTTTACTAAACTGTCGATCAGTAGTCAGATCTTGATCATAGTAATGATATTAGCATTGTACTAGACATAGGTCAGTACCTATCTTAATGATATTTGATATACCAGATAAATGATATGACGAATGTGATATTGACCCGTACCCAGATTGGGGATGCCGTACGACGGATTTACGTACGAGCTATACTTTGATGTTTGATCCGCACTCTTGTTTTGGGAATAACTGATTATAGAGATATGTTATCGGATGTGATATTATTGAGGCGGATCACCGACTAAATATATATGTATATATATATGTATCGACTCAAAGGTTAGGCGGTTTCCATACCTACTGTTAGCTTTAGCTCAGCCTTATAGTGGTGTAGCTATATGACTCTTATGACATTAGATGCAGTTTAGTGATCATGGTGTTCAGTATTTCAGCCCCCGCATATTATTATTGTTGCTCTGCATCGCATACTGTTGTGATTCATATTTTATTATTGATATCCTGCTGTTAGGACACTAGCACCATTACCGATGATGCGTATGTACCACGTACACTTATTTGCCGGCTCACACACATCTTCATCGGTAATTACCATGTCACGAACACTTAGAAAATATTATTGCTTGATTTAGCTTGTTAGCTAGTAGTGACATGATATTAGTATGCTTACCTTATATGCCAGCTTGACATTGTAGCTATTGCTTGTCACATCATGCATACTGTTGTTCATTATATGCCGCATTCATGGATTCTCATGCTTATATTCATGATTTTACATGCTGATGATTTGGATTCGGATTTCCATGATGTTTCCTGGATTTGGAGGAAAAACCGCAAAACATATATAACTGCTTTCACTCTTCTTTTATAAAAATGCGGTTTTTCCATGATGTATGAGTCGTCCACCATGAGTTTTGCTGATGGATTTCGAGACCCGATTCGAGGAGGCGGATGAACCGTTTCGGGTACATGGTGGGCCCGGTGCGGTACCCCGAGGCAAGAAGATCGCAGGAGATGGCGTTGAGCCTGGCAGGGGAGCACGACCGACCGGTGATATTACCCGACACGTCGGATATCCGGAGGATACCGTCGTAGTCATGAGATGGATGGTAGGGGCCGATCTGGACTGACGGCGCCCTGGATATTATGATTGAGATATTGAGGTACAGAGATTGTAATACAGAGATATCGAGATATTGAGATTTATGTTTTGTGCCGATGCTAGGCACTGTTTTATGCTGATTTCATTATGATACCTCATTTTAAAAATACAGAAATCTCACGAAGTTACAAAAGCAGTTTTCTTCAGTACATGCATTCTGTTTCATGCATTCATACATCATTCATATGATATATGGCCACCTGATGCACTGACACAGGCACATGGGTTTACACTTGGGTTAGATATTTACCCTAGACATGGTTAGAGATTGCTGGTTATATATTTGAGGATTTTATATTATGATCGTATGACCTAGGATTGCGTCATACATGCGATTTTCTGTTCGTAGATCTTTTTCTACTCACGAGTTGGCAACTCACCCCCGTTGTGCCCCAGTTTCTTGCAGGTTTGCCCTACAGGTTCCATTATGGCTTTGCGGGCACTATTTCTTTTCGGGTGACTTGCTATCCGTTAGTTGGTAGGTTATTGTATCGTACCCATCATTATACATTGTATATCATATTTCAGTTGTATCTAGAATTTCCATCAACCAAACATGTATTTATTTGAGATAGAGACCATTGAAGTTTATTCTTCGACCTTAGAGTCGCGCATTATATTTCTATGGGTTTCAGGCTGGTTGAGTTTCCTTTTTTGTTGTGATCCTCGCCTTTAGGCGTTGTATATTATGTTGCATACAGGTTGATTTGATATGGTTCTTCCTACTCTCTACTACTCTTCTTGGTTTGGATTTCTAGGCTCGGCTTACTTAGAGTACGTACGCCTTGAGACGTTCGTAGTCTAGGTGCCGGTCATGTTCTATACTTTTGGGACGTGACAGATACGTGCGTAATATTTTTTTTCTAACTATTCGTGTTGAATTCTTATTCGATCTATATTATAAAATAAAACAAAACAGAAAATTGTGTATTTAACGATTAGTGTACCATTTTTGCGAGAGAATCTGAAGACAATAGAACGAGGAAACAGAGATTCAGAAACTTTCAGAAAGGACCATAGAAGAAAAGGACGCCACAATGAAATTTTTTTCAAGCGAACCCTCCTTCGTGCGGCGCTTCCGCGGCCAAAGCAACTTAATTGCGGCGGAACCGCGGTGGAATTGGAGAATAGTGCTTCCAAACTTCTCTGGTAACTTCCTCTGTACTTTCTCTCTCCTCTAGAATGTCCAATAATATATTTTCTGCAGGATTCTTTGCAAAATATCGCCGCTTAAAAAAATTCTTTTTGCATGTTTTGTAATTAGTTCGTGCATATTTTAATACGGGCATTAAGGGGCAAAGACCAAATTCAAATTAGGTGGGGATTTCATCACCCTTCCTGAACCCCACAAATCACAAAACGAGCATCTGCATCACCCTTCATTAATTAAAAAATATCTAGACCAAGATTCTAAGGACCATCGCGCTCATTAAGGACAGAGGAAGGTCGTGGGTAATCTTTCGCTTATTCGCTTTCTTTTGTGGTGTCTAGGCAAGTGTATCTAGGAAAGTGGTTACTTAATTAGACCTTCTATTTTCGGTGATTCGTATAGAGGATACTTCCTACTTACCTGGCACTTACCTGACCACAAGAGTGATAAAGAGGTGGTAGAGAATTGATCATGCGGCTTGTCCTTTAGAAGTCTAGGAGCGGTTTAGTGACTTGACCTAGGTGACCTTAGTTCTAGGGTTGATCTTGCATTTTTGTGTGATTTGTCTCACTTCCGACACTTTTCAAAACAATCCAAGTTTTAAGTTCTCACATACGCTGCCACTTGCGCTAAACCCGCTTAGTGCATGCTCGGCTGGACACGGAATTCTAGTGCCCGTCTTGTCAGCGTTTCTGCTATCGACTCCAAAGTCGGTGCTTCTTCATCTTCTTTTCCCCCTCCACCCACCACATCGACCAAGATGGACGGTTCTCCATCAGGTTATAACACCACCCTGCCACCACCTGTAGATGCGCAGAATCCACCGCGCATCTCTCTCCAAGAAAGATGTTACCCCGTGCGTGGACCCCTTCCTACTTGTCTATGTATTCCACCAGCCAATGGGGATAATTTTGAAATTAAACCCCACTTCATCAAACTGTTGCCCAAATTTCACGGGCTTGAATCCGAAGACGCATACGTTTTTATAAACAAATTTGAAAATGTATGCACAATGATGGGCATGTCATAATGATGCTATGAGATTACGTCTTCTCCCTTTTACTTTGTGCGATCTAGCAGAAAAATGGCTTTATAACACTGCCGCACATTCCATTGCAAAATGGGACGAATTCGTTATAGCATTCCTTAAAAAAAATTTATCCCAATCATAAGACCGCCCGCGTTCGAAGCGAGATTAACTAATTTACCCGATTTCCCAATGAACTATTTTAGAAATGCTTTGAATGGTTTAAGGATCTTCTTCTACAGTGCCCTCATCACGGAATCAATAGATGGGACATTTGTCGCATTATATATGAGGGTGTTGATCCAGCAACAAAACAGATGCTTGAAATCATGCGTCAATGTCATTTCCTGTCTAAACATGATGGTGAAGCTTGGCAATTTCTGGAAGATCTCGCTGAACAAACTTTACAGTGGGAAAACGTTAGACCTATATCGTCTAGGGGAGGTATCCATCAGCTCGATATTTCCATCGCAATGAAAGTCAAAATGACCGCGATACAAAGGAAACTCGATACTATAGCAAACAAAGTCTCTTCAGTCCCCGTAAACCAATTTACACTCCCCAAAACCGTGTGTGGTTGCTGTTCCAACCCATCATATTTAACGGAAGAATGTCCTTTGAATCCACTGTTTCAAGGTCAAGAACAAATTAATGCTACTTTTCAGCAGCGACCTAGAAACGATCCTTATTCTTCCATATATAATCAGGGATGGAGTAATCATCCTAATTTTTCTTGGAACCAAAACCAAACCCAAAATCAAAACCAGTTCCAAAGCAATTATCAAAGACTTCCTCCACAGCAACAACAACCACCACAACCGAGTCAGCACCCTTTTCAATTGCAACCTTTCCAAAATCCGACCAACAATTCTACACCTTATAATAATTCTTTTCAAACGGCTGGTACCGAAAACTCATCTGCACTAGAACGAAGCGTGGATATGTTTATTAAACCTTCCATGCAATCTACGGATGATATAAAGTCTTCTATCCGAGCATTAACACAGACCACCACCTCCCATGGTGAAAGTATAAAATCAATAGAAGAACAACTTGCACAAATAAATGTTGCGATGAGTGCGAGAGAAAAAGGGAAACTTCCATCTCAACTTATACCTAATCCTGGCCACTCACAAAGTTATAATATGAGTGCCATTACTACGTTGAGATCGGGAAGAGTGTTGGATAACCAAGTAGGTGAATACGTTGATGAAGTTGATGATATTAATAACACCTCGGCTTCTACTTCTTCTCCTATTTCGTCTAATCCACCTTCTTCCGACCCTATTCTCCGTGTTCCCCTAGGCTCGAACCCTCCGCCCACTTCCTTGAGTCTACCTAAAATTATCCCAACACCAATTCTGGGATCGATTCTATCTCCACAAACTTCTCCAATATTGGACCCGACCCTTATTAATAAAGCACCTTATCCACATAAGTTAAGAGGCAATAAACCAAGTCCACAAATGGAGAAGATTGTGGAACTTTTTAAGCAAGTTAACATAAATATTTCTCTCATAGATGCTATTCAACAAGTTCTGTCTTATGCGAAAATCCTAAAGTACTTGTGCACTAGGAAGAGAAAAACTCAGGTGCCAAAAAAAGTATTCATAACTAGTAACGTGAGCACTGCTTTTACACAACAACTACCCAAGAAACGAAAGGACCCTGGAAGTCCTACCATATCTATTTTTATTGGGGGTAAAACTATCAATCGTGCTCTACTCGATTTAGGCGCTAGTGTTAACTTGCTTTCGTATTCTGTGTATGAGCAATTAGGGATTGGAAAGTTAAAACCGGCGCACTGCACTCTTCAAATGGCC
Source organism: Agapanthus africanus (assembly GCA_030015575.1). Taxonomy (NCBI): domain Eukaryota; kingdom Viridiplantae; phylum Streptophyta; class Magnoliopsida; order Asparagales; family Amaryllidaceae; genus Agapanthus; species Agapanthus africanus. Next base: position 279,670,671 of record CM057342.1, read on the forward strand.
GATCGATCTATCACCCAACATAGAGACAAGCTAGAGAATGTGTTAATCAAAGTCGGGGAATTTATATTCCCTGTGGACTTTATCGTTATAGATGCACAGCCTGTGGCGAATCCACGAAACTAAATTCCGATGATTTTAAGTTGACCTTTTCTTGCGACTTCCAACGCAATAACCAATTGTCGAAACGGCTCTATAACCCTATCCTTCGGGAAGATGTCAATTGAGCTCAACATTTATAAGTTGGAAAGTGAACCCTCCGAACCCTATGCTCAAGTATTTTCTGTCGAAGTGATAAATTTCGACTGCAGCGAACTTGAAAAGCTTCACGATATGGATCTCGACTCTGTTATTACGTTGTTGTTTGACTCTGCTATTTGTTATACACATACGGACCCTTCTATCGAGCTGTCCGGGTCAACATTTAACACTGAATATGAACCTTTTATGGAGCCCGAGTATCATCCCGTTCTTTCTGATGAGATTATTATTCGGGATATCGATGAAAACTTTGAAGAAATTTTCGCTGATGAACTCGCATTCTTAAAAAACATGGGTGTTGTGATAAATCAACCCCAACACATAGAAGTTGAACCACCAACCCTTCTTCTTATCAATAACAAGAATGCGAGTAATCCACCATCACTGTTTCGTCTATATAAATCGAGACGTAAACCCGTTCTATTCCACCTTTTATCCCCTCCCCACTTCTTCACATCTATAAATGACATGATCTTCTACCAACCAGTGCAATACATTGATAAAAATTTTGAATGGTTGGTGTTGATTTTTGGTCTTTGTAAGGCTTTACTTTGACCAATAATTTTACCCCCTCATAATTTTAAATGCTTAATACGACTTTACTTAAGTGTGGGGGCGATATATTTTGGCTATTGAACGAAAAGAAAATTTTTACTAAATTGTGAGCCAAAAATAAGTTTGGGGGAGGATTTCACTGTCATTATTTCTTGTCCCCTTTGATAACTCTTCCTCCCAAGTCTACAGTTTTTTTAGCTTAACAGATGATATCAGTAAGGACACTTCTGCAAATAGGTTTGGGGGAGGTTTGTACTTATTCACGCATTATTTTGCATTATCATAAACATAAGCACAGAAATTTTTTGATAATGAAAGTTTGAAAGTGAAAATTTATATATGAAAGATAGGAATAGTTTAAGAAAAGCAAGAAAGTTAGATGTTTTCTTAAACGAAGCTAGTAATAAGTAGTTATGAGCCGTTGTCCCAAGGGTTAGTAAGATGAAAGAAATTACTAATATGAGGATAGATCCGAGTCTGAAAAATAGTCCCTATTCTTGAAGCCAAACACTTGAATGTTGATACCCTACTATACGCACTTATACACATCTCGAAACTTGGGATAGTAAAGGATACATTGAAATGCTCTTGTCTAAAATCCTTGGTATGAAGAAAAATAAAAAATATAAAAAATATAAGTGGTGAAGAAAAAAAATGAACACTAGTTTTGTAATTGCTTAAGGCGGCATAAAAAAAATATAGCGAGGGTGCTTTATCACCTAATGCCTTAGACCAACTGGTTTGGGAGCCACTGCTAAGCCTTAGGTGTTGTAAGACGAGGAATTACGCTTTAATGCGTGAGCACATTTAGTAATCGGTTGGTTAGTACCTCAAGAAATATTAATGGTCGCATGAAGAATGTGTTATCAATTCCATCTGATAATATTCACCGACTAAAAAGTACTAAGGAAGATGGACAAGAGTATGATAGCTTGAATTGAATTCTCTAAGTGTAGGGATGTATTTTACACACACGTAAGGGTATATGATCGATGTTTGGAAGATAGATGAGGAGGAAGACTAAAAGTGATGTTTTATTGAGGGGTGATATGATTTCTAATATCTTTTCACGACCATTAAGATAGGGCTCATGGCAATCGAAAAGCTAGTATAGTTGGAAACTTTTATTTTCAAGTTTTTTCTTTTATAGTTCTTATCTTTATACGTAACTTTCACCATCTTTCTTTTATTATGGGATTTTGTGGGTGTAATCCGCTGAAATCCCTCAGGAGACAACACTCCTCCTACTAGGGACACCTAGAGGTTTAACGGCTTGTTGCACATGCTCAGTACAATCGTGTTGCCTACGAAAGTGTGCTACTTAGGTTTTTCTTTTTCTTTTTCTCTTTCTCTTGAATAACTAGTTTGCTCGGGGCGATCAAAGTTAAGTTTGGGGGTATTTGTTCAGTCGAAAATATCGCGCATTTGATATGGCATTTTCCTTACTATTTTTAAATAATAAAAGTTGTTTATTATAAATATAAAACACATTTGAGGTTTATCTGCAAAATACTATTTACCATATGTTTATATATTATAATTAACATTATGAAGGAAAACATATGCATATAATATTTTGATAATTTAAATATGCATATCATATCAAATATCCTTAATCAATATTCTTAAAATATAATATCATATAAAATGGTTAGGATAATATCTCAAAAATACCAAATATTACTAACATTATTCATTGAGATATGGTGCAAGCTTTAGCTCAGGTCAGGAGATCGGGATATTGAGATGTCGGGAATCAAAAATCTGCCGAAGAAGTTAGATAAAATCGAAGAATCAATACTGGCAGAGTTTCAAAAAAGATATGAATATTCCAGACATCAAATAAATCTCCATGTGTCACAACGAAAAAGCCCCAGAACTTTGAAGCAACGATCCAACCAAATGGCCGCGGTTGCGCGGCGAAAAGCACATTATTGCGGCGGATCCGCGGTTCATTCAGGGAGTTAGGGTTTTGGATTTTTATGTTAGGATCATCTCAACAAACCCTAATTTCTGGGATCTTTGGTTTCTGCTTCCATGGCTATATAAAGGACCGAGAGATAAAGTTAGAAATCATTAATCTTTTACACGAAGCAAATCACCGTCAAAGAATAAGTGATCCAAGACAGGTCCGCGATTCGACGTGATAAGGCGACGTGAGATTCGACGGAGCATCTACTTCTTACAAGGCAGAGATCGAGAGCAACTTCTTCTTCCTCTTGTAATCTAAACTTGAAGGCATTGTACTTGTGAAGTTGATTAATAAAGGTAGATCATTAGATTAATTTTATTTTCTGTATTTACATCATGATCTCATTCTCTATCCGTTCTTCTTCTATCTCCATCATGCGCGAGTAATTCTCTGCTTGATAGGGTTCGTAGGATTAGGGTAGAACAATGGATGAGAAAATACTTTAACTTTTTTCAAGTCTTATGAAGTTTATAAAGTTTAGCAAAAGAATCGTTAACATCCTAATCGGGCGCGCTACCAATTTATTCTAGTCTCGACCGCGATTTGAGATCAGATTAACAATTGTTTTGTTAAGGGTTAGACATGAATAGAGATCAATGAAAGGACAAGGATCAATAGTGTGGAAACCCTGGTTTCTTCCAAGAACCCTAATCATTATTCATCACTATCTATCTAGTTTTAAATCTATCAATAGATAAAAAGAGTAATCTTTATTAGTCATTCATGACTAATAAATCCTAATGAACCCTACAAGCCTTCTTCTTATAAAATCTATATCCATATTTAAACTAGATCTGTATTCTACATCCATGTTTCGACGTAGATCTAGAAACTATTCTTCACTATTCTCTATTCTCCTTTCTCTTTTCTAATCAACACGTCTAAAGTAAGATTGAAAGATTCCACATATTCCTGAGGACGACCCGTACTCATCTCGGCTAGCTACACGCGACACCGTTATTGATTGCGGTTACTACACACTCTAAAAAACAGATCAATCAAGCGTTTGCGTGAGTTTTGGGCAGAGTTCGATTAGCAATTCTCGAGCAAAGAAAATGAGTAAAAGAAAAACATAACTTAAGTAACCATTCTCTTTCCCTAACAAGATATACTATTCACAAACCATCACAAAGATCAAAAGAAGAAATACAAAAGAAGAGATCAAAGAAAACAACATTGCAAGTAAGTAAAGTGCAAGAAATTCAAGTGCGGGAAAGTAAAATGAAAAAGATACTAAGAACCATGGTTACAAGAATGTGAAAGCTTCATTAAGTTCAAATTGATGATACAAGCTATGAATTCAAATACTAAGATTTAACATTGCAAGCTCAGTTAGGAGATTGCATGATTAGATAAAAGCAAAGAACTCAAGCCAACTAACTATTATGTACAAGACATCAACAAAATTACAAAATGAAAGAGTGGAAAAATGGCAGTCTAAGTATATCTTGAGCTTGCTCTCTGTTCTGGTATTTATAGGCACAAAATCAATAAAAAAAACAATAAAAATAAGTTGATGTGATAACATGGAATGACTAGAAGAAAGTTGGAGCACTTTGGAGGAGTTTGGACCGGTGGTAGCGGGAAATTTGAGGAAACCAGTGGTTTACTGTTGAGTGGTGGGGCCCGTATTTTTGTGGTGATCTTGTGTGATCTCCATAATCTCACTTGTATTGTTGCATCATTCTTGATAAAAAATGTGTACACATGTTTGTTGCAAAAAGAAACTCTTTGAATATTGATCGGTTTTCTGTTCCGGTTGCAGTGTCGGCCCATAAATGTCGTATCTGTGCATTTGTGTGTGTTTTCAGTATTTTGTCACGAATACCTGTAATCTGTATTTATTGAGCAGACACGGATTAATAATACCGATATATCACAAAAATGATAATGAATGAGTGCCGCGGTTCCGCGGCCATTAAGTGCCCGTGTCGGTGGATTTTTCCCGTGTCGGTGCGTAGGTGCGGGTGTTGGGATTTTTCATGGGCATATCTGTAATTGCACATGCGCGAGACTCTGTAACCCTAGTTTTCATGTTTTCCTATAAATTGTAATCACAGATCTGTAAAACTCATGCCTTTTTTCATTTAACAAAATTCAGATCTGTTCTGTAATATTGCTTGGAGGGAGCCATCAATAAAATTAGTAAGTTATTTTTAATTCTTTGTTTTAATTCTATTTTAATTTAGAATGTTTTTTAATCCCCTAATGAGCGAGTAATCTCCTCGCTTGTTAGGGTTAGCCTTAGGGAAAGGTTTGAGAGATGAGATCTCTCACCCCTTTGATGCCATTCACAACTAAGAATTAGAACTCCATGCATACGCGCACAACCGCACCCTACGGCACCCTACCCCTTGAGGTAACGGTGAACCGTAGTATAAAGGACCGGTTGCACGCGTTTTCCATGGAGATTAGGGTAAGGATCGATAAAGGAAGGACAAGAATCTAGAGAAAGAAACATCTTCCCAAAAGATTCTAATCCACTTTATTGATAATTACCACAACATCTAATAGATCTAAAATAAGGCATTGAAAGCGGTGAGGAAAACTTTAATCTCCAAACTTCCCCTAAGCCTAACCCTAGCAAGACTTTAATTTAGATTAATTTAGTTTATTGATAGATCTTGGTTTTTATAGATTTAATAAATCAATCAAAACAACACTTGGAATCAACTCGTAAAAACACATTAAGAAAATTACCCATCTCTGTGGATCGACCCGTACTCACCGGCTAGCTGCAAAGCGACGCCGTTTCTGATTACGGTAAAAACAAGTATTTTTGGACAAAATCAAATGGCGCCGTTTCTGATTACGGTAATGATTGTTTTGGTAAAGGCTAGATATGAACGGAGTTCCGTGTCGAGATAAGGGTTAAGAGTGGGATTCCTTTTCCCTCCAGAAACCCTAATCTACAAGCATCACCGTCGTTCTAGTTCTAAATCTATTAATGGATAAAAAGGGTAACTTTTAATTAATCGTCCATAACTACTAAATCCTAACGATCCCTACAAGCCCTCTTATTATATTATCTATATCCCTAAAATAATCTAGATCTATATTTTTGCATTCTTGCTTAACGTAGATCTAGAAACTTTTCACAAAACTCTTTATTCCTTCTCCCTTTTTCAACACATCTAATGTAAGAGTAAAAAATTCCACGTTTCCCAGAGGACGACCCGTACTCATCTCGGTCTAGCTACACGCGACACCGTTATTGATTGCGGTTACACTACAAACACACTCTTTCGTTACCAATCAAATGGCGCCGTTGCCGGGGATCGAACCCGGGTCACCCGCGTGACAGGCGGGAATACTTACCACTATACTACAACGACATTTGATTTGTATGTCAAAAACTATTTCTATAACCGCAATCAAGAACGGCGTCGCATGAAGCTAGCCGGTGAGTACGGGTCGGTCCACAGGGATTTTGTGAATCTCCTAGTCGCGCTAACGAGTTAATTCCGAAGGGTGTTCGGATTGGTTATTAAATCTAAAAACCTAAATTAATCTATCTACGATTATCTAGATCTATTCTTGCTAGGGTTAGGTTTAGGGATGGTTTGGAAATGCAATTAAATCTCAACGCTTTCTATACCCGAATGAAGATCTATAAGGAGTTATGGTAATTATCAATAAAGGGGATTAGATCCATTCGGGAAGGTGTTCCTTCCTCTAGGTTCTTGTCCTTCCTTTAGAGATCCTTACCCTAACCTTCATGGAAAACACGCGCAACCGGGCCTTTATACTACGGTGTCATCGTTACCTCGAGGGGTAGGATGCCGTAGGGCACGGTGTGTGCGTGTATGCATGAAGTCCTATTGTAAATATTTGGTGGGTAAGAAAGGGATGAGAGATCTCATCTCTCAAAATCCTTCCCCAAAGCTAAACCCTAAACAAGTTCCTAGGGCATGAAATTAAATCTACCTAGGGCAAAGAATTAAAATCTACACTAGGGCGAGAAGTTAAATCTACTTACAGATGCATCCCTCCAATCATCCATGCAGGGTTGTCAGATCTGAATTTCTGAATGGAAAGGAAACACCGATGCTCTCCAAAAAGAGATCTGAAATTTATTATTAAAAGGAGGCATAAAGAATTACAATGATTAGAGTTCCTATTTATAAAGAATAGGAAACCCTAGGGTTACATTTGTTTCGCATGTCCACAATTACACAAATAGCCCTAGAAAGACTTAGTCAACGCCGCCACAAATTACTATAAAAATTTCAGCTTCTGATTGCTCAAGACCGCCGCGGAACCGCGGCCCGAAGCCTGGTTCCAAAAGAAGGAATTGGGCTTCTAATTTTCTTGGGCTGATTTCTTGTGGCTTGGGCTTCTTAGTTCTATATATCTTTTCCCATTTGGGCTTCTAGGTTGGTTCCAGATCTCCAGTGAACAATTTGCAATGGCTTTTAACCGTTCGCCTTGTAATCTTGGACCTTGCATTATCTTGTACTTTGTGAATTTTATCTTTGATGTAGGCTTGATCAAGAGTCCTCTGTTTGTTGGTTAAAGTCCATATTTTTATTGTCTTTACATCGTTTGCACTGTTTTCTGTCCAAGAACCTGTAACCTGTAAAATGTAGCAGACATGCGTCAAAAGTACCTGTTTATTTATAAAAAGAATAAGAATGGGGAATATAATAATGCAATATCATGGTGTGAACAAATACCCCCAAACTTATCTTTTGCTCGTACTCGAGCAAACTTATTTTTTATTCACTAAAATCCTAACCGCACTTTCGCAGGGAAACGCGATTGCACTGAGCACGTGCAACAAGCCGTTAAACCTCTAGGTGTCCCTAGTAGGAGGAGTGTTGTCTCCTGAGGGTTTTCAGCGGATACTACCCACAAAATCCTATCAATTCGGCCCATTAACTTTTGTTCTCCAATTAGGTTTTCTAACAAGGAATTCTATTATCGTCAACTCGTAAATTATCCACCCATATTCTTCACGCTTCCTCATCATTTAACTTAAGATTATATATGTTCTATAGATTTACTTAGCTTTCGGCATTTCTTAAGTTTTCCTTCTAGGGTTCCATCTCCACTTAGGAATTTCTATCAACTCTACTAAAGATACAAGTTCTATTCTTCACTCCTTTCTCTCATCTAAACTTCAATCACATATCCCTACGTGTGTGTATAAATTACCCCTACACTTGGAAATTCAAATCAAGCAATCATACCCTTGTCCGTTGTCCAAAGCACTTATTAATTGGTGAATTTAAATGAATTTTGCTTACACATCCTTCATGCGATCGTTAATACTTCTTGAGGTACCAACAACCGATTACAAGATATGTTTGCACTTTTAAAACGTAATTCCTAGTCTTGCAACACCCAAGGCTTTTAGTAGTGACTCCCAAACCAGTTGGTCTAAGGCACTAGGTGATGAAGCACCCTCGCTAAATATTTTTCTATTTTTGCAGCCTTAAGTAATCACAAAAACCAGTGTTCATTTTTTATATTCTTTATTCACATTTTTTTTCTTTTATTTTCTTCATACTAAGGACTTTAGAAAAGAGCATTTCAAGGTCTCTTCTACTATTCCAAGTTTCAAGGTGCGTGATTGTGCAAATTGTAGGGTATACGTTTTCAGAATCTAGACTTAAGTTAGGAACTATTTTTCAAACTTATACTCTAATAAGAACATCAATACTCTTCCCTTGTTTCAACTTAGCCCAAAAAGTGAACCCAAAATTTGCCTATTTCTAAATAAACTACAAAGACATATACTCTCTACCGTTAAACTTTAAGGAAGGTTATTTTTAGGGTTTTAAATTTACTAAGTCTAAGATCTAGTTGTTCCTAGCCAGTTAACCTATTTTTCAAACTCAATTCAATTAGCCAAAATTAAATACATTAATTTTTATAATTTTTTTTTTGAAATTTTTCAATTTTTATGGGTTTTCAAATAAGTATGCAAATGCAAAAATATGTACAAATGAATGCGAAGGAAGAAGACGTACCGAGCATACCTCTAAACTTGAACTTGACAGTGTCCTCACTGTCATGCTAAACCAAGAGGGTCAAAATATCGGCACTCCCCTGTTTATTTATTTACAATTTTTTTTAATGTTTTGAGTTTTTTTTTCTTATAGAAAAAGAAAACAAAAATATATATACATATATACAACAATGTTCCCCCCAAACTTAAGCTTGGCCTTACACAAGCCAAAGGTTAGCACCAACCATTCAAAAATCTTATCGTGGTAATGTCCAAGTTGGTGAAATAATGGGGTGTAGATGAAAGAAATAAGAAACACGCGAGACCATGTGGAAAGAAGAATGGTAGAATATGGTCTCGGTGGGGGAGAAGAATGGCGGAAAGGAGAAAGAAGGGTTGCGCGATCTTGAGGGTGTAAATCGAGTGAATAAATTAGCGCAATTTGTGATGACCGATGTGTTAAAAGCGATTGCGCTAACCTATCAACCTGTCGTGCAATGGGGTCAAATCCCTCAAGATTCGCAAGAAAACATGGGTAAGCCGAACTTGGTATTTGAGATGAAAGCGTAACGGTCACTTGTACGGTCGGAACAATAGGAAGGACGAAAGGGAGTGATTGAGGGATAGTATCATTCTCACCGTAGTAAACTGTCTCGAACTTGAAAGATTCCATTAATGGTTCGAAACTACTTTAAGCACCCGAGTCTGATGGTTCATCTAACTCATCTGAAAATGTAAAAGTCTCAAACTCGGGCGGTGAGTCATCAACATCGTCCGAAAAAGTGAAACACTCATACGTGTTATCGGCTGTGAGAACTGTGTCAGATTCAAAGGAAAATTTTTCAAGCTCACAGTCTTCAAGCGTGGTCGGAACGATGGAAAGGAGGGAGGGTGATATAACAGTCAAAGGTTCAGGAGGATGAATTGGAAAATCAGACACATCAAATAAAAATGGTTCAACCTCAATATGATCCTCAATACTATCCTTATAATTCTCCTCAAGATTCAACTCATCCATGCCATTATCATCAAACTCAAGAAGCATATGAGATTCGGGAGAAACATTTAATAACTCGGGATGATGATTTGAACATAAGATCTCAATTAAATCGACAGGTTCATCATCCGAAATATTCCCGGCGTCTATATCCTCAATCAAGTGAAAATCAATTTTCTTAGACACCTCATCAAAAGCATGGATATCTATTGATTTAGATTCTAGATGGGAGGTGTAAAGGTCGAGAGGATTAAGTGTGGTTTCACTCGAAAGGGGTTCTTCACAATTTGGCAAATCAAGCACTACAAAATCACACAACTCATTTTTATTTTGAACTTGTGAATCATTTAGGACATTCGATGGAAAACTGGAGTTGTGGGCTTCAATTGGGTAAGGGTAGGTTTGATTTGGAAATCCTCTCTCATTCTCACTCTGTCCAACCGCCTCCTTATACATTAAAAAATTTGAAGCTAGCGGGAAACTAGCTACCGTTTCACTAGGTTGCATAAGGGCGGCCACGGACGCTTCCACATTCCTAGTCATTTTATTTGTTGCTGCAATATAAGCCTCCAACGACTCTTCCAAACTAGACTTAGGTGGTGAGGGGGTTTCGGTAAAAGTTTCAAAATGGTGTGGATATGCAAAACTCCCAACAGGCTGTGTAGAAGCAGTGTCTAGTGAAGGTGGGAAGGTTGGGTAGGAATGGTAGGAAGTGGGTGATTGGATAAGGGTAGGGTCTGTAAGTCCGCGGCGGCGCCCCGGCCGTCTATCCGACGCCAAAATGCGGAAGCGAAAAACTTTAATTTTGCAAACTAGCAAACCGACACCACCGTGCACTTTTCACCCGGATCGGGCCATTAACCTAGCTACTAGCAAACTAGAAAAGAGTAGAGAAGCTATACCAAGCGATCCGTGTCCTTCGGTCTTCGTCTCCACTCCGATCTCCTGCGGAATGTTCGTCCATCAACTCCTCGTCGGAAAGGGCACCACAAAGCCGGAATCTTTTACGGGCTCCCAATTCTTGACCGAGGCAACGCGGGCGCGAAGTTGGCTAGCCGACGCGTCCAAGAGATGCTGTAGAATAGTGTAGTAGCCATGTCTCTTTGGGGTATGTGAAGTTGCCATGGAATGATGTGGAGGAAAGAATGAAGCCTTTTGGAGAGGCTTGGAAAAAGGAGCTATGAACTTTGATGCATGAATGAGATGAACATTTTTCTTCACCACAAAATGAATCCTCCCCCTCCTCCCAAAGTGGCCGGCCCTCTCTCCTCAAGAAGAAGATTGGAGAGAGAAAAATACCTCTCCAAGTAAATCTCAAAAAGCATGATAATGTGAAAAAGAAATCATATATGAAAAAGGCTCACATCAATCTCAAGCTCATATCCTTTCATCAACCATCATGAAAAAAGCAATGGAAAAGACAAGAAAAGAATCTCATGATGGTTGAACCACAAATGTGCAAGAAACCCCTCCACAAAATGTTATTTGCAAACTGCAAATAACACCCTCCATCGAAAGTCCGGTTGTGAAGGAATAAAAGAAAACCGGCCGGAACGGAGTGCAAACTGGCAACCTCAGAAAACTGATCCCGTAATAAATTACAGGAAAACTCCGCTACTGCAAATACATGCCCGCATTTGTATTCCCACTGAACACAAATGCAAAGAGACAAAACTACACTATCTAATACTAGGATCCGGCTTAAGCCAAAGCCGGCTAGTAAAATCCGTCCGATCACGATCCGTGAAATACCGCACGTATCTGATCAAACCCTGCCATATCTCCATACGGCCTCTACAGCGTTTCGCCCGAAACCTGAGTAACTGAGTGTGGTGGACTCTAAAGACTCGTCAATACTATGGCTGTGGATTTAACCACTAGCACGTCAGAGATATAAGCCAATACGTAACGGGCTACCAGGTACTGACCAAAAGGGACGTCGATGAGAGAACTCATCCTGACACCCTACTGAGCCTGTCAGTGACAATATCCGTACAGTCCGGTCCGTTCGTCTATGAGCATCGCATGGCGGGCCTAGGGGGTTGGGAAAAGTCTGACCCCCAATAGCGGTACAAGTCATGTCGGAGTGTAGCCCAGAACACCCTGAGATACTACTGGAATACCTACCAGCAAATCTCCTGCCTTGGCCAAGGACTTTCCATGTTCTGGCTCTCCTAGACACAGCGCGACCTCACCCCCAATACCGGGAGAAACGAACCCCTGCAGATCCGCTCACTGCCTCCATGTGGCTCGGGACTGTACCCAACTAAAACCTGTTTGCACGACTCCTTTGAGCCGTGATAGGGTAGTAATCATCAAAGCACAGTGGGAACTCACACGAGACAAATGACGATCTCAGGTCGATGAACTAACCTGTACACATGTCACCAAGGAACTGCTATCTGACATCAAGTATAATTCCAACTAGCAGGTTCCCGGCGAGTCCTGTCCGGCGTACTCATAACCCAATGAGCACCTGTATACATCTTAGATGAACCAACTAACACCAGTGGCTTATGAGACCGGCCACTGCCCCTCGTCGGGGTCTCGACTGTATACACTAGTCTACTCTGGAGAATCGATGCCCTGTCTCGAAACTCCCACGACTAGGGACCTTTTAAGGATGTGCTTATAGACTCCAGCTCTCACGTATATGATCGCCCTCATACTGCTGGTAGTCAACCAAGAATCCTAGGGGCTCTATCAACGTGTAATAGCGACTCGTAAGGTCACATAAAACAGTACACGATGATAAAGATAAACCAGATAGCATACTATCATCTCGAGTAAGACTGTCCTACTGGGATAGGTCCTCCCCCCAATCATTGCAATCACGTGCCTGTGATCCAATAATTGACTTTGAGGGCACTATCTCCAACAATCTCCCACTTGCACTCAAGGCTAATTATTGCGATGTCGCATACTCACAACCCGTGTGATACCGAACACCCAACTCCTCTACTAGTCAGTCTCACAAAGCTCGTTTGCGAAACTATTGCGTTCAAGGAATAGCCTCAGTGAGTGGATCCGCTCTGGTGTTTCTTTCTATGTCTCTCTTTATCTCAAGTTCGAGGAGAAAGCCATCTCCCGAAATGAGCAATACCTGTCTTAGAATGTGCCTGGATGTCTGATGGGACTTAGCTCATAAATGAACTTCAAATCCAAACTTCTTAGACTGTATCGACAACTGAACTTAATCAGTGTCCTGCGCCATGCCTTCCCTCCGTATCCACTTGGACCATCTGTCCAAAATACTGCCCCTCGTCAGAGGGAAAACTATAACTCTGACAGTCACTCTGCCATTCATGTCACCTTGGAAGCCTGGAATGATAACTGTCTCCCGAAGGAGGCTGCCGTTATCATATCCCTAGAACGTCCACTTATGTTCTAAAACTATTTCCGAATGTTTCTCCAGGATTGGATTAATATCAACTTATTGCACCTACTGCAAGAACAACATTTGGTGTGGTACTTGACATCACATGATCAACTCAATTGCCTAAGCAAGTGATCTGCCAATCATGCATATCCCTCTCCTCTTTAGTCTGCAAGACACCTTTAGAGAGGGTGACTCAATCACCTGCAGGTACACTACCGTGCCAGGAGTCGTCCATTCTAAATACTCATAGAATGCTGTCAAAGTACCCAGATTGGGAAACCACCCAAATCTAGATCTAAAACTATAGATCTAGTGACCAGAATGTACGATATAAGATCCAATTCCCATATGGAGAAACTACTGTGTGACGACCAAAGTATAACCGATCGTAGTATAGGAATATCACTTCCTACTCTGTGTATGTCATCCAAATACCAGGACATCACACTCTACTCCTTCTTAACAGATCCATCCCCTATTCTGATGAAGTCAAACCTAAGACTGTCACATCAAAAATAGATGATCTATCTCCGCTATATCTGCTTTAGTCTATAAATAGACACAAGCCTGTTGTCCACCAATGCTTCCGCTGGTCCCACTGACTACGACAACCCTCTGGCGGAGTCATATAGACGTACACTTCTAAAGCTGGTTTAGAACGACGTTATACTCATCCTCCTGCCGGGTCTCACAGTCTGGAACAACAGCAATGGCAAGTCTGGGTAAACAAGAACCTCCCTGCCATCGTCCTTGAGCATACCGAAGTACCTCTCGGGTGCCTGAGGTTACCCACTTTATCTGCGGAGTGGCCAATGGAATGTCAAACCAGATTGAATCTTTAGGTTCTTATCAAATCTTCAGTAATCATTTGCGGTTCTGGAATCACTTCCAGTTCTACCATACTCCCACTACTGTTTTCTGAAAAAATCCATTTTTGTTAAAACTGTGGCGAGTCTAGAACAATATCACTATTGATCTTCCAGATGGTAGAAAGTCAACCCTCGTCATAGCCCGGGTCAACCCACAAACAGCCATTACAGAAACGTGCCTTGAGTTATCCGGAGTCTGGTTTTAAGCATAAGCCGGACAACTCCCTGTATCTTAACAATGTCAAGATATGAACTGTTCTATATCCAATATAGAAACAGAGGCACTGATTTAATTGAACCAGATTCAAATCATGCAGCTGTCTCCAGTGCATGTCTACTAAATGGAAGGAGGCCGATCAGCGTTACTCAACTTAGGAGTGCTTCCAATTATGAGTAACCTGAAAGAGAAGCAAGTTCTCTTAAACATTACTATCATCTGAATGCCATATACAAGTATCTACATCTTCGATTACCTTGAAGAATCCTGATACTTGCAATACCTGGTTCTCTACTTTATTCATATACCTATAACTTCTCAAAATTCGGACCCTGTGTTTCTACGAAACACCGTCTAAAAACCAGAGAAGTCATAAGTAAACCGAATATAGTACAAGGACCAACCCCTCTGTCCTATTGGACACTGGACAATATACAATACTCTGTATAAGTCCCCTGAGTCTAGTGACTCATTCACTGTGTGTCGTAGGTTGAAAACTGTACTTTTGGTTAAGAAGAATTACACCGCTGTTCAATGCTCCTTACCTAACCATCCACTGGTTTAGGTAAATGTCATAGACATAATTTCAAAAAAGGTATGTCTCACTCTATAAAAATAGACGTACAGATATATCAATTTGAAATTGGTGCACAACAACGGATATTCAAAACCAAATATTTGCCGACCGGCAAACAACCCAGGTGGCTTCCTCAAATATCACCAATTCCAACGAATCCCGATATAATGAGGATGGTCACCTAATTCCCAATAACTTACTCCCACTCATCATCTGTAAAACCATGCAGATGTGAGAATCAAACTTGGTAAATACATACCCTGGAGCAAGTGTCTAATTGGGAAATCAGTTTTCCTTTAACAGTACACAGTGAAACTGAAACATTAAAATATTTCGATGGGGTATCCTGGTATTCCTAGTAATGCCTATTCCATTATCCAGATTCACAACTGTAACCGTATAATTCTTTGCCACCTCTCCAAATCCCTTTATATGTCTTTAGTCGTTACCTTCTGTACACCCCTTTAGGCCAAATGGTTTTCTTCCTTCCCTACCGGTCGGCACTAGCCTATGGTTTGGAAGAAGACCATCCAATAAGCATAATGGGTGTACTGTCCTAATCCTAGGAGCACTCGCAATGCGAGAGAAGGTGAAGATAAAAGACAACCGAATGAACTTTATTCCTATTTCTCCTGAACCAGGATCCATCCCCGAACTGGAACAAGTTCCTTTCGAGTTCGTATATAACCATACAATGGATTATCCAATAAACTTGGGATCTTCGTAGTGATACGGAGTGTCCTGGAGAAATACAAAGGTGATTTAGGATTGGCGAAGAAATACTTAGTTTGGTCGTGAATAGCAGTCGCAATTTACTTTGCCCTCTTACTAATCCCCTTCTTTGTCTGAACTTAATACCTTCTGTACACCGTTTAGGCTAATTGGTTTTCTTCCTTCCCTACCGGTCGGCACCTGCCTATGGTTTGGAAGAAGACTATCCAATTTGCGCAATAGGTGTACTATCTCCAAAACCAAGGAGTACTCGCAATGAGAGAAGGTGAAAGGAAAAGACAACTGAATAGTCCTATTCGTTTTCTCCAGAACCAGAAACCATCCTCGAATTCCTTCGAGTTCGTATATAACCATACGATGGTTTTTTCCAATGGAAGTGGACGTTCGTAGTAATACGGGGTGTCCTGGAGAAAAGGGTAAAAGTAGGAGTGGCAATGAGGTCTGCAACTCTGACAATCCAAAAGCCGGTGTTAAAGAAGGTTCGGTCAACTTGGTCACTGAGTCATAGTCTAGGGTCGGGTCAATGGTCGCTGCCAAAGAGAGAGAGAAAAGAAACACTCAGCGTGCACTCTAACCTAGATCAGAATGGTTATTACTTTATCTAATCAGGAAACCTCCCACTGTAACGTCAAATTCTTCCCCAAACCTGAAAGAAGAATTAGCCGGGATCACCCGAGGAGTAAACCAACTCATCAGTGGGAATCGGGATCCAATTATCATCGCATGATAACGTGACAGAATCCGCTCACGCTATCACACTCCAGAAGGTATGCGCATATCTGGCAAGTTTCAGTTCTTTTGAAACCCCCGATATGGATTTTTTTCCCCATGCTCTTATGACCTTGGCGTGCGGTCAAAATATCATAAGTCACATGTCAAGTTCTACCCGTCATTGTCCAGGTTAATTTGAACCCACCCGTACATACCCTTGACGTAGGCCAAAATAGTAGTACGACTGTCCCAAACCAACGCATCTATCTATGCAACAGATAAATACCCGGCAGCTACCAAACACTATGCCTTGGCGTGAGGTCAAAATACATAGCTTGAATACTATCGAATATTTAACTGAAATGACGGAGGGCTACGAATGGTTTCTAGCGAAAACCTTTAACGTAATGAACTTGATATCGTCGAAGGAACGGATAGCTTTGTAAAAATATAGTGACGAAAACCTTTGCTAAAGAGGTCACTCCCGGTGAAGGGATCTCGGCTCTTTCCCCGTAGAATGAGGTGCAGGATATTCCAACTGAATACCACGATGCAAAGCAAAAGTAAACGGCTATAGTGAAGTTATTGCCCTGACGCAAACTTTTTGTCCAAGGGGTCACTCCCGGTGAAGGGATCTCGGCCCTTGCCTCGTCGACTGAGGAGCAGGATATTCCAACTGAATACCACGATGCAAAACAAAAGAGAACGCCCTTGCAATAACAGCTTTTTTTGAAAAAAGTGTTCCAACAACATCAGAATAGGTTTGTTTAACTTGCATTGATCCGAATCAACGCAATCCCATCAATTGATCACACCACAAAGAACGAAAATATACTGACGTACGTATATGCCATCCGCATTCGCCACTGGGTCCCGTCATTACCCGTTAGGTTAGCTAACTAACGACAGAGCGGGGACTGGACTAGCGCGGATGCAAAACATATACAACATCTACTAATATATATACCAATATATAATATTTCGCTCAAGGCGTGATAAAAAGCAGCATCACAGAAATGTGTAGCAACACAGATCAATACAGATATCTGGGATCCCCGGGTTTCCCAGAGCCACTGAAACCCGACGTTACCCTGGTCGTGTGGATAGCCTGTGCAATGAAAATCCTAGACCCCTACGGGCGCGGCAAGTTACCCGCCAAAACCTGAAGCGAGGCAGCCCCCTTCAGCAACGTGAATGGACCATCCAGCACTTCACGGAATCCGGTAACTTGGGCACCCCTCTTGGGTCAACCCTATACCCCCTACGAGTGCGGCGAATAGCCCGCCAATTCTAGAGTAAAGCCCCCTCCATCTCAACGCCATGAGATGCGGGCTTGTTGCCCTCTAGAACCCGGCTATCCGTGCACCCCTCCGCGGGGTAATCCTAGTACAGAAAGTAAAATATACATACAACGGGTACATCGACCGCAACCTGGTCGTGCCCCAAAAGAATAATACAAACAGGCAGTGATGGCAGTCCACATGTCGGACACTCGCCCCGCAATATCAAATGTACATATAAAACAAAACTGTACTAATATTGCATCCAGGCTATCCCCCACGACCGATCCGCAACATCATAGCAACACACAGAACATCAACGTGAATGTCACGTTCGCAAATCCATCTAACCGGGCTATAGCAGTTAGACAGGATTTACCGATCAAGTGACATTCACGGTCGTAGATATAATGTAAATACTGTGAACTAATGTGTTTAAACTTTTCGATCGATCAAATTTATCGAAGTGGGCCCAAAGCATTACTGTAGCACTTAAAGAGAGTCTAGGCCCAAAAAGAATATTCCAAAAACCCCATTTTCAACCCAGGAGCTCACTGCAAAAATTTGGTCCAACGAATAGTAAAAAGGGCCACGGAACCGCCGCAAATACGTGGGTTTGGCCGCGGTTCCGCGGTGGAATAGTGAGATCACGCTACCAAATTTTCACAGAATGCTTAGAATTCCCTGCACATGTCACTGCAATGTACTGAAAAAATTTTGGAGCCAAAAAAAATTTCGACAGAAAACTGTGCAAATGAAAATGGGTTTTCGGAAAATCCGTTCGATCAAACATGTAAACACACTAGAACAAGCTAGGCAAGGTTAATGGCGTGGCTCTGATACCAATGTAAGTCCGCGGCGGCGCCCCGGCCATCTATCCGACGCCAAAATGCGGAAGCGAAAAACTTTAATTTTGCAAACTAGCAAACCGGCACCACCGCGCACTTTTCACCCGGATCGGGCCATTAACCTAGCTACTAGCAAACTAGAAAAGAGTAGAGAAGCTATACCAAGCGATCCGTGTCCTTCGGTCTTCGTCTCCACTCCGATCTCCTGCGGAATGTCCGTCCATCAACTCCTCGTCGGAAAGGGCACCACAAAGCCGGAATCTTTTACGGGCTCCCACCTCTTGACCGAGGCAACTCGGGCGCGAAGTTGGCTAGCCGACGCGTCCAAGAGATGCTGTAGAATAGTGTAGTAGCCATGTCTCTTTGGGGTATGTGAAGTTGCCATAGAATGATGTGGAGGAAAGAATGAAGCGTTTTGGAGAGGCTTGGAAAAAGGAGCTATGAACTTTGATGCATGAATGAGATGAACATTTTTCTTCACCACAAAATGAATCCTCCCCCTCCTCCCAAAGTGGCCGGCCCTCTCTCCTCAAGAAGAAGATTGGAGAGAGAAAAAGACCTCTCCAAGTAAATCTCAAAAAGCATGATAATGTGAAAAAGAAATCATATATGAAAAAGGCTCACATCAATCTCAAGCTCATATCCTTTCATCAACCATCATGAAAAAAGCAATGGAAAAGACAAGAAAAGAATCTCATGATGGTTGAACCACAAATGTGCAAGAAACCCCTCCACAAAATGTTATTTGCAAACTGCAAATAACACCCTCCATCGAAAGTCCGGTCGTGAAGGAATAAAAGAAAACCGGCCGGAACGGAATGCAAACTGGCAACCTCAGAAAACTGATCCCGTAATAAATTACAGGAAAACCCTGCTACTGCAAATACATGCCCGCATTTGTATTCCCACTGAACACAAATGCAAAGAGACAAAACTACACTATCTAATACTAGGATCCGGCTTAAGCCAAAGCCGGCTAGTAAAATCCGTCCGATCACGATCCGTGCAATACCGCACGTATCTGATCGAACCCTGCCATATCTCCATACGGCCTCTACAGCGTTTCGCCCGAAACCTGAGTAACTGAGTGTGGTGGACTCTAAAGACTCGTCAATACTATGACTGTGGATTTAACCACTAGCACGTCAGAGGTATAAGCCAATACGTAACGGGCTACCAGGTACTGACCAAAAGGGACGTCGATGAGCGAACTCATCCTGACACCCTACTGAGCCTGTCAGTGACAATATCCGTACAGTCCGGTCCGTTCGTCTATGAGCATCGCATGGCGGGCCTAGGGGGTTGGTAAAAGTCAGACCCCCAATAGCGGTACAAGTCGTGTCGGAGTGTAGCCCAGAACACCCTGAGATACTACTGAAATACCTACCAGCAAATCTCCTGCCTTGGCCAAGGACTTTCCATGTTCTGGCTCTCCTAGACACAGCACGACCTCACCCCCAATACCGGGAGAGACGAACCCCTGCAGATCCGCTTACTGCCTCCACGTGGCTCGGGACTGTACCCAACTAAAACCTGTTTGCACGACTCCTTTGAGCCGTGATAGGGTAGTAATCAAAGCACAGTGGGAACTCACACGAGACAAATGACGATCTCAGGTCGATGAACTAACCTGTACACATGTCACCAAGGAACTGCTATCTGACATCAAGTATAATCCCAACTAGCAGGTTCCCGGCGAGTCCTGTCCGGTGTACTCATAACCCAATGAGCACCTGTATACATCTTAGGTGAACCAACTGACACCAGTGGCTTGTGAGACTGGCCACCGCCCCTCGTCGGGGTCTCGACTGTATACACTAGTCTACTCTGGAGAATCGATGCCCTGTCTCGAAACTCCCACGACTAGGGACCTTTTAAGGATGTGCTTATAGACTCCAGCTCTCACGTATATGATCGCCCTCATACTGCTGGTAGTCAAGCAAGAATCCTAGGGGCTCTATCAACGTGTAATAGCGACTCGTAAGGTCACCTAAAACAGTACACGATGATAAAGATAAACCAGATAGCATACTATCATCTCGAGTAAGACAGTCCTACTGGGATAGGTCCTCCCCCCAATCATTGCAATCACGTGCCTGTGATCCAATAATTGACTTTGAGGGCACTATCTCCAACAGGGTCAACATGTGGATAAAAAGGTGAATAATCGTGCGGGTCCCTAGAACTAGATGAGTGGAGAGGGGTGAAAGATCGACTGCGAGATTGAGCAATATGCTCAGCAATGGACATCGGCTTAGGAGTGACAGAAGGACTCGAAAAAGTGGTGTCAACATATGGAAGTGGTAAAAGTTGACTTGGTTGACACAAAGTGGGTTGCAAAGTCAAACTGTTTCTCCTAGACGCCTCTATTTGATCTTTCAACGATATTTTTGGCAAGGAGGGATCGTCTTTAAATTGACCGAACAAATTGACATACGACGCAAAATTATGTTCGGGATACCAAAGTTCGGCAAGTGATTTATTATGTGGGATACCCATGTTGGAAGGAAGGGTGAAAGAAAGAAAGTTGGGTGGTGGTGCAAGGATTTATTTGCGGCAAAGGTTTGCAAGTTTTCTAATAAAAATTTTCATTTTTCTTTTTATCTTTATTTGGAAAAATTTTGTTGCAAAAAGATTTTCGAGAAAAAATATGCAACAGAAAATTTACTTGCAATCTATTTCTAATTTAAACAAATCGCAAAAATCCTGCACAAGATTGTTATATAGAAGGGAAGATTTTTTTAAGCGCAAGGAATCCTGCAGAAGATTTGACAAAAGATATATGGGGATTTGCAGAGGGAAGAAATAGGAAACAAACCATGCAAAAATTTCGCAATGATGATGCAAGAGGGCCGCGGAAAGGCGGCGGGAGCGCGCTTAGGCCGCGGTTTAGCGGTGGAATGGAGGCTTCAGGGCTCCAAAAAATTTCTGTTGTTCTGTACTTGTAATCCCTCTCTGTTTTGATGTATCCTTTTCTGTTTCGAACTCTGAATTTTTCCAGATCCGATTTTGTATATCCTGCAAAATTCAAACAACAAAGTATCCCTTCCAAAAATAACAGATGAAATATTTTTATATTTTTTATGATTTTTTATTTTATTAAGATTAACCCGAAATTGCAAAAAGGAAATTTCTACGCCATCCCCGGCAACGGCGCCATTTGATTTGTATGTCAAAAACTATTTCTATAACCGCAATCAAGAACGGCGTCGCATGAAGCTAGCCGGTGAGTACGGGTCGATCCACAGGGATTTTGTGAATCTCCTAGTCGCGTTAACGAGTTAATTCCGAAGGGTGTTCGGATTGGTTATTAAATCTAAAAACCTAAATTAATCTATCTACGATTATCTAGATCTATTCTTGCTAGGGTTAGGTTTAGGGATGGTTTGGAAATGCAATTAAATCTCAACGCTTTCTATACCCGAATGAAGATCTATGAGGAGTTATGGTAATTATCAATAAAGGGGATTAGATCCATTCGGGAAGGTGTTCCTTCCTCTAGGTTCTTGTCCTTCCTTTAGAGATCCTTACCCTAACCTCCATGGAAAACACGCGCAACCGGGCCTTTACACTACGGTGTCATCGTTACCTCGAGGGGTAGGATGCCGTAAGGCACGGTGTGTGCGTGTATGCATGGAGTCCTATTGTAAATATTTGGTGGGTAAGAAAGAGATGAGAGATCTCATCTCTCAAAATCCTTCCCCAAAGCTAAACCCTAAACAAGTTCCTAGGGCATGAAATTAAATCTACCTAGGGCAAAGAATTAAAATCTACACTAGGGCGAGAAGTTAAATCTACTTACAGATGCATCCCTCCAATCATCCATGCAGGGTTGTCAGATCTGAATTTCTGAATGGAAAGGAAACACCGATGCTCTCCAAAAAGAGATCTGAAATTTATTATTAAAAGAAGGCATAAAGAATTACAATGATTAGAGTTCCTATTTATAAAGAATAGGAAACCCTAGGGTTACATTTGTTTCGCATGTCCACAATTACACAAATAGCCCTAGAAAGACTTAGTCAACACCGCCACAAATTACTATAAAAATTTCAGCTTCTGATTGCTCAAGACCGCCGCGGAACCGCGGCCCGAGGCCTGGTTTGGCCGCGGTTCCGCGGCCAAAAGAAGGAATTGGGCTTCTAATTTTCTTGGGCTGATTTCTAGTGGCTTGGACTTCTTAGTTCTATATATCTTTTTCCATTTGGGCTTCTAGGTTGGTTCCAGATCTCCAGTGAACAATTTGCAATGGCTTTTTAACCGTTCGCCTTGTAATCTTGGACCTTGCGTTTCCTTGTACTTTGTGAATTTTATCTTTGATGTAGGCTTGATCAAGAGTCCTCTGTTTGTTGGTTAAAGTCCATATTTTTATTGTCTTTACATCGTTTGCACTGTTTTCTGTCCAAGAACCTGTAACCTGTAAAATGTAGCAGGCATGCATCAAAAGTACCTGTTTATTTATAAAAAGAATAAGAATGGGGAATATAATAATGCAATATTATGGTGTGAACAATGAGCGGTATTGAAATGCAGTTTTTCGTGATGAACAATCGGGAAGAATGCTGAACAACCATATTGGCGAACAATTTGATGACTTCGATGAGACCCCGGCTACTACTTCTACTTCTTCTTCTAATCAATCATCTTCTTCCGAGCCCATTCTCCAGTCTACACTGGGCTTGAACTCCCCGTCCACTTCCTTCAATGGATTACCCTCTCAAGCTACCCCAACTCCAGTTTTGGGATCCATTCTATCTCCACAAACTTCTCCCCAAGTGTTGGACCCAACCCCTTTTAATAAAGCTCCTTTTCCAAACCGGATGAGTCCCAACAAACCAAGTCCACAGATAGAGAAGATTGTGAAAATGTTTAAGCAAGTTCACATTAATATTCCTCTCTTAGATACTATCCAACAAGTTCCATCCTATGCAAAAATTCTTAAGGACCTGTGCACTAAGAAAAGGAAAACTTAAGTACCTAAAAAAGTTTTCTTAGCAAGTAATGTGAGTGATGCTCTTGCCCAAAATTTGCCCAAGAAACATAAGGACCCTGGTTGTCCTACAATTTCTATAACTATTGGGGGTAAAAACATCAATCATGCTCTTCTCGATCTTGGTGCTAATGTTAACTTGCTCTCTTATTCTGTTTATGAGCAATTTGGCATAGAAGAGTTGAAACCCATGCACTGTACTTTTCAAATGGCCGATTGATCTATCACCCACCCTAGGGGTGAGCTAGAGGACATATTGATTAAAATCGGGGAATTTATATTCCCTGTGGACTTTAAAGTTAGATACACAGCCTGTAGCGAATCCACGTAACCAAATCCTGGTGATTCTTGGTCGACCATTTCTCGCAACCTCAAATGCGGTAATCAATTTTCGTAATGGTTCCATGAACCTATCCTTTAGGAAGATGATAATTGAACTTAACATTTTCAGGGTAGGAAGTCAACCCTCCAAACTTTCTGCTCATATGATAGATATATGTTTCGTCCACGAGATAGCTTCCGATGGTTGTGTATTTGAGTAGTTTTTGTTCTACGATAATGATCTCAACGCCACTAGTGCGTTATTATTTGATCCCGCCGCTTATTACACGAATAGGGAATACGAAGGGTTCACTTTCTTTGATGATATTGATTCACGGAACCCTTCTATCAACAAGTCACCCCTCGAGTTCGAATCCTTTGATTTTTCGGACGAGTTAGTTGAGCTATCCGAGTGAACCTCTCATGGAGTCCGAGTATCGATCCCTTTCCCTACCTTCTATCGTCTCTCCGCCGACACTTGATCTTAAGCCGCTGTCGTCTCATCTTAATTATGCATATTTAGGTGAGAATGGGTTTTTACCTGTCATCATCTTAGCTTCTCTAGCCTTAAAGCAAGAGAAAGCTCTTTTGATTGTCTTAAAATCAAATCGGCAAGTTTTCAGTTGGACAATGGCGGACATCAAAAGGATTAGCCCCTTAATTGTTGAACATCATATACATATGATGGATGAGGCCAAACCAGCCTGTGACCTACAAAGACGGTTGAATCCCGTCATGAAAGAGGCGGTGAAGAAGAAAATCATCAAATGCTTAGATAATGGTATAATTTACCCAATATCTGATAGCCAATGGGTGAGTCCTATTCACGTTGTCCCTAAAAAGTCTGGCATCACGGTCATAACTAATGAGAAAAATGAGTTGATTCCAACTCGCACCCAAATAGGGTGGCAAGTATGTATTGATTATAGAAAACTCAATGCCACGACGAAGAAATATCACTTCCCTCTACCCTTCATTGACCAGATGTTGAAATGCTTAGTTGGGCATGAGTTCTATTGTTTCTTAGACGGTTACTCAGGCTATAACCAGATTCTCATCGCCGATAAGGATCAAGATAAGACAACTTTTACTTGTCCTTTCAGCACTTTCGCTTATAGAGGCATGGCCTTTGGGTTATCCAATACTCCCGCCGCATTTCAGCGGTGTATGATAGGGATATTCTCTGACATGTTCAAGAATTTTCTGGAGATATTTATGGATGATTTCTCCATATTTGGGGATTCCTTCGAGGAATGCTTACGTCATCTTGACGCTGTTCTTACCGCTGTAAGGAAAAGAATCTAATTTTGAATTGGAAAAAATGTCATTTCATGGTTCAAGAAGGTATTGTCTTAGGGCATATCATCTCACGAAATGGCATTGAGGTTGACAAAGCTAACATAGATGTCATTTCCAACCTTCCTCCTCCCCAATGCGTTAAACATATACGATCCTTTCTTGGCCATGCCAGTTTTCATAAACGGTTCATCAAGGACTTTAGCAAGATTGCTAGACCCTTAACTCTTAATTGGCCAAGGATACAACTTTTCACTTCGACTCGGATTACTTGGTTGCTTTTGAATTGCTTAAATGTTCCTTCACTACCGGCCCAATTCTATCATCTCCAGACTAGAATCACCATTTTGAGCTTATGTGTGATGCATCCGACTTGCTATTGGTGCAGTTTTAGAACAGCACATCGATAAGATGCCGCATATCATTTATTATGCAAGTAGGACCTTGAACGATACCCAAATGAACTATACAACCACCGAGAAGAAACTCTTGGCAGTTGTCTTTTGTAACATTTTAGAAAAATAAAATATTATTTTGGGAATTTTTATAATAAAATAATAAATATATTGAATATTTTAATATTGCGGTATAATTAAATACCGATAAATTGGGGGGAAATTTGGAAAATTATGGAAATTACTAAAAAGAGGGCGTTTTATTGGATTTAAGCAAATTGTGAAATTTTATGATTTATTATATTTCATTTTAATGCTAACCGCGATTAAATATCGCTAATCGCGCATTAAGCTTATTTTGTGCAAAACATGCACCATGTCACATTTACAAACACTTGTTATATTTTTCCTATCATGTGTTTCCTTTTTCAAGTATGGTTTTGTTTTGATAAGAACAGAAAAGAAAATGAAAGAAAATGAAAGAAAAGAAAAAGATAAAGGATTAGAATATTAGGCATGGGCAAGAGAGAGAGAGGGTGAGGGGTCAAACCTTGGACCATGGATCTTTTCTGTTCACTTTTTCCTCATCATTTTTCCCTCTCCCTCAAGCTCAGATGCTGCCCTCTCCCTCCACCACCTCCTACACCTCACTTCAACCCCAAAACAACACCAAAACATCATCTTCTCTTCACAAAATTTGTGCACAAGCTCACAAGCTACACTTTGGACCAAGAAAGTTTGCATTTTGGTGCCCTAGGGAATTCATGAGTGCCAAATGAGGTAAATTCTGAACCATTAGTGTAGAATTTGGTTTACTTTAGCTTCCATGCATGTTTAGAAATAATTAGGTGATGTTTAGTAGGGTTTGGAAATTTCTAGAAAAGGATTAGGGTTTGAATTGATTCCAAAAGCGTAATTGAGATTATAGTGATCTTAAAACCCCTGTAGGGATTGTAAAATGGATTGAAACCAGAGAATAGAACCCCAAACCCAAACTTAGAAACCCCTACATCGGCAGATTTTATGGAAATTGTGATGTATTTTGGTATCTGCTATCACCCGGGACATCTGAAAAATATTTAGCAAATACAGAGACACAAGCAGGCAACCTAGAACCTATACCCAAAACCCTGGACCCTAACCCCACTGCCAAGCCACAGATTTATTCATTTAGGCTGCAATTTGCGGCCTTGGTACACCCAATTTGCTTCATTCGTGTTTCAGGGCTTTATCTCCAGTAAATTAGACCCTCCATATATGCAAAATTAGCTAATTTCACTTAGGGTAAAATCTGGGACCTTTTTCTTGAGTTGCTGCATTGTTTTGCGACTTCGTTTTAATTTGGGATTTGGTATTTGATTTTGTGTGTCGTCTTCTGATGTTTGTACGTCAGCGACGGGGGTTGTTTGATGGTTTTGCAGGCGTAGGCTATAGGTTTTAACCTATGAGCGAAACGTGTGTCGTTTTGGTTTTCCGACTTGATTTTAATACGCATTTGCGATTGTGTATTGGTTGTAGGTACTCCCACGTGATTTCAATACGACGAGGATGAGCGTGGCATCATCGGCATCAGCAAGCGAGGATTAAGGTGAGTAGATATATATCCGGGGGAAGTCGGGTGGATGGCGTATAGCACCCCCGCAGTTCGTAGTATAGTTTATATATATATATATGTGTGTGTGTGTGTGTGTGTGTGTGTGTGTGTGTGTGATTTATGTTACGTGGATGATTATCAAGATAGGATTTTGTGTTCATGGTTTAGTTTAGGGTAGTTAGAAGTAACTTAGTTTAGCTTCTTAGTAGCGAGCCCTAGAATAAGGTTTACACCCACACGCACACACTCACTTGCATACCTTTATTTACCTGTACGTATATAGGGATATATATACACACACACACACTTAGGTATGGGACTATGTGTGTGTGTGTGTGTGTATACGTATTACCTACACATTGATGATGGGGATTGTATATGGTATTTGGAGATGAGTCGATGAGATTGGGCATGATGCTATGAGATCGGTGATATGTTTTGATTCGTATTTTGAGATACGACATGAGATTTTAGCGGGCCTTTAGGCGTGTGTTTTCATACACGCATATATATATATATACATAGATGGTATCAATTTGTACTAGATTTAGATCAGTACCCCTAATACAGGATATGATGATACTGGATACCAGATGAATAATGAGATGAATGTGATATTTGACCCGTACCCAGATTTGAGATGCCGTACGACGGATTTACGTACGAGCTATATATTGATGATAGATCCGCACTCTTGACTCGAGGATGTCATAATATATATTGTATCTTATGTGATACTATTGAGGCGGGATCACTGACTATTATATGTATATGTATCAACTCAGATTTAGGTGGTTTCCCTATCTTTTCGATTAGCCAGTTAGTTAGTCCTGTAGTTTACTTGTAGATGTTAGACTAGACTCGAGTCATACCTATTTCAAAAACTAACGAATCGTGAGTATTTTAAAGACAGGCCAAGGGATACTGCGGATATTTTCAAAGGATGTAATTTTTCATAAAAACACTGTAGCCCTATTTTCTAAACACCACGATTCGTGCAACTTTCAAATATCAAAGACTGTATGACTCGTATATAGGAATGTATATTTCTTTCTTTATTGCTGCATTATTATTTATTTACCATTTTTCTTCTGCTCACATTACATTGCATGCTTTTATGTTATTGATTCATATATCATTGTGCATATGACATGTAGCATACATGTATACGTACATGCTTACACATGTGCCTTTACATACTTACATGTTCACCTTTATATGATGTTATATGAATTTGGAGAATTTAGGAAACCATATGATATATTTTATAACTTGTTGCAGTTAAATAGCGATTTTCCTTATATGCTCATATTACTGTTTCATATTGCATATATTATATTCATGGGTTTCGCATTGAGATATGGTTTTCATATGATATTTTCTGGATTGTTTTACTCCTGGGTATATATATCAGTGGTATGGGACGCTGATATATATATATATATATATGTATGTATTTATGTATGTATGTATATCCATCGTATATATATATATATCAGTGGTATAGGATGCTGATATATATATATATATATATATACACCGACATCATATATCATCATAATGATATATGCAAATATACTTATTCATTATATGTGTGGGCCTATATGGTCGATGAGAGGGGCCTATGTACTCGATGTGAGGGGCCTATATGGTCGATATGAGAGGGGTCTATGTGCTCGGGGCCTATGTGCTCGATGTGAGGGGCCTATATGGTCGATGAGAGGGGCCTATGTGCTCGATATGAGTGGGGCCTATATGGTCGATGTGAGGGGCCAATATGGTCGACGTAAAGGGCCTATGTGCCCGATGTGTGGATGGCATGTTTTATCCCCTACTCCGCATTTATTTTATATGCATTGCTTCATGTATTAGTAGTACCTGATAGAGTACCTTTCATGACTATTGCATATACATATTGTCATTTATTGCTTCATGTATTAGTAGTACCTGAGAGAGTACCTTCATGAATGTTGCATACATATTGGATACATGATATATGAGATTTACTTAATATTGGGATATTGAGATATATATTTTTGTGTCAATGGTTGACACTGATTTTCTGATGATTTCATTGATGATACTTGAATGTTTATTCAAAAATCTCACTATATTAAGAAAATAGTTTTATCATTCATGATGTCTTCTGTTTTCATTTTACCGCATTCATACCTCATATTTACGATATTTTACTACCTGAGGCACTGATACGAGCATAGGATTACACTTATGTTTAGATGTTTATCCTTGCCTTTTTATTATGCTTCAGACTTTATCATATTGAGGATATATATATTACTGATCGTTTGACCTAGGATTTAGTCATACATACGATTTCTGCTATGTGATGTTTTCTACTCACGAGTTGGCAACTCACCCCCGTTGTGCCACAGTTTCTTGCAGGTTTTGCCGTACAGGTTTCATTACGGCTTTCTGGCACACTGCTTCCATTTCCGGGTGATTGCTTTGGTAGGTGGGTTCACTTGCATCGTGACCACCATTATACATGTATTTATTTCAGTTGTATCTAGTAAACTCCATCAACCAGACATATATATGTATTTGACTTAAAGACCAGTTGTATATTCTTTCGACCTTAGAGTCGCGCGTTGTATTATTATTGTTTTCTTGTTGATTTGAGTTTCCTTTTCAGTTTTGATCCTCGCCCTTCGGCATTGTATATTATATTGCTTGTGTGGTTGTGACCGTCGATTGATGAAGAGCTAGCTCCCGCTTGGGGATGCTTTTTATCATTGTGCATATATTATTCATGTTGTACCCCATTTGGGGCCAGTATTTACAAAGGAAACTCTGCCGAAATTTTCAGAAAAGACTTGAGATTTTAAAAATGCATACTTCGGCTTATGTTATTAAAACCCCTTGTTTTAAAACATGTTTTCTTCACTTCTTTCTTTAAATGGTTTGGATTTCTGGGATTTCTTGGCTTACTTGAATTAGATGGGGTCCTATAGACTTCATATGATTCAAATGCCTGTCACGTGCCATTTCGGGTCGTGACATCTTTGCATTAGAAAAATTCAGGCCCTACCTAATTGGCTCACCGGTCGTAGTTTACACCGATCATTCCGCCTTAAGACATCTTTTATCAAAGATGGAAGCTGAATCCAGACTACTACGTTGGATTCCCTTGTTGCAAGAATTTGACCTTGTCATAAGAGACAAAAGTGGATATGAAAATGTCGTAACCGACCATCTTTCACGACTTCCCTCTTCACCAACGTTGACCTTGACAATAAATTCTTTCGGGCAAACTGGTTCAACCAGCCCGGATAAACCACTTCTGGTTTTGGCTTCGCCCCCTCTTTTCCGGACGAACATCTCTTGACCTTATCTTGCAACCTTGGTTCGCTGATATCATGAATTATTTAGCAACGGGACATCTACCCAGCGAATGGTCAAATCAAGACAATCACAGATTTTTATCTCAGGTAAAACACTTTTACTGGGACGAACCTTATTTATTCAAGTATTGTCCCGATCAGATCATTTGCCGATATGTCCCTAATAATGAGTTCAGAAGTGTATTGTCCTTCTACCATGATCAAGCATGTGGCGGTCACTTTGGCCCAAGAAAAACTGCGGAAAATTTTTTGCAATGCGGCTTTTATTGGCCAACGTTATTCAAAGATGCACATGATTATTGCAAAACTTGTTCGCGGTATCAGCAAATGGATTGGATTTCATGGAGAAATAAGATGCCGCTCCAACCAATCTTGGTTGTTGTTGTAAGTGCACGGCGGCGCCCCGGCCGTCAATCCGACGGCCAAATGCGGAAGCGGTGATAAACTTAAATTTTAACTTGAACTGGCGAACCGCCGCGCACTAATACCCGGATCGAACCATTAATTAGTCCTAGCTTACTACAAGAAAGGGAATAGAGAGATATACCGACGATCCAAGTCCTCCGGTCTTCTCATCATCGTCCCGATCTCCTGCGGAATGTCCCGTCTCCTCCTCGTCGCCGGAAGTGCACCACATCGCCTACTTCTTTTACGGGCTCCCACCTCAATGCCGAGGCAACTCGGGCACGAAGCCGGCTACTCGACGTGCCCAAGATTTGCTGTAGAATATAATGTGGATTACATGTCTCATTTGGGATTATGGAGTTGCCTTTTGTGGAGGGATTGAAGTGAACTTTTTGGAGAGGGAGTTGTAAGGATTTTCCAAAGCTCAAGATACAAAAAAAATCCCCCTTCATGAAATGAAATCCCCTCTTCAACAAGGAATGGCCGCCCCCCCCCCACATTTTTGGTGTGATTGGAGAGAGAGAGAGAGAATGGCTTGATCAATAATGCAAAGAAAAATGATGGCTTGGAAAGTCCAACACTCAACAACCATCTCCTCTCCCATCATCACAACCAAAGTCAAGAAATCATGAAAACAAAGTCAAGAAGTCAAGGTAAGGTGCAACCATGATGAAGTCAAAAAGTCAAGCAAGGTCAAGGTATGGTGAGCCATCATGATACAAGGAAATATGCAAAGACCCCCTCCACAATTGCTTATTTGCAACAATGCAAATAAGCCCTCCTCTACCAAACATCGGCCAATGAACGATACAAAGGAAATCGGCCGAATCGGAAAGCAAACTGGCAACTCCAGAAAACTGGTCCCGTAATAAATTACAGGAAAACCCCGATACTGTGCATACACACCCGCATCTGTATTCCGACCGAAATACAAATACAATGAGACAAAATCTACACTGTACTATACTAGGATCCGGCTTATACCAAAGCCGGCCAGTATTATCCGTTCGATCCTGATCCGTGCAATACCGCACGTATCTGATCGAACCCTGCCATATAACCATACGGCCTATAGTACAAACTGTCCGATCTTGATCCGTGCAATACCGCACGTATCTGATCGGACCTTGCCATATCTCCATACGGCCTCTACAACCTTTCGCCCGAAAGCTGAGTAACTGAAATGTGGGGGACTCTAAAGACTCATCAACACCTTGGTTGTGGATTTAACCACTAGCACGTTAGAGGTATAAGCCAATGCATAACGGGCTACCAGGTATTGACCAAAAGGGACGTCTGTGAGCGAACTCAGCCTGACTCCCTACTGAGCCTGTCAGTGACAATATCCGTACAGTCCAGTCCGTTTGTCTATGAGCATCGCATGGCGGGCCTAGGGGGTTGGTAAAAGTCAGACCCCCAAAAGCGGTACAAGTCGTGTCGGAGTGTAGCCCAGAACACCCTGAGATACTACTGGAATACCTACCAGTAAATCTCCTTGCCTCGGCCGAGGGCTTCGTGTAATGGCTCTCCTAGATACAGCACGACCTCACCCCCAATACCGGGAGAGACGAACCCCTGAAGATACGCTCACTGCCTCCATGTGGCTCGGGACTGTACCCAACTAAAACCTGTTTGCACGACTCCTTTGAGCCGTGGTAGGGTAGTAATCAAAGTACAGTGGGAACTCACACGAGACAAATGATGATCCCCAGGTCGATGAACTAACCTGCACACATGTCACCAGGGAACTGCCATCTGACGTCTGGTATATGACCAACTAGCATGTTCCCGGCGAGTCCTGTCCGGTGTACTCATAACCCAATGAGCACCTGTATACATCTTAGGTGATCCAACTGACACCAGTGGCTTGTGAGACCGGCCACCGCCCCTCGTCGGGGTCTCGACTGTATACACTAGTCTACTATGGAGAATCAATGCCCTGTCTCGAAACTCTCACGACTAGGGACCTTTTAAGGATATGCTTATAGACCCCCAGCTCCCACTTATATGATCGCCCTCATACTGCTGGTGGTCAAGCAAGAATCCTAGGGGCTCTATCAACGTGTAATAGCGACGTGTCAGGTCACTTAAAACAGTACACGATGATAAAGGTAAACCAGATAGCATACTATCATCTCGAGTAAGACTGTCCTACCGGGATAGGTCCTCCCTCAATCATTGCAATCACGTACCTGTGATCCAATAATTGACTCTGAGGGCACTATCTCCAACAATCTCCCACTTGCACTCAAGGCTAATTATTGCGATGTCGCATACTCACAGCCCGTGTGATACCGAACACCCAACTCCTCTACTAGTCAGTCTCACAAAGCTCGTTTGCGAAACTATTGCGTTCGAGGAATAGCCTCAGTGAGTGGATCCGCTTTGTTGTCTCTTTCCATGTCTCTCTATATCTCAAGTTCGCGGAGAAAGCCATCTCCCGAAATGAGCAATACTTGTCTTAGAATGTGTCTGGATGTCTGATGGGACATAGCTCATAAATGAACTCCAAATCCAAACTTCTTAGACTGTATCGTCAACTGAACTTAATCAGTATCCTGCGCCATGCCACCCTTCAGTATTGCCTTGGACCACCTGTCCAAAATACTGCCCCTCATCAGAAGGAAAGCTATAACTCTGACAACCTCCTTGTCGTCCATGTCACCTTGGAAGCCTGGAATGATAACTGTCTCCCGAATGAGGCTGTCGTTATCATATCCCTAGAACATCCACTTGTGTTCTAAAACTGCTTCCGACCGTTTCTCCAGGATTGGATCAATGTCAACTTATTGCATCTAGTGCAAGAACAACATCTGGTGTGGTACTTGACATCTCATGATTGACTCAATTGCCTGAGCAAGTGATCTGCCAATCATGCACTTCCCTCTCTACTTTAGTCTATAAGACACCTTTAGAGAGGGTGACTCCATCACCTGCAGGTATAATACCGTGCCAGGAGTCATCCATTCTAAATACCCTTAGAATGCTGTCTAAGTACCCAGATTGGGAGACTACCCAAATCTAGATCTAAGACCATAGATCTAGTAACCAGTATGTCTGATATAAAATCCATTTCCTTTGTGGAGAAACCACTGTGTGACGACCAAAGTATAACCGATTGTAGTATAGGAGTTTCTTTTCCTACTCTGTGTATGTCATCCAAATACTAGGATATCACACCCTACTACCTTCTCAACAGATCCATCCCCTATTCTGATGAAGTCAAACCCATGACTGTCACGTCAGAAATAGATGATCTATCTCCGCTACATCTGCTTTAGTCTATAAGACATAAGCTACCTGTCCACCAATGCTTCCGCTGCTCCCACTGACTACGACAACCCTCTGGCAGAGTCATATAGACGTACACTTCTAAAACTAGTTTAGAACGACGCTATACTCATCCTCCCACCGGGTCTCGCAGCCTGGAACAACAGCAATGGTAATTGTGGGTAAACAAGAACTTCCCTGTCACCGTCCTTGAGGCTACCGTAGTACCTCTCGGGTGCTTGAAGTTACCCACCTTATCTGCGGAGTGGCCAATGGAATGTCAATCCAGATTGAATCTTTAGGTTCCTTGTCAAATCTTCAGTAATCGTTTGTGGTTCTGGAATCACTTCCAGTTCTACCATACTCCCACTACTGTTTTCTGAAAAAATCCATTTTTAATAAAACTGTGGCGAGTCTAGAACAATATCGCTATTGTTCATCCAGATGGTAGAAAGTCAACCCTCGTCATAGCCTAGGTCAACCCACAAACAGCCATTACAGAAACGTGCCTTGAGTTATCCAGAGTCTGGTTTTAATCATAAGCTGGATAACTCCCCGTACCTTAACAATGTTAAGATACGAACTGTTCTATATCCCATATAGGACCAGAGGCACTGATTTAATTGAACCAGATCCAAATCATGCAACTGTCTCCAGTGCATGTCAACTAAATGGAAGGAGGCCGATCAGCGTTACTCAACTTAGGAATGCTTCCAATTATGAGTAACCTGAAAGAGAAGCAAGTTCTCTTAATCATTACTATCAACTGAATACCATTGACAAGTATCTACATCTTCGATCACTTTGAAGAATCCCGATATTTGCTCCACCTGGTTCTCTACTCTATTCGAATACCTATAACTTCTCAAAATTCGGACCCTGTGTTTCCGCGAAACACTTGTCTAAAAACTAGAGAAGTCATAAGTAAACCGAATATAGTATGAGGACCAACCCCTCTTTCCTGATGGACCCTGGACAACATACAATACTCTGTATAAGTCCCTTGAGTCTGAAAACTCATTCACCGTGTGTCGTAGGTTGAAAACTGTACTTATGGTTAAGAAGAATTACACCGCTGTTTAATGCTCCTTACCTAACCATCTACTGATATAGGTAAATGTCGTAGACATAATTTCAGAAAGGTATATCTCACTCTATGAAAATAGACGTACAGATATATCAATTTGAAATTGGTGCATGACAGCGGATATTCAAAACCAAATATTTGCCGACCGGCAAACAGCCCAGGTGATTTCCTCAAATATCACCGATTACAACGAATCCCGATATAATGAGGATGATCACCCAATTCCCAATAACTTACTCCCACTCACCATCTGAAAAACCATACAGATGTGAGAATCGTACCTGGTAAATACATACCCTGGAGTAAGTATCTAATCGGGAAATCAGTTTTCTTTTAACATTACACAGTGAAACTGAAACATTGAAATGTTTCGATGGGGTATCCCGGTATTCCTAGTAATGCCTCTTCCAGATTCACGACTGTAACCGTATAATTCTTTACCACCTCTCCAAATCCCTTCATATGCCTTTAGTCATTACCTTCTGCACACCCCTTTAGGCCAAATGGTTTTCTTCCTTCCCTAATGTTCGGCACCAGCCTATGGTTTGGAAGAAGACTATCCAATAAGCATAATGGGTGTACTGTCCTAATCTTAGGAACACTCGCAATGCGAGAGAAGGTGAAGATAAAAGACAACCTGAATAAACCTTATTCCTATTTCTCCTGAACCAGAATCCATCCCCGAACTGGAACAAGTTCCTTTCGAGTTCGTATATAACCATACGATGGAATATCCAATAAACTGTGGATCTTCGTAGTGATACGGAGTGTCCTGGAGAAATACAAAGGTGATTTAGGATTGGCGAAGGAATACTTGGTTTGGTCGTGAATATCAGTTGCAATTTACTTTGCCCTCTTACTAATCCCTTGCTTTGTCTTTACATAATACCTTCTGTACACCATCGTTAGGCTAATTGGTTTTCTTCATTCCCTACCGGTCGGCACCTGCCTATGGTTTGGAAGAAGACTATCCAATTTGCGTAATAGGTGTACTATCTCCTAAACCAAGGAGTACTCGCAACTTGAGAGAAGGTAAAAAAAAAAGGAAAAGACAACTGAATAATCCTATCCGTTTTCTCCAGAACCGGAAACCATCCTCGAATAAATTCTTTCGAGTTCGTATCTAACCATACGATGGTTTTGTCCAATGGAAGTGGACGTTCGTAGTAACACGGGGTGTCCTGTAGAAAAGGGTAAAAGTAGGAGTGGCAATGAGGTTTGCAACTCTGACAATCCAAAAGTCAGTGTTAAGAAGGTTCGGTTAATTTGGTCTCTGAGTCAAAGTCTTAGGGTCGGGTCAATGGTCGCTGCCAAAGAGAGAGAGAAAAGAAACACTCAGCGTGCACTCTAACCTAGATCAGAATGGTTACCAATTTACCTAATCAGGAAACCTCCCACTGTACCTCAAATTCTCCTCCAAAGCTGAAAGAAGAATTAGTCGGGGTCACCCGAGGAGTAAACTAACTCATCAGTGGGAATCGGGATCCAACTCTCATCGCATGATAACGTGACGGAATCCGCTCACGTCATCACACTCCAGAAGGTATGCGCATATCTGGCAAGTTTCAGTTCTTTTGAAACTCCTGATGTGATTTCTGCCCCATGCTCTTATGACCTTGACTTTGGCCAACATATCATAAGTCACATGTCAAGTTCTACCCGTCATTCTCCAGGTTAATTTGAATCCACCCGTACCTACCCTTGACTTTGGCCAAAATGGCAGTACGACTGTCCCAAACCAACGCATCTATCTATGCTGCATATGAATATCCAATAGCTACCAATCACTGTGCCTTGACTTTGGCCAACATACACAGCTTGAATACTATTGACTACCCATATGAAACGACGGAGGGCTACGAATGGTTTCTGGCGAAAACCTTTAACGTAATGAACTTGATATCGTTGAAGGAACAGATAGCTTTTTAGAAATATAGTGACGACAACTTCCGCTAAAGAGGTCACTCCCGGTGAAGGGATCTCGGCTCTTTCCCCGTAGAATGGGGTGCAGGATATTCCAACTGAATACCACGGTGCAAAGCAAAAGTAATCGGCTATAGTGAAGTTATTTCCCTGACACAAACTTTTTGTCCAAGGGGTCACTCCCGGTGAAGGGATCTCGGCCCTTGCCTCGTCGACTGAGGAGCAGGATATTCCAACTGAATATCACGATGCAAAACAAAAGTGAACGTCCTTGCAATAACAGCTTTTTGAAAAGTGTTCCAACAACATCAGATTAGGTTTGTTTTTAACTTGCATTGATCCGAATCAACGCAGTCCCATCAATTGATCACACCACAAAGAACGAAAATATACTGATGTACGTATATGCCATCCGCATTCGCCACTGGGTCCCGTCATTACCCGTTAGGTTAGCTAACTAACGACAGAGCGGGGACTGGACTAGCGCGGATGCAAAACATATACAACATCTACTAATATATATACCAATATATTATATTTCGCTCAAGGCATGAATAAAAAGCAACATCACAGAAATGTACAGCATCACAGAAACAATACAGATATCTGGGATCCCCGGGTTTCACAGAGCCGCTGAAACCCGACGTTCCCCTGGTCGTGTGGATAGCCTGTGCAATAAGAACCTAGACCCCTACGGGCGCGGCAAGGCACCCGCCAAAACCTGAAGCGAGGCAGCCCCCTTCAGCTCCGTGAATGGACCACCCAGCACTTCACGGAATCCGGTAACTTGGGCACCCCTCCTGGGTCAACCTGTACCCCCTACGAGTGCGGCGAATAGCCCGCCAATCCTAGAGTGAAGCCCCCTCCGTCTCAATGCCATGAGATGCGGGCTTGTTGCCCTCCAGAACCCGGCTATCCGTGCACCCCTCCGCGGGGCAATCCTAGTACAGAAAGTAAAAATATACATACACCGGGTACATCGACCGCAACCTGGCCGTGCCCCAAAATAAAAATACAAACAGGCAGTGACGGCAGTCCACATGTCGGACGCTCGCCCCGCAATATCAAATGTACATAATACAACCACAACAGTACTAGCATTGCAACCAGGCTATCCCCACGACCGATCCGCAACATCACAGCAAAAACAGAACATCAACGTGAAAGTCACGTTCGCAAATCCGTCTAACCGGGCTATAGCAGTTAGACCGGATTTACCGATCAAGTGACATTCACGGTCGCAGATATAATGTAAATACTGTGAAATAATGTGTTTAAAATATCCGATCAATCAAATTTTAACAAGTGGGCCCCCAAGCATTACTGTAGCACATCAAGAAATTCTGGGCCCAATATTAATATTCCAAAACCCCAATTTTAACCCCAGAAAGATACTGTAGAAATTTGGTGCAGGGAACCCAACAGTGTGCGGCGGATCCGCGGCCCAAAGGGGTGTTTGGCCGCGGATCCACGCTCCAACAGTGGACTTAGTGCATCGAATTTTCACAGAACTCTTAGATTTTCCAGTACATCACTTTTTTGTAACCTGAAAAAAATTTCGACACCAAAAAATTTCAACAGAAAACTGATGCAAGTAAAAATGTAGATTTTGGAATTTTGGTCGATCGGAAATGCAAAACACATTAAACCAAGCTAGACTAAGTTAATGGCGAGGCTCTGATACCACTCTAAGTGCACGGCGGCGCCCCGGCCGTCAATCCGACGGCCAAATGCGGAAGCGGTGATAAACTTAAATTTTAACTTGAACTGGCGAACCGCCGTGCACTAATACCCGGATCGAACCATTAATTAGTCCTAGCTTACTACAAGAAAGGGAATAGAGAGATATACCGACGATCCAAGTCCTCAGGTCTTCTCATCATCGTCCCGATCTCCTGCGGAATGTCCCGTCTCCTCCTCGTCGCCGGAAGTGCACCACATCGCCTACTTCTTTTACGGGCTCCCACCTCAATGCCGAGGCAACTCGGGCACGAAGCCGGCTACTCGACGTGCCCAAGATTTGCTGTAGAATATAATGTGGATTACATGTCTCATTTGGGATTATGGAGTTGCCTTTTGTGGAGGGATTGAAGTGAACTTTTTGGAGAGGGAGTTGTAAGGATTTTCCAAAGCTCAAGATACAAAAAAAATCCCCCTTCATGAAATGAAATCCCCTCTTCAACAAGGAATGGCCGCCGCCTCCCATTTTTGGTGTGATTGGAGAGAGAGAGAGAATGGCTTGATCAATAATGCAAAGAAAAATGATGGCTTGGAAAGTCCAACACTCAACAACCATCTCCTCTCCCATCATCACAACCAAAGTCAAGAAATCATGAAAACAAAGTCAAGAAGTCAAGGTAAGGTGCAACCATGATGAAGTCAAAAAGTCAAGCAAGGTCAAGGTATGGTGAGCCATCATGATACAAGGAAATATGCAAAGACCCCCTCCACAATTGCTTATTTGCAACAATGCAAATAAGCCCTCCTCCACCAAACATCGGCCAATGAACGATACAAAGGAAATCGGCCGAATCGGAAAGCAAACTGGCAACTCCAGAAAACTGGTCCCGTAATAAATTACAGGAAAACCCCGATACTGTGCATACACACCCGCATCTGTATTCCGACCGAAATACAAATGCAATGAGACAAAATCTACACTGTACTATACTAGGATCCGGCTTATACCAAAGCCGGCCAGTATTATCCGTTCGATCCTGATCCGTGCAATACCGCACGTATCTGATCGAACCCTGCCATATAACCATACGGCCTATAGTACAAACTGTCCGATCTTGATCCGTGCAATACCGCACGTATCTGATCGGACCTTGCCATATCTCCATACGGCCTCTACAACCTTTCGCCCGAAAGCTGAGTAACTGAAATGTGGGGGACTCTAAAGACTCATCAACATCTTGGTTGTGGATTTAACCACTAGCACGTTAGAGGTATAAGCCAATACATAACGGGCTACCAGGTATTGACCAAAAGGGACGTCTGTGAGCGAACTCAGCCTGACTCCCTACTGAGCCTGTCAGTGACAATATCCATACAGTCCGGTCCGTTCGTCTATGAGCATCGCATGGCGGGCCTACGGGGTTGGTAAAAGTCAGACCCCCAAAAGCGGTACAAGTCGTGTCGGAGTGTAGCCCAGAACACCCTGAGATACTACTGGAATACCTACCAGTAAATCTCCTTGCCTCGGCCGAGGGCTTCGTGTAATGGCTCTCCTAGACACAGCACGACCTCACCCCCAATACCGGGAGAGACGAACCCCTGAAGATACGCTCACTGCCTCCATGTGGCTCGGGACTGTACCCAACTAAAACCTGTTTGCACGACTCCTTTGAGCCATGGTAGGGTAGTAATCAAAGTACAGTGGGAACTCACACGAGACAAATGACGATCCCCAGGTCGATGAACTAACCTGCACACATGTCACCAGGGAACTGCCATCTGACGTCTGGTATATGACCAACTAGCATGTTCCCGGCGAGTCCTGTCCGGTGTACTCTTAACCCAATGAGCACCTGTATATATCTTAGGTGATCCAACTGACACCAGTGGCTTGTGAGACCGGCCACCGCCCCTCGTCGGGGTCTCGACTGTATACACTAGTCTACTATGGAGAATCGATGCCCTGTCTCGAAACTCTCACGACTAGGGACCTTTTAAGGATATGCTTATAGACCCCCAGCTCCCACTTATATGATCGCCCTCATACTGCTGGTGGTCAAGCAAGAATCCTAGGGGCTCTATCAACGTGTAATAGCGACGTGTCAGGTCACTTAAAACAGTACACGATGATAAAGGTAAACCAGATAGCATACTATCATCTCGAGTAAGACTGTCCTACCGGGATAGGTCCTCCCTCAATCATTGCAATCACGTACCTGTGATCCAATAATTGACTCTGAGGGCACTATCTCCAACAGAGATATTTGATGTGTGGGGAATTGATTTTATGGGCCCGTTTCCTAACTCTTTTGGAAACTTATACATTCTCTTAGCGGTTGATTATGTCTCTAAATGGGTTAAACCAATACCGAGCCATACTAATGACAATAAGGTTATCGTTAACTTCCTTAAAGAAACTATCTTTTCTCATTTCGGACACCCTCGTGCTATCATTAGCGACAATGGGACGCATTTCTGCAATCGGTCTTTCGAGACTTTGATGCAAAAATATTCGATCAACCGCAATCTTTCTACGCCTTATCATCCCCAAACGAGCGGGCAAACCGAGCTCTCCAATCGACAAGTCAAACAAATTTTGGAGAAAACGATTTTCTAAGAACCTTAAAAATTGGTCCTCTAAACCGACTGATACTCTTTGGGCATTTCGTACTGTATAAGACTGATCTTGGCATGTCTTCTTATCGGCTTGTGTTTGGGAAGTCTTGCCACCTCCCTGTCGAGATCGAACATAGGGCGATGTGGGCAATTAAAGAGCTTAACTTCGATTTTGACCAAGCGGGCAGCTATCGGAAGTTGCAATTAAATGAGCTGAGCGAGCTTCGTGATGAAGCCTATGATAACGTGGCTATAGTAAAGAACCGGACAAAGGAACTCCACGACAAACACCTTTTGCTAAAAGCATTCACACCGGGATAACAAGTCTTTCTTTACGATACTCGTCTCCATATTCATCCGGGTAAACTGAGATCTCGCTGGACGGGACCTTTTGTAGTGCGGTATGTATATCCGCACAGTGCAGTGGATGTAGAAAATCCTAAAGACGGTTCCCTTTTCAAAGTAAATGGGTATAGATTAAAACCGTATTTTTCCGCTGACCTATTGGAGGAGCTCACATTCTTACAGGAGCCGCTTTATCACGACTAACTTTCCTCCGCCTCTCCTCCACACTTCTGTTTTCCAGCCATAAACAGTGGCAACTGTTTCAACTAAGAATGGAGGTGTATATATTAGTAGATCCAAAAAAAATAAAAAAATATGTGTGTGCAAAGAACAAGTTTGGGGGAGGATTTCACTGTCATTAACTCTTAACTTATTCTTTATACCATCTTCTTGGACTGCTCCTCCTAACTTCATGTTTTTGAACTCGAACAACAGCATTAGTGGGGACACTACTGCAAACAGGTTTTGGGGGGGAGGTTTGTATTTATTCATATATCATTTTGTACTATAAAAAATATTTTGAAAATCAAAGTTAGAAAGTGAAAAATACATATGAAAGAGAGGAAGAGACTTAAAAATGCAAAAAAATAGATGTTTTAAAACGAAGCTAGTAATACGTGGTCATGAGTTGTTGTCCCAAGGGTCAGTAAGATAAAGAAATTACTAGTCTGCAGATAGAAATAAGTCTGAAAAATAATCCTTATTCTTGAGTCCAAACTTCTGAACGTTGATACCCTATTATACGCACTTGCACACATCTTAAAACTTGGGATAATAGAGAATACCTTGAAATACTCTTGCCTGAAAACCTTAGTTTGAAAAAAAATTCAACAAAATATAAATGACACATAAAATGAAATTTAAAAGAAAAATGAACACTGGTTTTGTAATTACTTAAGGCGGCATAAAAAAAGTACAGCGAGGGTGCCTTATCACCTAGTGCCTTATACCAACTAGTTTGGGGGTCACTGCTAAGCCTTAGGTATTGCAAGCCTAGGATATTGCTAAGTACGCATTAATAAGTGAGAACATTCGATAATCAGTTGGTTAATGCCTCAAGAAGTATTAACGGTCGCATGAAGAATGTGTGAGCAAATCCATCTAAAACATCACCGACTAAAAGTACTAAGGAATATGGACAAAGGGTATGATAGATTGAATTGAATTCTCTAAGTGTAGGGATGACTTTTAAATACACATAGGAGTATATGATCAATGTTTGGAGGAGAGGTAGGGAGGAAGACTAAAGACGATATTTTATTGAAGGAGGATGTGATTTTCGACATCTTTTCAAGACCATTAAGATAGGGCTCATGACAACTAAAAAGCTAGTGTAGTTTGAAACTCTTATTTTCATATTTTTCTTTTATATGTTCTTATCTTTGCATGTAATTTTCGTCTTCTTTCCTTTATTTTCTAAATTTTGGGATTTTGTGGGTGTAATCCGCTGAAAACTCTCAGGAGACAATACTCCTCCTACTAGGGACACCTAGAGATTTAACGACTTGTTGCACGAGCTAAGTGCAATCGTGTTGCCTACGAAAGTGTGCTAGGTTTTTTCTTTTTCTTTTAAAAATAAAACAGTTTGCTCGGGATGATCAAAAGATAAGTTTGGGGGTATTTGATTAGTCATATTTATTGCATATTTTACAGTCATTTTCCTTATTATTATTAATTATTAAAAAGTTTTATTTATAATTTAAGAACATATATGTGTTTATATGTAAAAAGATGTTGTCATATATTTCTTAATTTATAATTAATATAATTGGGTGAAATATATGCATATCATATTTAAATAAAATATCCATGTGATTTTTAACAATTATTATTAAGATGTGCATATCATATCATATCATATCATATCATATCCATTAAGTAATTAAAATTGGTTGGAATATTATCTCAAATAAAATAAATACTACTAATACTTTAATTTGAGATATTGCGCAAGTATTAAAATAACAAATAAGTTCAGGGCTACAAACATGATTAAGAGATCAAATCAAATCAAGTTAGCAAACCAAATCTGCCAAATTTTAGGAGCAAGTTGAATATTCTCGCAACTGCAGAGAGAAAGAAATATCTCAAGCCAAATTTTAGGAGCAAATTGAAAATTCTCGCAACTGTAGAGAGAAAGAAATATTTTCAAAATATATTCATCAGAAAAATCTCCTAACATCACGAAAAGAAAGTACAAAAAATTTGGAAACGAGATCATATCAAACGGCGGCAGAACCTTGGTGGAATAGTGCATATGGCGGCGGAACCGTGGTCAATTAGTAGTCGTTCGATGTGCAATTTTAGAGGCCTGATCATCTTTTCACATACTTTGAGATGACGTCTAGCGTTTTAACTTCTAGAGCCTATATAAAGGACCGAGCAAAAATCTATCGATCAATCAATCGGAGCAATCTATTGTTTTTAGTTCTTTTAGTTTTAGACAATCAAATTCTGTAATGCAATTTTTTCAATAAAAGGTAGTTTCTTTTTTAATTTTGTCTCGTTACTTTCCGCATTACTTTCTGCTTTATTTTCCGTATTTTTTTTGTTTCTCTTATGGTTTCCTTATTCTTCTACCTTTTTTCTTTTACTTCGTTTTCCCAATGAGCAGGTAAATTCTCGATTGTTAGAGTTTGTAGGAAAATGTAGTATAATGGATGAAAAGATCTCTTATCTTCTTCTTATGTTTTAATTTTTATAAATTTTAACAAAGAGAGTCTTAATTCTCTTAATCAGGCATGCAACAAATTCATGATAGTTGCGACCTCAATTTGAGATTCGTTAATACTTGCCTTGTTTGAGGGCTTGAGATCAATAGGGATCAATGGAAGGACAAGGGTCGGTAGAAGGAATCTCTAATCCCTCCAAGTACCCTAATCCACATTTATCGCTATTTCTTTAGTATTAAATAATTAAAAGA
The DNA here is from genome assembly GCA_030015575.1 of Agapanthus africanus. Taxonomy (NCBI): domain Eukaryota; kingdom Viridiplantae; phylum Streptophyta; class Magnoliopsida; order Asparagales; family Amaryllidaceae; genus Agapanthus; species Agapanthus africanus. Next base: position 279,715,226 of record CM057342.1, read on the forward strand.
TAAAAAGAATTATTTTTAAAACCTCATCCTTTAACTACTCAATCCGAAAAACCCTACAAGCCCTTCTCTTATAAGGTTTCAAATCTCTTTAGTATAAAACGATAAAAATCCAACCTTTTTTCTATTAGCTCGTCTTAAAAAAGATTAATAGTTTACCATTTCCCTGTGGACGACCCGTACTCACTATCGGCTAGCTATATGCGACACCGTTATTGATTGCGGTAATTAGGAAACATAAAGACTCAATTTTTCACAACAATCACTCCTCCTAGGGTAAAACTCGTTAGATGCAAATGGATCTTCAAAAAGAAGATTGGTGTAGATGGGCAGGTGGAAACCTATAAGGCTAGACTTGTTGCAAATGGTTTTCGTCAAAGACCAAGAGTGGACTATGATGAAACCTTTTCTCCGGTAGCTATGCTGGAATCTATTCGGATCCTGCTTGCCATTGTTGCCTATCATGACTATGATATCTGGCAGATGGACGTTAAAACGGCTTTTCTAAATGGAAGTTTAGAAGAGTGTATTTATATGGATCAGCCAGAGGGATTCATAGACAGTGAGAGCAGCGGAAAGGTGTGCAAGTTGCTTAAATCTATTTATGGATTAAAGTAGGCACCGCAGAGCTGGAACATCTGTTTTAATAAGACTGTCAAGAAATTTGACTTTATCAAAAATGAGGATAAACTATATATCTATAAGAAAATTGTAGGGAGAACTGCTGCATTCCTCGTCTTGTACTTGGATGACATTCTCTTAATAGAAAATGACATTCTTATACTGCAATCGGTCAAGTTGTTCTTGTCACAAAAGTTCTCCATGAAAGACTGGGTGATGCCTCCTACATTCTGGAAATTAAGATCTAAAGAGATAGATCCAAGAGATTGTTAGGATTTTCATAGTCCAGGTATATAGAGACCATACTAAAGAGATTTTGTATGGAAGATTCCAAACGCGGTAATATACCCGCTTTGCACGGAATTACCCTCTCCAAAAATATGTCTCCTAAGACTGATGAGGAGAGGGTTCGCATGAGCATTATATCCTACGCTTCAGCGGTAGGATCTATAATGTATGCGATACTGTGTACCAGACCAGATGTAGTTTATGTGCTTAGCGTGGTGAGCCGGTATCAGTCGAACCCAGGTGAGAATCATTGGACAGCTGTGAATAACATTCTCAAGTACTTGAGAAGAACTAAGGAGATGTTCTTGGTTTACGGTAATGGAGACCTTCATGTCAAGTCCTTTATCAACTCAAGCTTCCAGAATGACAAGGATGACAGCAAGTCTGTCTCGAGTTTTGTGTTTACCCTAAATGGAGGGGCGGTCTATTGGAAGAGCTCCAAACAAGACACCGGCGCAGACTCGACGATATAGGCTGAATACATTGCTGCCAACGATACCGCAAAAGAAACGGTCTGAATGAAGAAGTTTATTACTGAACTTGAGGTGGTTCCGTCTATTGTTGATCTTATACCTTTATATTGTGATAACAATGGGGCTATGGTTTTAGCGAAGGAACCATGGTCCTATCAAAAATCCAAACACATCTTGAGGCGATATCACCTGATCAGGGAGATCATAGATCGCCAGGAGATCGAGGTTTGGAGAGTAGATACGAAAGAAAATACGGCGGATCCATTTACCAAGGCCCTCCCTCAAGTGCAGTTCAAGTGACTTTTTGAGATGTTAGGTATGCGATATGCCAATAACTGACTCTAAAGCAGATGTTGGGTATTCGGTACGCCAATTACAGGCCTTAGTGCAAATGGGAGATTATTTGATATGTATGCTCTAGAGGTCTGTATTGTATAGGATGCTAGGGATATGTATATATTGGATATGTATGCCCTAGAGGCTTGTATCGTATAGGATGCTGGGGATATGTATGTACATGATATCTTGCTCAGTTATATAGTATACCGTTTGAGTTGTCTTTATCTGAACATGTGTATTTGTTTTTCTTACTGCTTTGTATTGCTTATACTTGTTAATAAAGACTCATTACAGTAGTATACTACTTTGGTTTGTCTTTATCTTAACATATGCATATGTTATACTCGATATCACATATGGCCTATACATGTTGATAAAGCCCATAGGATTTTGCTAGACTATCAGCGTTATGATGGCAATCATACTTGTGGGAGTTGGGTGGTCCTTAAGCACATCCTTAAAGGTCCCAAGTAGCAAGAGTATCGAGACCGGGCATCGATATTCCAGAGTAGACTTGTGTATACGTTTTTAGACCCCGACAAGGGGCGGTGGTTGGTCCCACAGCCATTGGTGTGATCACCTAAAATTGTATACAGGTGCTAACTGGGGGTGAGTACATTGAACGGACTCACCGAGAACCTATAGATGAATACATGTTAGTCTTTAGACCCGAGATCATCATTTGTCTTGTGTGAGTTCTTACTATACTTTGATCACTACCCTTCCACGGCTCTACTGAGTCATGCAAACAGGTTTTGGTTGGGTATAGTCCCGAGCCAAATGGAGGCAGTGAGTGATTGTTAGGGATTCATCTATCCCGTTATTGGGAGTCGATATCGCACTGTGTCCGGTTGGCCAGAACCATAAGACCTCGGCTAAGGCAGTTGAGATTTACTGATGGTTAGATCAGTAGTTTCTCGGATCAATCCTGACCCGAATCGACACGACTTATCAGGTTATTAGCGGTCTGACATTTACCACCCCCTAAACCCGGTATGCGATACTCTTAGACAAAAAGACTGGACTGTACGGAGATTGTCACGGATAGGCTCAGTAGGCATTCGGATGAACTTGCTCATCGGCCCTCTTTTTGACAGGTATCTAGGTAGCCATTACGTACAGCTAGTGCTGCTGACGTGCTTGTGGTTAAATCCATTGTCAACGTACTGTCGAGTCTTTAGAGTCCCATACAGAGGGTTTTCCTGGTTCAGACGAAATGATGTAATGGTCATATTTTGATACGTGCAGGGTTCCGATCGAATGATAATACTAGACGGCTTAGAATTAAACCGGATTATTAAATCAGGTATTGATTTAATATTTTACATATACATATTTCGATATGTATATTTTAGTGTTATCCGGGTTTTCGATCGGACGGTTGATAATACTAGCCGGTTTAGGATTAAGCCGGATTATTAAATCAGGTATTGATTTAATAATTTACATATACACATTTCGATATGTATATTCTAGTATTATATTCTTTGTATTATTCTATCTCTTTGGGTATTCGTATTTTGATACGAATACGGGTATGTATATACGGTAGAGTGTATTCCATATTTATACGGAAAGACATTCTAGAAAGAGGACACCTCATCATGTATTTTCCATTTTTTTGTAAAATGGAAATGAGGTGTAAAAGAGAGAATGGTGTGAACCATACTTGAATAGTATTGACAAATAAATTGTAAATTCATTTGTGCAAACTATTCAAGCATGGTTGTGTTATAATATTGGAAAAATGGTTTATACAAAACCATGGTGGATGTTTTTCACTTATGAGATTTTTTTCCATTTTCGTTTTTTTGTTCTCTCTCCTCACTAGCTCTTTTCTTGTGCTCCTCCTTCATCTTCCTCCCAACCTTCTCATGAGTTGAGAAATAAGGGTGGAAGAGAGAAAATTACTAGAACAACTCACTATATCACTAGACACTCTAGATTAGCAATTTAGAGCCTTTAGTTGCTCTACTAGATTTTTGTGTGGAGATAGAGCCATAAACCACATCTTTTGGATGGATTATCTTTGACGGAGGAAGACCGGAGATCAAGCCTGATCACGGAGACCCCATGGAGCTAAGGAAGAGGGTAAAACACCGAGGAACATGAATTATTCGGTATAACTCTCTTATCATAGTAGATAAACTCCTTTAGTTTGCTCGTTTAATATTTGGTTAAATTTTAGGCAGTCGTTTCTAGCGCCAGGTTTTTTAAAAGTTAAAGTTTTTCGTTCCGCAACTGCCGCAGTTGGCGGCCAGGATGCTAGGAACGCCCACATGAAATTTAGTGTATCTACATCTTAGATGATAAAGATGGAGGTGATGGATGCCGATTGTCGAAATAAATAGCAGAGGTTGTATTTTTCCGACGTCATAGAAGGAAATTCCCTCCTATGGCCTATTTTATTCATTATTCTCACTTATATATATATATATATATATATACACACACAGAGAGAGAGAGAGAGAGGGAGGGGGGCCTGGAAGGCTTTTTCGTCAGACGGCGTCAAAAAACTACATCCCCACCATTTTATTTGACGACCGGCACCCATTATCTTCATCTTTATCATTTAAGATGTGGATACACCTAATTTCATGTGATTTTACTGCTTTTTCATCATTGAATTAGCAATGTAAACAGTTTTATTGTCGGTAAAACGTTAATTTCGCACCCACTAATTCAACGGTGAAAAAGTGGTAATATCACATGAAATTCGGTATATTCATATCTTAGATGATAAAGATGAAGATGATGGGTGCCGATCGTCGAATAAAACGGTGGAGGGTGTAGTTTTTTGACACCACCTGACGAAAAAGTCTTCTAGGGCATTTTCCCTCCATTATTCTCATATATATATATATATATATATATATATATATATATATATATATATATAGCATTACACACTCTCTCTCTCTCTCTCTTATTTGTATTGTATATGATATATGCACTTATAATACCCTTCTAAAAGGGACAACTCATTTTTTTATATTGGTAAAGAAATGAGCATTGCTAGAGGCATAGTTAAAAGATGTATGGGTATTATTATATGTTGATATGGATAATATCAAGCAAACACAGTCCATTCTCTACTCATTCCAATTATTCATCTTCTCTCTTATGTGTTGAGGCAAACAAGAGAAGAACTAGAGAGAAAAGGTAGAGAGTTCACTTGATCTTCTTTGTTTCACTAATTAGCCATTTGTGAGAGCAAGTTGTTTTACATAGAAGAGTTCTAGTGTAGAGTTGAAACTGTTGGATATATATGCCCCAGAGGCCAGTATTGTATATGTATACATATGGATGCAAGGGATATGTATGTACAGGATAATCTTGCTCAGTTTTATAGTATATTATTTAACTTGTCTTTATCAGGATATGTGTATTTATTTCTATTGTTGTTATATCTAGCTTGCACATATTGATAAAGACTCGATACGGTAGTATACTATTATGGTTTACCTTTATCTTAACATGGCATATGTCATACTCGTTATTACATATTGCGGTTACATGTTGATAAAGCATGTAGGATCTTGCTTGACTACCTGCGTTGTGATGGCGATCATACTTGTGGGAGCAGGGTAGTCCATAAGCACATCCTTAAATGGTCCCTAGTCGCGTGAGTATCGAGACTGGGCATTGATACTCTAGAGTAGACTAAGGTATACGTTTCTAGCCCCGTCGGGGGATGGTTGGTCCCGCAGCCATTAGTCTGATGCACCCAAGATCGTATACAGGTGCTCACTAGGTATGAGTACATTGGACGGACTCGCCGAGAACTTCCAGATGGTACTATACCTATCGTTAGATGGAAGTTCTCAGGTGACATGTGTACAGGTTAGTCTTTGGACCTGAGATCGGTATTTGTCTCGTGTGAGTTCCCACTGAGCTTTGATCATAACCCTACCACGGCTCTACTGAGTCGTGCAAACAGGTTTTGGTTGGGTTCAGTCCCGAGCCACATGGAGGCAGTGAGCGATTGTTGGGGATCCGTCTCTCCTGGTATTGGGAGTTGATATCGCACAGTGATCGATTGGTCAGGACCATAAGACTTTGGCCAAGGCAGCTGGAATTTACTGATCGGTTGATCAGTAGTTTTCTGGATTGGTCCTGAGCCACATCGGCACGACTTATCAGGTTATTAGGGTCTGACGTTCACCACCCCCTAAACCCGGTATGCGATAGTCTTTGACGAAGAGACCGAACTGTAAGGATATTGTCACGGATAGGCTCAGTAGGAGTTCGAACAAGTTTGCTCGTCGGCCTTCTTTTCGACAGGTACCTGGGTAGCCGTTACGTACAGCTAGTGCCACTGACGTGCTTGTGGTTAAACCCACTACTAGAGTATTGTCGAGTCTTTAGAGTCCCACACAGAGGGTTTCCCAGCTTCGGGCGAAACGTGTAGAGGTCGTATGGTTTTATGACAGTCGATCACATACGCGCACTTATGCGTGTTTGGTGTTCGGGCAGTTGATACTAGCAGGCTTTGGTTTAAGCCGGATCCTAGTATTTGATTTTGGATTGGCTCAGTCTCATTGTATTCGTGTTCCTCATAACACGGACGCGGGTATGTATATACAGTTGACAGAGGCAGAGAAAGAGACACCTCATTAGGTTTTTGACCAGTTACTTGATTAAAACCTTAATGAGATGGGGAAATTGATTATTAATCTTTTACTAGTGTGTTATTGCTAATTTGGTTTGACCATGTTAGACTCTTGTTGACTTAGATATTTTTTTGAGCAAAAGATATTTGTGCTTAGAATTAATTGTGACATGATAATGGTCAAATCAACATCAACCATGATAATTATCTTAATAAAATTTTGATTATTCTTTTTCCCTAATATGAGAGCTCACCCTTCATTTTATGATGACACATTCTCTCACATGGTTGCTCTCTCTTCTTCCTCTCAAGCCCTAATGTTTTATGAGTTGAAAATCAAAGGCCATTGAGACCAAGCCACCAAAACCACTCTCTACTCACTCTAGATCACTTAGTCTAGCAACCCAAGTGTTCTAGTTACCTCAAGTTAGAGGTTAAACTCAAGGTTGGAACTCTCGGGTGGATCATCGTTGATACAAGGAGGCCGGAGTTCAAGCACAATCCATACTTCCATCGAGGAGCTTAAGAAGAGGATCAAAGACCCGAAGGACTCGTTTTCTTTAGGTATACTTTCTATCATAGTAGATAGAACCCTTGCTAGCTAGCTAAGTTTATGGTTAAGATCCGGTTTTGGTTTATTCTAGCGCCAAGTTTTTGATCGTATTAAAATTTTTGTTCCGCATTTGGCCACGGGAGTTGGCCGGGGCGCTAGTGTAACCCTTCATGGTATCGGAGCCAACCCATAAAACCTATACTATCTAGTTTAAACGTGTTTAGAATATCGATCGACCGAAGTTTTCAAAACCGTAATTCCAATTTCACGTTTTCTGTCGAATTTTTAAAGTGGTCTAAAAATCAATTTTATGGTCTCAGAAAATCGTGCAGGCTTTTTTAAGAACACACAAGAAATTTGGGCGCATGATCCCTCTAACACACCGCGGAACCGCCGCACAAATGCCATATTGGCCGCGGTTCCACGGCGGTGTTGGGGCTTTTGTGCTCAATATTTCTTCTGGGCCTTTTTAGTTGGAATTATGGTTTCTGGAATGTTCATTTTTGGGCCCAGATTTGTTTCAATACTGGATTAGAACTTGGGGCCCACTTGGAAAAGTTTAGTCGATCGAAATTTTAAAATACGTATTTTGTTATCAGTACTTAGATTAGATCTGCGACCATGAATGTCATTTGATCGGTAAACCCGTCTATCTGCTATGTGTTCTTTTAGACGGATTTGCGAATGTGACATTCACGTTGATGTTTCTGTGATTGTGCTGAGATTATGGTTGGAATGTCGTGGTGGATAGCATGTGGTGCAATGTTAGAAGTACATTTTATACTCATTTGTATATTTGTTATTGCGGGACGAGCGTCCGACATGTGGAATGTCGTGTTTCCCCTAATCAGAGCAAAACTCCGTTTAAAATTTAAATTTCAAATTGAAGCAACGCTTCAGATGCAGCGCCAAGTGCGCTGCGCCCTAAGCAGCGCACCACGTGTAAGACACGGATGCGCTAGCGCTAGGTGCGCTGCGCTCTAGGTAGCGCATCACGTGTAAGACACGGATGCGCAAGCGCTAAGTGCGCTGCGCTCTGAGCAGCGCACCACGCGCAAAGCACGTGTGCACTAGCGCGAAGTGCGCTGCGCTCTGAGCAGCGCACCACGTGCAAAGCACGGGTGCAAAAACTCCCCACCGTCAGATCAAAAGATATAATAATAATGATAAATCATTAATTAATCAGAATTAAATTCTGTTAAGAAAAGATTCCTCAAAATCGTTCTAAATAAAAAGATTGTGCTCTGTAAATCAGAGCACCGTTGGATCAATTATCCAATAGTAAATAAAAATTACCAAAAGACAGAATAAATTCTGTATGGAAAGATTTTCCAATCTTGTTAAAAACAAGAAGATTGTCTTCTGTAAAACAGAAGCCCTAGGATCAGAGATCCAATGATGGGGAAACATCTCCAAATCAATCAGAGAAAGATCTCTTTAACTGATTCAACAAATCAGCTTACCCTATAAAAAGTCCCCTAGACTTCAAGTCTCAGGGAGAGATATAGAGATATAGAAAAAGAGAGAGAAACCCCCCCCTCCCATAAACTTTGAGAAACTCAAAGATAAAAAGCAAGCTCTTGCAAGAAAATCCTTCTTCAAGGTAAAATGATAATGATGAACATAGAGATGAAATTATCTCATAAAAAGAAGAATTTACTTCTTTAAAGATCATAGATCTACAAGACAAAAAGTCTTTCATAAAGAGATCAAAAGATCTCATCATAAAATAAAAGAAGAACATAATTCTTCTCACAGGTCATGGATCTATAAAGGCAAAGCCTTTCATCAACATAACAGATTGGAAATATCTCCTGCAAAAATAGGAACTGTTGTTCTTAGATCTTGAGACAAAGTCTCTTATAAAAAGAACATAAATTTGTTTTCCAGATCATAAAATTGATCAGATGCGTTTTGCGCTCTTGAACTGCACTTTGCGCTCTTGAACTACGCTTTTGCGCTCTCTGGACTGGCGCTCAGCACCAAATGCGCCACGTGTCAGTCGCGTATGCGCCAATTAACAACTTGCGTTTTGCGCTTCTGAAATAGCGCACTGCGCTCATGGGCTGGCGCTCAACGCCAAGCGCACCATATGTCGCTCACGTGTGCGCCATTAAACTGAAAGCGCAATGCGCTCATAGATTAGCGCTCAGTGCTTATAAATTGGCATCATGCACTCATCATCTGGCGCTGAGCGCTGAGCGTGACACATGTCCCTTACATATGCGCTACTTGGCAGAAACGCACTGCGCTCTTTGACTGGCGCAAAGCGCCTAACGCACCACGTGTCGCGCTGACAGAATATAAATTGTTCTTTAATAAGCCTAGAGCTCTGATGAATGCCCAGCATTCAATAAAAGACAAAAAAACATTGTCAAAAGGTGCAAGCCCAAATAAAGGCTCAACAGCCCAAAATAAAATGTTAAACATTTATTGGACTTAGCCCAAGATTGGCCATAAGTCCTTAACTCATATTAATTGAGCTCATCTGCTCATAAATATGTTAACAGATCTTATCCCTAAATTGGACTACAGATCTTTCAACCAACTCACATCGTTTCGAGGGTACATCTCTTTACTCCTATGATATTTGTCGTTGTAATCCTTCAACGGCTTCAGAGAGGTGACGGGTCCCGACAACCAAACATTCTACGGACTGTGGGGTCCTTTAAAACCCACGGACTATGATGTTCTTAACCTTGATTGTGAGGTCTTTAAACTCACGGACTATGATGTCCTTAACCTTGACTGTGAGGTCTTTAAACTCACAGACTATGATGTCCTTAACATGGACCGAGATGTTCTTAAACTAACATTGGACCGTAATGTCCTTAAACTAATCGACCGCAATATCCCTAATCTAAACAATAGAACCCAATTGCTCTCTTGTTGGATCTAAACAATCCGGTTAAGTTGATCTTAGTCTAAAAATTGGACTAACGTATCCTTAACAAACGTTTAAGTTGATCTTAGTCTCAAATGAGACTAACGTATCCTTAAACCCAACCCCCAAACCCAAATCTAAGAAAATACGGATTTGGACTAATCCACGCCCTACGGACGATAACAGAAATTAGTCTCCGTATACAATCCTCTGGCAACCAAAAACAAAACAAACACCCATGACACGAAGTGACCATCTGGAGAAGGAGAAAGTTGTTACCGCGATGCGGTAGCGTAATTAACTGCAGGGGCTTGCGCCTGCAGGGAAGAGCGTCCCCACAATCAAAAACCTCTCAAATGAGGGGGAATCTGACGAAGTCTGCTACATCGGCCGCATCCGTTTAAACCTTCGATACGTGGTGTCATAAATCAACTTAGCATCTTCGGAGAGGTGGACGGATAGCACCAATTAGCACTTGCCCCGAAATTCAGGCGAGACGTTTATCGCGTCTCCGATTTTCGGTGGGGAACAGATTCTGGCACGCCCAGTGGGACCTTTTCCTCTTTCCACTCCACACTTCGTGTGTCGTGTTCGCGAACGAATCGCGGTTTGATATGGTTGCCTTTGGATGCGAGGTACTAAGATTTGGTGTCTTGCTCTGTGCAGAAAACGAAAGATCAATGGCTTCTACCTGCATAAAATGCTCCAGCTGCAACTACAACTCCCGTTCCTCCTCATATGGAGGTGTAACTTACGGGCCCCAGGCGGCCTCCCTGTTCACGATGCCGGTGGACCAAGTAACTCAAGCCACCACTGGGTTGTTCTTTGGGACTATGATCCCGCCCATGAGTTTCAATGCCCCGATGCTACCAGAAGAAGCCCCAAAAAAGTCGGTCTTTGATCAACTTACCACTACTGCGGCCCCTCTCAACAAGTCGTCCAACACCACTACCTCAGTTTTCAGCAGACTGGGCCAGAACGCTAACAAGCCCGCGATACCTGAAGCAGCCATCCCTAAGCAGATAGCCATCCCGGCTCAAGCGGACGAAATCATCAGATAAGCTTCTTCTGCCAAGAAGTCAGTCTTCACAAGGCTGGCCATTCTGGCTCCTGCTCCAGGCGAAGTCCCCAAAGCTGCTTCCTCTTCCCAGAGGTCTGTCTTTGATATATTGGATATTGCTTCTCAACGGACATCGGTCTTTAAGAGGATGACGCCGGTGACAACCCTTCGCCAACACAGGGGGCATGACGAAGTCACCCCTACAGCTGAGACAATCCCATCTGCATGACATGCTCGACGTCGCCACTGGCGCCGAGTAAGGAAGGCTGGGGGCAGCTCCCCTTCTGGACTAACTCCGCCAGCTCCGATGGTGGAAATCAATATTGTTGTTCCAACTGGGAACAGCTTTGAACCGCTTAGGAGGGTTCGTAGGAATTCTCCGACTACCGTGCTGAAGAGATCTCCTCCACTTATGGAGATTAGTACAGAAAATAAGATGGAGCAGCTCCCTCAGCGGCTGTCCTCCAAAATTTATAAAGTCTGGCGACAGGTCCAGGAATCGGTGATTAACCAGGACTACTCTCGCCGGCCAAAAAAGCTCAAAGCTCAGCAAGAAAAGAGCCACCTCGTGGTACCACAGAAGACGTCATCCGTCTGGGTACCCGCTGCAACGGCTCCCTCAACGTCAACCGCTCAAAAAAGAAGGAGGCCAGAGAAAGCCCCCGTGACCGCGTCAAACCGCAAGGACGTTGAATCTAAACGCCCTAAGTCTGAGGGCATGATGGTGCATACTATTTATATGGCTTCCGGAAAAGAGGATAGCCGTGCTTCTACGGGTCATCGACCGCTTACCCGATCGATAACGAGGGCTCAGGAACAACAGCAGCAGAAACTTCAAGAGATGCTGACTGCAATGGCCGCACTTACTGGGTCAAAAGAAAATCCAGAGACCTCAGAGCAGCGTCGGGAACAAGAAACTAATACCGAGTTCCTCCGAGGAATGCTCAAGAGGAAAGAAAAAGAGGCTGCGGAATAGGCAACCAACATAAAATGAATGGCTCTCTTGTTCCAAGACATGGCTGGGATGATGTTACAGCCGGAACCTCCAGCTGAAGACCCCCCGATCATCATTGAAGACGACAGAGGGAAAACATCGAACCCTCCTCAGGCTCTTTCAGTAGCCAAAGAGGAGACCATCTCCAAGTCCGCTTTAGATGATTACATTGCTCAGCAAATACGAGCTCACCAGGCAAACAAAGCGGCTGGACAGGTCGTTAAGACTGGACGACCCTATCCAGGCTGGTATGACCAAATAAGGTACCCGCCGGGATATACGATCCCTAAATTCCACGTATATAAAGGGACAGGGAATCTACATCAGCATGTCGCTCAATTCAGAGCCTTGTGCGGCAACACCGGGGGTGACGATAAACTTCTGCTCCGCCAGTTTGTTGGTAGCTTGTCGGAGACGGCATTCGAGTGGTATTCTGAACTTCCAAACGACTCTGTCAAGACATTTGTGGAGATGGAAATGCTGTTTACGCAGAGATTCGCGAGCGCTAGCGAGCGTACCCCGATTACTGCATTAATTAACGCCAGGGAGAAGCCAGGCGAAACTTGGGTACAATACGCAATACGGTGGCGAAATTTATGGTCAAAATGTAAGCAGCGCATCGAGGAAGCGCCGGCAGTAGGCATGTTCATAGGCACTCTGGACCCTCAGGCAACTATTTCCCAATTCATGATGTTCTTCAAGCCGACCACGTTCTAGGTCTTGATTGACAAACTGGCCCAAATGGACCAGATGGGTTATAGACCGTCTCTTTCAAAGCCGGAGCCACAGAACGAAAAGGGCAAAGGGAAAGCGACCTTCATCGCGAATACTCAACAGCAACCCAGTGGCCCAAAACTAACCGATCGCCTATACGAGAGGCGGCAATTCTATAATGAGAAGATGAAGCGCCCTTATTCATTCCCCCGGGACAAAACAAGGAGCTTGTTTGAGCTGGCGGTGCGTAACAGACTCATCAATTTGCCGAATCCAAAACGACCGTTGCAACCCGGTGAGGCTAATAGTCCCAACTATTGCACATACCATCAAACGGTAAGCCATCCAATCGAAGATTGCTTCGTCTTTAAAGGCTGGATCGAAGATCAATACCAACAGGGCAAATTTTCCCTATCCGAGAATCGGAAAGTGAACCCACCACAGCCACACGCTCCCAAGAAGACGGATACACTGAGAGCATCATGATCCTTCATAAAAGAAGCTCCATGGGAGGTCGCTCTTTCGGCCAAGACGAAAAGAATGCTGAAGGATCTCCAAACATGCCCGGGGATCAGGTGGAAAAATCCACTGGAACCCGAGATCATCGAGAGAATGCTGAAACCGCGCCCAACTCCAAAGATTGGTGGTGATAGCCAAAGCACTCACACCCAGCCGTCAAAGTCTTCGAAGAAGAAGAAGAAGACCAAAAAGCCTGTGAAGCCTGGTGACAAGCGCACGAACCTGCAAAAACAGATTGACGCGTTGAAAGAATATAATCAAAAAGCGCGGACTCCAGTCACACTCCAAGAATTTCTCAGCCACATCCTTGAGGACGGAGATGATGACAATGGAAAAGACTCGTCGGATGAATCTGAAGGTTATGTAGTAAGCTTCCATTTGATCTCTCACTCGTCGATAGACAATGAAGAAGCTCCTTACACAGAGAAACTGGGGGCAGATCCTAAGCCGGAACTTCTAGGGCCATCAGACGAAATGATTGATGCATTCCTGGACGAGGCTCTTCTTAAAAGCAAAGCTGCTTGAGAGCGTGAGATGGCCATATTCGAAAAAGCCAAACGCCGGTGACCGGACGAAAGGGTTGAAACACTCCCGCCAGATCAAAGTACATCCGCCGCAAATAAAAGCAGGTTCAAAACGAGGAAGAGGTTCGCCAAAGCCATATCGATGGGAATGAAGCTGCCACCCTCCGAAGGGAACGCCCTTGGTGAAGCGGAAACACATCCTAACTACTGCTTATATCATCGAAAGATTGCGCACCCCACCGAAGAGTGCAACGCTTTTAAAAGATGGTGGCAGGGGTATGTTGCTCACCGACAACATTTCAAGCGGATGAAACGCAAAATTCGTCGGGAGCAAAGAAATACGACCGAGGAGCATAAAAGAACTACCAATAACTGTCGCATGGTCAACGCTGAAGCATCGCAAGTTCTCATCTTCTGGAGCGATTCTGACGAAGAAATGACTCTTAGCCCTCTCTTTAAAGAATCCACCTCGGGAAAAGAGGAAGAACCAAAGAGCTGTGAGAATATTCAGCTGCGCAATCGTACGCTGACCGAAAAGAATCTCAGGTCCTCGAACAGTGAGTCAAGTAGAAAAGATAAGGGGAAAGAAAAAGTCCCTGAGAATATCGCCCTAGATGACCAAGTCGTTAAAGAGCTGACAGCCAAAGACCTGCCAAAGGAAAGCAAGGTGGACTACAACGTTCTTGCACACCTGAGAAAGATACCCTCGCAGCTCAGTATTCTCGACGCCCTTCTGCTATCCAAAGAGGCGAGAGATTCGTTGATCAAGGCATTACAAGAGCCTGAACAATTCCATGCTTTCCTTGCCGAAGAAAAGATGAAGGACGAGCTGGAAGAAGTGCACACAGCCGATATCATCTTCGGCGATGAAGATCTCCTCCTCGGGACATGCGAGTATAACCATCCCCTTTATGTCTCCGGATACTGTCATGATATTAAGATAGGCAAAATCCTGGTTGACAATGGGTCCTCCGTCAATCTCCTCAATGTGAGAGTGTTGAAGGAAATCTGCATGAGCGTTCAGCACCTCGCTCGGGATAAGATCACTATCTCCAGGTTTGACTCCCAGTCATCACGGACGCTTGGGTCTGTAATATTGACACTACGCTTTGGGCTGCTCGTCACAGACATCAAGTTCCACGTCATTGACGCTAAGACCTGCTATAACGCTTTGCTCGGCCGGCCTTGGTTACACGAGTACAACATCATCCCTTCTACACAACATCAGTGTATGAAGTATTTCAAGGATGGTCTCGAGTATACCGTAACAAGGGAGTTGAACCCATTCTCCGTGAATGAAGTCCGAAAGTACGAAGATGCAAAATACTTCTTACCGAATTTCGAGGACACGGAAAGATGTCACAAACCAAAGAACAAAGCTATCACCACTATTCCGGTCTTCGGGAGTGATACCGAGGAAGAAGAAGAAATAGTTTATTCATGGCCGCCCCAATGCAACAAGCCAGGACCGTCCACCCTTATGTTGATGTTCGGCAGCGATTCGAAAGATGAGGTCAATGCCGTATTCTCTGCTCGGCCATCAATACAAGCCTTCGCTGATGAAGATCAAAGTTTGCAAGTTGCCATGATTCCGCCAAAGCATCATAAAGAGCTAGACGCGCTTGATACCTACAGTGTGGAAGAACTGCAGACATTCTACGTCCCTCCTAGGTGAAAAGGTGAAAAGGCGATCTTATTCTACCGATCCGAGGAAACCAAAGTGGAGAAAGAAATTTGGCATGGTGCGGATTCTACACTTAACAGGTTTCAGCCCATCCGTTTGCCCAGATATTACACAGACGGGCTAAAAAGACTCTTGAAACGCCAAGGTGTACCCCTTAAGCAAACTGCGCGACAAGCACGGTTCTATAACAGGATCTGGAACGTTTCCGGAACTCAACGAAAGTTGCCCAATGGGAGAATGGAAACGATTGGGCTTGGATATGTTTGATCCAAGAAACGGGAGCTATTCCGCGACTGCTACGTCATACATGACTTTGATGAAGAAGGAGATGCTCTGTGGAAAGATGCTAATCCTAAACCAGAACGAGCTCTCGCCGTGAAAATGCCAAGTCCGTCGTTTGAAGAACAGATGGACAAGCTTATAAGGGAAGCGGTTCAAAAGGTTCGAGACGATCATAATCGCGAAATGGCCATCTATGAGAAAGCCAGAACGCGGCGCCTCCTTCGGCAGGTTGCGAAAAAAGAAAATTCTCTTCCTTGTCAACCCGTCATACAAAAGGCCCAACGCAGAGGAAAAAATAAATCAAAAAGCGGGAAAGGCGTTCGACAGCGACAAAGCGGGACCAAGAAGCCACACAATCGGGAATCGAGCAATCCAGATTCGTCTATTATAAAGAAGATGGGTCGAGCATACTCTTTTCCCCAGGACAAAACACAAAAGATACTTGATCTTGCCATAAAACATCAAATGATTACCCTCCCGGAGTCCAAGCACCCCGAGCAAGCAGGTGAAGTTAATCACCCAGATTATTGCTCCTATCACCGAGCAATAGGACAACCTCTCGAAGACTGCTTCACATTCAAAGACTGTGTAGAAGACCAGTATCACAAGGCAGGTTCGCTCTATCCAGCAGCTGGAGGGTAACTCCGCCGCAGAAGCATGAACCAAAAGCCGCGCATTCAGCGAGAGTAGAATCAGATCAGCATTGATCTTAGGAGCGATCTCGTACCTGTCATATGATGATGTTGTTAGAAGAAGAACCCGAGAATACGGCTGACCTCCCCTGGTGCTTCGAAAATAATGATGAAGTGATCTCAGAGTTTCCACCGGCGCCGAAAGAGATGGAAGATGGAATACATACTACTGCAGATAACCTCAAGAAAATTGATTTGGGGACGGCAAGTGACCCGCGACCGACATTCGTCAGTAAGCTGTTGTCTGAAGAAAGGGTGTCTACGCTTAAAGACGTGCTCATACAGCATAAAGATTGCTTCGCATAGAACTATTCCGAGATGCCAGGACTAGATCCGGAGATTGCTGTAAACAAATTGGCAATATCCCCGGACATCAAGCCGATCAAACAAGCACCGAGAAGAATGCGGCTCGAGCTTGAGATGAGTATCAATGCCGAGGTCAAGAAGCTAATTGACTCCGGCTTCATCCAAGAGATTCAATATCCTGACTGGATCGCCAACATCTTTCCGGTGATGAAGAAGAATGGGACGGTGCGCATATGTATGGACTTTCGGGATCTCAACAAAGCCTGCTCAAAAGAAGACTTCCCAGTGCCAGTTACCGAGCTGATGATAGACAATATGTCCACTCATGAAGTTTCCTCCTTCAAAGACGGTTCGTCAGGATACAATCAGATAAAGATGCATCCCGAAGACCAAAAACATACCGCCTTCCGGACCCCTTTGGGTATATTCTGCTACAAGGTGATGCCTTTTGGTCTAAAGAACACCGGTGCCACCTATCAGAGGGCCATGACGAAGATTTTCGATGACCTCATACATGAAATCGTCGAATGCTATATCAATGACCTCGTAGTTAAAATCAAATCATACGAGGAACATTTAAAGCATCTGAAGATCGTGTTTCAGCGCCTTCGGAAATACAACTTGAAGATGAACCCTCTCAAATGCGCGTTCAGAGTTTCCTCAGGCAAATTCCTAGGATTCATCATCCGACACCGAGGCATCAAGATAGATCCGTCAAAGATCAAGGTGATTATGGAAATGCCTCCGCCAAGGACTCTCAAGCAACTACGGTCTCTCCAAGGGAAGCTGGCATATATCCGGCGATTTATAGCTAACCTCTCCGGCAAGTGACGCCCCTACAGTCACTTGATGAAAAAGGGAACCCCGTTCGTCTGGGATCACAAATGCTAAAGCGCATTGGACAAAATCAAGCAGTACCTGCAGAATCTGCCAGTGCTGGCCGCTCCCGTTAAAGGAAAACCTCTCATCTTGTATACGACCGCCCTCGAAGGTTCTTTAGGCGCGCTGTGGGCACAAGAAAATGACCAAGGGAAAGAAATAGCCCTTTATTATTTGAGTCGAGTTCTACTGGGGGCAGAAAGCAATTATTCTCCCATCGAAAAACACTACCTGGCGTTGATCTTCGCGATAACGAAGCTCGGACACTACGCATTTGTCACGACCCGCAGGGTACGGAACGTGACTGGCACTTAAGTTTACGGAACGTCTAAAGGCGTCCGTAAAATAAGTAAGCCAAAGCCCAGAAAACAAACCCAATGAAGCAAAGGAGTGAAGAAAACCCAATCAATTGAAAGCGAGTTATCAATAAGTCATGTAAAACACTTTTTAAAACAATACAAATTTTTCCCGAAAATTTCGGCAGAGTCTCCTTTGTAAATACTGACCCCCAAAAATGGGTACAACAAAATATATACATGAATCCACAAAATAAGGCATCCCCAAGCGGGAGCTAGCTCTTCGCCATACGGCGGTCACAAATCCCACGCAATGTAAATGACAACAAGCATAATAAAGCATAAGGAAGCATGAAAAAGTAGCATGTCGGCTCAAGTGAGCTCGACCCCAAATACAGTATAAAATCCACAAACCTCACAGTCTCATCTCTAGGTCAATATACAATAATCTGGTAGAACAGTAGATGGAGTACACTAGATACAAGAATATACAAGGTGGTACAAAATAACATAACCCACCTATGAGCAAATCACGAGCTCAGGCAAAAGAGGTAAAAGACAAGTGCGCCCGCCGCTACTGAACTGACGGAGCGGACCTGCAAAAGACTGTGGCACAACGGGGGTGAGTTGCCAACTCGTGAGTAATAAATAACATCTACAAAGGCTATCGTATGCATGCACACAAGCATCCTAGCATCTAAAATACAGGTATGACTGGATGCACTAGCAGGTGTGTATATAACATCAGTGTAATAATATGCATGCAACATGAAAATCTGAGGTCTCAATAGGTATATATATAAGAAATATTTTATCTCTTTTTGTTTTTGAAACTCTTTTAGAATGCCAGCATAATGCCAATGAATCGACGAAAATCGGTGTCCAGCAACGACACCCAAAAGCTGTCTCAAATCTCATAAATGTATCTCTGGCCTCAGCCGTCCGGCTGACCCATCTCAAATATCAATATCTCATCATCTAGCGGCCACGGTCGGTATCCTCTGGATATCCGCCGTCCCAAACAGTCACCGGTAGGTAATCCGTCCCCTGCCAGGCTCAACGTCATCACCACATTCCTCTTGCCCCGGGGTACCTTACCGGGCCCACCATGTACCCGTGCCGGTTCCTCCACTCCTCGACACGGATTTCCAAAGCCACAGCAAACTCATGGTGGACGACACTTACATCACTAGAAAACCGCAATTTACATGTTTTAAAAATATCATAAGTTTGGAAATTTTGCGGCTTTCCCCCGAAATCCAGCAATATCATAAAATCTCAAGAAATCCTCATAAGTGCATATATCAGTGATAATGAATGCATATGATATCAATAATCAAGTTGCGATGTGTGATTAATGGATTAAGCATGAACAATTAATATGATGAAGTACATGCACATGAATAGCAATTCTACGGTTTCATTTTAAGGAATTAAAGGCAATAGCACTAGTTTAAGTATCAATTAGTAAAAGGTTTAAATTTAAATGTTATCTAGTGTGGTGGCATGGCAATTACCAGGGTGTGTGTGTAAACATGAATAGTGCTCGTGCTGCATATAAAAACCTGGTAATGGTGCATGTGTCCTACAATTGAGTTTGCGTATATGGGTATAACATATTGATCTAATTGCAGCAATTATCATGCCAGTATTATTATTCTAATGTCACAAGTGGTTATCCAGTTTACTATTTTATTTTCAGTTTACTAAATCTATCGGGCGACTTGCGCCATCCAAACGATCGTCCCCCGTAGATGTTAAATCTACTCACCGGGATCCCTGGCTAGCTGTGTCCAATCACTGCCTTTCCCTTTCGCGCCGCATCAGACGTCTCCGCGACCGAACCTGGAATTTATATCAAATATAAGGTTACATATCAAGAACGACGCAAACCCCAACGAAACTACTAAAGTTCGCTAGCTAGATACAACGTGCACAAAGTGCGCGGACACACGCGAAAATCGCAAAAACTGCCAAAAACGCCGATTTTGGGTCACCCGGCAAAACTAAAACCCGACTACCCAAAAACCGCACTCACGCATCCTAAAAGTCGTAGGACAAGCCAACAAAATCATCAAGATACCACAAATAACACATCACATAACTTCTATAAAAATCTAGTAAGCAGAAATTGCAATTTGATGCAAACATCGACAATATAGCGACAAGGTCAACCCACCCAACGCCAACATTCCAAACTAACCAAAAAGTTAGCCAATACACCAATTCTAAACCATTAACTAAGCTTAAAAAAACTAATTTACATAACAAAACCTTCTCTTGATTTTTATAAATAGCAAACATAACTCAAACTATATAAGAAATCCTTACTTTAACACTAAAATTTAGCCTAATAAGCAAATTAACCATTTAGCTTAAGGTTAGCAAAACACTAGATAGCAAATTAGGTCTAATCAACACAAATTAGGTTTAATTAACTCACTAAACATGTTTCAAATACCATTTCCATACAAAAACCTTTTCTTGAAATCCTAAAATAACAATTTCACATTTCAAAAGTTAACTAATTTAGCAAAGTTGAAACTACAACAACAAGGTAACTATATAGATTAGTCATTAACAACTAGATTAACAAAATAACAACTTAATTAAATTATCATGGTTCAAAACCTAGTTCATTTTTCAAACAAAATCTAAGGAAACTAGATTAACTACACTAAATTAACACTAACCCATAACACATAAGCACTTAAACAAGGAATTTAACAAGATGGAAATTTATACCTCTTGATCACTAGATCAAGCAAGAAGGTTTCCTCCAAAGATGCCTCCTTTCCACATGATTTCAACCATATTAGGCTTGAGAAGAGGTAGCATAAGGATTTTGTGTTGAAAAAGAGAAGGATTTATGGATATTTGTTGAATTTTCTTGCAATTTTTTGAAGAAAATTGAAGAAAAATGAAAAGGAAAAAGATGAAGAAGGGGAGGGTTCAGTTTCGGCCAGAGGAGGGGAATGGGGGAGGGTATGGGCAAGTGGGGAAAGTCATGGTCAAGTTTCTAAAGTCAAAAGTATCATATATTAACCATTTTATTTAAATTAAATCCATAAACTATCAAATAACTTAAGAAACAACTCAAGAAAGAGAGAGGTCAGAATTTTCTGGTCTTGGCCAAGACTTGGGCTGTTCTTGGGCTGAGGGAAAAGATAGAGGGGTTTTACAAAAGAAATTTTATGCAAAAAGGCCCCCTACAACTCAAAAATTGCAAGTTTTAGCCCAAAAATTCAATAATTTCGTTTCAATTTATAAAAATTGGTTAAAAATCAAAATAAATTACTAAAAATTCATGTTATCACTAGAATATAATTATCATAATTTTTGAGATTAAAATTAGCCCGGAAAAATTTGTATTTATCGCTTATTTAATGTATTTTCTTACCGGCTTAAAATAATATTAAAAAATTGAAAAATAGGGAAAAATTTTTAAATGACCAAAGTTTCATAATTAACTCATTAGTTACTAAAAACAAGTAATTACCTATCCATTTAAGGTATAATTAGCCCTAAACTGCAAAATATCGAGAAAGACGGTTTTCGGAAAAATACCGAATTTTCACCGAATTTCAGGAAAACACCAAAATGACTTTTCAAGACGCTACAATCTTCCCCCCTTAAAGAAATTCGGTCCCCGAATTTAAAAAATCTAGCTACGCGTACCTTCAAAGAGATGGGGATATTTCTTCCTTATCTCGCCCTCGGTCTCCCAGGTAACCTCCTCGCTGCTTGGGCTACGCCAAAGGACCTTGACGGTTGGTATAACCTTCGACCTCAACTTCTTCACCTGCCGATCCAGGATGGCCACCGGCTGCTCTGCAAAGGAAAGGTCGCGCTCTAGCTGGACTGTCGGGTGCTGAATCGCATGCGAAGGATCGTGAAGGTACTTGCGGAGCATCGAAACATGGAAGACGGGGTGAACATCGGGAAAGCTGGGTGGAAGAGCCAAACGATATGCAACAGCGCCGACACGCTCGAGGATCTCGAAGGGACCTACGAATCTAGGGCTAAGCTTCCCCTTTCGCCCAAAACGCATCACGCCCTTCATCGGTGAGACCTTCAGAAAAACATGGTCGCCAACTGCGAACTCTAATCTGCGACGGCGCCTGTCTGCATACGATTTCTGCCTGCTCTGAGCCGCTCTCATCCGGTCTCGGATCAACTGTATCTTCGCTGTCGTCTCCTCAACAAGCTGCGGCCCCAAAATGCTGCTCTCGCTGAGCTCTGTCCAACAAACGGGCGATCTGCATCTCCTCCCATACAATGCCTCGAAAGGTGCCATCTGAATAGTATCCTGGAAGCTGTTGTTGTAGGAGAACTCCACTAGAGGTAAATGACGATCCCAGCTACCACCAAAGTCTAAAACGCACGATCTGAGCATGTCCTCGAGAGTCTGAATGGTCCGCTCTGACTGTCCGTATGTCTGCGGATGAAACGCTGTGCTGAAGCTCAAACGAGTGCCCAAAGCCTCCTGAAGTCTCTGCCAAAGTCGGCTGGTGAACTGAGTGCCTCGATCTGACACGATACAAGTCGGTACGCCAAGTAGTCGCACGATCTCGTCAATATAGAGCTGAGCATACTGAGCGAAGCTGAAAGTCGTCTTCACTGGAAGGAAGTGGGCCGCTTTCGTCAATCTATCCACGATCACCCAGATGGAGTCGTACCCTCGACTGGTCCTGGGTAGACCCACAACGAAATCCATCGAAATCTGTTCCCATTTCCACTCTGGAATGGGTAACGGCTGTAGCTCTCCTGCGGGCCTCTGGTGCTCGGCCTTGAGTTGCTGACAAGTCAGGCATCTCGAAACGAGCTCCGCAATGTCCCTCTTCATCCCGTCCCACCAGCAGGTCTCTCTCATATCATGGTACATCTTGGTGGAACCGGGGTGGACACTATACACTGATCGGTGTGCCTCCTCAAGAATGTCGCGCCGCAATCCATCAGCATCTGGTACGCACAGTCTAGATCCATATCGTAAAATCCCCTGATCGTCAACCATGAACTCGGAAAATCTGCCCTGTCCCATCTGTGCCATGATCTCTGAGCAACGGTCGTCACTACGCTGTGCCTCATATATACGGTCAAGCAACTGTGGGCGTGCACGAACATGCGCGAGCTGTCCCCCTGTCTGAGTGAACTCGAACTCAACTCGGCTGTCGCATAACGTCTGCCAATCTGTTGACGACTGCCTCTGAACTGCGCGCAAAAAAGGATAGACTACCCCCGGGCCTCCTACTCAACGCATCTGCCACCACATTCGCCTTGCCGGGGTGATATAAGATCTCGCAGTCGTAGTCTTTCACCAACTCCATCCAACGACGCTGTCTGAGGTTCAGGTCTCGCTGCTGAAATATGTACTTTAAGCTCTTGTGATCGGTGAATATCTGACACGACTCGCCGTAAAGGTAATGTCGCCAAATCTTCAGTGCAAAGACCACTGCAGCCATCTCCAAATCATGAGTGGGGTAGTTCTGTTCATGCTTCTTCAACTGCCGAGAAGCATAAGCGATCACCCGGCCATGCTGCATCAAAACGCATCCTAATCCCACTCGCGAAGCATCACAGTAGACAACAAATCCGCCTGATCCCGAAGGTAAAGATAATACCGGCGCCGTAGTCAAACATGTCCGCAGCTGCTGAAAACTGCGCTCGCACTCCTCTGTCCAGACGAAAGGAACTCCCTTCCGGGTCAAACCGGTCAACGGTGCAGCTATACGGGAGAAGTCCTGAACAAAACGCCTGTAGTAGCCCGCCAAGCCTAGAAAACTACGGATCTCAGTAACCGATGTAGGTCGGGGCCACTGCTGAACAGCCTCAATCTTCTTCGGGTCCACACAAATGCCGTCTCTCGTAACCACGTGACCCAAGAATCCGACGCTGTCCAGCCAGAAAGCACACTTGGAGAACTTTGCGAACAGCTGATGCTCCCTCAGAGTCTGTAACGTAATCCGCAAGTGCTGCTCGTGCTCCTCTCTGCTCCGGGAGTACACCAAGATATCGTCGATAAACACGATGATGAACAAGTCAAGATACGGCCTGAATGTACGGTTCATCAAATCCATGAATGCTGCTGGGGCGTTGGTGAGTCCGAACGACATCACCAAAAACTCGTAGTGGCCGTAGCGCGTGCGGAAAGCTGTCCTCGGTATATCCTCCTGTCGAACTCGCAGCTGATGGTATCCTGATCGCAAGTCGATCCTCGAAAAAATACCCCGCACCCTGAAGCTGGTCGAACAAATCATCAATGCGCGGCAACGGATATCTGTTCCGAACGGTAACTTTGTTCAGCTGGCGGTAGTCGATACATAAGCGTAAACTTCCATCCTTCTTCTTGACAAACAGGACCGGAGCACCCCACGGAGAAACACTCGGTCGAATAAGCTCCTTGTCCAACAAATCCTGCAACTGCTCCTTCAGCTCTCGAAGCTCTGCCGGGGCCATCCGATACGGTGGTATAGAAATAGGCCCCGAACCGGGAATCAAATCAATGCAGAACTCAACATCGCGCTCAGGCGGTAGCCCAGGTAGCTCATCAGGGAAAACATCAGGGAACTCACAAACTACCGGGACCTGGTCCAACGGAACCTCTGTAGCTCGAGTATCACAAACAAACGCTAAGAATCCCTGACATCCCTTCCGCAAGAGCTGACCAGCGCGAAGAGAAGAAATTAAGCTGGGAAGGGCGACACTGCGGTCTCCCTGAATAACAAGGACTGGCTCTCCCGGAAAGCTAAATCTGACTGCCTTCTCACGGCAGTCCACCGAAGCATAACAAGTGGCTAGCCAATCCATGCCCAGAAGCACATCAAAGTCCAACGTATCGAGGAGTATCAAATCAACTGATGAATCCCTCTCCCCGATACGAACGGAACACAAACGAAATACAAAACGAGCGACAAACGACTCGCCTACCGGAGTAACAACAACAAGCGGCTGATCTAACGACGACGACTCACGGCCCAACATCGGTGCAAAGTGTGTAGAGACGTACGAATGTGTGGAACCTGGGTCGAATAATACCCGTGCGTCGAAAGAACAAACTGGCAAGGTACCTGTCACGACGGCATTGGATGCCTGCGCATCCTGCGGTGTCAAAGCAAAAACTCGGGCCTGTCCTCCACCGATAGCGGGCTGACCTCGACCTCGGCCTCTGCCTCCTAGTCCTCTCTGAACAGGACCGCCACGTCCTCGGCCTCTCGGTGCACCTAACTGGCGTGGAGCATCGCCTGGGGTAGAAAGTAAGGCTCTCTGAGGAGGGGGTGGTGATGGTGGTAGGGTCACATGCGGAACTGTCGCTGCTCCCTGTCGTCTCACCGGACAGTCTCTGATACGATGATGCAGGCTACCACACCAAAAACATCCTAACCATGGCTGCTGACCATATGGGTGAAGGCGATATAACTGGCCCCTAAAGAATCCACCACAGCCTCTGCGAACCCTCCTAGGTGCTAACATATCAGTGCGAATCCGACTCGGTCTCGAAACGACTGCAGGGGGAGTAATATCCGATCTCTGTGCTCGATTGACCTCTACTAACGATTCTACCATCTGTCGTAACTCCTGCATGCCTCCCATCATCTGTCGCAGCTCCTCCATACCGGACTCAAGCCTATCCATGCGACCTGGGGAATGCGGATCAGTCTGTCTCTGCGGCGTAGGCATACCACCCTGCTCAGTCCTAGTCTCGGACGAGCCAGCTCGAATCTCGTCTCTGACGGCAGCCCTCTGTGCCCTCGTAGCCTTCGGCGGCATAGTGGCTGTCACAGGAAAACGGATAGTAAGGACAGTGCAATAGGATCATAGGATACACGGAGTTGAAGAAGAAATTTTTCAAGCAAGTATATCCTAAAGTCACTTAGGCGGAGTACCGTATCGTAAGTATGCCGCGGACATACGCACGCTACGTTACCCTGCTTAAGTCACTTACTCCATCTACCAAGGGTCATCCTACACTCACAAAGGTAAAACCTATCGCTCTGATACCAACTTTGTCACGACCCGCAGGGTACGGAACGTGACTGGCACTTAAGTTTACGGAACGTCTAAAGGCGTCCGTAAAATAAGTAAGCCAAAGCCCAGAAAACAAACCCAATGAAGCAAAGGAGTGAAGAAAACCCAATCAATTGAAAGCGAGTTATCAATAAGTCATGTAAAACACTTTTTAAAACAATACAAATTTTTCCCGAAAATTTCGGCAGAGTCTCCTTTGTAAATACTGACCCCCAAAAATGGGTACAACAAAATATATACATGAATCCACAAAATAAGGCATCCCCAAGCGGGAGCTAGCTCTTCGCCATACGGCGGTCACAAATCCCACGCAATGTAAATGACAACAAGCATAATAAAGCATAAGGAAGCATGAAAAAGTAGCATGTCGGCTCAAGTGAGCTCGACCCCAAATACAGTATAAAATCCACAAACCTCACAGTCTCATCTCTAGGTCAATATACAATAATCTGGTAGAACAGTAGATGGAGTACACTAGATACAAGAATATACAAGGTGGTACAAAATAACATAACCCACCTATGAGCAAATCACGAGCTCAGGCAAAAGAGGTAAAAGACAAGTGCGCCCGCCGCTACTGAACTGACGGAGCGGACCTGCAAAAGACTGTGGCACAACGGGGGTGAGTTGCCAACTCGTGAGTAATAAATAACATCTACAAAGGCTATCGTATGCATGCACACAAGCATCCTAGCATCTAAAATACAGGTATGACTGGATGCACTAGCAGGTGTGTATATAACATCAGTGTAATAATATGCATGCAACATGAAAATCTGAGGTCTCAATAGGTATATATATAAGAAATATTTTATCTCTTTTTGTTTTTGAAACTCTTTTAGAATGCCAGCATAATGCCAATGAATCGACGAAAATCGGTGTCCAGCAACGACACCCAAAAGCTGTCTCAAATCTCATAAATGTATCTCTGGCCTCAGCCGTCCGGCTGACCCATCTCAAATATCAATATCTCATCATCTAGCGGCCACGGTCGGTATCCTCTGGATATCCGCCGTCCCAAACAGTCACCGGTAGGTAATCCGTCCCCTGCCAGGCTCAACGTCATCACCACATTCCTCTTGCCCCGGGGTACCTTACCGGGCCCACCATGTACCCGTGCCGGTTCCTCCACTCCTCGACACGGATTTCCAAAGCCACAGCAAACTCATGGTGGACGACACTTACATCACTAGAAAACCGCAATTTACATGTTTTAAAAATATCATAAGTTTGGAAATTTTGCGGCTTTCCCCCGAAATCCAGCAATATCATAAAATCTCAAGAAATCCTCATAAGTGCATATATCAGTGATAATGAATGCATATGATATCAATAATCAAGTTGCGATGTGTGATTAATGGATTAAGCATGAACAATTAATATGATGAAGTACATGCACATGAATAGCAATTCTACGGTTTCATTTTAAGGAATTAAAGGCAATAGCACTAGTTTAAGTATCAATTAGTAAAAGGTTTAAATTTAAATGTTATCTAGTGTGGTGGCATGGCAATTACCAGGGTGTGTGTGTAAACATGAATAGTGCTCGTGCTGCATATAAAAACCTGGTAATGGTGCATGTGTCCTACAATTGAGTTTGCGTATATGGGTATAACATATTGATCTAATTGCAGCAATTATCATGCCAGTATTATTATTCTAATGTCACAAGTGGTTATCCAGTTTACTATTTTATTTTCAGTTTACTAAATCTATCGGGCGACTTGCGCCATCCAAACGATCGTCCCCCGTAGATGTTAAATCTACTCACCGGGATCCCTGGCTAGCTGTGTCCAATCACTGCCTTTCCCTTTCGCGCCGCATCAGACGTCTCCGCGACCGAACCTGGAATTTATATCAAATATAAGGTTACATATCAAGAACGACGCAAACCCCAACGAAACTACTAAAGTTCGCTAGCTAGATACAACGTGCACAAAGTGCGCGGACACACGCGAAAATCGCAAAAACTGCCAAAAACGCCGATTTTGGGTCACCCGGCAAAACTAAAACCCGACTACCCAAAAACCGCACTCACGCATCCTAAAAGTCGTAGGACAAGCCAACAAAATCATCAAGATACCACAAATAACACATCACATAACTTCTATAAAAATCTAGTAAGCAGAAATTGCAATTTGATGCAAACATCGACAATATAGCGACAAGGTCAACCCACCCAACGCCAACATTCCAAACTAACCAAAAAGTTAGCCAATACACCAATTCTAAACCATTAACTAAGCTTAAAAAAACTAATTTACATAACAAAACCTTCTCTTGATTTTTATAAATAGCAAACATAACTCAAACTATATAAGAAATCCTTACTTTAACACTAAAATTTAGCCTAATAAGCAAATTAACCATTTAGCTTAAGGTTAGCAAAACACTAGATAGCAAATTAGGTCTAATCAACACAAATTAGGTTTAATTAACTCACTAAACATGTTTCAAATACCATTTCCATACAAAAACCTTTTCTTGAAATCCTAAAATAACAATTTCACATTTCAAAAGTTAACTAATTTAGCAAAGTTGAAACTACAACAACAAGGTAACTATATAGATTAGTCATTAACAACTAGATTAACAAAATAACAACTTAATTAAATTATCATGGTTCAAAACCTAGTTCATTTTTCAAACAAAATCTAAGGAAACTAGATTAACTACACTAAATTAACACTAACCCATAACACATAAGCACTTAAACAAGGAATTTAACAAGATGGAAATTTATACCTCTTGATCACTAGATCAAGCAAGAAGGTTTCCTCCAAAGATGCCTCCTTTCCACATGATTTCAACCATATTAGGCTTGAGAAGAGGTAGCATAAGGATTTTGTGTTGAAAAAGAGAAGGATTTATGGATATTTGTTGAATTTTCTTGCAATTTTTTGAAGAAAATTGAAGAAAAATGAAAAGGAAAAAGATGAAGAAGGGGAGGGTTCAGTTTCGGCCAGAGGAGGGGAATGGGGGAGGGTATGGGCAAGTGGGGAAAGTCATGGTCAAGTTTCTAAAGTCAAAAGTATCATATATTAACCATTTTATTTAAATTAAATCCATAAACTATCAAATAACTTAAGAAACAACTCAAGAAAGAGAGAGGTCAGAATTTTCTGGTCTTGGCCAAGACTTGGGCTGTTCTTGGGCTGAGGGAAAAGATAGAGGGGTTTTACAAAAGAAATTTTATGCAAAAAGGCCCCCTACAACTCAAAAATTGCAAGTTTTAGCCCAAAAATTCAATAATTTCGTTTCAATTTATAAAAATTGGTTAAAAATCAAAATAAATTACTAAAAATTCATGTTATCACTAGAATATAATTATCATAATTTTTGAGATTAAAATTAGCCCGGAAAAATTTGTATTTATCGCTTATTTAATGTATTTTCTTACCGGCTTAAAATAATATTAAAAAATTGAAAAATAGGGAAAAATTTTTAAATGACCAAAGTTTCATAATTAACTCATTAGTTACTAAAAACAAGTAATTACCTATCCATTTAAGGTATAATTAGCCCTAAACTGCAAAATATCGAGAAAGACGGTTTTCGGAAAAATACCGAATTTTCACCGAATTTCAGGAAAACACCAAAATGACTTTTCAAGACGCTACAGCATTGGCGCATTAGGCCCGTCTCATAGCAAAAGTGGATCCTCTCAAGTATTTGATGTCGAAAGCCATATTAACGGGACGTCTCGCTAAATGGGCCCTGCTCTTGATGGAATTCTCGATAACTTATCGACTTCTTAAGGCGGTGAAAGGCCAGGCTATCGCCGACTTCCTCGCTGAGCACCCGATACCCGCCGATTCTCCTTTGAACTGCGAATTGCCAGACGAACACGCGTTTGACACGATCGCCGGGGAGAAAAAGGAAAATGATACCCGATGGTAACTCTATTTTTATGGGGCATCTTCCATGAAGAGGAGCAAACAAAGTATCCCCATAATCAAATCAGGGAGGGATAATGCGCTTTGCCTTCTCCTTAACAGAGCCGAGGACGAACAACGAAGCCGAATATGAAGCTTTGATAGCAGGTCTTGAGATCGCCGTCGACATAGGAATTGAAAACCTCCTCATATACGGAGACTCCCAGCTGGTCGTTAGTCAAGTAAATGGCGACTATCAGACGTGCAAGCCTGAGTTGGTGAAGTACGGCGAGAAAGTGCAACAACTGCTGACTCAAATTCCTTCCTACACCCTGGAAAGTATACCGCATACGGAAAATAGCAAGGCGGATGCATTAGCTAAGCTCGCTAAAGAATTGGCCAACGAGAACCTCGATGACGTAAGGATTGTTGTACAAAGCCGTTGAGTTCTTGCACCAGCAGAAATATCTCCGGAGTCATCCGAAGAAAAAGGAGCGACCGAGCAGATGGCCCTACAAATAAAAGACCAGGAAAAGGCTATGGATTGGAGAGAATTCTTTATAGACTACTTCAAATCTCGTTGAACACCTAAAGATGCGTCCTCAAGACATCAGCTTATGAAACGAGCTCTGTCTTTCGCCTTCGTCAATGATACTCTGTATAAGAGATCATTTGATTCTCTGTGGCTAAGATGTCTGGGATCTAAAGAAGCAAAGAGAGTCATCCAAGAAACTCACGATGGACTCTGCGGTTCTCATCAAGCCGGGCCGAAGATGAAACTGAAGATCAAAAGGATGGGCTACTATTGGCCCACGATGATCCAAGACTGTCTCGAATACGCGAAGCAGTGCCAGTCGTGCCAGATTCATGGGGACTTCATCAATCAGCATCCAAATCTACTACATCCAACGGTGGCTAGCTGGCTGTTTGAAATGTGGGGAACTGACATAATTGGCTCCATCGAGCCAGTATCGTCCAGAGGACATCGGTTCATTTTGGCGACAACTGATTACTTCTCCAAGTGAGCAGAAGCAGTACCGCTGAGGGAAGTGAAGACGGAGAATATTCTCCATTTCTTCAAAATGCACATCATTTATCGGTTTGGAACTCCGCGACGGATCATCTCCGATAATGGGCCAGCCTACAGAAGCCACAAGATCAGCCGCTTCGTACAACAGCATAATATAGACTGGAGATACTCTTCGGTCTATAATCCCCGAGCTAACGGTCTAGCCGAGGCTTTCAACAAGACCTTGACGAAAATCGTGAAAAAGACAGTGTCTCGAAATAAGAAGGACTGGCATGAGAGACTGCATGAAACTCTCTGGGCATATCGAACTACGTTCAAAATGGCCACGAACATAACGCATTATGCATTGGTATTCGGCACAGAAGTGGTACTCCCCCTTGAGATAGAGTTACCCTCTCTACGAGCTAATAGATGAAGAGAATGCCCACCTTTGGCTTGAGGAGCTTGATGCCCTTGATGAAAACCGGCTCGTGGCGCAACAAAGTCTGGAGGCTTATAAAGCAAAGATGACGCGCTCATATGAAAAATTGACTAGGCCGAGAACGTTCCTCCAAGGCGAACTCGTGCTAGTGGTTAAAAGACCTATGATCCCCAATTGCACCAAGCGAGGGAAATTCGAGCCGAACTATGAAGGCCCGTATATCATAGACAAAGTTTACCAGGGTGGAGCTTACCTACTCATGGACATGCATGGTGAAAGACCTTTCAGGCCAATAAACGGTCGCTTCCTAAAGAAATACTACGCCTGACAAGTCACGGCCTAGGTCAACGATGGATGATGACGCCTATGTCCGCTCGCTATCTTCCTAAGCCCAAACTCTATAAGTAGTAGCCGTTTAACGGACCGAAATGTCCTAAAACTAACAACGGACTGAAACGTCCTTAAACTAACAACGAACCGAAATGTCCTAAAACTAACAATGGACCACTATGTCCTAAAACTGGCGTCGGACCGAAACGTCCTTAAACTAACAACGGACCAAAATGTCCTAAAACTAACAATGGACCACTATGTCCTAAAACTGGCGTCGGACCGAGACGTCCTTAAACTAACGATGGACCACTATGTCCTAAAACTAGCTATTGACCGAGACGTCGATAAACTACTGTAGACTGCAGCATCCTAAGGCTGACAAAAAAAAGAATAAAAAGAAAGAAAGAAAAAGAAAACAGTATGTCCATAAGCAAAATGGGCACGGATGAAAACCCGGAGGGGCTCCGTGAGTAAAAACAGCAGGGCTACCGGCGAGTTTTTGTGAAAACCCGAAAGGGCGCAACTCGTTAAAAGACACTTGCAAGGTCTTCTCGACCTTGTGAGGAGAAACCACCTGCGTGAGATCCTTACGACTCACAAGGGAGCAACACACTTAAGGATCCCCACGATTCCTAAGGAGAAATTAAACTTACGAGATCCTCACGACTCGTAAGGAGAACCCTCTTATGAGACCCTCACGGCTCATAAGATTCAAAAGTCTTAAGCTACGGGGATTTGAACCTGTTCTTAAGCAGCCACTACAACTTCCAATGCTGCCCTACAAGCGGCTCAATGCTGACCCTTGTATACAATCCACGGGCGCGAATAAACATTTCCCTAACAAAGTCCCATCCGTGACTAGGGATATGTCTACACGGTGAACAGCCCTTGTAAGTCCTCTCGACTCAGAAGGAGAAAATACTCTTGTAAGATCCTTACGACTTACAAGAAGCCATACACTTAGGAGTCCTCACGATTCCTAAAGAGAAAACGCACCTACGAGATCCTCACGACTCGCAGGGAGAAATACCTTTATGAGACCCTTACGGCTCATGAAGTCAAAAACCTTAGTCGACAGTATCCTAACCCTGTTTGCTAAGCCACCTTTGTTCGACATCGACAGAGGCAAATGATGATTCGCTCCTGGCAATATTCCAGTTGTAGCGGTGCTGATGCCGAAATCGGTGTCTAATTCCAAGCTTGCAGCGAAAAGCCAACGAGCCACACATGCATACAAAATAGCCGAAATGATGGGGCAATTTGCAAACAAAATCAGCAAGTAAAAATATATGCATGCAAAATAGCCGAAATGATTGGGCAACTCGCAATAAAAAGCAACGAGTAAAAATAAAACAAATAGCTGAAATGATTGGGCACTGCGAAAAATAGCCGAAATGATTGGGCAATCGCGACCTTCGCGATATAAAAGCTGAAATGATAGAGCATCGCGGAAAGAAATAAAAAAAATATAAAATTTATGCCCTACAGGTGATATCACATCAATCCCTGTATACAATCCAGGGACGCAAACGAAGAAGGAATCACACCTTCCCTCCCCAGTCTCCATCAGAAAAAGAAGCCAAATCTTAACGGTTCACAGACAGCCTGGAGATCATCTCAACATGCGTCTCATTACAACAGACGCATCAAGCAAAGTGGAACTGCAGCAATTCCCAGTTCCATGACTCGGCGGTGCGCAGATGACCGAGAGTCAAACCCCGACTCCGTGAAATACGGATAAAGTCAACCCTTCCTGGTCACGTGGAACGCGGCTTATATCAATCCTGACCCCGTGGGAAACGTCCAGAGCGGATCCTGGTCTTCGCAGAACACGGTTATGACCCCGTGGGAAGCATCCAAAGAAAATTCCTGATCACGTGGAACGCGGCTTATGTCAATCCTGACCCCATGGGAAACGTCCAGAGCAGAGCCTGGTCCTCGCAGAACACGGCTATGACCCCGTGGGAAGCATCCAGAGCAAAATTCCTGGTCACGTGGAATGCGGCTTATGTCAATTCTGACCCCGTGGGAAACGTCCAGAGCAGAGCCTGGTCCTCGCAGAACACGGCTATGACCCCGTGGGAAGCATCCAGAGCAAAATTCCTGGTTACATGGAATGCAGCTTATGTCAATCCTGACCCCGTGGGAAATGTCCAGAGCGGAGCCTGGTCCTCGCAGAACACGGCTATGACCCCGTGGGAAGCATCCAGAGCAAAATTCCTGGTCATGTGGAATGCGGCTTATGTCAATTTTGACCCGTAGGAAACATCCAGAGCGGAGCATGGTCCTTGCAGAACACGGCTATGACCCTGTGGGAAGCATCCAGAGCAAAATTCCTGGTCACGTGGAACGCGGCTTATGTCAATCCTGACCCCGTAGGAAACGTCCAGAGCGGATCCTGGTCCTCGCGGAATACGGCTATGACCCCGTGGGAAGCATCCAGAGCGGAGCCTGGTCCTCGCAGAACACGGCTATGACCCCGTGGGAAGCATCCAGAGCAAAATTCCTGGTCACATGGAACGCGGCTTATGTCAATCCTGACCCCGTGGGAAACGTCCAGAGCGGAGCCTGGTCCTCACGGAACACGGCTATGATCCCGTGGGAAGCATCCAGAGCACATTCCTGGTCCCGTGGAACACGGTTAAAGTCAATCCTAACCCCGTGGAAACGCCCAGAGCAACTCCTGACTCCGCAAAGTGCGGATAATGGCAACACCATCAATCACTTACAGGTCCTCTCGACCCATAAGGAAGAAAACTCTCTTGTAAGATCCTTACGACTTACAAGAGAAAACACGCTTAGAAATCCTCACGATTCCTAAGGAGAAAATACACCTACGAGATCCTCTCGACTTGCAGGGAGAAAAATCTTTATGAGACCCTCACGGCTCATGAAATTGAAAAGTCTTAGGCAGCAGATCTGAACTTGCTTCCTAAGCTATCACTACCTTTCAAAGAATTCCAGATGGGATGCTCTCTATCATCTGCAGGCCACGCTTACTAAAGTGACATGCCGGCAACAAAGAAAGGAGAAGAAAACGACAGTGAGGAGAACATTTTATTCACATTCAGTTAAGCGTTCAAGGCATACCCATTCATGAATGTGCGAAAAAGTTTGATGTATAAAATAAACACATAGAAATGAAAAGGCTTGCTATTCATACTTCAGAAAATGCCTACATTGAGGAAAATAGCAAATAATAACAAAATTGGAATGTTTATAAAGGCACGACATCAAATCCAAGGCATGGATTGAGAAACTCAAAAGTAAGGCCATCTAAAATGTTCCAGGCCTTTCAAACCATCCTAGTATGCTTCCTCTCGCGATCACAAGCGTCGGGGTCCTCACTGATGTCCTCCACCCTCCGATAAACAGCGAGTATTGCCGACTGTTGAAAACTCTGATGCAGAAGATCAACAAGATTGTCTCTCCTTTTCTTTGAGATTAGGCCCATTAGATACACAGAGTGCACCTTATCTTCGGCATCATCCAATGCCTTAAGCGGCATGCCAGCACAGAATAGAGGAAGTGCTCCCCAGATCGCTACCACAATAAGCTTCAAGAGAGAGGAACCTCGAGGAAGCAGTCGACCATTGTATGCGTTAAAGCGACCCATAATTTCAGCACACTGGGCGTTTGTGAATTCTCGGTTTTGAGAACGACCGAGTACGCGAATGTCGCCATAAGAGATAATCTCATCAAGGTCATACATATGAGCGTCCATAACTCCTGAAAAAAATCAGCAAGAGTTAGCGGACAGACTGATTAAGAAAATTCTTATTAAAAACAGGCATAAGGATTTAAACGACTCTTGATATCTCCATGGAGAAAACAAATGCTAATTATGACACCTAACAAATTCGAATTTGCGAGAAATCCTAAAACAGGAATCTCATTTAATGAGCGACCCCTTGGATCAGGGAGTTAAACTCTTCGAGAGCAATGCTCTGCAGACAGGAGTGACACCTGTCAAAGTCAATTATGAGGGGAATTTAAAGAAATTCCTCGAGACTGCTAAGAGCCTTGCTCTGGAAGAAAATGATGGAATGATCCATCAGAAAAAAGAAATTGAAATCAATTTTTATACATGGATGAAAAATTCTGAGATCTTCAAGATCCATGAACAAACTCTAAGAGTTCTTTATGAGCAAACCTCTGTTCATGGGTTAAGAAACCCTGAAAGAAGATCTCTTTAGATCTATGGTTTCGAAAGAGCAAAGCTCTGTTAATGAAACCCTAAAAAGGGTTTCCTTTAGATCAAAGATCTATGAAGAGCAAGGCTCTATTAATGGGTAAAACCCTAGATCGTTAAAAAAAATTTACCTAAATTTTGGCAGAGTTTTGACTCTTGAAAATTTCTTAAAATGAAGATCTATGCTCTGAATAAAAATTCTTAAAGGAAGAAGATGAACAGAATCATCTAAAGGGCCAAGGGTCCTATTTATAGGCAATGAATGCCGTTTCAACTTCTTAGTTGATCCGAGAGCGTAGATGCTGCCACCGCTGCACTCACATATGGGTCACGTGAGCGCAACGGTATGGGGGCATTTGTTTCCCCCAATCAGAGTAAAACTCTATTTGAAATTTAAATTTCAAATTGAACCAACGCTTCAGATGCAGCGCCAAGTGCGCTGCGTCCTAAGCAGCGCACCACGTGTGAGACACGGATGCGCTAGCGCTAGGTGCGCTGTGCTCCAGGTAGCGCATCACGTGTAAAACACGGATGCGCTAGCGTTAAGTGCGTTGCGCTCTGAGCAACGCACCACGTGCAAAGCACGTGTGCGCTAGCGCCAAGTGCACTGCGCTTTGAGCAGCGCACCATGTGCAAAGCACGGGTGCAAAAACTCCCCACCGTTAGATCAAAAGATCTAATAACAATGATAAATCATTAATTAATCAGAATTAAATTCTGTTAAGGAAAGATTCCTCAAAATCTTTCTAAATAACAAGATTGTACTCTGTAAATCAGAGCACCGTTGGATCAATGATCCAATGGTAAATAAAAATTACCAAAAGACAGAATAAATTTTGTATGGAAAGATTTTCCAATCTTGTTAAAAACAAGAAGATTGCCTTCTGTAAAACAGAAGCCCTAGGATAAGAGATCCAATGGTGGGGAAACATCCCCAAATCAATCAGAGAAAGATCTCTTTAACTGATTCAACAAATCAGCCTACCCTATAAAAAGGCCCATGGACTTCAAGTCTTAAGGAGAGATATAGAGATATGGAAAAAGAGAGAGAAACCCCTCCCCTCCCCTCCCCCCTCATAAACTTTGAGAAACTCAAAAATAAAGAGCAAGCTCTTGCAAGAAGATCCTTCTTCAAGGTAAAATGATAATGATGAACATAGAGATGAAATCATCTCATAAAAAGAAGAATTTACTTCTTTAAAGATCATAGATCTACAAGACAAAAAGCCTTTCACAACGAGATCAAACGATCTCATCATAAAATAAAAAAAGAAAATAATTCTTCTCACAGATCATGGATCTATAAAGGCAAAGCCTTTCATCAACATAAGAGATTAGAAATATCTCCTGCAAAAAAAAGAACTGTTGTTCTTAGATCTTGAGACAAAATCTCTTTTAAAAAGAACATAAATTTGTTTTCCAGATCATAAAATTGATCAGATGCGCTTTGCGCTCTTGAACTGCGCTTCTGTGCTCTCTGGACTAGCGCTCAGCAC
Organism: Agapanthus africanus; assembly: GCA_030015575.1. Taxonomy (NCBI): domain Eukaryota; kingdom Viridiplantae; phylum Streptophyta; class Magnoliopsida; order Asparagales; family Amaryllidaceae; genus Agapanthus; species Agapanthus africanus. Next base: position 279,752,315 of record CM057342.1, read on the forward strand.
CAAATGCGCCACGTGTCAGTCGCGTATGCGCCAATTAACAACTTGCGCTTTGCGCTTCTGAAATAGCGCACTGCGCTTATGGGCTGGCGCTCAGCGCCAAGCGCACCACGTGTCACTCACGTGTGCGCCATTAAACTGAAAGCGCAATGCACTCATGGATTAGCGCTCAGCGCTTATAAATTGGCATCATGCACTCATCATCTGGCACCTAGCGCTGAGCGCGACACATGTCCCTTACATGTGCGCTAATTGGTAGAAGCGCACTGCGCTCTTTGACCGGCACAAAGCATCTAGCGCACCACGTGTCGTCCTGACAGAACATAAATTGTTCTTTAATAAGCCCGGAGCTCTGATGAATGCCCAGCATTCAATAAAAGACAAAAACACATTGTCAAAAGGGCCAAGCCCAAATAAAGGCTCAACGGCCCAAAATAAAATGTTAAATATTTATTGGACTTAGACCACGATTGGCCATAAGTCCTTAACTCATATTAATTGAGCTCATCTGCTCATAAATATGTTAACAGATCTTAGCCCCAGATTGGACTACAGATCTTTCAACCAACTCACATCGTTTCGAGGGTACATCTCTTTACTCATATTTGTCGTTGTAATACTTCAACGGTTTCAGAGAGGTGACGGGTCCCGACAACTAAACATTCTACGGACTGTGGGGTCCTTTAAAACCCACGGACTATGATGTCCTTAACCTTGACTGTGAGGTCTTTAAACTCACGGACTATGATGTCCTTAACCTTGACTGTGAAGTCTTTAAACTCACGGACTATGATGTCCTTAACCTTGACTGTGAGGTCTTTAAACTCACGGACTATGATGTCCTTAACCTGGACCGAGATGTCCTTAAACTAACATTGGACCGTAATGTCCTTAAACTAATCAACCGCAATGTCCCTAAACTAAACAATAGAGCCCAATTGCTCTCTTGTTGGATCTTAACGATCCGGTTAAGTTGATCTTAGTCTAAAAATTGGACTAACGTATCCTTAACAAACGTTTAAGTTGATCTTAGTCTTAAATGAGACTAACGTATCCTTAAACCCAACCCCCAAACCTAAATCTAAGAAAATACGGATTTGGACTAATCCACGCCCTACGGGCAACAACATAAATTAGTCTCTGTATACAATCTACGGGCAACCAAAAACAAAAACAAACACCCACGACACGAAGTGACCATCTGGAGAAGGAAAAAGTTGTTACCGTGATGCGGTAGCGTAATTAACTGCAGGGGCTTGCGCCTGCAGGGAAGAGCGTCCCCACAATCAAAAACCCCTCAAATGAGGGGGAATCTGACGAAGTCTGCTATATCGGCCGCATCTATTTAAACCTTCGATACGTGGTGTCATAAATCAACTTGGCATCTTCGGAGAGGTAGACGGATAGCACCAATTAGCATCTGCCTCGAAATTCAGGCGAGACGTTTATCGCGTCTCCGATTTTCGGCGGGGAACATGACGTCTTTGCCAGGTTGTATATTATTTTGGGGCACGACCAGGTTGAGATCGATGTCACCATTTGTACATATTATTTTCTTTTTATGTACTAGGATTGCCCTGCGGTGGAGTGCACGAATAGCCGGGTTCTAGAAGGCAACAAGCCCGCATCTCATGGCATTGAGACGGAGGAGGCTTCATTCTAGAATTGGCGGGCTATTCGCTACACTCGTAGGGGGTACAGGTTTTCATTGCACAGGCTATCCATACGACCGTGAACGTTGGGTTTTATTTGCGGCTCAAATGAAACCCAGGGCTCCAAGATTATCCACCATTTTGTATTGTTGGCTGAGATTCTGTGATGTTGATTATTATCATACTTGGGATGAATGTTGTATATATTTATATATATACTAGTAGATGTTGTATATATTTTGCACCCGCGCTAGTCCAGCCCCCGCTCTGTCGTTAGTTAAGTAACCTAACGGGTGATAACGGGGCCCAGTGGCGAATGCGGATAGCATATACGTACATTGTATTTTCGTTCTTTTCTGGTTTGATAGGATTTAAATGATGGGACTGCATTGATTTTGATTAATGCAAGAAAATAAACCTAAAAGATATTGTTGGAACAGATTTCGAGAAAATGACATTACAGACGTTCTCTTTTGCTTTGCATAGTGGTATTCGGTTATGAATATCCAGCATCTCATTCGATGAGGCAAGGGCCGAGATCCCTTCATCGGGAGTGACCCCTTGAGTAAAAGTTTGCGTCGACGTAATAACTTCACTATAGTCGATTATTTTTGCTTTGCATCGTAGTATTCAGTTTGGAATATGCTGCACCTCATTCGACGAGAAAAGAGCCGAGATCCCTTCACAGGGAGTGACCTCTTTAGCAAAAGTTTTTGCCACTATATATTTGCAAAACTACTCAGGTTCCTTCGACGATATCAAGTTCATTACGTTAACGGGTTTTTTGCTAAAAACCCAGCAGTATCCCTCCGTCATTTCAGATAAGTAGTATTTAGTATTCGTGTTGTGTTTGTTGGCATCCGTCAAGGCATAGTGTACGGTAGCTGAATAATATTTATTTGTTGCATTGAGATGCATTAGTTTAGGACAATCATACAGCCTTGTTGGCATCCGTCAAGGGCGAGTATGGGTGGGTCTAAATTAATCTGGATAATGACGGGTAGAACTTGACTTGTGCTTTATGATTTGTTGGCATCCGTGAAGGTCATAAGACGCCTGGGGCGAAAACCACATCGGGAGTTTCAAATATACAGGAAATTTGCAGATTCAGCATACCTTCTAGAGTGTAGGTGACTAGAGTGGATTCCATCTAGTGCATCACACAATGATAGTTAGATCCCGATCCCACTGATGAGTAGGATTACTCTCGGGAGATTATTTCACTTAATAATCAATGTTATAAACCAAGTAGGTGTCTAGAATGGTGTTAGCGAGGCTATGCCTCCAGGGAAAAGAAGTTATATAATTAAGGAACTTCACGAAAGCGTTGGAAAACCTCCCTCGAAGTACCAACACTAGCCTGGGTGAAAGGTTAAGCAAATATTGTGACGTGTGATTAAATCCTGACTAGTTCTTCTTTTAAGGTTTGAAGAAGAATTTGAGGAAACGGTGGGAGCCATCCTGGTTAGATAAATTAATAACCAATCTAATCTTGCAAGAGCGCACGCTGAGTGTTTTCTTTTCTCTCTCTCCAGGTAGCAACCATTTCACGCCCTAATCAAGATAATAAAATGTATCGCTTGACCGATCCGAATTCTTCTTCGGGGCTGGGGAACGTCGGTTTGGCTCTAACTTATGATGGAAATCATAAGTATGAGCAAGGGAAAGAGGATTGTATGGAGAGACCCATTTGAAGGAGAAGCATACTAATGCATCTACTTCAGGTGTTCTTGTAATTGAGAACTGCTTTTCGGTCAGTCCTACCTCCTGGGTACTAGATACCGGATCAGGAGCTCATATCTGTAATTTATTGCATGGACTGAGAAAAAGTAGGATAGTTGGACCTAGTGATATATCCCTCAGAGTAGGGAACGGAGCACAAGTTAATGCTGCAGCCATCGGTGAATATCACCTAGTGTTGCCAAATGGCAATACTATGATTTTGAACAATTGCTACTATGTACCTTCCATGGTTTGCAACATCATATCAGTTTCTTTACTTGATAAAGATGTAGGGTTCCTAGGCACTCTAGTGAGGTCTCACAAGGCATCGAACATGCCATTTTTAAAAAATCTAGGGTGCCGAGAGACCCGACTACGGATCGTTTGCTAGAAAACTAGGCGAACAAGCTAACTAGTTAACACTTAACTACAAGATACGGAAATACAACCTTTGTAGATCTGGTGCTCCACCTCCATAGCTCCGCAACGAGGTCCTCTCCGCTGTCCAAATAAAATCCGGGCTCTAGAGTCGGCTTCGTCGGAGAAAAAGCGAGCTAGGTCGTCGATGTCCATGCCGAAGATGATCTACGTCGAGGCATCGCTAAATCAAGCTCCACCTTCACCAAGCCCTAAAAACTTGTGAAGGAAACACACTCTACTACTTGGCAAGAGGTAGAGAATGAAGAAATAGGAAGTGGGTAGACTTTAGAAATGGATTTCTCACTCTTAATCATCAATCACCATTGATGAAAAATGAAGCTTTCTTCACTTGAAGAATGGAAGAAGATGAAGATGATATGATAAGTCTTGAATTAAAAATAGAAAATAAAACAATACTTATCATACTTTTAACTCTAGTTAAGTGTAGAGAATTAACTTAAGTTAGTTAAAATGGTTAGGGTTAAGTATAGGACAAGAATGAAGACTTAGTCAAAGTTTCAAGAAACTTCAACTAAATCCAAAATATGCCACCATTTATCTTTCTTTTTCCTTTTTCCTTTTTCCAAAAAGAATAAATAAGAAAGATAAATGAATCAATAAAAATCAAAACCCTAACCCATTCATTACCATGGTTCATTCTTTACACTTAACCAAGTTTGGCATGCATCATCAAACATGATACAAGCAAGTGCACAAAATCATATCGCATATGCAATGCGCACACCCGAGTGAGAAAATCCATTTTAAAGTGAACCGATACTAGTTAATGCAAAGTAATATATCAAATATACAATTATGCATTAAATCATTAAATCAACACTTGATTTAACGATCCGGTCATGTCGCACATAACCGACTGGTATCATCAGTAACAACTTATCGAATCAACACTTGATCCGATAACCCGGCTATATCGCATATAACCGATCAATGTCACATCGTGAGAATCGAATACAGTATCACATACCGTATTATTCTCGGTCCCGCACATATCTCATATGCGCTCCTATTTCGTTTCGCTTGAGCCAGGAAACCTCTGTGTAGGACTCTAAAGACTCGTCAATACGCCGGCAGCAGGTGATGATCATATCAAGCACCCACAAGCCGCAAGCGGTCTGCTAAACGTAACGGCCACCCGGGTATTGAGCGATCTGAAGATCGACGAGCAAGCCCTCTCACACTCCAGTGAATCCAACCAGTAACACTACCGTACAGTCCGGTCTGATCGTCTGATATGTCGCATATCTCGCCTAGGGGTGGTTAACGTCAGACCCCAATAGCTCGATAAGTCGTGTCGATATGAGGTCTATAACAATTCGAGAAACTACTGGTAACACTTACTAGTAAATCTCAGCAACCCTGGCCAGGGATTTCCTGTTATAGCCAATCGAACACAGCGCAACATCAACCCCCTATACCGGGAGAGACGAATCCCCTCCTATCGCTCATTGCCTCCATGTGACTCGGGACTGTACCCAAAAACCACCGTTTTGCACGCTCTCTTGGACGTGGTAAGATGGAAATCAAAGCACAGTGGGAACCACACAAGACTCTATGACGATCTCGGGTCAACAGACTACTCTGTACCAGTGTCACCAGAGAACTGCCATCTGACGTGAGGTATAATACCATCTGGGAGTTCTCGGCGAGTCCGTCCAGTGTACCCAGTCTCTACTGAGCACCCGTATATCATCTCTGATGTCAAACACCGATGGATATGGGATCATCCATCACCCATCTGTATGGGTCGAGAAGGTACACGCTAGTCTACTCTGGCATATCGATGCCCCGTCTCGATACACCCACGACTAGGGACTTTGAAGGATGTACTTATGGACTACCATGTCCCCACTAGTATGATCCGCATCATAGTCCAGGTAGTCAAGCACACATCCTAAGGGCTTTACCAACATGTAACAGAGAGACAATCAGTATACACGTTAAGGTAAAGTTCAACCAGATAGCATACTATCATGTCGAGCAAGAAAGTCCTCCCTATATACGTCCTAGCATCCACTACAATATACATCATATGTACAGTAATGGCCTCTAGGGCATACATATAACTAACAATCTCCCACTTGCACTAGGGCCATCTGTAGCAGTGGTTGTAGTATCTCATACTCAACCATCCCATTAAAAGTCTCTCTCTGGGAACAGGCCTTTGTGAGTGGATCCGCTGTGTTGTCCTCTGTGTCTACTCTCCTAATCTCGATCTCCCTGGAGATCAACCATCTCCATGATCAAGTGATACTGCCTTAGAATATGTCTGGATCACTGATGGGACCGGCGTTCCTTGGCAAAAGCCACAACTCCATTGTCACACAATGGGAGGAACATAGTTCATCTCATGAACCAATATACACCCAAACAGCCTCTTTAGTAGCATCTTAAGTAGCGATGTATCCTACCTTTATCATCTAGTATGCCACGGTATTTAGCTTGGAACTCTTCCAACATACCGTCCCTTTACTGAGGGTAAAGACAATGCCTGCGACTGACATTCAGTCGTCTTTATCACCCTGGAACCCTTCCAGTGATTCTCCCCAGGATCGGTTGATACCGTCTCACTACAACTAGTGAGAGTCCTAACATCCAATTAGATCTATCTCATAGATCCAAAAACCCAGGATTTAGGAGGTATCACTTTGATCCTATATGGAGAATCATTGTGATAAGCGGAGATTGATCGAGCGTAGCATAGGAAACTCCTTCCCTATCAAGAGTATGTCATCCACGTACTCTACGAGGATCACCACCATACTCCCTACTACCTTTTTGTATATACAAGGTTCATCTACCATTTTGATGATATCAAACTCTTTGACTACTTCATCAAAACAGATGTTCCAACTCCGCGATGCCTGCTTTATCATATAAAACATCTTGCACACGTTTCCGCTGCTCCCACTATCTACGAGGCCCTCTGGCTGTGTACTTATAGACGCACTCTTCTAGAACATCATTTAGAAAAGCAGTCATTACACCCAACCGCCAGATATCGTAGTTATGGTATGTAGCCGTGGCAAGTAGGATCTGGATGGACTTAAGCATAGCTACTTAGAAAAGGTTTCATCATCATCCATACCTGGTCAATGATGTAGACCTTTAACAAGTCTAGCTTTGAAAGTCTCAACTCTTCCATGTACACCAAGTAATCTTCTCAAGATATACTTGCTCCTGATGGGGATTTAACCCTTCAGATATAGCAACCAAAGTCCATACTTTGTCGGTGTATAAGGATTCCATCTCAGATCGATAAACATCCAGCCATTCTCACAGAGTCTCACTCCTGATGGCCAGCTCGAAACTAGTTGGGTCATCATCTCATGATGTAATCCTCGCTCCCACTGTCATAGAGAAACCGAAGTATCTCTCAGGTGGGTGAGGAACCCTACTAGATCGGCGGAGAGGCTGAGGTTCGTTGGAATCTACTGAATCCTTTGGTTCTATCAAATCATGTGCTGTAGTTTGTATAGCTGGAACATTTCCAGTTCTACATTACAGACCTTGCCTCGAGCTTGTCCGGATTTTGCTTTTAGACATAGGCCGGTCAACCCCAAATCTTAACTAACTTAAGATATGGGCTCTTCCCTTTCCATATCATATATGATGTGGTAGGCAACTGATTTGATTCGAACCCTATTCAATAGGTATGCAGCTTCTCAAGTGCATAACTCCCTAAAGGAAATAGGTGACTCAGTAATACTCATCATAGAGCACACCATATCATATAGGGTATGATTGCTCCGCCCCGATATATCATCGTGCCATGGTGTATACGGAGGAGTAATGCTGAGAGAGAATCTCATTCTCCTTTAGAAAGGTCCAGGAATTCCGTGCTCAAGTATTCTCCTCCTTGATCTCATCAAAGGACATAATACTTATACCCGTGTTTTGGTTCTCTACTTCTAACTTATATTCTGTGAATATCTCAAAAGGTTCGGACTTGTGTTTCAACAGGAACATAGGTCTGAATCTCGAAAGATCATCAAAGAATGTAATGAAGTATAAAGAACCGGTCTTGGCAAGTGTAGACAGGGGACCTACATACATCAACATGTATCATCCCAAGAGTTTACTAACTCTTTCTCTGCTTCCAGTAAACGGAGCTATGGTCATCTTATCTTTGTGACATGACTGGCGAGTTTCACAAGATGTAAATTCAAACTGATTTAAATATGCATCTATATGTAACTCTAGCTAGTCGGGTCACATTGATCTGACCTAGTCTACAATGCCTCAAGTAGGATTCGTTCATTTCTGAACTCTTCCTCTTGTGTATGTTCCGTATACTAAAGAACTGTAGTTTGATTTAGAACATCAATGCTTTTAGATAACGTGCCTGAACCGATCAACTTTTGATATAGGAAATGTTCAAAACATTATCCAACAATACAAAATTTTATCATTTCTTTACTAATAAAGAGACTGATATGATTTTGTATATCAGGTTCGGTATCTAATAACATTCGTTCAGAATCAATGTATCGGTAATACAGGGTGACAGTGACCGACAGACTTGGCTGCAACTCTTGCCCCGTTTTCTGCCTCATGAAACTTATCACCCGTTCTCAGTTCTCTACCTTTCTGTAGCCCTATGTAACAGATTACATATCTGGGATCCTGATCCGGTATCACATACCCAGGACGTAAAGGATACTGAGAAACAGTTCTGTATAATGAACACACCCGAAGATAATGCATCAGCATGCATTCTCTTCGTTTGGGCGGCACGGGAAATCTGGTATTCCCCAATTTCCTGCTCTGTCTTATAACAATTATAAGTTGGAGCGGGACCAACGTTCCCCAGCTCAGTATAACAAGCGGGTTCGGTCAATAATCCGTTTTATTATTTTGATTAAGGCGTGATATGGTCGCTACCAGGAGAGAGAGAGAAGAAAACACTCAGCGTGCGCTCTGTCAAGAATAGATTGGTTATTATTTTATCTAATCAGGATGGCTCCCACTGCTTTTTATCAAATCTTCCTTCAAACCCTAAAAGGAAAGACTAGCCGGGATTAATTACACACTACAAGTTCGCCAATCTTTCAGCCAGGCCAGTGTCGGTACTTTGAGGGAGGTCCCCCGTGCTTTCGCACGAACCTAATTAATGTAAACCTCGTTTTCCCAGAGGCGTAACCCCGTTGACACCTTTCTAGACACCTACTTGATCGGCTAATTGTAATGTATAAAACTCTCCCAGGAGTAACACTTACTCACAGCGGGTATCGGGATCCAACTATCTCATAGAAGGTATGCAATCTCATTGCAAATTTCAACACTTGAAATTCCCGATAATATTTTGCCCCTAACGTGCTATGACCTTGACGAAAGCCAACAAACCATAGCCCGCTAGTCAAGTTCAACCCGTACATTTCTTGATTGAATTAAACCCACCCGCACGACCCTTGACGAAAGCCAACAAAGCCGCACGACTACCCTAATCCAATCGCATCGTATGCTAGCAGATAAGTAGCATATAGCTACCGCACACTGCACCTTGACGAAAGCCAACAAATGCAGCACGAATACTATATACAACTTATCTGAAATGACGGAGGGCTACGACAGGTTTTTCTGAAAACCTATTGCGTAATGAACTTGATATCGTTGTAGGATCAAATGATTTTAAAATGGAGTGTTTTTTAGGCTTTTCTAGTTTTGCTAAAGGAGTCACTCCCGGTGAAGGGATCGTCGGTCCTTTCCTCGTCGAATGAGGTGCGGGATATATCATATATATCACTGTGCAAAGCAAAAACACTTAAAAGCAATCAAAAGACAAACCGAGTGTGTAGCATCTGCCAGTTATTGCTAAAGGAGTCACTCCCGGTGAAGGGATCTCGGTCCTTTCCTCATCGAATAAGGTGCAGGATGTTCTATAATGAACACCGCGATACAAAGCAAGAACTGTAGCTACCTGTTTTTATTTTGAAATTCGATTCTACAACATCTTAGGTTTCTTTTTATTTCATTAATCACATTAATGAAGTCCCATCATTTATATACCTAAACATCACAGATAAATACGACGTACACTTATGCCATCCGCATTCGCCTCGATGTCCCCTCGTGCACCGTTAGGTTAGGTAACTAACGGCAGAGCGGGGCAGGGCTAGCGCGGGTGTAAAACATAAGTAACGCCTATATAATATATCATATATACTATATACAGTATCTATCAAAGAACATCACATGATCACATCACAGATATCGCAGCAGAAGAATCATATGAAATATTGGATATACTAGGACGTCCGTGTTTTCAATACGAGCCAGTATAAAACACGGATTCCACGGTCGCGATGAATAGCCAAACCCACACCCCTAGACCCCTACGAGAGCGGCAAGCAACCCTACCAATTCTAGAGTTAGGAGACCCGGACTCGACTCCTCGAGTTGGTCTCCCACTGGACCCCAGAACCCGGTTACTTGTGCTCCCCTCCTTGGGTCTATCCTAGTGCGGAAAAGTAAATAATATACAAAAGGTGACAACTTCCGCAACCTGGAAGCGCCCCAAATAAAAGAATATTACATATAAGTTTTTACATGAATGAAAATGAAAAACACTCATCTCACATAAAAAACCCCCGGCTATTCAATCACGACGATCCAATATAACATATCCAGCAACACATAACATCGCATGTCATCAACGTAAGTAAATATGCGCATCCCAATTGTCGTTGACATATAGCAACGAAACCGGCGATATCACATATTACACTTACGGTCACAGAAAAGAAAGTGTAAAACTACAACAGTTGGAATCCGCAACCACCTCAGACATCGCATGCCTGACCAAATGAATTACTTAGACATCGCATGCCTAACAATTATAAACCCCGCATTTTAGTCTCAAAATCGAAAACACTTTTCAATATCAAGTCGGGCAATTCAATAAGATTCCCGACATCCTGATCGAATACTCGTCGCAAACTTCAGTAGGCGGCCGCACCCCTGATACCGTCGACGAAGTGCACCAAGGCGGAACACCGCTACCGCGAGTACCCGAACGGATGCTTTCGGCGACGGGGTTCTCCAACAGTCACTTGGTCAGGGCTATGGAGTGAGGCTGTCTATTAAGTTTATCGGCGAGTATCCGCGCACGCTACGTGATTGCGACGGACTTTTGATCACATCAAAATTCCGTGGCAACCGATCTAGTGAGACTAAAGTGCTATGTTTATAACATTCATTCAGTTATCTCATAACTTATTGTGAATTCCAATTATTGTATCCCATTCCAGATAAACAGAAAATGTTAAACTTTTCGATCGAACAATCGAACACCCAAGTTTTCCCGATACAGATCAACACATGAAACAAGTCTAACAACATTCCGTTCGTGCCTCAGTACCAACGGTCCAGCCGTAGAAGGATCAAGCCAATGCCTCACATGTGGCACGCCGTACTGCCCCAAACCCGAAGGTTCAAAGGGCAGTTCAAGACAGTCACATAATCGAGTTAAGGTTTGTTGTCTTCTAGAGGGTCCATCGCGTTACTTGCACTACTTAGAACGTCGTTAAACTTCGGAAAAATCCAACACTGGGAAATTTCCGGACAGGGGAAAAATTGGGTATTTATATCCGGTCGAACTTTTTAACATATTCTAAAATTTTTCCGGAAAGCCACACAGACAAAATTTGATAATCCGATCGAACATTCGAATCCCCAAAACAACCCAGAAAAATTCAACTCTTGAAAAAATATTAAAAATACCCAGGAAAACCAGCATAGTCAAATAGGAGTTACTGTGCAAACATCACCTCATAATACGACAAACAGGCCGCGTTTCCGCCGCACGAGCCATGCTCGTGCCGCGGAAACGCGGCGCTTTAATGGAATTAGGGCACACGATTTCACAGTAACTCTTAGATTTTCCTGCATGTTTTTCTGCATATTTTTAATATAGAAAAACTCACTGTTTTCAAAAAAGGACAGAGAGCATGTTAGAAATGGGTTTTCGGGTTCGTTCGGACTTCAAACTCCGTCTGGACTTCGCCTAAGGCTCTAGCTAGGCTCTGATACCACTGTAGGGTTCCTAGGCACTCTATTGAGGTCTCACAAAGCATCGAACATGCCATTTTCAAAAAATCTAGGGTGCCGAGAGACCCGACTACGGATCGTTTGCTAGAAAACTAGGCGAACAAGCTAACTAGTTAACACTTAACTACAAGATACGGAAATACAAACTTTGTAGATCCGGTGCTCCACCTCCATAGCTCCGCAACGAGGTCCTCTCCGCTGTCCAAATAAAATCCGGGCTCTAGAGTCGGCTTCGTCAGAGAAAAAGCGAGCTAGGTCGTCGATGTCCATGCCGAAGATGATCTACGTCGAGGCATCGCTAAATCAAGCTCCACCTTCACCAAGCCCTAAAAACTTGTGAAGGAAACACACTCTACTACTTGGCAAGAGGTAGAGGATGAAGAAATAGGAAGTGGGTAGACTTTAGAAATGGATTTCTCACTCTTAATCATCAATCACCATTGATGAAAAATGAAGCTTTCTTCACTTGAAGAATGGAAGAAGATGAAGATGATATGATAAGTCTTGAATTAAAAATAGAAAATAAAACAATACTTATCATACTTTTAACTCTAGTTAAGTGTAGAGAATTAACTTAGGTTAGTTAAAATGGTTAGGGTTAAGTATAGGACAAGAATGAAGACTTAGTCAAAGTTTCAAGAAACTTCAACTAAATCCAAAATATGCCACCATTTATCTTTCTTTTTCCTTTTTCCAAAAAGAATAAATAAAAAAGATAAATGAATAAATAAAAATCAAAACCCTAACCCATTCATTACCATGGTTCATTCTTTACACTTAACCAAGTTTGGCATGCATCATCAAACATGATACAAGCAAGTGCACAAAATCATATCGCATATGCAATGCGCACACCCGAGTGAGAAAATCCATTTTAAAGTGAACCGATACTAGTTAATGCAAAGTAATATATCAAATATACAATTATGCATTAAATCATTAAATCAACACTTGATTTAACGATCCGGTCATGTCGCACATAACCGACTGGTATCATCAGTAACAACTTATCGAATCAACACTTGATCCGATAACCCGGCTATATCACATATAACCGATCAATGTCACATCGCGAGAATCGAATACAGTATCACATACCGTATTATTCTCGGTCCCGCACATATCTCATATGCGCTCCTATTTCGTTTCGCTTGAGCCAGGAAACCTCTGTGTAGGACTCTAAAGACTCGTCAATACGCCGGCAGCAGGTGATGATCATATCAAGCACCCACAAGCCGCAAGCGGTCTGCTAAACGTAACGGCCACCCGAGTATTGAGCGATCTGAAGATCGACGAGTAAGCCCGCTCACACTCCAGTGAATCCAACCAGTAACACTACCGTACAGTCCGGTCTGATCGTCTGATATGTCGCATATCTCGCCTAGGGGTGGTTAACGTCAGACCCCAATAGCTCGATAAGTCGTGTCGATATGAGGTCTATAACAATTCGAGAAACTACTGATAACACTTACCAGTAAATCTCAGCAACCCTGACCAGGGATTTCCTGTTATAGCCAATCGAACACAGCGCAACATCAACCCCCTATACCGGGAGAGACGAATCCCCTCCTATCGCTCATTGCCTCCATGTGACTCGGGACTGTACCCAAAAACCACCATTTTGCACGCCCTCTTGGACGTGGTAAGATGGAAATCAAAGCACAGTGGGAACCACACAAGACTCTATGACGATCTCGGGTCAACAGACTACTCTGTACCAGTGTCACCAGAGAACTGCCATCTGACGTGAGGTATAATACCATCTGGGAGTTCTCGGCGAGTCCGTCCAGTGTACCCAGTCTCTACTGAGCACACGTATATCATCTCTGATGTCAAACACCGATGGATATGGGATCATCCATCGCCCATCTGTATGGGTCGAGAAGGTACACGCTAGTCTACTCTGGCATATCGATGCCCCGTCTCGATACACCCACGACTAGGGACTTTGAAGGATGTACTTATGGACTACCATGTCCCCACTAGTATGATCCGCATCATAGTCCAGGTAGTCAAGCACACATCCTAAGGGCTTTACCAACATGTAACAGAGAGACAATCAGTATACACGTTAAGGTAAAGTTCAACCAGATAGCATACTATCATGTCGAGCAAGAAAGTCCTCCCTATATACGTCCTAGCATCCACTACAATATACATCATATGTACAGTAATGGCCTCTAGGGCATACATATAACTAACAAAAGATGGATATAACTTTGTTCTTGATAGAAATATCATGAACATTTACCTTGATAAGGTACTGGTTGCAGAAGGTACACTGTGTAATGGTATCTATGTTCTAAATCAGAATACAGTTCTCAATGTACAAAACACACGCAAGAGGAAGAGTTCAGATATGAACGAATCCTACTTGTGGCATTGTAGACTTGGTCATATCGGAGAGAAAAAAATAAGTAAGTTACATAAAGATGGACTCTTGAATACGTTCGAATTTTCATCTTATGAAACTTGTCAGTCTTGTCTCAAAGGAAAGATGACCAAATCTCCTTTCACCGGACATGGAGAAAGAGCAGCAGAGCTCTTGAGACTCATACACAGTGATGTGTGTGGTCCGATGTCTATACATGCAAGGGGTGGGTTCTCGTACTTCATCACATTCACTGACGATCTCTCTAGATTCGGATATGTGTATCTTATGAAACACAAATCTGAAGCTTTTGAGAAATTCAAAGAATTAAGAAACGAAGTGAAGAACCAGACTGGCAAAAGTATCAAGATCCTCTGGTCTGATAGGGGAGGAGAGTACTTGAGCACGGATTTCCTAAATTACTTAAAAGATAATGGAATTCTCTCTCAGCTTACTCATCCTTACACACCGCAGCACAACGGTGTATCGGAGCGGAGGAATCGTACCCTATTGGATATGGTTCGCTCCATGATGAGTAACACCGAGTTGCCTCTTTCATTCTGGGGATATGCCCTTGAAACGGCAATATATCTGTTAAATAGAGTTCCAACCAATTCCGTGCCTACCTCCCCATATGAAACATGGGAGCGTAAGAGACCATACCTTAATTTTATTAAGATATGGGGTTGTCCAGCTTATGTAAAGAAGTAGAACCCGGACAAACTCGAGGCACGGTCAGTTTTGTGTAAGTTTGTAGGATATCCTAAGCATTCGCAAGGGTATCTGTTCTACCACACTGAGAAACAGAAGGTGTTTGTTGCTCGCCACGCCGTCTTTTTGGAGAAGGAATTTCTTGCAAAAGAAATTAGTGGGAGCACAGTAGAACTGGAAGATATTCCAGAGAGACAAACTATAACTGAAGGTTTGGTGGAACCATAAAATTCAATCGTCCCAGACAAATCTCAGCCACTCCGCAGATCTAGTAGGATTTCTCATCCGCCCGAGAGATACTACGGTTTTCTCATAGACGGGGATCAAGAGGATTGCATCTTGGAAGAAGATGATCCTACTAGTTTCAGGCAGGCCATTATCAGTACGGACTCTGATAAGTGGCGGGATGCTATGCGATCTGAAATGGAGTCCATGTACACCAACAAAGTGTGGACCTTGGATATTGCTCCACCTGGGGTAAAACCTGTTGGATGCAAATGGATCTACAAAAAGGAAACTTGGTGTAGATGGGCAGGTGGAAACCTATAAGGCTAGACTCGTTGCAAAAGGTTTTCGTCAAAGACCAGGTGTGGACTATGACGAAACCTTTTCTCCAGTGGCTATGCTCAAATCCATTCGGATCCTACTTGCCATTGCTGCCTTCCTTGACTATGAAATCTGGAAAATGGACATAAAAACGGCTTTTCTAAACGGAAGTTTAGAAGAGTGCGTTTATATGGATCAGCCGGAAGGTTTCGTAGACAGTGAGAGCGGCGGGAAGGTGTGCAAGTTTCTTAAATCCATTTATGGATTAAAGCAAGCATCGCGGAGCTGGAACATCTGTTTTGATGAAACAGTCAAAGACTTTGACTTCATCAAGAACGAAGATGAGCCATGTATATATAAGAAGATTGTAGGACGAACTATCGTGTTCCTAGTCTTGTACGTGGACGACATTCTTTTGATAAGAAATGATATTCCTATGCTACAATCGGTCAAGCTATTCTTATCACAAAGGTTCTCCATAAAAGACCTAGGTGATGCCTCGTACATTCTGAGGATCAAGATCTATAGGGATAGATCTAAGAGATTATTGGGACTTTCGCAGTCCAGGAACATAGAGACCGTACTAAAGAGATTTAGTATGGAAGATTCCAAGCGCGGTAATACACCCGCATTGCACGGAATCACCCTCTCCAAGGAGATGTCTCCCAAGACTGACGAGGAGAGGGTTCGCATGAGCACTATACCTTACGCTTCGGCGGTAGGATCTATAATGTATGCGATGCTATGTACAAGACCAGATGTAGCTTACGCGCTAAGCGTGGTGAGCCAATATCAATCAGACCTAGGTGAGAACCACTGGACAACAGTGAAGAACATTCTCAAGTACCTGAGAAGGACTAAAGAGATGTTCCTGGTTTACGGTAATGGAGACCTCAGGGTCGAGTCCTTTACCGACTCAAGCTTCCAGAGTGACAAGGATGACAGCAAGTCTGTCTCGGGTTTTGTGTTTACCCTCAACGGAGGGGCGGTGTGTTGGAAGAGTTCCAAACAGGACACCGTCGCAGACTCAACGATGGAGGCTGAATACATTGCTGCAAGCGATGCCGTAAAAGAAGCGGTCTGGATGAAGAAGTTCATGCTGAACTTTAGGTAACGTCCATTGTTGACCCAATACCTTTGTATTGCGATAACAATGGGGCTATAGCTTTAGCGAAGGAACCACGGTCCCATCAGAAATCCAGGCACATCTTAAGGCGGTATCACCTGATCATGGAGATCGTAGATCGCCAGGAGATCGAGGTCCGGAGAGTGGATACGAAAGAGAACACGGCGGATCCATTTACAAAGGCCCTCCCTCAAGCACAGTTCGAGCGACTTTTTGAGATGTTGGGTATGCAGTACGCCAGCAGCTGGCTTTAGTGCAGACGTTGGGTATTCGGTACGCCAATTACTGGACTTTAGTGCAAGTGGGAGATTGTTGGATATATATGCCCTAGAGGCCAGTATTGTATATGTATACATATGGATGCTAGGGATATGTATGTACAGGACAATCTTGCTCAGTTTTATAGTATATTATTTGACTTGTCTTTATCAGGATATGTGTATTTATTTCTATTGTTATTATATCTAGCTTGCACATATTGATAAAGACTCGATACGGTAGTATACTATTATGGTTTGTCTTTATCTTAACATGGTATATGTCATACTCGTTATTACATATTGCGGTTACATGTTGATAAAGCCCGTAGGATCTTACTTGACTACCTGCGTTGTGATGGCGATCATACTTATAGGAGCAGGGTAGTCCATAAGCACATCCTTAAATGGTCCCTAGTCGCGTGAGTATCGAGACTGGGCATTGATACTCCAGAGTAGACTAGTGTATACGTTTCTAGCCCCGTCGGGGGATGGTTGGTCCCCCAGCCATTGGTCTGATGCACCCAAGATCGTATACAGGTGCTCACTGGGTGTGAGTACACTGGACAGACTCGCCGAGAACTTCCAGATGGTACTATACCTATCGTCAGATGGAAGTTCTCAGGTGACATGTGTACAGGTTAGTCTTTGGACCTGAGATCGGCATTTGTTTCGTGTGAGTTCCCACTGATCTTTGATCACTACCCTACCACGGCTCTACTGAGTCGTGCAAACAGGTTTTGGTTGGGTTCAGTCCCAAGCCACATAGAGGCAGTGAGCGATCATTGGGGATTCGTCTCTCCTGGTATTGGGAGTTGATATCATACAGTGATCGATTGGTCAGGACCATTAGACCTTGGCCAAGGCAGTTGGGATTTACTGATCGGTTGATCAGTAGTTTCCCGGATTGGTCCTGAGCCACATCGGCACGACTTATCAGGTTATTAGGGTCTGACGTTCACCACCCCCTAGACCCGGTATGCGATAGTTTTTGACGAAGAGACCGGACTGTATGGATATTGTCACGGATAGGCTCAGTAGGAGTTCGAACGAGTTTGCTCGTTGGCTTTCCTTTCGACAGGTACCTGGGTAGCCGTTATGTACAGCTAGTGACGCTGACGTTCTTGTGGTTAAACCCACTGCCAGAGTACTGTCGAGTCTTTAAAGTCCCACACAGAGGGTTTCCCAGTTTCGGGCAAAACGAGTAGAGGTCGTATGGTTTTACGACAGGGTTCGATCACATACGCGCACTTATGCGTGTTTAGTGTTCGGGCAGTTGACACTAGCGGGCTTTGGTTTAAGCCGGATCCTAGTATTTGATTTTGGATTGGTTCAGTCTCATTGTATTCTTGTTCCTCGGAACACGGATGCGGGTATGTATAAACAGTTGACAGAGGCAGAGAAAGAGACACATCATTAGAGTTTTGACTAGTGACTTGATTAAAACCTTAATGAGATGGGAAAATTGATTATTAATCTTTTATTAGAGATAATTGTGTTATGGCTAATTTGGTTTGACCATTTGACCATGTTGACCCTTGTTGACTTGGATATTTTTTTGAGCAAAAGATATTTGTGCTTAGCATTAATTGTGACATGTAATGGTCAAATCAACATCAACCATGACAATTATCTTCGTAAAATTTTTATTATTCTTTTTCCCTAATATGAGAGCTCACCCTTCATTTTATGATGACACATTCTCTCTCATGGTTGCTCTCTCTTCTTCCTCTCAAGCCCTAGTGTTTTATGAGTTGAAAATCAAGGGCCATTGAGACCAAGCCACCAAAACCACTCTCTACTCACTCTAGATCACTTAGTCTAGCAACCTAAGTGTTCTAGTTACCTCAAGTTAGAGGTTAAGCTCAAGATTGGAACTCTCGGGTGGATTATCATTGACCCAAAGAGGCCGGAGTTTAAGCACGATCCATACTTCCATCGAGGAATTTAAGAAGAGGATCAAAGACCCGAAATACTCGTTTTCTTTAGGTATACTTCTATCATAGTAGATAGAACCCTTACAAGCTAGCTAGGTTTATAGTTAAGATCCGGTTTTGGTTTATTCTAACGCCAAGTTTTTGATCGTATTAAAATTTTTGTTCCGCATTTGGCCACGGGAGTTGGCCGGGGCGCTAGTGTAACCCTTCAGAAACTTGTGAGTTTTTTTCAAGACGGATCATTTTCGATAAGAAGATCGTTGATCAAGCTCGGTCCATACACCGAGAAACAAAGCTTAGATCTTTCACTTGAGTATGAACACGCCACAAAAGTTGTAGCAAACTTGCCCTTTAGTATAGCTTGTTTTTCTTTTATCAATTGCTACTTGATGGATATGATCTTGATTGTTAATAGTTTTCCGTGTATAGTTAGAAATATTTGTTCCATATTCCGCCCTGATTCATAAACACCATGAACTTACACTATTCAGATCAACCTTCCATCAATTTCTTCCACGAGCGACATTTACCATCTTGATCTTCATTAAGTTATATATGGGCAGTCAATTTTCATATAATCCGCATGTGCACCATCTCTGTAAAAAAATTTCTTACAGCGTCGTGTATACTCCATGCTCTCTTTACAAATACAGGTCTTTCAGATTTTCTGCCAATTTTACAATATATACATGTCCATATTTATATACAGCCTTTTCCGTAAATTACAATATACACAGGCATATTGATGCAACAACCATAATGCCTTTATTCACAACATTTGGCACATTTGAGTATAATGGGCACAAGGATCATATATAATATCATACAAAGAGATCATCATAGACATTGCAATTTTATCAGTTATATCACCCAAACCGATAGCCTCAGAAGCTGCTGTAACCCTCAATTGATCGAAAGAACTGTATCAAACTGCCATAAACATCTTCCTTCGCTTTTACGCTCATGATGAAATCAATGTGTCCGTATTGATCCAGGTACAACAACTCAGGCTTAGATCTCAACCTTGTGATCGTCCTTTTAACATCGGTCACATCGGCAAGAGCATCGGTGCCTCCATAAGCCATCCACAATGGAAGAGACTCAGGGATGTCTTGAAGTTCGAAGGCTGGGGGTCGGGGACGTCCATATCGTTTCATATTTCCAAATAAACCATAGTCATATTTTGCGAAGGTGCCCTGCCGAATCACTGAAGCAATGTATTGGCAAGATTAAGCATAGTTTTGGTATATGTGGTAATAAAATGCAATAAGAGATTTTTATTACAATTGTTGTCTACTAAGAAAGGATAAAAAGGGGGGAGATGGGGGTTTTCGTTCGAAAGAAGATTCAAATCAGTGTGTCTTACATTCGCGGGCTAAGTTTTGAACACGAGAAATATAGTAATCACGGAAGTTGTACAGCTAGGAAATTGTGACAATTACAAGGTCACAAGCTCAACCGATTTTTTTTCCAAGATCTTTCTTCTTCTTCAAGGCTTTTTCTTTTAAGACTTTAGAGGCTACAAACTGGTTCTTAGAATCATGGCAAACCCCTCTCTAATTCCAATATAAGAGTCTCAGCATAAGGTTGACGGAAAGTTCAAATGGCAAAACTTTGTCAAGTCTTTCACGGAGCCTTTTTTTTTGGCTCACTATAAGAACAGTAACTGCTAGTTGTTGTAGATATGCAGGCGCCTGATGATAAGAAGGTTGAGGCGAAAGGATGATCCAAGCTAGCAGCTATCAATGGAAAAATGTTCTTGCTGGACTTCTTCCCAAACTCTTCCTTGGTCTCTTTTCTGTTCCTTTACCCCTTCTTTTTGTACTTTTTCCTTTCTTCAATGTCTAGGTAATGTAAATGGCTTGGTTATGTATTTTGCTACAGTAATTTTCCTTAATGAAATCATGAGACAGGCTTGATGTGAGCCCCTCCTTTTTCCTTTAAAAAAGGTCTTTCTCGAAGCCTTGTGCTCCATAACCGACCCCATTTTGTTGGAAAGAGATGATGATTGCTGATGGGATATGGGATCGCAAGTACAAGGCATACAACCAATACAAGTAAAGAGGAGTTTCTAGCTTATTTATTTAGGGGAAAAAGTCTAGGAAAGTCGCAGCTTATAAGCTCATTTTTTGACAATTAAATTTTTACTCAAGGTGATCATATGGTATGATGGTAAAAAAGGGTTTCAAACGAGCAAAGAATATAGGATAGGATGTGCTGAAGGCTGCATGTCCATCATTGAATTTAAATCAAAATAAGCTAAGAACTAGGCAGCATTCTTGTATGCGTATGTATCATACCTCTGATTGAGACAACCAGGGGGAAAAAACGAAAATTGGAGGAGGGAATCTTCTAAAATATTACCAAATTTACTAATAAGTCATATAGTAAGTTATTGGATTAAGATTTTATGGTTTAGTGTCATGAGCTTTGCTAGAAAATTATTAAACAAAGTACGGCAAGTTCAGTTTCATGAAACAAGCGACAAATTAAGAAGATCAAAACTTAACGAAAATTAAAAGGATGGGTTGTACTTGTCAGGTAAATGCACTACTCAAGAATCGATCATAGAAAGTTTGAGGCGTACTTTGAAAAAGATGGTTCAGATTTTTCGTTGATGATGGATGAGGTTCATACTCCAGATAGTATTCTACTCGAGACTTGTTGAAACAACAATTTTCCCCTGCAGATAAATGAGGGCACAATGACACTTACTCACTTCTCATTAAAGCACTAAATTTCGATAAACATACTACATTTAAATGATGACAGCAACATAAAAAGATGCAGTGATGATATAGGGATGATAAATAATTGTACAGCAATAATAAACAGCCAAAGCTGCATGTGAGTTGACCTAATATGGAATGTGTCCGTAGAGTCAAAGTTTAAGATGAAGGTCTACAGCAGAGTTTTAAACAAGAACATGAAGAGTACACACATATACATACACAACACAGCATAAATCTAACAAAGTTCAAAAATTGATGGTAAAAAGCAATGTATAAACTGAGGCAGCTGCAAGGCCTTGCTCTTGTTAATGTGTGTTTGCAAGTTGCAAACTTACAGTTGGTTTATATATTGTAATGCTTTGTAAGCATTTAATATATGAAGGTTGTATCATTTAACTCAAGTATTCCCAGTATTGGCTATTTTACATTTAGTTCTCTTTCTTACGGAATTTTACAGAAGCTGCTGGCTGTGGAGTTATATGCAAAAGTTTGATATTAAGTAGTTTGATAAACTCCTTATAAGTAGTTTTCTGCACAACTTTAGGGCAAATGATCAAGTGAAGATCTGAGATAGATGAACCTGTTATGGAAGCCAACATGTTATTACAATCCATATGCCCATTGCATAGAGAATCCAGTACCTGAACACCAATGTCACTGCATATGATAATGGTGATTCATTAGTTAATTTTCTATGGGAAGAACTACTTAAACCAAACGAAAAATCAAACCTTCGGAAATTAAGCTGATGAATGCCCATAGTTATAAGCATCTGCCAAGAATGCAGAAACATTTTCAAAGTTGCACGGTCAAAATTTCCTTCAAATTATTTAAACATGTTTTAGCACATACCTTATCAAGATGCATATTTACTGCTCTAAGCACAAAACGTGAACTAATATGATCTAGATAAGATATGGGGCAGAGTAACGCAGCAGCTTCAATCATTTTCACTGTGTCAGGCATGGTGAAAGCAGCTAAAGCCATTATCGTTCCCTGCCATGAGAAGAATATGGATACAACTAAAGATAAAGTATAAATGAAATGCAAAGCATCTGCCTCTTCCATGACCCCCACCCCACAACAATAAAGGGCTCAAGTTTGTATCACTATACCTGTGAATGGCCAACATAAAAGATTTTAGAATATGTTTTTCCATATACATAGCTTATCATATCTGCCAAGTCATTCTGAGCCAATTCTTCCCAGCTCCAATCCCAAAATTCCTGCAGAACAAGTGTCCCAGATGTTGTAAATCTGAGTTCTGAATTTACACTAAAATGCTCTTAAAATCAATATTTTTCACTAACTATCTTAAGTTCTTTTTTTTTGTTTTTTTACAATAAACCCCTTTAACTTTGGCTTTCAGTAAGTTTTTCACTAAAAACTCTTTAACTAGCAGTTTAGGGGAGCTCACTGTAATTTTTAGAAAAAAACTTTAGGGCGGTTTAGTGAAAAATACTTATAGCTTAGGGTAGTCTGGTGTAATTTAGTTTAAACAATCAATATAAGGTGAAATATATACTCTTGCATGCACAGATAATGTGATGTGGCCATGACTCCAATGTGTGCCGCGTACATTCCCAACCCAAACATCAAAACCATGATCTGCCAGGATGAACCCGAGTGACTCCTCAGGAGAGTTTACAAACCATGTATCACCTCCCTGCCAAGTTTGAACATCAAAAACTAATGGAGATGACCTGGAGAACATAATTAGATTCTGAATTTAAGAGTTTTTTTTCTAATTATAATGATGGCACTTAAAGTTTTCTTACTACTAATGATTCATGTTATGAATTTCTAGCAAATGGCTGGCAGAGCATGTTCTGGTAGTGATTAGAGTACATAGCAGCGCAATTAACTCTGCCCCAATCGCATAATTATGTTGCACAAGTTCATTATCAGGGTGACTAGCCCATATCGAATTCGTAACTAATTTGTATCCTAAACAGATCCATTCAGATTTGTCAGCATAGTTGTTACTCTTTCTGACACATCTTGAAATTTATATCGTATTCTAAATGCATATGACATGCACAAATAACTGAGACACTAACAATCTATTGTTATTTGTTATGAAACTTTTCTCACTTCATAATTCAAATTCGCTAAAATTTGACCTATAATATGTACTAGGATTATGCATGAGCAATGCATGTGGCATACGTTGATGTCATGGTCAAAGATTTGAGAAGATTTTATAAGAATTGCAGTTAGCGATATAGATTTTAAAGATTTTTATTATACAAGTTCAAAGATTTGATAATGTATGAAACTTGGTTATGTTTTTGTTATAAATATTTTTCTCAAAATTATGCGAAATTTTCTTGCCAGGAAAATCAAACTGGCAATTTCAGTTTGAAGACCCCCACTCTTTTGTATCAATAGTTAAGATATATTTAAACAATAAGATATTATCTAAATCCATACTACTTAGTCACACAATATAAATTTTATGTTTTATCTACAAGTTTTTTAGCATGTGTTAGCATCCTTTCAATCTTCTTTATATCACAAAATGAATAAGAGAGGTTAACATGCATATTTCTTTACATTAAATAGTTTGCTGGTCCAACCATAAGAACTTCCATTATTCTGTATATTCTCCTGATTTTCGGAGATTCCTCTTCTTTCTCTAGTTCCAAGCCAATCTAGCTAACCGAGAAATCATAAATGTTTCACACAATAATAGTGTATTTCCCAATTTCTATCCAGATCAAGCTTAACATGTTTGATGAATCATAATATTTCACTTATGATTTGCCGATACTTTCAACAAAATGCATAAGTGTTCAACACATATTCATAATGTCGATTGCCCATTTCATACGCGAACACTAAAACTACTAAAGGGTCTTCTTGCACACTGAGATTCAAAGTCTACATCGCCACAAGATATCACATTATGTTGATCTCTTTAGCCATTAAAAGGTCAAGTTATACTAGAATCTAAAATTCCAATTATACATCATATATATATCAACCAACTTGTATCCACTATCATATTTCATCATTTACCAAAGAATATTCGACACTTTGTTTCTAGCAACAAAAATCAATGTTCCACTTTTTAAAATCCCTAATAATAAAGGCAAATATGGCAAGCCAGCTTGGATGCCAACTAGGCATGTGTGGGACACATCTTTGCCACAAGAACCAGGTTAGAGGCAGGAATCAATTGAAGGGGAGCAAGTTCAAAACTAGAATGAGACGTAAAGATTCATTTAACAAAATAAATCTAAATAAAAATTATACTAAAATCAACTTTTTAGCCTAATAAATGAGGCTGTGACTTTGAAACTAATCAGCAACCCTTTTATGATAAAGTACTTCACCATTAATATTGAATTACGAAAGGTATAAACAAAGATTAACTAAATATAGCACACCTTATGTGACTGAAAAGGAAGGTAATTTGTTGTATAAATATCAAGATTCTAATAATTTCATGCGTATAATATCATATTGGATACATAAAGAATAACAAAGTTCTCTTCAATCCAATACAGGTGAAGACAATAATATCATGGTCTCATAGGATGAATAAAAAAATTATGGATATTGGTTTTGGAATAAATTTGAAGTCTTCTTGTTTTTTAAGTTTATCAAATACACTCAGAATTGAAATAAAAAGTAGATAGGTTGTATTAAAATATATTATTTAAGTTTTATCTGTGTCAAAAATTGCGGCCGATATCCGATATATATAACCGATATATCGGTTTTGGAGAAGAAAAGATACGATTTTTCAAAACTATAACATTTTGCGATTTTTAGAAAATATCGGCTTATATATCTAAATATCGGTTGATATATCGAAAATATCATATCTGCTGCTGATATATTGCGATATTTTCTCATAAAACCTGTTTTTGGTTTATTTGGGTCTTAAGTAGTATTCTAACAGGTTCGATCCGTCTTGGAGTAATTTGCACACATTAAAATAAAGAAAAAATGATATAATAAAGCAAGATCCCGTTTTCTTTATATTTCTATTTCTCTTTTTCAAAATCCACGAACTCTAGATCTGTCGATGTTGTATATTGGAAGCTCAACGGCCGACTTCTTTTTAAATCAACGTACCCTAAATAGACCGTCAAGATACTTCTCTTGGCACCTTTCCTTTTTTTTTACTAAGCCTGAGTATTATATGAAATTGATTGTGCCTCTTTTCCTCCTTCCAATCTTCGCTTTTTCTTTTTGGATATGAGTATTTTTGAAACTGACTTCCAAACTCATGGTCAATTACAATCCTCAATTTTTTCCTTTAAATTTTGGTTATGTTAAAAAATTAAATTATGTTGGATTTAATGGGTAATCGTTACTTTTATTTGTAGAACATAAATATCATCCGAAACTGCAAGTAAGACAAATAAAAAGAGTATCAATCCGTGTTGGGAATATAGAGAGAGGGTAAATCCTAAAGAGACATCAAAAGTTTTATGCGCTTTTCGTTAAAAAGGTGCTTAATGGAGGAATAAGTCGATTTAAGAAAGTCAACGCTTTATGCTAAATTATATTTATGATATTTATAATATAAAATTTTGTTGTCCGATATTTAGAATATATCACATGATATATCACGATATCCATTGTCCGATATGAAAATTTTCGGACCGATACAATACCAATATCCGCTATTTAGAACATTGAGTTTTATAGAAACTGCTAAGTTAATCAAACATCATAATGATGAGAAATAAGAAAAACAATGTCGGAATATATTGTTTAGAATTGGTAGTTATTAATTAAGAAAGTTGATAACAATAAAGATAGAAAAATTATTTAGTATACCGGTGCAATGCTTCGAATATACGAGAGATAAGATATGAAACTTTTTAGGCACTTTTGGATCAGCTTGGTGGGGTCCTTGGTTCTATTTTTTTTATTTCTTCTTTTCATGATTGGACGCATATGGCCCACAGACAAAAGAATTTTTCATAACGATAGAAAATGATACCTAAAATTTATTGGTTATTAATTTGGAAAAGATGAAATGATTGTTATTAATAATACAAAAGGATTTCAAAATTGGCGTTTAGTAATTGAAACAATAGAATGAATAGATAGATTTGCATATCTTTGCCAGCTAATTTGGTAGATGGTTAGATAGCTCCTAAAAATTATGCAAAAGGGTTAAACATAGCTCCTAAAATTTATGTGATGGATAAAAGTATCATAGGTTTTTTTCCAAAATAAGATAGTGTGACCGTCTCTGCAAGGATACTCTGCCTCCATCTCTTTGACTTACACAATCTAAGAAACGCAAAGCGAAAAAACTTCTTTTGGGGGAGTACCAAGCAAAACATTCACATATATTAAAAATATTGCTAAATGTTTATTAACTCATTAATATAGTTATACTTATCTTTTTTATTTTTACAATATATATATACAATTGTAAACATTTAAATTCAACGAAGCTATATATTTTTAATTTACATTTAAAAAAAATAAATGATGGCTTAATAAATAATTCATTTAGTCGGGTCAAAACTATATATACCGACTTGAATTACGATATTGTTTAAGCATCTGACACAGGGACTCGAAAAATTTTATAAAGTTAAATGTGGTAGAAGAGGCTTGAACTCCTTTAATCCCAAAATACCATGCCTCTACCACTTCAGTAACTTCAAATTTAGGGATTATACATTCAATTTTATCTTTATAGTATATTATACCAGAATCAAAAGTCTAAAATATATGGTATTTGTCAAGGTCCTTCGGCCCTGCCTCCAATTGTAATTGTATCCAAGTGTGACCTACTCTCCAAATTGATTACCACCCAAACAATCAACAATTCCTCAACAAGAGATCCTAATTACGGTTAAGAAATCTTTGTAGAAATGTGAATATCTAAAGATTGTTTATATAAAGGCATAGTCAACAGTTAACTATATGTGCAAGCTAGAGCTCTACAGCACTCAAACCCAATTAATTTATGAGAATAATGGAAGAAAGAAGCCACAGGATGGGATTTTCTCCCGTGGCGTCGAAAAAATATACCCTCCCTCATTTTTTCCGATGATCGGCACCCCATCATCTTCATTGTTATCATCTAAGATGTGGGTACCCCAAATTTCACGTGATTCCTCAACTTTTCACCGTTGATTTTGTTGGTTCAAAATTAACAGTTTACCGACAACAGAATTTTTTACATTGCTAAATCAACATTGAAAAAGTTGTAGAATCACATGAAATTTGGTGTACCCACATCTTAGATGATAACGATGAAGACGATGGGTGCCGATCGTTGAAAAATTGAGGGTATATTTTTTTGACGCCATAGAAGGAAATTCCCTCCTATGGCCTCTTTCCTCCATTATACTCTTAATTTATTTCTTGGGCTCATTAAAAACATGCATGGCTTCAGAATCAAAGGATAAATGTGTTTCTTCTATCTTACATGTGCAGACTATTAGATTATAAAATATATTGATGAAAACGGATATCAGGATATGTGGCTGTTTTGAACGGATTTAGTTCTAATTTGATGTGTTATGATTCTATGAGCTTATAATTTACATTGTTATGACTATTAGTCATCACTTAGTTTCATTAACAGTTGTATAGATTGAGATGATTAGAATCATAATAAAAAATAATAGACTTGACAAGACCCGCAGCTGGATCCACTTCCCTACCTACGGTTATGTGTGAGCGAATTACGAGTTGCAATACCCACCACTAAATTAAACTTCAATGTTGTTGTAAGGATTGCAAGAAATACAATCTATACTCCATAGGTATACGCAATTGAGCGGCTTTTGTTTGGTTGGAACCGAGATTTTTTGCTTTATATTGACTAGACGCTTGCAGACTGAAAGCCGGGAACGAGTGCTCTTGAGCAATTGAATTTGAATTATCTTAAACTCCCTCGAAAAAGAAAACATCATGTTCAATGCCCAAACACCATCAACACATCCCCAAATTTTCTCTACACTAATCAACAATAGCTAAGGAAAACACCTGAAAGAGTCCATGTTGAAGAAAGACAGGAGGCCGGAACCGCCCCTTCGCCGCGTCCTCCCCGCTCCCAACCCTCTGAAGACTCAAAAGGAATCCATCCTTCGTTTGAACCTGAAATAAAACAACCAAAAATTTCAAATCACATAAAAGGATATGACATAAATGCAAAAAAAAAAAAAAACTTTAATCTTTGCATACGGTATGCTCGCTGCAGGGGTATCCCAAGGGCTGAATCATTCGAGCGCAAAGGCCGCCATCAGAAGACGGAGCTTTGAGCCGAGCCGAGCTCGATTCGGCTGAACCTCCGGTGAGGATAAGGGAGAGGAGAAGGGAGAGGCGGGCTGAGATCGCCGTCGGTTTCATTTGGTTGAGATCGCCGGCGGAGGACGAGACCGCGGGCGCGAGTGAGCGGTTGGGGTTTTCGGCTTTGAGTTCCAATTTGATGGCAAAAGGTGAGGAAAAGAATTTTGGCTAAATTGCAGGAAACCCCCCTTTAAAATGCTAGACCAGACAAGATTAGCAGAAAACCCCCATTTGGATTAAAAAGGCTCTAAATTAAATCATATTTCTCGATTTTTTTTAAAACCCTGTTTCTATCGAGATTAATTATACCTCTACTTTATAACTAGAACACAAAGTATTTAAGTGCCGATTTCAATTCAAGAAAAAAATGATTAAAAGGAAAATTACTTTAATGCTAGGATGTCGACCTCATCTCTCAAATTCCAAAATAAAAAATTATTCAATAGTTTAGTTACAAATCTTTTTCTGAAAGTATAGCGCCCACTGTCAATAGGTAGTTACAAACTCTTATTCAACGAAAATTATAATCACATAAATCATAATCTAAATAGTCGAAAGGAGCTGGCTGAAAAGCATTTGGGAAGAAAAATAAAAAATTAGTGATATTAAAGTTTGGCTATAAGGGGCATGCAGGGTCCCGCATGCTCATGGGTGTGGGCACTGGTGGGATGGGCACACTACAGGCCCCGAATCCTCTTAAAGTTTTTGTTTTTTGGAATAATTGTCTATAACATGATGCAAGACATGATTTAAACTCAGACGTATTGCTCAACTGCAAAAAGCCTTGCAGAGTTTTGATTCAAATGGCAGCATTTCGTAGGTTTTATTCTTTTTGGGGGTTGGGTGTTGCTGCAATCTAAGAACCCGATCCAATAAAAAGATGGAATTGGGCTGGACCGCATGGCCCATATAGCCGGTGACTTCGTCAGAGGCATCCGCCGGTAACTCTGCCTCGTGGCGACCTGCTATAGCCGGTGGGATTCTAACTTCGTGTGGCGATTAGTGATAGGGCACACTCATTTATTCTCTCCCCTCTCTCTCTCTCTCCCCTCTCCTTCTCTCTCTAGGTCGTCGGCGATCGCCGAAACCCTAAGGTATCAAAACAATCAATTTTTTATAAAATAATTTTGTTTCTAATTATCTTAAAGATCTAATGCCTACTCGTAAATCGTATCGATTCGATGCGATGGGCTTCGGACAACAATTCGAGATTTAAGATTTGTTTTAATGAAATTTGATATTTTTGTCGTAGGTTTGAATCGGAATGGCTGCTGGAAGAAGGATCAACCAGCTCCTTAGGAAAAGATTCAATTTCCAGCCTTCAGTGAGTTCTTCACACATTTTCTTCGATTTGAGCTGCTTTAAATGATTGATTAAAAGCAGATCGCAGTTTATTG
This sequence comes from Agapanthus africanus, assembly GCA_030015575.1. Classification (NCBI taxonomy): domain Eukaryota; kingdom Viridiplantae; phylum Streptophyta; class Magnoliopsida; order Asparagales; family Amaryllidaceae; genus Agapanthus; species Agapanthus africanus. The sequence goes on from CM057342.1 coordinate 279,782,531, forward strand.
TCCACTTTAGGTTAGATTTGATATTTTATGGAATATATGAAGAAAGAAATTTTAGTAATCTGTGCACTGCATCGAGTTAAGTTGAAATTTCAGCAACACTCGACAAATTCTAAGATTGTACAAATGGATATGGCTGGTGGCTACACAATGAAGTGTTCATGCGACTTAGTGCTAGATGTATTTTGTTGTGCTTTTGTTAATGTTTCTATTTATGGATGCATGATTTAGCAAAAACTCTTTTATAAATGTGATTAGGTGAAGTGATATATGGTTAATACATGCCTACATGGTGTTCCGTTTTTAAATAATGTTTACACATTTATATTTATCACAACTAGGCTATATAAGCTTATTTTAAGGCCTCAAGAAATATGTGAAAAACAACCATCTGCCATGATTAGTACTGTTTGGGATTCTAAGGTTTTCATATTGATTTCTTTAATCTTTCCTCGTTTCCATATCCACAAAAAGTCCACTTCATCTTTTTGTTATCACCTTTTATTGTATATATGACCTTTTTAGAGGTGGGAATTATATGATTAAATCATGAGAAATTCTTCTTGGGTGTAAAACTTCATTTGGTTGTATGGTTGGTACTTCACAGGTGGTGCAAATATAGGGTGGGCTATGCTATGGAGAGCCATAAATATGTTAAAGAGTATATACTTTAATGAGTTTCGGTTCATTGAAAATTTGGGCCTTTGATAGTGTATTTGCATAATAATTTACATCATAGTTAAAAAATTTGTGCTAAACGATCATAAAATATAATGGCAGTGAACATTGTAGATCATAGAATCTAGTTGGCCATAGAATCTAACATCCAAGAAATGGAAGTGCCTATCCGGACCATTTCATGTTCTAGAAATACACATTGCTCCTCAGGACTGTTTGGATACAAATAAGGTGGAGCGCAATTTTTTGGTTTCAAGTAGGAGACATATAAGAGAGAGTAGAAATTCTTATGTATATATTTAATTGATTAATATTATGGTGATCATATGCAACCTAAAGAACTTCTGGCAGTTGTAAATGTAGATGGATCTAGAAAACAAGATGAGATGTCCTCTTATTGATGCCTTTTAGCATACTTCTTATGAAGAAAGTGAAACCTCTAATTTAACCTAAGGAACGGATATTTAAAGATATGGAAAGTGTATGCATGCTTGGTTGCTTAGCTGAAAAGAATTTATGCATATTCAGAAAATGGGATCGAAGTTGCATCGTAGAGGAAACCAGTGATACATATTGTGAGTATGCAGAGAAGAATGTTCCTAGTGTACATATTCTGCGACTCCATGGAATTAAGGAATGTGAGAACTGAGCATCCATATGATTAATTTAAGAATGTTGACTTGCAAGCTATAATTTTCACAGAACATCCATAACTTATGCATGATAACAGTGTTGTTTTATGCAAATATTTTGGTTATTGTTTAAGGTGGAGGCAATTGTGTAAGAGAAAATTTTGGAAGGTAATTTTAGTTCTTAGTATTAAGGCTATAAAGAATGCAGAAAGGAACAAGATTTAGGTGATACGCAGATTTATGATGCAACCACTGTCTTGCCTAACAAGTAATTTAACCACTGTCTTATTTTATGGCGTATGCAGTCTGGCAAAGAACTGTGAAACATAACATAAAACTGAAGCTTTTATTTATTTTGGTAATTTGAACTTTAAGATTTTCTGCCTGGACAGATAAATTTAAAAATGAGTTATCTATTTTTATAACAGGATTATGAGGGTTGTGTGTATTTATACATTAATTCAAGCTTTTAGCGCCACAGAGTTATTTAGCCATATGCGCAGAGGAAATAACTAAAGAATTTTATTTGAAGAAATAATGCAAACTATTCCCCTGAAAAGATTCTGTTGAACAGTTAACCAACTTTTCAGGAAAAAGATAAAAGTACATTTAATTAACGAGCCACTGCCAAGGGCTTTCTTACTTTAATACATGAATGACTCCTTGGCCCTTCATAGTTCAAGATATGCATAAAAGGAATACATGGAAGTAGAGATTGGATATCAAAAAACATGGCATGGTTTTCATTTAATATGCTGACTTATATTTTCTAAAAAATGGATATAGCTGAAATGTAAAGATTGTGACTTATTCAAGCATTGTGGTCTTAAACTGTGAGAAGTTTGGAGGTGTTTAGAACTTTAGATTCGTCTGTTACCATATCACATTGTTTTCAGCAGAAATATCACTTTTTTATATAATAAAAATCTGTTGTTTTCTTTGAAATGCAGGCGTCATTAATCTCAAAGCAAGATCAAGAGGCCAATGGATCTGCTGGTATGAAGTCTCTAAGAGCATTGACACTCCTTGGAGCTGGTCTTTCTGGAGTTTTAAGCTTCACCACCATAGCATCTGCTGATGAAGCAGAGCATGGTCTAGCATGCCCCAGCTATCCTTGGCCTCACAAAGGCATTCTTAGCTCCTATGATCATGCATCGTGAGCACACCACTGCCATCGTCTCAAATCAATTTTTTTCTTCCTTTTGCCAGATTATCAATTGTTATCCTAGATATGACAATCTTTAAAATTTAGAATGGTATGTTTTTCACTTAGAAACACGTTCTTACTCTATTTAATGTACTTATTTATATTAACACATAAAATTATCTGATATTTGCAACTAGTCCGCTATAAGATTTCAGATGTAGGATCATCTATCTTTTGATATATAAATAAGAGGAGCTTGCTTTCAAAATAGTTTCAGATATAACCGCATTTTATGTATTCTAAAGGCAGTGGCACTTTTAAGAAAACATCATGATCTACTAAGTACCACAACCTTCCAGTAGAAAGTTTTAACTGGACGACTATACGTATATGCTTTCATATATCCAGCACCATTACCCTTTTTTAGAATTTTAAACTTGCATGCAGCTTAAAGTTTATGACATACCCGTAACTTATGGGAACAGGATTCGACGCGGCCACCAAGTTTACCAACAAGTTTGTGCATCTTGCCATTCAATGTCTCTGATCTCCTATCGAGATCTTGTTGGTGTGGCCTACACTGAAGAAGAGACAAAGGCTATGGCAGCTGAAATCGAGGTGGTTGATGGCCCTAACGATGAAGGAGAGATGTTTACTCGTCCTGGTAAGTTAAGTGATCGGTTCCCTCAGCCATATTCAAATGAACAAGCTGCAAGGTTTGCTAATGGTGGGGCTTATCCTCCAGATTTAAGCTTAATAACCAAGGTATTAGTAGTTACAGTAATAATGAATTTTCTTTTGTCTGGTGTGTTTCAATGCATAGTATAACCTTTTCCCTTTTCCTTTGTTCTTTGATAGGCGCGGCATAATGGACAGAACTATGTATTTTCTCTTCTCACTGGCTATCGTGGTCCTCCTGCTGGCGTTTCAGTAATATTTTACCTCATTTAAAAATATAATTATATTATGTCTACCTCTGTAAACTTCAATCTGTTGCCTTTTTACTATATATTGCCAGCTGCTATAAGCCTTTTACTATCAAACAAGAATGATAAAAAAACATCAAGTGCAAAAGAATTTTGTTTCAACAGAACAACACTAAACAGGGACATTTTGCTTGATTCACTTATTGACCTTTCTGAAGGTTCCATCATTGCATGTAGTTCTCGTATCATCTCATTTTTGTTCACATTATCATACACTTATATTATTGGCTGTTAATGATTGTTTGTCTCCACAACACTCTTTATTTTCGCTGTTGTTTTATTAGTGATTCGTTAATGCAGCACGAGAGATTCCTCCTCTAGAATATGTTAATTAAATAAACAGATGTAAAAACACTTTGTCCTTAACACTTTGTCCTTTCAATATTCCAGGGACAAATTTGGTGTCGAGTTTTGTTAAATTGTTATTATGCTGGATGTAGACTTCAAATTACTACATGTCCTAAATAAAATGTAGAAGCAGTATAATTCAACTCTCAATATATTTACATGCGTTCTGCTGAGTGCTGTGGCATCAGTGCTTTTACTGCCTGTTAGCATGATCTATTTTGTTGTATGCTCCTTGTCCATTTATCTCCATCAGTTCTTTCTGGTTTTTCCTTCATTGTTTCAAGGGTTTTTGTTTCAAGGGTAAATTGTAGAACCCCCTTGGTTTTCCTTGAAAAGCAGATTAGCCCCTTATAAACATTCTTTTATTTACTTCAAAAAAAAAAAAACTATCACTTAATTGTCTATCAGCTTAGATATTTATTCTTTCATGTTCTTCAAAGTGCTCATCAACTAATGTCTTCTACTTTCTAGTGATAATGCTTTATTTTTACTCTACTAACTTTTTTGAGTTATTTTCTAAATGTAGATTCGAGAGGGGCTTCACTACAATCCATACTTTCCTGGTGGTGCAATAGCTATGCCAAAAATGCTTATTGATGGCGCCGTGGAGTATGAAGATGGCACGCCTGCTACTGAAGCTCAGGTACTCTTACATCGAAGTTTACTTCTTCATCACCATTATGATCTCAGTCATCATTAGTTAAAGACCTTTCCATGAAAATGGGACTCTCTGTTTGAGATAAGGTATAATCTTTTCTATCGTCTAATCATCAACTATAAATTAATTGAGTAGACATATATAATCCATTGGTATTAAATTAATATGATTCTACTGTAGGGATGGAGGGTTGGACCATGCCTTACAACAACTTTAATTCTTAATATTATTTTGTACATAAAGTCTATTTATTCATCTTGGCAGCACTTTACCCATTAAATAAACGAAAGTACCTGAGTGGGGGTTTAGGTAATAAATTTGGTTGAATATGGGATATGAATATAAAAACCGATTATTAATTGGGTTGGATTAGGGTACATAATTGGTTCGGATCAAAAGTGGCCTATTTTGCATGTGCTATGGTTGATAAGTTTGTTCCATTGTTAATATAGATGGGGAAGGATGTCGTCTCGTTTTTATCGTGGGCGGCCGAGCCTGAGATGGAAGAGCGCAAACTCGTAAGTCGTGAACCTTGCAACTAGCCAATATTAAAATTTCAATTTAGATTGCTAAAGAGTACAATGCTTTTTATTTGTATTTGTCTCAGATGGGATTCAAATGGATTTTTGTACTGTCACTAGCTCTTCTCCAAGCCGGTTACTACCGTCGCATGAGGTGGTCTGTTCTCAAATCACGCAAGCTTATTGTCGATGCCGTTAACTGATCAAATCTCCTATCTCTGTAGCCTCGAAAACTTTTTATTTTGTTTTATGTCAAAGAGATGACAATAATGAGTTTGGACTATGTACATTGATATGATGAGATATGGACCTTCATCTCAATTTTCTTTCATTTCTTTTTTATTGGGTTTTTAATTTTGGGCAGGCATTAATCTGTGGTTAGCCTGAATACTCTTCGAGTATGATTTTGGATAAATTAGGGCTAATCTTTGCCTCCACAGTCTTTGCTTTGTTGTTGTGTGATAAAATTCTTTCAACAGATGCATGTTCCTAGCTGTAGGCGGCGCTCGAGAACAATATTAGCTGCATAGACAAATCTGTAATGTGTGCTTTTTACCTTCATGATGATTATTATGAATGTGATAGCTTGCAGTCTCATTGTTGTTTCAAAATATGATTGAAATTACTATTTCAAGTAGAAAAGTTTCCGGTAGAAATTAAGTTTGAATGTATCATGTGCTTCAAAAATCTGTAAAGTTTCACCTTCGGGCACTGCTTTTTGTTACACTACTTTCCTAAGCTCTCCTCAAATCCATCTTTCTCACGTTGATGCATTTAAATTAAATTAAGCAAATAAATTTATATTCAAAGAGCTTACTTTCCCTGGCTAGCTCCTTAAGGCCAGTTTCCAATGAAGCGAGGGACAAACAAGGTGGCCTGTGTGTGGGGTCCATTAGGGCGGATGGGATCCCCCACCCGTTTGTCTCTCGCTCCGTGGGAGACGGACTCGCATGGCCTTGGGGAGCTCTCCAAAGCCATTATTATCATATTCAAATATATATCATGTATCCCTTCAAACAAAGAAATGATATATAAAGATAATTACATAAGGAAAGTTTAGACATGGAAATACAAAACATTGGAAACCTCTCTGCCAGATTTATAATTCTATTTCAAAGTCTTTGTAAAGGCAGTTATTCAAACATTTAATTCTCTCCTTTTTTTTTGGTTCTGTACATCCCAATATGAAACAAATTATAATTTGATTATAACATTTTATGTCTTCTTCTTTTGGATTGAAATCTAGGAAAATTTAGAGACATTTTTTACCGATATATATTTAATCAGATTAATAGGGTTAGAATTCTCTTAACTTAGACCTTTGTTTTTGCTAAAAATCGAACTCTCATAACTCATAAGCGTCCATATAAATTAATAGATGCTTTATTTCAAAATTCTCATAATTATCCAGAAAATGAAACTGAAATGCAATTTAATTGGGTTATATGCAACTTACTTTGTTCGGCTGCGCTGTCATCAAATTTTGTTTTTTGTAATTTTTGTTGTATTTCAAAGTTATCAAATTGTGATACGTTTCGTGTTTCATTTTTTTATTTATCGTATCATGTTTCGTATCATAAGAAACAAATTTTCCTGATACAATAACGAAGTAATTATATATAGAACCAATTATAATTTTAAAAACAATCAAATTAACAATATATAGTCACACACAAGCTTGTTCGCTCTAAAATTAGATATGCACTACAAAAATAATTAGCGCGATGTTGTCTCTCTCGACGGATGAGCCGTCGTTAGAGGAATAGGAGAACATTCTTCCTTGCATAAATAGAAATAGACACTTTGGGTGCATGTACAAAATTTATAAATAGTACAACAAAGGTAAAAGTCATCCGGCCATTACATTATTGATGAAATTGGGATACAATTACATATGATCTGATAATAAAATTAATCTCTCAAACTCTTGGATCATGACCTCGTCTTGAAGACCGAGTGAAAGAGCAGGAATGGACATCTAAATCTTCTACACCGCGAGCCTCAAACCGAATCATGATTTATCGGCCACACCGCTCGGCCTGCTCTCAATACCCGAGCACAAGAATGGATGTCTAAATCACTCGGTCGTTTATTACCAGACTGAGCGGAGGCCCGACCACCTCGCCTAAACCGAGACCAATCCCGGAATCACAACACAAGGACAGAAATGGACATCTAAATCTCCTGTATTGTGACCACTAAGCTTGATACAGTTGGAGGCCGAGATAAGTTCTATTATCATGTTACGAGAGTAGAGATGGATGGATGAACCTCTCGTAGACATGATAACAGCCCTGATTTGGCCATCGGCACCCTCGGCCATACCCCACTCGGCGCTATATGAGTGCTGGCGCGTCGAAATGAGGACCGAGGGGCATTCTTTCATCTTCATGCTCTTCTTTCTATAGATCTTAAGGAACTTGGAGCATATATGATCGAGTAGGGCTGGTCGTTTCAAATATCGATAGGGCCTCGATGGAGATGGTGTTAATCGCCGGAATCTAGGTTATATGAACTATGGTAGGGTAGCTGAGAAGCCCTGAAAGTAGGAAAATTGATAATTGGTTGATTAATTGAGCAAGCTCTTTTCGTTTTCAACTCTGGCTTTTATAAGACTACAGTTTGTTGGAAAATAGTTTAACCCTAGATTTTCTTTAATTTGAGCATCAATTATACTCTTACCTGGTGTTTAGGTTTCGTAACCACCGACTTCTGATTGATTTTAAATCTCTCATAAAACCTTATTCTGATCTTTTGTATCTTCCTTGATTATATTGACCCGGTTCTTTAAGTAACCAATTCGGCATCCAAACGATTTGGGTCGAACTAACCTTTTCCTATCCTTCTTCATTCAGTCTGCTTAATCGAAAGCCACTTTTTGTGTAAATATCCGACCCTTCACGTGTTCTCTACCGAAGCACTTCAAGGCCGAGCATATGTGAATCACTTCAACGGCCTCCGCATTTAATACGATTGACATATTGTCTCTTCTACGATCAAATCTTTGACGTCAACTGGCGTATCTCCTCATTCTTCACACTGAATAAAACAAATTTGAATCATGGTGGGAATTTCAATCGTCAGATTTGGTTTCCACCACTCGATCGGGACATGCGTCACTCATCAGTCGGTCACCGATCTCTTTAAACGATGGATCAAATCTGGAAAGAGCTTTTCATCTCAGTTATTTTGCAAATCTTTACTTTCTCCCCAAGGCTTCTGCTTCTTTCCTCGTCGTCTTCTCCAACTTGTTTAGCCATTTTTGATAGCTCCGAAAGCTTCGATCCCTCATCTAATCACTCTCCCGTTTATGAACCTCTCAACTGAAGAGCTTCCTCTAGAAGAAGAAATCTTTTGCGAAAAGTCCATGGTTCATGTCCCATATTTCTATGAATTTTTGCGGCGGTTGGACATCGTTCGTGTGGAGGCAATCTGTCCCTTTCCTACTTTTGACTAGGAGGACCCTTCTTAAGCCTCTGATGCTCCCGGCTACGCGTTTATGGGATCCCAATATACCACCGAAGCACCGTCGGCTCTATGGTCCACCTTCTTCTCCATTCGACCGGATGAAATGGGCATTTTCGGTTGTGCAGTCTTGGCTAACTCTCCAGCTCTAGAATCCTTTGGCCCTTGCCTTAAAAAGCTCTCGAAGATATGGCCCAAGAAAGTCCTGAAAGGATAAGACAGTTGGTACCAAAGGATATATCCAAAGTACAACGCTCAGTAGGAAAACCAGGGTATTTCCTCACTCTTAGCCCTTTCTTTAGGACCCCTTTCTCTCAACGTTGATCTACTGTTGGCAGCCCTTCTTTTCTTGTCGCCGACTTCGAACAGCTATCACTTCCGCTTCGGCCCAGCCACATCGACTCTTCTCGACATGCAGTAACTCTTCGAAGTCATTATCCGAAATCGTTTCGACCCACTCCCTCAATCAAATTATGAGAACCGGACCTTGGTAGTAGCACTAACGAAGGCCTCTTTCGGGGGTTTTATTAACAAGTATAAGCAGCCGAGTGGCGACGTCTTTAAAGACAAGCACATAGCCTTCTTGTTGTTCTGACTGAGTCAGAATATCTTCATGACTACTGCCAAAAAAACGGCCCCCCAGTACCTTCCTATGGCTATCGCTTTGGCCTAGGGGAACACTTTTCCCTTCGACCAAATTCTTCTTTCGAATCTCTACCGCTACCTCAACTTTTGGTCCAAGGGAGGCTTACACCAAATCTACAACCAACCCGGCCCTCTTCGGGTCCTTCAATTGTGGTTGCTGATATATTTCCCGGAGTTCTGCAATGTATTGGAGGCCATAATCCCGGAATTCCCTCTCTGGCAGTAGGCTGTCCAGCACGAACCGCTCCCTTTTTCTCAATATTTTCGCAAATTCTACCGAGACAAGGAGCACGACCCCCCTCTACATCAATATGGTCGAAAATTAACCCCTTAGTCTCCAGGGTTTCTACAGGAGTATTCTAGTTACGAGGGATCTCTTACTTAGTGTAACCCTCGACGAAAAAACTATTGGGTTCGAGGCTTATCATCCCTATATGGCCGCTCGGCAATTTGGTATGGCTCAGGTTATCTCTTTCCCGATCGTTTACTCGGTTACCTTCGGCCGCCGAGCTGTCTTTCCCGATCTTATCTCGCAAAGGGAATCTCTGAGTTCTCGCATACTTAACTAAGAATTGTCGATCATTATATTGATTACAGACCTTCTTTGGCCTCATAGGTGGTTTGACTCCTGATCAATCATATTTATTGCAAATTTTTTACGGTCATTTTCTCTATTTTATTAATTACTAAATGGTGTTATTTGTAATTTAAGAACATATGTGGGTTTATGTGTAAAAAGATTTTTGTCATATGTTTCTTAGCTCATAATTAATATAATTGGGAGTAATATATGCATATCATATGTAAATAAAATATCCATGTGATTCTTAATCATTAAGAAAAATAATTGCAGCCATATCTTTTAATAATTATTAAACATTAAGTAAATTGATTGTGATCATAATTGATTGGAATATATTCTCTAATAAAATAAATGCTGCTAATAATTTAATTTGAGATATTGTGCAGGTTTTTAAAGTAACAAATTGATTCAAGACCACAATTAGGATTAAGAGAGCAAATCAAATCAATTGCAGTAAATCAAATCTGCCAAGTTTAGGAGCAAATTAAAGATTCTCACAACTTCAAAATGAAGACAATATTTCCAAGATTTTATTATCAGAAAAATCTCCTAAAATCACGAGAAGAAAGCATAAAAAATTTGACGAAACAATTCCACCTAACGGCGGCGGAACCGCGAAGTTACTTCACAAATAGGGGCGGATCAGCGGTCGAATCATAGTCGTTTGATGTAAAATTTCAGGGGTATGATCGTCATTACAAGTACATCAATATTAGGGTTAAGGTTTTGTAATCCAAGTCCTATATAAAGGACCGAGCAGTATTGAAGAAGAGATATCTAGGGTTTAATGTTTAGTTTTTCTTTTAGCCATTTAAATTTTGTCATTCAAGTTCTTATTAATAAAATGTAGAGTTCTTTTAATTTCGTGTATTTACTTTCCACATTACTTTTCGCACTTTAACTCTGCAATTACTTTTTTGCAATTATTTTCGTGCTTTTACTTTTAATTAGTTAGATGATGAGTTTCTTTCGGGTTTTTTTCTTCCTTTTTTCTTCAATGAATTTTTAGGCAATGATACTCAAGGTCGTTCTTTACTTTTTGTGAAGACTCTAGTAGTTAGCCTTTTATAAACAAAATCTTTCTCTTTTCTTTCTCTTTTTCTTTCATCATTTTTTTCCAAATGAGCGAGTAATTTCCTCGCTGTTAGGGTTTGGAGGAGTGGGTAGTTTATTCGATAGAAATTTACCTTCAATTCTCTTTATTATTTTTAATTCTTTATAAACTTTAATCAAAGAAAATCGTAACCTCCTTATTTAGACGCACCTTCAATTCATGAAAGTTGTGATCTCGATTTGTGTTTGGTTAAGGTTGCTTAGATTGAAGGGTTTAGCGTAATAACGATCAATGGAAGGACAAGGGTAAATAGAAGGAATCCCTGATACCCCTCTTAGCACCCTAATTTACATTCATCGTTATTCCTCTAGCTTTAATTAATTAAAAAGACAAAAAGAATATTTTTATAAAAACCCCATCTTTTAAACTACCCAATCCGAAAAACCGTACAAGCAATTCTCTTATAAAGTTTTCAAATCTCTTTAGTATAAAATGAAAAAAATCCAACATTTCTTCTATTAACTCGTCTAAAACAAGATAAGTAATTCATCATTTCCCTCTGGACGATCCGTACTCACTTTCGGCTAGTTATTTGCGACACCGTTATTGATTGCGGTATTTATGACACTTTAAAACTCAATTTTTCACATCAATCAAACGACTCCTTTGCCGAGAGATGGTAGTATTATTTTCCTTATTATTCGGGTTGATTTCTTTTTAATTTTTATTTTACAAATTTTTTTTTCAAAAAAACCAATAAAATAAAATAAAAAAACTCATTTTGTTTCTTTTGACGGCTTGTTGAGTCTGCAGAATTATTGACTATTTGGAGTGAGCCAACAAAAAACTAGAACACTGAAAACAGAAGGAAAGAGAAGATAGAGAACAGTACCAAAGTTATGGGAACCCATCCTTGACCGTGAATCCGCGGCCATACATCTTGTTCGACCGCGATTCCGCAGTCTTATAAAGAGATCACATGCTAAATTTTTTTGGTAAGGTTCTTCTTTTCATAACACCCCCTCTGTAGCTCCAATAAATTGTATTTCTTTGCAAATAGCGCCACCGGAAAAAATCTTTTTACATGTTTAGAATTTTGGATCGTTTTTATTTTGCATCAAATAATACAGACTTAAGGGGCAAGAAACCCAAATCAAGATTAGGTGGGGAGTTCGTTACCCTTTGTAAGCCCCAAAAATCACAAACAAGTATAAGTATCACCCTACATTAATTAAAAAAAGATCTAAACAAAACCTTAAGGACATTCATCCTCGATTAGGATAAGAGAGAGTCGTGGGTAATCTATTACTTATCTGCATTTTTTTGTGGTGTCTAAGACAAGTGTGACTAAAACAAGTAATTTACTTAATTAGGCCTATTTCGGTGATTCGTATAGTGGGTACCTTCCACTTATCTGGCTGCAAGATTGATAAAGAGGTGATAGAGGAATTTATCCTATATCTTGTCCTTTGGAAGTCTAGGAGCGGTCTAGTGATTTGACTTAGGTGACCATAATTCTAGGTATTGTTTATTCACATTTGTGATTGGTTGAGTCGAGTCACTCTTTCCAAGCAAAATAATTTCAAAAATTCAAAAAAAAACTTACCATTTCACCCTCTTTTGTTTTCATCTCAAATTCTTTTCACTTCTTTTATGATAGATAACCCAAATCGACCAACTCTTGGCGAGCTGTGCTACACACAACCAGATATTTCTTTATATCGTTATTGCTTTGGTAAAACTTTCGACCCCACCATTTTTTTAAGGGATAGGATAGAGAGCTCTAGAAATAACAGTTGGATACCATACACAAATTTCTATCAACTGTGTCAAAATTCCATACCTTCTTATGTTGATACTTTCTTTAAGGCTAGTGAGCCAACTTTTAAACTCATGTTTATTGCTGAGCATATTGGGAAAGCCCGCAGCCAAAGTTTCACACCTTTCATTACTCCAAAACCGTTAGGACAACAATTACAATGAATCTATATGAAAATGTTGATACTCCTTTTGAGATGAATATGGCAACTTCTAAACCTATGACCATTGCTGAGCAAATTGAAAAAGCCAACCGCCAACAATTCAACCAATTTCAATCGTCTTCATATCAATGTGTTGATCATAATCCTCTCTATGACAAATAGACACCTCCATCTAATTCTTATCAACAAAACCAAACTTTCATACCTTCTCATGTTGATACTTCTCTTGAAACTAATATGGCAATTCATAAGGCTATGTCTATTGCGGAACATGTTGAACATACACGAAACCAACAATTCAACCAATTCCGACCCTACCCAACTTTCACACCGTCCTTAGACATTGCTTCTGAACATCAAATAGGGAGTTCCTGTAAGTCCATGCTACCTCTCCCGGTACTACGGGCTTGCGGAATTTGGTGAAAAACGATTTTCTAGAGGCGGTAACATGGACTCAAACGGATCTTTGTTAAACTTAGCTACCTAACAACCTAACTAAGAGTTGTTAACTACTCGTTTAGGGGGTTATACCTTTCTTTCTTGAACTCCTTCGTCTTCTACACTTGATGGTTGTCCGGATCGGCTTCACCCCGTCGTCTCCTTGCGCCGAAGATCGATCCACCCGAAAGCTTCTACCTTTGGCTTCTTCTTCGAGCTTTGAAGAAACTAGTTCACTCGGTTTGCTAAACCTTGTGAACTAGAGTGAGTAGAGGAGAGTGTGTTGGGATTTTTCTCTATGGTTCTTGGTTCTCAACACATGAGACAAGTGAACCATAGACTAAAAAGAGGGAGAGCAAGAGGAAGAGGATGAGAGCTCAAGAACAAGAGAGAGAATGAAAATAATAGAATGAGAGAGACTTTTCTCTCTTGGCTCTCATAATCCAAAGCCATCATAACAAATCATAGCAATCAAGTATTATGTGATGGTTTAAGCTACAATAGCCATATCATTTCATGCACTCATTTTTCACAAGAGAACAAGCAAGTAAAAAGTCTTTGCCATGAAATGATAGCCATTGTCATCATGATGGTCAACTAGTCCAACCTAGTCAACCGGTCAACAAAGTCAACCGCTCAACAACCATGTCACCATAATACTTAATTAATATTATTGTTAATCATATATCATATTCTCATTAGGGTTTAGCTAGAAGTCAATGGTCAACAGTCAACAGTCAACAACCCTAATGAGAATCCTCTGCCTCTGTCTCTCCGTCAACTGTGCATACACACTCGCATCCGCGTTCCGAGGAACACGAATACATACGAGATAAAATCAATCCCAAAACGTACACTAGGATCTGGCTTAAATCAAAGCCCGCTAGTGTTAACTGTCCGGACACTAAACGTGCACAAGTGCACGGATGTGACCGAACCCTGTTGCAAAACCATGCGACCTGTCGCAAAACCATGCGACCTCTACTCTTTTGCCTAAAAGCGAATAGCTTTCTATGTGGGACTCTAAAGACTCGACACTACGCTGGCAGTGGGTTTAACCACAGACCGCAAGCGGCACTAGTTGTGCGTCACGGTCCCCAGGTAGATGCCGACAAGAAGACTGACGAGGTGAAACCCATCTGAACTCCTACTGAGCCTGAATGTGACAGTCTCCGTACAGTCCGGTCTGTTCGTCTGATACATCGCATGGCGGGCCTAGGGGCGGTAAACGTCAGTCCCCTAATAGCGGTACAAGTCGTGTCGGAGTGAAGCCCAAAACACCCTGAGATAACACTGGAAGCCTACCAGTATATCTCGCTTGCCCTGGCCAGGGACTACTCGTGTAATGGCTCTCCTAGACACAGCGCGATGTCAACCCCCAATACTGGGAGAGACGAATCCTGTCTAACCGTCACTGCCTCCAAGTGCTTCGGGACTGCACCCAACTACTACCTGTTTGCACGACTCCTTTGAGCCGTGGTAGGGTAGTAATCAAAGTACAGTGGGAACACACTCGAGGCAAAGTGACAGTGTCAAGTCAGCGGACTAAGCTGTACTCATGTCACCTGGGAACTGATAACTGACGATAGGTATAATACCAACCGGTCAGTTCCCGACGAGTCCTGTCCAGTGTACTTGTAACCTAACGAGCACCCGCATACTATCTCCAGTACGACGTACTGATGGCTGTGGGACAGACCATCTCCCACTCTGGGATGAGAAGCGCATACGCTAGTCTACTCCGGAGTATCGATGCCCTGTCTCGATAGTCCTGCGACTAGGGACCTGCATAAGGATGTGCTTATAGATTACCCAGCCCTACTAGTGTGACTGCCATCACAACGCTGGTAATCAAGTAAAGATCCTAAGGGCTCCACTAATATGTATAGGTGATATACAAAAATAAACACATGTACACATTGAAGTAGAAACAAACCAAGTAGCATACTACTATTTTGAGCAAGATTGTATATACAAGGTGAATATCCCAAGATTCCATTAAGTAATATACAAACTAGTATGATACAGTAATGGCCTCTAGGGCATATACACTAACAATCTCCCACTTGCACTAAGGCCATGTACTGGCGTATCGAAGACCTATCATCTCGATCAGCCGCTCGAACTGAGTCTGGGGCAAGGCCTTGGTGAATGGATCTGCAGTGTTATCCTCTGAAGCAACCCTCCGAACCTCAATCTCGTGGCGATCCACGATCTCCCTGATCAGGTGATACCACCTCAAGATGTGTCTGGATCTCTGATGGGACCTGGGTTCCTTCGCTAAAGCTATAGCCCCGTTGTTGTCGCAATACAGAGGTATTGGATCAACAATGGACGGAACCACCTGAAGTTCTTTCAAGAACTTCCTTATCCAGACAGCTTCTTTTGCGGCATCAGATGCAGTGATGTATTCCGCTTCCATCGTCGAGTCTGCAACAATTTCCTGTTTGGAACTCTTCCAACACACCGCCCCTCCATTGAGGGTAAAGACAAAACCCGACATGGACTTGGAATCATCCTTGTCACTCTGGAAGCTGGAGTCAGCAAAGGCCTCGATCTGGAGGTCTTTTCCGCCATACACCAAGAACATCTCCTTAGTCCTTCTCAGGTACTTGAGGACGTTCTTTACCGCTATCCAGTGTTTCTCCCCAGGGTTTGACTGATACCGGCTTACCACACTCAGTGCATAAGCTACATCCGGTCTGGTACACAACATTGCATACATTATAGAGCCTACCGCAGAAGCGTAGGGTATAATAGACATGCGATCCCTCTCCAAATCAGTCTTGGGAGATATCTCTTTAGAGAGGGTGATCCCGTGACAAGCTGGTAGATTACCGCGCTTGGAATCTTCCATACTGAATCTTTTCAGTATGGTGTCGATGTACCTGGACTGTGAAAGTCCTAATATCCTCTTGGATCTATCACGATGGATCCGGATCCCCAGGATGTATGAGGCATCACCCAGGTCTTTCATGGAGAACCTGTGTGACAAGAACCCCTTGACAGATTGTAGCATAGGAATGCCATTTCCTATTAAGAGAATGTCATCCACGTATAAAACGAGGAATACTACAGTTCTCGCTACAAATCTACTATAGATGCATGGTTCATCTGGATTTTTGATAAAGCCAAATTCCTTGACCGTCTCATAAAAACAGATGTTCCAACTCCGTGATGCCTGCTTTAGTCCATAGATGGACTTAAGCAACTTGCACATCTTTCCGCTGCTCCCACTCTGAATGAAATCCTCTGGCTGGTCCATATAGACACACTCCTCTAAATTTCCATTTAGAAAAGCGGTCTTTACGTCCATCTGCCAAATCTCATAATCGTGGAAGGCAGCAATGGCAAGAAGGATCCGAATGGATTTCAGCATAGCTACTGGAGAAAAGGTCTCGTCATAGTCCAAACCAGGTCTTTGACGAAAACCCTTTGCAACCAGTCTAGCTTTATAGGTCTCAACCTGTCCATCTACACCAATCTTCCTTTTGAAGATCCACTTGCATCCTACGGGTTTTACCCCGTCAGGAGCAACGTCCAACGTCCATACTTTGTTGGTGTACATGGACTCCATTTCGGTCCGCATTGCATCCAACTATTTTACCGAGTCAACGCTCTGAACGGCCTGCTGGAAGCTAGTAGGCTCATCATAATCTATGATGCAATCCTCTCTATCCCCGTCTATGAGAAAACCGTAGTATCTCTCGGGCGGATGAGACTGCCTACTACTCCTGCGGAGCGGCGTAGGAATGTCCTATTCTTTTGAACCCTCTGGTTCCACTAAGCTTTCAGTAATAGTCTGTGGTTCTGGAATTTCTTCCAGTTCTACTGCGCTCCCACTAATTTCCTTTTCTAAGAACTGGTGTTCTAGAAAGTGGGCATGACGAGAAACAAAAACCTTTTGTTCCTCTTCGCAATAGAAGAAATATCCCTTGGAGTTCTTTGGATATCCCACGAACTTGCACTGTACTGAGCGTGCCTCGAGCTTGTCCGCATGCTGCTTTTTGACAAAAGCTGGACTTCCCCATGTCTTAATGTGATTAAGATAGGGTCTCCTCCCACACCACATCTCATATGGTGTAGTAGGCACAGTCTTAGTGGGAACTCGGTTCAAAAGGTATGCAGCTGATTCTAGCGCATACCCCCAGAATGATCGCGGTAACTCAGTGTTACTCATCATGGACCGTACCATATCCAATAGGGTTCGGTTCCGTCTCTCCGATACACCGTTATGTTGCGGAGTGTATGGAGGAGTAAGCTGAGAGAGAATTCCGTTCTCTTTTAAATAGTCCAGGAACTCGGCACTCAAGTATTCACCACCTCGATCCGATCTTAGAATCTTGATACTTTTGCCGGTTTGTTTTTCTACTTCATTCTTATATTCCTGGAATTTTCTAAAGGCTTCGGACTTATGTTTCATTAAGAAGACATAACCGTACCTTGAAAAGTCATCCGTAAAAGTAATGAAGTAAGAATAACCGCTTCGCGCATGTGTAGACATTGGACCGCACACGTCGTTGTGTACGAGTCCCAAGAGCTCGCTCGCTCTTACTCCGTGTCCAGTGAACGGAGTCTTTGTCATCTTTCCTTTGAGACAGGATTGACAAGTGGCATACGATTGATATTCGAATGGATTCAAATATCCTTCTGTATGTAACTTCGTCAACCTTCTCTCATTGATGTGACCCAGTCTACAATGCCATAAGAAAGTCTGATTGATTTCTGGAGACTTTCTTTTGTGTGTATTCTGGACATTGAAAATCTGTGGTTGGTTTAATACGTATATACCATTGCTTAATGTACCTGACCCAATCAGAACTTGATTAAGGTGAATGTTTACAACATTACTTACAAACGCAAATTCATAACCTTCTTTAGAAGTCAAAGATACAGAAATGATATTACAAGTTGCGTTGGGTACAAAGAAGCAATTACGCAAAACCAAAATATGTCCATCTGACATTCCCAGGTGATAGTCCCCCACGGCCTTAGCATCCATGCTAGCTCCGTTTGCAACTTTGAGGGTCATGTCACCTGCCTTCAAAAACCTACGGTTTCTCAACGCCTGCAAAGAATTACAGATATGAGATCCTGATCCGGTATCCAATACCCAAGAAGTAGAGTTTATTGAAAGACAGTTATCAATAACATACACACCTGAAGCTGAAGCCGCAACCTGCTTCAGATCCTGTGTTCTGGCCTTCTAAGCCCTGCAATCATTCTTCCAGTGTCCCTTCTTATGATAATAGAAGCATTCTTCTTTATCCACAAGCTGCCCCGCTTTCTTTGTTGCTTTTGCTTTTGCTTTTCCCTTCGTATCCACTTTACTAACACCGCCCTTTGGTTTGGTGGGGGCTTTCTTCTTCTTTCCCTTGGCTTTCGCCTTGGACCTAGAAGAGGAAGATCCTCCTACAAACAAAGTGGATGTTTTCCTACCTTTCTGTAGGGTGCCCTCTGCGCTCCTCAGCATGTTGAGGAGTTCTGAAAGTTCAATTTCCTTTTCTTGTAAGTTGAAGTTCAGGATAAACTGGGCGTAAGTGGAAGGAAGGGACTGAAGAATCAAGTCCGTATAGAGCTCATTCTCCAACGTGGTCCCAAGGTCTGCGAGCTCTTCTATGTAGCCAATCATCTTAAGCACGTGTTCCGCTACCGATGATCCGACGGCCAATCTTGCCGAAAATAACTTCTTCGACACTTCGTATCTTGCGATACGAGACTGCTCTCCATACAGTTCTTTTGTATGGAGAAATATGGATTCGAGGTCTATATTCTCGTGCCTCCTCTGATGTTCGTTGTCCATAGAGGCAAACACGAGGCACTTGGCCTTCACGCAATCGATTTCCCAGGTCTTACAGATTTCCTTATCCGCGACGCTGGTTTTGGGACTTGGGACAGGGGGAGCTTTGGTGGTAAGAAGATACCCCAGCTTATCGTAAGTGACTGCCATTTTGAAATTCCTGAGCCAATCTTTGTAGTTTGGCCCTGTCAGTATGTTTTTATCTAGAAGTAACTTAAGTCCAGTCATGTCGATTGGTCGCTGCAATTAGGAGAGAGAGAAGAAACACTCAGCATGATGCTCTTGCAAGTTTAGAATAGTTTTTAATTTGTCTAAACAGGATGGCTCCCACTGTCTCTCGAATCCCTCCTCAAACCAAAAAGGAAGAATTAGTCAGGATCAATCTCACCGTACAATTCTTGCTTAACCGTTCGGCCAGGCTGGTGTCGGTACTTCGAGGGAGGTTTTCCAACGCTTTCGCGAAGTTCCTTAATTAAATAACCTCTTTTCCCTGTGGGCGTAGCCCCGCTAACACCTTTCTAGACACCTACTTAGTTTATAGCATTGATCGTTAAGTGAGAAATTTCCCGAGGAGTAGCATATACTCACAGTAGGATCGGGATCCAAATATCATCGCGTGACGAAACTGAAGGAATCCTACCAGAATCATCACACTCCAAATGGTATGCAACACTAGCAAGTTTCAGTTCTTTTGAAACTCCCGATGTGGATTTTTGCCCCATGCTCTTATGACCTTGACTTTGGCCAAAATATCATAAGTCACATGTCAAGTTCTACCCGTCATTCTCCAGGTTAATTTGGACCCACCCGTACCTACCCTTGACTTTGGCCAAAATGGCAGTACGACTGTCCCAAACCAACGCATCTATCTATGCTACACATGAATACCCAATAGCTACCAATCACTATGCCTTGACTTTGGCCAACATACATAGCTTGAATACTATTGACTATTCATGTGAAACGACGAAGGGCTACGAATGGTTTTGGCAAAACCGTGAACGTAGTGAACTTGATATAATCGATGGAACGAGATAGCTTTTAAAAGGAGTGGCTCAAGCTCCGCATTTAAAAGTTGGTTTTGAAAAGAACCGAGTGGTTTTTCGAAAGTGTTCCAACGACTTTTACTTGGTTTATTTTCTTGCATCAGTTCTTTTAATGCGTGATATTCTTGCATTAGTTCTTTTAATGCGTCCCATCATTTAATCCTACCATTGCAGAAAACAACCAAAATATGACGTACGCTTATGCCATTCGCATTCGCCACGGGGCCCCGTCATTACCCGTTAGGTTACTTAACTAACGACAGAGCGGGGGCTGGGCTAGCGCAGCTGTAAAACATAAGCAACGCCTAAATAATATCATATATAGATATATTGCAATGATAGACATTTCAGATCACAGATGAACACATTGGATATACTAGGAACCCGCAATTCGTACGAGCCTATAACGAAAAGCAGATTACACGGTCGCGGTGAATAGCCAATACCCCACCCAAGACCCCTACGGGTGCGGCAAACTACCCGTCAAGTACCCGAAGCGAAGCAACCTCCCTCATCTCCGTGAGTAGGCCACTCGACACTTCGGGATACCCGGTAGTTTGTGCACCCCCTCTATGGGTCTATCCTAGGAGCAAAAACAGTAAAAAGAAATTATACAATGACGGCTACAACCCTGACCCGGTTGTGCGGCCATATAAATAATTATTACATCAATTTACAAATTTACATGAATTGAAAGAAAAGAAAACTCTCGTCTCACAACCCCCGGCTATTCACCCGCGACAATCCAATGAATTCATATACACAAACCAATAACATTACAGATCACAGATTTGTATAACTCTCACTAATCGACATATAGCGATTAGCAGACGTTCAATACAAATATCACATCACAGAAATAAACCCGTCAACTTAAGTCATAAGAAACTCGATCAAAATACGGTTTTTAAAGCCCTAAAAACAAAATTTTCTTTCTGGAAAATCTGGGCTGAAAAAACATATACCAAAATTCCCAAAATACCCCACTGAATATACTGCAGCAAAGACGATCCAGAGAAGAGCCAAGATGGCCGCGGAACCGCGGCAATAGCAAGCTATTGCCGCGGCGGTTTGATGGAATCTTTGCATCGTTTTTCTACAGTATCTTTAAAAAACCCGAGTCAATTTTTAAAGCATGATTTATTATTTTTACAGACTTAAAAAAATCGACAGCAAGTTGGATTTTTGGGTGTATTTCGTGACTTTTTCTCCGATCGAATTTCTAGTTACTATGCTAACATGTTAGGTAGTGTTTAACTAGGCTCTGATACCACTGTAAGTCCATGCTACCTCTTCCGGTACTTACGGGCTTGCGGAATGTGGTGAAAAACGATTTTCTAGAGGCGGTAACATGGACTCAAACGGATCTTTGTTAAACTTAGCTACCTAACAACCTAACTAAGAGTTGTTAACTACTCGGTTAGGGAGTTATACCTTTCTTTCTTGAACTCCTTCGTCTTCTACACTTGATGGTTGTCCGGATCGGCTTCACCCCGTCGTCTCCTTACGTCGAAGATCGATCCACCCGAAAGCTTCTACCTTTGGTTTCTTCTTCGAGCTTTGAAGAAACTAGTTCACCCGGTTTGCTAAACCTTGTGAACTAGAGTGAGTAGAGGAGAGTGTGTTGGGATTTTTCTCTATGGTTCTTGGTTCTCAACACATGAGACAAGTGAACCATAGACTAAAGAGAGGGAGAGCAAGAGGAAGAGGATGAGAGCTCAAGAACAAGAAAGAGAATGAAAATAATAGAATGAGAAAGACTTTTCTCTCTTGGCTCTCATAATCCAAAGCCATCATAACAAATCATAGCAATCAAGTATTATGTGATGGTTTAAGCTACAATAGCCATATCATTTCATGCACTCATTTTTCACAAGAGAACAAGCAAGGAAAAAGTCTTTGCCATGAAATGATAGCCATTGTCATCATGATGGTCAACTAGTCCAACCTAGTCAACCGGTCAACAAAGTCAACAAGTCAAAAAAGTCAACCCCTCAACAACCATGTCACCATAATACTTAATTAATATTATTTTTAATCATATATCATATTCTCATTAGGGTTTAGCAAGAAGTCAATGGTCAACAGTCAACAGTCAACAACCCTAATGAGAATCCTCTGCCTCTGTCTCTCCGTCAACTGTACATACACACCCGCATCCGCATTCCGAGGAACACGAATACATACGAGATAAAATCAATCCCAAAACGTACACTAGGATCTGGCTTAAACCAAAGCCCGCAAGTGTTAACTGTCCGGACACTAAACGTGCACAAGTGCACGGATGTGACCGAACCCTATCGCAAAACCATGCGACCTGTCGCAAAACCATGCGACCTCTACTCTTTTGCCTAAAAGCGAATAGCTTTCTGTGTGGGACTCTAAAGACTCGACACTACGCTGGCAGTGGGTTTAACCACAGACCGCAAGCGGCACTAGCTGTGCGTAACGGTCCCCAGGTAGATGCCGACAAGAAGACTGACAAGGTGAAACCCATCTGAACTCCTACTGAGCCTGAATGTGACAGTCTCCGTACAGTCCGGTCTGTTCGTCTGATACATCGCATGGCGAGCCTAGGGACGGTAAACGTCAGTCCCCTAATAGCGGTACAAGTCGTGTCGGAGTGAAGCCCAAAACACCCTGAGATAACACTGGAAGCCTACCAGTATATCTCGCTTGCCCTGGCCAGGGACTACTCGTGTAATGGCTCTCCTAGACACAGCGCGATGTCAACCCCCAATACCGGGAGAGACGAATCCTGTCTAACCGTCACTACCTCCAAGTGCTTCGGGACTGCACCCAACTACTACCTGTTTGCACGACTCCTTTGAGCCGTGGTAGGGTAGTAATCAAAGTACAGTGGGAACACACTCGAGGCGAAGTGACAGTGTCAAGTCAGCGGACTAAGCTGTACTCATGTCACCTAGGAACTGATAACTGACGATAGGTATAATACCAACAGGTCAGTTCCCGACGAGTCCTGTCCAGTGTACTCGTAACCTAACGAGCACCCGCATACTATCTCCAGTACGACGTACTGATGGCTGTGGGACAGACCATCTCCCACTCTGGGATGAGAAGCGCATACGCTAGTCTACTCCGGAGTATCGATGCCCTGTCTCGATAGTCCTGCGACTAGGGACCTGCATAAGGATGTGCTTATAGATTACCCAGCCCCACTAGTGTGACTGCCATCACAACGCTGGTAATCAAGCAAAGATCCTAAGGGCTCCACTAATGTGTATAGGTGATATACAAAAATAAACGCATGTACACATTGAAGTAGAAACAAACCAAGTAGCATACTACTATTTTGAGCAAGATTGTATATACAAGGTGAATATCCCAAGCTTCCATTAAGTAATATACAAACTAGTATGATACAGTAATGGCCTCTAGGGCATATACACTAACAGTTCCACATTTCTAAATGAATTTGACTCTTTTGAAACTCCTTCACAAACCATATCTAGTCTTGAAATAGAGTTGGAAGAATTTTTTCGAAAAACATAGGAATTGACGTCATCCTTAGCCGTATTGATACAACCGACTGAACCATCAGCTAGTTCCCAAAACGAGATAACTCAAGATTTTACTATGTATGATGTGGCAATAGGACAAACTGATGATTTGAGTAGTGAAAAAGAACGATGCACCCTTCCGAATCAAACCTACCCTTCTCCGACTAAACTCCACATCTCAAATTCTGAAAACCTGTCGAGTAAACCAAATGATTCTTCGATCGAGGACAATATGTTCAGAGAGTTGTGTGAGTACGAAACGTTTGATTTACCAAATTGTGAAGGGGCCCTTTCAAGTGACACCGATACCATTCCTTTTGATCTCGACATCTCCACTCTTGAAAACAAACCGATTGAAAACCATATTTTTGATGAGGTATTTGAGAAGCCTAAGTTTGACTTGATTAAGGATATTAATGTTCGGGACATTTTTGAAGATGAACTCATAATTTTGGATGAGTTTTTCCCACCAATTCACCACCTGCTTTCGATTCCATGTGGGGATCATTCTGAGCCTGTTTTTTCTGAACCTTATTTCCTACTTGATATCGTTAATGACGGTTTTACTGAATGTATGGATGAGCTTAATATTGAAGGTAATTTTGAGGATATCTTTAAGGATGAATTAGCTATATTAGGCGAGTTGGATTCCCCGACTCATCATGTCCCTTGCATCGAATATGAACATCCTTCTGAACACTTACCTGACATTATTCCTTAATTACTTCCCTCCATCTTTTTCATTAATCTATCCAAATTTCAAGATGACTTTTTACCTTCATATCCCACATCTGGTTCACTAATTTTTGTCGTCCCATGTTTCCTTACGAATCTTGAAAAATTTGATGCCATTTCCAAAAATATTGATAAATTAGTATAGTTGGAAAATTCCAGATTTACACATCAATCATAAAAAACTGTATTAATGTATTCAATCAATTTAAAATCTCATGTTTATACCCCATTTCGTTCACTAATTTCATTTCTTTCTTCTTTCAGTTCTTCCTCTCATTTCTGTTCACCGAGACTTCATACCACTTTTGTCCATATACAGTCTCACGTGTTTTTTATTTCCTTCCTCTACGCGTTCTTCTACCAACTAGTGTATCATCATGATAAGATATTTGAATGGTTGGTATTGACTTTTGGTCTGTGTAAAGCCTTATGTAGAGTAATGATATTCTCTCCCCTCTCATCTTGAACTTCATAACCATAAACAGTGGAAACACTGTTTCAAATAAATTTGGGGGGTATGTATATTATTTTTTATTTTTCTTGACACATATTTTTCCTTTTTTTCTTTTAAAAAAAGTTATGCACAGTTCTGAGGGCTGGGCACGGGGGTCCCAGCTCCAAACCCGTCGGCTGCCGGTGGACTGCTCGAGCTGCTGGCGTAGGGAGAGAGGGACGCCGTGTGCATTTTTTATTTCCTTCATATTAAGTTTGGGGGGGGGGGGTTATTTAGTGTATATATTTTGTTTTTGTTTTTTTATTAAAAAAACACTCCGAGAATTTTGAAAACTCAAAACTTTTGTGGCCTTTTTGTGTGGTGTTAAGTTTAAGTTTGGAGGCATGCCTGGTGAGTTTTCTATCCTTGCATTCATATTTACTTTCCGCTTGTATTTGCATGTTTATTTCCGTTTATTTCCTTTTCTTTCGCATGTTTAATTTTCGTATTGGATCATATTTAAATTCTACACTGCATATATATAAAAAAAAACCATAAAAATTGAAATTTTTTCCAAAATATAAAAAACTTTGTCGTCAAGTTATCTAGTGGGAAACTAAGACTCAAAGTCTGACAATTTAGATTGATAGGTTAGAAAGGATTAGAAGTTGAAAACCCGAAAAATAACCTTCCTTAAATTTAACTGTAGCAAATATACTTCTTTACACCATACTACACGTGTCATGATGTTTCTAGAACTAGATTAAAAGTTTTATATGTCTAAGTTAAAATTTTGTGAATTTTCTTAAGATCAAACAAGTTTGTTTAGAAATAAATAATATTGAGTATGATTCATGGGTGAAGTTAATATGAAGGGAAAGTATTGAATCTTTAATGGAGACTAATTCTGAAAAATAACATATCTTGAGCTTGATTGGAGTGATTATACACCTTTTCACCCTTACATGTCTTTAATTTTGGGATGAAAAGCATAGCCTGACGTATCTCCGTTGGTTTTCTTTGTAAGAATTTTCATGCATAAAATAAGTCTTTGTTTCATGGCCTTGGTGACTTGGGCAATTAAGTCCTTGGGTGTCTCTGCACCTAATACCCTAAAACTATCTGGTTTGGGAGTCATTGATCCAAAACTCGTTAAAAAACCTATAATCCTAATAAAACAAGCCAAGCAAGTGTTTTCTCCAAGTTAAAAAGTTTTCACGGTTCTTTGTGAGAGAATAATCTTGGTTAAGGACGAATTTCAAGTACAAGATATAAAACTTTAAAAGAGAATTTAACGGAGATATGAAATTTTAAATTGAAGGTACAAGACTAAAAACTATTGCACATTCATAAAGGCATGTATGAATGAAAATAGGTGAGAGGTGGAGTGAAGAATAAGACCAAGTTTTTGTTAAAGACGATAAAAATCCTAGATTTGAGATTAAGCTGTAAAATGAAAACTCAAGAAAAACTTAGGACTTTACAAACTCGTGAGATACTTTTGAAGTTTTTCCTGATCTTTATTGAAGGCATGGACACTTTTATTCAAAATTTTTGAAACAAAATGATGCTATTTGCACGAGCACGTAAAGACGTATAGGAGTTTAAGCTAAGTGGATAGGAGGCGTGAAGAATAAAGGGTGGATGTTTCTAATTTAGGATGATTGAGTTTTAACTTAGATACTGAACTTTAGAATTAGAATCGATTGTTAACTTACGAAACTAGCTTGACGGGATTTTGTGGGTGTAATCCGCTGAAAACGCTCAGGAGAAAACACTCCTCTTACTGGGGACACCTAGAGATTTAAAGGCTTATTGCACGAGCTAAGTGCAATCATGTTGCCTATGAAAGTGTGCTAGGTTTTCTTTTTCTTTTAAAATAAAACAGTTTGCTCGGGACGATCAAAAAATAAGTTTGGGGGTATTTGATCAGTCATATTTATTGCACATTTTTACAGTCATTTTCAATTTTTATTGATTCCTAAATGGTGTTATTTGTAATTTAAGAACATATGTGGGTTTATGTGTAAAAAGATTTTTGTCATATGTTTATTTAATTTATAGTTAATATAATTGGGAGTAATATGTGCATATCATATGTAAATAAAATATCCATGTGATTCTTAATCATTAAGAAAAAATAATTGCAACCATATCTTTTAATAATTATTAAATATTAAGTAAATTGATTGTGATCATAATTGATTGGAATATATTCTCTACTAAAATAAATGCTGCTAAAAATTTGATTTAAGATATTGTGCAGATTTTTAAAGTAACAAATTGATTCAAGACCACAATTAGGATCAATAGAGCAAATCAAATCAATTGTAGCAAATCAAATTTGCCAATTTTAGGAGCAAATTAAAAATTCTCGCAACTTTAAAAAGAAAACAATATTTCCAAGATTTTATCGCCAGAAAAATCTCCTAAAACCATAAGAATAAATCACAAAAAATTTGGCGAAACAATTCCACCAAACGGCGGCGAAACCGCGAAGTTACTTCATAAATAGGGGCGGATCAGCGGTCGAATTATGGCCGTTCGATATAAAATTTCAGGGGCATGTTCATCATTACAAGTACATCAATATTAGGGTTAGGGTTTTATAATCCAAGTCCTATATAAAGGACCGAGCAACATCGAAGAAGAGATATCTAGGGTTTAATATTTAGTTTTTCTTTTAGCCATTTAAATTTTGTAATTCAAGTTTTTATTAATAAAAGGTAGGGTCCTTTTAATTTCGTGTCTTTACTTTCCGCATTACTTTTCACACTTTAATTCTGGAATTACTTTTTTGCAATTACTTTCGTGCTTTTACTTTTAATTAGTTAGATGATGAGTTTCTTTTGGGTTTTTTCCTTTCTTCTTTCTTCAATGAATTTTTAGGCAATGATACTCAAGATTGTTCTTTACTTTTGTGAAGACTCTAGTAGTTATCATTTTAAAAACAAAATCTTTCTCTTTTCCTTTTCTTTTATCATGTTTTTCCAAATGAACGAGTAATTTCCTCGCTTGTTAAGATTTGGAGGAGTGAGTAGTTTATTCGAGAAATTTACCTTCAATTCTCTTTATTATTGTTAATTCTTTATAAATTTTAATCAAAAGGAATCTTAACCCTCTTATTTAGGCGCACTTTCAATTCATGAAAATTGCGATCTCAATTTGAGTTTAGTTAAGATTGCTTTGATTAAAGGTTTTAGCGTAATAACGATCAACGGAGGAACAAGGGTAAATAGAGCAAATCCCTAGTACCCTAATCCACATTCATCGTTATTCTTCTAGCATTAATTAATTAAAAAGATAAAAGAATATTTTTATAAAAAACCCATCTTTTAAACTACCCAATCCGAAAAACCCTACAAATCATTCTCTTATAAAGTTTTCAAAGCTCTTTAGTATAAAATAACAAAAATCCAACATTTCTTCTCTTAACTTGTCTAAAACAAGATAAGTAATTTATCATCTCCCTGTGGACGACCAGTACTCACTATTGGCTAGCTATTTTTGACACCGTTATTTATTGCGGTATTTAGGACACTTTAAAACTCAATTTTTCACATTAATCAACTCTCAGCCTTTACCTTCTGGTGGTCATCGTTTTGGGTTTGTTTCTTTCCTTGGTCCTATGACCAGGTCATATCTCACGTGCCCTAACTCCTTAATCTCTTTCTGCCGAAACTGTGATGAAGAGGATGTTTCAAGGTGATTAGTGCAATTTAGTGCACATTTTTATATCACATTTATCATTTATATTTCATATTTTATGCTGTTCCGGGTGTTTTTATGATTTATTGTAGATTACAAAACTTTATTGCAAAAAGACGGAAAAGTGCACTAAAGTGAAGATCACCTGCGTGGAATGCACTTCCTGGAGATAATCAGAAAAACGGGAGAGCAATTATCACAATTGAAACAAATTTTTGGAATCTCAACACAAAATAACAGAAGACGCAATAAACTGCTTATGTGTGTGCAATGGAAATCAATCGGGGCTAAATCAAAATTCGAGAATAAATTGTCAGTTTAGGAACAAACTCAGGAAATATAGAGATTAAACCAATTTTATGGAGGAAGCCAGAAACTACCATGCCCCAAAATTTCGGCCGAAATTCCCATACTAGAAGATTCGACCGATTTTCTGAAGCATATCAAGTCCAGATTTTTAGCGATGATTCGTATTTTTTAGTTATTCTGTATAATTTGTTCTAAATCTCACAAATGACTATAAAAACTCCTGTATAGATTAGGGTTATATCATCTCTTTCATAGACTTCAAATTTAGGGGTTTTCAAGGAGAAAAGATCGAGTAATTTATAAGTTTTCTTATGAATTTTAATAAAAATTTAGTTTTTTATTATATCATGAGCAACTAATTTTCTTTTAGGTGTTTTTTTATTTGCTATATTTTGTGGTGTGATGTTTTTATAACTTTTATTCTTACTTTAATATGAATTTTCCTTAATCTATATATGTTTATCTTTCTTTGTTCATAATCTAAAAAAATCTAATTTTATGAAAAGTTGACGTCTTTAAGTAAAAATTAGGAATAAATAAGAAACCTAGAAACTAATTAAGTTGATGATAGCATGACAACCTAGAAATTTAATTAGGGACGGTGGAGATAATTATAGATCATAGATATTCAATTTAGTTAATTGATTTAATCTAGGAAAATCTAAATATGGTAGTTGAAAATTCAAGACCTACAAATATGCATATATGGTTAACTTAGATAATTTTAATAAACTAGGATTAGGGTTTTTAATTAAATCTAAATGATATAATATAATTGATAAGATAATATTAAATAAAATAATTTACCTTATATTTTTATGTTATTAATAGATCATTAGTTAAAACTAGGAAAGAGAATAAAAGTTTATTATATAAACTACCATATTAGAAAAGCAAATAAAAACCCTAGAGCTTTCTCACTCTTTGAAAACCAACTCTTATTTTAAGTTGCACTTTTAAATTCTTAGATTTTTAAAATAACAAAATTTTTGCAACTTACTTAAAATTGATTAAACACTTCTCTTCGTGGGAACGATCCTCAAGTACTACTGCGATATAGCTGTATACTTATGTTTTAATTTGGAAACTATAAAAATCCTCTCATGTTTTTGGCACCGCTGCCGAGGAGGTGTAGTTTATACTTTTAAATTCAAGTTTTAGTTTTTTTATTTAGGTAAAATCAGATTTATATTACTTTATTTGATTTTGCGAATTCTCTGTTTTTTATTTCATGAAATGAGACGAACTTTCAGAGACCAGAGATCGTGAAGTGTAGGAGGAAATTTGGCAAAAAATCAGGGCTTCAAAATTTCGGCCGAAACCCCAGAAATATCAATATCGGCCGAATTTTTTTTAGGGTTTTGAAATTTTCTTGTTGCTGTTTGTTTAACTTCTCGCATATTTTAATAAAGTTTGTTTCATTTTTGATGAAGTGTCAATATTGCAACGAAAACGAGGCAAATCCCTAACGATTTCACTTACCTGTTTGCAGCAACACGTGCTTCAACTGTCTTTGGTCTAGAATCCTCATTGTTGCTCGTCTACAAACAGATATTGGGTCTAGACTTTAGGTAAGTGCTCGTTCTTTCCTAATCTTGATTTTTCTAACTAATAGTTTTTGTAGATTTCTTTGCGCCGAATAAAAAAAAAAGTTTTTATTGTTTTAGATTTTGTTTGATCTTATTTTTGCATATTGAAAAAGATTCTAAGTGGTAACAACTGAATCAAAATTAGGTAGGGATTTCATCACCCTTCCTAGACCCCATAAATCACAACCGAGCATCCGCATTCAACCCACATTAATTAAAAAAAATTTAGACTCAGTCCCCTAAGGACATTCGTGCTTAATAAGACAAGAGAAGATTGTAGATAATCTAACGGTTATCCGATTCAATCTTGAGGTGTCTAAGTGATGTGTGACTAAGTTGTGGTTATTTAATTAAGGCCCGCTATTTCGGTAATTCGTATAGCGGAACCCTCCCACTTAACTTGTACTGATCCGGCTTCAAGGTTGAAAAAGAGCTGTTAGAGGACCTATCCCGCAATTTGTCTCTTGAAAGTTAGGAGCGGGTCTAGTAACTTGACCTAGGTAATCCTAGATCTAGGTTTGTTTGCGCAGTTTGTTGGTGTTTTTTTAGAATCTCTAGTTTAGTTTCTGTATTTTTCAAAAAGAAACTTAGAAGAATATAATCTATATTCTTTTTCTTACGGTGTATGCACGTATGGGATCTAGACGAAACAAACCGTTTGACTCGTCTTAATTTTATAGATACTATGGCTGATCTTGTCCCCGCTACACATACGCTGTAGGATAGATGCTATCCTGCACGTTCTTCGCTCCCATTTGTATAGTCTTACCGATTGCTGCCAGTGAGTATAAATTAAATCTACTTTCATAAACTCACTTTCCAAATTCCATGGTCTAGAATCGGAAGATGCATATGTTTTTATAAGGAAATTTGTGGACTTATGTCATATGTTTAAAATGAAGCAGTTAAACCAAGATGCGGTTAAACTTAGATTTATACCCTTTGCCTTCACTAATAAAGCTAAGCATTGGCTTTATAGTGTGTTGGCCAATACTATTAGGACATGGGAAGAGTTTACTAAAACCTTCCTTAAGAAATTCTACCGGCATTTTAAAACAGCTAAATTTCGCAATGAAATTAGAACTTTTTCACAAAAACCGGGAGAATCCTTTTGGAAATATTTTGAACGCTTTAAAGACCTTATAAAATGGCCACACCATGGTATAACTAAGTGGGAACTATGTCAAATAGTAAATGACGGAATGGAATCTAAGTTTATGATAGAGTCTGTTTACCGTCGAAAACTGGGCTGAGACTCGGAGATGCCTTGCCTGAATTTAGGGGCAGATGCTATATGGAACATATCCATCCAGCTCTCTAAAGATGCCAAGTTAATTTATGGTACCGTATATCGAAGGTTTGGACAGATGCGAACGATATAGCGTGACTTATCAGATTCCCCCTCTTTGAGGGGTTTTTAATTGTGGGGACGCTCTTCCCTGTAGACGCAAGCCTTTGCAGTTAATTACGTTATCGCATTGCGATAACAACTTTCACCTGTTCGAGGAAGATCACTTCGTGTCGTGTTATATTATTTATTTTAGGGTTGCCCATATATGTATACGGAGACTAGTTTATGTTGTCGCTCGTAGGGCGCGGATTAGTCCAAATATATATGTATATGTATATATGTGTGTGTGTGTGTGTGTGTATTAAATTTGGGGTCGAACTTAGGACGCAGATCTCATGTAAACGAGATTCATCAGTTCAAAATATGTCATCTGAGGATCGTTTTCATCTTTGAGACTAAGATCAACTCAGGAATATGGTTAAGGATCATTAATCCTGTTTTGGATCAAGATTAACTTAACAAATATGAACTAAGGACCATTAGTCTTC
Organism: Agapanthus africanus; assembly: GCA_030015575.1. Classification (NCBI taxonomy): domain Eukaryota; kingdom Viridiplantae; phylum Streptophyta; class Magnoliopsida; order Asparagales; family Amaryllidaceae; genus Agapanthus; species Agapanthus africanus. The sequence goes on from CM057342.1 coordinate 279,814,645, forward strand.
TTTGCGACTAAGATCGACTGTGATTTAATGATATTTTTATCATATATGAGAAGAAAATGTTTTGATATTTAATTTAATTTTAATTAAGTAATCAAACAATGGTTTACTGTTCAAGTGCGCAAGTGCTTATGGAACGCACATGCCATTTTATTTTATTTGAAATGAGTGCGCACATGAGTTACACGTGGCTTGCATTTTTTATGGGTTCAGAGTTATATCTGTGTAGATGTATGTATGCACACATGTATTTAACAAGTCAACGTGCATATCACGTGACATTCGCACATCATGAATAGTTTTCACCTAGTGCGCACACGTGTATATCACGTGACACACGTGCCTTTATAGGCGCCATCCAACAAGTGCGTACACGTGAGTATCACGTGATGTGTACGTCTTCAGGGCATTATTTTTGCAAGCACAACAATTTTTTTATTAAATGCGCACTAGTTTGGTTGCGCACTTATTTTCATCAGAAAATAGAAACTTTCACCAAGAAGCAATGGCTTCTGTTTTATGTTCTTTTCTTCTTCTTTTATTTTTCCAAGCAAAAGCTTCGATTTTTATCTGTTTTTAAGTCATATGCATGCGTTTTATAGTGCGCATCTTGTTTTCTTGGATTTTAGGATCAATCTCTTGCAAAAGTATAAAGTTTATGGATGAGAGGCGAACCCTGAGATCATTTGATCTTTTATATCGAATCAATGGATTCGAAAAGAACCAAAGGCTTCTGTATAAAAGCAAGAAATTTTTGGGAGAGGATAGATTTTCTTTTCTTTTTTCTTTTTATCTATTTTGAGGTTGAAGAAAATTATTATTTTTTTCTTGAGTTTATAGGGGGTTCGACTCTCTTTGATTTCTTCATATGGGGCTCCTATTTATAGGAGAGAAGAGATTAGGGTTTGTTAAGTTTTTTCTATTAATAAATTGATTTTATTTGATTTTAATTGACTTTTATTGATTTTATCTGATAGGGGCTCATGCGCACCGATGGATTAGAGAATGAGTGCATGCGCACCGTTGGATTTTTGATCCAGTATCACACCTGTTAAGGTATGATTCACATCGTGTTTACAATATATATATATATATATATATTAATATAATTTTCTATAAAAAGAATATTCGTGACTTTGTGAACTGGAATCGGAGCGGCATTCGTGTCTGCAGGTGCAGAAATACACATCTCTGCTTGGCACGGCACGGCACGGCGACCCGCACGTGTGGTTTCACCATATCCTCTTTCATTGGACTTAATGCAATAAAAGATAGAAGTGTTATATAAACACTTCTCAATTCTTTGGTGTAGCCGATGTTGGACTAAAATACATTATGAAAGAGCATTGCTTAAGCTATACTTGCATCGCATGTTTGCTCATAAGTTTTGATTCCGGAAGGGTTGTAAGAACCATAATATATCAAATCGAAACTCTTTACGAGACGCTTTCGATGCCATCATAATCTACCTGATTCTCATTTGGGAGTACGGCAAAAATATAGTTTGGAAAAAATAGCTTTACATTCCCTTGAACATATTGAGGCCACTTGATACTTTGGGGCTTTTTTGTACTCTTTTGCTTGTATGTTGTGCTTGTGCTTGACATGGACGCCCAAATTTTAGACGGGAAATGAGTCTATGTGTCAATGTGACTTTATGATGAAGAAGGATGATGCATGAGACTTTCTATATGAACTTCCGATAAGACCATGCGGTGGGAGAGTTCAAGTGAGAGAGGTACAACTAATTTTAGGGGAGGGATCTACGTAGATGATGCTACGATTAGAATGCAAGCTCAGTTGGCTGCCATTCAGAAATCAATAGAAAAGTTATCAACTACCCCCACCTCCGTTGCTCAAGTCAGTCAACCCTCTCATCGTCTTAATTGCCAAGACTCTTTCCACTTTTCGGAAGAATGTTCACTTCTTAGCGGTCCTCAAGGCTAAGAAACCGCTAATGCTGTATATTAACATAATAACTATAATAACGCTTATTCTCAAACTTATAACCAAGGATGGAGGAACCACCCTAACTAAGCTTAGAATCGAGGCAACACTGGCCAACAGTTCCATAACCAAAGACAATGTCCTCCATCCAATACTACCCAACCTAACACTTATCAAAGGGGTGGGAATGAGAATAATCCTCTAAACCTTGAAAAGAAAATGGCTATATTTTTACAAAAGATAACACCACGTAAACAATCTATCTTTAATATAGAAAGGAAAATTGGTCAGTTAGTAGCAACATTAGGTGGACGTGAACAAGGAAACCTACCTAGTCAACCTGTTACGAATCCTAAAGATACACGTGAAAATCTAGCGCAAGCAAATTCTATAACCACCTTGCGATCGGGTAAATATGTTGATAATCAGGTTAGAATGACCGATGATGACACTGTTGAGATGCTAGCTGATGAAGAGCAACAAACTTTCGATTCACATATACAGCCAGAATCTATTTCTACACCTACATCTCCACCCCAACCATCTTCTATAGATACTTATCTTGAGCCTAGAGTACCATATCCAAAACGTTTAAAGGCCAAGAAGCAAGCTCCTAAGGTAGAGAAGATGATGGAGATGTTTAAACAAGTGAAGGTCAACGTCTCACTTTTGGACATGATTTACCAAGTACCATCGTATGCAAAATATCGCAAATATTTATGCATGAAGAAGAGACAAACTAAGGTGCTAAGAAAGTCTTTTTAGCGGACAATATTTGTGACGTCCTAAGTAATGCTATGCCTATTAAGTATAAGGACCCCGGTTGTCCTACTATATCTTGCATTACAGACGAAAATGTCATAAATAGAGTATTATTGGACTCAGGAGCTAGTGTAAATCTTTTACCTTATTCGGTATATGAGCAGTTAGGGCTAGGTGAGCTTAAGCCTACCAAGATCACTTTGTAATTAGCCGACCGGTCCATCAAGAGTCCTATGGATGAGATAGATGATGTGTTGATCAAAATTGGGGAATTTATATTTCCCATAGATTTTATTGTTCTAGAAACACAACCCGTCACTAACCCTAGGAATCAAATTCCTTTCATACTAGGTCGGCCCTTCCTAGCCACTTTAAATGCATTGATCAATTGTTGCAATGGTTCTATGAAACTATCATTTGGGAACATGACAATTGATCTTAATATTTTTAACCTAGGAGGGTAGCCAAGTGATCCATATAGTTCCTTCAAAGTCAACTTAATTAATGATATTCCTAATGATGAAGAAGTTGACTTAGATAATTGCTTTATAGAAACTTGTATAGAGGAGGAATTTAGTAACAAAGAAATTGTTACTTTTGATGATTCTTTCCCAATAGCCTATATGTGAAGCACTCACTTGAGCCACTTTTTCTTGAACCTAGACCTCTTTTACGTCGATCGATAGAAGGGACCCCATAGTTAAAACTCAAGCCCCCCATCTAACCTAAAATATTCTTATTTAGGTTTGAATAACATGCTCCCAGTTATAATTTCTGTTGATCTTATTAAGGAGCATGAGGAGGCATTATTATCTATTCTTAAAAATAATAAGGAGGCTATTGGATGGAGTATGATGGATATCAAGGGAATTAGCCTTACTATAGTACAACATAGAATTTACTTGATAGACAACGCCAAGTCAGTAAGAAATCCTTAACGCCGTTTGAATCCTATTATGAAAGAGGCGGTGAGAAAAGACATAATTAAATGTTTTGATAGTGGTATTAATACCCTATTTCTGACAGCACATGGGTCAGCCCAATTCATGTGGTACCTAAAAAGTCGGGTATTACTGTTATTGAAAACCACATGAACGAGCTAGTTCCTATTCGCACACAAACCGGGTGGCATGTGTGCATTTAACTATCGTAAGCTTAATGCAGCAACTAGGAAATATTACATTCCGTTGCCTTTTATTGATCAAATGTTAGAAAAGTTAGCCGGTCATGAGTACTATTGTTTTTTAGATGGATACTTCGGTTATAACCAAATACCTGTTGTACCCGAAGACCAAGAAAAGACCATCTTCATATGTCTATTTGGCACCTTTGCATATAGACGAATGCCCTTTGGGCTATGTAATGCACCCACCACTTTTCAATGGTTCATGAGAAGCCTATTTTCCGCATGGTTTCTTGAGGTCTTTATGGACAATTTTTCAGTCTTTAGGAACATATTTGATGAGTGTTTACACCATTTGGAGTTAGTATTCGAAACATGCAAAGAAAAGAATCTAACATTCAATTGAGAGAAATTTCACTTTATGGTCAGAAAAGGCATTATGCTAGGCCACATTATTTCACGCAAAGGTATTGAGGTAGATAAGTCTAAAGTAGATATAATCTCTAAACTACCCTCTCCAAAAACCGATAAGGATATAAGGTCATTCATTGGGCATGAGGGATTTTATAGATGCTTTATCAAGAACTTTAGCAAGATTTCACTTATTGCCAAGAATATACCTTTTGAATTTAGTTCCAATTGCCTCAAATCATTCAAGCAATTGAAGAAGGTGCTTACGTCCGCTCCTATTATTTACACTCCTAATTGGAGTGTGCCAATTCAGATTATATGTGATGCATCCGATTTTGCAATTGGAGCTATCTAAGGACAATGAATTAATAATATGTTGTTAGTGATATATGCCTTAGAAGCCATTATTGTATAGTATTAGTTTGTATATTACATTTTGGAAGCTTGGGATATACATGGATTTTATGATAGTCTTGCTCAATATGGTAGTATGCCACTTAGTTTGTTTCTATCTTAATATGTGTATATGTTTCTTTTAGCGTATTGCAAATACATATTGGTATAGCCCTTAGGATCTTTTCTTCACTACCAGCGTTGTGATGACATTCACACTAGTGGGGGCTGGATAGTCTATAAGCACATCCTTATACAAGTCCCTAGTCGTACGATTATCGAGACAGGGCATCGATACTCCAGAGTAGACTAGTATATACGCTTCTCATCCCAGTAGGGGAGATGGTCTGTCCCATAGCCATTAGTACGTCGTACCGGAGATAGTATGCAGGTGCTCATTGGGTTATGAGTTACACTGGACGGACTCATGGGGAACTGTTGGTTGGTACTATACCTATCGTCAGGAAGCAGTTCCCAGGTGACATGAGTACAGCATAGTCCGTTGACTTGACACTGTTACTTTCGCCTCGAGTGTGTTCCCACTATTCTTAGATTACTACCCTACCACGGCTTTGATGAGTTGTGCAAACAGGTAGTAGTTGGGTGCAGTCCCGAAGCACTTGGAGGCAGTGGCGGTTAGATAGGATTCGTCTCTCCCGGTATTGGGGGTTGATATCGCGCTATGTTCGGAAAGCCATTACACAAAGTCCCTGGCCAGGGCAAGCGAGATTTATTGGTAGGTACTCCAGTAGTTTCTCAGGGTGTTTTTGGGCTCTACTCCGGCAAGACTTATTGCGCTATTAAGGGTCAGACGGCTACCGCCCCTAGGACCGATATGTGATACTCTTAGACGAACAGACCGGACTGTACGGAGATTGTCACAGATAGATTCAGTAGGAGTTCGGATGAGTTTGCTCATCGGCCTTCTTATCGACGGATACCTGGGTAGCCATTACGTGCAGCTAGTACCGCTGATGTGCTTATGGTTAAATCCACTGCCAGCGTACTATCAAGTCTTTAGAGTCCCACATCGAGGGTTTCCCTGCTTTGGGCGAAACGATGTAGAGGTCGTATGGTTTTACGACAGGATTTGAACATATACGTGTACTTGTGTGCGGATCATGTTCGGATGGATAATACTAGTAGGCTTTGGTTTAAGCCGGATCCTAGTATTAGATTATTGGATTCGTTTCGTCTCATTGTATTCATATTTTTTACGGATATGGGTGTATATACGGTGAGGGGTATTCTTGTAATTTGTTCAAGAGTGCTTTTGGAAGAAGACACCTCATTACTTGTATTACCATTTAGGTTAAATGGTTATTGAGGTGGAGGTATGAGGTGTTATTTTATGATAAATGAAGCATGGCTACTTGGTGACTCATGGATGACTATTGAGGCAAGGGTGGACTTAGATATTTTGTGAGATATTTTGGCATGCTTCATAGTCATCACAAGTAGCCATATTCATTTCATTATTATCTTAAACATTCTCTCTTTTCAAGCTCTCTCTTCTTCTTCCTCAAACCCTAATTGCCTCATGTGTTGAGAAACCTAGGGTTATTGAGACTAATCTATCCATAATCACTCTCTACATCTTCTAGGCTACTTAGATTAGCATACTAGGTATCCTAGTTACCTCATCTTAGAGGTAGGAGATCTTAGTCGACACTCTCGGGTGGATCTTCTTTGATTCGAGGAGGCCGAAAAGGAGGTGCGATCCGTACACTCTTCAAGGAGCACGAGAAAACGAGGAGGAGTACAAGAAGAAGAAGGACTTGGTACTTGAGGTATAACTTTCTTACATAGCAGTTAAACCTCTTAGTTGTTTTGTTAGCTAGGGTTTAGTATTGATCCTGGAGTTTAGTCGGTGTTGCCAAGCATATAAAATCATTTTTTGCAAACTTTGCCTCCCCACAAACCTGCGGGCTGCGCGACATCGACTTATAGTAGTATCCGAGCCAACTAAACCCTTAACTAACAGATTAAATGACAAGTAAAACTACGAAACCGAAATAACTCCGAAACATCGGAACATAGATCTAAGTTTCTGTCGAATTTTTTAGAGGCACTAAATTTTTTTTAACAATTGCAGAGTGCTTTATTTTTTATGAGATGAACATAGAAGGAAGACGAGACCAAATGAACAACTTTTGGCCGGCCAGAAGCTCAAAAAAATCGGCCTGGCCGGCTAAAGTAGTTAGTTTGGTGTCGTGCTTCGATTGGTGTTCCAGTCACTTGAATTTAAGGTTTCAAGTTATGTTTGATTTTGCCAAGATTGCTTATACTGTTATCTTTCTATTGTGGCAATATGGAGTGTTTCGAAGTCACTGTTTTAACGTCGTTTATAGTTTCAGGTTGTTATATGTGTTCGTAATCTTCCGCTAATTGCTATACGTCGGTTAGTTGGGGGTTGCATATATTTGTGATGATTGGCTTGTGTATATGGAGTATTGGATCGTCGTGGATGGATAGCCGGGGATGTGAGAACAGAGTTTCCTTTCTTTCATTCGATGTAAATTTATAATTGATGTAATATTATTTTGAGGGGCACATCCGAATTGAGGTTGTAGCCACCGTTGTATTATTTCATTTACTGTTTTTGCTCCTAGGATAGACTCAAGATGGGGTGCACAAACTACCGGGTTCTTTGAAGTGCCGAGTGGCTTACTCATTTTACCGAGGGAGGTTGCTTCTCTTCGGGGATTTGGCGGGTAGTTTGCCGCACCCGTAAGGGTCTAGGATGGGGTTTGGCTATTCATCACGACCGTGGAATCCGTCTTTCGTTACAGGCTTAAACGAAATGCGGAATTCCTAGTATATCCAATATTTTCATCTGTGATCTGGAATGCCTATTATCGCGTAAGATGAATGGATATTATATATATGCTATATAGTAGACGTTGCTTATGTTTTGCACCCGCGCTAGCCCTGCCCCCGCTCTGCCGTTATTTAAGTAACCTAACGGTGTATGATAGGATCCCGTGGCGAATGCGGATGGCATATGTTAGTTATGTGTATGCCCTAGAGGCCATTATTGTACATATGATGTATATTATAGTGGATGCTTGGACAAATATAGAGAGGACTTTCTTGCTCGATATGAAAGTATGCTATCTGGTTGCTCTTTGTCTTAACATGTAGACTTGTATTAGGATACTGTCTTGCTCTCACATGTTGATAAAGCCCTTAAGATGTGTACTTGACTACCAGGACTATGATGGAGATCATACTAGTGGGGCCATGGTAGTCCACAAGTACATCCTTTAATTGTTCCTAGTCGAGGATGTTTCGAGACAGGGCATCGATATTCCAGAGTAGACTAGCGTATACACTTCTTGACCCATATGATGGGCGATAGATGATCCCACATCCATTGGTGTTTGACATCAAAGATGGTATACGGGTGCTCAGTGGTGACTGGGTACACTGAACGGACTCGCCGAGAACTCCTAGTTGGTATTATACTTATCGTCAGATAGCAGTTCTCTGGTAACATTGGTACATGTTAGTCTGTAGACCTGAGATCGTCATAGAGTCCTGTGTGATACCCACTGTACTTTGATTTCCACCTTACCAAGTTCAAAAGAACGTGCAAAATGGTGGTTTTTGGGTACAGTCCCGAATCACATGGAGGCAATGAGCGAGGAGGGGATTCGTCTCTCCCGGTATTGGGGGTCGAAGTTGCACTATGCTCGATTGGCCATAACAGGAAGTCCCTGGCCAGGGCTGATACGGAGATCTACTGGTAAGTGTTATCAATAGTTTCTCGACCCATTATGAGCCTCACATTGGCATGACTTATCGGTTACTGGGGTCTGACGTTTACCACCCCTAGACTAGATATGCGACTTATCAGACGAAGAGACCGGACTGTACGGTAGTGTTACTGACAGGCTTTACAGGAGTATGCGCAGGCTTGCTTGTTGATCTTCTGATCGCTCAATACCCGGGTAGCCGTTACGTCCAGCTAGTACCGCTAACGGCTTGTGGGTTCCTGATATGATCATCATCTACTGCCAGCGTATTGACGAGTCTTTAGAGTTCTACACAGAGGTTTACTGGCTCAGGCAAAACGAAGTAGAAGCACATATGTGATATGTGCGGAACCGAGATTTATACGAGTATGTGATACCGTATTCTATTCTCGTGATTTATGATATCGGTCGGTTATATGTGATATAGCCGGGTTATCGAATCAAGTGTTGATTCGATAAGATGATACATATGGTATTAGTCGGTTATATATGATATAGCAGGATTATTGAATCAAGTGTTGATTGGATAATTTAATGTATAATTATATATTTGATATATTTACATTAACTAATATTAGCTCACTTGTGCATTTCTTTTTCTCACATGTGCACACTTAATATATATGTGATATATATTAATTGTGTTTCTTTTTTTGTCATGCTTGATTATACATGCAACATGGATGTATGAGACTCACACTATGATCATGATAATGTAAGGTTTATTTATTTAAAATAAATCCAAATTAGTTGGAAATTAGTCACATGGCATGAAGCTTGTGGAAGCTTGTAGGTCCATTGACTTAGTCCACTAATTTTGTTTTACTTAAAATATTTATTAACCCAACCATTCTCATTAGCCATAGTTAAGTCTCTACATGAGTTATATGAGATATTATCTTACCCATGGTTGCCTCTCTCATTCATTCTATTCTCCTGATCTTCATCTTCATCAAGAGTGAGCTCTCTAGCTTTTAAGGAAGTGAGGAAAATTAGTAAGAACAATATTTATAAAGTGAGTAAAATTCTTACTTCATCATTCTCTACTAGATTAGCCATTTAGTATAGGGTGTTGGCTTCACTAATTCCTAATTAGTGAAGAGCTAGCTTGGGTTGGTGTCTCCTCGATGTAGATCATCTTCGGCCTTTAAGACTTCGTGCAAGCTTGTTCCTTTCATCTTGTGAAGCCATTCTAGAGTCCGGAAGATCACTACTTGGAGCGAAGGGACTACTACACAAAGCTATTGAAATGAAAGACCGGTCTACAAAGGTTGTATTCCATATTCACTTAGATGTAAAGTAGTTTACACTTTGTATTGTCTAATTCTTCAGTTAAGATTCTAGGTTAGGGTTGTTTAGCATGGCAATTTTTTGAAAATGGCATGGACGATACCTCCCGAAACCTTGCTATCGTGCTAGGCATCCCTACAGTGGTATCAGAGCCAAGCTAGAGAATTAGACGATGTTTGTAGAATTACGAAACCGAAACAACTCCGAAACACTCGAAACTAAAACCTAGTTTCTGTCGAAATATTTAAGCCGTCTAAATTTTTTTTAAGAAACTATAGAATGTTATATGAGATATAACATGAACACTGGACAAATACGAACCTATTTCACTGGATTTGACCCGGCGAGATACCCATTAAATCGGGCCTGGCCGGCCCATTCATTTCATTTCGGGTTCGTTTTGGTTTGGTGTTCTGGTCTCTGGGTTTTGGTGTTTCGGTGTTGCTTGTTTTTTCTAAAATTGCATGAGATATTAATTTTCTATAAAGGCAATTCGGAGTGTTTCGTAGTCGTAATTCTAACATCGTTTCGGGTACTTTAGACGACGTTAAAAAGTTCGAACGAATATCAAATACCCACTTTAACTCTCGCTGGAAATTTTCCAAGAGTTGGATTTTTCCAAGTTTAAAACATTTAAAAATCATGCAAGTAATTCGATGGACCCTCTAGAAGAACGAAACGCTAACTCGATTTTACGACCGTCAGAACCGCCGCCAGATCCTAGAGTTTGCGGTAGTTCCACGGCGCTATAGGTGATGCAAAGGTTGGCCCTTCTACGTTTGGTCCATAGGTACTGTGACATGTTTTGAGTATTTTTAAACTGTGCTCAAGTGTTGAGCTCTTTGGGAAATTTTGGGTGTTTGTTGATTCGATCGGAATGTTTAACATCGTCTAGCTATTTGTGGAATGTGATACAATATTTGGAATTCATATTGTTAGGCATAAAATCTGAAGTATGTGATATTTCGGGTTTATGATGTCTAAGGTGATTATGAATTCCAAATGTTGTAGTTTGATATTTTCTTTTCTGCGACCGTAAGTGTAATATGTGGTGTATCGCCGGTTTCATTGCTATATGTTAACGGAAATTGGGATACGCATAGTTACTTATGTTGATGACATGTGATGTTATGTGTTGCTGGGATATGTTATATTGGATCGTCGTGTTTTGAATAACCGGGTTTTTTTTATGTGAGATGAGAGTTTTTTCATTTTCATTCATGTAAAAATTTGTATATAATATTCTTTTATTAGGGCACTTCCGGGTTGAGGATGATGTCACCATTGATGTATATTATTTATTTTTCCGCATTAGGATAGACCCAAGGTGGGGAGCTCAAGTAACCGGGTTTTAGAGTCCAGTGGGAGGCCATCTCGAGGAGTCGAGTCCCGGTCTCCTAACTCTAGAATTGGTAGGGTTGCTTGCCGCTCTCGTAGGGGTCTAGGGATGTGGGTTTGGCTATTCATCACGACCGTGAAATCCGTGTTTTTTACTGTCTTAATATAAAACACGGATCTCCTAATATATCCAATATTTCATATGTTGACTTCTGCTGCTGATATTCTGTGATGTGATCACTTTATATGCGTGAGACAAATGCTTTATTATTATATATATGATATATAATAAACGTTGCTTATGTTTTGCACCCGCGCTAGTCCTGCCCCACTATGCTATTAGTTAAGTAACCTAACGGTGTATAACGGGACACTGTGGCGAATGCGGATGGCATAAGCGTACGTTGTATTTTCGTTTCTTCTGTGATACTTAGGAAGCATAAATGATGGTACTTCATTAATGAGATTAATGAAAGAAAAGAAACCTAAAAATGTTGTAGAATCAAATTTTCAAAAAGGGTAGCTCTAGTTTTTGCTTTGCATAGCGGTATTCCTTATAGAATATCCAGCACCTTATTCGATAAGGAAAGAGCTGAGATCCCTTCACCGGGAGTGACCTCTTTAGCAAAAGCTAGCAGATACTACAACCCACTCGTTTTTTTCTTTTGATTGCTTCTCTAGTTCTTGCTTTGTATAGTGGTATTTTTGAAATATCCTGCATCTTATTCGATAAGGAAAGAGCCGAGATCGCTTCACCGGGAGTGACCTCTTTAGCAAAAGCTAGCAGATGCTACAACCCACCCAGTTTTGTCTTTTGATTGCTTCTCTAGTTCTTGCTTTGCATAGTGGTATTTTTGAAATATCCCGCACCTTATTCGATAAGGAAAGAGACGAGATCCCTTCACCGGGAGTGACCCCTTTAGCGAAACTAGTAAAAGCCTAAAAATACTCCTTTTCAAAAATCACGTGTTTCTACAATGATATCATATTCATTACGCAAAAGGTTTTTCTAAAAACTTGTCGTAGCCCTCCATCATTTCAGATAAGGACTACTCAGTATTCATACTACGTTTGTTGACCTTGTCAAGGCGTAGTGTACGGTAGCTAATTAGTGCTTATCTGCTACATCATGAGATGCGATTGGATTAGGGTAGTCGTGTGGCCTTGTTGACCTTGTCAAGGGTCGTGCGGATGGGTTTAATTCAATCATGAAATGTACGGGTTGAACTTGACTTGCGATTTATGGTTTGTTGACCTTGTCAAGGTCATAGATTGATTGGGGCAGAATATTATCGGGAATTTCAAGTGTTAAAATTTGTAATGAGATTGCATACCTTCTATGTGATAGTTGGATCCCGATACCCACTGCGAGTAAGAGTTACTCCTGCGAGAGTTTAACACATCACAATTAGCCGATCAAGTAGGTGTCTAGAAAGGTGTTAACGGGGTCACGCCCCTGGGAAAACGAGGTTTATTTTAATTAGGTCTGTGCGAGAGCATGAGGAACCTCCCTCAAAATACCGACACTAGCCTGGCTGAAAGATTGGCAAACTTGTAAGGTGTAATTAATCCCGGTTAGTATTACCTTTTAGGGTTTGAAGGAAGATTTGATAAAAATAGTGGGAGCCATACTGATTAGATAAGATAACAACCAATCTAATCTTGCAAGAGTATATGCTAAGTGTTTTCTTCTCTCTCTCTCTCCAGATAGCGACCATGTCAGGCCTTAATCAAAATAATAATATGGATGTATTGACTGAACCCTCTTGTTATACTGAGCAGGGGAACATTGGTTCCGTTCTTTTTTATAATTGTTATTAGACTGAGCAGGAAATAGGGGAATATCCGGATTCCCACGCCACTCAAATGAAGAATAAGCATGTTGATGCATCTTCTTCGGGTGTGTTAGTTACTGAGAAATGTTTCTCAGTACACTCTACATCCTGGGTATTAGATATAGGATCGGGATCACACATATGTAATATGTTGCATGGGCTAAGGAAAGGTAGAGAACTGAGAATGGGTGATCATTCTGTAAGAGTATGGAATGGTGCAAATGTTGCAGCTAAACCAGTTGGCGAATATCACCTTGTATTACCAAATGGTAATACATTGATTCTGAACGAATGCTATTATATACCGAACATAATATGCAATCTTATATCAGTTTCTTTATTAAGTAAAGAAGGATATAATTTTGTAGTACAGGATAATGTTATGAACATTTTTCTGAATCAAAAGTTGATTGGATCAGGCTTGTTAAATAATGGCATATACGTTCTAAATCCAACTACAGTTCTGAACGTACAAAACATACACAAGAGGAAGAGTTCAGAAATGAACGAATCCTTCTTATGGCATTGTAGACTAGGTCATATTAATACGACACGACTAGCTAAGTTACATAAGGATGGATATTTGAATCCGTTCGAATTTTCAACTTATGAAACTTGCGAGTCATGTCTCAAAGGTAAAATGACCAAAACTCCGTTTACTGGACATGGGAAAGAGTTACGGAACTCTTGGGACTATGCGGTCCCATGTCTACACATGCCAGGAATGGTTTCTCGTACTTCATTATATTTACTGACGATCTCTCAAGATACGGACATGTGTTCCTGTTGAAACAAAAGTTTGAAGCTTTTGAGAAATTTAAAGAATATAAGCATGAAGTCGAGAACTGTCACGACCCGAAATATTAGCTCGTGACCAGCACTTAAATTACGCAACGTCTAAAGGCGTACGTAATTCAAGTAAGCTGAAAACCCACAAACCTAAACCTTTTTAAGAAAATAAAGGAGGTGAGGTTTTGAAATGAAGGTATAATGAAATCAAGTTTTCTTAAAATGCATATAAAAGAAACATGAAAATGCAAGTGGAATTTACTAGTTTGAAAACATGTTTCGTCTTTTAAAAATTTGGGCAGCACCTCCTTTGTATATTTTGATCCAAAACCACATATATAAGATAATGATAAAGGCATCCCCATGTGAGAGCTAGCACTTCGCCAAACGGCGGATCACAACCACACAAGACAATATATATAAGTATACGACGCCTAACGGCGAAGATCACCACAAAAGATAAGGAAAATCAAGACATAAAAACCACAATTAGTGGAAAACCCCTCGCACTAAGTCTCGCAACCACAATCTCACCAAGTCTCATTACTTATACAATTTACTAATTTTGATTGATGGAATTGACTAGATTACAATGTGAAATATAAATACAAGAGTGGGTATGATACAAATGCCCCACCTATCAATGCAAAACACCCAAATGAAGCTATGAGCCAGTGATGCCGCTACGGATCCATGCGGTCAACCTACAAGAACTGTGGCACAACGGGGTGAGTTGCCAACTCGTGAGTAGAAAAACATTTACAAGTAGAAATCGAATAAACAACGACTCCAAGGTCAATTAAATCATAAAGGTAATACTATGATATCTAGGGTGACCGGGTCGTATATGTGCCAACAAGGTAGTCAATGCCTATATGCATGCGGATATAATCAAACAATGTAACCAGTGTCTATATGCCTGTGGGTCTCGTCCAACCATATAATCAATGTATGTATGCATGTGGATCTCGTCCAACCATATAATCAATGTATGTATCATAAAAGCATATGTATGAAGATATGAGGATATAAATCAACATGTGTCCCTCGTGACACATCGAAATCATGGAACCTGAGTGCCTAGCATCGACACTCAAAAACATCATGAAAACCGTGCCTAGCATCGGCACGTAAATCCTCATATATCGGGCTCCGTCAGTCCAGATCGGCCCACGCGCTCCGTCAGTCCGGATCGGCCCATATCATCTCTCGACTCCGGTCGGTATCCTCTGGATATCCGCCAAGCCTAAATACTATCACCGATAGGTAGTAGTCCCTATGGCAGGCTTATCGTCATCCACACGAAATCTCTCTCTCGCCCCGGGGTACCATACCGGGTCCACCATGTACCCATAAACGGAATCATCTGCCTCCTCGAATCGGGTTTCACATTTCATATGTCTCAGAACCGAGAAAACGTATGGTGGACGCATTTAAATTTCATATCAAGAGAAACCGGGTTTTTAAAACAGTACATGCTTTCTTTTGAAATAGCCATGGTTCTCAAATCCAGAGATCTCATGAAAACAGCATATCTCAATGCGTAAAATCATAGAGCATGATGTATGCGACATATAATAGAAATGTAAGTATATCCGTATATCATGCAACATGGAACAGTGATATGACATATTAAGGGAAAACCACTCTTTTAAATGATTCCAGTTTTTCAAATATAACACGCGGTTCCCAATTTCCCAATAAAACCAGTTACTTATGTAGGTACAATATGTATATGCGCAAGTATGGAGATACCAATGTGTATATATGCACCAATATGGATATACAGTGTGTATGTGTGCAAATGTGGATGTACCAAAATATGTGTGCACCAATATGGATATACAAATGCGTATGTGCGAAAATATGGATGTACCAATGTATATGTCCACCAATATGGATATACAAGTGGTATATACGCAAGCATGAGTGTACAATATGTATGCGCGCCAATATGGGTGTACAAGTGGTATATATGCAAGCATGAGTGTACAATATGTATGTGCGCCACTATGAGTGTACAGGTGGTATATACGCAAGCATGAGTGTAGAATGTATGTGCGCCAATATGAGTGTACAATTGGTATATACGCAAGCATGAGTGTACAATATGTATGTGTGCCAATATGAGTGTACAAGCAGTATATACGCAAGCATGAGTGTACAATATGTATGTGCGCCAATACGAGTGTACAAGTGGTATATACACAAGCATGAGTGTACAATATGTATGTGCGCCAATATGAGTGTACAAGCGGTATATACGCAAGTATGAGTGTACAATATGTATGTGCGCCAATATGAGTGTACAAGTGGTATAAGTAATACAATGCGAATGACATGAATGCAGCATAAGGTAATCATATGCAAATGCTGACGGTATACGTATCTAACATGATCGAGTCGGTGAATCTATCAATCGGCATCCAGCCTAATAATATTGCGTACGGTATAATCCATTGTAAGGCAACCTCTAGTCAAGGGTAAGGATCAATCATCAAGTCAAACTCATCATGCACGAAAAATCTTCGTACGACGGCATTTAAAACATTATGGATCCTATCAACCTTTACGACAATGAGGGGGTACGGACCTAACGTCACATACGGCATATCACACACGTTCATAATATATATAAACGTAACTATATACCTATGTCCCAGGTCACATCCGCAATAATCTCATAACAGGGGACCGACAGGGTATAAATCATCTCAATCGACTCGCATCCGTATACCAACAAATCACCAAATCATCATATCGCGTCATATATCCTTTTCATCGCATTTATATCTCTCATCAAGTCAATTTTACAAATACATTCTACCTCTACTAAAAGTATAAGTATCTAATCTAACATACGCACCCGAACCATACAATCAGATTTTTAAAGAGCGAGTCGTAGTTTTTAAAATAGGGGTTACGGTGTTTTTAAGGAAAAGATATCATTTGAAATTCCGTAACGTCCCTCAAGGTATCTGTTTAAAAGATGCATACGACTCTTCAGTTCAGAAATATGTATGGTTCGGATGACACATCTACGTCGAATATCTAGTTCTATAGTATCCTAAACGGCAATATCGTCATACATCATCCTTAAATCCCGTCATCACATATTAGCCGTATTATATCATTTCTAACTATCCTTAGTTTCTAATATGGTTTCACTAACTATCATTTAACCCTAACCTTAGTTTCCAAATCTAGGTTTTCTTAACCATATTCTATAAATCAGTTTCCATCAAAACTTTGCGGGGGTGCTATACGCCGTCCACCCGACTTCCCCAGTAGATATAGATCTACTCACCTTGGTCTTCGCTTGCCGAAGTCGATGACGCCACGCTCCGTAGCCTTGGAATCAACGCGAAGTTACCTACAATAACAACACATATCGTAATGATATTAAAATCAAGTTCTGAAATCCAAAACGGCACGCGCGTTGCTCATAGGTTAGAACCTATAGCTTACGCGTACAAAACCAACAACTTACCCAAGTCGTCGATGTACAAACATTAAACAACTAATTACAAATCCAAATATCAAAACTCATCATTCAAAATACGGAAAACATATCCTAAATCACACACAAGTGTTCCCAGATTTTGACTCAGTTGAAAAGGGGTTGCACAAACAAGTCTACGGTGTTGTAGAAGGTGTATATGACATACTGGACCAACCCGGACCCCAACTCCCACTATAAAACCGTCCACTACCCATGAAATTCCGGCCAGGCCGGTTGTACTGGCTCCTCTAGGCTTCGTCTTCGTAGGGTGGTCTCCTGGTGGTGTATCTAGGTCCCTGGTATTGTTTGGTTGTCTCAGAAATTCCCCGGGTTGCTTCAGATTTCCCTGCACACCCTATATCCTCACAAAACCGACATGGATCAAGTCTAAAGTTTGTATTCTCTATTCTAAACTCAGTTCCAGGTCTAGAATTTGATCCCTAGGGTCTTGTACAGCCACCATACACCAACCATTTCCCAAACCCTTCCCTAGAATTTCAAAGTTCACAAATCCACCCATCCAATTCAACTTTTAAACTTTCTAAAACATAAGAAAACTAAAATTAACTAAATGAAAATGATTATACCTCATGGTTACACCAAAGCAAAACCCTAGCTCTTCAATGTTGTCAAAATCCCACTTTGCTTGGTTCAATGTGTAGAGGGTGAAGAGGGGATCAACTTTTGTGAAAGGGGTTTAGGGTTTTGGGGATTATTTGGAGATGGATCTAGGGTTTTAAGTGGAGGGAAGTGGGGTTGAGGAAGATGAAGAGGGAGAAGAAAAATGATGGGGGAAAAGGTTAGGCAGCAGCCCTCCCTTTCTCACTTATTCACACACACTCTCTCTCCAATCATACCCTTTTTCACTAAATTACCCTTTTGTCATTTCTTTTCTTTTCTCTTTTAAATTTCAAAACCAAATCACATAATACCCATAAAATAACACAATTGCAACAACATGTAACCAAATGTAACATGACATGGTGCACTAGCCATGAAAACTGTAGAAACACGGATTTGGCCTAATCGCGATTAGCAGTGCACTAATTGGGTTTTTATCGAAACTGCATATAATAAATTTTAAAAATACCAAATCCTATAAATATATTATTAAATGAATAAATTATTTTAATTTCCATTTATTTTACAATTATCGGTATATATTTATACCCTTTTTCGAAAACCCCAATTTCGCGAATCGAGCAGTTTTCGGGAAAAATATTATTTTAATATTAGATTCCAAAAATAATATTTTATATTTTCTGAAATATTACAGTCTTCCTCCCTTAAATAAATTCGGTCCCCGAATTTAAATTTAAACCCCCAAAATCGAAAACATTTCAAACAAAAATCCAAGTCGTCGGGGCTCCGAATTCACGGAAGGTGTTGAAACACACAGCGTGTCAAGTGCGCATGAAAACGAGTAAAAAACTCAAAATCGAACTCCGGCAAGCGTCACGCAAATCATCGGATTCGTACGCATATCCTCGGAGTTACAATAGAGATACAGATCTCAAAATCCACGACTGAAACCCAATATACACAAGTCAAATACTATAATAAGTGTATAGTACGCATCTTTGGAAAACTTTCAAGAACTAAATAAAACTCGTACAAAAATCCTTTCTAAATCGCCGCGTGAATGTGTAACTCATGGCATAAGTGACGGACGCTCAATTTAAAATAATAATATATGTCCATATATGTTTTCCTAAATACACGTTCCGTCGTTTTCAAAATATCCCAAAAGGTTTTCCTTTAAAAACGTTCGCGTCGCTCACGGACACGTAGGAAATAGCGAGACTATAGCTCCTTTGAAAACCTCTTAGTAATCTTTTAATGCATGTAAAGTACTCAGGTACTGTCCTCAGATCAGTCCTGTTTGGCTACCACATAACATAGTGCCCATCAAGGAAATAAAGTGCTCAAAAGAAAAACTAGCCTCAAAAGACGTATTTAACGATCACATGCGTCTGGTGTGCATGGAAATCAATATCCATGAATGTGCCAAACATGTACACAGAAACAACATCTAAGTGCAACGGGTGTGCACGAACACCTGTCAGAGGCAACGGTGTGCCTGACAGCAATATCAGGTGCATCTGATATGCACAAAGAATCCCGATTTAGTGCATCTGGTGTGCACCGAAATCGCATCTCATACCATGCGCCCAACATGCGTGAAAATCCAAATCAAGTGCATCTATCATGCACGAATAAAATCTAAATCATGTGCATCCAACATGTACGAAATCACGAAATCCAATATCAAGCGCCGAATATGCGCAAAAGTCCAATCCAAGCGCGTCAAATATGCACAAGAATCTAATCAGGTGCACAAGGTGCATAAAACAAATATCGAGTATCACAATCAAAATCGACGGTATACAACACATTTCAATCCAAATCCAAATCAGGTATACCGTGGTATATAATCTCACCACCATGTGCATCAGCGTGCACAAAAGCAAATCAGAATACTAAAAATTTATTTAAACTATGCCGAAAGCATAAATCAAATCATATGCATGCCCTAGGCATGAAATCATAATCAATATCTCAAATGACATCAAAACGAAGTCAGGTGCAACTGTGGTGCACAAAATACGTATCAATGCACTGCAAGCATATGTGAACTATACCGAGTGCAAAAACCAAGTAAAATGCGTACTATATGCACAAAATCAACCCAACTGTATGAAATCCACGAAATCATAACCATGTGCAGCCAAGGTACAAAACGATATTAAGTGCAATAACTGTGCATAAATCATAAATCAACACAACGGTGTATAAAGCATATCTCCAGTGTAAAACTATGCGCAAAATATAAATACCCAGTAGGTGCAGCCGTGGTGCACGAAAACGATATCATGAATACTCATCATCAAAACTCAAATCCAAGCGATATAGGCGTGATACTCGGATCACAAACAAAAATCGCAATAAATGACATCGAGGTACACCTCCTACAATATCGAAAAATAAATCGGTGCGCCTAAAACCGGCAGAACAAGTGTATTCGCTCGCCTCCTGCTCACGGTCTGGCGTCCTCAGTCTCTGGGTCCTTATCCTCTCTGCAGATTCACCAATCTTGCAATCCATCAGCTATCAGCCCAGTCAGGTGTGCTAATGGGAACGATTCTACTCTAGCACTTCTCTGGTCATCTCTCGGCCAATCATCTCGACCACTCGTAAAGCAGCACGTTACTGGAGTCGGCCTCTGGTCCTATGAATACTTGTGACACAACTGATCCTGGGTGCAAATCTCATTGCAGCAGTGTCATGGAAGGATCCTGCTCAAGGTCTCTTCCAATCTCGCCTATGCCGAACTGTACGGAGGCTGGTACTCTTACATAATCTTTTCTCATTCTCTGGATATCTGCGTCCTCACCATAACATTTCCTCGGGAACTAGCCGCATCCCAACGCCTCTGTATGCATATCAGATCTCTAATCTCGGCGGGGAGTAACAACAGTTTGTCAGCGTCTCGCACGAACTTCTGGTTCCACTCGTCGGTACCATCGCCCACTATGACGTCACGCCATGCTATCTGCGCACTGCAACTGTTTTTGGCCACTGTCAATCCGGAGTCTCTCACACGTACTCGAAGTCACGAACTTGGTATCTTCATCACTCTGTAGAAGATACTGGCTGAACACGTCCTCGGGAAATCGTCCCAACCATCGGAGGAATACTCAGTACTCATCCGTCCTTGATCAACTCATAACACATCTGGGTGAGCTCTTCTATCCGAAGCTCGTCAGCTTACTGGTCTCTTATCATATAATATCCGTACGACGTCAAACTTTTCGATCGAGTCATCAAGGTCCCAAAATTTCCCGAAAGCTTAATACCTGAGCACAGTTTAAAAATATCTGGTACATACCACAGTACCTCTGGAATAGCCGTAGAAGGGCAAACCCAAGCCTCACCGATGGCACCGCTAAACTGCTGCAAACCCTAATGTTCAAAAGCGGTTTCATGGTCATCATGTCGAGTTAGGGTTTCATTCTTCTAGAGGGTCCACAGAATTACCTGTATGTTCCTCCGAACACTTTAAACTTGGGAAAAATGGGCTTCTGACACTCGCTCGAGCTTTTTAACTTCGCCTAGGTGACATGTGAATACCCTTCATTCGCACGCTAAACAATGCCTCAATCCTCCAGGAAAGGCGATACACCGGCGGTCATATCTGGATCGGTCTGCTCTAGATCTGAGTAAGACTCTCCACACTGGAAATCTTCAACTCAACTGGGCCTGCGTCGGCGCATCAATCTGACGAATCACCTTCGTCTCTCAAATCGGGGTAGACTAGCTATCATCTATCGCATTTCTGCCTGGAAGCTCCGGCGATCTCAGCTCGTAAGCTCTGGAAGCGACATCCTATCAATCTCAGCAACAGCTGGGTCATCTTTCTGCACGGTAGGCGACATCACAATCTCTGAGGTATGATGTACATTAACAGTCCTCTCGCAACTGGCAGCTCTAACAGTGGCCCGATCCTCCGGTGTAAAACTAAGTACTCGCCTCCACAAGGGGCCACAACATAACACTACATCGAGATGTTCCCATGTCACCAGAAAGACAATGGTCAGTCCTCGTACCAGACGAGCTCTCCCTGACCGCAACACTAGCACCAGCTCAATCTGCGCTCACACATGGTGACAGGGACCTCAATCGAGTATCGAAGAGAGAAGTTCAATGGCAAGAAGGGAAACGACAGATCCAGAATGGATACATGATCATAAAAAGGAACAGCATCAATAAGAGTATGATCATGGAAACGAATAGAATCAAGGATCTCAAATGGATGTAAAATCATGGGTATGAAAAGAATCATAAGTCTCAAAAATATGTACATCCTAAGGTTTCTTAAGTGGAGTATCGTATCGTAAATATGCCGCGGAACATACGTACAGTACGTCACTCTACTCAAGCTACCTACTCCATCAATCAGGGTCAGCCTATGAAACGAAAGTTCGGATCTAATAAACCCCCCGTTCAAGTCTAAGTTCCGTAAGGTCAAGCCTAGATTCCGAAATACAGACCCGCCCTAGACTCCGCATAGTTAAACATAGACTCAAACCAAGGTTAAACCAAGCGCTCTGATACCAACTTTTTCATGACCCGAAATATTAGCTCGTGACCAGCACTTAAATCACGCAACGTCTAAAGGCGTACGTAATTCAAGTAAGCTGAAAACCCAGAAACCTAAACCTTTTTAAGAAAATAAAGGAGGTGAGGTTTTGAAATGAAGGTATAATGAAATCAAGTTTTCTTAAAATGCATAGAAAAGGAACATGAAAATGCAAGTGGAATTTACTACTTTGAAAACATGTTTCTTCTTTTAAAAATTTGGGTGGCACCTCCTTTGTATATTTTGATCCAAAACCACATATACAAGATAATGATAAAGGCATCCCCAAGCGGGAGCTAGCTCTTCGCCAAACGGCGGATCACAACCACGCAAGACAATATATATAAGTATACGACGCTCAACGACGAAGATCACCACAAAAGATAAGGAAAAGCAAGACATAAAAACCACAAGTAGCGGAAAACCCCTCGCTCTAAGTCTCGCAACCACAATCTCACTAAGTCTCATTACTTATACAATTTACTAATTTTGATTGATGTAGTTGACTAGATTACAATGTGAAATATAAATACAACAGTGGGTACGATACAAATGCCCCACCTGCCAATGCAAAACACCTAAATGAAGCTATGAGCCAGTGATGCCGCTACGGATCCATGCGGTCAACCTGCAAGAACTGTGGCACAACGGGGGTGATTTGCCAACTCGTGAGTAGAAAAATATCGACAAGTAGAAATCGAATAAACAACGACTCCTAGGTCAACTATATCATAAAGGTAATACTATGATATCTAGGGTGACCGGGTCGTATATGTGCCAACAAGGTAGTCAATGTCTATATGCATGCGGATATAATCCAACAATGTAACCAGTGTCTGTATGCCTGTGGGTCTCGTCCAACCATATAATCAATGTATGTATGCATGTGGATCTCTTCCAACCATATAATTAATGTATGTATCATAAAAGTATATGCATGAAGATATGAGGATATAAATCAACATGTGTCCCTCGCGACACATCAAAATCATGGAACCTGAGTGCCAAGTATCGACACTCGAAAACATCATGAAAACCGTGCCCAGCATCGGCACGTAAATCCTCATATATCGGGCTCCGTCAGTCTGGATCGGCCTACGGGCTCCGTCAGTCCGGATCGGCCCATATCATCTCTCGACTCCGGTCGATATCCTCCGGATATTCGCCGAGCCCAAATACTATCATTGGTAGGTAGTAGTCCCTCTGGCAGGCTCATCGTCATCCATACAAAATCTCTCTCTCGCCCCGGGGTACCATACCGGGTCCACCATGTACCCGCAAACGGAATCATCCGCCTCCTCGAATCGGGTTTCACATATCATACGTCTCAGAACCGAGAAAACGCATAGTGGACGCACTGAAATATCATATCAAGAGAAACCGGGTTTTTAAAACAGTACATGCTTTCTTTTGAAATAGACACGGTTCTCAAATCCAGAAATCTCATGAAAACAGCATATCTCAATGCGTAAAATCATAGAGCATGATGTATGTGACATATAATAGAAATGTAACCATATCCGTATATCACGCAACATGGAACAGTGATATGACATATTAAGGGAAAACCACTCTTTTAAATGATTCTAGTTTTTAAAATATAATATGTGGTTCCCAATTTCCCAATAAAACCAGTTACCTATGTAGGTACAATATATGTATGCGCAAGTATGGAGGTACCAATGTGTATATATGCACCAATATGGATATACAGTGTGTATGTGCACAAATATGGATGTACCAAAATATGTGTGCACCAATATGGATATACAAATGCATATGTGCGCAAATATGGATGTACCAATGTATATGTGCACCAATATGTATATACAAGTGGTATATACGCAAGCATGAATGTACAATATGTACGTGCGCCAATATGTGTGTACAAGTGGTATATACACAAGCATGAGTGTACAATATGTATGTGCGCCAATATGAGTGTACAAGCGGTATATACGCAAGTATGAGTGTACAATATGTATGTGCGCCACTATGAGTGTACATGTGGTATATTCGTAAGCATGAGTGTACAATATGAATGTGCGCCAATATGAGTGTACAAGTGGTATATACGCAAGCATGAGTGTACAATATGTATGTGCTCCAATATGAGTGTACAAGCGGTATATACGCAAGAATGAGTGTACAATATGTATGTGCGTCAATATGAGTGTACAAGCGGTATATACACAAGCATGAGTGTACAATATGTATGTGCGCCAATATGAGTGTACAAGCGGTATATACGCAAGCATGAGTGTACAATATGTATGTGCGCCAATATGAGTGTACAAGTGGTATAAGTAATACAATGCGAATGACATGAATGCGGCATAAGGTAATCATATGCAAATGCTGACGGTATACGTATCTAACATGATCGAGTCGGTGAATCTATCAATCGGCATCCAGCCTAATAATATTGCGTACGGTATAATCCATTGTAAGGCAACCTCTAGTCAAGGGTAAGGATCAATCATCAAGTCAAACTCATCATGCACGAAAAATCTTCGTACGACGGCATTTAAAACATTAGGGATCATATCAACCTTTACGACAATGAGGGGGTACAGACCTAACGTCACGTACGGCATATCACACATGTTCATAAAATATATAAATATTACTATATACCTATGTCCCAGGTCACATCCGCAATAATCTCATATCAGGGGACCGGCAGGGTATAAATCATCTCAATCGACTCGCATCTTTATACCAACAAATCACCAAATCATCATATCGCGTCATATATCGTTTTCATCACATTTATATCTCTCATCAAGTCAATTTTACAAATACATTCTATCTCTACTAAAAGTATAAGTATCTAATCTAACATATGCACCCGAACCATACAATCAGATTTTTAATGAGCGAGTCGTAGTTTTTAAAATAGGGGTTACGGTGTTTTTAAGGAAAAGATATCATTTGAAATTCTGTAACGTCCCTCAAGGTATCTATTTAAAAGATGCATACGACTCTTCAGTTTAGAAATATGTATGGTTCGGATGACACATCTACGTTGAATATCTAGTCCTATAGTATCCTAAACGGCAATATCGTCAAACATCATTCTCAAATCCCGTCATCACATATTAGCCGTATTATATCATTTCTAACTATCCTTAGTTTCTAATATGGTTTCACTAACTATCATTTAACCCTAACCCTAGTTTCCAAATCTAGGTTTCCTTAACCATATTCTATAAATCCGTTTCCATCAAAACTTTGCGGGGGTGCTATACGCCATCCACCCGACTTCCCCGGTAGATATAGATCTACTCACTTAGGTCTTCGCTTGCCGAAGTCGATGACGCCACACTCCGTCGTCTCGGAATCCACATGAAGGTACCTACAATAACAACACATATCGTAACGATATTAAAATCAAGTTCTGAAATCCAAAACGGCATGCGCGTTGCTCATAGGTTAGAACCTATAGCTTACGCGTACAAAACCAAAAACTTACCCAAGTCGTCGATGTACAAACATTCAACAACCAATTACAAATCCAAATATCAAAACTCATCATTCAAAATAAGGAAAACATATCCTAAATCACACACAAGTGTTCCCAGATTTTGACTCAGGTGAAAAGGGGTTGCACAAACAAGTCTATAGTGTAGTAGAAGGTGTATATGACATACTGGACCAACACTGACCCCAACTCCCACTATAAAACCGGCCACTACCCATGAAATTCCTGCCAGGCCAGTTTTACTGGCTCCTCTGGGCTTCGTCTTCGTAGGGTGGTCTCCTGGTGGTGTATCTAGGTCCCTGGTATTGTTTGGCTGTTTCAGAAATTCCTCGGGTTTCTCCAGATTTCCCTGCACACCCTATATCCTCACAAAACCGACATGGATCAAGTCTAAAGTTTGTATTCTCTATTGTAAACTCAATTCCAGGTCTAGAATTTGATCCCTAGGGTCTTGTACAGCCACCATACACCATCCATTTCCCAAACCCTTCCCTAGAATTTCAAAGTTCACAAATCCACCCATCCAATTCAACTTCTAAACTATCTAAAACATAAGAAAACTAAAACTAACTAAATGGAAATGATTATACCTCATGGTTACACCCAAGCAAAACCCTAGCTCTTCAATGTTGTCAAAATCCCACTTT
This sequence comes from Agapanthus africanus, assembly GCA_030015575.1. Taxonomy (NCBI): domain Eukaryota; kingdom Viridiplantae; phylum Streptophyta; class Magnoliopsida; order Asparagales; family Amaryllidaceae; genus Agapanthus; species Agapanthus africanus. Next base: position 279,841,061 of record CM057342.1, read on the forward strand.
GCTTGGTTTAATGTGTAGAGGGTGAAGAAGGGATCAACTTTTGTGAAAGGGGTTTAGGGTTTTGGGGATTATTTGGAGATGGATCTAGGGCTTTAAGTGGAGGGAAGTGAGGTTGAGGGAGATGAAGAGGGAGAAGAAAAATTATGGGTGAAAAGGTTAGGCAGCAGCCCCCCCTCTCTCACTTATTCACACACACACACTCTCTCCAATCATACCCTTTTTCATTAAATTACCCTTTTGCCAATTCTTTTCTTTTCTTTTTTAAATTTCAAAACCAAATCACATAATACCCATAAAACAACACAATTTTAACAACATGTAACCAAATGTAACATGACATGGTGCACTAGCCATGAAAACTGTAAAAACACGGATTTGGCCTAATCGCGATTAGCAGTGCACTAATCGGGTTTTTATTGAAACTGCATATAATAAATTTTAAAAATCCAAAATCCTTTAAATATTAAATGAATAAATCATTTTAAATTCCATTTATTTCACAATTATCTGTATATATTTATACCCTTTTTCGAAAACCCCATTTTCGCAAATCGTGCAGTTTTCGGGAAAAATATTATTTTAATATTAGATTCCAAAAATAATATTTTATATTTTCTGAAATGTTACAGTCTTCCCCCCTTAAATAAATTCGGTCCCCGAATTTAAATTTAAACCCCCAAAATCGAAAACATTTCAAATAAAAGTCCAAGTCGTCGGGGCTTTGAATTTACGGAAGATGTAGAAACACACAGCACGTCAAGTGCGCATGAAAACGAGTACAAAACTCAAAATCGAACTCCGTCAAGCGTCACGCAAATCATCGGATTCGTACGCATATCCTCGGAGTCACAATAGAGATACAGATCTCAAAATCCACTACTGAAACCCAATATACACAAGTCAAATACTATAATACGTGTATAGTACGCATCTTTGGAAAACTTTCAAGAACTAAATAAAACTCATACAAAAATTCTTTCTAAATCGCCGCGTGAATGCGTAACACACGGCATAAGTGACGGACGCTCAATTTAAAATAATAATATATGTCCAAATATGTTTCCTAAATACACGTTCCGTCGTTTTCAAAATATCCCAAAAGGTTTTCCTTTAAAAACGTTCGCGTCGCTCACGGACACGTAGGAAATAGCGAGACTATAGCTCCTTTGAAAACCTCTTGGTAAGCTTTTAATGCATGCAAAGTACTCAGGTACTGTCCTTAGATCAGTCTTGTTCAGCTACTATATAACATAATGCCTGTTAGTTATATGTATGCCCTAGAGGCCATTACTATACATATGATGTATATTGTAATGGATGCTTGGACATATATAGGGAGGACTTTCTTGCTCGACATGATAGTATGCTATCTGGTTGCTCTTTACCTTAACGTGTACACTGATTGTCTCTCTGTTACATAGTGGTAAAGCCCTTAGGATGTGTACTTGACTACCTGGACTATGATGCAGATCATACTAGTGGGGACATGGTAGTCCATAAGTACATCCTTCAAGGTCCCTAGTCATGGGTGTATCGAGACGGGGCATCGATATACCAGAGTAGACTAGCGTATACCTTCTCGACCCATACAGATGGGCGATGGATGATCCCATATCCATTGGTGTTTGACATCAGAGATGATATACGGGTGCTCAGTGGAGACTGGGTACACTGGACGGACTCGCCGAGAACTCCCAGATGGTATTATACCTTACGTCAGATGGCAGTTCTCTGGTGACACTGGTACAGGTTAGTCTGTAGACCCGAGATCGTCATAGAGTCTTGTGTGATTCACACCGTGCTTTGATTTCCACCTTACCACGTCCAAGAGGGCGTGCAAAACGGTGGTTTTTGGGTACAGTCCCGAATCACATGGAAGCAATGAGCGATAGGAGGGGATTCGTCTCTCCCGGTATAGGGAGTTGATGTTGCACTGCGTTCGATTGGCTATAACCAGAAATCCCTGGCCAGGGTTGCTGAGATTTACTGGTAAGTGTTACCAGTAGTTTCTCGAACTGTTATAGACCTCATATCGACACGACTTATCAAGCTACTGGGGTCTGACGTTTACCACCCCTAGGCGAGATATGCGATATATCAGACGATCAGACCGGACTGTACGGTAAGTGTTACTGGTTGGATTCATAGTAGTGTGAGCGGGCTTGCTCGTCGATCTTCTGATCGCTCAATACCCGGGTGGCCGTTACATTTAGCAGATCGCTTGCGGCTTGTGGGTGCTTGATATGATCATCATCTGCTGCCGGCGTATTGACGAGTCTTTAGAGTCCTACACAGAGGTTTCCTGGCTCAAGCGAAACGAAATAGGAGCGCATATGAGATATGTGCGGGACCGAGAATAATGTGTGTATGTGATACTGTATTTTATTCTCGCGATGATTGTATCGATTGGTTGTATGCGATATAACCTAGTTATCGAATCAAGGATTGATTCGATAAGTCGATACATTGGATATTAGTCGGTTATATGCGATATGACCGGATCGTTAAATCAAGTGTTGATTTAATGTATAATTATATATTTGATATATTACTTTACATTAACTAGTATTGGTTCACTTAAGATTATTTTCTCACTTGAATGTGCACATTGTATATATATGATATAGTTTTGTACACTAGATTGTATCATGTTTGATGATACATGCAAACTTGGGTGTGTATGCTTTAAACCATGGTTTAGGTTAATGGTTAAGGTTTATATTTAATTTATTTATTCATTTTGGTTAAAATAAAATGGTGGCTTTCTTGTTTTATTCATGAAGCTTCATGAAGCTTTGAAAGTCTTTGCCATTTTTGTTTTATCCTTAACCTAACCATCAACCTAAACCCTAGTTTATTCTCTACATGAGTTATCCTCACCCATGGTTGTATTATGATAACTCATCACTTGATTTTCTAATTGATTATTAATTCCTATTCTTTTCTTCTTCTTCTTCTTCTTCTTGAGAAAGAAAAGAAAAGCTTGCTTCAAAAATGTCAAGTGATGATTCCAAGTGAGAAATCCAAATCCAAAGTGAACCCACTTCCTATTTCTTCATCCTCTACCACTTGCCAAGTAGTATAGGGTGTTTTCTTCACAAGTTTCATGACTTGGTGAAGTTGGAGCTTGATCTTGAGTTATCTCGACGTAGATCATCTTCGGCATCGAAGTCGACGACCTAGCCCGATCATTTCTTCGACGAAACCATCGCTAGAGTCCGGGATCCGATGATCGCAGCGGAGGGACATCATCACGGAGCTAAGGAAGTGGAGGACCGGATCTACAAAGGTTGTAGTCTCTTTCACTTAGCAGTAAAGTTGTTTACTACTTGCATGTTTCGCCTAATCTCTAGTTAACGATCTAGTGTAGGGTTTCTCGGCACCGGAAATTTTTTCAATTTGGCATGGTTGATGCCTTGTGAGACCTCTTGAGTGTGCCTAGGAACCCTACAGTGGTATCAGAGCCTAGCTAGAGCTTTAGGCGAAGTGTAGACGAAGTTAGAAGTCCGATCGAACCCGTAAACCCCGACAAAACCCTTCTCTGTTCATTTTTTAAAACAGTGGATTTTTGTGAATTAAAAATTCTCAGAAAAACAAGCAGGAAAAACTAAGAATTACTGTGAAGTACGGTCCACTAAATCAATAATTTGACCGCGGAACCGCGGCTAATCCAAGGATTTGGCGGCGGTTCCGCGGCCAAAATTTGGACTTAGTCCCTGAAATTTCATATATTTATTCTTAGGTCCTTTCTTGGCAATTTTTTATGAGAATATTTTAATTCCACTCAAGTGTTGAGTTTTCTAGGGTTTTATTGGGGACTCGTTAATTTGATCGGATAATTTAACTTCGTTTATGTTTTTCCGGATATTTTAGAAACTGTTAAAAAGTTCGACCGGATATAAATACCCACTTTTTCCCCTGCCGGGAAATTTCCAAGTGTTGGATTTTTCCGTAGTTTAAGAATGTTCTAAGTAGTGCAAGTAACGCGATGGACCCTCTAGAAGACAACAAAGCTTAACTTGATTATGTGACCGTCTTGAACTGCCCTTTGAACCTTAGGGTTTGGGGCAGTACGGCGTGCCACATGTGAGGCGTTGGCTTGACCCTTCTACGGCTGGACCGTTGGTACTGAGGCATGAAGTGAATTTTTTTAAACCTATTTCATGTGTTGATCTGTTTTGGGAAAACTTGGGTGTTTGATTGTTCGATCGGAAAGTTTAACATTTTCTATTTATCCGGAATGTGATACAATATTTGGAATCCACAAGGAGTTATGAGATAGCTAATATGAATGTTATAAACATAGCACTTTAGTCTCAAATGATCGGTTGCCACGGAATTTTGATGCGATCAAAAGTCCGTCGCAATCACGTAGCGTACGCGGATACTCGCCGGGTAAACTTAATAGACAGCCATGCCCCATGGCCCCGACCAAGTGACTGTAGGAGAACCACGTTGCCGAAAGCATCCATTCGGGTGCTCGCGGCAGCGGTGTTCCGCCTTAGTGCACTTCATCGACGGCATCGGGGGTGCGGCCGTCTACTAAAGTTTGCGACGAGCATTCGATCAGAATGTCAGGAATCCTGTTGAATTGCCTGACTTGATATTGAAAAGAGTTTTCGATAATGAGACTAAAATGCGGGGTTTATAATTGTAAGGCATGCGATGTCTAAGTAATTCATTTGATTAGGCATGTGATGTCTAAGGAGGTTGCGGATTCCAATTGTTGTAGTTTTACACTTTCTTTTCTGCGACCGTAAGTGTAATATGTGATATCGCCAGTTTCGTTGCTATATGTCAATGAGAATTGGGCTGGGCATATTTACTTACGTTGATGACATGTGATGTTATGTGTTGCTGGATATGTTATATTGGATCGTCGTGTTTGAATAGCCGGGGGGTTTTATGTGAGATGAGTGTTTTTCATTTTCATTCATGTAAAAAACTTGTATGTAATATTCTTTTATTGGGGCACTTCCAGGTTGTGGAAGATGTCACCTTTTGTATATTATTTACTTTTCCGCACTAGGATAGACCCAAGGAGGAGGGCACAAGTAATCGGGTTCTGGAGTCCAGTGGGAGACCAACTCGAGGAGTCGAGTCCGGGTCTCCTAACTCTAGAATTAGTAGGGTTCCTTGCCGCTCTCGTAGGGGTCTAGGGGTGTGGGTTTTGGCTATTCATCGCGACTGTGGAATCCGTGTTTTATACTGGCTCGTATTGAAAACACGGACGTCCTAGTATATCCAATATTTCATATGTTTCTTCTGCTGCGATATCTGTGATGTGATCATGTGATATGTTCTGTGATAAATACTGTATATAGTATATACGATATATTATATAGACGTTACTTATGTTTTACACCCGCGCTAGCCCTGCCCCATTCTGTCGTTAGTTACCTAACCTAACGGTGCACGAGGGGATTGTTAGTTATATGTATGCCCTAGAGGCCATTGCTATACATAGGATGTATATTGTAGTGGATGCTGGGACATATATAGGGAGGACTTTCTTGCTCGACATGATAGTATGCTATCTGGTTGCTCTTTACCTTAACGTGTACACTGATTGTCTCTCTGTTACATGTTGGTAAAGCCCTTAGGATGTGTACTTGACTATCTGGACTATGATGCGGATCATACTAGTGGGGACATGGTAGTCCATAAGTACATCCTTCAAGGTCCCTAGTCGTGGGTGTATCGAGACGGGGCATCGATATACCAGAGTAGACTAGCGTATACCTTCTCGACCCATACAGATGGGCGATGGATGATCCCATATCCATTGGTGTTTGACATCAGAGATGATATACGGGTGCTCAGTGGAGACTGGGTACACTGGACTGACTCGCCGAGAACTCCCAGATGGTATTATACCTTACGTCAGATGGCAGTTCTCTGGTGACACTGGTACAGAGTAGTCTGTTGACCCGAGATCGTCATAGAGTCTTGTGTGGTTCCCACTGTGCTTTGATTTCCACCTTACCACGTCCAAGAGGGCGTGCAAAACGGTGGTTTTTGGGTACAGTCCCGAGTCACATGGAGGCAATGAACGATAGGAGGGGATTCGTCTCTCCCGGTATAGGGGGTTGATGTTGCGCTGTGTTCGATTGGCTATAACCGGAAATCCCTGGCCAGGGTTGCTGAGATTTACTGGTAAGTGTTACCAGTAGTTTCTCGAACTGTTATAGACCTCATATCGACACGACTTATCGAGCTATTGGGGTCTGACGTTTACCACCCCTAGGCGAGATATGCGACATATCAGACGACGGGACCGGACTGTACGGTAAGTGTTACTGGTTGGATTCACAGGAGTATGAGCGGGCTTGCTCGTCGATCTTCTGATCGCTCAATACCCGGGTGGCCGTTACGTTTAGCAGACCGCTTGCGGCTTGTGGGTGATTGATATGATCATCACCTGCTGCCGGCGTATTGACGAGTCTTTAGAGTCCTACACAGAGGTTTCCTGGCTCAAGCGAAACGAAATAGGAGCGCATATGAGATATGTGCGGGACCGAGAATAATGCGTGTATGTGATACCGTATTCCATTCTCGCGATAAATGTATCGATTGGTTGTGTGCGATATAACCTAGTTATCGATTCAAGCATTGATTCGATAAGCCGATACATTGAATATTAGTCGGTTATATGCGATATGACCGGGTCGTTAAATCAAGTGTTGATTTAATGATTTAATGCATAATTATATATTTGATATATTACTTTGCATTAACTAGTATTGGTTCACTTTAAATGGGTTTTCTCACTTCATTTGCACATTGTATATGTGATATAGTTTTGTGCACTTGTATGTATCATGTTTGATGATACATGATAGTTTGGTGTATGGTTTAAACCATGGTTGGTCAATGGTTAGGGTTTCTTATGCTTCATTTACTTATTCTTTTATTTATTCATTCATTTGTGAAAGAAATAAAATGGTGGCCAATTTTGGATTATCCTTGAAGCTTCATGAAGCTTTGAAATGGTTGACCATTTTGTTTCTTTCTCTAACCCTAACCATACAACCTAACCTTAGTTAATTCTCTACACCTAACTAGAGTTGGATTATGATAAGTATTCATTGATTTTCTATTTTGCAAAATAACTTATCATAATATCATCATCTTCTTCTTCTTCTTCAAGATGAAGAAGCTTGCCTCCATCAATGGCAACTAGTGAAAAAGAGTGAGAAATCCAATTCTAAAGTGAACCCACTTCCTATTTCTTCATCCTCTACCTCTTGCCAAGTAGTATAGGGTGTTTCCTTCACAAGTTTTCATGGCTTGGTGAAGGTGGAGCTTGATCTAGTGATGCCTCGACGTAGATCATCTTCGGCATCGTAGTCGATGACCTAGCCCGTCCTTTCTCCGATGAAGCCGACGCTAGAGCCCAAGATCCGATTAGTACAGCGAGGAGACTTCATCGCGGAGCCATGGAGGTGGAGAACCGGATCTACAAAGGTTGTATTTCCGTTTACTCTTAGTAAAGTAGTTTACTAGTTCTTGTTTTCGCCTATATATCTAGCCAACGATCCGTATTAGGGTTTCTCGGCACCCGTAAAATTTGAAATTGGCATGGTTGATGCCTTGTGAGACCTCATCAGCGTGCCTAGGAACCCTACAGTGGTATCAGAGACTAGCTAGAGTCTTAGGCGAAGCGTTGACGGAGTTTGAAGTCCGATTGAACCAAAACCCTAACCCGAAAATGCTCTCTGGACTTTTTTCAAAAACTGGGTTTTTTCCAAATTAAAAATGCTTAAAAAATTCAGAAGGAAATTCTAAGAATTACGGTGCAAAAATTACCTAATGATCTGTCTAAAGCGCGGCGGATCCGCGGCATTAGCCGCCTATTGCGGCGGTTCCGCGCCCATTTAGTCTCTTCAGTCAACCATTTTTGCACAGTAACTTCTTTATTTAAATCCTGAGTTTTATGGGAATTTTTAATATTTATTCAAGAGTTGAATTTTCTGGGGTGTTTTGGGAGTTCGCAGATTCGATCGGATTATCAGACTTTGTCTATGTGGCTTTCCGGATATTTTGGAATATGTTAAAAAGTTCGACCGGATGTAAATACCCAATCTTTCCCCTGCCGGAAAATATCCAAGTGTTGGATTTTTCTGTGGTTTAAGGACGTTCTGAGTAGTGCAAGTAACGCGATGGTCCCTCTAGAAGACAACAAACCTTAACTCGATTATGTGACCGTCTAGAACTGCCCTTTGAACTTTCGGGTTTGGGGCAGTACGGCGTGCCACATGTGAGGCATTGGCTTGACCCTTCTACGGCTGGACCGTTGGTACTGAGGCATGAAGTGAATGTCTTTGAACCTATTTCATGTGTTGAACGGTTTCGGGAAAACTTGGGTGTTCGAATGTTCGATCGGAAAGTTTAATATTTTCTATTTATCCGGAATGGGATACAATAATTAGAATTCACAAGAAGTTATGAGATAACTGAATGAATGTTATAAATCTAGCGGTTTAGTCTCACTTGATCGGTTGCCATGGAATTTTGATGTGATCAAAAGTTCGTCGCAATCACGTAGCGTACGCGGATACTCGCCGGGTAAACTTAATAGACAGCCTCACTCCATAGCCCCGACCAAGTGACTGTAGGAGAACCCTGTCGCCGAAAGCATCCGTTCGGGTGCTAGCGGTAGCGGTGTTCCGCCTTGGTGCACTTCGTCGACGGTATCAGGGGTGCGGCCGCCTACTAAAGTTTGCGACGAGCATTCGATCAGGATGTCGGGAATCTTGTTGAATTGCCCGACTTGATATTGAAAAGAGTTTTCGATAATGAGACTAAAATGCGGGGTTTATAATTGTCAGGCATGTGATGTCTAAGGAATTCATTGGTTTAGGCATGCGATGTCTAAAGAGGTTGCGGATTCCAACTGTTGTAGTTTTACACTTTCTTTTCTGTGACTGTAAGTGTAATATGTGATATCGCCGGTTTCGTTGCTATATGTCAACGACAATTGGGATGCGCATATTTACTTACGTTGATGACATGTGATGTTATGTGTTGCTGGATATGTTATATTGGATCGTCGTGTTTGAATAGCCGGGGTTTTTTATGTGAGATGAGTGTTTTTCATTTTCATTCATGTAAAAACTTGTATGTAATATTCTTTTATTGGGGCACTTCCAGGTTGCGGAAGATGTCACCGTTTGTATATTATTTACTTTTCCGTATTAGGATAGACCCAAGGAGGGGAGCACAAGTAACCGGGTTCTGGAGGGAGACCAACTCGAGGAGTCGAGTCCGGGTCTCCTAACTCTAGAATTGGTAGGGTTGCTTGCCGCTCTCGTAGGGGTCTAGGGGTGTGGGTTTGTCTATTCATCACGACCGTGGAATCCGTGTTTTATACTGGCTCGTATTGAAAACACGGACGTCCTGGTATATCCAATATTTCATATGATTCTTCTGCTGCGATATCTGTGATGTGATCATGTGATATGCTCTGTGATGGATACTGTATATAGTATATATGATATATTATATAGATGTTACTTATGTTTTACACCCGCGCTAGCCCTGCCCCGCTCTGCCGTTAGTTACCTAACCTAACGGTGCACGAGGGGACATCGAGGCGAATGCGGATGGCATAAGTGTACATCGTATTTATCTGTGATGTTTAGGTACTTAAATGATGGGACTTCATTAATGTGATTAATGAAATAAAAGAAACCTAAGATGTTGTAGAATCGAATTTCAAAATAAAACAGGTAGCTACAGTTCTTGCTTTGCACAGCGGTATATGTGATATATCCTGCACCTTATTCGATGAGGAAAGGACCGAGATCCCTTCACCGGGAGTGACTCCTTTAGCAATAACTGGCAGATGCTACACACTCGGTTTGTCTTTTGATTGCTTTTAAGAGTTTTTGCTTTGCACAGTGATATATATGATATATCCCGCACCTTATTCGATGAGGAAAGGACCGACGATCCCTTCACCGGGAGTGACTCCTTTAGCAAAACTAGAAAAGCTTCAAAAGCACTCCATTTTTAAAATCATTTGATTCTACAACGATATCAAGTTCATTACGCAATAGGTTTTCAGAAAAACCTGTCGTAGCCCTCCGTCATTTCAGATAAGTACTAGTTAGTATTCGTGCTACGTTTGTTGACTATGTTAAGGCGTAGTGTGCGGTAGCTAATTAGTGCTTATCTGCATAAGCATATGATGCGATTGGATTAGGGTAGTCGTGCGACTTTGTTGACTATGTTAAGGGTCGTGCGGGTGGGTTTAATTCAATCGAGAAATGACGGGTTGAACTTGACTAGCACTTATGATTTGTTGACTATGTTAAGGTCATATAGCTGCTAGGGGCAAAATATTATCGGGAATTTCAAGTGTTGAAATTTGCAATGAGATTGCATACCTTCTATGAGATAGTTGGATCCCGATACCCGCTGCGAGTAAGAGTTACTCCTGGGAGAGTTTTATACATTACAATTAGCCGATCAAGTAGGTGTCTAGAAAGGTGTTAACGAGGTTACGCCTCTGGGAAAACGAGGTTTACATTAATTAGGTTCGTGCGAAAGCACAGGGGACCTCCCTCAAAGTACCGACACTGGCCTGGCTGAAAGATTGGCGAACTTGTAGTGTGTAATTAATCCCGGCTAGTCTTTCCTTTTAGGGTTTGAAGGAAGATTTGATAAAAACAGTGGGAGCTATCCTGATTAGATAAAATAATAACCAATCTATTCTTGAAAGAGCGCACGCTGAGTGTTTTCTTCTCTCTCTCTCTCCAGGTAGCGACCATATCATGCCTTAATCAAGATAATAATACGGATATTGACCGAACCCGCTTGTTATACTGAGCTGGGGAACGTTGGTCCCGCTCCAACTTATAATTGTTATAAGACAGAGCAGGAAATTGGGGATTACCAGAATTCCCGTGCCGCCCAAACGAAGAAAGTGCATGCTGATGCATCATCTTCGGGTGTGTTCGTTACAAAGAACCGTTTCTCAGTATCCTCCGCATCCTGGGTATATGATACCGGATCAGGATCCCAGATATGTAATCTGTTACATAGGGCTGCAAAAAGGTAGAAAAACTGAGAACGGGTGATAAGTTTCATGAGACAGAGAACGGGGCAAGTGTTGCAGCCAAGTCTGTTGGTCACTGTCACCCTGTATGACCAGTACATTGATTCTGAACGAATGTTATTAGATACCGAACCTGATATACAAAATCATATCAGTCTCTTTACTAGTAAAGAAAGGATATAATTTTGTATTTTTGGATTATGTTTTGAACATTTCCTATATCAAAAGTTGATCGGTTCAGGCACGTTATCTAAAAGCATTGATGTTCTAAATCAAACTACAGTTCTTAGTATACGGAACACACACAAGAGGAAGAGTTCAGAAATGGACGAATCCTTCTTGAGGCATTGTAGACTAGGTCATATCAATGCGATCCGACTGGCTGAAGTTACATTTTAGATGCATATTTAAATCAGTTTGAATTTATATCTTATGAAACTTGCCAGTCATGTCACAGAGATAAAGATGACCATAGCTCCGTTTACTGGAAACAGAGAGAGAGTTAGTGAACTCTTGGGATGATACATGTTGATGTATGTAGGTCCCCTGTCTACACATGCCAAGACCGGTTCCTTGTACTTCATTACATTCTCTGATAATCTCTTTAGATTCAGACATATGTTCTTGTTGAAACACAAGTCCGAACCTTTTGAGATATTCACAGAATATAAGTTAGAAGTAGAGAACCAATACGGGTAAAAGTATTATGTCCTTTGATGAGATCAAGGAGGAGAATACTTGAGCACGAAATTCCTGGACTATTCTAAAGGAGAATGAGATTCTCTCTCAGCATTACTCCTCCGTATACACCATAGCACGATGGTATATCGGGGCGGAGCAATCACACCCTATATGATAAGGTGTGCTCTATGATGAGTACTACTGAGTCACCTATTTCCTTTTTGAGAGTTATGCACTTGAGAAGCTGCATACCTATTGAATATGATTCAAATCAAATCAGTTGCCTACCACTTCATATTTGATATGATAAGGGAAGAGCCCATCTCTTAAGTTAGTTAAGATTTGGGGTTGTCCGGCCTATGTCTAAAAGCAAAATCCGGACAAGCTCGAGGCAAGATCTGTTATGTAGAACTGGAAAGGTTCCAGTTATACAAACTACAGCTGATGATTTGATAGAACCAAAGGATTCAATAGTTACCAACGAACCTCAGCCTCTCCGCCGATCTAGTAGGGTTCCTCACCCATCTGAGAGATACTTCGGTTTCTCTATGACAGTGGGAGCGAGGATTGCATCATAAGATGATGACCCAACTAGTTTTGAGCTGGCCATCAGGAGTGGGACTCTGTAAGAATGGCTGGATGCTTAGTGATCTGAGATGGAATCCATGTACACCAACAAAGTATGGACTTTGGTTGCTATATCTGAAGGGTTAAATCCCCATCAGGAGCAAGTATATCTTGAGAAGATTACTTGGTGTAGATGGAAAAGTTGAGACTTTCAAAGCTAGACTTGTTAAAGCTTTTCATCATCGACCAGGCGTGGAAAATGATGAAACCTTTTTAAGTGGCTATGCTTAAGTCCATCCAGATCCTACTTGCCACGGCTACATACCATGACTACGATATCTGGCGGTTGGATGCCATGACTGCTTTTCTAAATAATGTTTTAGAAGAGAACGTTTATAAGTATACAGCCAGAGGGCTTCGTAGATAGTGAGAGCAGCGGAAACGTGTACAAGATGCTTTATAGGATAAAGCAGGTATCGCGGAGTTGGAACATCTGTTTTGATGAGTTAGTCAAAGAGTTTGACATCATCAAAATGGTAGATGAACCTTGTATATACAAAAAGATAGTAGAGAGTATAGTGATGATCCTCGTAGAGTACGTGGATAACATACTCTTGATGGGGAAGGAGTTTCCTATGCTACGCTCGGTCAATCTCCGCTTATCACAAGCATTCTCCATATAGGATCAAAGTGATATCTCCTAAATTCTGGGTTTTGGATCTATGAGATAGATCTAATTGGATGTTAGGATTCTCACTAGTTGTAGTGAGATGGTATCAACCGATCCTGGGGAGAATCACTGGAAGGGTTCCAGGGTGATAAGGACGACTGAAAGTCAGTCACAGACATTGTCTTTACCCTCAGTAAAAAGACGGTATGTTGGAAGAGTTCCAAGCTAGATACCGTGGCATACTAGACGATTAAAGGCTGAATATGTCGCTACTTAAGATGCTACCAAAGAACCTATCTGGGTGTATATTAGTTCATGAGATGAACTTAGTTCCTCCCATTGTGTGACAATGGAGTTGTGGCTTATGCCAAGGAACGTCCGTCCCATCAGTGATCCAGACATATTCTAAGGCAGTACCACCTGATCATGGAGATGGTTGATCTCCAGGGTGATCGAGGTTAGGAGAGAAGACTCAGAGGACAACACGGCGGATCCACTCACAAAGGCCTTTTCCCAGAGAGAGACTTTTATGGGATGGTTGAGTATGAGATACTACAACCACTGCTACAGATGGCCCTAGTGCAAGTGGGAGATTGTTAGTTATATGTATGCCCTAGAGGCCATTGCTATACATAGGATGTATATTGTAGTGGATGCTGGGACATATATAGGGAGGACTTTCTTGCTCGACATAATAGTATGCTATCTGGTTGCTCTTTACCTTAACGTGTACACTGATTGTCTCTCTGTTACATGTTGGTAAAGCCCTTAGGATGTGTACTTGACTATCTGGACTATGATGCGGATCATACTAGTGGGGACATGGTAGTCCATAAGTACATCCTTCAAGGTCCCTAGTCGTGGGTGTATCGAGACGGGGCATCGATATACCAGAGTAGACTAGCGTATACCTTCTCGACCCATACAGATGGGCGATGGATGATCCCATATCCATTGGTGTTTGACATCAGAGATGATATACGGGTGCTCAGTGGAGACTGGGTACACTGGACAGACTCGCCGAGAACTCCCAGATGGTATTATACCTTACGTCAGATGGCAGTTCTCTGGTGACACTGGTACAGAGTAGTCTGTTGACCCGAGATCGTCATAGAGTCTTGTGTGGTTCCCACTGTGCTTTGATTTCCACCTTACCACGTCTAAGAGGGCGTGCAAAACGGTGGTTTTTGGGTACAGTCCCGAGTCACATAGAGGCAATGAGTTATAGGAGGGGATTCGTCTCTCCCGGTATAGGGGGTTGATGTTGCGCTGTGTTCGATTGGCTATAACCGGAAATCCCTGGCCAGGGTTGCTGAGATTTACTGGTAAGTGTTACCAGTAGTTTCTCGAACTGTTATAGACCTCATATCGACACGACTTATCGAGCTATTGGGGTCTGACGTTTACCACCCCTAGGCGAGATATGCGACATATCAGACGACGAGACCGGACTGTACGGTAAGTGTTACTGGTTGGATTCACAGGAGTATGAGTGGGCTTGCTCTTCGATCTTCTGATCGCTCAATACCCGGGTGGCCATTACGTTTAGCAGACCGCTTGCGGCTTGTGGGTGATTGATATGATCATCACCTGCTGCCGGCGTATTGACGAGTCTTTAGAGTCCTACACAGAGGTTTCCTGGCTCAAGCGAAACGCAATAGGAGCACATATGAGATATGTGCGGGACCGAGAATAATGCGTGTATGTGATACCGTATTCCATTCTCGCGATAAATGTATCGATTGGTTGTATGCGATATAACCTAGTTATTGATTCAAGCATTGATTCGATAAGCCGATACATTGAATATTAGTCGGTTATATGCGATATGACCGGGTCGTTAAATCAAGTGTTGATTTAATGATTTGATGAATAATTATATATTTGATATATTACTTTGCATTAACTAGTATTGGTTCACTTTAAATGGGTTTTCTCACTTCATTTGCACATTGTATATGTGATATAGTTTTGTGCACTTGTATGTATCATGTTTGATGATACATGATAGTTTGGTGTATGGTTTAAACCATGGTTGGTCAATGGTTAGGGTTTCTTATGCTTCATTTACTTATTCTTTTATTTATTCATTGATTTGTGAAAGAAATAAAATGGTGGCCAATTTTGGATTATCCTTGAAGCTTCATGAAGCTTTGAAATGGTTGACCATTTTGTTTCTTTCTCTAACCCTAACCATACAACCTAACCTTAGTTAATTCTCTACACCTAACTAGAGTTGGATTATGATAAGTATTCATTGATTTTCTATTTTGCAAAATAACTTATCATAATATCATCTTCTTCTTCTTCTTCAAGATGAAGAAGCTTGCCTCCATCAATGGCAACTAGTGAAAAAGAGTGAGAAATCCAATTCTAAAGTGAACCCACTTCCTATTTCTTCATCCTCTACCTCTTGCCAAGTAGTATAGGGTGTTTCCTTCACAAGTTTTCATGGCTTGGTGAAGGTGGAGCTTGATCTAGTGATGCCTCGACGTAGATCATCTTCGGCATCGTAGTCGATGACCTAGCCCGTCCTTTCTCCGATGAAGCCGACGCTAGAGCCCAAGATCCGATTAGTACAGCGAGGAGACTTCATCGCGGAGCCATGTAGGTGGAGAACCGGATCTACAAAGGTTGTATTTCCGTTTACTCTTAGTAAAGTAGTTTACTAGTTCTTGTTTTCGCCTATATATCTAGCCAACGATCCGTATTAAGGTTTCTCGGCACCCGTAAAATTTGAAATTGGCATGGTTGATGCCTTGTGAGACCTCATCAGCGTGCCAGGAACCCTACAGGGATATCGAGGCGAATGCGGATGTCATAAGTGTACGTCGTATTTATCTGTGATGTTTAGGTGATTTAAATGATGGGACTTCATTAATGTGATTAATGAAAGTAAAAGAAACCTAAAGATGTTGTAGAATCGAATTTCAAAAAATAAAACAGGTAGCTACAGTTCTTTCTTTGCACAGCGGTATATATGATATATCCTGCACCTTATTCGATAAGGAAAGGACCAAGATCCCTTCACCGGGAGTGACTCCTTTAGCAATAACTGGCAGATGCTACAACCCTCGGTTTGTCTTTTGATTGCTTCTATAGTTTCTGCTTTGCACAGCGGTATATATGATATATCCTGCACCTTATTCGATGAGGAAAGGGCCGGCGATCCCTTCACCGGGAGTGACCCCTTTAGCAAAACTAGAAAATCCTCAAAAACACTCCATTTAAAATCATTTGATTCTACAACGATATCAAGTTCATTACGCAATAGGTTTTCTTAAAAACCTGTCGTAGCCCTCCGTCATTTCAGATAAGTACTAATTAGTATTCGTGCTGCGGTAGTTTGGCATTCGTCAAGGCGTAGTGTACGGTAGCTAACTAGTATTTATTTGCTTATGCATATGATGCAGATTGGATTAGGGTATTCGTACGGCGTTGTTTGGCATTCGTCAAGGGTCGTGCGGGTGGGTTTAATTCAATCAAGAAATGTACGGGTTGAACTTGACTAGTGGACTATGGGTTGTTTGGCATTTGTCAAGGTCATAGAACACTAGGGGTAAAATATTATCGGGAATTTCAAGTGTTGAAATTTGCAATGAGATTGCATACCTTCTATGAGATAGTTGGATCCTGATACCCGCTGCGAGTAATTGTTACTCCTGGGAGAGTTTTACACATTACAATTAGCCGATCTAGTAGGTGTCTAGAAAGGTGTCAACGGGGTTACGCCTCTGGGAAAACGAGGTTTACTGTAATTAGGTCCGTGCGAAAGCACGGGAAACCTCCCTCAAAGTACCGACACTGGCCTGGCTGAAAGATTGGCGAACCTGTAGCGTGTAATTAATCCCGGCTAGTCTTTCCTTTTAGGGTTTGAAGGAAGATTTGATAAAAATAGTGGGAGCCATCCTGATTAGATAAAATAATAATCAATCTGATCTTGCAAGAGCATACGCTGAGTGTTTTCTTCTCTCTCTCTCTCCAGGCAGCGACCATATCACGCCTTAATCAAGATAATAATACGGATGTATTAACCGAACCCGCTTGTTATACTGAGCTGGGGAACGTTGGTCCCGCTCCAACTTATAATTGTTATAAGACAGAGCAGGAAATAGGGGATTACCAGAATTCCCGTGCCGGCCAAACGAAGAGAGTGCATGCTGATGCATCATCTTCGGGTGTGTTTATTACAAAGAACTGTTTCTCAGTATCCTCTACGTCCTGGGTATTAGATACCGGATCAGGATCCCGCAAATGTAATCCGTTACATGGGCTACAGAAAGGTAGAGAACTGAAAACGGGTGATAAGTTTCATGAGACAGAAAATGGGGCAAGTGTTGCAGCCAAGTCTGTTGGTCACTGTCATCCTGTATTACCAATACATTGATTCTGAACGAATGTTATTAGATACTTAACCTGATGTACAGAATCATATCAATCTCTTTATTAGTAAAGAAGGATATAATTTTGTATTGATGGATAATGTTTTGAACATTTCCTATTTCAAAAGTTGATCGGTTCAGGCACGTTATCTAAAAGCATTGACGTTCTAAATCAAACTACAGTTCTTAGTATACAGAACACACACAAGAGGAAGAGTTCAGAAATGAACGAATTCTTCTTGAGGTATTGTAGACTAGGTCATATCAATGCGACTCGACTAGCTGAAGTTACATATAGATGCATATTTAAATCAGTTTGAATTTACATCTTGTGAAACTTGCCAGTCATGTCACAAAGATAAGATGACCATAGCTCCGTTTACTGGAAACAGAGAAAGAGTTAGTAAACTCTTGGGATTGATACATACTGATGTATGAAGGTCCCCTGTCTATACATACCAAGACCGGTTCTTTGTACTTCATTACATTCTCTGATGATCTCTTAAGATTCAGTCATATGTTCCTGTTGAAACACAAGTCCGAATCTTTTGAGATATTCACAGAATATAAGTTAGAAGTAGAGAACTAATACGGGTATAAGTATTATGTCCTTTGATGTGATCAAGGAGGAGAATACTTGAGCACGGAATTCCTGGACTTTTCTAAAGGAGAATGAGATTCTCTCTCAGCATTACTCCTCCGTATACACCATAGCACGATGGTATATCGGGGCAGAGCAATCACACCCTATATGATAAGGTGTGCTCTATGATGAGTACTACTGAGTCACCTATTTCCTTTTGGGAGTTATGCACTTGAGAAGCTGCATACCTATTGAATAGGGTTCAAATCAAATCAGTTGCCTACCATTTCATATATGATATGGAAAGGGAAGAGCCCATATCTTAAGTTAGTTAAGATTTGGGGTTGTCCGGCCTATGTCTAAAAGCAAAATCCGAACAAGCTCGAGGCAAGATCTGTTATGTAGAACTGGAAAGGTTCCAGCTATACAAACTCCAGCAGATGATTTGATAGAACCAAAGGATTCAATAGTAACCAACGAACCTCAGCCTCTCCGCCGATCTAGTAGGGTTCCTCACCCACCTGAGAGATACTTCGGTTCCTCTATGACAGTGTGAGCGAGGATTGCATCATGAGATGATGACCCAACTAATTTCGAGCTGGCCATCAGGAGTGGGACTCTGTAAGAATGGCTGGATGCTTAGTGGTCTGAGATGGAATCCATGTACACCAACAAAGTATGGACTTTGGTTGCTATATCTGAAGGGTTAAATCCCCATCAGGAGCAAGTATATCTTGAGAAGATTACTTGGTGTAGATGGAAAAGTTGAGACTTTCAAAGCTAGACATGTTAAAGGTTTTCATCATCGACCAGGCGTGGAAAATGATGAAACCTTTTTCCAGTGCCTATGCTTAAGTCCATCCGGATCCTACTTGCCATTGCTGCATACCATAACTACGATATCTGGTGGTTGGGTACCATGACTGCTTTTCTAAATAATGATTTAGAAGAGAAAGTCTATAAGTACACAGTCAGAGGGCTTCGTAGACAGTGGGAGCAGCGGAAACGTGTGCAAGATGTTTTATGTGATGAAGCAGGCATCGCGGAGTTGGAACATCTGTTTTGACGAGTTAGTCAAACAGTTTGACATCATCAAAATGGTAGATGAACCTTGTATATACAAAAAGATAGTAGGGAGTATGGTAGTGATCCTCGTAGAGTACGTGGATAACATACTCTTGATAGGGAAGGAGTTTCCTATGCTACGCTCGGTCAATCTCCGCTTATCATAAGGATTCTCCATATAGGATCAAAGTGATACCTCCTAAATCCTGAGTTTTCATCTATGAGATAGATGTAATAGGATGTTAGGATACTCACTAGATGTAGTGAGATGGTATCAATCGATCCTGGGGAGAATCACTGGAAGGGTTCCAGGGTGATAAAGACGACTGAATGTCAGTCACAGGCATTGTCTTTACCCTCAGTAAAGGACGGTATGTTGGAAGAGTTCCAAGCTAGATATCGTGGCATACTAGAAATTAAGGCTGGATACAACGCTACTTAAGATGCTACCAAAGAGGAAGTCTGGGTGTATATTAGTTCATGAGATGAACTTCGTTCCTACCATTGTGAGACAATAGAGTTATGGCTTATGCCTAGGAACGCCTGTCCCATCAGTGATCCAGACATATTCTGAGGCCGCATCACCTGATCATGGAGATAGTTGATCTCTAGGGTGATCGAGGTTAGGAGAGTAGACTCAGAGGACAACACGGCGGATCCACTCACAAAGGCCTTTTCCCAGAGAGAGACTTTTATGGGATGGTTGAGTATGAGATACTACAACCACTGCTATCAGATGGCCCTAGTGCAAGTGGGAGATTGTTAGTTATATGTATGCCCTAGAGGCCATTACTATACATAGGATGTATATTATAGTGGATGCTTGGACATATATAGGGAGGACTTTCTTGCTCGACATGATAGTATGCTATCTGGTTGCTCTTTACCTTAACGTGTACACTGATTGTCTCTCTGTTACATGTTGGTAAAGCCCTTAGAATGTTAACTTGACTACCTGGACTATGATGTAGATCATACTAGTGGGGACATGGTAGTCCATAAGTACATCCTTCAAGGTCCCTAGTCGTGGGTGTATCGAGACGGGGCATCGATATACCGGAGTAGAATAGCGTATACCTTCTCGACCCATATAGATAGGCGATGGATGATCCCATATCCATTAGTGTTTGACATTAGAGATGATATACGGGTGCTCAGTGGAGACTGGGTACACTGGACGGACTCGCCGAGAACTCCCATATGGTATTATACCTTACGTCAGATGGCAGTTCTCTGGTGACACTGCTACAGGTTAGTTTGTAGACCCGAGATTGTCATAGAGTCTTGTGTGATTTCCACTGTGCTTTGATTTTCACCTTACCACGTCCAAGAGGGCGTGCAAAACTGTGGTTTTTGGGTACAGTCCCGAATCACATGGAGGCAATGAGCGATAGGAGGGGATTCGTCTCTCCCGGTATAGGGAGTTGATGTTGCATTGTGTTCGATTGGCTATAACCGGAAATCCCTAGCCAGGGTTGCTGAGATTTACTGGTAAGTGTTACTAGTAGTTTCTCGAACTGTTATAGACCTCATATCGACACGACTTATCAAGCTACTGGGGTCTGACATTTACCACCCCTAGGCGAGATATGCGACATATCAGACGATCAGACCGGACTGTACGGTAAGTGTTACTGGTTGGATTCACAGAAGTGTGAGCGGGCTTGCTCGTCGATCTTCTGATCGCTCAATACCCGGGTGGCTGTTACGTTTAGCAGATCGCTTGCGGCTTGTGGGTGCTTGATATGATCATCATCTGCTGCCGGCGTATTGACGAGTCTTTAGAGTCCTACACAGAGGTTTCCTGGCTCAAGCAAAACGAAATAGGAGCGCATATAAGATATGTGCGGGACCAAGAATAATGCGTGTATGTGATACCGTATTTTATTCTCGCGATGATTGTATCGATTGGTTGTATGCGATATAACCTAGTTATCGAATCAAGGATTGATTCGATAAGTCGATACATTGGATATTAGTCGGTTATATGCGATATGACCAGATCGTTAAATCAAGTGTTGATTTAATGATTTAATGTATAATTATATATTTGATATATTACTTTACATTAACTAGTATTGGTTCACTTAAGATTATTTTCTCACTTGAATGGGCATATTGTATATATATGATATAGTTTTGTGCACTAGATTGTATCATGTTTGATGATACATGCAAACTTGGGTGTGTATGCTTTAAACCATGGTTTAGGTTAATGGTTAAGGTTTATATTTAATTTATTTATTCATTTATTTATTCATTTTGGTTAAAATAAAATGGTGGCTTTCTTGTTTTATTCATGAAGCTTCATGAAGCTTTGAAAGTCTTTGCCATTTTTGTTTTATCCTTAACCTAACCATCAACCTAAACCCTAGTTTATTCTCTACATGAGTTATCCTCACCCATGGTTGTATTATGATAACTCATCACTTGATTTTCTAATTGATTATTAATTCCTATTCTTTTCTTCTTCTTCTTCTTCTTCTTGAGAAAGAAAAGAAAAGCTTACTTCAAAAATGTCAAGTGATGATTCCAAGTGAGAAATCCAAATCCAAAGTGAACCCACTTCCTATTTCTTCATCCTCTACCACTTGCCAAGTAGTATAGGGTGTTTTCTTCACAAGTTTCATGACTTGGTGAAGTTGGAGCTTGATCTTGAGTTGCCTCGACGTAGATCATCTTCGGCATCGAAGTCGACGACCTAGCCCGATCATTTCTTCGACGAAACCATCGCTAGAGTCCGGGATCCGATGATCGCAGCGGAGGGACATCATCACGGAGCTAAGGAAGTGGAGGACCGGATCTACAAAGGTTGTAGTCTCTTTCACTTAGCAGTAAAGTTGTTTACTACTTGCATGTTTCGCCTAATCTCTAGTTAACGATCTAGTCTAGGGTTTCTCGGCACCGGAAAATTTTTGAATTTGGCATGGTTGATGCCTTGTAAGACTTCTTGAGTGTGCCTAGGAACCCTACAGTGCCCATCAAGGAAATAAAGCGTTCTAAAGCAAAACCAGTCTCAAAAGGCGTATCCAACGATCACATGCGTCTGGTGCGCATGGAAATCAAAATCCATGAATGTGCCAAACATATGCACAGAAACAACATCTAAGTGCAACGGGTATGCTGAACACCTGTCAGAGGCAACGGTGTACCTGACAGCAATATCAGGTGTATCTGATATGCACAAAGAATCCCGATTTAGTGCATCTGGTGTGCACCGAAATCGCATCTCATACCATGCGTCCAACATGCGCGAAAATCCAAATTAAGTGTATCCATCATGCACGAATAAAATCTAAATCATGTGCATCCAACATGCACGAAATCACGAAATCCAATATCAAGCGCCGAACATGCGTAAAAGTCCAATCCAAGCGCGTCAAATATCGCAGGAATCCAATCAAGTGCACAAGGTGCACAAAACAAATATCGAGTATCACAAGTGAAATCGACGGTACACAACACATTTCAATCCAAATCCAAATCAGGTATACCGTGGTATATAATCTTACCACCATGTGCATCAGCGTGCACAAAAGCAAATCAGAATACTAAAAATTCATGAAAAATATGCTGAAAGCATAAATCAAATCATATGCATGCCCTAGGCATGAAATCATAATCAATATCTCAAATGACATCAAAACGAAGTCAGGTGCAACTGTGGTGCACAAAATACGTATCAATACACTGCAAGCATAAGTGAACTATACCGAGTGCAAAAACCAAATAGAATGCGTACCATATGCACAAAATCAACGCAACTATATGAAATCCACGAAATCATAACCATGTGCAGCCAAGGTACAAAACGATATTAAGTGCAATAACTGTGCACAAATCATAAATCAACACAACGGTGTATAAGCATATCTCCAGTGTAATAACTATGCGCAAAATATAAATACCCAGTAGGTGCAGCCGTGGTGCACGAAAACGATATCATGAAAACTCATCATCAAAACTCAAATCCAAGCGATATAAGCATGATACTCGGATCACAAACAAAAATCGCAATGAATGACATCGAGGTACACCTCCTACAATGTCGAAAAATAAATCGGTGCGCCTAAAACCGGTAGAACAAGAGTATCCGCTCGCCTCCTGCTCACGGTCTAGCGTCCTCAGTCTCTGGGTCCTTATCCTCTCTGCAGATTCACCAATCTCGCAATCCATCGGCTATCGGCCCGGTCAGGTGTGCTAATGGGAACGATTCTACTCTAGCACTTCTCTGGTCATCTCTCGGCCAATCATCACGACCACTCGTAAAGCAGCACGTTACTAGAGTCGGCCTCTGGTCCTATGAATACTCATGACACAACTGATCCTGGGTTCAAATCTTATTGCAGCAGTGTCCTGGAAGGAATCCTGCTCAAGCTCTCTTCCGATCTCGCCTATGCCGAACTGTACGGAGGCTGGTACTCTTAGATAATCTTTTCTCATTCTCTGGACATCTGCGTCCTCACCACAACATTTACTCGGGAACTGGCCGCTTCCCAACGCCTCTGTATGCATATCAGATCGCTAATCTCGACGGGGAGTAACAACAGCTTGTCAGCGTCTCGCACGAACCTCTGGTTCTACTCGTCGGTACCATCACCCACTATGACGTCATGCCATACTATTTGCGCACTGCAACTGTTCTCGGCCACTATCAATCCGGAGTCTCTCACACAGACTCGAAGTCACGAACTTGGTATCTTCATCACTCTGTAGAAGATACTGGTCGAACACGTCCTCGGGAATTCGTCCCAACCATCGGAGGAATACTCAATACTCGTCCGTCCTTGACTCAGGTGAAAAAGGGTTGCACAAACAAGTCTAGGGTGTAGTAGAAGGTGTATATGACATACTGGACCAACCCTGACCCCAACTCCCACTATAAAACCGGCCACTACCCATGAAATTCCATCAAGGCCGGTTTTACTGGCTGGGCTTCGTCTTCATAGGGTGGTCTCCTGGTGGTGTATCTAGGTCCCTGGTATTGTTTGGTTGTCTCAGAAATTCCCCGGATTGCTCCAGATTTCCCTGCACATCCTATATCCTCACAAAACTGACATGGATCAAGTCTAAAGTTTGTATTCTCTGTTCTAAACTCAGTTTCAGGTCTAGAATTTGATCCCTAGGGTCATCTACAGCCACCATACACCATCCATTTCCCAAACCCTTCCCTAGAATTTCAAAGTTCACAAATCCACCCATCCAATTCAACTTCTAAATTATCTAAAACATAAGAAAACTAAAACTAACTAAATGGAAATGATTATACCACATGGTTACACCCAAGCAAAACCCTAGCTCTTCAATGTTGTCAAAATCCCACTTTGCTTGGTTCAATGTGTAGAGGGTGAAGAGGGGATCAACTTTTGTGAAAGGGGTTTAGGGTTTTGGGGATTATTTGGAGATGGATGTAGGGCTTTAAGTGGAGGGAAGTGGGGTTGAGGAAGATTAAGAGGGAGAATAAAAATGATGGGGGAAAAGGTTAGGCAGCCCCCCCTCTCTCACTTATTCACACACACTATCTCTCTTTCCAATTATACTCTTTTTCACTAAATTACCCTTTTGCCATTTCTTTTCTTTTCTCTTTTAAATTTCAAAACCAAATCACATAATACCTATAAAACAGCACAATTGCAAAAACATGTAACCAAATGTAACATGACATGGTGCACTAGCCATGAAAATTGTAGAAATACGGATTTGGCCTAATCGCGATTAGCAATGCACTAATCGGGTTTTTATCGAAACTGCATATAATAAATTTTAAAAATTCCAAATCCTTTAAATATATTATTAAATGAATAAATCATTTTAATTTCCATTTATTTCACAATTATCGGTATATATTTATATCCTTTTTCGAAAACCCTAAATTCGCAAATCGGGCAGTTTTCGGGAAAAATATTATTTTAATATTAGATTCCAAAAATAATATTTTATATTTTCTGAAATGTTACAAGAACCAAACGGGAAAAAGTATTAAAATCCTATGATCTGATCGGCGAGGAGAATACTTGAGTACGGAATTCCGTGACTATTTAAAAGAGAATGGGATTCTCTCTCAGCTTACTTCTCCGTATACACCACAGTATAATGGTGTATAGGAGCGGAGGAATCGCACCCTATTAGATATGGTGCACTCTATGATGAGCACCGCTGCGTTGCCTATTTTCTTTTGGGTTTATGCGCTTGAGACAACAGCATACCTATTGAATCAAATTCCATCTAAATCTGTACCTACTACACCATATGAGATATGGAGTAGGAAGAGACCATATCTTAAACGAGTTAAGATATGGGGTTGTCCGGCCTATGTCAAAAGGCAAAATCCGGACAAACTCGAGGCACGATCAGTTCTTTGCATGTTTGTGGGATATCGAAAGAATTCATATGGATATTTTTTCTACCACAGTGAGGAACAAAAGGTGTTTGTTGTTCAACATGTCACCTTTTTAGAAAAAGGAATGTCTTGTAAATGAAATTAGCGGAAAAGAGGTAGAACTGGAAGAAGTTCCACCTATACAAACTACAACTGTAGATTTAGTAGAACCAGAAGATTCGATAGTTTCTAACGAACCTCAACCTCTCCACCGATCTAGTAGGGTTCCTCATCCACTTGAGAGATACTACGGTTTTCTCATTGATGATTGGAGCGAGGATTGCATCATGGAAGATGATGACCCAACTAGCTTTGAGCAGGCCATCACGAGTGGGGACTCTGTGAAATGGCTGGATGCAATGCGATCTGAGATAGAATCCATATACACCAACAAAGTATGGACTTTGGAAGATGCTCCTAAATGGGTAAAACCCATCAGGAGCAAGTAGATCTTCAAGAAAAAACATGGTGTAGATGGAAAAATTGAGACTTTCAAAGCTAGACTTGTTGCAAAAGGTTTTCGTCAACGACCAGGTGTGGATTATGATGAAACCTTTTCTCCAGTGGCTATGCTTAAGTCCATTCGGATCCTACTTGCCATCGTTGCATACCATGACTGCGAAATCTGGCAAATGGATGTTAAGATCGCCTTTCTAAATGGTGATTTAGAAGAGAGCGTGTAGATGACTCAGCCGAGGGCTTCATGGACAGTGGGAGCAGTGGAAAGGTGTGCAAGCTGCTTAAATCCATCTACGGGTTAAAGCAGGCATCACGGAGTTGGAACATCTGTTTTAATGTGGTAGTCAAAGAGTTTGACTTCATCAAAAACGTAGATGAACCTTTTATATATAAGAAGATGGCAGAGAATAAGGTTGTCTTCCTCGTATTGTACAGGGATGACATACTCATGATAGGAAATGATGTTCCTATGCTGCAATCGGTCAAGCTCTTCTTATCACAAAGATTCTCAATGAAAGATCTAGGTGATGCCTCCTACATCTTAGGGATTAAGATCTATAGAGATAGATCTAAACGGATGTTGGGATTGTCCCATTCCAGGTACATCGACACCATATTAAAGAGGTTTAGTATGGTAGATTCCAAGCGTGGGAATTTACCCACGATCTCAGGACTCACTCTCTCCAAAGAGATGTCTCCGAAGACCGATTTGGAGATAGCTCGCATGCAAGGGATATCCTATGCTTCGGCAGTAGGCTCTATCATGTACGCGATGCTATGTACCAGACCCGATGTAGCATACTCACTAAGTGTAGTGAGTAGGTATCAAATAGATCCAGGAGAGAATCACTGGACAACTATGAAGAACATTCTCAAGTACTTGAGAAGGACTAAAGAGATGTTCTTGGTGTATGGTAACGGTGAACTCCAAGTGGAGTCCTTTACCGATTCAAGCTTCCAGAGTGATAAGGACGACTCTAAGTCGGTCTCGGGATTTGTCTTCACCCTCAATGGAGGGACGGTTTGTTAGAAGAGTTCCAAACAAGAAACCGTGGCAGACTCGATGATGGAGGCTGAATACATCGCTGCCAACGATGCTGCCAAAGAGGTTGTCTGGATGAAGAAGTTCATAACCGAACTTAGTGTGGTTCCGTCCATCGAGTATCCAATAGCTTTGTATGTGATAACAATGGAGCCGTGGCTTTGGCCAAGGAACCCAGGTCCCATCAGCGATCCAGGCCTATTCTGAGGCGGTATCACCTGATCCGGGAGATAGTTGATCGCCGGGAGATCAAGGTCAGGAGAGTTGACACGAAGAACAACACGGTGGATCCACTCACGAAGGCCATACCCCAGATACAATTTGAGAGACTCTTCAGGATGTTGGGTATAAGATACTACAACAACTGGCCTTAGTGCAAGTGAGAGATTGTTAGTTATGTGTATGCCCTAGAAGCCATTATTATACATATGATGTATATTATAGTGGATGCTTGGACATATATAGAGAGGACTTTCTTGCTCGACATGATAGTATGCTATCTGGTTGCTCTTTGTCTTAACATGTAGACTTGTATTGTGATACTGTCTTACTCTCACATGATGATAAAGCCCTTAGGATGTGTACTTGACTACAAGGACTATGATGGAGATCGTACTAGTGGGGCCAGGGTAGTCCACAAGTACATCCTTTAATTGTTCCTATTCGAGGGTGTATCGAGACAGGGCATCGATATTCCAGAGTAGACTAGCGTATACGCTTCTTGACCCATATGATGGGCGATGGATGATCCCACATCCATTGGTGTTTGACATCAAAGATGGTATACGGGTGCTCAGTGGTGACTGGGTACACTGAACGAACTCGCCGAGAACTCATAGTTGGTATTTGTTAGTTATATGTATGCCCTAGAGGCCATTACTGTACATTGGATGTATATTGTAGTGGATGCTGGGACATATATAGGGAGGACTTTCTTGCTCGACATGATAGTATGCTATCTGGTTGCTCTTTACCTTAACGTGTACACTGATTGTCTCTCTGTTACATGTTGGTAAAGCCCTTAGGATGTGTACTTGAGTACCTGGACTATGATGCGGATCATACTAGTGGGGACATGGTAGTCCATAAGTACATCCTTCAAAGTCCCTAGTCGTGGGTGTATCGAGATGGGGCATCGATATACCAGAGTAGACTAGCGTGTACCTTCTCGACCCATACAGATGGGCGATGGATGATCCCATATCCATTGGTGTTTGACATCAGAGATGATATACGGGTGCTCAGTAGAGACTGGTACACTGGACGGACTCGCCGAGAACTCCCAGATGGTATTATACCTCACGTCAGATGGCAGTTCTCTGGTGACACTGGTACAGAGTAGTCTGTTGACCCGAGATCGTCATAGAGTCTTGTGTGGTTCCCACTGTGCTTTGATTTCCATCTTACCATGTCCAAGAGGGCGTGCAAAATGGTGGTTTTTGGGTACAGTCTCGAGTCATATGGAGGCAATGAGCGATAGGAGGGGATTCGTCTCTCCCGGTATAGGGAGTTGATGTTGTGCTGTGTTCGATTGGCTATAACAGGAAATCCCTGGCCAGGGTTGCTGAGATTTACTGGTAAGTGTTACCAGTAGTTTCTCGAATTGTTATAGACCTCATATCGACACGACTTATCGAGCTATTGGGGTCTGACGTTTACCACCCCTAGGCGAGATATGCGACATATCAGACGATCAGACCGGACTATACGGTAGTGTTACTGGTTGGATTCACTGGAGTGTGAGCGGGCTTGCTCGTCGATCTTCAGATCGCTCAATACCCGGGTGGCCGTTACGTTTAGCAGACCGCTTGCGGCTTGTGGGTGTTTGATATGATCATCATCTGCTGCCGGCGTATTGACGAGTCTTTAGAGTCCTACACAGAGGTTTCCTGGTTCAAGCGAAACGAAATAGAAGCGCATATGAGATATGTGCGGGACCGAGAATAATACGTGTATGTGATACCGTATTCCATTCTCGCGGTGAATGTGTCGAATGGTTGTATGCGATATAACCTAGTTATCGAATCAAGGATTGATTCGATAAACCGATACATTGGATATTAGTCGGTTGTATGCGATATGACCGGATCATTATATCAAATGTTGATTTAATGATTTAATGCATAATTATATATTTGATATATTACTTTGCATTAACTAGTATCGGTTCACTTAAGATGGATTTTCTTACTCGGATGTGCGCATTGCATATGCGATATGATTTTGTGCACTTGCTTGTATCATGTTTGATGATACATGCCTTTTGGTTAAGTGTAAAGAATTAAACCTTGGTTAATGAAATGGTTAGGGTTTACTATTTCCTTATTCATTTTATTCATTTATTTATTCTTTTGGAAAAAGAAAAGCAAATGAGAAAATGGTGGCTTGTTTTGTTTTGTTTATGAAGCTTCATGAAGACTTTGACTTTGTCACCAATTTTGTCTCATGCTTAACCCTAACCATTTCTTTTAACCATGATTGATTCTCTACACCTAACCATGGTTCTAATATGATAAGTATTCATTTCTTTTCCAATTTTAATTAACTTATCATAACATTCTTCTTCTTCTTCCTTGAACTCAAGAAGAAAACCTTGCACTTCATCAATGGTGGATTGATGAAATGAGTGAGAAATCCAATTCTAAAGTCTACCCACTTCCTATTTCTTCATCCTCTACCTCTTGCCAAGTAGTAGAGTGTGTTTCCTTCACAAGTTTTCAAGGCTTGGTGAAGGTGGAGCTTGATCTAGCGATGCCTCGACGTAGATCATCTTCGGCATGGACATCGACGACCTAGCTCGCCCATTCTCCGACGAAGCCGACGCTAGAGCCCGGGAACTCATTTGGACAGCGAGGGGACTTCGTTGCGGAGCTATGGAGGTGGAGCACCGGATCTACAAAGGTTGTATTTCCGTATTCTTTATAGTTAAGTTGTTAACTAGTTTCTAGTTTCGCCTAAACTTTAGCCAACGATCCGTATTAGGGTTTCTCGGCACCGTTAAAATTTGAAATTGGCATGTTTGATGCCTTGTGAGACCTCACTAGTGTGCCTAGGAACCCTACAGTGGTATCAGAGCCTAGCTAGAACCTTAGGCGAAGTCCAGACGATGTTTGAAACCCGATCGAACCGAAAAACCAACCCGGAAAATGCTCTCTGTACTTTTTCTAAAAATAGGGATTTTTCGAAATTAAAAATATTCAGAAAATCAAGCAGGGTTTTCTAGGAATTACTGTAAATTTCGTGGACCTAATTCATCTAAACCGCCGCGGTTCCGCGGCATGAGCATGGCTCATGCGGCGGATCCGCGGCCGTACGGTCGATTTACACAGTAAAAGTTTCACAGTAATTCCTATTTAGTTGTGCTGTATTTTCTGGGATATTTTAATATTTATTATAGAGTTGAATTTTCTGGGATTGATTTGGGGATTCGGTGTTTCGATCGGAGTACCAAATTTTGTCTGTATGGCTTTCCGGATAATTTTTAGAATATGTTAAAAAGTTCGACCGGATATAAATACCCAATTTTTCCCCTGTCGGGAAATTTCCAAGTGTTGGATTTTTCCGTAGTTTAACGACGTTCTAAGTAGTGCAAGTAACTTGATGGTCCCTCTAGAAGACAACAAACCTTAACTCGATTATGTAACCGTCTTGAACTGCCCTTTGAACCTTCGGGTTTGGGGCAGTACGGCGTGCCACATGTGAGGCGTTGGCTTGACCCTTCTACGGCTGGACCGTTGGTACTGAGGCACGAACTGAATGTTTTTAGACTTGTTTCATGTGTTGATCTATTTTAGGAAAACTTGGGTGTTCGACTGTTCGATCGGAAAGTTTAACATTTTCTATTTATCTGGAATGTGATACAATAATTGGAATTCACAAAGAGTTATGAGATAACTAAATGAATGTTATAAACATAGCAGTTTAGTCTCACTTGATCGGTTGCCACGGAATTTTGATGTGATCAAAAGTCCGTCGCAATCACGTAGTGTACGCGGATACTCGCCGGGTAAACTTAATAGACAGCCTCACTCCATAACCCCGACCAAGTGACTGTAGGAGAACCCCGTCGCCGAAAGCATCCGTTCGGGTGCTCGCGGTAGCGGTGTTCCGCCTTGGTGCACTTTGTCGACGGTATCAGGGGTGCGTCCGCCTACTAAAGTTTGCGACGAGCATTCGATCAGTTTTTCGGGAATCTTGTTGAATTGCCCGACTTGATATTGAAAAGTGTTTTCGATAATGAGACTAAAATGCGGGGTTTATAATTGTTAGGCATGCGATGTCTAAGTAATTCATTTGGTCAGGCATGCGATGTCTGAGGTGGTTGCGGATTCCAACTGTTGTAGTTTTATACTTTCTTTTCTGTGACCGTAAGTGTAATATGTGATATCGCCGGTTTCGTTGCTATATGTCAACGACAATTGGGATGTGCATATTTACTTACGTTGTTGACATGTGATGTTATGTGTTGCTGGATATGTTATATTGGATCGTCGTGTTTGAATAGCCGGGGTTTTTTATGTGAGATGAGTGTTTTTCATTTTCATTCATGTAAAAACTTGTATGTAATATTCTTTTATTGGGGCACTTCCAGGTAGCGGAAGATGTCACCGTTTGTATATTATTTACTTTTCCACACTAGGATAGACCCAAGGAGGAGGGCACAAGTAACCGGGTTCTGGAGTCCAGTGGGAGACCAACTCGAGGAGTCGAGTTCGGGTCTCCTAACTCCAGAATTGGTAGGGTTGCTTGCCGCTCTCGTAGGGGTCTAGGGGTGTGGGTTTGGCTATTCATCACGACCATGGAATCCGTGTTTTATACTGGCTCGTATTGAAAACACGGACGTCCTAGTATATCCAATATTTTATATGATTCTTCTGCTGCGATATCTGTGATGTGATCATGTGATGTTCTGTGATAGATACAGTATATAGTATATATGATATATTATATAGGCGTTACTTATGTTTTACACCCGCGCTAGCCCTGCCCCGCTCTGCCGTTAGTTACCTAACCTAACGGTGCACGAGGGGACATCGAGGCGAATGCGGATGGCATAAGTGTACGTCGTATTTATCTGTGATGTTTAGGTAATTTAAATGATGGGACTTCATTAATGTGATTAATGAAATAAAAGAAACCTAAGATGTTGTAGAATCGAATTTCAAAATAAAACAGGTAGCTACAGTTCTTGCTTTGCACAGAGGTATATATGATATATCCTGCACCTTATTCGATGAGGAAAGGACCGAGATCCCTTCACCGGGAGTGACTCCTTTAGCAATAACTGGCAGATGCTACATACTCGGTTTGTCTTTTGATTGCTTATAAGAGTTTTGCTTTGCACAGTGATATATATGATATATCCCGCACCTCATTCGACGAGGAAAGGACCGACGATCCCTTCACCGGGAGTGACTCCTTTAGCAAAACTAGAAAAGCCTCAAAAACACTCCATTTCAAAATCATTTGATTCTACAATGATATCAAGTTCATTACGCAATAGGTTTTCAGAAAAACCTGTCGTAGCCCTCCGTCATTTCAGATATGTACTGGTTAGTATTCGTGCTGCGTTTGTTGACCTCTGTCAAGGCGTAGTGTGCGGTAGCTGATTAGTGCTTATCTGCATAAGCATATGATGTGATTGATTTAGGGTAGTCGTGAGACCTTGTTGACCTCTGTCAAGGGTCGTGCGGGTGGGTTTACTTCAATCAGGAAATGACGGGTTGAACTTGACTAGCAGCCTATGGTTTGTTGACCTCTGTCAAGGTCATAGGACGCTAGGGGCAAAATATTATCGGGAATTTCAAGTGTTGAAATTTGCAATGAGATTGCATACCTTCTATGAGATAGTTGGATCCCGATACCCGCTGCGAGTAAGAGTTACTCCTGCGAGAGTTTTATGCATTACAATTAGCCGATCAAGTAGGTGTCTAGAAAGGTGTTAACGAGGTTACGCCTATGGGAAAACGAGGTTTACAGTAATTAGGTTCGTGCGAAAGCACGGGGGACCTCCCTCAAAGTACCGACACTGGCCTGGCTGAAAGATTGGCGAACTTGTAGTGTGTAATTAATCCCGGCTAGTCTTTCCTTTTAGGGTTTGAAGGAAGATTTGATAAAAAGCGGTGGGAGCCATCCTGATTAGATAAAATAATAACCAATCTATTCTTGTAAGAGTGCACGCTGAGTGTTTTCTTCTCTCTCTCTCCTGGTAGCGACCATATCACGCCTTAATCAAGATAATAATACGGATTATTGACCGAACCCGCTTGTTATACTGAGCTGGGGAACGTTGGTCCCGCTCCAACTTATAATTTTTATAAGACAGAGCAGGAAATAGGGATTACCAGAATTCCCGTGCCGCCCAAACGAAGAGAGTGCATGCTGATGCATCATCTTCGGGTGTGTTCATTATGTAGAACTGTTTCTCTGTATCCTCTACGTCCTGGGTATGTGATACCAGATCAGGATCCCAGATATGTAATATGTTACATAGGGCTACAGAAAGGTAGAGAACTGAGAACGGGTGATAAGTTTCATGAGGCAGAAAACGGGGCAAGAGTTGCAGCCAAGTCTGTTGGTCACTGTCACCCTGTATTACCAATACATTGATTCTGAACGAATGTTATTAGATACCGAACCTGATATACAAAATCATATCAGTCTCTTTATCAGTAAAGAAATGATAAAATTTTGTATTGTTGGATAATGTTTTGAACATTTCCTATATCAAAAGTTGATCAGTTC
The DNA here is from genome assembly GCA_030015575.1 of Agapanthus africanus. NCBI lineage: Eukaryota > Viridiplantae > Streptophyta > Magnoliopsida > Asparagales > Amaryllidaceae > Agapanthus > Agapanthus africanus. The sequence continues at coordinate 279,874,695 of CM057342.1, forward strand.
AGGCACGTTATCTAAAAGCATTAATGTTCTAAATCAAACTACAGTTCTTAGTATACGGAACACACACAAGAGGAAGAGTTCAGAACTGAACGAATCCTTCTTGAGGCATTGTAGACTAGGTCATATCAATGCGACCCGACTAGCTGAAGTTACATGTAGTGTATATTTAAATCAGTTTGAATTTACATCTTATGAAACTTGCCAGTCATGTCACAAAGATAAAATGACCATAGCCCTGTTTATTGGAAACAGAGAAAGAGTTAGTAAACTCTTGGGATGATACATGTTGATGTATGTAAATTCCCCTGTCTACATATGCCAGAACTGGTTCTTTGTACTTCATTACATTCTCTGATAATCTCTCAAGATTCAGACATATGTTCCTGTTGAAGCACAAGTCTGAACCTTTTGAGATATTCACGGAATATAAGATAGAAGTAGAGAACCAAAATACGGGTAAAAGTATTATGTCCTTTGATGTGATCAAGGAGGAGAATACTTGAGCACGAAAATCCTGGATTATTCCAAAGGAGAATGAGATTCTCTCTCAGCATTACTCCTCCATATACACCATAGCACGATGGTATATCGGGGCGGAGCAATCACACCCTATATGATAAGGTGTGCTCTATGATGAGTACTACTGAGTTACCTTTTTCCTTTTGGGAGTTATGCGCTTGAGAAGCTGCATACCTATTGAATAGGGTTCGAATCAAATCAGTTGCCTACCACTTCATATATGATATGGAAAGGGAAGAGCCCATGTCTTAAGTTAGTTAAGATTTGGGGTTGTCCGGGCTATGTTTAAAAGCAAAATCCGGACAAGCTCGAAGCAAGGTCTGTAATGTAAAGCTGGAAAGGTTCCAGCTATACAAACTACAGCAGATGATTTGGTAAAACCAAATGATTCAATAGTTACCAACGAACCTCAGCCTCTCCGCCGATCTAGTAGGGTTCCTCACCCACCTGAGAGATACTTCGGTTTCTCTATGACAGTGGGAGCGACGACTGCATCATGAGATGATGACCCAACTAGTTTCGAGCTGGCCATCAGGAGTGAGACTCTGTAAGAATGGCTGGATGCTTAGCGATCTGAGATGGAATCTTTATGCACCAACAAAGTATGGACTTTGGTTGCTATATCTGAAGGGTTAAATCCCCATCAGGAGCAAGTATATCTTGAGAAGATTACTTGGTGTAGATGGAAAAGTTGAGACTTTCAAAGCTAGACTTGTTAAAAGTTTGCATCATTGACCAGGTGTGGATAATGATGTAACCTTTTCGAGTAGCTATGCTTAAGTCCATCCAGATACTACTTGCCACGGCTACATACCATGACTACGATATCTGGCGGTTGGGTGTCATGACTGCTTTTCTAAACGATGTTTTAGAAAAGTGCGTCTGTTTTAGAAAAGTGCGTCTATAAGTACACAGCCAGAGGGCCTCGTAGATAGTGGGAGCAGCGGAAACGTGTGCAAGATGCTTTATAGGATAAAGCGGGCATCGCGGAGTTGGAACATCTATTTTGATGGATTAGTCAAAGAAGTTGACATCATCAAAATGGTAGATGAACCTTGTATAAACAAAAAGGTAGTAGGGAGTATGGTGATGATCCTCGTAGAGTACGTAGATGACATACTCTTGATAGGAAAAGAGTTTCCTATGCTACGCTCGATCAATGTCCGCTTATCACAATGATTCTCCATATAGGATCAAAGTGATACCTCCTAAATCCTGGATTTTGGATCTATGGGATAGATCTAAATGGATGTTAGGATTCTCACTAGTTGTAGTGAGATGGTATCAATTGATTCTGGGGAGAATCACTGGAAGTGTTCCAGGATGATAAGAACGATTGAATGTCAGTCACAGGCATTGTCTTTACCCTCAGTAAAGGGACGGTATGTTGAAAGAGTTTCAAGCTAGATACCGTGGCATACTAGACGATAAAGGATCGATACATCGCTACTTAAGATGCTACCAAAGAGGCTGTTTGGGTGTATACAGGTTCATGAGATGAACTACGTTCCTCCCATTGTGTGACAATGGAGTTGTGGCTTATGCCAAGGAACGCAGGTCCCATCAGTGATCCAGACATATTCTAAGGCAGTATCACTTGATCATGGAGATGGTTGATCTCCAGGGTGATCAAGTTTAGGAGAGCAGACTCAGAGGACAACACGGCGGATCCACTCGCGAAGGCCTATTCCCAGAGAGACTTTTATGGGATGGTTGAGTATGAGATACTACAACCACTGCTACAGATGGCCCTAGTGCAAGTGGGAGATTGTTAGTTATATGTATGCCCTAGAGGCCATTACTGTACATTGGATGTATATTGTAGTGGATGCTGGGACATATATAGGGAGGACTTTCTTGCTCGACATGATAATATGCTATCTGGTTGCTCTTTACCTTAACGTGTACACTGATTGTCTCTCTGTTACATGTTGGTAAAGCCCTTAGGATGTGTACTTGACTACCTGGACTATGATGCGGATCATACTAGTGGGGACATGGTAGTCCATAAGTACATCCTTCAAAGTCCCTAGTCGTGGGTGTATCGAGATGGGGCATCGATATACCAGAGTAGACTAGCGTGTACCTTCTCGACCCATACAGATGGGCGATGGATGATCCCATATCCATTGGTGTTTGACATCAGAGATGATATACGGGTGCTCAGTAGAGACTGGGTACACTGTACGGACTCGCCGAGAACTCCCAGATGGTATTATACCTCACGTCAGATGGCAGTTCTCTGGTGACACTGGTACAGAGTAGTCTGTTGACCCGAGATCGTCATAGAGTCTTGTGTGGTTCCCACTGTGCTTTGATTTCCATCTTACCAAGTCCAAGAGGGCGTGCAAAACGGTGGTTTTTGGGTACAGTCTCGAGTCACATGGAGGCAATGAGCGATAGGAGGGGATTCGTCTCTCCCGGTATAGGGAGTTGATGTTGTGCTGTGTTCGATTGGCTATAACAGGAAATCCCTGGCCAGGGTTGCTTAGATTTACTGGTAAGTGTTACCAGTAGTTTCTCGAATTGTTATAGACCTCATATCGACACGACTTATCGAGCTATTGGGGTCTGACGTTTACCACCCCTAGGCGAGATATGCGACATATCAGACGATCAGACCGGACTATACGGTAGTGTTACTGGTTGGATTCACAGGAGTGTGAGCGGGCTTGCTCGTCGATCTTCAGATCGCTCAATACCCGGGTGGCCGTTACGTTTAGCAGACCGCTTGCGGCTTGTTGGTGTTTGATATGATCATCATCTGCTGCCGGCGTATTGACGAGTCTTTAGAGTCCTACACAGAGGTTTCCTGGTTCAAGCGAAACGAAATAGAAGCGCATATGAGATATGTGCGGGACCGAGAATAATACGTGTATGTGATACCGTATTCCATTCTCGCGGTGAATGTGTCGAATGGTTGTATGCGATATAACCTAGTTATCGAATCAAGGATTGATTCGATAAACCGATACATTGGATATTAGTCGGTTGTATGCGATATGACCGGATCATTAAATCAAATGTTGATTTAATGATTTAATGCATAATTATATATTTGATATATTACTTTGCATTAACTAGTATCGGTTCACTTAAGATGGATTTTCTCACTCGGATGTGCGCATTGCATATGCGATATGATTTTGTGCACTTGCTTGTATCATGTTTGATGATACATGCCTTTTGGTTAAGTGTAAAGAATTAAACCTTGGTTAATGAAATGGTTAGAGTTTACTATTTCCTTATTCATTTTATTCATTTATTTATTCTTTTGGAAAAAGAAAAGCAAATGAGAAAATGGTGGCTTGTTTTGTTTTGTTCATGAAGCTTCATGAAGACTTTGACTTTGTCACCAATTTTGTCTCATGCTTAACCCTAACCATTTCTTTTAACCATGATTGATTCTCTACACCTAACCATGGTTCTAATATGATAAGTATTCATTTCTTTTCCAATTTTAATTAACTTATCATAACATTCTTCTTCTTCTTCCTTGAACTCAAGAAGAAAACCTTGCACTTCATCAATGGTGGATTGATGAAATGAGTGAGAAATCCAATTCTAAAGTCTACCCACTTCCTATTTCTTCATCCTCTACCTCTTGCCAAGTAGTAGAGTGTGTTTCCTTCACAAGTTTTCAAGGCTTGGTGAAGGTGGAGCTTGATCTAGCGATGCCTCGATGTAGATCATCTTCGGCATGGACATCGACGACCTAGCTCGCCCATTCTCCGACGAAGCCGACGCTAGAGCCCGGGAACTCATTTGGACAGCGAGGGGACTTCGTTGCGGAGCTATGGAGGTGGAGCACCGGATCTACAAAGGTTGTATTTCCGTATTCTTTATAGTTAAGTTGTTAACTAGTTTCTAGTTTCGCCTAAACTTTAGCCAACGATCCGTATTAGGGTTTCTCGGCACCGTTAAAATTTGAAATTGGCATGGTTGATGCCTTGTGAGACCTCACTAGTGTGCCTAGGAACCCTACAGTATTATACCTATCGTCAGATAGCAGTTCTCTAGTGACATTGGTACAGGTTAGTCTGTAGACCCGAGATCGTCATAGAGTCTTGTATGATTCCCACTGTGCTTTGATTTCCTCCTTACCACGTTTAAGAGAACGTGCAAAACGGTGGCTTTTTGGGTACAGTCCCGAATCACATGGAGGCAATGAGCGATAGGAGGGGATTCGTCTCTCCTGGTATTGGGGGTCGATTTTGCGCTGTGCTCGATTGGCCATAACAGGAAGTCTCTGGCCAGGGCTGATACGGAGATCTACTGGTAAGTGTTATCTGTTGGATATAGTGCCCTAAGAGTCAATTATTGGATCACAGGCACGCGATTGCAATGATTGAGGGAGGACCTATGCCGGTAAGACAGTCTTACTCGAGATGATAGTATGCTATCTGGTTTATCTTTATCATCGTGTACTGCTTCAGGTGACCTTACAGGTCACTATTACACGTTGATAGAGCCCTTAGGATTCTTGCTTGACGACTAGCAGTATGATGGCGATCATATACGTGGGAGCTGGGGTCTATAAGCACATCCTTAAAAGGTCTCTAGTCGTGGGAGTTTCGAGACGGGGCATCGATACTCCATTAGTAGACTGGTGTATACAGTCGAGACCCCGACGAGGGACGGTGGCCGGTCTCACAAGCCATTGGTGTCAGTTGGTTCACCTAAGATGTATACAGGTGCTCATTGGGTTATGAGTACACCGAACAGGACTCGCCGGGAACATGCTAGTTGGTATTATACCTAGCGTCAGATAGCAGTTCCCTGGTGACATGTGTACAGGTTAGTTCATCGACCTGAGATCGTCATTTGTCTCGTGTGAGTTCCCACTGTACTTTGATTACTACCCTACCATGGCTCAAAGGAGTCGTGCAAACAGGTTTTAGTTGGGTACAGTCCCGAGCCACATGGAGGCAGTGAGCGGATCGGCAGGGGTTTGTCTCTCCCGGTATTGGGGGTGAGGTCACGCTGTGTTTAGGAGAGCCATTACACGAAGTCCTTGGCCAAGGCAGGAGATTTACTGGTAGGTATTCCAGTAGTATCTGAGGGTGTTCTGGGCTACACTCCGACACCACTTGTACCGCTTTTGGGGGTCTGACTTTTACCAACCCCCTAGGCCCGCCATGCGATGCTCATAGACTAACGGACCGGACTGTATGGATATTATCACTGACAGGCTCAGTAGGGTGTCAGGATGAGTTCGCTCATCGATATCCTTTTTGGTCAATACCTGGTAGCCCGTTACGTACAGCTAATACCTCTGACGTGCTAGTGGTTAAATCCACAGCCAAAGTATTGACGAGTCTTTAGAGTCCCTCACAGACAGTTTCTCAAGTTTCGGGCGAAACGTTGTAGAGGCCGTATGATATATGGCAGGGTCCGATCATATACGTACAGTAGTGCACGGATCATGATCGGGCGGTTGATACTAGTGGGCTTTGGTTTAAGCCAGATCCTAGTATTAGATTTATTGGATTACTTTAGTCTCGTCGCATTCGCATTCAGTCGGAATGCCGATGCAGGTATGTATATACAGGTGAGGGGTATCCTTGTGATCCGTCACGGGTTTACTTTAGATGTTGCCGTATCTTTTTATTGTTGCAAACATTTGGATTAATGTTTTTTAATGGAAATAATGAGCTAGAATTTCATCATGAGATGCATTAAATGTGATATGGACATATATTATGACTCATAGTCTCTTTTTTGGGAAAAATGTCACATTAGTGGATTGATTTGTGTCTTGATTTGATGAGAGGAGAGAGAGGGGCAGCCAAGGGTGAGGTTGGCTCTCATATTATTCTACTCACTCTCTCATTTCATCACAAGAACAACAAAAGAAAAGAAACCTCTTCTTCTTCTTCCTCCTCTAGCTTAAAATCTCCATCAATGGCAACATCTCTAACCTCCATCCAAATCATTGGATGCAAAAGACAGAGTGATCACAAACATTTTCTACAACACCTTGGACACGTCGGCTAGCACACTTCGTGTCCGAGTTGCTTCGGATGAAGCGGGAGCCCGTAAAAAGAATCGATGATGTGGTGCTCTTTCCGACGAGGAGATCAAGACCGGAGATGCCGCGAGGAGGTTGGGATGGTGGCCAAAGACCGAAGGACACGGATCGATCGGTATATCCTCTTTATCCCTTCTCTAGATAGCTAGTAGTAGGTTAATGGTTCAATCCGGGTTTTAAGCATATGATAGCGCCCGTTTCTAGTTTGAAAAAGTTTTCGTTTCCGCATTTTGGCCTCGGAACGACAGCCGGGGCGCTACCGTAGACTTACATGGTATCAGAGCCACGCCATTAACCTTTTCTAGCTTGCTCTAACGTGTTTAGAACTTCGATCGGACGGAATTTCCAAAAACCGCGTTTCCAAGTCATCAGTTTCTGTCGAAATTTTTTTGTTGTCAAAAAATTATTTGGTGTGTTGCAGAAAATCAGGCAGGGTTTTTAGAGAACACTGAAGAAAAATGGTTGCATGATGTCACTGTAGCGCCGCGGAACCGCGGCCGTAACCCCCTCTTGGCCGCGGTCCCGCCGCTGAACAGTAACATTTCTTGACCATTTTTCCTACAGTGCTCTCTGACTTGGAAATGGGGTTTCTGGTAATTTCATTTTGGGCCCAGATTTGTTTGAGTACTGGGTATTGTGATTGGGGCCCACTTCGGGAAATTTTGTCTATCGAAAATTTTAAACATGTTAGTTCACAGTATTTACATTATATCTGCGACCGTGAATGTTATTTGATCGGTAAATCCTGTCTAATTGCTATAGTTCTTTTAGACGGATTTGCGAACGTGACATTCACGTTGATGTTCTGTGTTGTGCTGTTATGTTGCGGATTTGTCGTGGTGGATAGCCTGGATGCAATGGTAGTAGAGTTTAGTTGTATTTGTACATTTGATATTGCGGGGCGAGCGTCCGACATGTGGACTGCCGTCACTGCCTGTTTGTATATTATTCTTTTGGGGCACGACCGGGCTGAGGTCGATGTACACGTTGTATATATTTTTACTTTCTGTACTAGGATTACCCCGTGGTGGGGTGCACGGATAGCCGGGTTTTAGAGGGCAACGGGCCCGCATCTCATGGCTTTGAGACGGAGGGGGCTTTACTTTAGAATTGGCGGGCTATTCGCCGCACTCGTAGGGGGTACAGGTTGACCCAAGGAGGGGTGCTCAAGTTACTGGATTCCGTGAAGTGCTGGGTAGTCCATTCACGTTGTTGAATGGGGATGCCTCGCTTCAGGTTTTGGCGGGTAACTTGTCGCGCCCATGGGGGTCTAGGATTTCATTGCACAGGCTATCCACACGACCAGGGGAACGTCGGGTTTCGGTAGCGGCTCTATGAAACCCGGGGATCCCAGATTATCTGTATTGTTCTGTGATACTTATTACATTTCTGTGATGTTGCATTTTATCACGCCATGAGCGATTATTATATATTGATATATATACTAGTAGATGTTGAATATGTTTTACACCCGCGCTAGTCCAGTCCCCGCTCTATCGTTAGTTAAGTAACCTAACGGGTGATGACGGGACCCTGTGGCGAATGCGGATGGCATATACGTACATCGTATTTTCGTTCTTTTGTGGTGTGATTAATTGATGGGACTGCATTGATTTGGATCAATGCAAGCTAAACAAACCTATTCTGATGTTGTTGGAACATTTTTATAAAAAAGCTGTTATTGCAAGGACGTTCTCTTTTGTTTTGCACAGTGGTATTCGGTTATGAATATCCAGCACCTCAGTCGATGAGGAAAGGGCCGAGATCCCTTCACCGGGAGTGACCCCTTAGACAGAAGTTTGCGTCAGGGTAATAACTTCACTATAGCCGATTGCCTTTTGCTTTGCATTGTGGTATTCAGTTGGAATATCCTGCACTTCATTCTACGGGGGAAGGGACGAGATCCCTTCACCAGGAGTGACCTCTTTAGCAAAGGTTTTCGCCACTATATTTTTTATAAAAAGCTATCCGGTTCCTTCAAGGATATCAAGTTCATTACGTTAAAGGTTTTTCGCCAAAAACCATTCGTAGCCCTCCGTCATTTCAGACGGGTAGCACTTAGTATTCATGCTATGTTTGTTGACCTTCGTCAAGGCATAGTGAATGGTAGCTGCTTGTTACCTTTCTGCTGCATAGATAGATGCGTTGGTTTGGGACAGTCATATAGCCTTGTTGGCCTTCGTCAAGGGCTTGTACGGGTGGGTTCAAATTAATCTGGACAATGACGGGTAGAACTTGACATGTGACTTATGATTTGTTGACCTTCGTCAAGGTCATAAGAGCATGGGGTAAAAAATCACATCGGGAGTTTCTAAAGAAACTGAAACTTGCCAGATATATGCATACCTTCTGGAGTGTGATAACGTGAGTGGATTCCGTCACGTTATCATGCGATGATAGTTGGATCTCGATTCCCACTGATGAGTTGGTTTACTCCTCGGGTGATCCTGACTAATTCTTCTTTCAGGTTTGGAGGAGAATTTGAGATTACAGTGGGAGGTTTCCTGATTAGATAAAGTAATAACCATTCTGATCTAGGTTAGAGTGCACACTGAGTGTTTCTTTTCTCTCTCTCTTTGGCAGCGATCATGACCCGACCCTTGACTATGACTCAGTGACAAAGATTAACCGAACCTTCTTAAAACACTGGATTTTGGATTATCAGAGTTGCATACCTCATTGCCACTCCTACTTTTACCCTTTTTCTCCAGAACACCCCGTATTACTACGAACGTCCACTTCCATTGGATAAAACCATCGAATGGTTATATAAGAACTCGAAGGAACTTGTTCCAGATTCGAGGATGGTTTCCGGTTCTGGAGAAAATGAATAGGACTATTCAGTTGTCTTTTCCTTTTACCTTCTCTCAGGTCGCAAGTGCTCCTTAGATTAGGACAGTATACCCATTACGCCAATTGGATAGTCTTCTTCCAAACCATAGGCAGGTGCCGAACGGTAGGGAAGGAAGAAAACCATTTAGCCTAAAAGGTGTACAGAAGGTATTAAGTAAAGACAAATAAAGGGATTAGTAAGAGGGTAAAGTAAACTGCGACTGCTATTCACAACCAAACCAAGTATTTCTTCGCCAATCCTACATCACCTTTGTATTTCTCTAGAACACTCCGTATCACTACGAAGATCCACAGTTTATTGGATACTCCATCATATGGTTATATACGAACTCGAAGGAACTTGTTCCAGTTCGGGGATGGATTCTGGTTCAGGAGAAATAGGAATAAGGTTTTATTCAGTTGTCTTTTATCTTCACCTTCTCTCAGGTTACGAGTACTCCTAGGCTTAGGAGAGTACACCCATTATGCTTATTGGATAGTCTTCTTCCAAACCATAGGCTGGTGCCGAACGGTAGGGAAGGAAGAAAACCATTTGGCCTAAAGGGGTGTACAGAAGGTAATGACTAAAGACATATAAAGGGATTTGGAGAGATGGAAAAGAAATATACGGTTACAGTTGTGAATCTGATAAAGGAAGAGGCATTACTAGGAATACCCGGATACCCCTTCGAAACATATTCATGTTTCAGTTTCACTGTGTACTGTTAAAAGAAAACTGATTTCCCAATTAGTCCTTACTCCAGGGTATGTATTTACCAGGTTTGTTTCTCACATCTGTATGGTTTTACAGATGATGAGTGGGAGTAAGTTATTGGGAATTGGGTGATCATCCTCATTATATCAGGATTCGTTGTAATTGGTGATATTTGAGGAAATTGCCTGGGTTGTTTGCCGGACGGCAAATATTTGATTTTGAATATCCGTTGTTGTGCACCAATTTCAAATTGATATATCTGTACGTTTATTTTTATAAAGTGAGATATAACTTTTTGAAATTATGTATATGACATTTATCTATATCAGTGGATGGTTAGGTAAGGAGCATTAAACAGTGGTGTAATTCTTCTTAACCATAAATACAGTTTTTAACCTACGACACACAGGGAATGAGTTATTAGACTCAGGGGACTTATACAGAGTATTGTATGTTGTCCAGTGTCCATTAGGACAGAGAGGTTGGTACTCGTACTATATTCTGTTTACTTATGACTTCTCTAGTTCTTAGACATGTGTTTCGTAGAAATACGAGGTCTAAGTTTTGAGAAGTTATAGGTATAAGAATAAAGTAGAGAACCAGGTATTGCAAGTATCGGGATTCTTCAAAGTGATCGAAGATGTAGATACTTGTGTATGGTATTCATTTGATAGTAATGATTAAGAGAACTTGCTTCTCTTTCAGGTTACTCATAATTGGAAGCACTCCTAAGTTGAGTAATGCTGATCGGCCTCTTTCCATTTAGTTGACATGCACTGGAGACAGTTGCATGATTTGAATCTGGTTCCAATTAAATCAGTGCCTCTATTTCTATATTGGATATAGAACGGTTCATATCTTAACGATGTTAAGGTACGGGGAGTTGTCCGGATTATGCTTAAAACCAGACTCTGGATAACTCAAGGCACGTTTCTGTAATGGCAGTTTGTGGGTTGACCCGGGTTATGACGAGGGTTGACTTTCTACCATCTGGAAGATCAATAGTGATATTGTTCTTGACTCGCCACAGTTTTAATAAAAATGGATTTTTTTTTCACAAAATAGTAGTGGGAGTATGGTAGAACTGGAAGTGATTCCAGAACCGCAAACGATTACTGAAAATTTAATAGGACCTAAAGATTCAATCTGGTTTGACATTCTATTGGCCACTCCGTAGATAAGGTGGGTAACCTCAGGCACTTGAGAGGTACTTCGGTATGCTCAAAGACGGTGACAGGGAGGTTCTTTTTTACCCAGACTTGCCATTTCTGTTGTTCCAGACTGTGAAACCTGGCAGGAGGATGAGTATAGCGTCATTCTGAACTGGCTTTAGAAGTGTACGTGTATATGACTCTGCCAGAGGGTTGTCATAGTCAGTGGGAGCAGCGGAAGCATAGTGGACAAGTAGCTAATGTCCATTTATGGACTAAAGCAGATATAGCGGATATAGATCATCTATTTCTGATATGACAGTCATAGGTTTGACTTCATCAGAATAGGGGATGGATCTGTTAAGAAGGTAGAAGGGTGTGATGTCCTGGTATTTGGATGACATACACAGACTAGGAAGAGAAATTCCTATACTACGGTCGGTTATATTTTGGTTGTCACACAGTGGTTTCTCCACAAAGGATATGGATATTATATCAGATATTCTGGTTACTAGATCTATGGTTTTAGATCTAGATTTGGGTAGTTTTCCATTTTGGGTACTTAGACAGCATTCTAAAGGTGTTTTAGAATGGACGACTGCTGGCACGGTAGTGTACCTGCTGTTGAATATGTATGCCCTAGAGGCCATTATTATATAGTACTAGTTTGTATAATACAATTTGGAGGCTTGGGATATATATATATATATATATATATATATATATACGGGTTTACGACAGTCTTGCTCGATATAGTAGTATGCTACTTGGTTTGTTTCTATCTTAATATGTGTATATGTTTCTTTTAACATATCGCTAAAAACATATTGATGGAGCCCTTACAATCTTTGCTTGACTACCGGCGTTGTGATAGCGATCACACTAGTGGGGACAGGGTAGTCTGTAAGCACATCCTTATTTTGGTCCCTAGTCATAGGATTATCGAGACAGGGCATCGATACTCCAGAGTAGACTGGTGCTTACGCTTCTCTTCCCAGCAGGGGAGATGGTCTGTCCCACATCCATCGGTACGTCGTACTGGAGATAGTATGCAGGTGCTCGTTAGGTTACGAGTACACTGGACAGGACTCGTCGGAGACTGTTGGTTGGTATTATACCTATCGTCAGTTAACAGTTCCCAGGTGACATGAGTACAGCTTAGTCCGCTGACTTGACACTGTCACTTCGCCTCGAGTGTGTTCCCACTGTTCTTAGATTACTACCCTACCACGGCTCTACTGAGTCGTGCAAACAGGTAGTAGTTGGGTGCAGTCCGGAAGCACTTGGAGGCAGTGACGGTTAGACAGGATTCGTCTCTCCCGGTATTGGGAGTTGATATCGCGCTGTGTCTAGGAGAGCCATTACACATTGTCATCCCTGGCCAGGGCAAGCGAGAATTACTGGTAGGTTTTCCAGTAGATTCTCAGGGTCTTTTGGGCTACACTCTGACACGACTTGTACCGCTATTAGGGGACTGACGTTTACCGCCCCCTAGGCCAGCCATGCGATATTCTCAGACGAACAGACCGGACTATACGGAGATTGTCACATTCAGGCTCAGTAGGAGTTCGGATGGGTTCACCTCGTCAGTCTTCTTATCGGCATCTACCTGGGGACCGTTACGTACAGCTAGTACCACTTGCGGACTGTGGTTAAACCCACTGCCAGCGTAGTGTCGATCCTTTAGAGTCCCACACAGAGGGTTATTCGCCTTTGGGCAAAACAGAGTAGAGGTCGCATGGTTTTGCGACAGGGTTCGTTCACATCCGCGCACTTGTGCACGTTTGGTGTCTGGGCAGTTATTACTAGCGGGCTTTGGTTTAAGCCAGATCCTAGTACATGTTTTGGGATTGGTTTTATCTCATTGTATTCGTGTTCCTCGGAACACGGATGCGGGTGTGTATGCACAGTTGACAGAGGCAAAGGCAGAGCATTCTCATTAGGGTTGTTGACCGTTGATTTTTCCCAAACCCTAATGAGAATGAGGAATATGGTTAATAATATTAATTAAGGATAATTGTGCCATGGTTAGGGTTGACTTTTGTTGACTTGTTGACTTTGTTGACCGGTTGACCATTGTGGACTTGTTGACCATCATCATTTCTTTTCAAAGATGCTTCTTGTTCTTTGCAAAATGCATTAAATGAATGAAATGATAATGGTCATTCATAAACTAACCATCACAATTCTTAATTATTATTATTATTATCATTATTCAAAATATGTGAACATGGTTGCAAGATGAGAGCTCATTCTATCATTTTCTTTCTCTCTCTTGAAAGAAAGCTCTCCCTCTTCCTCTCTCAAAAGTTTAAGTGTTCCATGAGTTGGAAATCATAAACTTTTGAAACAAAACCACCATAACTCTTCTCTACTCATTCTAAGGTTCTAGGTTTGGAAAACCAAGCACCTTAGTTATCTCTAGGTTGAGGTAGGAGCTCAAGTTCGAGGCCCTCGGATGGATCCATCTACTGCAAAGAGGAGACGACGAGGAGGAGCCGTTCAAACCACTATAAGGAGCAACCAAGGAGGAGAACCACAAAAATAAGAGAAGGAGTTCAAGACCTAGGTATAACCATTCTACATAGTAGCTAAAATTTGTAGTCTATTTGTTAATTTTTGTTTAGCAAAGATCCTTCTTGGATGGTCCATGTTACCTAGTTAGAAAATTTTGATTTTTACCTATTCCGCATCCCCGAAAGAACTGGGGTGGGTAACGTGGACCTAACAGTGGTATTAGAGCCTAGCTAAACAACAACTAGCATGTTAGCAAAGTATTTAGAATTTCAATCCGAGAAAAAATCGTAAAATACGTCCGAAAACTTAACTTTCTGCCGATTTTTAAAACTGCTCCAAAAATAATTCCACATATCTTAAAAATCGGCTCAGGGTTTTGTTAGAACATGCAAGAAATTTGAGCCCACGACTCGGCCAACTCGCCACGGAACCGCGGCGAAACCATGCGTTTAGATAGGACTTGGAGGCAGTGGCAGTTAGACAGGAGTCATGTAAATAGGTAGCAGTTAGGTGCAGTCCCGAAGCACTTGGAGGCAGTGGCAGTTAGATAGGATTCATCTCTCCCGGTATTGGGAGTTGATATCGCGCTGTGTTTGGAGAGCCATTACGCAAAGTCTCTGGCCAGGGCAAACGAGATTTACTGGTAGGATTTCCAGTAGCTTCTCAAGGTGTAATGGGCTTCACTCTGACATGACTTTTACCGCTTTTAGGTGACTGACGCTTGCCGCCCCTAGGCTCGATATGCGATAGTATTAGACAAACAGACCAGACTGTACGGAGATTGTCACATCAGGCTCAGTAGGAGTTCAGATGGGTTTCCTCATCGGCCTTCTTATTGACATCGACCTGGGGACTGTTACGTACAGCTAGTACCGCTTGCGGCCTATGGTTAAACCCACTGCCAGCGTAGTGTCGAGTCTTTAGAGTCTCACATAGAGAGTTTCCCTGCTTCAGGAAAAACGATATAGAGGTCGTATGGTTTTATGACAGGGTTCGGATACATACGTGTATTTATGCACGTACGATGTTCGGACAGATTTTACTAGCGGGTTTTAGTTTAAGCCAGATTCTAGTATTGGATAATTGGATTTATACAGTCTCAGTATTTCCGTGTTTTACAGATGGGAGGGGCATTCTCGTAATTACTCGAGAAGCTTCTAGAAGAAAGGTGAGGTGGAGAGCTTAGGTGTAATTTGCATTAAATGAATTTGTGACTCATGAAGTGATTCATCCAAATGAGTTAATGAAGCATTTATTGCTTAATGACTCATGAGATGATTCATTCATTTGTATTAAATGAAGCATGGTTGTAATTATCTATATTATTTATTTGATAATTATTATGCTTCATAATATACATAATGAGTTAGATTTTCTTTTCATTCTCACAAAACACATTCTCTCTCCCCCAGCTCTCTCTCTTCAAAAACCTAACCCTAATCCTCTCATGTGTTGAGATCCCAAGGGTTAGCAAGACTAATAGATCCTTAATCCACTTCTATATTTTCTAGGTCACTTGGATTAGCAATCCTAGCCACTTAGTTACCTCAAGTGAGAGGTTAAAGCTTGGAGAAGGAACTCTCGGGGTGGATCTTCTATCACATCGAGGAGGCCGACGAGGAGGAGAACAACAAGAACAAGAAGGACTAGAATCTTGAGATATAATCATCTATCATAGTAGTTAATCACTTCTATATAGTTGTTAGTTAGAGTTTAGCAAAGATCCGTAAAGTTAGTCGATATTAACTTAAAAAAAATGATTGTTTTACCTATTCTGCCTCCCCGCATCTTATGGGGTGTCTAACGTCGACTTACAGTGGTATCAGAGCCTAGCTAAACCATAACTAACATGTTAACAAAGTCTTTAGAAATTCGATCGCAAAACGAACCTGAAAATACGACGTTTTCACATAGCTACTGCCGTTTTTAAAACGGGGTCTAAAAATTTTTCAGGGACCCTTAAAAATACAAGCAGGGTTTTTTAAGAATTGTGAAAAAATTTGGGATCGTGACTCGACCAAAGCACCGCGGAACCTCCGCCGATCCAAGCGATCCACCGCAGATCCGCGACCGAGTTGACTCCGAGTCAACCCAAATTTGCTCAGTTATTCTTCTGTGTTGATATTGTGTTTTCTGGGATGTTTTATTTCTGCTCAGGTTTTATGTGCACAGAGAATTGTTTGGAGTAGATTCATTTGTGTTGCTTGATCGAAATTCTAAGATGTTTGGCTAACTGTATTATATCTGTGTTGTGTTTAATGTGTTCTTAAACCTCCCCTAACTGCTAGTATGTCGGTTAGCAGGGGTTGCACATTTCTGTAATGGTTTTTACTGGTTTGTGATTGTGACCTTGTTGGATTGTCGTGAATGGATAGCCGGGGATGTGAGACGAGTGTTTCTTTCATTCAAATGTAAATTGTAATTTGTTGTAATATTCTTTTGCGGGGCACATCCGGGTTGAGCTTGTAGCCACCGTTATATTATTTCATTTACTGTTTTCTGCTCCTAGGATAAACCCAAGGTGGGGTGCACAAACTAACGGATACTTTGAAGTGTTCAGTGGCCTACTCATGTTGTTGAGGGAGACCGCTTCACTTCAGGTACTAGGCGGGTAGTTTTCCGTACCCGTAGAGGTCTAGGGTAGGGTTTTGGCTATTCATCACGACTGTGTAATCCATCTTTTTTTGCAGGCTTAAAAGAAATGCAGATTCATAGAAAATCCAATATGTTCATCTGTGATCCGGAATGCCTATTATTGCGTCTGACGAATGTACAATATCTATATATGATATCTAGTAGGCGTCACTTATGTTTTGCACCCGCGCTAGCCCATCCTCCGCTCTGTCGTTAGTTAAGTAACCTAACGGGTGAATGACGGGCCTAGTGGCAAATGCGGATGGCATAAGATGACGTTGTATTTTCGTTGTTTTCTGCAATGATAGGTTAATTGATGGGACGCATTATATTAATGCAAAGAAAATAAACCAAAGTTGAATCGTTGGAACAGATTAAAAGAAACCACTCGGTTATTTTAAAACAGAAGATATTTTTTTAATTGCGGAGCTTAAACCACTCCTTTTAAAAGCTATCAGGTTCCTTCGATCATATCAAGTTCACTACGTTCACGGTTTCGCCAAAACCATTCGTAGCCCTCCGTCATTTCATTTGGGTATTCAGTAGTATTCAAGCTATGTATTTTGACCAACGCCAAGGCATAGTGTTTGGTAGCTGTTGGGTATTCATTTGTTGCATAGATAGATGAGTTGGTTTGGGACAGTCGTACTATCATTTGGCCAATGTCAGGGGTATGTACGGGTGGGTTCAAATTATCAAGATAATGATGGGTAGAACTTGACATGTGACTTATGACATTTTGACTAACGCCAAGATCATAAGAGCATAGGGCAGAAATCCATATCGGGAGTTTCTAAAGAAACTGAAACTTGCTAAGAGATTGCATACCATTTGGAGTGTGATAATTTTGGTAGGATTCCTTCAGCTTTATCACACGATGATATTTGGATCCCGATCCTACTGTGAGTATCCGCTACTCATCAGCAGATTCGTCACTTAACGATCAATGCTATAAACAAAGTAGGTGTCGAGAAAGGTGTCAGCGGGGCTACGCTCCCAGAGAAAAGATGTTATTTAATTAAGGAACTTCGCGAAAGCATCGTAAAACCTCCCCCGAAGTACCGACACCAGCCTGGCTGAACGGTTAAGCAAGTATTGTACGGTGAGAATAGTCCTGACTAGTTCTTCCTTTTTGGTTTGAGGAGGGATTCGAGAAACAGTGGGAGCCATCCTGTTTAGATAAACTAAAAACCACTCTAAAATTGCAAGAGCATCATGCTAAAGTGTTTTCTCTCTCTTTCCTAATTGCAGTGACCCAGAACATGACAAGCCTTAAGTTACTAATAGATAACAATATTTTGACAGGGCCAAACTATAAAGATTGGTTCCGGAATGTCAAGATGGCAATTACTTATGACAAATTGGGGTATGTCCTTACTACTAAGGCACCTGTTGTCCCTGGTCCAGAATCCAGTGTCGCGGATAAGGAAATCCGCAAGACCTGGGAGATTGATTGCGCGAAGGCCAAATGCATCGTGCTTGCCTCTATGAATAATGAACATCAGAGGAGGCACGAGAATATGGATTTTGAATCCATATTTCTCCACACCAAGGAACTGTATGGAGAGCAATCTCGTATAGCTAGATACGAGACCTCGAAGAACTTATTACAGTCGAAGCTGGCCGTCGGATCATCTGTAGGAGAACATGTCCTTAAGATGATTAGCTATATAGAAGATCTAGCGGACCTCGGGACGACATTAGAGAATGATCTATATACAGATTTAGTTCTTCAGTCCCTTCCTTCCACCTACGCCCAATTTATCTTGAATTTCAACATTCAAGGTAAGGAAGTTGAGCTTCCAGAACTCCTTAACATGTTGAGGAGTGCAGAGGGCACCTTGCAGAAAGCAAGGGAAACAGCCGCTATGTTTGTATTAGTGTATATGCCCTAGGGGCCATTATTGTATCATACTAATTTGTATATTACTTAATGGAAGCTTGGGATATTCACAGTTATATTAACAGTCTCGCTCAACATAGTAGTATGCTACTTGGTTTATGTCTATCTTAATATATGTATATGTTAGCATATCGCGAATACATATTGATAGAGCCCTTAGGATCTTGCTTCACTACCAGCGTTGTGATGGCAGTCACACTAGTGGGGGCTGGGTAGTCTATAAGCACATCCTTTTTTAGGTCCCTAGTTGTAGGATTATCGAGACATGGCATCGATACTCCGGAGTAGACTAGTGTGTACGCTTCTCATCCCAGTTGGGGAGATGGTCTGTCCCACAGCCATCAGTACGTTGTACTGGAGATAGTATACAGTTGCTCGTTGGGTTACGGGTACAGCGGACAGGACTCGCAGGGAACTGTTGGTTGGTATTATACCCGTCGTCAGTTAACAGTTCTCAGGTGACATGAGTACAGCATAGTCCGCAGACTTGACACTGCTGCTTCGTCTCGAATGTGTTCCCACTGTTCTTAGATTGCTACCCTACCACGGCTCAAAGGAGTCATGCAAACAGGTAGCAGTTGGGTGCAGTCCCGAAGCACTTGGAGGCAGTGGCGGTTAGATAGGATTCGTCTCTTCCGGTATTGGGAGTTGATATCGCGCTGTGTTTGGAGAGCCATTACGCAAAGTCTTTGGTCAGGGAAAACGAGATTTACTGGTAGGATTTCCAGTAGCTTCTCAAGGTGTAATGGGCTTCACTCCGATATGACTTATACCGCTTTTAGGGGACTGACGCTTGCCGCCCCCTAAGCCCGATATGCGATAGTCCTAGACGAACAGACCGAACTGTACGAAGATTGTCACATTAGGCTCAGTAGGAGTTCGGATGGGTTTCCTCATCAGCCTTCTTATCGACATCTACCTGGGGACCATTATGTACAGCTAGTACCGCTTGCAGCCTGTGGTTAAACCCACTGCCAGCGTAGTGTCGAGTCGTTAGTGTCCCACACAGAGAGTTTCCATGCTTCTGGCGAAACGATATAGAAGTCGTATAGTTTTACGATAGGGTTCGGACACATACGTGTATTTATGCACGTACGATGTACGGACAGTTTTTACTAGCAGGCTTTAGCTTAAGCTAGATTCTAGTATTGGATTACCGGATTTATACAGTATCAGTATTTCCATGTTTTCATGGATTGGAGGGGCATTCTTGTAATTAGTCGAGAAGCTTCTAGAAGAAAGATAAGGTGGAGAGCTTAGGTGGAATTTGCATTAAATGGATTAGTGACTTATGGAGTGATTCATCCAAATGAGTTAATGAAGCATTTATTGCTTAATGACTCATGAGATGATTCATACAAAGTGAATTAATGAAGCATGGTTGATATTATTATATGTTATTAATTTAGATAATTAACATGCTTCATATATTCATAAATGAGAAAGAATTCATTTCATTCTCACTTTCACATTCTCTCTCCTCAAGCTTTCTCTCTTCAAACCTAACCCTAACCCTCTCATGTGTTGAGATCCCAAGGGTTAGCAAGACTAATAGATCCTTAATCCTCTTCTATATCCTCCAGGTCACTTTGATTAGTACTCATAGCCACCTACTTATCTCAAGTGAGAGGTTAAAGCTTTGAGAAGGAACTCTCGGGTGGATCTTCTATCACATCGAGGTGGCCGACGAGGAGGTGAACTACAAGAACAAGAAGGACTTGAATCTTTAGGTATAATCATCTATCATAGTAGTTAATCACTTCTAGATAGCTGTTAGTTTGGGTTTAGCAATGATTCGTAAAGTTAGTCGATGTTAACTTAAACAAAATGATTGTTTTACCTATTCCGCCTCCCCGCATCTTTTGGGGTGTCTAACATTGACTTACAGTGGTATCAGAGCCTAGCTAAACCATAACTAACATGTTAGCAAAGTCGTTAGAAATTGAATCGCAAAACGAACCCGGAAAAACATAATTTTCACATAGTTTCTGCCGATTTTAAAACGGGGTCTAAATTTTTTTCAGGGACCCTTAAAATTACAAGCAGGGTTTTTTAAAGAATTGTGAAGAAATTTGGGAATGTGACTCGACCAAACCACTGCGGAACCGCGGCCGATCCAAGCGATCCGCCGCGGATCAACGGCCGAGTTGACTCCGAGTCAACCCAAATTTGCTCAGTTATTCTTCTGTGTTGATGTTGTGTTTTCTGGGATATTTTGTTTCTGCTAAGGTTTTATGTGCACAGCGAATTGCTTGGAGTAGATTCATTTGTGTTACTTGATCGAAATTCTAAGATGTTTGGCTAACTGTATTATATCTGTGTTGTGTTTAATGTGTTCGTAATCCTCCCCTAACTGCTAGTATGTCGGTTAGCAGGGGGTTGCACATTTCTGTAATGGTTTTTTCT
This sequence comes from Agapanthus africanus, assembly GCA_030015575.1. Classification (NCBI taxonomy): domain Eukaryota; kingdom Viridiplantae; phylum Streptophyta; class Magnoliopsida; order Asparagales; family Amaryllidaceae; genus Agapanthus; species Agapanthus africanus. The sequence goes on from CM057342.1 coordinate 279,895,403, forward strand.
GGTTTGTGAATGTGGACTTGTTGGATTGTCGTGAATGGATAGCCGGGGATGTGAGACGAGTGTTTCTTTCATTCCAATATAAATTGTAATTTGTTGTAATATTCTTTTGCGGGGCACGTCCTGGTTGAGCTTGTAGCCACCGTTGTATTATTTCATTTACTGTTTTCTGCTCCTAGGATAGACCCAAGGTGGGGTACACAAACTACCGGATACTTTGAAGTGTTTAGTGGCCTACTCACGTTGTTGAGGGAGACCGCTTCACTTCGGGTACTAGGCGGGTAGTTTGCCGTACCCGTAGGTGTCTGGGGTGGGGTTTTGGCTATTCATCGCGACTGTGTAATCCGTCTTTCTTTGTAGGCTCAAAAGGAATGCAGATTCGTAGCAAATCCAATATGTTCATCTGTGATCTGGAATGCTTATTATTACGTATGATGAATGTACAATATCTATATATGATATCTAGCAGGCGTCACTTATGTTTTACACCTGCGCTAGCCCAGCCCCCGTTCTGTCGTTAGTTAAGTAACCAAACGGGTGAATGACGGGGCCCAGTGGCGAATGCGGATGGCATAAGAGGACGTTGTATTTTCGTTGTTTTCTGCAATGATAGGTTAATTGATGGGACGCATTATATTAATGCAAAGAAAAATAAACCAAAGTTGAATCGTTGGAACAGTTTAAATGAAACCACTCGGTTATTTTAAAACAGAAGATATTTTTTTAATTGCGGAGCTTAAACCACTCCTTTTAAAAGCTATCAGGTTCCTTCGATCATATCAATTTCACTACGTTCACGGTTTCGCTAAAACCATTCGTAGCCCTCCGTCATTTCATTTGGGTATTCAGTAGTATTCAAGCTATGTATTTTGACCAATGCCAAGGCATAGTGTTTGGTAGCTGCTGGGTATTCATTTGTTGCATAGATAGATGAGTTGGTTTGGGACAGTCGTACTATCATTTGACCAATGTCAAGGGTATGTACGAGTGGGTTCAAATTAACAAGATAATGATGGGTAGAACTTGACATATGACTTATGACATTTTGACCAACGCCAAGGTCATAAGAGCATGGGGCAGAAATCCATATCGTGAGTTTCTAAAGAAACTGAAACTTGCTAAGAGATTGCAAACCATTTGCAGTGTGATAATTTTGGTAGGATTCCTTCAGCTTTATCACACGATGATATTTGGATCCCGATCCTACTGTGAGTATCCGCTACTCATCAGCAGATTCGTCACTTAACGATCAATGCTATAAACCAAGTAGGTGTCGAGAAAGGTGTCAGAGGGGCTACGCCCCCAGAGAACAGAGGTTATTTAATTAAGGAACTTCGCGAAAGCGTCATAAAACCTCCCTCAAAGTACCGACACCGGCCTGGTTGAACGGTTAAGTAAGTATTGTACGGTGAGAATAGTCCTGACTATTTCTTCCTTTTTGGTTTAAGGAGGGATTCGAGAAACAGTGGGAGCCATCCTGTTTAGATAAACTAAAAACCACTTTAAACTTGCAAGAGTATCATGCTAAAGTGTTCCCTTTCTCTCTCAATGCAGCGACCCAAAACATGACAGGCCTTAAGTTACTATTAGATAAAAATATTTTGACAGGGCCAAACTATAAAGATTGGTGATTGATCGTTTTTCCGTTATGTTTGTTGAAAATTGTAAAGAAATCACAACCAAAAAATATTTTGACCGCAATCAAACTACGGTGTCAATTGTAGTTCATGAATGAGTGCGGATCGTCCACAGGGATTGCACGATTCATTTATATCTTTGATATGTTTGAATTGAAAAGTTAAGTAACGATAAAAGAAAACATGATTCAAGAATTTATCAATTGATTCAGGTGTCACGATGTTTAATCAAGAATCAAGAAACTGATAAACAATCAAGAATTGGGTTTCGATGATATTTCCAATCAAAAGTCAAGAATCTAAAAGAGGCTCGTAGGAATCGATCGGATCTATAGACGTGATGTAATCTAAAGATAACGTGTTCTTGTCCTTCGAAGGATTGATACTAGATCGATGATGATCGACGAGAGTTAGGGCTTTCTTGATGAAACTAGGGTTTCATCTTTTAACCCTTGTTCTTTCGTCGATATCATTCACACTCTAGCCTCTAGCAATTTTCAAGAAACGATCGTAACTTCCCAATTTCGAACGATATCAATCAAGAAAGCATCGCAACAAAATGGGCCGTCGATTCTTGAACTTGCTAGGGTTTACAAAACTCGTAGGAATCAAGAATCGTTTTCAGATATATTACAACATCATTCTATTGATCGTCTCGACTCCTCGACGAGCGGAGTATTACTCAAACATCACAACAAGAATTATAACTAGAATTTTAGATTGATTCATGATGCAAGAATTAAAGAAAACAAGATAAAAGAATATCACCTTTTATTTATATCAACACTTTGATTACAATCGCTCAAGAACTACAAGAGGAATAATCTAAGTTGTTGAATTGGCGTCGCTCGGCTCCGTGAGTCGCGGATCGGCTTTGACCACTTGCTCCGTTGAAGATCGGCTCGGCTCATAAAAGGTTGCAAGGCTTCTTGCTTGATGGGTACTCAGGATCTTGGCTTTTTTGATTGGAATTTAGGGTTAGGGTTTCACACAAACCTTGTCACTAGACTTGTGGAAGAAGATGAAGAAAGAGATAGAATGGCTCTAGTTTGATACTAGATTGGGGATCCTAAAGATTTTAATTTTTCCAAGATGAATAGTTAGTGAGCCTAGGGTCTTATTTATAGAACACCCAAACCCTAGGTCTAAGTTTGAACTTCCCATTCCCTCCAAAAGTTTGTTGAGGAGTTTCTAGAAGGAGTTTGTTAGGAGCTAGCTTAGGGTTTAAGCTAGGTTTAATTAAGCTTTAGAAACCCTTGTTTGCTGATCTGGCAGAAACCCCTGGAGTCTTCTGGAAACTGAGATACATTTCTGAGCAGTGGGCCATGAATGAAGAATTGTAGACCAAAATTTGTTGTCTGAATCCATTGTCCCACCGCGGATCCGCGACTCACGCAAGCCATTGCCGCGGATCCGCGGCGCTTTGGAAAGCTTGGGCTTTGGGTCTTCTGGTGTGGCCTTGTTCTGTCTTTTAGGGCTTTCTTTGATATGTTGATTTTCAATTGCTCCTTTGTAATGATACCAGATTTGAAGTGAGTTGACGTATCTTTAAGCGGTGTAAATTTGAGCGAGCTTCTCCTTTTCCTGCACAGACTTCGAAACACGGGTTGCGACATATAGAAATATTGCGATGCCATGCAATGTAGTCAATTTCCCTAGAAATGCCGGTTTTAAGGTCTAATACATGTAATCTGATAATTTGCGATAGATTTGCTAATATGTGAAATACGGATACCGAACACTTCTATATGAATGCAAATGATGAGGAAATTGCCGGCTCAAATATGCAATATTTTCGACTAATCAAATTCCCCCAAACTTAATTTCGATCGTCTCGAGCGAATGTTTTATTAAAAAGAGAAGGAGAAAATAAAGAAAGAGAAAAACTAACTAGCACACTTTCGTAGGCAACACGATTGCACTGAGCATGTGCAACAAGCCTTTAAAACTCTAGGTGTCCCTAGTAGGAGGAGTGTTGTCTCCTGAGGGTTTTCAGCGGATTGCACCCACAAAATCCAATAATAAAAGAAAGATCATGAATATTACATTTAAAGACAAGAATTGTAAAAGAAAAGCTTTGAAAATTAGGGTTTCCAACTAAGCTAGCTTTTCGGTTTTCATGAGCCCTATCTTAATGGTCATGAAAAGATGTCAGAAATCGCGTCCTCCCTCAATAAAACATCGTCTTATTTTTCATTCCTATCTGTATTCCAAACATCGATCATATCACCCTGCGTGTGTGTAAAGACATCCCTACACCCGGAGAATTCAATTCAAGCTATCATACTCTTGCCCATCAGCCTCAGTACTTTTTAATTAATGAATATTTAGATGAGATTGCTCACACACTTTCATGCGACCGTTAATACTTCTTGAGGTACTAACCGACCGATTACTCATGTGCTTGCTTATTCGGTGTATTTTCCTCGTCTTGCACCACCTTAGGCATAGCAGTGACTCCCAGACCAGTTGGCTTTAGGGCACTAGGTGAAGAAGCACCCTCGCTATATATTTTTTATTGCCTTTGGTGATAACAAAACCAGTGTCCATTTTTCTCACCACTTTATATTTTTTTATTCACTTTTCTTTTTATTTCCTTCATACTTTTGGCTTTAAGACAAGAGTATTTCAAGGTATCCTCTACTATCCCAGGCTTCAAGATGTGTGTAAGTGCGAATAGCAGGGTAGCAACGTTCAAAATGTTTGGCTTCCAGAATAGAAACTATTTTTCAGACTTATTTTTATCCTCAGATTAGTGACGTCCTTCATCTTACTAACCCTTGGGACAACGGCTCATAACTACTTATTACTAGTTCGTATAAGAAAACTTCTAATTTTCTTAGTTTTCTCAAATTTTTCTACTCTCATGGATGTAACTTTTCACTATCTAAACTTTTATTATCTTATTTATGTACAAAAAAGTGTAAATATTAAAATTATTTTTATACTTGAAAATTTTTAAATTTTTATGGGTTTTGAAAATTTTTCAATTTTTATAGATTTTTAAAGAAATGTTTTGTGCTTATGCAGATGATATGCAAATGATGCGAAAATAAGCACAAACCTCCCCCAAACTTGTTTTCAACAGTGTCCTCACTGTTGCCAAATGCTATACCTATAAAACTGTAAGCCTGGGGGGAATTATTAGTGGGGGCAAAATATATAAGTGAAGAACTTCCCCCAAACTTACTCTTTTCACTCACCTTCATTCAAAAAATGATGCAATGATATACTGGACATGAAGGTGAGACGGAGGAATTTTAATCCAAATAAACTGGCTCTTGTAAGAACAAGAGCTCCTCCGTGGGGTCAGTGGAAAAATACGGCTTTAGTCTATGTCCATTTACTTTGAAAAAGGTGTCGTTTTTAACATTTTCTACTTCTACTGCCCCGTGCGGGTATACAGACCGCACAACAAAAGGTCCCTTCCATCGAGATCGGAGCTTACCTGCGTGAAGGTGTAATCGTGAATCATAAAGAAGGACTTGTTGACCAGGTGAAAATGTTTTCCTCAAAATGTTTTTATCGTGAAAAACCTTAGTCCTATTCTTTGTGATTACAGCGTTATCATAAGCTTCATCACGGAGTTCGCTTAGCTCGTTTATTTGCAGCTTCCGAAAGTTGCAAGCAAGGTTTAGATCAAAATTTATTTCTTTTATAGCCCACAATGCTTTATGCTCTATCTCGACAGGTAAATGACATGCTTTCCCGAACACTATCCTATATGGAGACATCCCTAGGTCGGTCTTATATGCAGTTCGGAATGCCCAAAGAGCATCCGTCAGTTTGGTCGACCAGTCTTTTCTATTCTTAGCAACCGTCTTCTCCAGGATAAGTTTGATTTGTCTGTTTGAGATTTCAGCCTGCCCGCTTGTTTGGGGATGATAGGGTGTAGAAAGTCGGTGGTTGATTGAGTATTTTCGCATCAGAGTCTCAAAAGATCTGTTGCAGAAATGTGTCCCATTATCGCTAATGATAGCGCGTGGGTGTCCAAATCGCGAAAAGATATTCTCTTTCAAGAACTTAATGACAACTTTCTTGTCATTAGTGCGATATGGAATGGCTTCTACCCACTTGGAGACATAATCAACCGCCAGCAAAATGTACAAATTCCCAAAGGAGTTGGGAAAAGGACCCATAAAATCAATGCCCCAAACATCAAATATTTCAACAACCAAGATGGGTTGCTGAGGCATTTCATTCCTCTGGGATTTTCTACCCGTATACTGACATTGTGTATAGGTTTTGCAATAGTCAAATGCGTCCTTGAATAAGGTCGGCCAATAAAATCCACATTGCAAAACCTTTTCCGCTGTCTTTCTAGGACCAAAGTGACCCCCACAGGCCTGATCATGACAAAATGAAAGAACACTCTTGAACTCTTCATTCGGGACACACCGGCGAATGATCTGATCAGGACAATATTTAAACAAATAGGGTTCATCCCAGTAAAAGTGTTTTACTTGGGAAAGAAAACGATATTTGTCCTGTTTTGACCAATCGCTCGGTATTAGTCCCGTGGCATGATAGTTCACAATATCCCTGAACCATGGTTCAGCGGATATGCTCAAGAGTTGTTCATCAGGGAATGAATCATTGATCGGCAGGGTCACAGGGGAAGAAATGATGCGTGAAAGATGGTCAGCTACTACGTTTTCACATCCTTTCTTCTCTTTGATAACAAGATCGAATTCTTGTAACAGTAGGATCCAACGTATTAGTCGACCTTTTGCATCTTTCTTCGCCAGAAGATGTTTTAAAGCGGAATGGTCAGTATACACAACTATAGGTGAGCCGATTAAGTAAGGCCTGAATTTTTCTAATGCAAATACAACCGCTAAGAGTTCCTTTTCGGTGGTTGTATAATTGATTTGCGCATCATTCAGGGTCTTACTTGCATAGTAAATCACGTGTGGCATCTTTTCGATGTGCTGTCCTAAGACTGCACCTACTGCAAAATCAGATGCGTCACACATCAGCTCAAAGGGGTAGTCCCAATTTGGTGATGATAGCACGGGGGCTGAAGTGAGTGAGTGTTTAAGTGAGTCGAAAGCTGTCTCGCAATCCGAGTCAAAATGGAAGGTCGTATCCTTGGCCAGGAGAAGAGTTAAAGGTCTAGCAATTTTGCTAAAGTCCTTAATGAATCTCCTATAAAAGCCCGCATGGCCTAGGAAAGAGCGAATATCTTTGACGCTTTTGGGATGAGGGAGGTTTTGAATGACATCTACTTTAGCTCTGTCAACCTCAATGCCTTTCTGTGAAATGACATGTCCAAGGACTATTCCTTCTTGGACCATAAAATGGCATTTTTCCCAGTTCAAAGTCAAGTTCTTCTCTTTGCAACGAGTAAGAACAGCGTCAAGATTCACTAGGCAATTAGAAAAAGAGTCTCCAAAATCGAGAAATCGTCCATAAAGATCTCCAGAAAATTCTCTACCATATCAGAGAATATCCCCATCATACACCGCTGAAAGGTAGCGGGAGCATTGCATAACCCAAAGGGCATGCGACTGTAAGCAAAGGTACCAAAAGGACAAGTAAAAGTGGTTTTATCTTGATCCTTTTTGGCGATGGGGACCTGATTATAGCCTGAGTATCCGTCCATAAAGAAATAATACTCTCGTCCCGCTAAGCGTTCCAGCATCTGATCAATGAATGGTAGAGGAAAGTGGTCTTTCCTCGTGGCAGCATTGAGTTTTCTATAATCAATACATACACGCCACCCAGTTTGGGCGCGTGTCTGAATCAACTCATTTTCCTCATTGGTTATAACTGTGGTGCCGGATTTCTTAGGAACGACATGTATAGGACTCACCCACTGGCTATCGGAGATGGGGTATTTAATACCATTATCTAAGCATTTGACGATCTCTTTCATGACAGCTTCCTTCATGACGGGATTCAACCGTCTCTGTGGTTCTCGGGTCGGTCTGGCATCATCCATCACATGTATATGATGTTCAACTATCAAGGGACTAATCCCTTTGATGTCCGCCATACTCCAACCAAACGCCTCTTTGTTAGATCTCAATACCGATAAAAGTGCATTCTCTTGCTCTGATGCAAGAGAAGCGGATATGATAACCGGTAAAGACTCATTCTCACCTAGATATACATATTTTAGGTGAGAAGGTAAAATTTTGAGATCTAACTCAGGCTGAGAAATGATAGAAGGAGGGATCATTGAGTGATTTTTGGATCTACCAAGAAGCTCAGAGCTTGTGAAAGATACAGACTCGGGTGGAGAAAAGTCAGAAGTGCAGGACTCAAGTGTAGAGAAAGTGTCCTCACTAAGATCATGTGTGAAATCAAACAGAGATGTGGTAATGTCATCGAGATCAGTAAAGCAAAGATCCTCAGCTCCACAACTATCGGGAGCGATCTCATGGACAGAGCACACATCTAAAATATGAGCAGAGGGTTCTGATGGCTGACTTCCAACTTTGTAGATATTTAGTTCAATGGTCATATTTCCAAATGATAAATTCATTGAACCATTTCTATAATTTATAACAGCGTTGGAAGTGGCAAGGAAAGGACGACCTAGAATCACCGGAATTTGGCCCCGGGGGTTTGCTACAGGATGTGTGTCGAGCACAATGAAGTCTACAGGGAAAACAAATTCCCCGACCTTTATCAACACATCCTCTAATTCACCCTTTGGTTTGGTGATAGATCGGTCTGCCATCTGGAGAGTGCAGTGAGCAGGTTTCAGCTCTCCAATCCCTAATTGCTCATAGACAGAATAAGGGAGCAGGTTAACACTTGCGCCAAGGTCTAAAAGAGCACGGTTTATGTTTTTACCCCCAATCGAAATCGATATTGTAGGACAACCTGGGTCCTTTCTTTTCTTTGGAAGCTGGGGTATAAAAGCAGTGCTGATATTATTAGACATAAAGACCTTCTTTGGCACTTGAGTCTTCCTCTTCCTAGTGCACAAGTCCTTAAGAATTTTCGCATAAGCGGGGACTTGTTGAATCGCATCTAGGAGAGGGATATTGATGTTAACCTGTTTGAACATTTCCATTATTTTCTCCATATGAGGACTCGTTCTATTTGCCCTTAACCGGTTCGGGTAAGGAGCTTTCGCAATTAGCGCAGGGTCCATCACAGGAGAAGGAAGAGGGGGTAGACGTGGTCCCAAAAGAGGTGTGGGGACCGTCTGTGGAGAACTATAAGGGTTGGGAGAAGGTGTCGAGCCTAGTGGGAAATGGAGAATAGGCTCGCGAGAAAGTGGTGTGGTAGAAGAAGAAGGATCAGAAGGAGAAGTGTGTGTGTGTGGAAAGGTCTCAGCCGGGGTGTTGATATGATTTTCAGTATCATCAATACCTTCCCCGACATGATTGTTCAGCACTCTTCCCGATCTCAACGTTGTGACGGCATTTACATTGTAATGCCCAGGATTCTGTAGGGGTTGAGAGGGAAGTTTCCCTTTTTCTCTCGCACTCATTTCGGCTTTTAGGCGTGCGATTTCAGCTCCCATCGATTTGATACTCTCAGCTTGGGACGCTGAGTTTTTCTTTATCTCACTGACGGAAGATCTAACCTCAGTCGAAACATCTATGAAATTTGACAAAAGTGATTTCATGGTTTGAGTGAATTGAGAGAACTCGTCAGAACAGGACTGCATAGGATTAGACTGTGCAGGAGTGTTGCCCTGGTTTTGGAAATTTTGTGACTGATAGGGGTGCTGAGTGAGTTGAAGGGGTTGCTGTTGTGGTGGAGGAAGAACCCTTTGAAATTGATTCGTGTTTGGAACCGTGTTTTGAGATTGGTTTTGGTTCCAAGCAAAATTCGGGTGATTCCTCCAACCCTGATTGTACGTGGAAGAATATGGATTGTTTCGAGGTCTTTGAAATGCGGCATTAGAATGCTCGTGACCTTGAAACACAGAGTTTAATGGACATTCTTCCGTTAAATGAGACGGATCAGAACAGCACCCACAAAAAGTTTTGGAGAGTGACACTGGGTTTAGGGAGGCTGCTGCAAATTTGTGTTCCATAGCGTCGAGCTTCTTTTGCATTGCTGCCATTTCAGCTCGAACACCTATGGACACATCTATTTGGTGTACGCCACCCCTATTCAATGGTTGGGTTCCACTCTCCCACTGTAGTGATTTTTCAGCGAACTCTTCTAAGTACTTCCAAGCTTCCCCATCATCTTTGGTCATAAAAGTACCTTGACACATATTTTCAAGGCTCTGTTTAGTGCTTGGGTTAATGCCCTCATAAATGATTCGGCATAATTCCCATCTCGGGATGCCGTGATGAGGACACTGAACCAATAGATCCTTGAAACGTTCAAAGCATTTTGAAAATGGTTCAGCAGGGAGCTGGGCAAATTGATTCAGTTCGCTACGGATTCGAGCTGTCTTTTGGATTGGGTAAAATTTCTTAAGGAATGTAGCGACGAATTCTTCCCAATTCGTAATAGAGTGTGCGGTAGTGTTATATAGCCACTTCTCGGCTATATCGCACAAAGTAAATGGAAGAAGTCGTAGACGCATAGCATCCACTGAAAGTTGTGACGTACCCATCATTGCGCATACGTTTTCAAATTTGGTAATGAAAACGTAAGCGTCCTCAGTTTCGAGTCCGTGGAATTTGGGTAAAAGATTGATATACTGGGGCTTAATCTCAAAGTTATCCCCATTGGCTGGTGGTGTGGATAAGCAGGTCGAAAGAGGACCTCGGAGTGGATAGCACCTCTCCTGGAGAGAGATGCGGGGTGGATTCTGCGCACCAACGGACGGCGGCAGATTAGGGTTAAAGAAGTTTGATGGATTCGGATCCATCGGTGTGGATGTGGTAGTAGGTAAAGGAAAGGTAAATGGAGAAATATCGACTTCAGAGTCGATAAAGGGTACGCGGACTAGACGGGCACTAGAATCCCGTGTCCAGCCTATCTTGCACTAAAAAGGGTTAGTACAAGTGGCAGCGTTGACTTATAATTAGGGGTAAATGAATGTGGTGTTTGCTTTTTGAAAAAGGGACGGATTTTTGAAAAAATGATGCGACAAAACAAATGCAGCATACAACCCTAGAATCTAGTGGTCACTTAGGTCCGGCTCTAGACCGCTCCTAACTGCCAAAAGACAAGTCGCAGGATAGAATCCTCCACTGCCTCTTTGTCCCCCTGTGGCCGGATAAGTGCCAGGTAAGTGGGAAGGTACTCCACTACGTAAGTAGTGGGCCTAATTAAAAACCACTAGCCTTAGACACACTCGCCTTAGGCACCACAAGAAAACGCGGATAAGCAAAGAATTACCCACGGCCTTCTCTTGTCCTAATTGAGCGCGACAGTCCTTAGAGTCTTCTCTAGATTTCTTTTAGTTAATGAGGGTAATGCGGATGCAAGTTTTGCGATTTTCGGGGCCTAGGAAGGGTAATGAAATCCCCACCTAATTTGGATTTGGCCGTGCCCCTTAAATTCCGTATTAGAATGCAAACAACCAAGAAATCAAAATCACGCACAAATTTAATTTTGCTTTTGCGGCGCTGCGATTATTTGCAAAGAATCCTGCAGCAAAGTGTTAGTTGGAGCTAAAAAGAGGAGAGGGGAGAGAGCAAGAAGTCACCTGCACTAAAAATTTTGCAGAGAACCCCTAAATGCGCGGCGGTTCCGCCGCAAATGGTAGGCAATGGCCGCGGAAACGCGGTCCTCTGGTGTGATCTCTGCACCAAAATTCACTAGGAAGCTCCTGTTGCTTCCCTCTGTTCTCTGGTATATTCCAAAAAATTTTTCCACAACACAGAATGCTCCAGATCACCTTGCAATCAATCACAACACACGTATAAGAGTTTGTACGAATTTTGATTTCAAGAAGTAGAATGTAATAATTCTTTCACTTCAAACTAAAAATGTAAATGAATTAGCGCGCGATCCCCGGCAACGGCGCCATTTTGATTGATCGTTTTTCCCTTGTGTTTGTAGAAAATTGTAAAGAAATCACAACCAAAAAATATTTTGACCGCAATCAAACTACGGTGTCAATTGTAGTTCATGAATGAGTGCGGATCGTCCACAGGGATTGCACGATTCATTTATATCTTTGATATGTTTGAATTGAAAAGTTAAGTAACGATAAAAGAAAACATGATTCAAGAATTTATCAATTGATTCAGGTGTCACGATGTTTAATCAAGAATCAAGAAACTGATAAACAATCAAGAATTGGGTTTCGATGATATTTCCAATCAAAAGTCAAGAATCTAAAAGAGGCTCGTAGGAATCGATCGGATCTATAGACGTGATGTAATCTAAAGATAACGTGTTCTTGTCCTTCGAAGGATTGATACTAGATCGATGATGATCGACGAGAGTTAGGGCTTTCTTGATGAAACTAGGGTTTCATCTTTTAACCTTTGTTCTTTCGTCGATATCATTCACACTCTAGCCTCTAGCAATTTTCAAGAAACGATCGTAACTTCCCAATTTCGAGCGATATCAATCAAGAAAGCATCGCAACAAAATGGGTCGTCGATTCTTGAACTTGCTAGGGTTTACAAAACTCGTAGGAATCAAGAATCGTTTTCAGATATATTACAACATCATTCTATTGATCGTCTCGACTCCTCGACGAGCGGAGTATTACTCAAACATCACAACAAGAATTATAACTAGAATTTTAGATTGATTCATGATGCAAGAATTTAAAGAAAACAAGATAAAAGAATATCACCTTTTATTTATATCAACACTTTGATTACAATCGCTCAAGAACTACAAGAGGAAGAATCTAAGTTGTTGAATTGGCGTCGCTCGGCTCCGTGAGTCGCGGATCGGCTTTGACCACTTGCTCCGTTGAAGATCGGCTCGGCTCATAAAAGGTTGCAAGGCTTCTTGCTTGATGGGTACTCAGGATCTTGGCTTTTTTGATTGGAATTTAGGGTTAGGGTTTCACACAAGCCTTATCGCTAGACTTGTGGAAGAAGATGAAGAAAGAGATAGAATGGCTCTAGTTTGATACTAGATTGGGGATCCTAAAGATTTTAATTTTTCCAAGATGAATAGTTAGTGAGCCTAGGGTCTTATTTATAGAACACCCAAACCCTAGGTCTAAGTTTGAACTTCCCATTCCCTCTAAAAGTTTGTTGAGGAGTTTCTAGAAGGAGTTTGTTAGGAGCTAGCTTAGGGTTTAAGCTAGGTTTAATTAAGCTTTAGAAACCCTTGTTTGCTGATCTGGCAGAAACCCCTGGAGTCTTCTGGAAACTGAGATACATTTCTGAGCAGTGGGCCATGAATGAAGAATTGTAGACCAAAATTTGTTGTCTGAATCCATTGTCCCACAGCGGATCCACGACTCACGCAAGCCATTGCCGCGGATCCGCGGCGCTTTGGAAAGCTTGGGCTTTGGGTCTTCTGGTGTGGCCTTGTTCTGTCTTTTAGGGCTTTCTTTGATATGTTGATTTTCAATTGCTCCTTTGTAATGATACCAGATTTGAAGTGAGTTGACGTATCTTTGAGCGGTGTAAATTTGAGCGAGCTTCTCCTTTTCCTGCACAGACTTCGAAACACGGGTTGCGACATATAGAAATATTGCGATGCCATGCAATGCAGTCAATTTCCCTAGAAATGCCGGTTTTAAGGTCTAATACATGTAATCTGATAATTTGCGATAGATTTGCTAATATGTGAAATACGGATACCGAATACTTCTATATGAATGCAAATGATGAGGAAATTGCCGGCTCAAATATGCAATATTTTCGACTAATCAATTGGTTCCAGAATGTTAATATGGCAATTACATATGACAAATTGGGGTATGTCCTTACCACTAAGGCACCTGCCGTCCCTCGTCCAGAATCCTGTGTCGTGGATAAGGAAATCCGCAAGACCTGGGAGATTGACTGTGCGAAGGTCAAATGCATCTTGCTTGCCTCTATGAATAATGAACATCAGAGGAGGCACGAGAATATGGATTTAGAATCCATATTTCTCTACACCAAGGATTTGTATGGAGAGCAATCTCTTATAGCTAGATACGAGACCTCGAAGAACTTATTTCAGTCGAGGATGGCCGTCGGATCATCTGTAGGAGAACATTTCATTAAGATGATTGGCTATATAGAAGAGCTCGCGGACCTCGGGACGACATTAGAGAACGAGCTATATACAGACTTGGTTCTTCAGTCCCTTCCTTCCACTTATACCCAGTTTATCTTGAATTTCAACATTCAAGGTAAAGAAGTTGAACTTCCCGAACTCCTTAACATGTTGAGGAGTGCAGAGGGCACCTTGCAGAAAGTAAGGGAAACACCCACTATGTTTGTTCGTGGTGCTTCCTCTTCCAGGTCCAAGGCAAGGGCCAAAGGAAGGAAAATGAAGGCCGCTACCAAACCAAGAGGTGGTGTTGGTAAGGTGGGAGTTAAGGGAAAGGCAAAGATTGCGGTGCCAGTAGTGTCAAAAGACGTGTGCTTCCACTGTCGTAGGAAAGGCCATTGGAAGAAAGATTGCAAAGCTTGGATCGCCAAGAGCCAGGACCCGAAGCAAGCCGTGGCTTCGACTTCAGGTGTGTTTGTAATTGAAAATTGTCTGTCAATCAACTCTACTTCCTGGGTATTGGATACCGGATCAGGATCTCATATATGCAATTCATTACAGGCACTGAGAAACCGTAGAGTGCTGAAGGTTGGTGATATGACCTTCCTGGTTGCTAACGGAGCTAGCATGAGTGCTGTGTCCATAGGGGATTATCACCTTGGATTGACGAGTGGACATATTTTGGTTTTGCGCAACTGTTTTTTGTGTCCCCAGTTTAACGTGTAATATCATATCAGTATCGTTGTTATCAAAAGAAGGTTATGATTTCACGTTTGTAAGTGATGTTGTTAACTTCCAACTTAATCATGGTTTGATTGGGTCCGGTACACTAGATAACGGTATATACGTGTTAAACCAATTATAGATTTTCAATGTCCAGAACACACTAAAAAGAAAGTCTCCAGATATAAATCAGGCTGTCTTATGGCATTGTAAACTGGGTCACATCAATGAGACAAGGTTAACTAAGTTACATTGAGAAGGATATTTGGATCCGTTCGAATATCAATCTTATGCCACTTGTCAATCATGCCTCAAAGGAAAGATGCCAAAGACTCTATTCACTGGATATTGAGTAAAAGCGAGCAAGCTCTTAGGACTCATACACAGCGATGTATGTGGTCCAATGTCTACATATGCAAGAGGAGGTTTTTCATATTTCATTACTTTTACGGATGATTACTCTAGGTGGATTCATTTTCTTAATGAAACATAAATCCGAGGCCTTTGAGAAATTCCAAGAATATAAGAATGAAGTAGAAAACCAAACCGACAAAAGTATCAAGACACTGAGATCTGATCGAGGTGGTGAATACTTAAGTGCCGAGTTCCTGGCTTACCTAAAAGAGAATGGAATTCTCTCTCAGCTTACTCCTCCATACACTCCACAGCATAACGATATATCGGTAAGATGGAACAGAACCCTATTGGATATAGTACATTCCATGATGAGTAATGCTGAGTTACCGCGATCTTTCTGGGGTTATGCTCTAGAATCAGCTGCATATCTTTTGAACAGGGATCCTATAAATACTGTGCCTACCACACCATATCAGATGTGGAGTGGGAAGAAACCCTATCTTTAGTATCTGAAGATATGGGGATGTCCAGCTTTTGTTAAAAAGCAGCATGCGGAAAAACTCGATGTACGATCAGTACAGTGTAAGTTTGTGGGATATCCAAAGAACTCTAAGGGGTATTTCTTTTATTACGCAGAGGAACAAAAGGTTTTTGTTTCTCGTAATGCCCATTTTCTAGAACAGCAGTTTTTAGAAAAAGAAACAAGTGGAAGCGCAATAGAACCGGAAGAAATTCTAGAACCACAAACTACTACTGAAAGTTTGGTAGAACCAGAAGTTCAAGAAGAACAGGACATTTCCGCACCCCTCCGTAGGAGTAGTAGGTCATCTCATCCGCCTGAGAGATAATACGGTTTTTCTTATAGACAGGGATAGAGAGGATTGCGTCATTGATAATGATGAACCTACTAGCTTCCAGCAGGCCATCCAGAGCGGCGACTCAGTAAGATGGCTGGATGCAATGCGGACCGAGATGGAGTCCATGTACACCAACAAAGTATGGACTTTGGACTTTGCTCCAGATGGGGTAAAACCCATAGGATGCAAGTGGATCTTCAAGAAAAAGATTGGTATAGATGGACATGTGGAAACCTATAAGGCTAGACTTGTTGCAAAGGGTTTTCGTCAAAGACCTGGTTTGGACTATGACATAACTTTTTCTCCAGTGGCTATGCTCAAATCCATTCGGATCCTTCTTGCCATTGCCGCCTTCCAGGATTATGAGATCTGGCAGATGGACGTAAAGACGGCTTTTCTAAATGGTAATTTAGAAGAGTGCGTTTATATGGATTAGCCAGAAGGTTTCAATCAGAGTGGGAGCAGCGGGAAAGCATGCAAGTTGCTTAAGTCCATTTATGGACTAAAACAGGCATCGCGGAGTTGGAACATCTATTTTGATGAAACGGTCAAAGAATATGACTTTATCAAAAATCCAGATGAACCATGTATATATAATAAAATTGTAGCACGAACTGTCGTATTCCTCGTCTTGTACGTGGATGACATTCTCTTGATAGGAAATGACATTGCTATGCTACAATCTGTCAAATGATTCTTGTCACACAGGTTCTCCATGAAAGACCTGGGTGATGTCTTTTACATTCTGGGGATCCAGATCTATCGTGATAGATCTAAGAGGATGTTGGGACTTTCGCAGTCCAGGTATATCAACACTATACTGAAAAGATTCAGTATGGAAGATTCTAAGCGCGGTAATTTACCATCTTGTCACGGAATCACTCTCTCCAAAGAGATGTCTCCCAAGACTGATTTGGAAAGGGATCGCATGTCAGTTATACCCTACGCTTCTGTGGTAGGCTCTATAATGTATGCGATGTTGTGTACCAGACCAGATGTAGCTTACGCACTGAGCGTGGTGAGCCGATATCAGTCAGACCCAGGGGAGAAGCACTGGATAGCAGTAAAGAACATTCTCAAGTACCTGAGAAGGACTAAGGATATGTTCTTGGTTTACGGCAGAAAAGACCTCAAGATCAAGGCTATTGCTGACTCCAGCTTTCAGAGTGACAAGGATGACTCCAAGTGCATGTCAGGTTATGTCTTTACCCTCAATAGAGGGGCGGTGTGCTGAAAGAGTTCCAAGCAGGACACCGTTGCTGACTCGACGATGGAAGCGGAGTATATAGCTGCTTGCGATACCGCAAAAGAAGCAGTTTGGATGAATAAGTTCCTCACAGAACTTCAGGTGGTTCCATCCATTGTTGTTCCAATACCTCTGTATTGTGACAACAACGGGGCTATAGCTTCAGCAAAGGAACCCAAGTCCCATCAGAAGTCCAGACACATCTTAAGGCGGTATCACCTGATCAGGGAGATCATAAATCACCAAGAGATCGAGGTCCGGAGAGTTGCTACCGAGGAGAACACTGCAGATCCATTCATAAAGGCCATACCTCAGATTCAGTTCGAGAGGCTACTCGAGATGATAGGTCTTCGATATGCCAGTATATGGCCCTAGTGCAAGTGGGATATTATTAGTGTATATGCCCTAGGGGCCATTATTGTATCATACTAATTTGTATATTACTTAATGGAAGATTGGGATATTCACAGTTATATTAACAGTCTCGCTCAACATAGTAGTATGCTACTTGGTTTATGTCTATTTTAATATGTGTATATGTTAGCATATCGCGAATACATATTGATAAAGACCTTAGAATCTTGCTTGACTACCAGCGTTGTGATGGCAGTCATACTAGTGGGGGCTGGGTAGTCTACAAGCACATCCTTTTTCAGGTCCCTAGTCGTAGGGTTATCGAGATAGGGCATCGATACTCCGGAGTAGACTAGTGTGTACGCTTCTCATCCCAGTTGGGGAGATGGACTGTCCCACAACCATCAGTACATTATACTGGAGATAGTATACAGGTGCTCGTTGGGTTACGGGTACACCGGACATGACTCGCAGGGAACTGTTGGTTGGTATTATACCAGTCGTCAGTTAACAGTT
This sequence comes from Agapanthus africanus, assembly GCA_030015575.1. NCBI lineage: Eukaryota > Viridiplantae > Streptophyta > Magnoliopsida > Asparagales > Amaryllidaceae > Agapanthus > Agapanthus africanus. The sequence continues at coordinate 279,913,135 of CM057342.1, forward strand.
CTCAGGTGACATGAGTACAGTATAGTCCGCAGACTTGACACTGCTGCTTCGTCTCGAGTGTGTTCCCACTGTTCTTAGATTGCTACCCTACCACAGCTCAAAGGAGTCATGCAAATAGGTAGCAGTTGGGTGCAGTCCCGATGCACTTGGAGGCAGTGGCAGTTAGATAGGATTCGTCTCTCCCGGTATTGGGAGTTGATATCGCGCTGTGTTTGGAGAGCCATTACGCAAAGTCCCTGGCCAGGGAAAACGAGATTTACTGGTAGGATTTCCAGTAGCTTCTCAAGGTGTAATGGGCTTCACTCCGACACGACTTATACCGCTTTTAGGAGACTGACGCTTGACGGCCCCCTAGGCCCGATATGCGATAGTTCTAGAAGAACAGACCGGACTGTACGAAGATTGTCACATCAGGCTCAGTAGGAGTTTGGATAGGTTTTCTCATCGGCCTTCTTATCGATATCTACCTGGGGACCGTTACGTACAGCTAGTACCGCTTGCAGCCTGTGGTTAAACCCACTGCCAGCGTAGTGTCGAGTCTTTAGAGTCCCACACAGAGAGTTTCCCTGCTTCAGGCGAAACGATATAGAGGTCGTATAGTTTTACGACATGGTTTGGACACATATGTGTATTTATGCACATACGATGTTCGGACAGTTTTTACTAGCAAGCTTTAGTTTAATCCAGATTCTAGTATTGGATTATTGGATTTATACAGTCTCAGTATTTCCGTGTTTTCACGGATAGGAAGGGAATTCTTGTAATTAGTCGAGAAGCTTCTAGAATAAAGATGAGGTGGAGAGCTTAGGTGGAATTTGCATTAAATGGATTAGTGACTCATGGAGTGATTCATCCAAATGAATTAATGAAGCATTTATTGCTTAATGACTCATGAGATGATTCATCCAAAGTGAATTAATGAAGCATGGTTGATATTATTATATGTTATTCATTTAGATAATTATCATGCTTCATATATTCATAAATGAGAAAGAATTCATTTCATTCTCACTTTCATATTCTCTCTCCTCAAGCTCTCTCTCTTCAAACCTAACCCTAATCCTTTCATGTGTTGAGATCCTAAGGGTTAGCAAGACTAATAGATCCCTAATCCTCTTCTATATCCTCTAGGTTACTTTGATTAGCACTCATAGCCACCTAGTTACCTCAAGTGAGAGATTATAGCTTAGAGAAGGAACTCTCGGGTGGATCTTCTATCACATCGAGAAGGCCGACGAGGAGGTGAACTACAAGAACAAGAAGGACTTGAATCTTTAGGTATAATCATCTATCATAGTAGTTAATCACTTCTAGATAGCTGTTAGTTAGGGTTTAGCAAAGATCCGCAAAGTTAGTCGATATTAACTTAAACAAAATGATTGTTTTACCTATTCCGCCTCCGCCCATCTTGTGGGGTGTCTAACGTCGACTTACAGTTTGTTCGTGGTGCTTCCTCTTCCAGGTCTAAGGCAAGGGCCAAAGGAAAGAAGAAGAAGGCCGCTACCAAACCAAGAGGTGGTGTTGGTAAGGTGAGAGTCAAGGGAAAGGCAAAGGTTGCGGTGCCAGTAGTGGCAAAGGAAGAATGCTTCTACTGTCGTAAGAAAGGACATTGGAAGAAAGATTGCAAAGCTTGGATTGCCAAGAACCAGGACGTAAAGCAAGCTGTGGCTTCGACTTCAGGTGTGTTTGTAATTGAAAATTGTCTGTCGATCAACTCTACTTCCTGGGTATTGGATACCGGATCAGGATCTCATATATGCAATTCATTGCAGGTACTGAGAAACCGTAGAGTGCTGAAGGTTGGTGATATGACCCTCCAGGTTACTAACGGAGCTAGCGTGAATGCTGTGTCTGTAGGGGATTATCACCATGGATTGACGAGTGGACATATTTTGGTTTTCCGCAACTGTTTTTGTGTACCCAGTTTAACGTGTAATATCATATCAGTATCGTTGTTATCAAAAGAAAGTTATGATTTCAGGTTTGTAAGCGATGTTATTAACATCCACCTTAATCATAGTTTGATTGGGTCCGGTACACTAGATAACGGTATATACGTGTTAAACCAATTACAGATTTTTAATATCTAGAACACACTAAAAAGAAAGTCTCCAAATATAAATCAGGCTTTCTTATGGCATTGTAGACTGGGTCACATCAATGAGACAAGGTTAACTAAGTTACATAGAGAAGGATATTTGGATCCGTTCGAATGTCAATCTTATTCCACTTGTCAATCATGTCTCAAAGGAAAGATGACAAAGACTCCGTTTACTGGACATGGAGTAAGAGCGAGCGAGCTCTTAGGACTCATACACAACGATGTATGTAGTCCAATGTCTACACATGCAAGAGGCGGTTTTTCATATTTCATTACTTTTACGGATGATTACTCTGGGTATGGATTCATTTTCTTGATGAAACATAAATCCGAGGCCTTTGAGAAATTCCAAGAATATAAGAATGAAGTAGAAAACCAAACCGGCAAAAGTATCAAGACACTGAGATCTGATCGAGGTGGTGAATACTTAAGTGCCAAGTTCCTGGGTTACCTAAAAGAGAAAGGAATTCTCTCTCAGCTTACTCCTCCATACACTCCAGAGCATAACGGTGTATCGAAAAGACGGAACCGAACCCTATTGGATATGGTACGTTCCATGATGAGTAATGCTGAGTTACCGCGATCTTTCTGGGGTTATGCACTAGAATCAGCTGCATATCTTTTGAACAGGGCTCCAACCAAGACTGTGCCTACCACACCATATCAGATGTGGAGTGGGAAGAAACCCTATCTTCAGTATCTGAAGATATGGGGATGTCCAGCTTTTGTTAAAAATCAGCATGCGGACAAACTCGAGGCACGATCAGTACAGTGTAAGTTTGTGAGATATCCAAAGAACTCCAAGGGGTATTTTTTCTATTACGCAGATGAACAAAAGGTTTTTTTTATAGTAATGCCCATTTTCTAGAACAGAAGTTTTTAGAAAAGGAAACAAGTGGGAGCGCAATAGAACTGGAAGAAATTCTAGAACCACAAACAACTACTGAAAGTTTGGTAGAACCAGAAGTTCAAGAAGAACAGGACATTCCCACACCCCTCCGCAGGAGTAGTAGGCCATCTTATCCGCCTGAGAGATACTACGGTTTTTGTTAGTTATATGTATGCCCTAGAGTCCATTACTGTACATACGATGTATATTGTAATGGATGCTTGGACATATATTGGAAGGACTTTCTTACTCGACATGATAGTATGCTATCTGGTTGTACTTTATCTTAACATGTACTCTGATTGTCTCTATATTACATGTTGATAAAGCCCTTAGGATATGTACTCGACTACTGGGACTATGATGAGATCATACTAATGGGGCCACGGTAGTCGACGAGTACATCCTATAACTGTTCCTAGTCGAGGGTATATCGAGACAGGGCATCGATGCACCAGAGTAGACTAGCGTATACGCATCTTGACCCATATGATGGGCGATGGATGATCCCATATCCATTGGTGTTTGACATCAAGGATGGTGTACGGGTGCTCAGTAGAGACTGGGTACACTGTACGGACTCGCTGAGAACTCCCAGATGGTATTATACCTCACGTCAGATGGCAGTTCTCCGGTGACACTGGTACAGAGTAGTCTGTTGACCCGAGATCGTCATAGAGTCTTGTGTGGTTCCCATTGTGCTTTGATTTCCATCATACCATGTCCAAGAGGGCGTGCAAAAAGGTGGCTTTTGGGTACAGTCCTGAATCACATGGAGGCAATGAGCGATAGGAGGGGATTCGTCTCTCCCGGTATAGGGAGTTGATGTTGTGCTGTGTTCGATTGGCTATAACCGGAAACCCCTGGCCAGGGTTGCTGAGATCTACTGGTAAGTGTTATCAGTAGTTTCTCGAACTGTTATAGACCTTATATCGACACGACTTATCAAGCTACTGGGGTCTGACGTTTACCACCCCTAGGCGAGATATGCGACATATCAGACGACGAGACCGGACTGTACGGGAGTGTTACTGTTTGGATTCACAGGAGAATGTACAGGCTTGCTTGTTGATCTTCTGAGCGTTCAATACCTGGGTAGCTTTTACGTTTAGCTGACCGCTTGCAGCTTATGGGTGTTTGATATGATCATCACCTACTGCCGGCGTATTGACGATTCTTTAGAGTCCTACACAGAGGTTTCTTGGCTCAGGCAAAACGGAGTAGGAGCACATATGTGATATGTGCGGGACCAAGGATAATGCGGTATGTGATATCGTATTGTATTCTTGCGATATTTGATATCAGCCGGGTCATCGGATCAAGTGTTGATTCGATGAATCGGTACGGATAAATATTAGTCGGTTATATGCGATATAGCCGGATTGTCGGATCAAGTGTTGATTCGATAATTTAATGTATAATAATATATATGATATATTAAATTGCATTAACTAATATTAGCTCACTAAAAGATTCTTTTTCTCACTCGGGTAATACATTGATATATATGCGATATATGTTAATTGTATTATTTTATTTGGTTACAATAAATATTATATATGTGATATATAATATTGTAACATGATATGATAACTAATGCAACATGTTTAGTAAAGATTAAACAAGATTAGGGTTTGATTTGGGTTAATGCTTTCTAGATGATTCTAGAAGGTTTAGTTTTGTTTTGTGAAAGATATTTTGTTATGACTCATTTCTTAACCTAACCCAAACCCTAGCCTTGGTTAATTCTCTACAATGGTTTGGACAACCATGGTTGCATTATTGATCATTATCTTCTTTGCATTATTCATCACAAAAGGAATTCTATCATTATTCTTCATCTTCTTCCTTCTTCTTTCTTCATGGAAAAAGCTTACTAGCTTTTTTCCAAGTGATGAATAAATGTGAGAAAAAGATAAATAAAGAGAGCAAAAATCCTACTTCATCATCCTCATCTTCCCTTGCCCTTTAGATGAGAGTGTTCACTCAATTTTAGTGAGTGTTAGCTTGTGTTAATGAAACTTCAAGGTAGATCATCTTTGTATCGAAGATCGGAAGCAAGACTGCATCTTTCTCTTCGTGGAACCTCTCGAGAGTCCGGAACCCGATGATCGCAGCGAAGGGACCACAGCACGGAGCTTATTAAGTGAAGGACCGGATCTACAAAGGTTGTAATCCCTCTCACTTAGTGTTAAAGTGTTTAACATGTTAATTTTCGCCTAAACCCTAGTTTAAAGATCCGGCTTCGGGTTGTTCGGCACGGCTAATTTTTTAATCGGGTATGGTTGATGCCTCGTAGACCCTTGTGCGCGTGCCTAGAAACCCTTCAGTGGTATCAGAGCTACTAGGCATTAGATGTCGACCTATGGGGGGTTCTCACTGTGTGACAGTGTGGCGAAGCATAGGCTCTTACCCCCAGGGTGTCCCGAGACCAGAAGGTGTTCCGGCGGGTTGTAGTCCTCACGAGGGGGCATGCGTAAAAAGTAGCTGCTGAGGGACCCGTTGGTGCCACGGTGACCCCATTGGATGGGGTGGCTGCCTGACCTTCAGTGGTATCAGACCAAGCTAGAGCTTTAGGCGAAGTCTAGACGAAGTTTAAAGTCCGATCGAACCCGGAAAACCCGATAAAACCCCTTCTCTGGAAATTTTTCAAAACTGTGGTTTTTTATGAATTAAAAATTCTCAGAAAAACAAGCAGGAAAAACTAAGAATTACTGTGAAGTACGGCCCTCTAATTCGCTAACATGACCGCGGAACCGCGGCCAAACCATGGGTTTGGCGGCGGTTCCGCTGCCAAAATTGTGACTTAGTCCCTGGAATTTCATGTAATTATTCTTAGGTCCTTTCTTGTTATTTTTTTCTGTAAATTTTTTAATTCCACTCAAGTGTTGAGTTTTCTAGGGTTGTATTGGGGACTCGTTATTTCGATCGGATATTTTAACTTTGTTTAGTTTGTCCGGGTAATTTATAGAAACTGTTAAAAAGTTCGAACGGATATCAATAACTCACTTTTTCCCCTGTCGGAAATTTTTTCAAAAGTTGGATTTCTTCTCGAGTTTAAGAACGTTCTAAGTCATGCATGTAACGCGGTGGACCCTCTAGAAGACAACAAACCTTAACTCGATTATGTGACCGTCTTGAACTGCCTCTAAACCTAAGGGTTTGCGGCAGTACGGCGTGCCACATGTGAGGCGTTGGCTTGACCCTTCTACGGCTGGACCATTGGTACTGTGGCATGTGATGGATGTTTTTAAACTGATTTCAAGTGTTGAGATAAATTGGGAAAATCTTGGGTGTTTGATTATTCCATCGGAAAGTTTAACATTGTCTATTTATCTGGAATGTGATACAATATTTGGAATCCACAGGTAGTTATGAGATAACTAATTTGAATGTTATAAATCTAGCAGTTTAGTCTCAAATGATCGGTTGCCACGGAATTTTGATGTGATCAAAAGTCCATCGCAATCACGTAGCGTACGCGGATACTCGCCGGGTAAACTTAATAGACAGCCACGCCCCATAGCCCCGACCAAGTGACTGTAGGAGAACCCCGTCGCCAAAAGCATCCGTTCGGGTGCTCGCGGCAGCGGTGTTCCGCCTTAGTGCACTTCGTCGACGACATCCGGGGGTGCGGCTGTCTACTAAAGTTTGCGACGAGCATTCGATCAGAATGTCGGGAATCTTATTGAATTGCCCGACTTGATATTGAAAAGAGTTTTCGATAATGAGACTAAAATGCGGGGTTTATAATTGTTAGGCATGCGATGTCTAAGGAATTCATTTGGTTAGGCATGTGATGTCTAAAGAGATTGCGGATTCCAACTGTTGTAGTTTTACACTTTCTTTTCTGTGACCGTAAGCGTAGTATGTGGTGTATCGCCGGCTTCGTTGCTATATATCAACGACAATCGGGATACGCATACTTGCTTACGTTGATGATATGAGATATTATGTGTTGCTGTGATATGTTGTATTGGATCGTCGCGTTTGAATAGCCGGGGTTTTTTTTATGTGAGATGAGAGTTTTTCTTTTTTCATTCATGTAAAATTCATTTGTATGTAATATTCTTTTATTGGGGCACTTCCAGGTTGCGGAAGATGTCACCGTTGTATATTATTTACTTTTCCGCATTAGGTAGACCCAAGGCGGGAAGCACAAGTAACCGGGTTCTAGGGTCCAGTGGGAGACCATCTCGAGGAGTCGAGACCGGGTCTCCTAACCCTAGAATTGGCAGTGTTGCTTGCCGCTCTCGTAGGGGTCTAGGGATGTGGGTTTGGCTATTCATCACGACCGTGGAATCCGTGTTTTATACAGACTCGTATTAAAAACACGGACGTCCTAGTATATCCAATATTTCATATATGTTCTTCTGCTGCAATGTTCTGTGATGAGATCATATTACTGCCTGAGATGAATGTTTATATTATATATATGAGATATATGTTATATTGCAGATTTCGTTTCAAAAAGAGATGCTTGTGAAGCATAATAAAATGGGACTTCATTAATGAGATTAATGAAATAAAAGAAACCTAAGATGTTGTAGAAACTTGTTTAAAAAAACTGGTAGCTCTAGTTCTTGCTTTGCATAGCGGTGTTCCTTGTAGAACATCCAGCACCTTATTCGATAAGGAAAGAGCCGAGATCCCTTCACCGGGAGTGACCTTTTTAGTGAAACTAGCAGATGCTACAAACTCGGTTTGTCTTTTGATTGCTTCTATAGTTCTTGCCTTGCACAGCGATATTTGTGAAATATCCTGCACCTTATTCGATGAGGAAAGGGTCGACGATCCCTTCACCGGGAGTGACCCCTTTAGCAAAACTAGAAAGGCCTCAAAAACACTCCATTTTAAATCACTCGATTCTACAACGATATCAAATTCATTACGCAAAAGGTTTTCTTAAAAACCTGTCGTAGCCCTCCGTCATTTCAGATAAGTACTAGTTAGTATTCGTGCTACGTTTGTTGACCATGTTAAGGCGTAGTGTGCGGTAGCTGATTAGTGCTTAGCTGTATAAGCATATGATGCGATTGGATTAGGGTAGTCGTGCGACTTTGTTGACCATGTTAAGGGTCGTGCGGGTGGGTTTAATTCAATCGGGAAATGACGGGTTGAACTTGACTAGCACTTATGATTTGTTGACCATGTTAAGGTCATATAGCTGCTAGGGGTAAAATATTATTGGGAATTTCAAGTGTTGAAATTTGCAATGAGATTGCATACCTTCTATGAGATAGTTGGATCCCGATACCCGCTGCGAGTAAGAGTTACTCCTGGGAGAGTTTTACACATTACAATTAGCCGATCAAGTAGGTGTCTAGAAAGGTGTTAACGGGGTTACGCCTCTGGGAAAACGAGGTTTACTTTAATTATGTCCGTGCGAAAGCATGGGGAACCTCCCTCAAAGTACCGACACTGGCCTGGCTGAAAGATTGGCGAATTTGTAGCGTGTAATTAATCCCGGCTAGTCTTTCCTTTTAGGGTTTGAAGGAAGATTTGATTAAAACAGTGGGAGACATCCTGATTAGATATATTAGATAACCAATCTAATCTTGCAAGAGCATACGCTGAGTGTTGTCTTCTCTCTCTCTCCAAGTAGCGACCAGGTCACGTCTTAATCAAGATAATAATACGGATATATTGATCGAACCCACTTGTTATACTGAGCTGGGGAACGTTGGTCCCGCTCCAACTTATAATTGTTATAAGACAGAGCAGGAAATTGGGGAAAACCAGATTTCCCGTGCCGCCCAAACGAAGAAAGTGCATGTTGATGCATCTTCTTCGGGTGTGTTCATTACAGAGAACTGTTTCTCAGTATCCTTTACATCCTGGGTATGAGATACCGGATCAGGATCCCGCATATGTAATCTGTTACATAGGCTACAGAAAGGTAGAGAACTGAGAATGGATGATAAGTTTCATGAGATAGAAACAGTGCAAGTGTTGCAGCCAAGTCTGTTGGTCACTGTCACCCTGTATTACCAGAATACATTGATTCTGAACAAATGTTATTAGATACCGAACCTGATATACAAAATCATATCAGTCTCTTTATTAGTAAAGAAAGGATATAATTTTGTATTGTTGGATAATGTTTTGAACATTTCTTATATCAAGAGTTGATCGGTTCAGGCACGTTATCTAAAAGTATAGATGTTCTAAATCAAACTACAGTTCTTAGTATACAGAACACACACGAGAGGAAGAGTTCAGAAATGAACGAATCCTTCTTGAGGCATTGTAGACTACGTCATATCAATGCGACCCGACTAGCTGAAGTTACATAAAGATGCATATTTAAATTTGTTTGAATTTACATCTTGTGAAACTTGCCGGTCATGTCACAAAGATAAGATGACCACAGCTCTGTTTATTGGAAACAGAGAAAGAGTTAGTGAACTCTTGGGATTGATACATGCTGATGTATGAAGGTCCCCTGTCTACACATGCCAAGACCGGTTCTTTTTACTTCATTACATTCTCTGATAATCTCTCAAGATTCAGACATATGTTCTGTTGAAACACAAGTCCGAAGCTTTTGAGATATTCACAGAATATAAGTTAAAAGTAGAGAACCAAAATACGAGTATAAGTATTATGTCCTTTGATGTGATCAAGGAGGAGAATACTTGAGCACGGAATTCCTGGACTATTCTAAAGGAGAATGAGATTCTCTCTCAGCATTACTCCTCCGTATACACCATAGCACGATGGTATATCGGGGCAGAGCAATAGCACCCTATGTGATATGGTGTGCTCTATGATGGGTACTACTGAGATTCCTATTTCCTTTTGGGAGTTATGCACTTGTGAAGCTGCATACCTATTGAATGTGGATTCAATAGTTTCCAACGAACCTCAGCCTCTCCACCGATCTAGTAGGGTTCCTCACCCACCCGAGAGATACTTCGGTTTCTCTATGACAGTGGGAGCGAGGATTGCATCATGAGATAATGACCCAACTAGTTTCGAGCTGGCCATCAGGAGTGGGACTCTATAAGAATGGCTGGATGCTTAGTGATCTGAGATGGAATCCTTATACACCGACAAAGTATGGACTTTGGTTGCTTTATCTGAAGGGTTAAATCCTCATCAGGAGCAAGTATACCTTGAGAAGATTACTTGGTGTACATGAAAAAGTTGAGACTTTCAAAGCTATGCTTAAGTCCATCCAGATCCTACTTGCCACGGTTACATACCATGACTACGATATCTGGTGGTTGGGTGTCATGACTGCTTTTCTAAATGATGTTTTATAAGAGAGCGTCTATAAGTACACAGCCAGAGGGCTTCGTAGATAGTGGGAGCAGCGGAAACGTGTGCAAGATGTTTTATGCGATAAAACAGGCATCGCGGAGTTGGAACATCTGTTTTGATGTGCTAGTCAAAGAGTTTGACTTCATCAAAATGGTAGATGAACCTTGTATATACAAAAAGGTAGTAGAGAGTATGGTGGTGATCCTCGTAGAGTACGTGGATGACATACTCTTGATAGGGAAGGAGTTTCCTATGCTACGCTTGGTCAATCTCCGCTTATCACAAGGATTCTCCATATAAGATCAAAGTAATACCTCCTAAATCCTGGGTGTTGGATTTATGAGATAGATCTAATTGGATGTTAGGATACTCACTAGTTGTAGTGAGATGGTATCAATCGATCCTGGGGAGAATCACTGGAATGGTTCCAGGGTGATAAGAACGACTAAATGTCAGTCACAGGCATTGTCTTTACCCTCAGTGGAGGGACGGTATGTTGGAAGTGTTCCAAGCTAGATACCGTGACATACTAGACGATTAAAGGCAAGATACATCGTTACCAAGGATGCTACCAAAGAGGCAGTCTGGATAAATATAAGTTCATAAGATGAACTTCGTTCCTACCATTGTGTGACAATGGAGTTGTGGCTTTAGCCAAGGAACTACCGTCCCATCAGAAATCCAGAAATAATTCTTAGGAAGTATCACCTGATCATGGAGATGGTTGATCTCCATGGAGATCGAGGTTAGGAGAGCAGTTACAGAGGACGACAGCGCGGATCCACTCACAAAGGCCTTTTTCCCAGTAGAGACTTTTATGGGATGGTTGAGTATGAGATACTTCAACCACAGCTAATTGTTGGGTATGCGATACCACAACAGATGGCCCTAGTGCAAGTGGGAGATTGTTAGTTATATGTATGCCCTAGAGGCCATTACTGTACATACGATGTATATTGTAATGGATGCTTGGACATATATAGGAAGGACTTTCTTGGTCGACATGATAGTATGCTCTCTGGTTGTACTTTATCTTAACATGTACTCTGATTGTCTCTATATTACATGTTGATAAAGCCCTTAGGATATGTACTCGACTACTGGGACTATGATGAGATCATACTAGTGGGGCCACGGTAATCGACGAGTACATCCTATAACTGTTCCTAGTCGAGGGTATATCGAGACAGGGCATCGATGCACCAGAGTAAACTAGCGTATACGCATCTTGACCCATATGATGGGCGATGGATGATCCCATATCCATCGGTGTTTGACATCAAGGATGGTGTACGGGTGCTCAGTGGAGACTGGGTACACTGGACGGACTCGCCGAGAACTCCCAGATGGTATTATACCTCACGTCAGATGGCAGTTCTCCGGTGACACTGGTACTGAGTAGTCTGTTGACCCGAGATCGTCATAGAGTCTTGTGTGGTTCCCACTGTGCTTTGATTTCCATCATACCACGTCCAAGAGGGCGTGCAAAAAGGTGGCTTTTGGGTACAGTCCCGAATCACATGGAGGCAATGAGCGATAGGAGGGGATTCGTCTCTCCCGGTATAGGGAGTTGATGTTGTGCTGTGTTCGATTGGCTATAACCGGAAATCCCTGGCCAGGGTTGCTGAGATCTACTGGTAAGTGTTATCAGTAGTTTCTCGAACTGTTATAGACCTTATATCGACACGACTTATCAAGCTACCGGGGTCTGACGTTTACCACCCCTAGGCGAGATATGCGACATATCAGACGACGAGACCGGACTGTACGGGAGTGTTACTGTTTGGATTCACAGGAGAATGTACAGGCTTGCTTGTTGATCTTCTGAGCGTTCAATACCTGGGTAGCTGTTACGTTTAGCTGACCGCTTGCAGCTTGTGGGTGTTTGATATGATCATCACCTAGTGCCGGCGTATTGACGATTCTTTAGAGTCCTACACAGAGGTTTCTTGGCTCAGGCAAAACGGAGTAGGAGCACATATGTGATATGTGCGGGACCAAGGATAATGCGGTATGTGATATCGTATTGTATTCTCGCGATATTTGATATCAGCCGGGTCATCGGATCAAGTGTTGATTCGATGAATCGGTACGGATAAATATTAGTCGGTTATATGCGATATAGCCGGATTGTCGGATCAAGTGTTGATTCGATAATTTGATGTATAATAATATATATGATATATTAAATTGCATTAACTAATATTAGCTCACTAAAAGATTCTTTTTCTCACTCGGGTAATACATTGATATATATGCGATATATGTTAATTGTATTATTTTATTTGGTTACAATAAATATTATATATGTGATATATAATATTGTAACATGATATGATAACTAATGCAACATGTTTAGTAAAGATTAAACAAGATTAGGGTTTGATTTGGGTTAATGCTTTCTAGATGATTCTAGAAGGTTTAGTTTTGTTTTGTGAAAGATATTTTGTTATGACTCATTTCTTAACCTAACCCAAACCCTAGCCTTGGTTAATTCTCTACAATGGTTTGGACAACCATGGTTGCATTATTGATCATTATCTTCTTTGCATTATTCATCACAAAAGGAATTCTATCATTATTCTTCATCTTCTTCCTTCTTCTTTCTTCATGGAAAAAGCTTACTAGCTTTTTTCCAAGTGATGAATAAATGTGAGAAAAAGATAAATAAAGAGAGCAAAAATCCTACTTCATCATCCTCATCTTCCCTTGCCCTTTAGATGAGAGTGTTCACTCAATTTTAGTGAGTGTTAGCTTGTGTTAATGAAACTTCAAGGTAGATCATCTTTGTATCGAAGATCGGAAGCAAGACTGCATCTTTCTCTTCGTGGAACCTCTCGAGAGTCCGGAACCCGATGATCGCAGCGAAGGGACCACAGCACGGAGCTTATGAAGTGAAGGACCGGATCTACAAAGGTTGTAATCCCTCTCACTTAGTGTTAAAGTGTTTAACATGTTAATTTTCGCCTAAACCCTAGTTTAAAGATCCGGCTTCGGGTTGTTCGGCACGGCTAATTTTTTAATCGGGTATGGTTGATGCCTCGTACATCCTTGTGCGCGTGCCTAGCAACCCTTCATTTTTCCCATAGACGGGGATAGAGAAGATTGCATCATTTATAATGATGAACCTACTAGCTTCCTGCAGGCTATCCAGAGCGGCCAATCAGTAAGATGGCTGGATGCAATGCGAAACGAGATGGAGCCATATACACTAACAAAGTATGGACTTTGGACTTTGCTCCAGATGGGGTAAAACCCATAGGATGCAAGTGGATCTTCAAGAAAAAGATTGGTGTAGATGGGCAGGTGGAAACCTATAAGGCTAGACTTGTTGCAAAGGGTTTTCGTCAAAGACCTGGTTTGGACTATGATGAAACTTTTTCTCCAGTGGCTATGCTTAAATCCATTCGGATTCTTCTTGCCATTGCCGCCTTCCATGATTATGAGATCTGGCAGATGGACGTAAAGACGGCTTTTCTAAATGGTTATTTAGAAGAATGCGTCTATATGGATCAGCCAGAAGGTTTCAATCAGAGTGGGAGCAGCGGGAAAGTATGCAAGATGCTTAAGTCCATTTATAGAATAAAGTAGGCATCGCGGAGTTGGAACATCTATTTTGATGAAATGGTCAAAGAATATGACTTTATCAAAATTCCAGATGAACCTTGTATATATAGTAAACTTGTAGCACGAACTGTAGTATTCCTCGTCTTGTACGTGGATGACATTCTCTTGATAGGAAATGACATTCCTATGCTACAATCTATCAAAGGATTCTTGTCACACAGGTTCTCCATGAAAGACCTGGGTGATGCTTCTTACATTCAGGGGATCCGGATCTGTCGTGATAGATCTAAGAGGATATTGGGACTTTTGCAGTCCAGGTATATCAACACTATACTAAAAAGATTCAGTATGGAAGATTCTAAGCGTGGTAATTTATCGGCTTGTCATGTAATCACCCTCTCCAAAGAGATGTCTCCCAAGATTGATTTAGAAAGGGATCGCATGTCGATTATACCCTACGTTTCTGTGGTAGGCTTTATAATGTATGCGATGTTGTGCACCAGACCAGATGTAGCTTACATACTGAGCGTGGTAAGCCGGTATCATTCACACCCAGGGGAGAAGCACTGGATAGAAGTAAAGAACATTCTCAAGTACCTGAGAAGGACTAAGGATATGTTCTTGATTTATGGCGGAAAAGATCTCAAGATTGAGGCTTTTCCTGACTCCAGCTTCCAGAGTGACAAGGATGACTCCAAGTTCATATCAGGTTATGTCTTTACCCTCAATGGAGGGGTGGTGTGTTGGAAGAGTTCTAAGCAGGACACCTTTGCTGACTCGACAATGGAAGCGGAGTATATCGCTGCTTGCGATGCCGCAAAAGAAGCAGTCTGGATGAAGAAGTTTCTCACAGAACTTCAGGTGGTTCCATCAATTGTTGATCCAATACCTCTGTATTGTGATAACAACGGGGCTATAGCTTTAGCAAAGGAACCCAGGTCACATCAGAAGTCCAGACACATCTTAAGGCGGTATCACCTGATCAGGGAGATCATAGATCACCGGGAGATCGAGGTACGGAGAGTTGCTACAGAGGAGAACACTGCAGATCCATTCACAAAAGCCTTACCTCAGACACAGTTCGAGAAGCTATTCGAGATGATAGGTCTTCGATATGCCAGTACATGGACTTAGTGCAAGTGGGAGATTGTTAGTGTATATGCCCTAGGGGCCATTATTGTATCATATTATATTGTATATTACTTAATGGAAGCTTGGGATATTCATAGTTATATTAACAGTCTTACTCAACATAGTAGTATGCTACTTGGTTTATATCTATCTTAATATGTGTAAATGTTTCTTTTAGCATATCGCAAATACATATTGATAGAGCCCATAGGATCTTGCTTGACTACCAGCGTTGTGATGGCAGTCATACTAGTGGGGGCTGGGTAGTCTACAAGCACATCCTTATTCAGGTCCCTAGTCGTAGGATTATCGAGACAGGGCATCGATACTCCAGAGTAGACTAGTGTGTACGCTTCTCATCCCAGCAAGGGAAATGGTCTGTCCCACAGCCATTAGTACGTTATACTGGAGATAGTATACAGGTGCTCGTTGGGTTACTGGTACACCGGACTGGACTCGCAGGGAACTGTTGGTTGGTATTATACCCGTCGTCAGTTAACAGTTCCCAGGTGACATGAGTACAGCATAGTCCGCAGACTTGACACTGCTGCTTCGTCTCGAGTGTGTTCCTACTGTTCTTAGATTTCTACCCTACCACGGCTCAAAGGAGTCGAGCAAACAGGTAGCAGTTGGGTGCAGTCCCGAAGCACTTGGAGGCAGTGGCAATTAGATAGGATTCGTCTCTCCCGGTATTGGGAGTTGATATCGTGCTGTGTTTGGAGAGCCATTACGCAAAGTCCCTGGCCAGGGCAAACGAGATTTTCTGGTAGGATTTCCAGTATCTTCTCAAGGTGTAATGGGCTTCACTCCGACACGACATATACCGCTTTTAGGGGACTGACGCTTGCCGCCCCTAGGCCCGATATGCGATTGTATTAGACGAACAGACCGGACTGTACGGAGATTGTCACATCAGGCTCAGTAGGAGTTCAGATGGGTTTCCTCATCGGCCTTCTTATCGACATCTACCTAGGGACCGTTACGTACAGCTAGTACCGCTTGCGGCCTGTGGTTAAACCCACTGCCAGCGTAGTGTCGAGTCTTTAGAGTCCCATACAGAGTGTTTCCCTACTTCAGCTGAAACGATATAGAGGTCGTATGGTTTTACGACAGAATTCGGACACATACGTGTATTTATGCACGTACGATGTTCGGACAGATTTTACTAGCGGGCTTTAGTTTAAGCCAGATTCTAGTATTGGATTATTGGATTTATACAGTCTCAGTATTTCCTTGTTTTACGGATGGGAGGGGCATTCTCGTAATTACTCGAGAAGCTTCTAGAAGAAATGTGAGGTGGAGTGCTTAGGTGTAATTTGCATTAAATGAATTTGTGACTCATGAAGTGATTCATCCAAATGAGTTAATGAAGCATTTATTGCTTAATGACTCATGAGATGATTCATTCATTTGTATTAAATGAAGTATGGCTGTAATTATCTATATGATTTATTTGATAATTATTATGCTTCATAATATAAATAATGAGTTAGGTTTTCTTTTCATTCTCACAAAATACATTCTCTCTCCTCAAGCTCTCTCTCTTCAAAAACCTAACCCTAATTCTCTCATGTGTTGAGATCTCAAGGGTTAGCAAGACTAATAGTTCCTTAATCCACTTCTATATTTTCTAGGTCACTTGGATTAGCAATCCTAGCCACTTAGTTACCTCAAGTGAGAGGTTAAAATTTGGAGAAGGAACTCTCGGATGGATCTTCTATCACTTCGAGGAGGCCGACGAGGAGGTGAACAACAAGAACTAGAAGGACTAGAATCTTGAGGTATAATCATCTATCATAGTAGTTAATCACTTCTAGATAGTTGTTAGTTAGGGTTTAGCAAAGATCCATAAAATTAGTCGATGTTAACTTAAACAAAATGATTGTTTTACCTATTCCGCCTCCCCGCATCTTGTGGGGTGTCTAACATCGACTTACAGATATTGGTACATACAGGTGTCCGAATAAATATGTGTACAGACTTCACGGACTTTAATCGGATGATTGATAATACCAGCGGCTTAGGATTAAGCCTGATTATTAAATTAAGTTTTGATTTAATAATTTATATATATTTTTAATATTTGTATTCTAGTATTATTGTTCACTATTCATTTTCTCTGTTGGCTATTCGTATTTTTATATGGATACAAGTATATGTATTTCGATACGTATACTGGGTTGTATTCCGTATTTATACGAAATTTGTTCTAGTAGACGGACACCTCATTTATGAATATTCATTTATGAATATTCATAAAATGAGATGGAGGGTGAGGTGACATTGAGCATGGTTGAAGACATGTAGAGAGGAACGGGCTTCATTATTTTATTAACAAATGAGTTATGATATTTTTTGTACAGTTCAAAAATTATGACGCCATTCTATTCTATGTTCACTTCATTCATTCGCTCATATTCTTTCAACACTTGCTCATGGCTATTTTTCCTCACCTCCTCCTCCTTCTTCTACACTTGCTCTTTTGAGCTTATGTTTGAGAGAAAAAGGTAGTAGAAAAGTCCTACATTCCCACTATCCATTGCTAGTGAGCTTGGAGTGTCGGGTGCTTCCCTAGATGAAGCCGGCACTTGGATCGGTTCTCTCGGGAGGATCATTTTCGGCGAAAGAGGACCGGCTTGCAAATGAGACCCAGAACTCTTGAGAACTTGCTAGACTCCAACCCAATTGGAGCAAATGAAGTCGCTACAAAGGTTGTGATTTCCATCTAGTTTTTGTTAGTAACTTCTAGTTCTTTAATTCAATTCATGGTTTTGGAACTTTTGCAAATTAGAAAATTTTGAAATCCATGTTGCCATCTTCTAAAATTAATTTGCTAGTGTTCCTAAGTTCCTAACAGTGGTATCAGAGCCAGGCTAAAGGCTATACTTGTTTTCACAAATTTAGAGTTTCGATCAACGGAATTTTCCGATTCACAATTCCATATTTTAGTTTACTGTTCAGAATTTTAAAGGTGCTTAAATTTTTTTTCTGAGACCATAAAAATATGTGCAGGTTATTTATGGCCCCTGAAAAAATTTTGGGGGCCTAAAGATAACATTTGGCGGCTAAGTAGTGGCCAAATGAGGCTTTTGGGGGCTAATTAAAGGCCAAATTTTGGCTTTAGGCCACCAAATTTTTTCTAGTGGTCCAGCACTTGGAATTGTAATTTTTAGGATATTTGGTTTTGGTCCAGATTTGTTTATGTGCTGGTCTGTACTTTAGGCCAATGCGGAAAGTTTTAATCGATCGAAATTTTAAATTCATATTTTTCTGTTCATTTGTTTCTGCGACCGTGAATTGCATAATCCGACTGGTTGCTATATGTACAATCAGATAGGTTTAGGAACATGATATTCATGTTGATATTTTGTGTTGCTCTGTGATTATGATTGTGTTGGATTTGTCACGATGGATAGCCCGGTGTATGTAGTATTAGATGTAATTCTCTGTGATGTAATGTATATTCATATTGCGTGGCGAGCGTCCGAAATGTAGACTGCTGTCATCGTGACTTGTATTATTCTTTGGGGCATGTCCTGGTTGCGGACGTAGTCACCGTTGTATATTCAGGTTTTCATTACATGCACTAGGATTACCCCACAGTGGAGTGCTCGAGTAGCTGGGCTCTAGAGGGCAATAGACCTCCATCTCATGGTGTTGAGACCGGGGTGCCTTACTCCAGAATTCGCGGGCTATTTCGCCGCACTTGTAGGGTGTATAGGGTTAACCCGTTGAGGGGTGCCCAAGTCACCGGATTTTGGAAGTGCTGGGTGGCCTATTCACTTCGTTGATTGGGGTTGTTTCGCTTCTTGGATTGGCGGGTGGCTTGCCGCACTCGTAGGGGTCTAGGGTTTGATATTACGGGCTTCCACACAACCGGAAAATTGCATTTTATATTTGGCTCCATTGAAATGTACTTTTCCTAAATTATCCACATTTCCATACTGTGTTTGCTTCTGCTGTGATACTTCTGTGATGTTACATGATATCATGCGTGAGATGAATGTTTCTATATATTATATATATCTAGTAGACACTATATATGTTTTTCATCCGTGCTAGCCCTGTCCTCGCCCTGCCGTAAGTAAGTAACCTTACAGTTAACACCCAGGACCCTGTGGCGAATGCGGATGGCATATATGCGTGTGTCTATTTTCGTTTCTTTTTGGCATGATATGTTTAATCAATGGGGCAGCATTAATTCTGATTAATGCAAGAAAAAAAAACCTAAATGATATTTTTGGAACCAATTTTTTAAAACTATAGGCGTTTCCTTTTGCTTTGCGTTGTAGTATTCAGTTAAGAATATCCTGCACCTCATTCGATGAGGAAAGAGCCTAGATCTTTTCACAGGGAGTGACCTTTTTGGAAAAAGTTTACGTGACTATAAACTACTCGGTTTTCTTTAAAACCATCGGTTTTCTACAAAACTACCCATTAAAAAAATGTGGAGCCTAAACCACTCGTTTTCCAAACTACTTGAGTTCCATTAGCAATATCAATTTCATTACGTTAAAGGTTTTTCGCCAAAAACCAATCGTAGCCCTCCGTCATTTCAGATTAGCAGTACTTAGTATTCGTGGTATATTTGTTGACCTTGTTAAGGCGTAGTGTGCGGTAGCTAAGTGGTACTTTTCTGTGCATGGTAATGTGATTAACTAGGACAGTCATACGACTTTGTTGACCTTGTTAAGGGTCGTACGAGTCAATTTAGGGTAATCAAGATAATGACAGGTTGAACTTGATTAGTGGCTTATGATTTGTTAACCTTATTAAGGTTATAAGCCGTTTAGGGAAAAAACCATATCGGGAGTTTCAAATACAAGGGAAACTTGCCAAGTTTGCGCATAACTTATGGAATGTGGTGACTTGAGTGGCTTCCATCAAGTTATCACGTAATGATAATTGGGTCTCGATTCCCACTTATGAGTGGGTGTTACTTCTCGGGTGATTTTCAGATAATCCTGACTAGTTCTCCTTTTATGATTTGAAGGAGAATTCGAGGAAACAGTGGGAGCCATCCTGATTAGATAAAGTGATTAACCAATCTAATTTAGGTTAGAGTGCATACTGTGCGTTTCTTTTGTCTGTCTCTTTGGCAGTGACCATGACCTGACCTTAAACTAAAACTCATGAACCAAGTTAACCGAACCTTCTTACAAACTTTGGTTTTAGATTGTTATGATTCACAACAAATCTGCATATATCCTTGCTACTCCTATTTTCCCTTTGCATTTTTCCAGAACACTTCGTATTGTTGGAGATAGTGCCCTCAGAGTCAATTATTGGATCGCAGGTACGTGATTGCAATGATTGCGGAGGACCTATACCGGTAGGACAATCTTACTCGAGATGATAGTATGCTATCTGGTTTGCCTTTATCAGTCGTATACAGTTTCAGGTGACTGATCACTGTTACACTTTGATAGAGCCCTTAGGATCTTGCTTTACTACCAACAGTATGATGGCGATCATATACGTGAGAGTTGGGTGGTTTATACGCATATCCTTAATTGTGGTCCCTAGTCGTGGGAGTTTCGAGACAGGGCATCGATACTCCGGAGTAGACTAGTGTATACAGTCGAGACCCCGACGAGGGGCGGTGGCCGGTCTCACAAGCCACCGGTGTCAGTTGGATCACCTAAGATGTATACAGGTGCTCATTGGGTTATGAGTACACCAGATAGGACTCGCCGGGAACCTGCTAGTTGGTATTATACATATCGTCAGATAGCAGTTCCCTGGTGACATGTGTACAGGTTAGTTCATCGACCTGAGGTCGTCATTTGTCTCGTGTGAGTTCCCACTGTGCTTTGATTTCTACCCTACCACGGCTCAAAGGAGTCGTGCAAACAGGTAGTTTTTGGGTACAGTCCCGAGCCATATGGAGGCACGTGAGCGGATCGGCAGGGGATTCGTCTCTCCCGGTATTGGGGGCGAGATCGTGCTGTGTCTAAGAGAGCCATTACACAAAGCCCACGGCCGTGGCAGGAGATTTACTGGTAGGTACTCCGGTAGTATCTCAGGGTGTTATTGGGCTACACTCCGACACGACTTATACTGCTATTGGGGGTCTGACGTTACTAGCCCCCTAGGCAGATATGCGATACTCATAGACGAATGGACCGGACTGTATATACATTGTCACTGTTAGGCTCAGTAGGGTTTCTGGATGAGTTCGCTCATCGGCCTCCCTTGAGGTCAGTCCATGGGCAGCCGTTACGCATTGCTAGTGCCGCTGACGGTTTGTGGTTAAACCCACTGCCAGGGTACTGACGAGTCATTAGAGTCCCCCACAGACAGTTTCCCAAGTTCGGGCGAAACGTTGTAGAGGCCGTATGGTTTTATGGCAGGGTTCGGAAAATGCACGTGCGTTTACGCACGTGTCAGTTTTCGGGCAGATGGTACTGGTCGGCTTTGGTTTAAGCCGGATCCGAGTATTGTATTGAGTAGATATAATATCTTTGTCTCAGTTGCATTTGTATTCGGTCGTAATACAAATGCGGGTATATTTATACAGTTACGGGGTAATCCTGAAAGTCGTTTCAGGATCACTTTTGGAAGTTGCCAGTTTCCAGTTTTCTATCAGCCGTCTTTTAACATTCGGTTAAAGACGGATTTATCTTTTCTTTGGAAGAGTGTGGATACTTCTAGAAGGTTATAGAAGCGGTGTGGTGTTGTATTTTCATTGGTTGCTTTTGGTGTGTTCACACTTTGTGTTCACACTTGAGATATTTGTTTGTGTTCACACATGATATTTTCTTGTGGTCACCCCCTCTCCTACACTCACCCTCCTCCTCCCTATATATGTCCGGCCCTCTCCTCTCTCACTCTCACTTGAGTTTTCATCAGGTAAAAAGATTATGATAGATTTTGGGGTGTATGGAATTTCACAGCTCATTTCATTCCATCACCCGATTCGAGTGGCAACTTCATTAACCGATCGTCCACAGATTTGGACGAAGTGAGAAAAAGTCATCTACTCATTCTCTACATCATTCTTGGTCATCTCTTTTAGCAAACTTGACGACCGAGTTGCCTCGAGTCAGAGGCGGGAGCCCGTTTAAAGAATCGTCGACGTGGTGCCACCTGGACGAGCAGATCGGAGATCGAAGAGATCGGAGCAGCCGCAACAGAGCGTGGGATGATGGTTAAAGAACGAAGGACTCGGATCATTCGGTATAACCTTTCTACTCTCTTTACAGTTTGTTAGTTTAGCAATAATAGCAGATCCGGGTTAAAGTATACGATAGCGCCAGTTAAAAAGTTTTTGTTCCGCATTTGGCGTCTGTAGACGGCCGGGGCGCTACCGTAGACTTACAGTGGTATCAGAGCCTCACCATTTTGCTTTACTAACTTGTGCTAACGCGTTTAAAACATCGATCGAACCGGATATCGAAAAACACAATTTTCAAGCTTCACAGTTTCTGTCGATTTTAAATGATGTCCTAAAATTATTCTACATATCTCAGAAAACTGTGCAGGGTTTTATAAGAACACCGTACAAATTTGGGCTCATGAATCGACAAGACTGCCGCGGAATCGCGGCCAAACCCATGGTTTGGCCGCGCATCCGCGGCCGTTCTGAGTGATCATGCCCCCAAACTTGCACAGTGTATTCTTCTCTGGAAATTGGGGTTTTTGGTATATATCTTTTGGGCCCAGATTTTGTTACTGTTCACCAGTTGTTCGTGGGGCCCACTTTATGATATTTAGTCGATCGAAATTTAAACATGTTAGTTTACAGTTGTTTCCTGATTTAAAATCAGGAAAGCTTCTGGGAAAAGCTTCAAAAAGGGGGTCACGTGTTGGCACGTGACACCTAAAAGGCATCATCAAGTCAAGTTCAGTTTCCTGACTACGCTGAAGAAAATGGGCTTCAGAAAGAGTCACGTGCTCCCACGTGACCAGGGTCACATGGCGACACGTGACATTTAAATGCAAGCGTTAAAGGCACACAAGTTCTCTGATCAAGTCAAGAAAAGGCTTCAGAAGAGGCCACGTGTTCCCACGTGACCAGGGTCACGTGTTGGCACGTGACGTTCAAGACAGCAGACTCGTTCTCCAGACGAACCAAGGAAAGAGAGTTCAAACAAGGGTCACGTGCTCACACGTGACCAGGAGTCACGTGGTGGCACGTGACGCTTAAGCAACGATCAGAAGACAGAGCGCAAAAGAAAGGAAAAGGCTCATTCCAAAGGGGGTCACGTGCCCACACGTGACCATGGGTCACGTGGTCACACGTGACCGGCTTTCAAAGCCCATTGTGTTAACAGAATTAAATTCTGAAGGAAATTCAAATCTTTCCAAAGGAAAGCAACTATCTGGAACCAATCAAATTAAAGATTTAGAGGTGATGAAATATCGTCTATCTATGGGAAAATCTCGGGTTTGGAAAGATTTCCCCTTTAAATCTAACCAAAATAACAAGGGAGAATCTCTGGATTTAAAATCCAATGGTGAATAAAATTCACCTAATAATCCAAAGGCCCAAAATGGATGCTGAATGCAAATCAAATCTCAATGAAGATTCGTCAAAAACTGATTGATTCGGCTGCTTCTCCTATAAATAGGAGCCAAGAGACACAGAGAAAGATATACATGCGCAGAGAAGAAAAAAAAAAGGGAGAAGAGTTTTGATACTTTGAAAAGACTCGGATCTTCTGCAAAAAACCCTAGGTAAGAAAGGGAAGGCCTTTTGAAAGAAAGAGAATTTAATTCTCAACAGAGTTTAACTCTGATAATGTAAAAACAGAAGAACATATTTCTTCTCTCTTTGATGGAGGACCTGCAAAGTGCACATCTCCCCTTAAGGTTGAGAATTTAATTCTCAATGGGTTGAGATCCTGCCATGCAGATCCAAAACATGGAGAAGGAATACAAGCACGAGAATTTAATTCTCACAGAACTATAGGAATTTAATTCCTTTAAAATAAAAGGAGGGCTTGACCCTATATTATGGGAATTTAATTCCTTCAGAACAAAAAAGAAACAGGGTTTAACCCTAATTAAGAACCTAGTTCTGTTGAAACAGCGGGAATTTAATTCCCTTAATCATAATTTAACAGAGGATGGAAGTTTAAAATCCTTAAAAACTTTTATTAGGGTTTAACCCTATTCAGCCCTTCACGTATATGAGGAATTTAATTCCTACAGAAAATTCAGAGTTAAACTCTATTCCAGAAAACAAAGTCTTCGAAAGGAAGTAGGAATTTAATTCCTCTGAAATTTACAGTTCGAGGAATTTAATTCCTGAAAGAAGATTAACAAAGCCTCTAAACAAAATACATGGAGGCAGGGTCACGTGTCATCACGTGACCCCCCAAGAGATCTGCAGAAAGCCCCTTTGAGACAGCACCCCACGTGACCCACGTGACCCTCGGCAGAAGCTCTAATACATAGGCATTTGAAGGCCCATCACGTGATGGCACGTGATGCTCTGAAAGACACGATAATCTCAGAATAAATGAAGGGAGGGCGCTCTCACGTGCTGCCACGTGACCCCTCTTGCCTTAGTGTTTAACACTAAATTAAAACTCTCGAACCCAGTGTTAAAACACTGTTGGGCCTTAGTGTTCAACACTAAATAAAAAGCTTTATCTGCAGTGTTCAACACTGATTACCTTAGTGTTTAAACATTAACCTGAGATCTTCATCTGCAGTGTTCAACACTGATCTGTTTTAGTGTTTAACACTAATTCGAAAAGAATTGTTGCTGGTGTTTACCACCAATTATCTCTTAGTGTTAAACACTAACTTGTCAACCCCATTCCCAGTGTTCAACACTGACTGCTCTGTAGTGTTTAACACTATGCTTTGGCCCAATTGGCCTAAACGGATAGAGGCAAAGCCTCTCCTGATTGGACTTAGCCCAAGATGGCCATAAGTCCTCAATTGGTGATTAACTGTTCCAATGGACTCATAACATAATTAATTCGTCTTGACCCCAAATTGGGCCAAGGACTATTTAATCCACTCCGGTTCTAGGGTACATCTCGTCACTCCTTTGATACTTGGCATTGTAATCCCTCAATGTCTTCAAAGAGGTAACGGGTCCCGACGACCACATATTGATATGGACTGTGGGGTCCTTAAACTCATGTCTAATGAAAATTCCTGGTTATGTGGAACGCGGATAATGTCACCCTTTGACCCCGTGGGAAACGTCCAGAGCGGAGCCTGGTCCTCGCCAAGCGCGGCAGTGAACCCGTGTGAAGCATCCAGAGCAAATACCGGACTGTGGAGTCCTTAAACCCATGGACTACGACGTCCTTAACCTTGACCGAGATGTCTTATAACTAACAATGGACTGTGGGGTCCTCAAACCCATGGACTACGACGTCCTTAACCTTGACCGAGATGTCTTAAAACTAACGATGGACCGCAATGTCCTTAAACTACCCATGGACCGCAAAGTCCTTAAACTACCCATGGACCGCAATGTCCTTAAACTACCCATGGACCGTAATGTCCTTAAACTAGAACAATAGAGCCCCTCATGCTCTTTTGTCGGATCTAAACGGTCCCGTTTAAGTTGATCTTAGCCTCGAAGATGGCTAACGTATCCTTAAACCTTCAAACAGAGTGGACTATAAATCCCCCCAATTAACCCCGGCTCGAGGGTACATCTCTGAACTCCTCTGACATCCGTCGTTGTAATCCTTCAACGTCGTCAGAGAGGTGATGGGTCCCGACGGCCATACATTCATGGACCACTATGTCCCTAAACTGGAACATTAGAGTCCAAACGCTCTTTTGTCGGATCTAAACGATCCCGTTAAGTTGATCTTAGTCACAAAGTTAGACTGACGTATCCTTAACAAACGTTTGAGTTGATCTTAGCCTCAAGTATGGCTGACGTATCCTCAAACCAAACCCCCCCCAAACCCAAATCTAAGATAATACGGATTTGGACTAGTCCACGCACTACGGGCGACGACATAACTCAGTCTCCGTAAACAATCCACGGGCAACAAAATACAAAACAGACACCCACGACACGAAGTGACCATCTGGAGAAGGAGAAAGTTGTTACCGCAATGCGGTAGCGTAATTAACTGCAGGGGCTTGCGCCTGCAGGGAAGAGCGTCCCCACAATCAAAAACCCCTCAAACGAGGGGGAATCTGACGAAGTCTGCTACATCGGACGCATCCGTCTAAACCTTCGATACGTGGTGCCATAAATCAACTTGGCATCTTCGAAGAGGTGGACGGATAGCACCAATTAGCATCTGCCCCGAATCTCAGGCAAGACGCGGTGTCGCGCCGTCTTTCGGAGGGAAACAGATTCTGGCACGCCCGGTGGGACCTTTTCCTCTTTCCACTCCACACTTCGTGTGTCGTGACCCGCGAACCAATCGCGGTTCGCTAATGGTTGCCCTTGGGTTTCAAGATACTAAGAATTGGCGTCTCGCTTATTGCAGAAAGCAAAGGATCGATGGCTTCTACTTACGTGAAATTCTCCAACTGCTCAGACTGCAATTGCAACCAACGCTCTGCCTCGTCAGGAGGTATAGCCTACGGACCCCAAGCTGCTTCTCTATTCACAATGCCCGTGGAACAGGTCACTCGCGCCACCACAGGATTGTTCTTTGGGACCATGCTCCCGCCGACAAACTTCACCGCTCCAGTGCTGACAACGGAAGCTCTCAAGAAGTCGGTCTTTGATCGTCTTACCCCTGCCGCGGCTCCTCTCAACGAGTCGCCCAACGTCAACGCCTCGGTCTTCTCTAGATTGGGCCAGAAATCCTTCGAACCCATCATGGGACCTACAATCTCAGAGAAGGCTGCTTCTAAGAAGGTGCCCGCTCCTGCCCCCGAAGTCGTCAAGGCAGCTTCTCCGGCCAAAAGGTCGGTCTTTACAAGATTAACGGCTTCAGCTCCCGCTCCTACTGCCCAAAGGACATCGGTCTTTGACAGGCTAATACCAACTGTGACCCCCCACCCAGACAGGGGGCAAGACGAAACCATTCTTACCGCTGACCCTACACCGTCCGCTCGACACGCTCGACGTCGCCATTGGCGCCGAATAAGGAAGGCTGGGGGCAACTCCCCCTCCGGGTTGACTCCATCGGCCCCGGTGGCAGAAGTTAATGCTGCTGTTCCAACTGGGAACAGCTTCGAAATGCTAAATAAAGTGCGAAAAAATTCTCCTACTGCAGTACTGAAGAGGTCTCCTCCCCCGTTAAAAAAGGTTGTGGAAATGGAATCAGAACGGCCCCAATCTCCTCAACGGCTGTGTTCCAAAATCTATAAGGTTTGGCGGCAGGCACGGGACTCGATCATCGATCCGAACTTCTCCCGCCAACACAAGAAGCTGAAAATCCAACCGGAAGCTGGTCACCAGGCCAAACCCCAAAAGGCTGTTGATCAACTGACTCATAAAAGAAGGAGGCCGGAGAAGACCCCACAGCATGCAGCGACGGCTAAAAGCACTGAACCCAGACGCCCTAAGTCTGGGGGCATGGTGGTGCACACTGTTTACATGGCCTCTGGAAAAGAGGAAAGCCTCACTTCTACGGGCCACCGACCGCTAACCCGATCCGTGACGAAAGCCCAGGAACAGCAACAAAAGCTGCAAGAAATGATGAATGCTATGGCCGCGCTCATCGGGCCAAAAGAAAACCCAGAAACGTCCTCAGACGCACGCCGGGAGGAAGAAACCGATGCTGAATTCCTTCGCCGGACACTGGAGAAAAGGGACAAAGAGGCTGCTGAACAAGCGGCCAACATACAACGGATGGGCCTTCTCTTCCAAGATGTGATAGGAATGATGATCCAGCAGGACTTACCCGCCGAGGATCCCCCGATCGTTCTTGAAGACGACCGAGGAGAAACGTCAAATCTACCACCAGCCCTCTCAACGGCCAAGGAGGAGGCAATCTCTAAGGCTGACTTGGCTGACTACATAGCCCAGCAAATCCGGGTTCACCACGCGACTGAGGCAGCTGGTCAAGTTGTGAAAATGGGGCGGCCGTATCCGAGCTGGTACGACCAAATCAAATACCCGCAAGGCTATACGATACCAAAATTCCACGTGTATAAGGGGACCGGCAATCCCCATCAACATGTCGCCCAGTTTCGGGCCCTCTGCGGTAACACCGGCGGTGATGATAAATTGTTGCTCCGCCAGTTCGTGGGCAGCTTATCAGAAACAACGTTCGAATGGTATTCGGAACTCCCGAACGATTCTATCAAAACGTTCGCTGAAATGGAGTTGTTGTTCACTCAGCGATTTGCAAGTGCCAGCGAACGCACTCCAATAACTGCACTTATTAACGCCAGGGTAAAACCGGGCGAAACCTGGGTCCAGTACGCTATACGCTGGCGGAACTTGTGGTCGAGATGTGAGCAACGCATTGAGGAAGCACCTGCGGTGGGCATGTTCGTGGGAACTCTAGACCCTCACGCAACTATCTCCCAGTTTATGATGTTCTTTAAGCCAACCACATTCCAG
Source organism: Agapanthus africanus (assembly GCA_030015575.1). NCBI lineage: Eukaryota > Viridiplantae > Streptophyta > Magnoliopsida > Asparagales > Amaryllidaceae > Agapanthus > Agapanthus africanus. The sequence goes on from CM057342.1 coordinate 279,941,545, forward strand.
GCTCTGATCGACAAGTTGGCTCAGATGGACCAGATGGGTCATAGACCACCTACACCGAAGTCGGAACCTCGGAATGACAAGGGTAAAGGGAGGGCAACCTTTGTTGCGAATGCCCAACAGCAACCTAACGCCCCGAAACCGGCAGATCAACTGGAGGAAAGGCGTCGGTATTATAATGAGAAGATGAAGCGTCCCTACTCGTTCCCACGGGACAAGACGAAACGGCTATTCGAGCTGGCAATACGCAACAGACTTATAAACCTGCCAAATCCAAGGCGACCGCCGCAACCCACCGAGGTGAATAACCCTAACTATTGCCCGTACCATCAGACGGTAGGCCATCCGATTGAAGATTGCTTCGTCTTCAAAGGATGGATTGAAGACCAGTACCTCCAGGGGAAGTTTGTACTGTCCGAAAAGTGGAAGGTGAACCCACCACAGCCGCATAATCCTAGGAAAGCGGATACACCGGGGGCAACATGTTCTTTTATTGAAGAAGCTCCATGGGAGGTCGTGCTATCAACTAAAACCAAAAGAATGCTGAGAGACCTTCATGCGTGCCCTGCGATCGAATGGAAGGACCCTCTTGAACCTCAAATTATCAAAGGAATGTTGAAGCCCCGCCCAATTACGAAGATTCGCGATAAGGGCCCAAATACTCACGCCCAACCGTCGAAATCCTCGAAGAAAAAGAAGAGGAAATCCAAGAAGCCCGTGAAGCTTGAAAACGAGCACACGAACTTGCAGAAGCAAATCGACGCGCTGGAAGAATACAATCAAAAGGCGCGAACTCCTGTCACACTGCAAGAGTTCCTCAACCACATCTTTCAAGAGGAAGATGATGGAGAGAGCTCGTCGGATGAATCCGAAGGATATGTGGCGAGTTGTAACGTAATCTCCCACTCGTTTACCGATGATGGGAAAACTCCCGGCACTAAGAAGCTGGAGGCAGAGCCTGTACCAGAGCGTGCATGGCCAACAGACGAAATGATCGACACTTTTCTAGACGAGATTCGTCTAAAATGTAAAGCAGACCAGGAGCGTGAGATGACCACGTCGGAAGGAGCCAAATGCGGGCAACTGAACGAAAGAGTTGAACTACCTCCGCCAGAGCGAGAGGTATCCGAAGTAGACAAGAAGATATTCAAGACGAGAAAAGGGTTTGCCAAAGCCATGTCAATGGGGATGAAGCTACCGCCCTCGGAAGGAAACACACACGATGGGGTGGAGAGGCACCCTGACTATTGCGCATATCACCGGAAAGTCTCACACCCCACGGAGGAGTGCGACGCCTTTAAGATATGGTGGCAAGGATATGTCGCTCGTCGGCAACATGTTAAGCGCATGAAACGCAAAATCCGTCGGGAGCGAAGAAGTACTGTCGATGGGCACAACAGAACGACTGGCAACTGTTGCATGGTTAACGCCAGGGGGTCACAAGTTCTCACCTTTGGGAGCGACTCTGATGAAGAAATGGCTCTGGGCCCTCTCTTTAAAGAATCTGTTTTGGGGAAAGAGGAGGAATCGGAGATCTGCGAGAACATTCAGCTGCGCAATCGCACACTCCCAGAAAAGAATCTCGGGCCCAGGAATAGAAAGGATAAGGGAAAGGAAAAGGTCACTGAAGATATCACTTTAGATGACCAAGTCATGAGAGAGCTGGCTGCCAAAGACCCTCCTAGGAAGAGTAAAGTGGACTATAACATCCTCGCGCACCTGAGGAAGCTACCTTCTCAGCTTAGCATTCTCGATGCCCTCCTATTATCGAAAGAAGCGCGAGACTCACTAATTAAGGCGTTACAAGAACCCGAGCAATTCCAAGCCTTCATCGCCACTGAAAAGATGAAGGGTGAACTGGAGGAAGTGCATACGGCCGACGTCACTTTCGGTGATGAAGACCTCCTTCTCGGGACGTGCGACCACAACCGTCCCCTATATGTCTCCGGATACTGCCATGATATCAAGATAGGCAAGATCCTGGTGGATAATGGATCTTCCGTCAATCTCCTTAATGTTCGGGTGTTGAAGGAAATCTGCATGAGCGTGCAACACCTCGCTCGTGACAAGATTACTATTTCCGGTTTCGATTCACAATCGTCACGGACTCTCGGATCTGTGATACTAACATTACGCTTTGGACTTCTCGTCACAGACATCAAATTCCATGTCATCGACGCCAAGACCTGCTACAACGCCTTGCTCGGCCGTCCTTGGTTACACGAGTACAATATCATCCCTTCTACACAACATCAGTGTATGAAGTACTTCAAGGATGGTTTCGAGTATACCGTAACAGGTGAGTTAAACCCATTTTCCGTGAACGAAGTCCGCAAATACGAAGACGCGAAATACTTTTTGCCAGATTTCGAGGATACAGAAAGGTGTCGCAATCCGGAAAACAAAACCGCCGCCACCATCCCTATTTTCGGGAGCGATACCGAAGAAGAGGAAGAGATAATTTATGCAGGGCCATCTCAACGCAACAACCTGGGGACACCCACCCCCGTATTAGTCTTCGGAAGTGATTCAGAAGATGAAGTTAATGCTGTGTTCTCCAATCGGCTGCCGACACAAGCACCCCTTGGCGATGACCATAGTTTGCAAATCACCATGGTACCGCGAGAACACTACAAGGATCTCGACGCGCTTCAGGCTCACGATGTGCAGGACCTGCAAATATTCTACGTCCCTCCCAGGCGAAGGGGTGAGAAAGTGATCCTATTTTACCGATCCTCAGAGTCGAAAATAGAGAAAGAGATCTGGCATAGCGCAGATACTACGCTCAACAGGCTCCAACCCATCCGTCTGCCCAGATACTATACGGATGGATTAAAGAAGCTATTGAAGCGCCAAGGAGTACCCTTAAAACAGGCTGTTCGGCAGGCTCGGTTCTACAACAAGATTTGGGATGTCCCCGGGACTCAACGCAAGTTGCCCAACGGGAAGATGGAAACACTCGGGCTTGGATACGCGAGAGCCGGAAAACGGGAACGGGCTCACAGCAGCTACGCTATATATACCTTTGATGAAGAGGAGGACGCCCTGTCAGGAGATGCCAACCCTTCATTAAAACTAGACCCCGCGATTGAAGCACCGAGTCCGTCGTTTGAAGAACGAACGAACAAGCCTATCAGGAAAATGGGTCGGAGAGCTCAGGAAGGCCACAACCGCGAGATGGCCATCTACAAGAAGGCCAGGACGCAACGTCTATCTCAACATACTGGAAAAGACAAAGACGCTTATCCTCGTCAATCCGTTATACGAAAGACCCGACGCAGAGACGAAAATAAATCAAAAAGCGGCTCGGGTTTGTCCCTCGTGAAGAAGATGAGTCGAGCGTATTCCTTCCCCCGAGACAAGACGGAGAGATTACTCAACCTCGCTATAAAACATCAAATGATCACGCTTCCAGAGTCTAGACATCCTGAGCAAGCTAGCAAGGTCTCTCATCCGAGTTATTGCTCTTATCACCGAACCATAGGACATCCTACCGAAGACTGCTTCACCTTCAAGAACTGGGTCGAGGACCAGTACCGACGGGGTAGATTCGCTTTATCCGACGGCTGGAAGGTAACGCCGCCGCGAAAGCATGAGCCCAAGGCCGCAAGAGCAGAACCGGGTCCACCTCAGTCCAGGGAGCGGGTTCGCACTTGTTATACGATTACGATATTAGGAAAAGAGCCCGAGAACGTAGATGACCTTCCCCGGTGCTTTGAGAACAGCAATGATGAGGTGATCTCAGAATTTCCGCCCGCTCCCAAAGAACTGGAAGATGGTATACATACTACTGCAGATAACCTCAAGGAGATTGAGTTGGGATCGGCAGACGACCCGCGACCGACATTTGTCAGCGAGCTGTTATCCGAAGAAAAGGTGGCTGCGTTAAAGAACGTGCTTCTACGGCATAAAGATTGCTTCGCATGGAACTACTCCGAGATGCCAGGATTGGATCCGGAGATTGCTGTGCATAGATTAGCAATATCCCCAGATATCAAGCCAGTCAAGCAGGCGCCAAGGAGGATGCGACTCGAGCTTGAGATGAGCATCAACGCCGAAGTCAAGAAGTTGATCGATTCAGGATTTATCCAAGAAGTCCAATATCCCGACTGGATTGCCAATATCGTCCCGGTAATGAAGAAGAATGGGACGGTACGCATATGCGTGGATTTCAGGGATCTCAATAAAGCCTGTCCAAAGGATGATTTCCCGGTGCCAGTAACCGAGCTAATGATAGATAACACGTCCACTCACGAGGTTTTCTCCTTTATGGACGGTTCATCAGGATACAATCAGATAAAGATGCATCCCGAAGACCAGAAGCATACCGCTTTCCGCACCCCTTTGGGTATATTTTGCTACAGGGTTATGCCCTTTGGCCTAAAGAACGCTGGCGCTACCTATCAAAGGGCCATGACAAAGATCTTCGACGATCTTATACATGACATCGTCGAGTGCTATATCGATGACCTCGTAGTAAAGAGCACATCATACGAAGATCATTTAAAGCATCTGGAGACTGTATTTCAACGCCTTCGACAATATAATTTGAAAATGAATCCCCTCAAATGCGCGTTTGGAGTCTCCTCGGGCAAATTCCTGGGATTCATCATTCGACACCGAGGTATTGAAATAGATCTGTCAAAGATTAAAGCGATCATGGAAATGCCTCCGCCAAGAACGCTCAAGCAGCTGCGGTCTCTCCAAGGGAAGCTCGCATACATCCGGCGGTTTATCGCTAATCTTTCGGGCAAATGCCGTCCTTACAGCCACCTGATGAAAAAGGGAACCCCATTCGTTTGGGATCACAAATGCCAAGGTGCACTAGACGAGATCAAGCAATACCTGCAGAGCCCTCCGGTGTTGGCCGCGCCGGTCAAAGGAAAACCCCTCATTCTTTATACGACCGCCCTCGAAGGTTCTTTAGGCGCATTATGGGCACAAGAGAACGATCAGGGGAAAGAGAGGGCACTCTACTACTTAAGTCGAGTTCTACTGGGGGCAGAAAGCAACTATTCCCCCATTGAGAAGCACTGCCTGGCATTGATCTTCGCAATAACAAAGCTTAGACATTACGCATTAGCACATGAAGTCCGTCTTATTTCGAAGGTGGACCCTCTCAAATATTTGATGTCGAAATCCATATTGACGGGACGACTCGCTAAGTGGGCCCTGCTCTTGATGGAGTTCTCGATAACGTATCAACCTCTCAAGGCAGTGAAAGGCCAGGCCATTGCCGACTTCCTCGCCGAGCACCCGATACCGGCCAATTCTCCTCTGAACTGTGATTTGCCGGACGAGCATGCATTTGATGCGATTAGCGGTGGAACCACCCGATGGGAACTCTATTTCGATGGAGCGTCCTCTATAAAGAAACAAAAACAAGGTATCCCAATGATCAAATCAGGGATAGGCCTCATCTTTGCAACTCCACAAGGAGGGATAATGCGCTTCGCCTTCTCCTTAACAGAGCCGAGGACAAACAATGAAGCCGAATACGAAGCCCTGATAGCAGGCCTCGAGATCGCCATCGACATGGGAATTGAAGACCTCCTCATATACGGGGATTCTCAGCTGGTCGTTAGTCAAGTAAATGGTGATTACCAAACGTGCAAGCCGGAGTTGGTAAAGTACGGCGAAAGGGTGCAACAACTATTGACCCAAATTCCCTCCTATACTTTGGAGAACATACCGCGCGTGGAAAACAGCAAAGCAGACGCGTTGGCTAAACTTGCTAAAGAACTGGCTGACGAGAACCTCGATGACGTCAGAATCGTGGTACAAAGCCGTCGAGTGCTCGCCCCGGCAGAAATATCTCCGGAATCATGCGAAAAAAAGGGAACGACTGAGCAGATGACCCTACAAATAAAAGACCATGAGAAGGCCGAAGACTGGAGGGAAGTCTTCATAGACTACTTCAAATCCCACCGAATGCCCGAAGAAGCGTCCTCAAGACATCAGCTCATGAAACGAGCTTTATCTTTCGCTTTCGTCAACGATACCCTGTACAAGAGATCATTTGATTCTCTATGGCTGAGATGCCTAGGACCTGGCGAAGCAGAAAGAGTCATTCAAGAAGTTCACGACGGAATTTGCGGTTCTCACCAAGCAGGCCCAAAGATGAAGTTAAAAATTAAACGGATGGGTTATTACTGGCCCACGATGATCCAGGACTGCCTCGAGTATGCGAGGCAATGCCACTCATGCCAGATCCATGGAGACTTCATCCACCAACATCCGAATCCATTGCACCCGATGCTGGCTAGTTGGCCATTCGAAATGTGGGGGACTGACATAGTCGGTCCCATTGAGCCAGCATCATCCCGGGGACACCGTTTTATTCTGGCGACAACTGATTACTTCTCCAAATAGGCAGAAGCAGTACCACTGAGGGAAGTGAAGACGGAGAATATCCTCCATTTCTTCAAGACGCACGTCATCTATCGGTTTGGGACCCCACGGCGGATTATCTCCGATAATGGGCCGGCCTACCGAAGCCATAAGATTAGCCGCTTCGCACAGCAGCACAATATAGACTGGAGATATTCTTCAGTTTACAATCCACGAGCTAACGGTCTGGCCGAGGCTTTCAATAAGACCTTGACGAAGATCATAAAAAAGACCGTTTCCCGGAATAAGAGAGACTGGCACGAAAGGCTGCAAGAAGCCCTTTGGGCTTATCGAACTACATTCAAGACGGCCACGAACACAACGCCGTACGCGTTGGTATTTGGGACGGAAGCAGTGCTCCCCCTCGAGATAGAGTTACCCTCCCTACGAGTAGCAGTCCACCACGAGCTGACGAACGAAGAAAATGCTCACCTTCGGCTTGAGGAGCTTGATGCCCTCGATGAAACCCGGCTCATAGCGCAACAACATCTAGAAGCCTACAAAGCAAAGATGACGCGCTCGTACGAAAGATTGGCCAGGCCGAGGACATTCCACCAAGGCGAACTCGTACTAGTGATCAAAAGACCTATGATCCCCAATCGTGCCAAGCGGGGAAAATTTGAGCCAAACTATGAAGGCCCGTACATCATAGACAAGGTCTACCAGGGTGGAGCCTACCTACTCATGGACATGCACGGTGAAAGGCCTTTCAGGCCAATAAATGGCCGCTTCTTGAAGAAATACCACGCTTAATAAGCTACAGCCTAGGTCAATGATGGATGACGACGACTATGTCCGCTCACTATCTTCCTAGGCTCAGACTTTACAAACAGCAGCCGGCCTTCCTATAACGACGGACCGAGACGTCCTTAAACTATCGACGGACCGAGACGTCCTTAAACTATCGACGGACCGAAACGTCCCTAAACTACTACCGCAACGTCCTTAGGTTGACGAGATGGATAAATAAAGAAAAAAGAAGATTAAAAAAAAATGATAAAAAAAAACGGTATGTCCATAAGCAAAATGGGCACGGATGAAAACCCGAAAAGGGCTCCGTGAGTAAAAACAGCAGGGCTGCCGGCAAGTGTTCGTGAAAACCCGAAAGGGCGCGACCTTGTAAAAAAAAAAAAGAAGAGTAAAAATGATATAAATAAAAAAAAAACGGTATGTCTATAAGCAAAACGGGCACGGATGAAAACCCGAAAGGGCTCCGTGAGTAAAAACAGCAGGACTACCGGCGAGTGTTTGTGAAAACCCGAAAGGGCGCAACCTCGTTAAAGGACACTTACAGAGTCCTCTCGACCTTGTAAGGAGAAACCACCTGCGTGAGATCCTTACGACTCACAAAGGAGCAGCACACTTAGGGATCCTCACGATTCCTAAGGAGAAAATACACTTACGAGATCCTCACGACTCGTAAGGAGAATTCTCTTATGGGACCCTCACGGCTCATGAGATTTGAAAGTCTTAAGTTACAGAAACCTGAACCTGTTCTTAAGCAAATCCTCCACAACCTCCGATATTGCCCTACAAGAGGCTCAATACTGACCCTTGTATACAATCCACGGGCGCGAATAAACATTTCCCCAGCAAAGTCCAACCCTTGTAGGTCCTCTCGACCCATAAGGAGAAAACCATCTTGTAGGATCCTTACGACTTACAGAGGAACATACACTTAGGAATCGTCATGATCCCTAAGGAGAAAATACACCTGCAAGATCCTCACGACTTGTAGGGAGAAATACCTTTGTGAGACCCTTACAGCTCATGAAGTCAAAAGCCTTAGTCAACAGGGCCTTAACCCTGTTTGCTAAGCCATCTTTGTTCAACATCGACAGAGGCAAATGATGATTCGCTCCTGGCAACGTCCCAGTTGCAGCGATGCTGATGCCGAAATCGGCGTCCAAGATCCGAGCTTGTAGCGAAAAAGCTAGCAAGCCACACATGCCTACAAAATAGCCGAAATGATGGGGCAACTTGCAATAAAAAGCAGCAAGTAAAAATATATGCATGAAAAATAGCCGAAATGATTGGGCAACTCGCAATAAAAAACAGCGAGTAAAAATAAAATAAATAGCCGAAATGATTGGGCACCGCGAAAAATAGCCGAAATGATGGGGCAATCGCGACCTTCGCGATATAAAAGCTGAAATGATAGAGCATCGCGGGAAAAGAAATAAAATAAAAATAAAATGCATGCCCTACAGGTGATGCTACATCAATCCCTGTATACAATCCAGGGGCGCAAACAAAGAAGGAGTCGCACTCTTCCTCCCCAGGTTTCATTAGAAGAAGAAGCCGAATCTTGACGGGCCACGAGCAACCTAAAGATCATCCCAATACTCATCTCGTAACAACGGGCACAACTTCAAGCTAAGCGGAACAGCGGCAACTCCCAGTTCCATGGCTCGGTGGTATACATATCGCCAACAGTCAAACCTCCATTCCGTGAAGTACGGATACAATCGATAAAATTCCTGGTTACGTGGAACGCGGATAATGTCACTCTTTGACCCCGTGGAAAACGTCCAGAGCGGATCCTGGTCCTCGCAGAGCATGGCAGTGAACCCGTGCGAAGCATCCAGAGCGGAGCCTAGTCCTCGCCTAACGCGGCAGTGAACCCGTGTGAAGCATCTAGTGCAAAATTCCTGGTTACGTGGAACGCGGATAATGTCACTCTTTGACCCCGTGGAAAATGTCCAGAGCGGATCCTGGTCCTCGCAGAGCATGGCAGTGAACCCGTGCGAAGCATCCAGAGCGGAGCCTAGTCCTCGCCTAACGCGGCAGTGAACCCGTGTGAAGCATCTAGTGCAAAATTCCTGGTTACGTGGAACGCGGATAATGTCACTTTTTGACCCCGTGGAAAACGTCCAGAGCGGGTCCTAGTCCTCGCCTAACGCGGCAGTGAACCCGTGTGAAGCATCTAGTGCAAAATTCCTGGTCACGTGGAACGCGGATAATGTCACTCTTTGACCCCGTGGAAAACGTCCAGAGCGGATCCTGGTCCTCGCAGAGCATGGCAGTGAACCCGTGCGAAGCATCCAGAGCGGAGCCTAGTCCTCGCCTAACGTGGCAGTAAACCCGTGTGAAGCATCTAGTGCAAAATTCCTGGTTACGTGGAACGCGGATAATGTCACTCTTTGACCCCGTGGAAAACGTCCAGAGCGGATCCTGGTCCTCGCAGAGCATGGCAGTGAACCCGTGCGAAGCATCCAGAGCGGAGCCTAGTCCTCGCCTAACGCGGCAGTGAACCCGTGTGAAGCATCTAGTGCAAAATTCCTGGTTACGTGGAACGCGGATAATGTCACTCTTTGACCCCGTGGAAAACGTCCAGAGCGGATCCTGGTCCTCGCAGAGCATGGTAGTGAACCCGTGCGAAGCATCCAGAGCGGAGCCTAGTCTTCGCCTAACGCGGCAGTGAACCCGTGTGAAGCATCTAGTGCAAAATTCCTGGTTACGTGGAACGCGGATAATGTCACTCTTTGACCCCATGGAAAACGTCCAGAGCGGAGCCTGGTCCTCGCCAAGCACGGCAGTGAACCCGTGTGAAGCATCCAGAGCAAATACCGGACTGTGGAGTCCTTAAAATCCACGGACTATGACGTCCTTAACCTTGACCGTGATGTCTTAAAACTAACGATCAACCACCCCGATTCCCTACAGACTTTGCCTCGGTTTAAGGGTACATCTCTTCACTCCTTTGATGCCCGGCGTTGTAATTCCTCAACGTCTTCAAAGAGGTGACGGGTCCCTGCAACCAAACACCGGACTGTGGAGTCCTTAAATCCACGGACTATGAGGTCCTTAACCTTGACCGTGATGTCTTAAAACTAACAGCGGACTGTGGAGTCCTTAAATCCACGGACTATGAGGTCCTTAACCTTGACCGTGACGTCCTTAAACTACGATACCTTGAGAGATCCCTGACTCCGTGAAACACGGATAAGGGTGATCACATCCGGCACTTGCAGGCCCTCACGACCTGTAAGGAAGAAAAACTCTCTTGTGAGATCCTTACGACTCTCAAGGGAAAACCCGCTTAAGGATCCTCACGATCTTTAAGAAGAACTCGCACCTATGGGATTCTCTCGACCTGTAGGGAGAAAAACTCTTTATGAGACCCTCGTGGCTCGTAAAAAGCAAAAGTCTTAGGGAGCAGATCTTAACCCTGAGTCCCGAGCCACTGCTGTCCTGCAAGGAGATCAAGATAGAATATCCACAGAATACATTCAATGAAAAGGAGACACACCATTTAGAAGAAAAATGTATCTTTTATTCATAAACCAAAACGGGTACAAAGTACAATTTATGGAAGAAACAAAAAGAAAATACTCTCATCCATGAGTATGTACAAAAAGGAAGGAAAAGATACAAATGTCTCAGGCCGGCGGGCGATTCAGCAGCTTGGTCAGCTCATCCTGCTTTTGCTGAGCCACGGCTTCATGACGCAAGATCTCCAGAAGACGAGCCTCCGCTTGAGCTTGCTGAGCCTGATACGAAGCGAGCCGGGCTTCAAGCTCTTTCTCGGTGGCTTTATGAGCCTCGACCCTCTCACGAGTGAACATGGCAGCTTTATCGAGAGCCACCACCTCTTTGATGGACTCCTGAAGCACCCGCCAGAGTTCATACGCTTTGTTGGCCCTGGCTGTGAGATTGGCTTGAAGCTCGCTCAGCGCCTTGGAGGCTAGCTCCCTTTCCGAGAACTTGCGACCGAGCCTCTTCTCACATGACGTCATGTTGGCCGCGCACCGTGCTATCAGCCCTCGTAACTCCGCCTTTGCAGCCACGGCCTCCGAGGAAAGGCGAGAACACTCGAGAGTGTGCAGGCAAGCCTCCACTCGCCGGCAGAACTCCACCCAGACTCGCACCACCTGTTCGCTGTGGTAGGTGGCAAGAAAAGGAAGAGAACCGTTAGCCTCGGCAGCGAATGCTTCAGCCGTGGTCATGCTGCCAGCACGAAGCTCGTCGATCAGAGACGACAAGGAGACGAGGCTTAATTGGGCCAAGCGTTCTGAAGCCCGCAAGGCATAAGGGCCGGGTGGCATCACGATGCGCGACTCCAACGCCGTGGAGACTGGCAGAGCTGTTCAAATTTAAAAGACATCAACAAAATGCTTAAGCAAGGAATGAGTGAGAGTGCAATGAAATGTCACTCACCGACAGTCGTGCAAGTAGGAGCTGAAGGCTCCCCTGGCCCTTCGAGAATCTTGACCTCGTCATCGGCTTCCAGAACTACAGAAAACGTCAATGTCAGTACAAAAAATAACGACGATGCTATGAGAAGGGGTGGACGACACCAACCTTGCCCAGACGAGAGGACAATGCGCTGAGGGGAGATCGCCTGCGGAACTGCCATCTCCAATAAACGCTGAAATGACTGTCGAGGCGACAGATCCGCGATCGTGGCCGCCAAACCGCGCAATTCTGAGAAAGATAAAAGAGTTCAGACTATGAAGGGGTTGCTAAATTAAAACACAGAGGAATACCTTCAACAGTCCTCCCATTCTGAGCCGGGGGGATAGCAGCTTCAACGTTCTCCGCCATGACCTCAGGCTCCAACAAAGGGAGAGTAATCCCGACTACCTCGCTCCCAGCCTTTGGGCCGCTCGCAGTAGGAGTCATTAGGGCGTCGGCCTCCAAAGGAGCCTCCTCCAAAGGGGCAAGCACGCCCTGGCCAAGAACCGCCGCTGGAAGTTCCACCATGAGAGGAGCAGCCTCGTCAGCCCCCTCCACATCCAGCAAGGCTTCATTGGGAGTTTCGGCGGGCTTTAGCTTTAATAGGCCCGTAGGGAGCTCCCCCAGCGTCGAAGACTCTGCACGATGCAAATAAGAATAATGATATATATATGCACGGGCATAAATGATCGGAAAAACTATAAAAGAAACACAACATACCTATACGAAAAGAAGCCCTCAATATGGCTTCTTCAAGCCGCTGCTCCTTCTCAAGGAGGTGGGCTCGCCGAGGTTCGAGGGTGGACTCATGGCCGCCGGTCCACAAAGAAAGTGCATCAGCTGCGTCTTCTGAAGCGGCCTGCTTCAGAGCCCTTTCCCCCCATTCCTCCAAAGGACCGATAAATCGCCGCCAAATCCACGAAGGGTCTTCGTAGAAAATTACAGCGGGATAAGACTTCTTCGGAACCTTAGCGTTATGAGACGCGTCTTTTGAGCGCCGTATGGCCTCGGCCAACTGCGCAGCCTCCTCATCCACTGAACTCGGGAAGAGAAGTCCAGCGTCTGACCCTTGCACGGCCAATGGTTCGTCTTCAAGGATAGGCTCAGACTCTATCACAGAATCAAGCGGGGCAGTAGTCGCTTTCTTCCGCCGTTTAGAGCCGGAGCCGGTCGCCGAGGATGACCGCTTCCTCCCTCGCGAAGCCTTAGGGCGGCGCTGGCCCACATTGCCCTCGGCGCCCTCATTCCCGTTACTCTCGCTCGGTGCCACAACCGAGGATGACATCGCCATTGTCGACGCCACAGGAGGCGGCGCCGCCACCGGCAGGGGTGCTACTACTGGGGCCCGTTTACCCCTCGATCGGGAACCCAATGGCATACCAGCCGTTGGAGTAAGGTCTACCCCTGACTCCCCCGGAATGAGCGCGGTGCCGATTTCCCTCAAAGGAAAGCGGACCGGAGCCCTTGGCCGTAGCTTAGCCCCAGGAACCAGAGGAGGGGCATCGTGGCCAAGAAGCACCCTCCTTTCCTCAAGAATGATCGGGCTGACCCGATGAAGATACCAACCCGTAAACGCGCCCATGCATCGGGGCATGTACTCAGCTTCAGGGACCATGAAATAAGAGCCGGTGTTCAGCCTCATGAAATGATGAGCGGCATCACGAACAGCATCAAGCGAAGGGATCGGGGCGACTATAAAAGCCTCAAAAGGAACACCCTGGTCGTATCCAAGCTGCCGGGCGAATCGATGCGGATTGTACCGCATAAAAAGAGCTGCACTGTCTTGGCGAAACACCAAGTAGCCCGGTCTGATTGCATACAAATGCGTGGCCTCCCGGGGCTTCAGAGAAGGTGCGTTGTCTTTCGACTGGTCCCAGAGTTGTTGAACGGGACCCGAAGGAGTAGACAAAACCCGATCATTGAAAACCAACCCGCCAGCGGTGGCATGAGGAGAAATCAGCACCCGAATGGCCCCAAATTGAGTCGGGTCGGCAGCAGAAGCACCCACCAGCCGCATAAGTCGCGGGAAGGGATAGGCGTCGTAAAAGGCGGGCCTCTGATGCATAGCAAAAGACCCCAGCACATGCATTTCGATCTACGACGTGAAATAATGAAGCGAAAAGTTCACTACATCCACGCCAGGAGTAGAGGTATTAGCTGCGGTGCCCAATCCATTATAGAGGTGCGCTAAGGCCGGGATGCCGATGGCCAACCGCATCCCCTCAGCAATACGATGAGCCGGGTAGATGACCGAGGCTCTCATGAAGCGGCGATGCATGTGGATAACGAACCAACTAAGCCAGACGCTAACAAACCCCACAAAGAACGTCTCCTCGTCCATGCCCGGGACAGCAATGGATTCAAAAGATATCGGCGATATAATAGGGATGTAATATTGAGGTAAATCTGACTCGTTGGTCGGCAACCTCTTCGGACCGAACCCAAAGGGGTCCCCAATGTTGGCAAACTTCGGGGCTGTCTTCGATAAGGCGTCCTTACGAAGGAAACAAGCAATGAAGCTCTTGAAAGTGACACCCTGCTCCTCGGACTCGGTGAATAATCGGTCGAAGATGCCTAGGGCCTTAATTAAACTAGGGCGCTTATGGCGAACAGCATTCTCAGCGGACAGGCCGTCAACTGGTGCAGACTCGGGCTCGAAGACATACTCGTCAGGAGGCAACAACTCCTCATACAGTGCGCCCCTGATTGGCAATCCCGAGATTTCATAAAACTCTGCAAGAGAGATCGAGACCTCACGATCTCCTAAGATGAAAGTGTTGGTAGGAAGATTCCATTGGTTTAAGAACTCCTTAACCCACCAGGCATGCGGGGACTTATAATGAAAGAGTGATGCGTATATGGCCTGATAAAGCCCGACTTTCTGCAACCGCGCACGATGGGCAGAAAGGATGTAGCGAGCCCAGAGAAGATAGCCCGTGGGATGTCGGGGAGTAAGCCCTATCTTATAAATTTGCCCCCACGGGTGGGCCTCACCTTGGCAGATACGCCGCCCCAAGATGTCTATGGCCGGAATCGGATGATTCGGAATACCGGTCGTCGAAGGCTCAAGCCTCCCCGTTGGAGTCCAGTTGGGCATTTCCACAGCAAAAGCTGTCCTTGGAGGATCCATCGGTAAAAAGGGGAAAGTAGGCTCCGTTGCCACCGCGCAGAGAAAACTCCGACGACCCTGAATAATCTGACTATACCAAGACCCCCACTGAAGAAGGTTGGTGCAGTTCGGGTCATGAGCCCGAATCATCGCCATCGCTTCCTCATCAGACGGTGACTGAGGAAAAGCCGCCTCCGAGCGAGAAAAGGGAAAGCGTGGAGCAGAAGCCATCGCACCTGAAATCCAATAAAAGAAAACCTTTAAAAGGAAAGTCAGCGATATTTATTCATGCATGAACATGAAGACTAGTGGGAGAAAGCAACAGCAAAGTTTCCTGGGACCATTGGCTATAAAACACATGGGCCCCACAGAATCCGGATGACGGCTCATTAATAATGAGACCAAACAGTTACAATAAAACAAAAGGGAATATCCTCATTTAATAAAAAATGATGGCCATGCACATTCCCCCAACAGGATCTGTCTCGGGCTCTACAGTGGATCCAATAAAATCAAAGGAATTGAATTCACACAAAAAGACATCATTACAAAGCCCCCATTGCATTAATTGCAGGAAGAACAACCTCGGGCCAAGAGACCCCAGGAAGCCTCTGTGTGAAGGAATCGAGTTCTTCGTTGGAATTAAATTCCTTATTAAGAAAAGGGAATTAAATTCCCAAAAACATTTTTTGATGAAATTAAATTCCATGGGTTTGAACCGCCATCATCATCTCCCTAAGGGATCATCTGAACCCTAAGTGATCTACTGCGGGAAGTCAAGTGGTCTCATATTTTGGTTAAATTACTTGAAGAAAAATGGGTTCTTTGTGAAACCCTTGATCTGGATTTAAAATCCAGAGAGTTTTGTCAAAACGAAGGTGCTCCGATTACCATTACCTGAAGAAAAAGAATCCCTTTAGAGCAGAGTTAAACTCTGAAAATATTTTAAAACAGAGAACTAAGCTCTGGAAGAAGAGAATTAAATTCTCAGAAAAAGTTCTCAGAAGAAGAAGATGAACAAAGTGAAGGCTCTTATGAAGAGACAGAGGTATTTATAGAAGACAATGAAAACGCTTCGTCTCCCCAGATCCCTAGAGGAATCCAACGGTCACAAGAGGTGACAGCGTTCCACTCACGTGCAGACACGTGAGAACAACGCTGTGGGGGCATTTGTTTCCTGATTTAAAATCAGGAAAGCTTCTGGGAAAAGCTTCAAAAAGGGGGTCACGTGTTGGCACGTGACACCTAAAAGGCATCATCAAGTCAAGTTCAGTTTCCTGACTACGCTGAAGAAAATGGGCTTCAGAAAGAGTCACGTGCTCCCACGTGACCAGGGTCACGTGGCGACACGTGACATTTAAATGCAAGCGTCAAAGGCACACAAGTTCTCTGATCAAGTCAAGAAAAGGCTTCAGAAGAGGTCACGTGTTCCCACGTGACCAGGGTCACGTGTTAGCACGTGACGTTCAAGACAGCAGACTCGTTCTCCAGACGAACCAAGGAAAGAGAGTTCAAACAAGGGTCACGTGCTCACACGTGACCAGGAGTCACGTGGTGGCACGTGACTCTTAAGCAACGATCAGAAGACAGAGCGCAAAAGAAAGGAAAAGGCTCATTCCAAAGGGGGTCACGTGCCCACACGTGACCATGGGTCACGTGGTCACACGTGACCGGCTTTCAAAGCCCATTGTGTTAACAGAATTAAATTCTGAAGGAAATTCAAATCTTTCCAAAGGAAAGCAACTATCTGGAACCAATCAAATTAAAGATTCAGAGGTGATGAAATATCGTCTATCTATGGGAAAATCTCGGGTTTGGAAAGATTTCCCCTTTAAATCTAACCAAAATAACAAGGGAGAATCTCTGGATTTAAAATCCAATGGTGAATAAAATTCACCTAATAATCCAAAGGCCCAAAATGGATGCTGAATGCAAATCAAATCTCAATGAAGATTCGTCAAAAACTGATTGATTCGGCTGCTTCTCCTATAAATAGGAGCCAAGAGACACAGAGAAAGATATACATGCGCAGAGAAGAAAAAAAAAAGGGAGAAGAGCTTTGATACTTTGAAAAGACTCGGATCTTCTGCAAAAAACCCTAGGTAAGAAAGGGAAGGCCTTTTGAAAGAAAGAGAATTTAATTCTCAACAGAGTTTAACTCTGATAATGTAAAAACAGAAGAACATATTTCTTCTCTCTTTGATGGAGGACCTGCAAAGTGCACATCTCCCCTTAAGGTTGAGAATTTAATTCTCAATGGGTTGAGATCCTGCCATGCAGATCCAAAACATGGAGAAGGAATACAAGCACGAGAATTTAATTCTCACAGAACTATAGGAATTTAATTCCTTTAAAATAAAAGGAGGGCTTGACCCTATATTATGGGAATTTAATTCCTTCAGAACAAAAAAGAAACATGGTTTAACCCTAATTAAGAACCTAGTTCTGTTGAAACAGCGGGAATTTAATTCCCTTAATCATAATTTAACAGAGGATGGAAGTTTAAACTCCTTAAAAACTTTTATTAGGGTTTAACCCTATTCAGCCCTTCACGTATATGAGGAATTTAATTCCTACAGAAAATTCAGAGTTAAACTCTATTCCAGAAAACAAAGTCTTCGAAAGGAAGTAGGAATTTAATTCCTCTGAAATTTACAGTTCGAGGAATTTAATTCCTGAAAGAAGATTAACAAAGCCTCTAAACAAAATACATGGAGGCAGGGTCACGTGTCATCACGTGACCCCCCAAGAGATCTGCAGAAAGCCCCTTTGAGACAGCACCCCACGTGACCCACGTGACCCTCGGCAGAAGCTCTAATACATAGGCATTTGAAGGCCCATCACGTGATGGCACGTGATGCTCTGAAAGACACGATAATCTCAGAATAAATGAAGGGAGGGCGCTCTCACGTGCTGCCACGTGACCCCTCTTGCCTTAGTGTTTAACACTAAATTAAAACTCTCGAACCCAGTGTTAAAACACTGTTGGGCCTTAGTGTTCAACACTAAATAAAAAGCTTTATCTGCAGTGTTCAACACTGATTACCTTAGTGTTTAAACATTAACCTGAGATCTTCATCTGCAGTGTTCAACACTGATCTGTTTTAGTGTTTAACACTAATTTGAAAAGCATTGTTGCTGGTGTTTAACACCAATTATCTCTTAGTGTTAAACACTAACTTGTCAACCCCATTCCCAGTGTTCAACACTGACTGCTCTGTAGTGTTTAACACTATGCTTTGGCCCAATTGGCCTAAACGGATAGAGGCAAAGCCTCTCCTGATTGGACTTAGCCCAAGATGGCCATAAGTCCTCAATTGGTGATTAACTGGTCCAATGGATTCATAACATAATTAATTCGTCTTGACCCCAAATTGGGCCAAGGACTATTTAATCCACTCCGGTTCTAGGGTACATCTCGTCACTCCTTTGATACTTGGCATTGTAATCCCTCAATGTCTTCAAAGAGGTAACGGGTCCCGACGACCACATATTGATATGGACTGTGGGGTCCTTAAACTCATGTCTAATGAAAATTCCTGGTTACGTGGAACGCGGATAATGTCACCCTTTGACCCCGTGGGAAATGTCCAGAGCGGAGCCTGGTCCTCGCCAAGCGCGGCAGTGAACCCGTGTGAAGCATCCAGAGCAAATACCGGACTGTGGAGTCCTTAAACCCATGGACTACGACGTCCTTAACCTTGACCGAGATGTCTTAAAACTAACAATGGACTGTGGGGTCCTCAAACCCATGGACTACGACGTCCTTAACCTTGACCGAGATGTCTTAAAACTAACGATGGACCGTAATGTCCTTAAACTACCCATGAACCGCAAAGTCCTTAAACTACCCATGGACCGCAATGTCCTTAAACTACCCATGGACCGCAATGTCCTTAAACTAC
Source organism: Agapanthus africanus (assembly GCA_030015575.1). Classification (NCBI taxonomy): domain Eukaryota; kingdom Viridiplantae; phylum Streptophyta; class Magnoliopsida; order Asparagales; family Amaryllidaceae; genus Agapanthus; species Agapanthus africanus. The sequence continues at coordinate 279,960,124 of CM057342.1, forward strand.
CCATGGACCGTAATGTCCTTAAACTAGAACAATAGAGCCCCTCATGCTCTTTTGTCGGATCTAAACGGTCCCGTTTAAGTTGATCTTAGCCTCGAAGATGGCTAACGTATCCTTAAACCTTCAAACAGAGTGGACTATAAATCCCCCCAATTAACCCCGGCTCGAGGGTACATCTCTGAACTCCTCTGACATCCGTCGTTGTAATCCTTCAACGTCGTCAGAGAGGTGATGGGTCCCGACGGCCATACATTCATGGACCACTATGTCCCTAAACTGGAACATTAGAGTCCAAACGCTCTTTTGTCGGATCTAAACGATCCCGTTAAGTTGATCTTAGTCACAAAGTTAGACTGACGTATCCTTAACAAACGTTTGAGTTGATCTTAGCCTCAAGTATGGCTGACGTATCCTCAAACCAACCCCCCCAAACCCAAATCTAAGATAATACGGATTTGGACTAGTCCACGCCCTACGGGCGACGACATAACTCAGTCTCCGTAAACAATCCACGGGCAACAAAATACAAAACAGACACCGACGACACGAAGTGACCATCTGGAGAAGGAGAAAGTTGTTACCGCAATGCGGTAGCGTAATTAACTGCAGGGGCTTGTGCCTGCAGGGAAGAGCGTCCCCACAATCAAAAACCTCTCAAACGAGGGGGAATCTGACGAAGTCTGCTACATCGGACGCATCCGTCTAAACCTTCGATACGTGGTGCCATAAATCAACTTGGCATCTTCGAAGAGGTGGACGGATAGCACCAATTAGCATCTGCCCCGAATCTCAGGCAAGACGCGGTGTCGCGCCGTCTTTCGGAGGGAAACAACAGTACTTGCATTATATCTCCGACCGGGAATGTCATGTTCGGTAAACCGCGTCTGATTGCTATAGTTCTTTTAGACGGGTTTGCGAACGTGACATTCGCGTTGATGTTCTGTGTTGTGCTGTGATGTTGCGGATTTGTCGTGATGGATAGCAGTGTGCAATGGTAGTGCAGTTTGGATTTATATGTACATTTGATATTGCGGGGCGAGCGTCCAACTTATGGACTGCCGTCACTGCCTGTTGTATAATATTCTTTTGGGGCACGACCAGGTTGCGGTCGATGTACCTGTTGTACTATTATTCATTACTGTACTAGGTTTTGCCCCGCGACGGAGTGCACGGATAGCCGGGTTCTGGGGGGCAACGGGTCCGCATCTCATGGCTTTGAGAGGCAGAGGGGCCTTACTCTAAAATTGGCAGACTATTCGCCACACTCGTAGGGGGTACAGGTTGACCCAAGGAGGGGTGCCTAAGCTTACCGGATTCCGTGAAGTGCTGGGTGGTCTATTCACTTTGCTGTAGGGGGCTGCCTCGCTTCAGGTTTTGGCGGGTAACTTGCCGCACCCGTAGGGGTCTAGGTTTTATTGCACAGGCTATCCACACGACAGGGGAACGTCGGGTTTCAGCAGCGGCTCTGTGAAACTCGGGGATCCCAGATTATCTGTATTGTTCTGTGATACTTATTACTTTTCTGTAATGTTGCATATTATCACGCCTGGAGCGATTATTGTATATTGGTTTATATACTATTAGATGTTGTATATGTTTTTCACCCGCGCTAGTCCAGTCCCCGCTCTGCCGTTAGTTAAGTAACCTAACGGGTGATGACGGGACCCAGTGACGAATGCAGATGGCATATACGTACATTTTATTTTCGTTCTTTTCTGGTGTGATTGATTGATGGGACTGCGTTGATTCTGATCAATGCAAAGTAAAACAAACCTGTTTGATGTTGTTGGAACAATTTAAAAAGTGTTATTGCAAAGATGTTTCCTTTTGTTTTGCATAGAGGTATTCAGTGGAATATCCTGCACCTCATTCGACGGGGCAAGGGCCGATATCCCTTCACTGGGACTGACCCCTTGGGCAGAAGTTTGCGTCAGGGTAATAACTTCACTATAGTCGATTACAAGTTGCTTTGCATAGCGGTATTCAGTAGAATATCCTGCACCTCATTCCACGAGGAAAGAGCCGTGATCCCTTCATCGGGAATGACCTCTTTAGCAAAAGGTTTTCGCCACTATATTTTAAAAAGCTATCAGGTTCCTTCAGCGATATCAAGTTCGTTACGTTAAAGGTTTTTCGCCAAAAACCAGCCATAGCCCTCCGCCACTTCTTTTGGGTATTCAGTAGTATTCAAGCTATGCATTTTTGCCAAAGTTAAGGCATAGTGTTTGGTAGCTGCTGGGTATTCATTTGTTGCATAGATAGATGAGTTAGTTTAGGACAGTCGTTCTGCCGATTGGCCAAAGTCAGGGGCATGTGCGGGTGGGTTCAAATTGACAAGATAGTGACGGGTAGAACTTGGCATGTGACTTATGACATTTTGACCAAAGCCAAGGTTATAAGAGCATGGGGCAAAAATCATATCGGGAGTTTCTAAAGAAATTGAAACTTGCCAAGTATGCGCATACCTTCTGGAGTGTGAGTAACGTGGATGCATTCCATCACGTTATCATGCGATGAGAGTTGGATCCCGATTCCCACTGATGAGTTGGTTTACTCTTCGGGTGATCCCGATTGATTCTTTTTTCAGGTTTGGAGGAGAATTTGACAGGACAGTGGGAGGTTTCCGGATTAGATAAAGTGATAACCATTCTGATCTAGGTTAGAGTGCATGCAGAGTGTTTCTTTTCTCTCTCTCTTTGGCAGCGACCTTTGACCGACCCTAAACTATGACTCAGTGACCTTGTTGACCGAACCTTCTTAAAATACTGGCTTTTGGATTGTCCTAGTTGCATAAGTCATTGTCACTCCTTCTTTTATCCTTTGTATTTCTCGGAACACCCGTATTACTACGGACATCCACTTCCATTGGATAGATCCATCGTATGGTTATATACGAACTCGAAGGGACTTCTTCGAGGATGGATCAAGGTTCAGGAGAAATAGAATTGGTTTATTCAGTTGTCTTTTATTATCACCTTCTCTCAGGTTGCGAGAGCTCCTTGGTTTAAGAGAGTACACCTATTAGGCTTATTGGATAGTCTTATTCCAAACCATAGGCAGGTGCCGAAAGGTAGGGAATGAAGAAAACCAATTAGCCTAAGTAGGGTGTGCAGAAGGCAATAACTAAAGACAAAATAAAGGGATTAGAAAGAGGGCAAAGTAAATTGCGACTGATATCATTCACGACCAAAACCGCGTACTTCATCGCCACTCCTATTTCACTTTTAAAGGAATAAGGTATTATTCAGTTGTCTTTTATCATCACCTTCTCTCAAGATATGAGTACTCCTTGGTTTAGGAGGGTACACCTATTATGCTTACTGGATAGTCTTCTTCCAAACCATAGGCTGGTGCCGAACGGTAGGGAAGGAAGAAAACCATTTAGCCTAACGATGGTGTACAGAAGGTAACGACTAAAGACAAATAAAGGGATTTGGAGAGATGGCAAAGAGATATACGGTTATAGTCATGAATTGGATTATGGAAGAGGCATTGCTATGAATACCAGGATACCCCTACGAAACATTTTCATGTTTCAGTGCATCGTTAAAGGAAAACTGTTTTCCCGATTAGATACTTACTCCAAGGGTATGTATTTACCAGGTTTCATTCTCATATCTGTATGGTTTTACAGATGATGAGTGGGAGTAAGTTATTGGGAATTAGGTGATCATCCTCATTATATCGGAATTCGTTGTAATTGGTGATATTTGAGGAAATCGCCAGGGTACAGTTTTCAACCTACGACGCACAGGTTATGAGTTGTTTAACTCAGCGGACTTATACAGAGTATTGTATGTTGTCCAAGTGTCCTTCAGGACAAAGGGGTAGGTCCTCGTACTATGTTCTGTTTACTTATAATTTCTCTAGTTTTTAGACAAGTGTTTCGCAGAAATACAAGGTCTACGTTTTGAGAAGTTGTGGGTATAAGAATAAAGTAGAGAACCAGGTGTCACAAGTATCAGGATTCTTCAAAGAGATCGAAGATGTAGATTCTTGTGATTGGTATTCAGATGATAGTAATGGTTTTGAGAAACTTGTTTCTCTTTCGGGTTACTCATAATTGGATGGATTCCTAAGTTGAGTAATGCTGATTAGCCTCTTTCCATTAAGTTGATATGCACTGAAGACAGTTGCATGATTGAATCTGGTTCCAATTAAATAAGTGCCAAAGTTTCTATATTGGATATAGAATGGTTCATACCTTAAAAGATGTTAAGGTACGGGGAGTTGTCCAGCTTATGCTTAAAACCAGACTCTGGATAACTCAGGGCACGTTTCTGTAATGGCTGTTTGTAGGTTGACCCTGGCTATGACGAGGGTTGATATTCTACCATTTGGAAGATCAATAGTGATATTGTTCTTGACTCGCCACAGTTTTAGTAAAAATGTATCTTTTTCAGAAAACAGTAGTGGGAGTATGGTAGAACTGGAAGTGATTCCAGAACCGCAAACGATTACGGAAAATTTAATAGGACCTAAAGGTTCAAACAGGTTTGACATTCCAATAGCCACTCCGCAGATATAGTGGGTAACCTCAGACACCCGAGAGGTACTCCGGTAGCCTCAAGGACGGTGACAGGGAGGTTCTTATCTACCCAGACTTGACACTACTGTTGTTCCAGGCTATGAGACCCGGTAGGAGGATTGTCGTAGTCAGTGGGAGCAGCAGATGCATAGTGGGCAAGTAGCTTATGTCTATTTATAGACTAGAGCAGTTATAGCGGAGATAGATCATCTAATTTTGATGTGACAGTCATAGGTTTGACTTCATCAGAATAGGGGATGGTGTTGGAGGTAGTGCCCTCAGAGTCAATTATTAGGTCACAGGTACGTGATTGTAATGATTGAGGGAGGACCTATCCCGGTAGGACAGTCTTACTCGAGATGATAGTATGCTATCTGGTTTACCTTTATCATCGTGTACTGCTTTAGGTGACCTGACACGTCGCTATTACACGTTGATAGAGCCCCTAGGATTCTTGCTTGACCACCAGCAGTATGAGGGCGATCATATAAGTGGGAGCTGGGGGTCTATAAGCTTATCCTTAAAAGGTCCCTAGTCGTGGGAGTTTCGAGACTGGCCATCGATACTCCATTAGTAGACTAGTGTATACAGTCGAGACCCCGACGAGGGGCGGTGGCCGGTCTCACAAGCCACTGGTGTCAGTTGGATCACCTAAGATGTATACAGGTGCTCATTGGGTTATGAGTACACCGGACAGGACTCGCCGGGAACATGCTAGTTGGTCATATACCAGACGTCAGATGGCAGTTCCCTGGTGACATGTGTGCAGGTTAGTTCATCGACCTGGGGATCGTCATTTGTCTCGTGTGAGTTCCCACTGTACTTTGATTACTACCCTACCACGGCTCAAAGGAGTCGTGCAAACAGGTTTTAGTTGGGTACAGTCCCGAGCCACATGGAGGCAGTGAGCGTATCTTCAGGGGTTCGTCTCTCCCGGTATTGGGGGTGAGGTCGTGCTGTGTCTAGGAGAGCCATTACACAAAGTCCTTGGCCAAGGCAAGGAGATTTACTGGTAGGTATTCCAGTAGTATCTCAGGGTGTTCTGGGCTACACTCCGACACGACTTGTACCGCTTTTGGGGGTCTGACTTTTACCAACCCCCTAGGCCCGCCATGCGATACTCATAGACGAACGGACCGGACTGTACGGATATTGTCACTGACAGGCTCAGTAGGGTGTCAGGCTGAGTTCGCTCACGGACGTCCCTTTTAGTCAATACCTGGTAGCCCGTTATGTATTGGCTTATACCTCTAACGTGCTAGTGGTTAAATCCACAACCAAGGTGTTGATGAGTCTTTAGAGTCCCCCACATTCAGTTACTCAGCTTTCGGACGAAAGGTTGTAGAGGCCGTATGGAGATATGGCAAGGTCCGATCAGATACGTGCGGTATTGCACGGATCAGGATCGGACAGTCTGTACTATAGGCCGTATGGTTATATAGCAGGGTTCGATCAGATACGTGCGGTATTGCACGGATCAGGATCGAACAGATATTACTAGCCGACTTTGGTATAAGCCGGATCCTAGTATAGTACAGTGTAGATTTTGTCTCACTGCATTTGTATTTCGGTCGAAATACAGATGCGGGTGTGTATGCACAGTATCGGGGTTTTCCTGTAATTTATTACGGGACCAGTTTTTGGAGTTGCCAGTTTGCTTTCCGTTTCGGCCAATTTCCTTTGTTCCGTTCATTGGCCGAAGATTGGTGGAGGAGGGTTTATTTGCATTGTTGCAAATAGGCATTTGTCGAGGGGGTTATCTGCATTTTTGTTGTATCATGATAGCACCATCCTTTGACTTGATTTCTTCATGATGGCTTGACTTCATAACCTCATCATTGCTTGACTTATGTATGATGATGGAGGGACATGATGGTTGATGATGATGAGGGGTGAGGTTGGTTGAGTGTGGGTTTATTGTTGTGATCATTTCCTTTTTGGCATGATAGCCTTCTCTCTCTCCATTGCATTATGGGATGGCTCTCTCCTTTTCTATCATACTCTCCCTCATTCTCACTCACCCTCATTATAGTGGCCGGCCCAAAGCTTGAGTGGGGCTGTCCAAATTTTGTGGAGTAGGGTTTTTGCTCATTTAATGTTCCAAAATCCCCAAAGTCCCTCCACATAGTTCTTGTATCTTTTCCTCCACCATATGGCAACTCCTCCAACCCCAATAGAGACAATAGCTCACTACACATTCTACAGCTAATCTTGGGCATGTCGAGTAGCCGGCTTCGTGCCCGAGTTGCCTCGGCATTGAGGTGGGAGCCCGTAAAAGAAGTAGGCGATGTGGTGCACTTCCGTCGACGAGGAGGAGACGGGACATTCCGCAGGAGATCGGGACCATGACGAGAAGACCGGAGGACTTGGATCGTCGGTATATCTCTAACCCATCTTCTAGTTAGCTTAGACTTGTTAATGGTTACGATCCGGGTGTTTAGTGCGCGGTGGTGCCGGTTTGCTAAGTCGCAAAAATTAAAGTTTTTCACCGCTTCCGCATTCCGCCGTCGGATTGACGGCCGGGGCGCCGCCGTGCACTTACAGTGGTATCAGAGCCTCGCCATTAACTTAGTCTAGCTTGGTGTAGTGTGTTTTTCTGTTTCGATCGATCGAATGTTCCAAAACTATATTTTTGTTAGCATCAGTTTTCTGTTGGAAATTTTTGGTGTCGAAAAATTTTTCAGGTTGTAAAATATTGATGTACTGGAAAATCTAAGAGCTCTGTAAAAATTCGACGAAGTAACTCCACAGTGGGAGCGCGGAACCGCCGCGCAAACCACCTTCCCGCCGCCCTTCCGCCGTGCACTGTGGAGATCACTTCACCAATTTTTTTCAGAGGCCTTCTGGGCTTAAAATATGGGTTTTGGAATATTAAAATTGGGTCCAGGATTTCTGTGAGTGCTACAGTTTTGATTGGGGGCCCACTTGTTAATTTTTGATCGATCGGATATTTTAAACACATTTTTCACAGTATTTACATTATATCTGCGACCGTGAATGTCACTTGATCGGTAAATCCGGTCTAACTGCTATAGCCCGGTTAGACGGATTTGCGAACGTGACTTTCACGTTGATGTTTTGTTTTTGCTGTGATGTTGCGGATCGGTCGTGGGGGATAGCCTGGATGCAATGCTAGTACAGTGTTTGGTTGTATTATGTACATTTGATATTGCGGGGCGAGCGTCCGACATGTGGACTGCCGTCACTGCCTGTTTGTATTATTATTTTGGGGCACGACCTGGTTGTGGTCGATGTACCCGTTGTATGTATATTTTACTTTCTGTACTAGGATTGCCCCGCGGAGGGGTGCACGGATAGCCGGGTTCTGGAGGGCAACAAGCCCGCATCTCATGGCATTGAGACGGAGGGGGCTTCGCTCTAGGATTGGCGGGCTATTCGCCGCACTCGTAGGGGGTACAGGTTGACCCAGGAGGGGTGCCCAAGTTACCGGATTCCGTGAAGTGCTGGGTGGTCCATTCACGGTGCTGAAGGGGGCTGCCTCGCTTCAGGTTTTGGCGGGTAACTTGCCGCGCCCGTAGGGGTCTAGGATTTCATTGCACAGGCTATCCACACGACCAGGGGAACGTCGGGTTTCAGCAGTGGCTCTGTGAAACCCGGGGATCCCAGATATCTGTATTGTTTCTGTGATGCTGTTCATTCTCTGTGATGTTGCATTTTGTTCACGCCTTGAGCGAAATATAATATATTGGTATATATATTAGTAGATGTTGTATATGTTTTGCATCCGCGCTAGTCCAGTCCCCGCTCTGTCGTTAGTAAGCTAACCAAACGGGTAATGACGGGACCCAGTGGCGAATGCGGATGGCATATACGTACATCAGTATATTTTCGTTCTTTTTGGTGTGTTCAATTGATGGGACTGCATTGATTCGGATCAATGCAAGTTAAAAACAAACCTAATCTGATGTTGTTGGAACACTTTTCAAAAAGCTGTTATTGCAAGGACGTTCACTTTTGTTTTGCATCGTGGTATTCAGTTGGAATATCCTGCTCCTCAGTCGACGAGGCAAGGGCCGAGATCCCTTCACCGGGAGTGACCCCTTGGACAGAAGTTTGCGTCAGGGCAATAACTTCACTATAGCCGATCACTTTTGCTTTGCACCGCGGTATTCATTTGGAATATCCTGCACCCCATTCTACGGGGAAAGAGCCGAGATCCCTTCACCGGGAGTGACCTCTTTAGCAATGGTTTTCGTCACTATATTTTTAAAAGCTATCAGTTCCTTCAACGATATCAAGTTCATTACGTTAAAGGTTTTCGCCAGAAACCATTCGTAGCCCTCCGTCGTTTCATATGGGTAGTCAATAGTATTCAAGCTGTGTTTGTTGGCCAAAGTCAAGGCACAGTGTTTGGTAGCTGTTGGTTATTCATATGCAGCATAGATAGATGCGTTGGTTTGGAACAGTCGTATAGCCTTGTTGGCCAAAGTCAAGGGCTTGTGCGGGTGGATTCGAATCAACCTGGAGAATGACGGGTAGAACTTGACATGTGACTTATGATTTGTTGGCCAAAGTCAAGGTCATAAGAGCATGGGGCAAAAATCACATCGGGAGTTTCAAAAGAACTGAAACTTGCCAGATATGCGCATACCTTCTGGAGTGTGATAGCGTGAGCGGATTCCGTCACGTTATCATGCGATGAGAGTTGGATCCCGATTCCCACTGATGAGTTAGTTTACTCCTCGGGTAACCCCGACTAATTCTTCTCTCAGGTTTGGCGGAGAATTTGAGGTACAGTGGGAGGTTTCCAGATTAGATAAATTGGTAACCATTCTGATCTAGGTTAGAGTGCACGCTGAGTGTTTCTTTTCTCTCTCTCTTTGGCAGCGACCATTGACCCGACCCTAAGACTTTGACTCAGTGACCAAGTTGACCGAACCTTCTTAAACACCGGCTTTTGGATTGTCAGAGTTGCAAACCTCATTGCCACTCCTACTTTTACCCTTTTCTCCAGGACACCCCGTTTTACTACGAACGTCCACTTCCATTGGACAAAACCATCGTATGGTTAGATACGAACTCGAAAGAATTTATTCGAGGATGGTTTCCGGTTCTGGAGAAAACGGATAGGATTATTCAGTTGTCTTTTACTTTTACCCTCTCTCAGGTTACGAGTACTCCTTGGTTTAGGGGTAGTACACCTATTACGCAAATTGGATTGTCTTCTTCCAAGCCTTAGGCTGGTGCCGACCGGTAGGGAATGAAGAAAACCAATTAGCATAACGATGGTGTGCAGAAGGTATTAAGTTCAGACAAAGCAAGGGATTAGTAAGAGGGCAAAGTAAATTGCAACAGATATTCACGACCAAACCAAATATTTCGTTACCACTCCCACATCACCTTTGTATTTCTCCAGGACACTCCGTATCACTACGAAGATCCACAGTTTATTTGGATACTCCATCGTATGGTTATATACGAACTCGAATGGAACTTGTTCCAGTTCGGGGATGGATTCTGGTTCAGGAGAAATAGGAATAAGGTTTATTCGGTTGTCTTTTATCTTCACCCTCTCTCATTGCGAGTGTTCCTAGGATTGGGACAGTACACCCATTATGCTTATTGGATAGTCTTCTTCCAAACCATAGGCTGGTGCCGAACGGTAGGGAAGGAAGAAAACCATTTGGCCGAAAGGGTGTGCAGAAGGTAAAGACTAAAGACATATGAAGGGATTTGGAGAGGTGGCAAAGAACTATATGGTTACAGTCGTGAATCTGGAAGAGGCATTACTAGGAATACCAGAATACCCCATCGGAACATTTCAATGTTTCAGTTTCACTGTGTAATGTTAAAGGAAAACTGATTTCCCGATTAGATACTTACTCCAGGGTATGTATTTACCAGGTACGATTCTCACATCTGTATGGTTTTACAGATGATGAGTGGGAGTAAGTTATTGGGAATTGGGTGATTATCCTCATTATATCGGGATTCGTTGTAATCGGTGATATTTGAGGAAGTCACCTGGGTTATTTGCCGGACGGCAAGTATTTGGTTTTGAATATCCGCCGTTATGCACCAATTTCAAATCGATGTATCTGTACGTCTATTTTCATAGAGTGAGATATACCTTTTTGAAATTATGTCTATGACATTTACCTATATCAGTGGATGGTTAGGTAAGGAGCATTAAACAGCGGTGTAATTCTTCTTAACCATAAGTACAGTTTTCAACCTACGACACACAGTGAATGAGTTATCAGACTCAAGGGACTTATACAGAGTATTGTATGTTGTCCAGGGTCCATCAGGACAGAGGGGTTGGTCCTCGTACTACATTCAGTTTACTTATGACTTCTCTAGTTTTTAGACAAGTGTTTCATGGAAACACAGGGTCCGAATTTGGAGAAGTTATTGGTATTTGAATAGAGTGGAGAACCAGGTGTCACAAGTATCGGGATTCTTCAAAGTGATCGAAGATGTAGATACTTGTCAATGGTATTCAGTTGACAGTAATGATTAAGAGATCTTGCTTCTCTTTCAGATTACTCATAATTGGAAGTATTCCTAAGTTGAGTAACGCTGATCGGCCTCCTTCCATTAAGTTGACATGCACTGGAGACAGCTGCATGATTTGAATCTGGTTCAATTAAATCAGTGCCTCTGTTTCTATATTGGATATAGAACAGTTCATATCTTAACGTTGTTAAGGTACGGGGAGTTGTCCGGTTTATGATTAAAACCAGACACTGGACAACTCAAGGCACGTTTCTGTAATGGCTGTTTGTGGGTTGACCCAGGCTATGACGCGGGTTGACTTTCTACCATCTGGATGAACAATAGCGATATTGTTCTAGACTCGCCACAGTTTTAATAAAACAGTAGTGAGAGTATGGTAGAACTGGAAGTGATTCCAGAACCACAAACGATTACTGAAGATTTGATAAGGAACCTAAAGATTCAATCTGAATTGACATTCCATTGGCCACTCCGCAGATAAGGTGGGTAACTTCAGGCACCCGAGAGGTGCTCCGGTAGCCTCAAGGACGGTGACAGGGAAGTTCTTGTTTACCCACAATTGCCATTGCTGTTGTTCCAGGTTACGAGACCCGGCGGGAGGATGAGTATAGCGTCGTTCTAAACCAGTTTTAGAAGTGTACGTCTATATGACTCTGCCAGAGGGTTGTCGTAGTCAGTGGGAGCAGCGGAAGCATTGGTGGACAGGTTGCTTATGTCTATTTATAGACTAAAGCAGATGTAGCGGAGATAGATCATCTATTTCTGACGTGACAGTCATAGGTTTGACTTCATCAGAATAGGAGATGGATCTGTTGAGAAGGTAGTAGGGTGTGATATCCTGGTATTTGGATGACATACACAGAATAGGAAAAGAAACTCCTATACTACAATCGGTTATACTTTGGTCGTCACACAGTGGTTTCTCCACATGGGACTTGGATTTTACATCAGACATACTGGTTACTAGATCTATGGTTTTAGATCTAGATTTGGGTGGTTTCCCAATCAGGGTACTTGACAGCATTCTAAGAGTATTTGGGATGGACGACTCCTGGCACGGTAGTGTACCTGCAGGTAATGGAGTCACCCTCTCTAAAGGTGTCTTACAGACTAAAGGGGAGAGGGACGTGCATGATTGGCAGATCACTTGCTCAGGCAATTGAGTCAATCATGAGATGTCAAGTACCACACCAGATGTTGTTCTTGCACTAGATGCAATAAGTTGACATTAATCCAATCCTGAAGAAACAGTCGGAAGCAGTTTTAGAACATAAATGGATGTTCTAGGGATATGATAACGACAGCCTTATTCGGGAGACAGTTATCATTCCAGGCTTCCAAGGTGACATGGACGACAAGGAGGTTGTCAGAGTTATAGTTTTTCCTTCTGATGAGGGGCAGTATTTTGGACAGGTGGTCCAAGGAAATACTGAGGGTGGCATGGCGCAGGATACTGATTAAGTTCAGTTAACGATACAGTCTAAGAAGTTTGGATTTGGAGTTCATTTATGAGCTATGTCCCATCAGACATCCAGACACATTCTAAGACAGGTATTGCTCATTTTGGGAGATGGGTTTCTCCGCGAACTTGAGATATAGAGAGACATAGAAAGAAACAACTAAGCGGATCCACTCACTGAGGCTATTCCTCGAACGCAATAGTTCCGCAAACGAGCTTTGTGAGACTGACCAGTAGAGGAGTTGGATGTTCGGTATCACACGGGCTGTGAGTATGCGACATCGCAATAATTAGCCTTGAGTGCAAGTGGGAGATTGTTGGAGGTAGTGCCCTCAGAGTCAATTATTAGGTCACAGGTACGTGATTGTAATGATTGAGGGAGGACCTATCCCGGTAGGACAGTCTTACTCGAGATGATAGTATGCTATCTGGTTTACCTTTATCATCGTGTACTGCTTTAGGTGACCTGACACGTCGCTATTACACGTTGATAGAGCCCCTAGGATTCTTGCTTGACCACCAGCAGTATGAGGGCGATCATATAAATGGGAGCTGGGGCTCTATAAGCTTATCCTTAAAAGGTCCCTAGTCGTGGGAGTTTCGAGACTGGGCATCGATACTCCATTAGTAGACTAGTGTATACAGTCGAGACCCCGACGAGGGGCGGTGGCCGGTCTCACAAGCCACTGGTGTCAGTTGGATCACCTAAGATGTATACAGGTGCTCATTGGGTTATGAGTACACCGGACAGGACTCGCCGGGAACATGCTAGTTGGTCATATACCAGACGTCAGATGGCAGTTCCCTGGTGACATGTGTGCAGGTTAGTTCATCGACCTGGGGATCGTCATTTGTCTCGTGTGAGTTCCCACTGTACTTTGATTACTACCCTACCACGGCTCAAAGGAGTCGTGCAAACAGGTTTTAGTTGGGTACAGTCCCGAGCCACATGGAGGCAGTGAGCGTATCTTCAGGGGTTCGTCTCTCCCGGTATTGGGGGTGAGGTCGTGCTGTGTCTAGGAGAGCCATTACACAAAGTCCTTGGCCAAGGCAAGGAGATTTACTGGTAGGTATTCCAGTAGTATCTCAGGGTGTTCTGGGCTACACTCCGACACGACTTGTACCGCTTTTGGGGGTCTGACTTTTACCAACCCCCTAGGCCCGCCATGCGATACTCATAGACGAACGGACCGGACTGTACGGATATTGTCACTGACAGGCTCAGTAGGGTGTCAGGCTGAGTTCGCTCACGGACGTCCCTTTTAGTCAATACCTGGTAGCCCGTTATGTATTGGCTTATACCTCTAACGTGCTAGTGGTTAAATCCACAACCAAGGTGTTGATGAGTCTTTAGAGTCCCCCACATTCAGTTACTCAGCTTTCGGGCGAAAGGTTGTAGAGGTCGTATGGAGATATGGCAAGGTCCGATCAGATACGTGCGGTATTGCACGGATCAGGATCGGACAGTCTGTACTATAGGCCGTATGGTTATATAGCAGGGTTCGATCAGATACGTGCGGTATTGCACGGATCAGGATCGAACAGATATTACTAGCCGACTTTGGTATAAGCCGGATCCTAGTATAGTACAGTGTAGATTTTGTCTCACTGCATTTGTATTTCGGTCGAAATACAGATGCGGGTGTGTATGCACAGTATCGGGGTTTTCCTGTAATTTATTACGGGACCAGTTTTTGGAGTTGCCAGTTTGCTTTCCGTTTCGGCCAATTTCCTTTGTTCCGTTCATTGGCCGAAGATTGGTGGAGGAGGGTTTATTTGCATTGTTGCAAATAGGCATTTGTCGAGGGGGTTATCTGCATTTTTGTTGTATCATGATAGCACCATCCTTTGACTTGATTTCTTCATGATGGCTTGACTTCATAACCTCATCATGGCTTGACTTATGTATGATGATGGAGGGACATGATGGTTGATGATGATGAGGGGTGAGGTTGGTTGAGTGTGGGTTTATTGTTGTGATCATTTCCTTTTTGGCATGATAGCCTTCTCTCTCTCCATTGCATTATGGGATGGCTCTCTCCTTTTCTATCATACTCTCCCTCATTCTCACTCACCCTCATTGTAGTGGCCGGCCCAAAGCTTGAGTGGGGCTGTCCAAATTTTGTGGAGTGGGGTTTTTGCTCATTTGATGTTCCAAAATCCCCAAAGTCCCTCCACATAGTTCTTGTATCTTTTCCTCCACCATATGGCAACTCCTCCAACCCCAATAGAGACAATAGCTCACTACACATTCTACAGCTAATCTTGGGCACGTCGAGTAGCCGGCTTCGTGCCCGAGTTGCCTCGGCATTGAGGTGGGAGCCCGTAAAAGAAGTAGGCGATGTGGTGCACTTCCGGCGACGAGGAGGAGACGGGACATTCCGCAGGAGATCAGGACCATGACGAGAAGACCAGAGGACTTGGATCGTCGGTATATCTCTAACCCATCTTCTAGTTAGCTTAGACTTGTTAATGGTTACGATCCGGGTGTTTAGTGCGCGGTGGTGCCGGTTTGCTAAGTCCGCAAAATTAAAGTTTTTCACCGTTTCCTCATTCCGGCGTCGGATTGACGGCCGGGACGCCGCCGTGCACTTACAGATGGATCTGTTAAGAAGGTAGTAGGGTGTGATGTCATGGTATTTGGATGACATACACAGAGTAGGAAGTAAAATTCCTATACTACGATCGGTTGTACTGTGGTCGTCACACAGTTGTTTCTCCAGACAGGATATGGATATAATATTTGACATTCTGTTTTCTGGATCTATGGTTTTAGATCTAGATTTGGGTAGTTTCCCAATGTGGGTACTTTGACAGATATTCTAATGGTTTTTAGAATAGTTGACTCCTAGCATGGTGGTGTACCTGCAAGTGATGGAGTCACCCTCTCTTAAGGTGTCTTACAGACTAAAGTGGAGAGGGATGGGCATGATTGGCAGATCACTTGCTTAGGCAACTGAGTCAATCATGAGATGTCAAGTACCACACCAGATGTTGTTTTTGTTAGTTATGTATATGCCCTAGAGGCCATTGTTGTACATATGATGTATATTATAATGGATGCTTGGATATATATAGAGATGACTTTCTTGCTCGTCATGATAGTATGCTATTTGGTTTCACTTTATCTTAACATGTTGACTTGTATTGGTTTACTGTTTTACTCTCACATGTTGATAAAGCCCTTAGGATTTGTACTCGACTACTGGGACTATGATGAGATCATACTAGTGGGGCCACGATAGTCGATGAGTACATCCTATAACTGTTCCTAGTCGAGGGTATATCGAGACAGGGCATCGATACACCAGAGTAGACTAGTGTATACGAATCTTGACCCATATGATGGGCGATGGATGATCCCATATCCAGCGGTGTTTGACATCAGAGATGGTGTACGGGTGCTCAGTGGAGACTGGGTACACTGGACAGACTCGCCGAGAACTCCCAGATGGTGATATACCACACGTCAGATGGCAGTTCTCCGGTGACACTGGTACAGGGTAGTCTGAAGACCCGAGATCGTCATAGAGACTTGTGTGATTCCCACTGTGCTTTGATTTCCACCTTACCAAGTCCAAGAGGGCGTGCAAAACGGTGGCTTTTGGGTACAGTCCCGAATCACATGGAGGCAATGAGCGATAGGAGGGGATTCGTCTCTCCCGGTATAGGGAGTTGATGTTGTGCTGTGTTCGATTGGCTATAACTGGAAGTCCCTGGCCAGGGCTGATATAGAGATTTACTGGTAAGTGTTACTAGTAGTTTCTCGACCCGTTATGAGCCACACATCGACACGACTTATCGGTTACTGGGGTCTGACGTATACCACCCCTAGACTTGATATGCGACATATCAGACGAACAGACCGGACTGTACGGGAGTGTTACTGATTGGATTCACAGGAGAACGCACAGGCTAGCTTGTTGATCTTCTGATCGCTCAATACCTGGGTGGCTGTTACGTTTAGCTGACCGCTTGCAGCTTGTGGGTGTTTGATATGATCATCACCTGCTACCGGCGTATTGACGATTCTTTAGAGTCCTACACAGAGGTTTCTTGGCTCAGGCGAAACGGAGTAGAGGAACATATGTGATATGTGCAGGACCGAGAATAATGCGATATGAGATACCGTATTATGTTCTCGCGATATTTAGATATGAACCGGGACATCGGATCAAGTGTTGATTCGATAAATCGGTACATGATATATTAGTCGGTGATATTCGATATAGCCGGATCATCGAATCAAGTGTTGATTCGACGATTTAATGTATAATAATATATATGATATATTGTATTACATTATCTAATATTGGCTCGCTTTATTATTTCATTTTCTCATTGGATGATACATTGATATATATGCGATATATGTTAATTGTATTATTTTCTTTTGTTGCAAATATATAATATATATGTGATATATATTATTGTGACATGATATGATTAATTGTTAAACATGTTTAAGGATGATTAATTGAGGTTAGGGATTGATTAGGGTTAGATGCTTCATGCACCTTCTAGAAGCTTTTTCTTTTGTCATTCTTAAGATATTTTTGGATGACACATTCTTAACCCAACCAAACCCTAACTCTAGTTTATTCTATACTAAATCCTAGCCACTCATCCTTGACCATGGTTTATAAATCAATCATATAGTCTTCTTTCTATTCATCACAAAAGGATTAATCTTATTATTCATTTTCCATTATCATCTTCTTCTCTTTTGAAGAAAGCTTACTTGATTTTCTTTATGTGATGAATAAATATGAGAAAATGATTTAAAAAGAAAGCAAAAATACTACTCTCTCATCCTCATCTCATCTAGCCCATGAGATTAGTGTGTTCATCTCTTTAGAGTGAGAAAGCTTGAGTCTTTGCAACTTCGAGGTAGATCATCGGAGATTTGGAATACTTCAAGCTAGCATGGATCGTTCGAGTCGTGGAGCCTCTCATGAGTCCGGGAGATCGTGGATCGCGGCAAAGGGACTTCTACTCGGAGCTTGTGAAGCGAAGGAGCGGACTACAAAGGTTGTAATCCCTCACACTTAGATAAAAGTTATCATCTTGCATGTTAAACCCTAATAATCTAGCAAAGATCCCGGCTTTGGGTTGTTCGGCACGTCTAAATTTTTATCCGGGCATGTTTGATGCCTTATGAACCTTCACAAGAGTGCCTAGGAACCCTACAGTGGTATCAGAGCCTAGCTAGAGCATTAGGCGATGTGTTTACGAAGTTAAAACTCCGATCGAACCCGAAACGACAAAATTAGACCCCTCTCTGGAAATTTTTTAAAATTTGGGATTTTTCTGAATTAAAAATACGTAAAAAAATCAGCAGGGAATTCTAAGAATTACCATAAAACCCGAGCCCCCAATTCGTCCAAACGGCGGCGGAACCGCGGCACAAGCATGGTTGCGCGGCGGTTCCGCGGCGGATTAATGGATTGGCGACACGTGGATTTTATGGTAATGTCCGTAGGTGCTTGTTGATGCTTCTGGGTATTTTTAATCTGTTTCAGGTGTTGAATTTTCTGGGGTTTGTTTTGTAATAGTAGACTCGATCGGAAATTTTAAATTCGTATTTCTTTCCGGATATTTAGAAACTGTTAAACTAGTTGAACGGATATCATTAACCCACTTTTTCCCGGCACGTAAAACTTTCAAGTGTTGAATTTTTATCGGGTTTAAATCTTTCGGAAAAATTGTACAAGTTAAGCGGTGGACTCTCTAGAAGACAACAAACCTTAACTCGATTATGTGACCGTCTTGAACTGCCCTTTGAACCTTCGGGTTTGGGGCAGTACGGCGTGCCACATGTGAGGCGTTGGCTTGACCCTTCTACGGCTGGATCACTGGTACTGTGACATATTCTGGGATTATTTGAACTCCGCTCAAGAGTTGAGCACTTTGGGAAATTTTGGGTATTTGATTATCTGTTCGGAAAGTTTAATACTGTCTATTTATCTGGAATGTGATACAATATATGGAATTCATAGAGTTAGGCATGAAATGCGAAGTATGTGATATTTCGGATTTACGATGTCTAAAGTGATTGTGGATTCCAAATATTGTAGTTTTACACATTCTTTTCTGTGACCGTAAGTGTAATATGTGATATCGCCGGTTTCGTTGCTATATGTCAACGACAATTGGGATGCGCATATTTACTTACGTTGATGATATGTGATATTATGTGTTGCTGTGATATGTTATATTGGATCGTCGCGTTCAGAATAGCCGGGGGTTTTATGTGAGATGAGGGTTTTTATTTTCATTCATGTAAAATTCATTTGTACTGTAATATTCTTTTATTTGGGGCACTTCCAGGTTGCGGTTGCTGTCACCAGTGTATATTATTTACTTTTCCGCATTAGGTAGACCCAAGGAGGGGAGCACAAGTAACCGGGTTCTAGGGTCCAGTGGAAGGCCATCTCGAGGAGTCGAGACCGGGTCTTCTAACCCTAGAATTGGCAGTGTTACTTTCCGCTCTCGTAGGGGTCTTGGGATGTGGGTTTGGCTATTCGTCGCGACCGTGGAATCCGTATTTTATAAAGGCTCGTATTGAAAACACGGACGTCCTAGTATATCCAATATTTCATATATGTTCTTCTGCTGCAATGTTCTGTGATGAGATCATATTACTGCCTGAGACGAATGCTTATACTATATATATATGCTGATATATAAATATTTCTGCTTTCGTTTCTTCTGTGATGCTTAGGAAGCATAAGCTGATGGGATTTTTATTAATGAGATTAATAAAAGAAAAGAAACCTAAAGATGTTGTAGAATCAAAACTTTATAAAAAGGGTAGCTACAGTTTTGCTTTGCACAGTGATATATATGATATATCCTGCACCTTATTCGATGGGGAAAGGGCCGACGATCCCTTCACCGGGAGTGACCCCTTTAGCGAAACTGGCAGATGCTACAAAACGCGGTTTGTCTTTTGATTGCTTTTAGTGTTTTGCTTTGCACAGCGGTATATATGATATATCCTGCAACTTATTCGATGAGGAAAGGGCCGACGATCCCTTCACCGGGAGTGACCCCTTTAGCGAAACTAAGAAAAAGCCTCAAAAATACTCCTTTTCAAAAACACTCGATTCTACGACGATATCAAGTTCATTACGCTCAGGGTTTTCTGAAAAACCTGCGTAGCCCTCCGTCATTTCAGATAAAGACTATTTAGTATTCGTGCTGCGTTTATTGGCCTTTGTCAAGGCGTAGTGTGCGGTAGTTAACTGGTACTTATCTGTTTAAACATATGATGTGATTGGATTAGGGTATTCGTACGACCTTGTTGGCCTTTGTCAAGGGTCGTGCGGGTGGGTTTAATTTCAATCAAGAAATGACGGGTTGAACTTGACTAGCTTCCTATGGTTTGTTGGCCTTTGTCAAGGTCATAGGGGTTAGGGGCAAAAGCATTATCGGGAATTTCAAGTGTTGAAATTTGCAATGAGATTGCATACCTCCTATGAGATAGTTGGATCCCGATACCCACTGCGAGTAAGTGTTACTCCTGGGAGAGTTTTACACAAGATAATTAGCCGATCAAGTAGGTGTCTAGAAAAGTGTTAACGGGGTTACGCCTCTGGGAAAACGAGGTTTACTTTAATTAGGTCCGTGCGAAAGCACGGGGAACCTCCCTCAAAGTACCGACACTGATCTGGCTGAAAGATTGACGAAATTGTAGGGTGTAATTAATCCCGGCTAATCTTACCTTTTAGGGTTTTAAGGTAGATTTGATAAAAACAGTGGGAGACATCCTGATTAGATAAGATAATAACCAATCTAATCTTGCAAGAGCATACGCTAAAGTGTTTTCTTCTCTCTCTCTCCAGGTAGCGACCATGTCATGCCATAATCAAGATAATAATATGGATGTATTGACTGAACCCAATTATTGTACTGAGCTAGGGAATGTTGGACCCGTTCTTTCTTATAAGAGTTATAAGACTGAACAGGAAACAGGAGAATATCTGGATTCTCAAGCCGCCCAAAAGAACATGCATGTTGATGCATCTTCTTCGGGTGTGTTAGTTATTGAGAACTGTTTCTCAGTTCACCCTACGTCCTGGGTATTAGATACCGGATCAGGATCCCACATATGTAAACAGTTACATGGGCTAAGTAAAGGTAGAGAACTGGGAAAAGGTGATCATTCCGTTCAAGTTGGGAACGGTGCAAGTATTGTAGCCAAAGCAGTTGGCGAATATCACCTTGTATTGCCATGTCGTAATACACTGATTCTAAATGAGTGCTATTATATACCGAACATGATGTGCAACATTATATCAGTTTCTTTATTGAGTAAAGAGGGATATAATTTTGTAGTACAGGATAATGTTATGAACATATTCCTAGATCAAAAGTTGATTGCATCAGGCTCGTTACATAATGGCATATTCATTCTAAATCAGAATACAGTGCTGAATATACAAAACACACACAAGAGGAAAAGTTCAGATATGAACGAATCCTACTTGTGGCATTGTAGACTTGGTCATATCAATGCGACACGACTGGCTAAGTTACATAGAGATGGTTATTTGAATCCGTTCGAATTATCATCTTATGATACTTTCCATTCATGTCTCAAAGGAAAAATGACCAAAGCTCCGTTTAGTGGACACGGAGAAAGAGTTACTGAACTCTTAGGACTAATACATAGTGATGTATGCGGTCCCATGTCTACGCATGCCAGGAACGGTTCTTCCTACTTCATTACATTCACTGACGATCTCTCAAGATTCGGATATGTGTTCTTGATGAAACACAAGTCTGAAGCTTTTGAGAAATTCAGAGAATATAAGCACGAAGTAGAGAATCAAACGGGCAAAAGTATTAAGATTCTTCGATCTGATCGAGGAGGTGAATACTTAAGCAGTGATTTCCTAGATTATCTAAAAGAGAATGGGATTCTCTCTCAGCTTACTCCTCCTTATACACCACAACACAACGGTGTATCTGAGCTGTAACCCTTCGAAAATCGTTTAGGCAGTTTTTCGGTAATCGGCAAATTTTTCGGCTTTTTCCGTAAAAAGTCAAAATTGATAATTTTCATTGTAGACCTAATTATACAAAATTTAGATAAGATATTACTATAATTTTGTCACTAAAATGTCACTTATAATTATCTAGTTAAATAAAAAAAAAATTTCGTAATTAATTATTTTTTTTATTATTTTAAGCCTTTTTAAATACATTTAATTAGGGATAAATACAAATTTAATTAGGTAAATTTCTTAATTAGGAGTCTTTATAAGCTAAAATATGGTGTTAATAAAATTATATCATGTCTTGCAAACTTTTAGATTTTTGGTGGGAAAATTATGAAAAAAATGGCTTAAAAAGGGTTTTTTTTGGAAAAAGGTTGATATGAAAGCATGATATGATATCATATGATGTTGTAATTAGCTAGAAACTTCCCCAAAATTTCCCCACCTCCCCTCCTTGCTGCAGCCGACCCCATTCCTGCAGGTTTCCCCCTCTTCCCACTTCATTCTTGCTTCTTTTTCTTGCTAAAAATCAATAAAAATTCACATTTTTCCATCTCCATTCAAAGCCTAACCCTAATCCCTTCTCTCTTCAACCCAAATTTGTTCAAAAACATGATGAAAGGAGGCTTCTTGGAGACTTGATCAAGCTAGTGTTCAAGCTTGAGAGGTGAAAATTTTAATCCTTTTGTTAACTTGTGGTTTAATTATGCTAGAATTGAAATTCTAAGTATTAATTTAGTGTAAATCTTTGTTCATGAAAAATCAAGAGGTTTTGATTTTTAAAAATTAGGGTTTGTAGCATAATGGTTGGATTATGTTAGGGATGGTTATCTAATTGATTAGAATGGTTAATGGTGTAATGATATGCTTGCTAAATCGATAAATTTCGATGTTTGTAACGAATCGGTAAGAAAATCGCTTACTAGATTTTTGTAGAAAATAGAATGCGTTCAATTTGCGTTAGGTTAGCAATATTATTAGCTTCGTATAGGATTATTAGAATGCGCGAACGCGTGGTTTCGTCTAGTCGGGTGGTAGTTTGTCGATTTCCCCGAAATGACGATTTTTGTTAAAGGATTGCGATTTTCGTGCGTTTTTCCGCGCACTGAGTGCATGCTACGATAAATTTGAGAGCGTGGATAATTGTATGTTGTGACTTGCATTGTGTTAGGTTTTGTAATCTTATGCTTGATATTGTGCGAATATAGGATCGGTCGGGGAAACTTCGGATACGGCGCGAAAAGGCAAAGCGGTGGCCGGATCAGATTAGCGGGGATTTCAGGTGAGTAGATATATTCATCTATGGGGGAATCGTCTGGATGGCGCGAGACGCCCCCCCTAGTTAGGATTACCCTACTTTTTGCAAGATTATATTGTTAGTTAGCTTATCCATTCATGTACACTGCATACCCTTATAGCGAACAATATGTTAAATTGCATGGACATTCATCTCTACCTATGCGATATCATTTCGTAGGACACGAATACCTTACCATTGGCATATGTTGCACGCGCACTATTCATGTGACACACACGCCTTGGTAATTGACATGCCACGTGCACGATAGAACCTGTTTATCTTAATATCATCTCCTACATTCATACTTGATATATGAAACTGCATCGCATGCACATATCTCGCATCATCATCATATTTACATAGAACTCTAGCCAAAATTTACATCCTACACATTGATATCATAGACATTTATCATATATAACATGTGGACACTATGATTTTCTTGATGATTTCAGTTTTTCTGCGATTTCTGGATTTTTGGGGAAAACCGCAAGAATTTAACAAAACCTTATAATTATCATTTTCAAAACAAAGTTGCGGTTTTCTCGTGATGTATGTGTCATCCACCATGAGTTTTCATGTTTTCTGTTGGATTTCGAGACCCGATTCGAGGAGTGGATGAACCGTCTCGGGTACATGGTGGGCCCGGTATGGTACCCCGGGGCAAGAAGATCGAGTTGTAGACGATGAGCCTGGCAGGGGAAGACTACCTACCGGTGATGTCTGGCGCGGCGGATATCCGGAGGATACCGACCGTTGTCGTGAGATTTATGATATGGGCCGATCCGGACTGACGGAGCCCGATATTGAGACAGATGTGATTCCTATTTGGTGTCGATGCTTGAAACGGGTTTTCAGAGGATTTCTTGATGATATTTAGCTATTATGCAGGCATTCATTTTATAAAAGTTAAGAATGCAGTAACATTAACATTTAAAACACTTAAAGAGTTAGAAAAGATATTGCATACATGTGCATGCATACTAGAGTTATTATATCATATATGGACATACATGTTGTTCCGCATTGCGTGCATTCTTACGATTGCCTTACTGGATGTTATATTCTACTCACGAGCTGGCAACTCACCCCCGTTGTGCCACAGTGTCTTGCAGGTCGGACCCGTCGGTCTTGTAGCGGCGGGCTATCTTGTCATCAGTTCCTTTTGCTCAGACTCGCGACATCGCCCGTAGGTGGGTTGCAAGCATACTTTATTTCTTTTGCTTTATCATTGTATCTAGTATTCTCCATCTACCATTTCACATTGTATATGCGACTTAGTGATGAGACGGAGAGATTTGTATATTGTGGTTTATTTTGGGTCGAGCTCACTTGAGCCGACGTGTGTTTTCTGGTATTTGCATTTTTTATGCTCTTTTTCTTGATATTACTATTATATTGCATGTGGTTGTGATCCGCCTTGGGCGAAGAGCTAGCTCCCGCTTGGGGATGCCATTTTATGATTTCAAGTTTATTATCTTGTTGTACCCATTTTGGGGGATAGAAAATACAGGGGAGACTCTGCCGAAATTTTCAGAAATTTTTGATGTTCTTTTTTTTGATTCTATGCAACTTAATTGATTTCAAAAACCGTTTTCATTTAAGGTTTTTCCTTCACTCTCTTTTGATTTTGGTTTAGATTCTTCTGGGCTTTGGCTGACTTAGGTTACGGAACGCCTTTAGACGTCTCGTAATCTAAGTGCCAGTCGCGTTCCGTACTTTCGGGACGTGACAAAGTTGGTATCAGAGCGTAGGTTTTACCTTTCTGAGTGTAGGACGACCTTGGTAGATGGAGTAGGTGACTTAAGCAGAGTGGCGTACCGTGGGTATGATCCGCGGCATACTTACGATACGGTACTCCGCCTAAGTAACCTTAGGACATAATTGCTTGTATTTCCTTTCTTGATTCCTTGCATTCCTTGATTCAATTGCAATGTCCTTATCGGTCCTGTTTCTTATTCCAGCTTCGATGCCGCCAAAGACTGCGAGAGCTCAGCGGGCTGCCGCTAGGGATGAGATTCGGGCGGGCCCGTCTGAGGCGAGGATCGAGCGGGATGATACGCCTGTCCCTCAGGGTCATACTGATCCGCCTTATCCTGACCGTATTGCCAGATTAGAGGCCGGCATGCAAGAGTTGCGGCAGATGATGGGATCTTTAGTTGAGTCCAGCCGGGCACAGAGATCCGAGGACGTTCCTTCCACCGCACAGACCACGATCGTACCTGCTGCACAGATGGTCACTCCTGCTGCTACTACGGAGACTATCCCTGTTTCGCTACAGGAGTTCATGAGATTGAGACCTCCAGCTTTTACCGGTACAGATGCGACAGAGGACCCACAGGCATTTCTTGATAGGATGGCTCGGATTTGCCGTTCGTTGAGGTGTTCTGAGGATAGATTGGTGGAGTTTGCGAGTTTTCGTCTGGAGGGTCTTGCCCAGACATGGTACGACTCAGTAGAGAGAGGCCAAGCTGCAGGTCTGCCTTCTATGACCTGGGATGAGTTTACAGCTGCATTTCTTGCCCGTTTTCTTCCGGAGAGTGTCCGAGATGCTCGAGCCCGCAGTTTTGAGTCTTTGCGCAAGACTCCTGGGATGACAGTGTCGGAGTATGATATACAGTTTACCCAGTTGTCTCGATATGCACCGTACCTAGTCGACACAGAAGAGAAGAGGATAAAGAGGTTTGTACGAGGGCTTGATACACAGCTATTCCTTGCCATTGGCACCCAGCACTTTGATACATACGCAGCCGCGATGGATGCAGCCTTACTTTTGGAGGAGCGTATTTCTGAGACTCCGGTCGTTTCTGGACCGAAGAGGATCCGTACTGATACGCCAGCTCAGCGGCATATGGGCAGACATCGTGATAGATTATTTCCGGGAGATGGCGGAGGCAGAGGATTGAGACGAGGTCAGTTATTTGGTTCATATCCACAGACCCAGCAGTCGTCTCCAGGATGTTTTCGGTGTGGGAGTCAATACCACCGTGTCAGAGACTGTACCATGGGACGTCCGGGCGCGGCGACAGTCCCGCATGTGACTTTACCACCTTCACCACCTTCGCAGAGAGCTTTACTTCCTACTCCTGATGATGCTTCACGCCAGCCAGATGCTTCTAGAGGCCGTGGGCGTGGCGGTCCAGTTCCGAGAGGACGAGGCGACAGAGGCAGAGGTAGAGGCCGAGGTAGAGGCAGAGGACAGCCAGCTATTAGTGGTGGACAGGCCCGAGTGTTCGCGTTGACTCCTCAGGATGCACAGGCATCCAATGCCGTCGTGACAGGTACTCTGCCAGTATGTTCTTTTGATGCACGGGTATTATTTGATCCAGGCTCCACACATTCCTCTGTTTCCACGTATTTTGCACCGAGGTTGGGCCGAGAGTCTTCTCCGTTAGATCAGCCGCTTGTCGTTATTAACCCGGTAGGCGAGTCTTTTGTTGCCCGTTTTGTGTACCGATCTTGTTCCGTTCGTATCGGGGAGAGAGATTCTTCAGTAGATTTGATTCTCCTCGATATGCTAGACTTTGACGTTCTTTTTGGTATGGACTGGCTAGCCACCTGTTATGCATCCGTGGACTGCCGTGAAAAGGCAGTCAGATTCAGTTTTCCTGGTGAGCCGGTTCTTATTATTCAGGGAGATCGTAGTGCTATCCTTCCCAGCTTGATTTCTTCTCTTCGCGCTGGTCAGCTCTTAAGGAAAGGGTGTCAGGGATTCTTAGCCTATATTTGTGACACTAGCTCCACAGAGGCTCCGTTGGACCAGGTCCCTGTTGTGAGAGAGTTTCCTGATGTATTCCCTGACGAGCTGCCTGGTCTGCCACCAGAGCGCGAGATTGAGTTCTGTATTGACTTGATCCCTGGCACGGGGCCTATTTCTATACCTCCTTATCGGATGGCCCCGGCGGAGCTGAGAGAGCTAAAGGATCAGTTACAGGACTTGCTGGACAAAGGGCTTATCCGACCGAGTGTGTCACCTTGGGGTGCTCCCGTCCTGTTTGTTAAGAAGAAGGACGGAAGTATGCGCTTATGCATTGATTATCGTCAGCTGAACCGGGTTACTGTGCGGAACAGGTATCCCCTACCCCGCATTGATGACTTATTTGATCAGCTCCAGGGTGCAGGGTTCTTCTCGAAGGTTGATTTACGGTCAGGTTATCACCAGTTGCTGGTTCGGAAGGAGGATATTCCGAAGACCGCTTTCCGTACTCGATATGGTCATTACGAGTTCTTGGTGATGTCGTTCGGGCTCACCAATGCCCCGGCAGCTTTTATGGATTTGATGAACCGCGTATTCAGGCCGTATCTCGATCAGTTCATCATTGTGTTCATTGACGACATCTTGGTTTATTCTCGGAGCCGGGAGGAGCATGAGCAGCACTTATGTATCACATTGCAGACTTTGAGGGAGCATCAGCTGTTCGCAAAATTCTCCAAGTGCGCATTCTGGTTAGACAGTGTCGACTTCTTGGGTCATGTGGTGACGAGAGATGGTATTTGCGTGGACCCGAAGAAGATCGAGGCAGTTCAGCATTGGCCTAGACCGGTATCAGTTACAGAGGTTCGTAGCTTTCTAGGTCTGGCCGGCTATTATCGACGTTTTGTCCAGGATTTCTCCCGCATTGCTGCACCGTTGACCGGGTTGACCCGGAAGGGGGTTCTTTTTTATTGGACCCAGGCATGTGAGGATAGCTTCCAGCAGTTGAAGACTCGTCTGACTACTGCTCCAGTGTTAGCATTGCCTTCAGGATCAGGCGGGTTCGTGGTATATTGTGATGCTTCTAGAGTGGGAATGGGATGTGTGTTGATGCAGCACGACAGAGTTATCGCGTATGCTTCTCGGCAGCTGAGGAAACACGAGCAAAACTACCCCACCCATGATTTAGAGATGGCTGCAGTGGTATTTGCACTTAAGATCTGGAGACATTACCTATACGGTGAGTCGTGCCAGATATTCACTGACCATAAGAGTTTGAAGTATATCTTCCAGCAGCAAGACCTGAACCTGAGACAGCGCCGTTGGATGGAGTTGGTGAAAGATTATGACTGCGAGATTCTATACCATCCGGGCAAGGCGAATGTGGTGGCAGATGCTTTGAGTAGGAGGCCCGGAGGTAGCTTATCTTGTTTGAGCGTAGTGCAGATGCAGTCGACGGCGGATTGGCAGGTGTTATGTGATAGCAGAGTGCAGTTCGAGTTTACTCCTACAGGGGGTCAGCTGGCCCATTTCAGAGCACGCCCACAGTTACTTGACCGCATCCGCGAGGCACAGTCTGGCGATGCCCGTATCTTAGAGATTAGTGAGCAGATTCGGCAGGGCAGAGTTTCTGAGTTCGTGATTGATGATCAGGGGATACTTCGATTTGGGAATCGACTGTGCGTGCCAGATTCAGAGGGACTGAGGCGTGATATCCTCGAGGAGGCACATAGATCAGTATACAGCGTGCATCCAGGTTCCACCAAGATGTACCGTGATTTGAGAGAGGTTTACTGGTGGGACGGGATGAAGAAGGATATTACAGACTTTGTGTCGAGATGCTTGACTTGTCAGCAAGTCAAGGCTGAGCACCAGAGGCCAGCCGGCGAGTAACAGCCTTTGCCCATCCCTGAGTGGAAGTGGGAGCAGGTCTCCATGGACTTCGCTGTGGGTCTACCCAGGACCAGTCGAGGGTATGACTCTATTTGGGTAATTGTGGATCGACTGACGAAAGCGGCTCACTTTCTACCAGTAAAGACCACTTTTGGATTTTCTCAGTACGCCCAGGTTTATATTGATGAGATTGTGCGACTGCATGGTGTTCCGACTTGCATCGTGTCCGACCGTGGCACCCAGTTTACCAGCCGATTGTGGCAGAAACTACAGGAAGCTTTGGGCACCCGATTGAGTTTTAGCACAGCCTTTCATCCTCAGACTGACGGTCAGTCGGAGCGTACGATTCAGACTCTTGAGGACATGCTCAGAGCTTGTGTTTTAGATTTCAGTGGTAGCTGGGATCGTCATTTGCCTTTGATCGAGTTTTCCTACAATAATAGCTTCCAGGAGACGATTCAGATGGCACCTTTCGAGGCTTTATATGGGAGGAGATGTCGATCGCCAGTATGTTGGACAGAGCTCAGGGAGAGCAGTATTTTGGGGCCGCAGATTGTGCAGGAGACGACCGAGAAAATACAGCTGATTCGGGACAGGATGAGAGCGGCACAGAGCAGGCAGAAATCATATGCTGACAGGCGCCGTCGCCGACTCGAGTTCGCTGTTGGCGATCATGTTTTCCTGAAGGTCTCTCCGATGAAGGGTGTGATGAGATTTGGGCGGAAAGGGAAACTGAGTCCTAGATATGTTGGTCCTTTCGAGATCCTAGAGCGTGTTGGTCCAGTCGCTTATCGGTTAGCTCTTCCGCCCGCTTCCCCGATGTTCACCCCGTATTCCATGTCTCGATGCTCCGCAAGTACCTTCATGATCCTTCCCAGGCGATTCAGCACCAGACAATCCAGTTAGAGCGTGATCTTTCTTTCACCGAGCAGCCGGTTGTCATCTTGGATCGGCAGGTGAAGAAATTGAGGTCGAAGGTCATACCGTCTGTCAAGGTTCTTTGGCGTGGCCCGAACAGCGAGGAGGTCACCTGGGAGACCGAGGTCGAGATGAGGAAGAGATATCCCCATCTTTTTGAAGGTACGCGTAGTTAAATTCTAAATTCGGGGACCGAATTTCTTTAAGGGGGGAAGATTGTAACCCTTCGAAAATCGTTTAGGCAGTTTTTCGGTAATCGGCAAATTTTTCGGCTTTTTCCGTAAAAAGTCAAAATTGATAATTTTCATTGTAGACCTAATTATACAAAATTTAGATAAGATATTACTATAATTTTGTCACTAAAATGTCACTTATAATTATCTAGTTAAATAAAAAAAAAATTTCGTAATTAATTATTTTTTTTTTATTTTAAGCCTTTTTAAATACATTTAATTAGGGATAAATAAAAATTTAATTAGGTAAATTTCTTAATTAGGAGTCTTTATAAGATAAAATATGGTGTTAATAAAATTATATCATGTCTTGCAAACTTTTAGATTTTTGGTGGGAAAATTATGAAAAAAATGGCTTAAAAAGGGGTTTTTTTGGAAAAAGGTTGATATGAAAGCATGATATGATATCATATGATGTTGTAATTAGCTAGAAACTTCCCCAAAATTTCCCCACCTCCCCTCCTTGCTGCAGCCGACCCCAATCCTGCAGGTTTCCCCCTCTTCCCACTTCATTCTTGCTTCTTTTTCTTGCTAAAAATCAATAAAAATTCACATTTTTCCATCTCCATTCAAAGCCTAACCCTAATCCCTTCTCTCTTCAACCCAAATTTGTTCAAAAACATGATGAAAGTAGGCTTCTTGGAGACTTGATCAAGCTAGGGTTCAAGCTTGAGAGGTGAAAATTTTAATCCTTTTGTTAACTTGTGGTTTAATTATGCTAGAATTGAAATTCTAAGTATTAATTTAGTGTAAATCTTTGTTCATGAAAAATCAAGAGAAGGTTTTGATTTTTAAAAATTAGGGTTTGTAGCATAATGGTTGGATTATGTTAGGGATGATTATCTAATTGATTAGAATGGTTAATGGTGTAATGATATGCTTGCTAAATCGATAAATTTCGATGTTTGTAACGAATCGGTAAGAAAATCGCTTACTAGATTTTTGTAGAAAATAGAATGCGTTCAATTTGCGTTAGGTTAGCAATATTATTAGCTTCGTATAGGATTATTAGAATGCGCGAACACGTGGTTTCGTCCAGTCGGGTGGTAGTTTGTCGATTTCCCCGAAATGACGATTTTTGTTAAAGGATTGCGATTTTCGTGCGTTTTTCCGCGCACTGAGTGCATGCTACGATTAATTTGAGAGCGTGGATAATTGTATGTTGTGACTTGCATTGTGTTAGGTTTTGTAATCTTATACTTGATATTGTGCGAATATAGGATCGGTCGGGGAAATTTCGGATACGGCGCGAAAAGGCAAAGCGGTGGCCGGATCAGATTAGCGGGGATTTCAGGTGAGTAGATATATTCATCTATGGGGGAATCGTCTGGATGGCGCGAGACGCCCCCCTAGTTAGGATTACCCTACTTTTTGCAAGATTATATTGTTAGTTAGCTTATCCATTCATGTACACTGCATACCCTTATAGCGAACAGTATGTTAAATTGCATGGACATTCATCTCTACCTATGCGATATCATTTCGTAGGACACGAACACCTTACCATTGGCATATGTTGCACGCGCACTATTCATGTGACACACACGCCTTGGTAATTGACATGCCACGTGCACGATAGAACCTGTTTATCTTAATATCATCACCTACATTCATACTTGATATATGAAACTGCATCGCATGCACATATCTCGCATCATCATCATATTTACATAGAACTCTAGCCAAAATTTACATCCTACACATTGATATCATAGACATTTATCATATATAACATGTGGACACTATGATTTTCTTGATGATTTCAGTTTTTCTGCGATTTCTGGATTTTTGGGGAAAACCGCAAGAATTTAACAAAACCTTATAATTATCATTTTCAAAACAAAGTTGCGGTTTTCTCGTGATGTATGTGTCGTCCACCATGAGTTTTCATGTTTTCTGTTGGATTTCGAGACCCGATTCGAGGAGTGGATGAACCGTCTCGAGTACATGGTGGGCCCGGTATGGTACCCCGGGGCAAGAAGATCGAGTTGTAGACGATGAGCCTGGCAGGGGAAGACTACCTACCGGTGATGTCTGGCGCGGCGGATATCCGGAGGATACCGACCGTTGTCGTGAGATTTATGATATGGGCCGATCCGGACTGACGGAGCCCGATATTGAGACAGATGTGATTCCTATTTGGTGTCGATGCTTGACACGGGTTTTCAGAGGATTTCTTGATGATATTTAGCTATTATGCAGGCATTCATTTTATAAAAGTTAAGAATGCAGTAACATTAACATTTAAAACACTTAAAGAGTTAGAAAAGATATTGCATACATATGCATGCATACTAGAGTTATTATATCATATATGGACATACATGTTGTTCCGCATTGCGTGCATTCTTACGATTGCCTTACTAGATGTTATATTCTACTCACGAGCTGGCAACTCACCCCCGTTGTGCCACAGTGTCTTGCAGGTCGGACCCGTCAGTCTTGTAGCGGCGGGCTATCTTGTCATCAGTTCCTTTTGCTCAGACTCGTGACATCGCCCGTAGGTGGGTTGCGAGCATACTTTATTTCTTTTGCTTTATCATTGTATCTAGTATTCTCCATCTACCATTTCACATTGTATATGCGACTTAGTGATGAGACGGAGAGATTTGTATATTGTGGTTTATTTTGGGTCGAGCTCACTTGAGCCGACGTGTGTTTTCTGGTATTTGCATTTTTTTATGCTCTTTTTCTTGATATTACTATTATATTGCATGTGGTTGTGATCCGCCTTGGGCGAAGAGCTTGCTCCCGCTTGGGGATGCCATTTTATGATTTCAGGTTTATTATCTTGTTGTACCCATTTTGGGGGATAGAAAATACAGGGGAGACTCTGCCGAAATTTTTAGAAATTTTTGATGTTCTTTTTTTGGATTCTATGCAACTTAATTGATTTCAAAAACCGTTTTCATTTAAGGTTTTTCCTTCACTCTCTTTTGATTTTGGTTTAGATTCTTCTGGGCTTTGGCTGACTTAGGTTACGGAACGCCTTTAGACGTCTCGTAATCTAAGTGCCAGTCACGTTACGTACTTTCGGGACGTGACATGAGCGGAGGAATCGCACCCTATTAGATATGGTGCGCTCGATGATGAGTACAGCTGAGTTACCTATTTCCTTCTGGGGGCATGCACTGGAGACAGCAGCATACCTGTTGAATCAAGTTCCAACTAAATCTGTACCTACCACACCATATGAGATATGGAGTAGGAAGAGACCATGTCTTAAACGAGTTAAGATATGGGGTTGTCTGGCCTATGTCAAAAGGCAAAATCCAGACAAACTCGAGGCACGGTCAGTTCTATGCAAGTTTGTGGGATATCCCAAACATTCACATGGATATCTTTTCTACCATCGCGAGGAACAAAAGGTGTTTGTTTCTCGACATGCCACCTTTTTAGAAAAGGAATTTCTTACAAAAGAAATTAGTGGCGAAGAGGTAGAACTGGAAGAAATTCCAGCTACACAAACTCAAACTGAAACTGAAGATTTGGTAGAACCGGAGGATTCAATAGTACCTAACGAACCCCAGCCTCTCCGCCGATCTAGTAGGGTTTCTCGTCCACCTGAGAGATACTACGGTTTTCTCATTGATGGTGGAAGCGAGGATTGCATCATGGATGATGATGACCCGACTAGTTTCGAGCAGGCCATCACGAGTGGTGACTCTGTGAAATGGCTGGATGCAATGCGATCTGAGATGGAATCCATGTACACCAATAAAGTATGGATTTTGGAAAATGCTCCTGAAGGGGTAAAACCCATTGGGAGCAAGTGGATTTTTAAAAAGAAATTTAGTGTAGATGGAAAAGTTGAGACTTTCAAAGCTAGGCTTGTAGCAAAGGGATTTCGTCAACGACCAGGTGTGGATTATGACGAAACCTTTTCTCCAGTGGCTATGCTTAAGTCCATCCGGATCTTACTTGCCATTGCTTCATACCATGACTACGAAATCTGGCAAATGGATGTTAAGACCGCCTTTCTAAACGGTGATTTAGAAGAGAGCGTGTACATGACTCAGCCAGAGGGCTTCGTAGATAGTGGGAGCAGCGCAAAGGTGTGCAAGCTGCTTAAATCCATTTATGGGTTAAAGCAAGCATCACGGAGTTGGAACATCTGTTTTGATGTTGTAGTCAAAGAGTTTGACTTCATCAAAAATATAGATGAACCTTGTATCTATAAGAAGGTAGCAGAGGGTAAGGTTGTCTTCCTCGTATTGTACGTGGATGACATACTCTTGATAGGAAATGATATTCCTATGCTGCAATCAGTCAAGCTCTTCTTATCACAGAGATTCTCAATGAAAGATCTAGGTGATGCCTCCTGCATATTGGGAATCATGATCTATAGAGATAGATCTAAACGGATACTGGGATTGTCCCAATCCAGATACATTGACACCATACTAAAGAGGTTTAGTATGGAAGAATCCAAGCGTGGGAACCAACCCACGATCTCTGGACTCACTCTCTCCAAAGAGATGTCTCCTAAGACTGATTTGGAGAGAGCTCGCATGCAAGGGATACCCTATGCTTCGGCTGTAGGCTCTATCATGTATGCGATGCTATGTACCAGACCCGATGTAGCATACTCACTAAGTGTAGTGAGTCGGTATCAAGCAGATCCTGGAGAGAGTCACTGGACAGCTGTGAAGAACATTCTCAAGTACTTGCGAAGGACTAAGGAGATGTTCTTGGTGTATGGTAACGGAGAACTCCAGGTGGAGTCCTTTACCGATTCCAGCTTCCAAAGTGATAAGGACGACTCTAAGTCGCATTCGGGTTTTGTCTTTACCCTCAATGGAGGGGCGGTATGTTGGAAGAGTTCCAAACAGGATACCGTTGCAGACTCGACGATGGAGGCTGAATACATCGCTGCCAACGATGCTGCCAAAGAGGCTGTCTGGATCAAGAAGTTCATTAGTGAACTTGGTGTGGTTCCATCCATTGAGCATCCAATACCTCTGTATTGTGATAACAATGGAGCTGTGGCTTTAGCCAAGGAACCCAGGTCCCATCAAAAGTCCAGACATATTCTGAGGCGGTATCACCTGATCAGGGAGATAGTTGATCGCCGGAAGATCGAGGTCAGGAGAGTAGATACGAAGGACAACACTGCGGATCCATTCATGAAGGCTATTCCCCAGATACAGTTTGAGAGATTATTCGGGATGCTAGGTATGAGATACTACAGCAGCTGGCCTTAGTGCAAGTGGTAGATTGTTAGTTATGTATATGCCCTAGAGGCCATTGTTGTACATATGATGTATATTATAATGGATGCTTGGATATATATAGAGATGACTTTCTTGCTCGTCATGATAGTATGCTATTTGGTTTCACTTTATCTTAACATGTTGACTGGTATTGGTTTACTGTTTTACTCTCACATGTTGATAAAGCCCTTAGGATCTGTACTCGACTACTGGGACTATGATGAGATCATACTAGTGGGGCCACGATAGTCGATGAGTACATCCTATAACTGTTCCTAGTCGAGGGTATATCGAGACAGGGCATCGATACACCAGAGTAGACTAGCGTATACGCATCTTGACCCATATGATGGGCGATGGATGATCCCATATCCATCGGTGTTCGACATCAGAGATGGTGTACGGGTGCTCAGTGGAGACTGGGTACACTGGACGGACTCGCCGAGAACTCCCAGATGGTGATATACCACACGTCAGATGGCAGTTCTCCGGTGACACTGGTACAGGGTAGTCTGAAGACCCGAGATCGTCATAGAGTCTTGTGTGATTCCCACTGTGCTTTGATTTCCACCTTACCACGTCCAAGAGGGCGTGCAAAACGGTGGCTTTTGGGTACAGTCCCGAATCACATGGAGGCAATGAGCGATAGGAGGGGATTCGTCTCTCCCGGTATAGGGAGTTGATGTTGTGCTGTGTTCGATTGGCTATAACTGGAAGTCCCTGGCCAGGGCTGATATAGAGATTTACTGGTAAGTGTTACTAGTAGTTTCTCGACCCGTTATGAGCCACACATCGACACGACTTATCGGTTACTGGGGTCTGACGTATACCACCCCTAGACTTGATATGCGACATATCAGACGAACAGACCGGACTGTACGGGAGTGTTACTGATTGGATTCACAGGAGAACGCACAGGCTAGCTTGTTGATCTTCTGATCGCTCAATACCTCGGTGGCTGTTACGTTTAGCTGACCGCTTGCAGCTTGTGGGTGTTTGATATGATCATCACCTGCTACCGACGTATTGACGATTCTTTAGAGTCCTACACAGAGGTTTCTTGGCTCAGGCGAAGTAGAGGCACATATGTGATATGTGCAGGACCGAGAATAATGCGATATGAGATACCGTATTATGTTCTCGCGATATTTAGATATGAACCGGGACATCGGATCAAGTGTTGATTCGATAAATCGGTACATGATATATTAGTCGGTGATATTCGATATAGCCGGATCATCGAATCAAGTGTTGATTCGATAATTTAATGTATAATAATATATATGATATATTGTATTACATTATCTAATATTGGCTCGCTTTATTATTTCATTTTCTCATTGGATGATACATTGATATATATGCGATATATGTTAATTGTATTATTTTCTTCTGTTGCAAATATATAATATATATGTGATATATATTATTGTGACATGATATGATTAATTGTTAAACATGTTTAAGGATGATTAATTGAGGTTAGGGTTTGATTAGGGTTAGATGCTTCATGCACCTTCTAGAAGCTTTTTCTTTTGTCATTCTTAAGATATTTTTGGATGACACATTCTTAACCCAACCAAACCCTAACTCTAGTTTATTCTCTACTAAATCCTAGCCACTCATCCTTGACCATGGTTTATAAATCAATCATATAGTCTTCTTTCTATTCATCACAAAAGGATTAATCTTATTATTCATTTTCCATTATCATCTTATTCTCTCTTGAAGAAAGCTTACTTGATTTTCTTTATGTGATGAATAAATATGAGAAAATGATTTAAAAAGAAAGCAAAAATACTACTCTCTCATCCTCATCTCATCTAGCCCATGAGATTAGTGTGTTCATCTCTTTAGAGTGAGAAAGCTTGAGTCTTTGCAACTTCGAGGTAGATCATCGGAGATTTGGAATACTTCAAGCTAGCATGGATCGTTCGAGTCATGGAGCCTCTCATGAGTCCGGGAGATCGTGGATCGCGGCAAAGGGACTTCTACTCGGAGCTTGTGAAGCGAAGGAGCGGACTACAAAGGTTGTAATCCCTCACACTTAGATAAAAGTTATCATCTTGCATGTTAAACCCTAATAATCTAGCAAAGATCCCGGCTTTGGGTTGTTCGGCACGTCTAAATTTTTATCCGGGCATGTTTGATGCCTTATGAACCTTCACAAGAGTGCTTAGGAACCCTACAGTTTTTGCACTAGATGCAATAAGTTTGTATTAATCCAATCCTGGAGAAACATAAGGAAGCAGTTTTAGAACATAAGTAAATGTTCTAAGGATTTGATAACGGCGGCCTCCTTCGGGAGACGATTATCATTCCAGGCTTCAAAGGTGACATGGTTGACAGAGTGATTGTCAGCGTTATAGTTTTCCCTCTGACGAGAGACAGTATTATGGACAGGTGGTCCAAGAGGATACTGTGGGTGGCGTGGTGCCGGATACTGATTAGGTTCAGTGATCGATACAGTCTAAGAAGTTTGGATTTGGAGTTCATTTATGAACTAGGTCCCATCAGATATCCAGACATATTCTACGACAGGTATTACTCAATTCGGTAGATGGCTTTCTCCGCGAACTTGAGATTTAGAGAGATATAGAAAGAAACATCTAGGCGGATCCACTCACTGAGGCTATTTCTCGAACACAATAGTTTTACAAACGGGCTTTGTGAAACTGATTAATAGAGGAGTTGGATGTTCGGTTTCACACGGGCTGTGAGTAGTCGACATTGCAATAATTAGCCTTGAGTGCAAGTGGGAGATTGTTGGAGATAGTGCCCTCAGAGTCAATTATTGGATCGCAGGTACGTGATTGCAATGATTGCGGAGGACCTATACCGGTAGGACAATCTTACTCGAGATGATAGTATGCTATCTGGTTTGCCTTTATCAGTCGTGTACAGTTTCAGGTGACTGATCACTGTTACACTTTGATAGAGCCCTTAGGATCTTGCTTTACTACCAACAGTATGATGGCGATCATATACGTGAGAGTTGGGTGGTTTATACGCATATCCTTAATTGTGGTCCCTAGTCGTGGGAGTTTCGAGACAGGGCATCGATACTCCGGAGTAGACTAGTGTATACAGTCGAGACCCCGACGAGGGGCGGTGGCCGGTCTCACAATCCACCGGTGTCAGTTGGATCACCTTGGATGTATACAGGTTCCCATTGGGTTATGAGTACACCGGACAGGACTCGCTGGGAACCTGCTAGTTGGTATTATACATATCGTCAGATAGCAGTTCCCTGGTGACATGTATACAGGTTAGTTCATCGACCTGAGGTCATCATTTGTCTCGTGTGAGTTCCCACTGTGCTTTGATTTCTACCCTACCACGGCTCAAAGGAGTCGTGCAAACAGGTAGTTTTTGGGTACAGTCCCGAGCCATATGGAGGCACGTGAGCGGATCGGCAGGGAATTCGTCTCTCCCGGTATTGGGGGCGAGATCGTGCTGTGTCTAGGAGAGCCATTACACAAAGCCCATGGCCATGGCAGGAGATTTACTGGTAGGTACTCCGGTAGTATCTCAGGGTGTTATTGGGCTACACTCCGACACGACTTATACTGCTATTGGGGGTCTGACGTTACTAGCCCCCTAGGCAGATATGCGATACTCATAGACGAACGGACCGGACTGTATATACATTGTCACCGTTAGGCTCAGTAGGGTTTCTGGATGAGTTCGCTCATCGGCCTCCCTTGAGGTCAGTCCATGGGCAGCCGTTACGCATTGCTAGTGCCGTTGACGGTTTGTGGTTAAACCCACTGCCAGGGTACTGACGAGTCATTAGAGTCCCCCACAGACAGTTTCCCAAGTTCGGGCGAAACGTTGTAGAGGCCGTATGGTTTTATGGCAGGGTTCGGAAAATGCACGTGCGTTTACGCACGTGTCAGTTTTCGGGCAGATGGTACTGGTCGGCTTTGGTTTAAGCCGGATCCGAGTATTGTATTGAGTAGATATAATATCTTTGTCTCAGTTGCATTTGTATTCGGTCGTAATACAAATGCGGGTATATTTATACAGTTACGGGGTAATCCTGAAAGTCGTTTCAGGATCACTTTTGGAAGTTGCCAGTTTCCAGTTTTCTATCAGCCGTTTTTTAACATTCGGTTAAAGACGGATTTATCTTTTCTTTGGAAGAGTGTGGATACTTCTAGAAGGTTCTAGAAGCGGTGTGGTGTTGTATTTTCATTGGTTGCTTTTGGTGTGTTCACACTTTGTGTTCACACTTGAGATATTTGTTTGTGTTCACACATGATATTTTCTTGTGGTCACCCCCCCTCTCCTACACTCACCCTCCTCCTCCCTATATATGGCCGGCCCTCTCCTCTCTCACTCTCACTTGAGTTTTCATCTGATAAAAAGATTATGATAGATTTTGGGGTGTATGGAATTTCACAGCTCATTTCATTCCATCACCCGATTCGAGTGGCAACTTCATTAACCGATCGTCCACGGATTTGGACGAAGTGAGACAAAGTCATCTACTCATTCTCTACATCATTCTTGGTCGTCTCTTTTAGCAAACTTGACGACCGAGTTGCCTCGAGTCAGAGGCGGGAGCCCGTTTAAAGAATCGTCGACGTGGTGCCACCTGGACGAGCAGATCGGAGATCGAAGAGATCGGAGCAACCGCAACGGAGCGTGGGATGATGGTTAAAGAACGAAGGACTCGGATCATTCGGTATA
The DNA here is from genome assembly GCA_030015575.1 of Agapanthus africanus. Lineage (NCBI taxonomy): Eukaryota > Viridiplantae > Streptophyta > Magnoliopsida > Asparagales > Amaryllidaceae > Agapanthus > Agapanthus africanus. The sequence continues at coordinate 279,999,539 of CM057342.1, forward strand.
ACCTTTCTACTCTCTTTACAGTTTGTCAGTTTAGCAATAATGGCAGATCCGGGTTAAAGTATACGATAGCGCCAGTTAAAAAGTTTTTGTTTCGCATTTGGCGTCTGTAGACGGTCGGGGCGCTACCGTAGACTTACACGTATCACTACGAAGATCCATATTGGTTGGGTATGCCATCGTATAGTTACATACGAACTCTAAGAAACTTGTTTCAGTTCGAGGATGGATTCCGGTTCTGGGAAAATTGAATAGGATTATTCAGTTGTCTTTTCTCTTTACCTTCTCTTAAGTTGTGATGGCTCCTAGTATTAGGATAGTACACCTATTATGCTTATTGGATAGTCTTCTTCTAAACCTTAGGTAGGCGTCGAAAGGTAGGGAAAGAAGAAAACTAATTAGCCTAAGTGTGTTATATAAAAGGTAAGAAGTAAAGACATATAAAGGGATTGAAGTGAGGGCAAAGAAATTAGCGACTACTGTCATGAATCTAGATAGTGGAAGAGGAATTATTAGGAATACCCGACCACCCTCTCGAAACATTTTCATGTTTTAGTTTTTCTGTGCGATATTAATTGAAAACTGCTTTCCCAATTAAATTCTGACTCCACGGTATGTATTTATCAGACTTGATTCTCACATCTGTATGGTGTTACAGATACTGAATGAGAGTAGAATATTGGGAATTGGGTGATTAGATCCTCAATATTAGAATTCTTTGTAATTGGTGGTATTTGAGGAAATCACCTGGGTTTTGCCTAACGAAAAATATTTGGTTTTGAATATCCGTTGTTATGCACCAATCTCAAACTGATATATCTGTACGTTTATTTTATAAAGTGAGATATAACCTTTTGAAATTATGTTTATGACATTTACCTTTATCAGTTGATGATTAGGTAAGGTGCATTCAATAACGGTGTAATTCTTCTTAACCATAATACGGTTTTCAACCAATGATGCACAGGGTTTGAGTTATTAAACTCAGAAGAACTATACAAAGTATTGTATGTTGTCCGATGTCCATTAAGACAAGGGGTTGGTACTCGTAGTATATTCCATTTACTTATGACTTCTCTGGTTTTAGACAAATATTTCGTTGAAATAAAAGGTCCAAATTTCGAGAAGTTATAGGTATAAAAATAAAGTAGAGAACCATGCGTTGGAAGTATCTGGATTCTTCAAGGTGATCAAAGATGTAGATACTTATGCTAGGTATTCCGTCGTAAGTAATATATTTGAAAACTTGCTTCTCAGGTTACTCATTCTTGGGTGTGCTCCTTGATGAGTAATGCTGCATGACCTTCTTCCATTTAGTCGAAATACACAGGAAATAGCTGATGTTTTTTGAATCTGGTTCCAATTAAATTAGTGCCTTTGTTTCTATATTGGATATAAAATGGATTCATATCTTAACGATGTTAAGATATATGGAGTAGTCCGGCTTATGCTTAAAACCAGAATCCGGATAAACTCAAGTCATGTTTCGGTAATGACGGTTTGTGGGTTATCCCGGGCTTTGACGAGGGTTAACATTCTACCATTTGCAAGATCAATAGTTATATTATTCTTGACTCGCTACCCATTTTAGTAAAATGAATTCTTTTTAGAAAACATTAGTGGGAGTATGGTAGAACTGGAAGTGATTTCAGAACTACAAATGGTTACTGAATATTTAGTAGAACCTAAGAATTCAATTGGATTTGACAGTCTATTAGCCACTCTGAAGATTTGGTGGGTAAGCTCAGCCACACGAGAGGTACTTTGGTCTCCTCAAAGATGATGACAGGGAGGTTTTGATGACCCAATCTTGCCACTACCACTGTCCTAGATTATAACATTTGGCAGGTGGATGACTATAATGTCGTTCAAAATTAGCTTTAGAAGTACACGTGTATATGACTCTTCCAGAGGGTTGTAGTCAGTGGTGTTAGTTGTATGTATTCCCTAGAGGCCATTATTGTACATATGATGTATATTATAGTGGATGCTTGGACATATATAGAGAGGACTTTCTTTCTCGACATGATAGTATGCTATCTGGTTGCTCTTTATCTTAACATGTATACTTGTCTCTTGATACTGTTTTATGGTTACATGTTAGTAAAGCTCTTAGGATGTGTACTTAACTACCAGGATTTTGATGCATATCATACTAGTGGGGCCTTGGTAGTCCATAAGTTCATCTTTTAATGTTCATAGTCGTGGGTGTATCGAGACAGGGTATCGATATAACAGAGTAGACTAGCGTATATGCTTCTCGACCCATTTGATGGGCATTGGATGATCTCATATCCATTGGTGTTTGACATTATAGATGGTATACGGGTGCTCAGTGGAGACTGAGTACACTGGACGGACTCGCCGAGAACTCCTACATGGTATTATACCTAACGTCAGATGGCAGTTCTCTGGTGACACTGGTACAGGTTAGTCTGTAGACCCAAGATCGTTATAGTGTCTTGTGTGGTTCCCACTATGCTTTGATTTCCACCTTACCACGTTCAAGAGGACGTGCAAAACGGTAGTTTTTAGGTACAATCCCGAGCCACATGGAGGCAATGAGCGATAGGAGGGGATTTCGTCTCTCCCGGTATTAGGGGTAGATGTCGTGCTGTGCTCGATTGGCCGTGACAGGGAAGTCGCTGGTCAGGGATGATTTAGAGATTTACTGATAAGTGTTATCAGTAGTTTCTCGACCCGTTATGAGCCTCATATCGGCATGACTTATCGAGTTATTGTGGTCTGATGTTTACCACCCCTAGACTTGATATGTGACATCTCAGACGAAGAGACCGGACTGTACGGTAGTGTTATTGATAGGCTTTTACAGGAGCTAGAGCGGGCTTGCTTGTTGATCTTCTGATCGCTCAATACCCGGGTAGCCATTTCGTCCAGCTAGTACCGCTGACGACTTGTAGGTGTTTATGTGATCATCACCTACTGCCTGCGTATTGACGAGTCTTTAGAGTCCTACATAGAGGTTTTACTGGCTTAGGCGAAATGAAATAGGAGCACATATGTGATATGTGCAGGACCGAGAATAATACAAGTATGCGATACCGTATTCTATTCTCGCGATTTGTGTATCGGTCGGTTATATGTGATATAGCCGGGTTATCGAATCAAATGTTGATTCGATAAGTTGGTACATATAATATTAGTCGGTTATATGAGATATGGCCGGATTATTAAATCAAGTGTTGATTTGATAATTTAGTGTATAATTGTATATTTGATATACTAGTTTACATTAACTAATATTAGCTCACTTAAGCATTTATTTTCTCACATGTGCATACTTAATATATATGTGATATATATTAATTGTGTTTTCTTTTGTGTCATGGTTGTTGATACACACTACATGGGTGTATGAGACTTACACCATACTAATAATAATGTGGGGTTTAATTATTTAAAATAAATCCAAATTAGTGGATAATTGCTCACATGCATGAAGCTTGTAGAAGCTTGTGGATGCATTGACTTAGTCCACTCATTTTGTTTTACTTAAGATATTTATTAACCTAACCATTATAATTTAGCTATGGTTATGTCTCTACATGAGTTAGATATATGATACAAACTCACCCATGGTTGATTCTCTCACCTCATTAGTTCATTCTCATCTCTTTGCTTCATCTTCTTCATCCTTAAGAAAAAAACTTGCTAGCTTTTTCCAATGTGAGAAAATATTGTGAGAAAAATAAAACTAAAGTAAGCTCACTTCCTACTTCATCATCCTCTACTAGATTAGCACTTTATTATAGGGTGTTAGCTTCACTAATCTTTCATTAGTGAAGTAGTAGCTTGAGTTAGTGCCTCCTCGACGTAGATCATTTTTGGCCTCGAAGACTTCAAGCAAGATCGTTCCTTTCACCTTGAAAAGCCATGCAAGAGTCCGGGAGTTCTATGAACGCAGTGAAGGGACCACTACAAGGAGAAAATGAAGTGAAGGGCCGGTCTACAAAGGTTGTATTCCGTTATCACTTAGATGTAAATTTGTTTACTTTCTAGTTTATCTCCTAAAACTCTAGTTAGATCCTTGGTTAGGGTTGTTTGGCACACTAAATTTTTAAATACGGCATGTTTGATGCCTTGAGAAACCTTATGGTTGTGCCTAAGAACCCCACAGTAGTATCAGAGCCTTACTTGAGCATTAGGAGTTATCTATGCGAAGTTAAAAATCCGATCGAACCCCGAAAACCCACTTGATACCCCCCTCTCTGGAAATTTTTCAAAAAGTTGGATTTTTCCATATTAAAAATTCTCAAAAAATCGTGCAGGTAATTCTATGGATCTCTGAGAAGTACGATTCCCTAACTCGATCAAGTCACCGTGGAACCACGTCCATATCATGCATTTGGCAGCGGTTCCGTGACAGAACTTGTGAGTTATGGAATCGTACTTCAAAGGGTGATCCGTAGCTACTACATCATGCTTCTGGGAAATTTTAATATTACTCAAGTGTTGAGCTTTCTGGAATTTATTAGGAATTCGTTGATTCGATCGGAATGTTTAACGTCGTTTAGCCTTTTTCGGGTATTCACATGTTATCTAGGCGAAGTTAAGAAGCTCTAATGAATGTCAAAAACTCAATTTTCCAAGTTTAACGTATTCGGAAAAACATGCAAGTAATCCTATGGATCCTCTAGAAGAATGAAACCCTAACTTGACATAATGACCATGAAACCACTTTGAACCTTAGGGTTTATAGCAGTTCTGTGGTGCCATTAATGAGTCTTGGGTTTGCCCTTCTACGGTTGGTCCATAGGTATTGTGGCATGTTCCGGGTATTATTAAAACTGTGCTCAAGTGTTGAGCCGTCTGGGAATTGTGGGACTTTGATGAATCGATCGAGAAGTTTAAAATCGTCCGGATATCATATGATGTGATACAATATGTGTAATTCATATACTTAGGCATGAAATCCGAAGTATATGATACTTCGGGTTTATGATGTCTAAGGTGATTATGGATTCCTAATGTTGTAGTTTGACATTTTCTTTTCTGCGACCGTAAGTGTAATATGTGGAGTATTGCCGGTTTCGTTGCTATATGTTGACGACAATTGAGATACTCATATTTACTTACGTTGATGACATGTGATGTTATGTGTTGCTGTATATGTTATATTGGATCGTCGTGTTTTGAATAGCCGGGGGTTTTATGTGAGATGAGTGTTTTTCGTTTTCATTCATGTAAAATTCAATATATGTAATATTCTTTTATTGGGGCACTTTCGGGTTGAGGATGATGTCACCATTGTTGTATATTATTTACTTTTCCGCATTAGGATAGACCCAAGGAGGGGAGCACAAGTAACCGGGTTCTAGAGTCCAGTGGGAGACCAACTCGAGGAGTCGAGTCTGGGTCTCCTAACTCTAGAATTGGTAGGGTTGCTTGCCGCTCTCGTAGGGGTCTAGGGATGTGGATTTGGCTATTCATCGCGACCGTAGAATCCGTGTTTTGTACAGGCTCAATATAAAATGCGGACATCCTAGTATATCCAATATTTCATATGTTTCTTCTGCTGCTCTATGATGTGATCACTGTGGATTCTGAGACGAATGGATATACATTATATATGAGATATATAGTAGACGTTGCTTATGTTTTGCACCTGCGGTAGTCCCGTCCCTTTATGCCGTTAGTTAAGTAACCTAACGGTGCATAACGGGACACTGTGGCGAATGCGGATGGAATAACCGTACGTTGTATTTTCGTTTCTTCTGTAATGCTTAGGAAGCATAAATGATGGGACTTCATTAATAAGATTAACGAAAAGAAAGAAACCTAAAAGATATTGTGGAATCAAATTTTCAAAAAGGGTAGCTACAGTATTTGCTTTGTATAGTGATATATGTGATATATCCTACACCTTATTCGATAAGGAAAGAGCCGAGATCCCTTCACCAGGAGTGACCTCTTTAGCAATAACTGGCAGATGCTACAACACACGGTTGTTTTTTGATTGCTTTTGGAGTATTTACTTTGCATAGTGATATATGTGATATATCTTGCACCTTATTCGATAAGGAAAGAGCCGAGATATCTTCACTGGGAATGACCTCTTTAGCGAAACTAAGAAAAGCCTCAAAAAACACTCCTTTTCAAAATCACTCGATTCCGCAACGATATTAAGTTCATTACGCAAAAGGTTTTCAGAAAAACCTGTCTAGCCCTCCGTCATTTCAGATAAGTACTACTTAGTATTCGTGCTATATTTTTTTACTATGTTAAGGCGTAGTGTGCGGTAACTAATTAGTGCTTATCTACTAAAACATGAAATGCGATTGGATTAGGGTAGTCGTACGACTTTGTTAACTATATTAAGGGTCGTACGGGTGGGTTTGATTCAATCACGAAATGACCGGTTGAACTTGGCTAGCACTTATGATTTTTTGACTATGTTAAGGTCATAAGTTGCTAGGGGCAAAATATTATCGGGAATTTTAAGTGTTGAAATTTGCAATGAGATTACATACCTTCTATGAGATAGTTGGATTCCGATATCCACTGCGAGTAAGAGTTGCTCTTGGGAGAGTTTTACACTTTACAATTAGCTAACCAATTAGGTGTCTTGAAAGGTGTCAACTGAGTTATTCCCCTGGGAAAACGAGGTTTACTTTAATTAGGTCTGTGCGAAAGCACGGGGAACCTCCCTCAAGTACCGGCACTGGCCTGGCTGAACGGTTAGCGAAGTTGTAGATTGTAATTAATCCCGGCTAGTCTTACCTTTTAAGGTTTGGAGAAGGACTTGATAAAAAGTAGTGGGGCCATCCTGATTAGATAAAATAATAACCAATCTGATCTTACAAGAGCATATACGCTAAAGTGTTTTCTTCTCTCTCTCTCTCCAGGTAGCGACCATGTCACGTCTTAATCAAGATAATAAAATGGATGTATTGACCGAACCAGCATGTTATACCATGCAGGGGAATGTTGGTTCCGTTCTTTCTTATAAGATTTATAAGACTGAACAGGATATAGGGGAGTGCCAGGATTCCCATGCCACCCGATTGAGGAAAGTACATGTTGATACATTTTCTTCAGGTGTGTTCGTTACACAGAACTGTTTCTCCCTTTGCTCCACGTCCTGGGTATTGGATACCGGGTTAGGATCCCGTATATGTAATCTGTTACATGGGGTAAGAAAAGGTAGAGAACTGGGAGAAGGTGATAAAGACATAAGGTTTGGAAATGGTGCAATTGTTGCAGCTAAATCCGTCGGGGAATATCACCTTGTATTACCAAGTGGTAATACGTTGATTCTGAATGAATGCTATTACATGCAGCACCTGATATGCAACATTACATCAGTTTCTTTATTAAGTAAAGAGGGATATAATTTTGTATTACAGGATAATGTTATGAACATTTTCCTGAACCAAAAGTTGGTTGGATCAGGCACGTTATGCAATGGCATTTATGTTCTAAATCAATCAACAGTTTAAGCATAGCAAACACTCACAAGAGGAAGAGTTCAGAAATGAAAGAATCCTTCTTGTGGCATTGTAGACTAGGTCATATCAATGCAACACGACTAGCTAAGTTGCATAATGATGGATATTTGAATCCGTTCGAATTTTCATCTCATGACACTTGCCAGTCATGTCTCAAAGGCAAGATGACCAAAACTCCGTTTACAGGATACGGAGAAAGAGTTAGTGAACTCTTGGGACCAATACATAGTGATGTATGCGGTCCCATGTCTACACATCCCAGGGATGGTTCATCGTACTTCATTACATTCACTGACGATCTCTCAAGATACGGACCTGTGTTCCTGATGAAACACAAGTCTGAAGCTTTTGAGAAATTCAAGGAATATAAATCCGAAGTAGAGAACCAAACGGGTAAATGTATTAAAATCCTACGATCCGATCGAGGAGGTGAATACTTGAGCACGGAGTTCCTGGAATTTCTAAAAGAGAATGGGATTCTCTCTCAGCTTACTCCTCCATATAAACCATAACACAACGGTATATCGGAGCGGAGGAATCATACCCTATTAGATATGGTGCGCTCTATGATGAGCACTGCTGAGTTACCTATTTCCTTCTGGGGCTATGCGCTTATGACAGCTGCATACCTATTGAATCAAGTTCCATCTAAATCAGTGTCTACCACACCATATGAGATATGGAGTGGGAAGAGACCGTATTTTAAACGAGTTAAGATATGGGGTTGCCCGGCCTATGTCAAAAGGAAAAATCCGGACAAACTCGAGGCACGATCAGTTCTTTGCAAGTTTGTGGGATATCCAAAGAATTCACAAGGATATATTTTCTACCACGCTGAGGAACAAAAAGTGTTTGTTTATCAATATGCCACCTTTTTGGAAAAGGAATTTCTTGTAAAAGAAATTAGTGGCAAAGAGGTAGAGCTGAAAGAAATTCCAGCAACACAAAGTGCAACTGAAGATTTAGTGGAACCAAAGGATTCGGTAGTTCCCAACGAACCTCAGCCTCTCCGCCGATCTAGTAGGGTTCCTCATCCACCTGAGAGATACTACGGTTTTCTCATTGACGGTGGAAGCGAGGATTGCATCATGGTTGATGATGACCCAACTAACTTCGAGTAGGCCATCATGAGTGGTGACTCTGTGAAATGGCTGGATGCAATGCGATCCGAAATGGAATCCATGTTCACCAACAAAGTATGGACTTTGGAAGATGCTCCTAAAGGGGTAAAACCCATTGGGAGCACGTGGATCTTCAAGAAAAAACATGGTGTAGATGGGAAAGTGGAGACTTTCAAAGTGAGACTTGTTGCAAAGGGTTTTCGTCAACGACCAGGTGTGGATTATGATGAAATATTTTCTCTAGTGGTTATGAATAAATCCATCTGGATCATGCTTGCCATTGTTGCATACCATGACGACGAAATCTGGAAAATGGATATTAAGACCGCCTTTCTAAATGGTGATTTGGTAGAGTGCGTGTACATGACTCAGCCAGAGGGCTTCGTAGACAGTGTGAGCAGTGGAAAGGTATGCAAGCTGCTTAAATCCATCTACGGGATAAAGCAAGCATGGCGGAGTTGGAACATCTGTTTTGATGTCGTTATCAAAGAGTTTGATTTCGTCAAAAACGTAGTGAACCTTGTATATACAAGAAGGTGGCAGAGAGTAAGGTTGTCTTCCTCGTATTGTACGTGGATAACATACTCTTGATAGGAAATGCCATTCCTATGCTGCAATCGGTCAAGTTCTTCTTATCACATAGATTCTCAATAAAAGATCTAGGTGATGCCTCCTACATCTTGAGGATTAAGATCTATAGAGACAGATCAAAACGGATACTGGGATTGTCCCAATCCAGGTACATTGACTGTAAGTGCACGGCGGCGCCCCGGCCGTTAATCCGACGGCCAAATGCGGAAGCGGTGATAAACTTAAATTTCTTGAACTGGCAAACCGCCGCGCACTAATACCCGGATCGAACCATTAATTAGTCCTAGCCAACTACAAGAAAGGGAAAGAGATATACCGACGATCCAAGTCCTCCTGTCTTCTCATCATCGTCCCGATCTCCTGCGGAAGCTCCGGTCTCCTCCTCGTCGCCGGAAGTGCACCACATCGCCTACTTCTTTTACGGGCTCCCACCTCAATGCCGAGGCAACTCGGGCACGAAGCCGGCTACTCGACGTGCCCAAGGTTCGCTGTAGAATATGGTGTAGAACTTGTGTCTCAATTTTGGGGTAGTGGAGGTGCCATTTTTGGTGGAGGAAAGAAAGGATTTTTGGAGATCAACTAGAGAGCTCTTTTCTTAGCACAATATGAACCAAAAATGCCACACCAAATGAATCAATCAACCACCACTCTAAAGTGGCCGGCCATGACATGAAGAGGGAGAGAGAGTGTGTAGTGTAAAAAGAATGAGGGAGGTTTTCACACAATAATACAAGTGAGAGAGGTCAAAAAAGATATCATGAAAAGAAATGATTATCAACAAAGCCATACTCCACACACAAATCATCAACAACCATGATGCTTACAAAGTCAAGCCATCATGAAGTGATCAAGTCAAAAAGGTCAAGGTATGGTGCTCATCATGAAAACTATCATGATGCAACAAGATGCAAAGAACCCCCTCCACAAATGCCTATTTGCAACAATGCAAATAAACCCTCCTCCACCAATCTTCGGCCAATGAGCGGAACAATGGAAATCGGCCGAAACGGAAAGCAAACTGGCAACTCCAGAAAACTGGTCCCGTAATAAATTACAGGAAAACCCCGATACTGTGCATACACACCCGCATTTGTATTTCGACCGAAATACAAATGCAATGAGACAAAATCTACACTGTACTATACAAGGATCCGGCTTAAACCAAAGCCGGCCAGTAATATCCGTTCGATCCTGATCCGTGCAATACCGCACGTATCTGATCGAACCCTGCCATATAACCATACAGCCTATAGTACAAACTGTCCGATCCTGATCCGTGCAATACCACACGTATCTGATCGGACCTTGCCATATCTCCATACGGCCTCTACAACCTTTCGCCCAAAAGCTGAGTAACTGAATGTGGGGGACTCTAAAGACTCATCAACACCTTGGTTGTGGATTTAACCACTAGCACGTTAGAGGTATAAGCCAATACATAACGGGCTACCAGGTATTGACCAAAAGGGACGTCTGTGAGCGAACTCAGCCTGACTCCCTACTGAGCCTGTCAGTGACAATATCTGTACAGTCCGGTCCGTTCGTCTATAAGCATCGCATGGCGGGCCTAGGGGGTTGGTAAAAGTCAGACCCCCAAAAGCGGTACAAGTCGTGTCGGAGTGTAGCCCAGAACACCCTGAGATACTACTGGAATACCTACCAGTAAATCTCCTTGCCTCGGCCGAGGGCTTCGTGTAATGGCTCTCCTAGACACAGCGCGACCTCACCCCCAATACCGGGAGAGATGAACCCCTGAAGATACGCTCACTGCCTCCATGTGGCTCGGGACTGTACCCAACTAAAACCTGTTTGCACGACTCCTTTGAGCCGTGGTAGGGTAGTAATCAAAGTACAGTGGGAACTCACACGAGACAAATAACGATCCCCAGGTCGATGAACTAACCTGTACACATGTCACCAGGGAACTTCCATCTGACGTCTGGTATATGACCAACTAGCATGTTCCCGGCGAGTCCTGTCCGGTGTACTCATAACCCAATGAGCACCTGTATACATCTTAGGTGATCCAACTGACACCAATGGCTTGTGAGACCGGCCACCGCCCCTCGTCGGGGTCTCGACTGTATACACTAGTCTACTCTGGAGTATCGATGCCCTGTCTCGAAACTACCACGACTAGGGACCTTTTAAGGATATGCTTATAGACTGCCAGCTCCCACGTATATGATCGCCCTCATACTGCTGGTGGTCAAGCAAGAATCCTACGGGCTCTACCAACGTGCAATAGCGACTTGTCAGGTCACCTGAAGCAGTACACGATGATAAAGGTAAACCAGATAGCATACTATCATCTCGAGTAAGACTGTCCTACCGGGATAGGTCCTCCATCAATCATTGCAATCACGTACCTGTGACCTAATAATTGACTCTGAGGGCACTATCTCCAACAATCTCCCACTTGCACTCAAGGCTAATTATTGCGATGTCGCATACTCACAGCCCGTGTGATACCGAACACCCAACTCCTGTACTAGTCAGTCTCACAAAGCTCGTTTGTGAAACTATTGCGTTCGAGGAATAGCCTTAGTGAGTGGATCCGCCTTGATGTTTCTTTCTATGTCTCTCTATATCTCAAGTTCGCGGAGAAAACCATCTCCCGAAAAGAGCAATACCTGCCTTAGAACGTGTCTGGATGTCTGATGGGACATAGCTCATAAGTGAACTCCAAATCCAAACATCTTAGACCGTATCGTCAACTGAACTTAATCAGTATCCTGCGCCATGCCACCCTCAGTATTGCCTTGGACCACCTGTCCAAAATACTGCCCCTCATCAGAAGGAAAAACTATAACTCTGACAACTTCCTTGTCGTCCATGTCACCTTGGAAGCCTGGAATGATAACTGTCTCCTGAATATGGCTGTCGTTATCATATCCCTAGAACATTCACTTATGTTCTAAAACTGCTTCCGACCGTTTCTCCAGGATTGGATTAATGTCAGATTATTGCATCTAGTGCAAGAACAATGTCTGGTGTGGTACTTGACATCTCATGATTGACTCAATTGCCTGAGCAAGTGATCTGCCAATCATGCACGTCCCTCTCCCCTTTAGTCTGTAAGACACCTTTGGAGAGGGTGACTCCATCTTCTGCAGGTATACTACCGTGCCAGGAGTCGTCCATTCTAAATACTCTTAGAATGGTGTCTAAGTACCCTGATTGGGAAACTACCCAAATCTAGATCTAAAGCCATAGATCTAGTAACCAGAATGTCTGATATAATGTCCAAGTCCCATGTGGAGAAACCACTGTGTGACGACCAAAGTATAACCGATCGTAGTATAGGAGTTTCTTTTCCTACTCTGTGTATGTCATCCATATAGCAGGATATCACACCCTACTACCTTCTCAACATATCCATCCCCTATTCTGATGAAGTCAAACCCATGACTGTCATGTCAGAAATAGATGATCTATCTCCGCTACATCTGCTTTAGTATATAAATAGACATAAGCTACCTGTCCACCAATGCTTCCGCTGCTCCCACTGACTACGACAACCCTCTGGCAGAGTCATATAGACGTCCACTTCTAAAACTAGTTTAGAACGACGCTATACTCATCCTCCCGCCGGGTCTCGCAGCCTGGAACAACAGCAATGGCAATTGTGGGTAAACAAGAACTTCCCTGTCACCGTCCTTGAGGCTACCGTAGTACCTCTCGGGTGCCTGAAGTTACCCACCTTATCTGCGGAGTGGCCAATGGAATGTCAATCCAGATTGAATCTTTAGGTTCCTGTCAAATCTTCAGTAATCGTTTGTGGTTCTGGAATCACTTCCAGTTCTACCATACTCCCGCTACTGTTTTATGAAAAAATCCATTTTTAATAAAACTGTGGCGAGTCTAGAACAATATCGCTATTGTTCACCCAGATGGTAGAAAATCAACCCTCGTCATAGCCTGGGTCAACCCACAAACAGCCATTACAGAAACGTGCCTTGAGTTGTCCAGTGTCTGGTTTTAATCATAAACCGGACAACTCCCCGTACCTTAACAACGTTAAGATATGAACTGTTCTATATCCAATATAGAAACAGAGGCACTGATTTAATTGAACCAGATCCAAATCATGCAACTGTCTCCAGTGCATGTCAACTTAAATGGAAGAAGGCCTATCAGCGTTACTCAACTTAAGAATGCTTCCAATTATGAGTACCTGAAAGAGAAGCAAATTCTCTTAATCATTACTATCAACTGAATACCATATACAAGTATCTACATCTTCGATCACTTTGAAGAATCCCGATACTTGCTACACCTGGTTCTCTACTCTATTCAAATACCTACAACTTCTCTAATTCGGACCCTGTGTTTCCACGAAACACCTGTCTAAAAACTAGAGAAGTCATAAGTAAACCGAATATAGTACGAGGACCATCCCCTCTGTCCTGATGGACCCTGGACAACATACAATACTCTGTATAAGTCCCTTGAGTCTGAAAACTCATTCACCGTGTGTCGTAGGTTGAAAACTGTACTTATGGTCAAGAAGAATTACACCGCTGCTTAATGCTCCTTACCTAACCATCCACTGATATAGGTAAATGTCGTAGACATAATTTCAGAAAGGTATATCTCACTCTATGAAAATAGACGTACATATATATCAATTTGAAATTGGTGCATAACAGCGGATATTCAAAACCAAATATTTGCCGACCGGCAAACTACCCAGGTGATTTCCTCAAATATCACCGATTACAACGAATCCCGATATAATGAGGATAATCACCCAATTCCCAATAACTTACTCCCACTCATCATCTGTAAAACCATACAGATGTGAGAATCGTACCTGGTAAATACATACCCTGGAGTAAGTATCTAATCGGGAAATCAGTTTTCCTTTAACATTACACAGTGAAACTGAAACATTGAAATGTTCCGATGGGGTATTCTGGTATTCCTGGTAATGCCTCTTCCAGATTCACGACTGTAACCGTATAGTTCTTTGCCACCTCTCCAAATCCCTTCATATGTCTTTAGTCTTTACCTTCTGCACACCCCTTTAGGCCAAATGGTTTTCTTCCTTCCCTACCGTTCGGCACCAGCCTATGGTTTGGAAGAAGACTATCCAATAAGCATAATGGGTGTACTGTCCCAATCCTAGGAACACTCGTAATGAGAGAGAAGGTGAAGATAAAAGACAACCGAATAAACCTTATTCCTATTTCTCCTGAACCAGAATCCATCCCCAAACTGGAACAAGTTCCTTTCGAGTTCGTATATAACCATACGATGGAGTATCCAATAAACTGTGGATCTTCGTAGTGATACGGAGTGTCCTGGAGAAATACAAAGGTGAAGTGGGAGTGGTAATGAAATACTTGGTTTGGTCGTGAATATCAGTCGCAATTTACTTTGCCCTCTTACTAATCCCTTGCTTTGTCTGAACTTAATACCCTCTGCACACCATCGTTATGCTAATTGGTTTTCTTCATTCCCGACCGTTCGGCACCAGCCTAAGGTTTGGAAGAAGACTATCCAATTTGCGTAATAGTTGTACTATCTCCTAAACCAAGGAGTACTCGCAACCTGAGAGAAGGTAAAAGGAAAAGACAACTGAATAGTCCTATCCGTTTTCTCCAGAACCGGAAACCATCCTCGAATAAATCCCTTCGAGTTCGTATCTAACCATACGATGGTTTTGTCCAATGGGAGTGGACGTTCGTAGTAATACGGGGTGTCCTGGAGAAAAGGGTAAAAGTAGGAGTGGCAATGAGGTTTGCAACTCTGACAATCCAAAAGCCGGTGTTAAGAAGGTTCGGTCAACTTGGTCACTGAGTCATAGTCTTAGGGTCGGGTCAATGGTCGCTGCCAAAGAGAGAGAGAAAAGAAACACTCAGCGTGCACTCTAACCTAGATCAGAATGGTTACCAATTTATCTAATCTGGAAACCTCCCACTATACCTCAAATTCTCCTCCAAACCTAAAAGAAGAATTAGTCGGGAACACCCGAGGAGTAAACTAACTCATCAGTGGGAATCGGGATCCAACTATCATCGCATGATAACGTGACGGAATCCGCTCACATCATCATACTCCAGATGGTATGCGCATATCTGGCAAGTTTCAGTTCTTTTGAAACTCCCGATGTGATTTCTGCCCCATGCTCTTATGACCTTGACTTTGGCCAACAAATCATAAGTCACATGTCAAGTTCTACCCGTCATTCTCCAGGTTAATTTGAATCCACCCGTACATACCCTTGACTTTGGCCAACAAGGTAGTACGACTGTCCCAAACCAACGCATCTATCTATGCTGCATATGAATAACCAACAGCTACCAAACACTGTGCCTTGACTTTGGCCAACAAACACAGCTTGAATACTATTGACTACCCATATGAAACGAAGGAGGGCTACGAATGGTTTCTGGCGAAAACCTTTAACGTAATGAACTTGATATCGTTGAAGGAATGGATAGCTTTTTGAAATATAGTGACGACAACTTCCGCTAAAGAGGTCACTCCCGGTGAAGGGATCTCGGCTCTTTCCCCGTAGAATGGGGTGCAGGATATTCCAACTGAATACCACGGTGCAAAGCAAAAGTAATCGGTTATAGTGAAGTTAATGCCCTGACGCAAACTTATTGTCCAAGGGGTCACTCCCGGTGAAGGGATCTCGGCCCTTGCCTCGTTGACTGAGGAGCAGGATATTCCAAATGAATACCACGATGCAAAACAAAAGTGAACGTCCTTGCAATAACAGCTTTTTGAAAAAGTGTTCCAACAACATCAGATTAGGTTTGTTTTAACTTGCATTGATCTGAATCAACGCAGTCCCATCAATTGATCACACCAAAAAGAACGAAAATATACTGATGTACGTATATGCCATCCGCATTCGCCACTGGGTCCCGTCATTACCCGTTAGGTTAGCTAACTAACGACAGAGCGGGGACTGGACTAGCGCGGATGCAAAACATATACAACATCTACTAATATATGTACCAATATATTATATTCGCTCAAGGCGTGAATAAAATGCAACATCACAGAGAATGAACAGCATCACAGAAACAATACAGATATCTGGGATCCCCGGGTTTCACAGAGCCGCTGAAACCCGACGTTCCCCTGGTCGTGTGGATAGCCTGCGCAATGAAAACCTAGACCCATACAGGCGCGGCAAGTCACCCGCCAAAACCTGAAGCGAGGCAGCCCCCTTCAGCGACGTGAATGGACCACCCGGCACTTCACGGAATCCGGTAACTTGGGCACCCCTCCTGGGTCAACCTGTACCCCCTACGAGTGCGGCGAATAGCCCGCCAATCCTAGAGTGAAGCCCCTTCCGTCTCAATGCCATGAGATGCGGGCTTGTTGCCCTCTAGAACCCGGCTATCCGTGCACCCCTCCGTGGGGTAATCCTAGTACAGAAAGTAAAATATACATACAACGGGTACATCGACTGCAACCTGGCCGTGCCCCAAAATAATAATACAAACAGGCAGTGACGGCAGTCCACATGTCGGACGCTCGCCCCGCAATATCAAATGTACATAATACAACAAAACTGTACTAGCATTGCATCCAGGCTATCCCCCACGACCGATCCGCAGCATCACAGCAAAAACAGAACATCAACGTGAAAGTCACGTTCGTAAATCCGTCTAACCGGGCTATAGCAGTTAGACCGGATTTACCGATCGAGTGACATTCACGGTCGCAGATATAATGTAAATACTGTAAAATAATGTGTTTAAAAATATCCGATCGATCAAAATATAACAAGTGGGCCCCAAGTACTACTGTAGCACATCAAGAAAATCTGGGCCCAATATTAACATTCCAAAACCCCTAAAATCACCCCAGAAGCCCACTGGAGAAAATTTGGCCCATTGATCTTTACATACTGCGGCGGAACCGCGGCCCAAGGTGGGTTTTGGCCGCGGTTCCGCGCTCCCCTTGATGGATCAATGACCCGAATTTTTCCAGAAGCCTTATAACTTCCTGTACAGTACTTTTATACAGCCTGAAAAAAATTTCGAGACTGAAAAAAAACAACAGAAAACTGTCGTGGGTGATATTGGGTTTTCGGAACATTTCTTCGATCGGAATTATAAAACACATTAAGGAAAGCTAGACTAAGTTAATGGCGAGGCTCTGATACCACTGTAAGTGCACGGCGGCGCCCCGGCCGTCAATCCGACGGCCAAATGCGGAAGCGGTGATAAACTTAAATTTCTTGAACTGGCAAACCGCCGCGCACTAATACCCGGATCGAACCATTAATTAGTCCTAGCCAACTACAAGAAAGGGAAAGAGATATACCGACGATCCAAGTCCTCCGGTCTTCTCATCATCGTCCCGATCTCCTGCGGAAGCTCCGGTCTCCTCCTCGTCGCCGGAAGTGCACCACATCGCCTACTTCTTTTACGGGCTCCCACCTCAATGCCGAGGCAACTCGGGCACGAAGCCGGCTACTCGACGTGCCCAAGGTTCGCTGTAGAATATGGTGTAGAACTTATGTCTCAATTTTGGGGTAGTGGAGGTGCCATTTTTGGTGGAGGAAAGAAAGGATTTTTGGAGATCAACTAGAGAGCTCTTTTCTTAGCACAATATGAACCAAAAATGCCACACCAAATGAATCAATCAACCACCACTCTAAAGTGGCCGGCCATGACATGAAGAGGGAGAGAGAGTGTGTAGTGTAAAAAGAATGAGGGAGGTTTTCACACAATAATACAAGTGAGAGAGGTCAAAAAAGATATCATGAAAAGAAATGATTATCAACAAAGCCATACTCCACACACAAATCATCAACAACCATGATGCTTACAAAGTTAAGCCATCATGAAGTGATCAAGTCAAAAAGGTCAAGGTATGGTGCTCATCATGAAAACTATCATGATGCAACAAGATGCAAAGAACCCCCTCCACAAATGCCTATTTGCAACAATGCAAATAAACCCTCCTCCACCAATCTTCGGCCTATAGTACAAACTGTCTGATCCTGATCCGTGCAATACCGCACGTATCTGATCGGACCTTGCCATATCTCCATACGGCCTCTACAACCTTTCGCCCGAAAGCTGAGTAACTGAATGTGGGGGACTCTAAAGACTCATCAACACCTTGGTTGTGGATTTAACCACTAGCACGTTAGAGGTATAAGCCAATACATAACGGGCTACCAGGTATTGACCAAAAGGGACGTCTGTGAGCGAACTCAGCCTGACTCCCTACTGAGCCTGTCAGTGACAATATCCGTACAGTCCGGTCCGTTCGTCTATGAGCATCGCATGGCGGGCCTAGGGGGTTGGTAAAAGTCAGACCCCCAAAAGCGGTACAAGTCGTGTCGGAGTGTAGCCCAGAACACCCTGAGATACTACTGGAATACCTACCAGTAAATCTCCTTGCCTCGGCCGAGGGCTTCGTGTAATGGCTCTCCTAGACACAGCGCGACCTCACCTCCAATACCGGGAGAGACGAACCCCTGAAGATACGCTCACTGCCTCCATGTGGCTCGGGACTGTACCCAACTAAAACCTGTTTGCACGACTCCTTTGACCCGTGGTAGGGTAGTAATCAAAGTACAGTGGGAACTCACACGAGACAAATGACGATCCCCAGGTCGATGAACTAACCTGTACACATGTCACCAGGGAACTGCCATCTGACGTCTGGTATATGACCAACTAGCATGTTCCCGGCGAGTCCTGTCCGGTGTACTCATAACCCAATGAGCACCTGTATACATCTTAGGTGATCCAACTGACACCAATGGCTTGTGAGACCGGCCACCGCCCCTTGTCGGGGTCTCGACTGTATACACTAGTCTACTCTGGAGTATCGATGCTCTGTCTCGAAACTCCCACGACTAGGGACCTTTTAAGGATATGCTTATAGACTGCCAGCTCCCACGTATATGATCGCCCTCATACTGCTGGTGGTCAAGCAAGAATCCTAGGGGCTCTACCAACGTGCAATAGCGACTTGTCAGGTCACCTGAAGCAGTACACGATGATAAAGGTAAACCAGATAGCATACTATCATCTCGAGTAAGACTGTCCTACCGGGATAGGTCCTCCATCAATCATTGCAATCACGTACCTGTGACCTAATAATTGACTCTGAGGGCACTATCTCCAACATTGACACCATACTAAAGAGGTTTAGTATGGAAGAATCCAAGCGTGGGGTTTTACCCACGATCTCAGGACTCACTCTCTCCAAAGAGATGTCTCCCAAGACTGATTTGGAGAGAGCTCGCATGCAAGGGATACCCTATGCTTCGGCAGTAGGCTCTATCATGTACGCGATGCTATGTACCAGACCCGATGTAGCATACTCACTAAGTGTAGTGAGTAGGTATCAAGCATGTTTCCCCCAATCAGAGCAAAGCACTGTTCAAATTTTCAAAATTTAAAATGAATCAACGCTTCATAAAAGCGCCAGCAAGCAGCGCTCACGTGCAAAGCACGAGAGCGCCAGCGCTCTGAAGCAGCGCTCACGTGCAGAGTACGAGTGCGCTAGCGCTAGAACTAAATGTTCCCCACCGTTGGATCAAAGATCCAACAAAGATGATAAATCATCAAGTTACCAGAATAAAATTCTATTAAGAAAACATTCTTCAGAATCTTTCCAAAACAAAAAGATTTTGCTCTGTAAATCAGAGCACCGTCGGATCAATGATCCAATGGTGATTAAAAATCACAATGGTGCAGAATAAATTCTGCACGTGAAAAAGTTTCCCAATCTTATTAAAAACAAGAAGATTGCCTTTTGTAAAACAGAAGCGCTAGGATCAAAGATCCAACGGTGGGGAAATCCCCAAATCAATTAGAGAAAAGATCTCTTCAACTGACTAAACAAATCAGCTCGCCCTATATAAGGACCTCAAGACTTCAAGTCTCATAGAGAGGAATCCCCCATAAACTTTGAGAAATTTCAGAGAGAAGAACAAACTCTCGGCAGAAGAAGAACTTTTCTTCAAGGTAAAAACAGAGAGATAAAAAATCTCATCAGAAAAAGAACTTATTCTTATGCTAGATCATAGATCTTTAAGACAAATTGTTTTTCACAAAAGAGATATAACATCTCATTACAAAAAGGGGGGAGAATAATTCAATTCTCTTAGGATCATAGATCCATAAAGGCAAAGCTTTTCATCAAGAACATAAAAGATTGAAACATCTCCTATAAAATAAGAACGTTGTTCTTAGATCCATGAGACAAAGTCTCTTATAAGAGAGAATTAATTCTCAGAGCGCAAACTTGCCTATAAAAAGCCTCAGCGCTCCAATTAAACGAAGCGCCCCAGCACTCCAAATCTAGCCCACAGCGCTGCAGAGCCTTAGCGCTCCAAATTTAAAGAAGCACTCCATGCTCATTGTCTGGCGCACTGCGCCAAGCGCGCCACGTGCTCCTCACGTGTGCGCTATTTCACAGAAGCGCTCCGCGCTCCAAGTCTGGTGCACAGCGCCAAGCGCACCACGTGCTCCTCACGTGTGCGCTACTTAAACAGAAGCGCTCTGCACTAATAGTCTGGCGCACTGCGCCAAGCACGCAACATGCTTCTCACGTGTGTGCTATTTCACAGAAGCGCTCTGCGCTAATAGTCTGGCGCACAGCGCCGAGCGCACCACGTGCTCCTCACGTGTGAGCTACTTAAACAGAAGCACTTTGTGCTAATAGTCTGGCGCATTGCGCCAAGCGCGCTACGTGCTTCTCACGTGTGCGCTATTTTTTAGAAGCGCTCTGTGCTAATAGTCTGGCGCACAGCGCCAAACGCGCCACATGCTCCTCACGTGTGCGCTACTTAACAGAAGCGCTCTACGCTCATTGTCTGGCGCTCAGCGCCAAGCGCGCAATGTGCTCCTCACATGTGCGCTGAGAGAATATAAACTGTTCTTTAAATGATAAAGCCCAAAGCCATAATGAGTGCTCAGCATCCAATAAAAGACACAAGTTGTCAAGACCAATGCTCATCATTGTTAAATGAAAAAGGACTGAGCCTAATTAAATGTGTAACATTTCAAATGAATGGGCCGAGCCCAAGTTGGCCACAGATCTCCAATTCAGATTAATTGAGCCCATATGCTCATAAATCTTTGATCTTAGTCCCAAATTGGACTACAGATCTCCCAACCAATATTAGTTCAAGGGTACATATCTTCACTCCTCTGATATTTGTCGTTGTAATCCTTCAACGTCTTCAGAGAGGTGACGGGTCCTGACAACCAGACATTTCACGGACTGTGGGGTCCTTAAACTCATGGACTATGATGTTCTTAAACTTTACAGATTATGACGTCTTTAAACTGGACCGCAAAGTCCCTAAACTAAAAAAATAGAGTCCAAATGCTCTTTTGTTGGATCTAAATAATCTTGTTAAGTAGATCTTAGTCTAAGATTAGACTAATGTGTCCTTAACAAACTGTTGAGTAAATCTTAGTCTAAGATTAGACTAATGTGTCATTAACAAACTGTTGATTTGATCTTAGTCTAACATTAGACTAACGTATTCTTAACAAACGTTTAAGTTGATATTAGTCTCAAATGAGATTGACGATCCTTAAACCAAACCCAAACCCAAATCTAAGAAAATACAGATTTGGACTAATCCACGCCCTACGGGCGACAACATAAATTTGTCTTCGTACACAATCTACGAGCAACCAAAAATAAAATAAACACACACGACACAAAGTTACCATCTGGAGAAGGAGAAAATGGTTACCGCGATGTGGTAGCGTAATTAACTGCAGGGGCTTGCGTCTGCAGGGAAGAGCATCCCCACAATCAAAAACCCTTCAAATGAGGGGGAATCTGACGAAGTCTGCTACAACGGCCGCATCCATCTAAACCTCCGATACACGGTGTCATAAATCAACTTGGCATCTTCGGAGAGGTGGACGGATAAAACCAAATAGCATCTGCCCCCAAATTTAGGCAAGGCGTCAGTCTTCCCGGTCTTTTCGGCGGAGAACAGATTCTGGCACGCCCGGTGGGACATTTTTCTCTTTCCACTCCACACTTCGTGTGTCGTGTTCACGAACGAATCATGGTCTGCTATGGTTGCCTATGGATTCAAAGTACTATGATTTGGTGTCTTGCTCCGTGCAGAAGAGAAAATGGCTTCCAACTGCACCAGCGGCAACAACAACTTCCACTCCGTCCTCGCTGGAAGAGTGACCTACGGGCCTCAAGCGGCCTCCCTTTTTACGATGCCGGTAGAACAGGTGACTCAGGCCACCACTGGACTATTCTTCGGGACCATGCTCCCACCAATGAGTTTCAACGCCTTATTACCGTCACAAGAAGCTCTGAAGAAGTCGGTCTTTGATCGGCTTACAACTACCGCGGCCCCTCTCAACGGATCGCCCAAATCCAGTGCCTCAGTTTTCAACAGACCGGGCCAAAGCTTAAGTAGGCCCGTGAAGAAGCCCGCGATACCTAAAGCGGCCATCCTGAAGCGGATAGCCATTCATGCTCCTGAAGTCGTCAAGGAGGCTTCTCCTGCTAAAGGGTCGGTCTTCACAAGACTGGCCGTTTCAGCTCCTACTTCACGCGAAGTCACGAAGGCTGCTTCCCCTATTCGAAAGTCGGTCTTTGCAAGAATGACTATCCCCTCTCAACGGACGTCAGTCTTCAACCAGCTAGCACCAATAACAGCCTCTCCTCAAAGCAGGGGGCATGAAGAAGCTTATCCAACAGCGGAGGTGATCCCGGCCGCACGACATGCTCGATGTTGCTACTGGGGCCGAGTGAGGAAGGCTGGGGGCAGTTCCCCTTCCGGACTCACCCCACCAGCTCTAACGGTGGAAGTTGATCCTGCTGTTCCAACTAGGAACAGCTTTGAACCACTTAAGAGGGTATGCAAGAACTCTCCGACGGCCGTGCTGAAGAGATCTCCTCCACCTGTGGAGAGTGCTACAAAGGCAAAGCTGGAGCAGCCCCTTCAGCGGCTGTCCTCTAAAATTCACAAGGTCTGGCGACAGGTCCAAGACTCCATGATTGATCAAGACTACCCCTACCAACAGAAAAAAATGAATGTTCGGTGAGAAGGGGATCACCCTGTCAAGCTACAGAAGGTGTCATCTGTTTGGGTGCCCGCTGCAACGGCTCCCTCAACTTCGACCGCCCATAAAAGAAGGAGGCCAGAGAAGATCCCTGCGTCTTTGACAAATCGAAAGGACACTGAATCTAAACGCCCCAAGTCTTGGGGCATAGTGGTGCATACTTTTTATATGGCTTCCGGAAAAGAGGATAGCCATATCTCTACGAGTCACCGACCACTTACATGGTCTGTGACTAAGGCTCAGGAGCACCAACAACAAAAGCTCCAAGAAATGCTGACAGCCATGGCTGCACTCACTGGATCAAAAGCATGCCCAGAGACATCTTCGGAGCAACGTCATGAGCAGGAAACGGATGCCGAATTCCTTCGAAGAATGCTTGAGAAGAAGGACAAAGAGGCTGCGAAACAAGCGGCCAATATAAAACAAATGGCTATTTTATTCCAAGATATGGTAGGCCTGATGATCCAGCCGGACCCTCCAGCCGAAGATCCTCCAGTAATAATTGAAGATGATAGAGGAGAGACATCAAATCCTCTGCCGGCTCTGTCAGCAGCCAAGGAGGAGCCATCTCCAAAGCCATGCTCGATGATTATATAAATCAGCAAATACGAGCTCATCAAGCGAATGAAGCAACCGGCCAAGTCATCAGAACTGGGCGACCATATCTAGGATGGTACGATCAGATAAAGTACCCGCCAGGATACACAATTCCTAAATTCCATGTGAACAAGGATACATGCAATCCCCATCAACATGTCGCTCAGTTCAGGGCTCTCTGCGGCAACACTGGAGGGGATGATAAGTTACTGCTTCGCCAATTCATCGGCAGCTTGGCGGAGACAGCGTTCGAATGGTACTTAGAGCTTCCCAATGACTCCGTCAAAACTTTTAAGGAGATGGAATTGCTGTTCACCCAACGTTTCGCCAGCGCTAGCGAGCGCACCCCGATCACCGCGTTAATTAATGCCAGAGTGAAACCGGGTGAGACATGGGTCCAGTATGCGATATGGTGGCGGAATCTATGGTCGAAGTGCGAACAACGCATAGAGGAAGCTCCTGCAATGGGCATGTTCGTGGGTACTCTTGATCCCCAGGCGACCATTTCACAATACATGATGTTCTTCAAACCAACTACTTTCCAAGCCTTGATTTACAAACTGGCCTAAATGGATCAGATGGGTCATAGGCCCTCTTCTTTGAAGTTGAAATCTTGAAACGAGTAAGGGAAAGGGAAAGCGACCTTCGTCGCCAATACTCAGTAGCAGCCCAGTGGTCCAAAGCAAACTGATCGCCAAGATGAAAGACGACAATTCTTCAATGAGAAACTGAAGCGCATTTATTCGTTTCCCCGGGATAAAACGAGGAAACTGTTCGAGCTGGCGGTGCGCAACAGGCTCATCACCTTGTCGGATAAAAAACTCCCATTGCAACCCGATGATGCCAATAATCCCAATTATTTCCCTTATCACCAAGTGGTAGGCCATCCAATCGAAAATTGCTTCATTTTCAAAGGCTGGATTGAGGACCAATACCAACAGGGCAAATTTGCACTGTCCGAGAATTGGAAAGTAAGCCCGCCTCAGCCGCACGCTCTTAAAAGGGGGGACACACCGGGGGCATCATGCTCTTTTATAGAAGAAACTCCATGGGAGGTCTCTTTTTCAGCCAAGACGAAAAGAATGCTGAATGATCTTCATACATGCCCGGCGATTAGGTGGAAAAGTCCGCTGGAACCCGAGATCATTGAAGGAATGCTGAAGCCGCACCCGACGCTAAGAAGTGGTGGCGATAGTGAAAACGCCCATGCCCAGCCGTCAAAGTCTTCAAAGAAGAAGAAGAAGACCCAAAAGCCTGTGACGCCTAATGACAAGCGCACGGACCTGCAAAAACATATTGACGCGCTAGAAGAATACAACTAAAAGGCGCGAACCCCGGTCACACTCTAAGAGTTTCTCAACCACATCCTTGAATACGGAGATAGTGACAAAGATGAGGGAGAAGATTCGTCAGATGAATCTGAAGATTATGTGGCAAGCTGCCACGTGATCTCTCACTCGTCAGTAGATGGTGAAGAAGCTCCTGATACAGAGAAACTAGGGGCAGATCCTGAACTGGAACTCCTAGGACCTTCAGACGAGATGATTGATGTATTCCTGAATGAAGCCCTTCTGAAAAGCAAAGTTGATTAGGAGCGTGAAATCGCCATATACGAAAAAGCCAAACGTCGACGACTAAACGAAAGGATTGAAATACCCAACCGGATAGGAGCACTTCGGTCGCCAACAAAAGTAGGTTCAAGAAAAGGAAAAGGTTCGCCAAAGCCATATTGATGGGAATGAAGCTGCCACCCTCCGAAGGAAACACTCCTGATAGGATACACCTTAACGAAGAGGATGCAGATCCAAACTACTGCTTATACCATCAGAAGACCACACACCCTACTGAAGAATGCAACGCCTTTAAAAATGTTGGATATATGTATGCCCTAGAGGCCATTATATGATAGTGGATGTATTTATACATGTATATATATATTCAGTGTACATTCTTGCTCGACATGATAGTATGCTATCTGGTTCTTCTTTATCTGACATGTTGATTTGATCATGCTTTTATTCATTCATACATGTTGATAATGCCCTGAGGATATAGGCTTGACTACTGTGATTATGATGGAGATCATACTAGTGGGACATCTGTAGTTTGTAAGCATATCCTGGAATGTCCCTAGTCGTAGGTGTATCGAGACGGGACATCGATATACCAGAGTAGACTAGCGTATATGATACTGGACCCATCTGTAGTTTGTATACGGGTGCTCAGTGGTGACTGGGTACACTGGACGGACTCACCGAGAACTACTATATGGAATTATATCTATCGTCGGATAGCAGTTCTCAGGTGACACTAGTGCAGGTTAGTCTGTAGACCCGAGATCGTCATAGAGTCTTGTGTGTTCTCCCACCATACTTTGATTACCACCCTACCACGGCTCTACTGAGTCGTGCAAACATGTGGCCGTTGGGTACAGTCCCGAGACACACGAAGGCAATGAGCGATAGGAGGGGTTTCGTCTCTCCCGGTATTGGGAGTTGATGCTGTGCTCGACTGGCTATATCAGTAAGTCCTTGGCGAGCGCTGTTGAGATTTACTGATAAGTGTTATCAGTAGTTTCTCGATCTGTTATAGACCATTCATCGGCACGACTTATTGAGTTATTGGGGTCGACGTTACCATCCCTAGACTCGATATGCAGCATATCTGACGAAGAGACCAGACTGTACGGTAGTGTTGCCGGTTGGCTCGACGGGAGTTGTAACAGGTTCGCTTGTTTTCTTCTGATCGCTCAATGCCCGGGTGGCCGTTACGTTTAGCTGACTGCTTGCGGCTTTTAGGTATTTGATATGATCATTACCTACTGTCGGCGTATTGACGAATCTTAGAGTCCCACAATGAAGTTTCCTGGCTCAGGTGAAAAGATGTGGTGTGCATATGAGATATGTGCGGGGACCCGATTAAATACGGATATGTGATACCGTATATTAATCGGACATTTTCTATTGGTCGGGTCGTATGTGATATGACCGGTTTGCAAAATTAAGTGTTGATTTAACAAATAACTTTTAGATTAATTCTTTAATCAAACTCTTTTTCTATTTTTGTATGCATACATGTATGTACATGATGATGTGCATGGATACATACATACATACATACATATATAGTATCATGGTTGTTGATACATGTTTGGTGGCAATGCAAGACTTACTTTGTAGAATTATCTATTTATTTATCATTTAGATAAAGAGAAAGATAATTCACACAAGATTTATACTTATCATCTTTGACCATGCTTCAACCACCATTTAACCTTGAGTTAATTATCCTTTCATCTTTAACCCATTTGATAAAAATCTAGATGATTCTAACCATGGTTGAAGTGAGAAAGGATTAACATATATTATTCTTTTCTCATTTCAATAGTATTCTCTCTCATTTTCTTTTCCCTTTGTGAGAAAGCTTAGCTACCCTCTTCTTCTTCCTCTCTTGAGAATTTCCTTTGAGTGAGGTTGAGAAAAAGAAAGAGTTATTATAGAATACAAACCACATCATCATACTACACACATCCAGCCCATTTGTGTAGGGTGTTTGCTCTACTTCAATCACATATCGAGTAAAGCAAGGAGCTTTGGGCAAAGGAGCTTCGGGTGGATCGTCGTGGACTTAGAAGACCTCAAGCGAACCCTTTTCCAACCCTCAAGTAGCCAAGTTGTCTAGCGTAGGGAGCTACAAAGGTTGTACCCTCAAAACCCTAGCTTTTTCTACTTGTGATGTTGTCCTTGTAATGAAACCCTAATTTTCTAGTGATGATTCTTTGTATGTTCACTTAGCACCTTAAAAATTTGATTTTGAGACATGTGATGCTTCCAAACCCTTCATGAGGTGCTAGGTAAACCTAACATTGGTATCAGAGCCAAGCTAGAGCTTTAGGCGACGCTTTAAAGAAGTTAAAACTCCGATCGAACCAAAAATACGGCTTTTTGAGCCTTCTCTGGACATTTTTTCAAAACTTTGTTTTTTCAGTATTAAAAATCCTCAAAAAAAATTCAGCAGGGAAATCTATGCACCACTGTAAAAAACGAAGCCATGAACAGTAACTTCCACCGCGGAACCGCGGCCGTACAGATGAGTTATTGCTTGGGGTTTGTACAGTAATCTTCCTACCTGCTTGTAGATATTTTTGGGTATTTTTAATATGATTCAAGTGTTGTATGTTCTGGGGATTGTTTTGGATTCAGTGATTCGATCGGAATTTTAATTTCGTGCCTTTTTCGGATAATTTAGAAAGTATTAAAAAGTTCGAACGGATATCATTAACTCGTTTTTTCCCAGCACACGAAAAATTTTCAAGTGTTGAATTTTTTTCTCGAGTTTAAATCTTTCGGAAATATGTGCAAGTTTTGTGGTGGACCCTCTAGAAGAACACAAACCTTAACTCGATTATGTGACCGTCTGAACTGTCTCTGAACCTTAGGGTTTGAGGCAGTACGGCGTGCCACATGTGAGGCGTTGGCTTGACCCTTCTACGGCTGGACCGCTACTACTGTGACACATTCCGGGTTTTTTGAACTCCGCTCAAGTGTTGTGCTTTAGGAAATTTTGGGTATTTGATTATTCGATCGAAATGTTTAATGCTGTCTATTTATCTGGAATGTGATACAATATGCGGAATTCATATAGTTAGGCATGAAATGCGAAGTATGTGATATTTCGGATTTACGATGTCTAAAGAGAATGTGGATTCCAAATGTTGTAGTTTTACACTTTCTTTTCTGTGACCGTAAGTGTAGTATGTCGCTTATCGCCGGTTTCGTTGCTATACATCAACGACAATCGGGGTACGCATACTTACTTACGTTGATGATATATGATATTATGTGTTGCTGAGATATGATGTGCAGGAATGTCGCGATTGAATAGCCGGGGGTTTTTATGTGAGATGAGAGTTTTATTTTCATTCATGTAAAATTCAAATGTAATGTAATATTCTTTTATTTGGGGTACTTCCGGGTTGAGGTTGATGTCACCAGTGTAGTATATTATTTACTTTTCCGCATTAGGATAGACCCAAGGAGGGGAGCACAAGTGACCAGGTTCTGGGGTTCAGTGGGAGGCCATCTCGAGGAGTCGAGACCGGGTCTCCTAAACTCCAGGATTGGTAGGGTCGCTTGCCGCTCTTGTAGGGGTCTAGGGGTGTGGGCTTGGCTATTCATCGCGACTGTGGAATCCGTATTTTCTATTGTTGGCTAAATACTAAATACGGACGTCCTAGTATATCCCACATTATATCTGTGTTTCTGCTGCCTGTGTTCTGTGATATCTGAGACGAATGATATATTATATATGAGATATATAGTAGATGTTGCTTATGTTTTACACCCGCGCTAGTCCCGTCCCGGTATGCCGTTAGTTAAGTAACCTAACGGTGCATAACAGAACATTGCGGCGAATGCGGATGGCATAAGTGTACGTTGTATTTTCATTTCTTTTCTGTGATTGGCTTAAGGACTTAAATGATGGGACTACATTAATATGATTAATGTAAAGAAAATAAACCTAAAAAGATGTTGTAGAATCGGATTTGAAAACCACTCGGCTCTTTATGAAAAGCTATATTTCAAAACTGCGGAGCTCAAGCCACTCCTTTTGAAAACCATTTGATTCTACGACGATATCAAGTTCAAAGCGTTAAAGATTTTCTTAAAAATCATCAGCAACCCTCCGTCATTTTAGGAAGTAGAGTACTTAGTATTCGTGCTACGTTTGTTGACTATAGTTAAGGCGTAGTGTACGGTAGCTAAGTGATGTCTTCCTACACTGCATATGATGCAGATTAATTAGGACATTCATGCGACTTTGTTGACCATAGTTAAGGGTCAAATGAGTGGGTCAAATTAATCAAGAAATGATAGGTATAACTTGACTGGTACTTATGATTTGTTGACCATAGTTAAGGTCATAGGTACTAGGGGTAAAAACCGCATCGGGAATTTCAAGTGTTGAGATTTGCAATGAGATTGCATACCTTCCATATGATGGTTGGATCCCGATCCCACTGTGGGCAATAGTTGCTCCCAAGAGAGTTTTGCAGTTTACAATTAGCTAACTCATTAAGTGTCTAGAAAGGTGTTAACGGGGCTACGCCTCTGGGAAAATGAGGTTTACTTTAATTAGGTCCGTGCGAAAGCACGGGGAACCTCCCTCAAGTACCTACACTGGCCTGGCTGAACGGTTAGCGAAGTTGTAGACTGTAATTAATCTTGGCTAGTTTTCTTTTTAAGGATTGAAAGAAAAACTTGATTAAAGCAGTGGGAGACATCGATTAGATAAGATAATAACCAATCTGATCTTTACAAGAGCTTTCGCTGAGTGTATTCTTTTCTCTCTCTTAATGGCAGATACCAATGACTGGACTCAAGCTTCTACTAGATAAAAATAAACTGAATGGGACCAATTATAAAGACTGGCTGAGGAATCTGAAAATTGCCTTGACTCATGATAAAGTATCATATGTCCTCACGGCTTCAGCCCCGCCCGTCCCAGGTCCAAAATCCTCAGTTGCGGACAAACTGTAGGGTTCCTAGGCACTCTTGTGAAGGCTCAAAAGGCATCAAACATGCCCGAATTAAATTTTAGACGTGCCGAACAACCCAAAGCCGGAATCTTTGCTAGATTATTAGGGTTTAACATGCAAGTAAACATCTTTACTACTAAGTATGAGGGATTACAACCTTTGTAGTCCGCTCCTTCGCTTCACAAGCTCCGATTAGAAGTCCCTTCGCCGCGATCCACGATCTCCCGGACTTAAGAGAGGCTCCATGACTCGAACGATCCATGATAGCTTGTCGTATTCCTTTTCTCCGATGATCTACGTCGAAGTTGCAATAGCTCAAGCTCTCTCATTCTAATGAGGTGAACACCCTAATCTAATGGGCTAGATTAGATGAGGATGATGGAGTAGTATTTATGCTTTCTTTTTATATCATTTTCTCACAAGAAATCATCACAAAAGAATTAACTAGTGGGCTCTTTCCAAAACTCAAGAGAGAAGAAGATGAAGAATAATGAGAATGAGATAATCCTTTTGTGATGAATAGTAATAAGAGTATATAATTGATTATGGAACCATGGTCAAGGATGAGAGGCTTAACCTTTGTAGAGAATAAACTAGAGCTAGGGTTTGGTTAGGTTAAGAATGAGTCATGGATAAGTATCAACCATAATATCTTAACCAAGACAAAAGGAAATCCTTCTAGAATGAACAAGAAGGAGCTAACCCTAATCAAACCCTAATCTCTTTTTATCATCCTAAACATGTTTCATAATAAATCATATCATGTCACAATAATATATATCACATATATATTATATATTTGCAACAAAAGAAAATAATACAATTAACATATATCGCATATATATCAATGTATTAATCCGGTGAGAAAATGAAATAATAAAGCGAGCCAATATTAGATAATGTAATACAATATATCATATATATCATTATACATTAAATCATCGAATCAACACTTGATCGACGATCCGGCTCTATCGAATATAATCGACTAATATATCATGTCCCGATTCATCGAATCAACACTTGATCCGATGACCTGGTTCATATCTAAATGTCGCGAGAATATAATAACTATCACATATCGCATTATCCTCAGTCCTGCACATATCACATATGTGCCTCTACCCCGTTTTGCCTGAGCCAAGAAACCTCTGTGTAAGACTCTAAAGAATCGTCAATAGGCCTGTAGCAGGTGATGATCATATCAAACATGCACAAGCTGCAAGCGGTCAGCTAAACGTAATAGCTATCCAGGTATTTAGCGATCAGAAGATCAACAAGCTAGCCTGCCCGTTCTCCTGTGAATCTAATCAGTAACACTCCCGTACAGTCCGGTCTGTTCGTCTGATATGTTGCATATCAAGTCTAGGGGTGGTATACGTCAGACCCCAGTAACCGATAAGTCGTGTCGATGTGAGGCTCATAACAGGTCGATAAACTACTGGTAACACTTACCAGTATATCTCTATATCATCCCTGGCCAGGGGCTTCCAGTTATAGCCAATCGAACACAGCACAACATCAACTCCCTATACCGGGAGAGACGAATCCCCTCCTATCGCTCATTGCCTCCATGTGATTCAGGACTGTACCCAAAAGCCACCGTTTTACACTCCCTCTTGGACGTGGTAAGGTGGAAATCAAAGCACAGTGGGAATCAAACAAGACTCTATGACGATCTCGGGTCTACAGACTACGCTGTACCAGTGTCACCGGAGAACTGCCATCTGACGTGTGGTATATCACCATCTGGGAGTTCTCGGCGAGTCCGTCCAGTGTACCCAGTCTCCACTGAGCACCCATACACCATCCTTGATGTCAAACACCGATGGATATGGGATCATCCATCGCCCATCATATGGGTCAAGATGCGTATACGCTAGTCTACTCTGGTGTATCGATACCCTGTCTCGATATACCCTCGACTAGGAACAATTATAGGATGTACTCATCGACTACCGTGGCCCCACCAGTATGATCTCATCATAGTCCTAGTAGTCGAGTACAGATCCTAAGGGCTTTATCAACATGTGAGAGAAAAACAGTAAACCAGTACAAGTCAACATGTTAAGATAAAGTGAAACCAAATAGCATACTATTATGACGAGCAAGAAAGTCCTCTCTGTATATATCCAAGCATCCATCATAATATACATCATGTGTACAATAATGGCCTCTAGGGCATATACATAACTAACACAAAGAAGTCCGTAAGACATGGGGCGCTGACTGTGCCACGGCCAAATGCCTCGCGCTCGCATCGATGGACAACACACATCAAAAGCAGCACGAGAATATGGACATTCAAGCCATATTTCTCCATACAAAGGAGTTTAATGGAGAGCAATCCCGCATATTACGATATGAAGCATCAAAGAAATTGTTTCAGATGCGAATGGCCCCTGGCACACCAGTAGGAGACCATGTTCTGAAGATGATAGCTCTCATAGAAGAGCTTGAGGACCTTGGATGGACAATGGACAATGAACAATATACGGATATTATTCTGCAGTCCCTTCCCTCCACCTTTGCTTAATTCATCGTTAACTTCAACATGCACAACATGGAGAGGGAACTACCTGAACTCCTTAATATGTTAAGGAGTGCAGAGAGCACACTGAAATCAGTGAAAACTCCCATTTTGACTGTTGGACAATCTTCCTCTTCTCGCCCAAAGGCTAAGGCCAAGGTAAAGAAAAAAAAGAAGCCCACCAATCCTAAGGTTGGAGTTAAAAAGGTTAAGGGGAAGGACAAGTCCAAAGCTGGAGAATCGGGGAAAGGGGAATGTTTTCATTGCCACAAAACAGGACATTGGAAGCGCAACTGTACGGAGTACTTAAATCTCAAGAAGAAGCATGGGAATGCTTCCGCTTCAGGTGTGTTTGTGACAGAAAACTATTTTTCAATAAACTCTACTTCCTGGGTATTAGATACCGGTTCAGGTTCTCACATTTGCAATTCTATGTAGGGGCTGAGAAATAGCAAGGTTTTGAAGACAGGCGACCATACTCTCCGCGTTGGAAATGGTTCCAATGTACATACAGTCGCAGTGGGAGAGTATCACCTGGGGTTGCTATCTGGGTGTATATTGGTTTTGAACCCATGTTATTTTGTACCAAGTATGCTTTGTAATATAATATCTGTTTCTTTGTTAGACAATGAAGGATATAATTTTGTATTGCAGAACAATGTTATGAACATTCACCTGAATAAAATGTTGGTTGGGTATGGTTCGCTTAATAATGGGATATACGTCCTAAATCAACACAGAGTTTTCAGCATACAACACACTAATAAAAGAAAACTTTCAGAAATAAATGAAGCTTTTCTTTGACACTGTAGACTTGGTCATATTAACGAAACAAGACTAAACAAGTTACACAAAGATGGATATTTAAACCCTTTTGAATATAAATCTTATGCGACTTGCCAGTCTTGTATCAAGGGTAAAATGACCAAAACTCCGTTTACCGGACACGGAGAAAGAGCTACCGAGCTCCTAGGACTCATACATAGTGATGTGTGTGGGCCAATGTCTAGAGGCGTTTTTTCTTACTTCATTACTTTCACTGACGATTTCTCAAGATTCGGTCATGTATTTTTATTAAAGCACAAATCCGAAGCTTTCGAGAAATTCACTGAATATAAACAAGAAGTAGAAAAACAAACCGGCTTGAGTATCAAGATGCTTCGATCAGATCGAGGTGGGGAGTACCTCAATACAGAATTTTCAAACTTCCTAAAAGAGAATGGGATTCTCTCTCAGCTCACTCCTCCTTACACACTTCAGCACAACGGTGTGTCTGAACGACGGAATAGGACCCTATTAGATATGGTCCGATCCATGATGAGTGATGTTGAGTTACCTGTCTCATTTTGGGGGCATGCATTGGAAACTGCAGCATTTCTACTGAACAGGGTCCCAACCAAAACCGTGTCTACCACGCCATATGAGATATGGCATGGGAAGAGACCATCTCTTAAGAGAATTAAGATTTGGGGTTGCCCGGCCTATGTTAAAAAGCAGAATCCGGACAAACTCGAGACATGGTCGGTCATGTGTAACTTTATGGGATATCCAAGGAACTCTTATGGATATCTATTCTACCACAAGGAGGAACAAAAGGTGTTTGTTTCTCAGTATGCCACATTCTTAGAAAAAGAGTTTTTCACAGATAAAGATGATGGCAGGATGGTGGATCTAGAAGAGGTTCTAGAGACACAAACTATGAATGACGACTTGGTTGAACCGGCTGTTGCAATAGAAATTGAGGAACCTTGGCCACTCCATAGGTCTGGTAGGACTTCTCGCCCACCGGAGAGGTACTACGGTTTCTTCATTGATGGTGACAGAGAAGATTGCATTATGGAGGATAATGATCCTACTAGTTTTCAGCAAGCTATCACAAGTGGAGACTCTGTGAAGTGGCTGGATGCCATTAGATCCGAAATGGAGAGTATGTACACCAACAAAGTATGGACTTTGGACGTTGTACCCCCTGGGATAAAACCTGTGGGGTGAAAATGGATCTTTAAAAGAAAGATTGGTGTAGATGGGTAGGTAGAGACCTATAAAACAAGACTCGTGGCGAAGGGTTTTCGTCAAAGACCAGGTTTGGACTATGACGAGACTTTTTCTCCCGTAGCCATGCTTAAATCCATTCGGATCCTACTTGTTATTGCTGCTCACTACGACTATGAAATCTGGCAGATGGACGTTAAAACGACATTTCTAAATGGCGATTTAGAAGAATGCGTTTATATGGATCAGCCGGAAGGCTTCATTGACAGTGGGAGCAGCGGGAAAGCATGTAGATTGCTTAAATCCATATATGGGTTAAAGCAGGCATCACGGAGTTGGAACATCTGTTTCGATGATGTTATCAAAGAGTTTGATTTCATCAAAAATCCAGATGAACCTTGTGTTTATAAGAAGGCTGTAGGAAGAGCTGTCACATTCCTCGTATTGTACGTGGATGCCATTCTTCTGATAGGAAATGATATTCATATGCTACAGTCGGTCAAATCTTTCTTATCACTGAGGTTCTCCATGAAGGACCTGGGTGATGCCACATACATTCTGGGCATTAGGATCTATAGGGATCGATCCAAGAGGTTATTGGGATTGTCCCAAACCAGGTACATCAACACCATCCTAAAAAGGTTTAGTATGGCAGACTCCAAGCGGGGTGCCTTATCCGCTTGTCATGGGGTCACTCTCTCCAAGGATTCTTGCCCAAAGACCGATGAAGAGAGAGCTCGCATGAGTATTATACCCTATGCTTCGGCAGTAAGATCTATAATGTATGCGATGTTATGTACACGTCCAGATGTAGCTTATACACTTAGTGTTGTAAGAAGGTATCAATCCAACCCAGGGGAGAATCACTGGATAGCTGTGAAGAACATTCTTAAGTACTTACGAAGGACTAAAGAATTGTTCTTGGTGTATGGTAATGGAGATCTCCAAATAGAGGCCTTTACCGATTCGAGCATCCGGAGCGATAAGGACGCCATCAAATCTATCTTAGGGTTTGTATTTACCCTCAATGGAGGGGCGGTAAGTTGGAAGAGTTCCAAACAGGATACCGTTGCAGACTCTACGATGGAGGCTGAGTACATTGCTACAAATGATGTGTAAGTCCACGTTGCGACCCCCGGTTCTTACGGGGAAGCGGAAACGGTATAAAAATCAAATTTTTAGCGCAAGGGGCAACATGGACTAAGCAAAGTCGGGATCTTTGACTAAACTAAAACTAGCAAACTTAGCTAAAGAGAGTTAGCTACTCGGATAGAGATGGTTATACCTAAAACTTGAACTCCTTCGTCTTCAAGCTCCGATGGTGGTTCGATGGCTCCTTCTCGTTGTCTCCGTACGCCGAAGATAGATCCACTTGAAAGCTCCAACCTTTAGCTCCTTCTTCGTTCTTTGAAGAAACTAGTTCACTTGGTTTGCTAA
Organism: Agapanthus africanus; assembly: GCA_030015575.1. Classification (NCBI taxonomy): domain Eukaryota; kingdom Viridiplantae; phylum Streptophyta; class Magnoliopsida; order Asparagales; family Amaryllidaceae; genus Agapanthus; species Agapanthus africanus. The sequence goes on from CM057342.1 coordinate 280,035,859, forward strand.
ACCTAGTGAACTAGAATGAGTAGAGAAGAAATAGAATGGGATTTTATCTATGGTTCTTGATTCTCAACTCATGAGACAAGAGAACCATAGATCAAGAGAGGGAGCAAGAGGTTGAGGGTGAGAGCAAGAGGAGAGCTCAAGAACAAGAGAGAGAATGAGCAAGAAAGAATGAGCAAGTATTTTGTCTCTCACCCTCTCATAATCCAAAGCAATGATAACTCATCATATTAACAAAAGTCTTATGTGATGGTTTGAAGCAACCACAACCATATCATTTCATGCACTCATTTTACACAAATGAGCAAGTAAACAAAAGTCTTTGCCATGAAATGATGGCTATGGTCATCATGATGGTCAACTAGTCAAGCCTAGTCAACCGGTCAACAAAAGTCAACAAGTCACCAAAGTCAACAAGTCAACAAAAGTCAACAAGTCAACAACCATATCACCATAATACTTAATTAATATAATAGTTAATCACATATCATATTCTCATTAGGGTTGAGCATAAAGTCAAAAAGTCAACGGTCAACTGTCAACAACCCTAATGAGAATCCGCTGCCTCTGCCTCCCTGTCAACTGTGCATACACACCCGCATCCGCGTTCCGAGGAACACGAATGCAAACTGGATAAATCCAATCCCATAAGGTACACTAGGATCTGCCTTAAACCAAAGCCCGCTAGTGTAAACTGTCCGGACACTGTACGTGCTCAAGTGCACGGATGTGACCGAACCCTGTCGCAAAACCATGCGACCTGTCGCAATACCATGCGACCTCTACTCTTTTGCCTAAAGGCGAAAAGCTTTCTGTGTGGGACTCTAAAGACTCGACACTACGCTGGCAGTGGGTTTAACCACAGACCGCAAGCGGCACTAGCTGTGCGTAACGGTCCCCAGGTAATGCCGACAAGAAGACCGACGAGGCGAAACCCATCTGAACTCCTACTGAGCCTGAGTGTGACATTCTCCGTACAGTCCGGTCTGTTCGTCTGATACATCGCATGGCGGGCCTAGGGGGCGGTAAACGTCAGTCCCCAATAGCGGTACAAGTCGTGCCGGAGCGAAGCCCAAAACACCCTGAGGTAACGCTGGAAACCTACCAGTATATCTCGTTTGCCCTGGCCAGGGACTACTCGTGTAATGGCTCTCCTAGACACAGCGCGATGTCAACCCCCAATACCGGGAGAGACGAATCCTGTCTAACCGTCACTGCCTCCAAGTGCTTCGGGACTGCACCCAACCACTACCTGTTTGCACGACTCCTTTGAGCCGTGGTAGGGTAGTGGTCAAAGTACAGTGGGAACACACTCGAGGCGGAGTGACAGTGTCAAGTCAGCAGACTAAGCTGTACTCATGTCACCTGGGAACTGATAACTGACGATAGGTATAATACCAACTAGTCAGTTCCCGACGAGTCCTGTCCAGTGTACCCGTAACCTAACGAGCACCCACATACTATCTCAAGTACGACGTACTGACGGCTGTGGGACAGACCGTCTCCCACACTGGGATGAGAAGCGCATGCGCTGGTCTACTCCGGAGTATCGATGCCCTGTCTCGATAGTCCTGCGACCAGGGACCTGCATAAGGATGTGCTTATAGATTACCCAGCCCCACTAGTGTGACGGCCATCACATCGCTGGTAATCAAGCAAAGATCCTAAGGGCTCTACTAATGTGTATAGGCGATATACTAAAATAAACACATGTACACATTGAAGTAGAAACAAACCAAGTAGCATACTACTATTTTGAGCAAGATTGTATATACAAGGTGAATATCCCAAGCATCCATTAAGTAATATACAAACTAGTATGATACAGTAATGGCCTCTAGGGCATATACACTAACAATCTCCCACTTGCACTAAGGCCATGTACTGGCGTATCGAAGACCTATCATCTCGATCAGCCGCTCGAACTGAGTCTGGGGCAGGGCCTTGGTGAATGGATCAGCAGTGTTATCTTCTGAAGCGACTCTCCGAACCTCGATCTCCTGGCGATCCACGATCTCCCTGATCAGGTGATACCGCCTCAAGATGTGCCTGGATCTCTGATGGGACCTGGGTTCCTTCGCTAAAGCTATAGCCCCGTTGTTGTCGTAATACAGAGGTATTGGATCAACAATGGACGGAACCACCTGAAGTTCTTTCAAGAACTTCCTCATCCAGACAGCTTCTTTTGCGGCATCAGATGCAGCGATGTATTCCGCTTCCATCGTCGAGTCTGCAACGGTTTCTTGTTTGGAACTCTTCCAACACACCGCCCCTCCATTGAGGGTAAAGACAAAGCCCGACATGGACTTGGAATCATCCTTGTCACTTTGGAAGCTGGAGTCAGCAAAGGCCTCGATCTGGAGGTCTTTTCCGCCATACACCAAGAACATCTCCTTAGTCCTTCTCAGGTACTTGAGAATGTTCTTTACCGCTATCCAGTGTTTCTCCCCAGGGTTTGACTGATACCGGCTTACCACACTCAGTGCATAAGCTACATCCGGTCTGGTACACAACATCGCATACATTATAGAGCCTACCGCAGAAGCGTAGGGTATAATAGACATGCGATCCCTCTCCAAATCAGTCTTGGGAGACATCTTTTTAGAGAGGGTGATCCCGTGACAAGCCGGTAGGTTACCGCGCTTGGAATCTTCCATACTGAATCTCTTCAGTATGGTGTCGATGTACCTGGACTGTGATAGTCCTAATATCCTCTTGGATCTGTCACGGTAGATCCGGATACCCAGAATGTACGAGGCATCACCCAGGTCTTTCATGGAGAACCTGTGTGACAAGAACCCCTTGACAGATTGTAGCATAGGAATGTCATTTCCTATTAAGAGAATGTCATCCACGTATAAAACGAGGAATACTACAGTTCTCGCTACAAATCTACTATAGATGCATGGTTCATCTGGATTTTTGATAAAGCCAAATTCTTTGACCGTTTCATCAAAGCAGATGTTCCAACTCCGCGACGCCTGCTTTAGTCCATAGATGGACTTAAGCAACTTGCACACCTTTCCGCTGCTCCCACTCTGAATGAAACCCTCCGGCTGGTCCATATAGACACACTCCTCTAAATTTCCATTTAGAAAAGCTGTCTTTACGTCCATTTGCCAGATCTCATAATCGTGGAAGGCAGCAATGGCAAGAAGGATCCGAATGGATTTCAGCATGGCTACTGGAGAAAAGGTTTCGTCGTAGTCCAAGCCAGGTCTTTGACGAAAACCCTTTGCTACCAGCCTAGCTTTATAGGTCTCAACCTGTCCATCTACACCAATCTTCCTTTTGAAGATCCACTTGCATCCTACGGGTTTTACCCCGTCTGGAGCAATGTCCAACGTCCATACCTTGTTGGTGTACATGGACTCCATTTCGGTCCGCATTGCATCCAGCCATTTCACTGAGTCAACGCTCTGAACGGCCTGCTGGAAGCTAGTAGGCTCATCATAATCTATGATGCAATCCTCTCTATCCCCGTCTATGAGAAAACCGTAGTATCTCTCGGGCGGATGAGACTGCCTACTACTCCTGCGGAGTGGCGTAGGAATGTCCTGTTGTTCCGAACCCTCTGGTTCCACTAAACCTTCAGTAATAGTCCGTGGTTCTGGAATTTCTTCCAGTTCTACTGCGCTCCCACTTATTTCTTTTTCTATGAACTGGTGTTCTAGAAAGTGGGCATGACGAGAAACAAGAACTTTTTGTTCCTCTTCACAGTAGAAGAAATATCCCTTGGAATTCTTTGGATATCCCACAAACTTGCACAGTACTGAGCGTGCCTCGAGCTTGTCCGCATGCTGCTTTTTGACAAAAGCTGGACTTCCCCATATCTTAATGTGATTAAGATGGGGTCTCTTCCCACACCACATCTCAAATGGCGTAGTAGGCACAGTCTTAGTGGGAACTCGGTTCAAAAGGTATGCGGCTGATTCTAGCGCATATCCCCAGAATGATCGCGGCAACTCAGCGTTACTCATCATGGACCGCACCATATCCAATAGGGTGCGGTTCCGTCTCTCCGATACACCGTTATGTTGCGGGGTGTATGGAGGAGTAAGCTGAGAGAGAATTCCATTCTCTTTTAAATAGTCCAGGAACTCGGCACTTAAGTATTCTCCACCTCGATCCGATCTTAGAATCTTAATACTTTTGCCGGTCTGTTTCTCCACTTCATTCTTATACTCCTGGAATTTTCCAAAGGCCTCGGACTTATGTTTCATTAAGAAGACATAACCGTACCTTGAGAAGTCATCCGTAAAAGTAATGAAGTAAGAATGTCCGCTTCGGGCATGTGTAGACATTGGACCGCACACGTCACTGTGTACGAGTCCCAAGAGCTCGCTCGCTCTTACTCCATGTCCAGTAAACGGAGTCTTTGTCATCTTTCCTTTGAGACAAGATTGATAAGTGGCATACGATTGATATTCGAACGCATTCAAATATCCTTCTGTATGTAACTTAGTCAACCTTCTCTCATTGATGTGACCCAATCTACAATGCCATAAGAAAGTCTGATTTATTTCTGGAGACTTTCTTTTGTGTGTATTCTGGACGTTGAAAATTTGTGGTTGGTTTAACACGTATATACCATTACTCAATGTACCTGACCCAATCAAAACTTGATTAAGGTGAATGTTTACAACATTACTTACAAACGCAAATTCATAACCTTCTTTAGAAACTAAAGATACAGAAATGATATTACAAGTTGCGTTGGGTACAAAAAAGCAATTACGCAAAACCAAAACATGTCCATCTGACATTCCCAGGTGATAGTCCCCCACGGCTTTAGCATCCATGCTAGCTCCGTTCGCAACTTTGAGGGTCATGTCACCTGCCTTCAAAACCCTACGGTTTCTCAACGCCTGCAAAGAATTACAGATATGAGATCCTGATCCGGTATCCAATACCCAGGAAGTAGAGTTTTATTGAAAGACAATTTTCAATAACATACACACCTGAAGCTGAAGCTGCAACCTGCTTCAATTCCTGTGTTCTGGCCTTCCAGGCCCTGCAATCATTCTTCCAGTGTCCTTTCTTATGACAATAGAAGCATTCTTCCTTGTCCACAAGCTTCCCCGCTATCTTTGTTGCTTTTGCTTTTCCCTTCGTATCCACTTTACTAACACCGCCCCTTGGTTTGGCGGGGGCCTTCTTCTTCTTTCCCTTGGCTTTCGCCTTGGACCTAGAAGAAGATGATCCTCCTACAAACAAAGTGGATGTATCCCTACCTTTCTGTAGGGTGCCCTCTGCGCTCCTCAGCATGTTGAGGAACTCTGAAAGTTCAACCTCTTTTTCTTGTAAGTTGAAGTTCAGTATAAACTGGGCGTAAGTGGAAGGAAGGGACTGGAGAACTATATCCGTATATAGCTCACTTTCCAATGTGATCCCTAGGTCAGCGAGCTCCTCAATGAAGCCGATCATCTTTAGCACGTGCTCGGCTACTGATGATCCGACGGCCATTCTTGTCGAAAATAACTTTTTCGACGCTTCGTATCTTGCGATACGTGATTGCTCTCCATACAGTTCTTTTGTATGGAGCAATATGGACTCCATATCCATATTCTCATGCCTCCTCTGATGTTCGTTGTCCATCGAGGCAAGCAGGAGGCACTTGGCCTTCGCGCTATCAATCTCCCAAGTCTTGCGGATTTCCTTATCCGCGACACTGGAAGTTGGACCAGGGACAGGGGGAGCTTTGGTGGTAAGAAGATACCCCAGCTTGTCATAAGTGATTGCTATCTTGACATTCCTGAGCCAATCTTTGTAGTTTGGCCCTGTCAGTTTGTTTTTATCTAGGAGTAACTTAAGTCCAGTCATGTTGATTGGTCGCTGCAATTAGGAGAGAGAAGAAGAAACACTCAGCATGATGCTCTTGCAAGTTTAGAGTGGTTTTTAGTTTGTCTAAACAGGATGGCTCCCACTATTTCTCGAATCCCTCCTCAAACCATAAAGGAAGAATTAGCCGGGATCAATCCCACCGCACAATACTTGCTTAACCGTTCAGCCAGGCCGGTGTCGGTACTTCGAGGGAGGTTTTCCAACGCTTTCGCGAAGTTCCTTAATTAAAGAACCTCTTTTCCCTGGGGGCGTAGCCCCGCTAACACCTTTCTAGGCACCTACTAGGTTTATAGCATTGATCGATTAGTGAGAAATTTCCCGAGGAGTAGCATATACTCACAGTAGGATCGGGATCCAAATATCATCGCGTGACGAAACTGAAGGAATCCTACCAGAATCATCACACTCCAAATGGTATGCAAATCTAGCAAGTTTCAGTACTTATGAAACTCCCGATGTGGATTTTTGCCCCATGCTCTTATGACCTTGACTTTGGCCAAAATATCATAAGTCACATGTCAAGTTCTACCCGTCATTATCCAGGTTAATTTGGATCCATCCGTACCTACCCTTGACTTTGGCCAAAATGGCAGTACGACTGTCCCAAACCAACGCATCTATCTATGCTACACATGAACACCCAATAGCTACCAATCACTGTGCCTTGACTTTGGCCAACATACACAGCTTGAATACTATTGACTATTCATGTGAAACGACGGAGGGCTACGGATGGTTTTGGCAAAACCGTAAACGTAGTGAACTTGATTTGGTCGATGGAACGAGATAGCTTTTAAAAAAGAGTGGCTCAAGCTCCGCATTTAAAAGTTGTTTTGAAAAGAACCGAGTGGTTTTTCGAAAGTGTTCCAACGACTTTAACTTGGTTTATTATCTTGCATTAGTTCTTTTAATGCGTGATATTCTTGCATTAGTTCTTTTAATGCGTCCCATCATTTAATCCTACCATTGCAGAAAACAACCAAAATATGACGTACGCTTATGCCATTCGCATTCGCCACTGGGCCCCGTCATTACCCGTTAGGTTACTTAACTAACGACAGAGCGGGGGCTGGGCTAGCGCGTCTGTAAAACATAAGCAACGCCTAAATAATATCATATATAGATATACTGCAATGATAAACATTTCAGATCACAGATAAATACATTGGATATACTAGGAATCTGTAATTTGTACGAGCCTGTAACAAAAACAGATTACACGGTCGCGGTGAATAGCCAATACCCCATCCAAGACCCCTACGGGTGCGGCAAACTACCCGCCAAGTACCCGAAGCGTAGCAACCTCCCTCATCTCCATGAGTAGGCCACTCGACACTTCGGCATACCCGGTAGTTTGTGCACCCCTCCATGGGTCTATCCTAGGAGCAAAAACAGTAAAAAGAAATTATACAATGACGGCTACAACCCCGACCCGGTTGTGCGGCCATACAAATAATTATTACATCAATTTACAAATTTTACATGAATTGCAAGAAAAGAAAACTCTCGTCTCACAACCCCCGGCTATTCACCCGCGACAATCCAACATATTTATATACACATTCCAATATCAAACACAGATCATGTATAACCCCGACCAATCGACTTATAGCGATTAGCCGACGTTCAATACATGCAAGCATCACAGAGATAACCATCATAGTCAAAGTGCAGTGAAGTTCGGAAAAAATACGGAATTATAGGACCCCAAAAGGAAATTTCTTTTCTGGAAAATCTGGGCCCATATAATATATTCCAAAAATCCCAAAACCAACACAGACACACACTGCACGAAAAACGATGCAGAGAAGACGACAAACCGCGGCGCTTCCGCGGCACATGCCTACCTCGTGCGGCGGAAGCGCGGCGGTTTGAACGAAACAGTGGACCGTTTTTCATGGATGTTCACACAAAACCCTGAGCCGAATTTAGGAGTATAAAGTTTTTCATTTTGACCAGAAAAAATTTCAACAGAAACTCAGGTTTTGTAAAAGTTAGGTTTTTGGATTTTTTTTCGGTTCCGAACTTCGTTACACTTTACTACCAAGCTAGTTTAAGTTTAGTTAGGCTCTGATACCACTGTAAGTCCACGTTGCGACCCCCGGTTCTTACGGGGAAGCGGAAACGGTATAAAAATCAAATTTTTAGCGCAAGGGGCAACATGGACTAAGCAAAGTCGGGATCTTTGACTAAACTAAAACTAGCAAACTTAGCTAAATAGAGTTAGCTACTCGGATAGAGATGGTTATACCTAAAACTTGAACTCCTTCGTCTTCAAGCTCCGATGGTGGATCGATGGCTCCTTCTCGTTGTCTCCGTACGCCGAAGATAGATCCACTTGAAAGCTCCAACCTTTAGCTCCTTCTTCGTTCTTTGAAGAAACTAGTTCACTTGGTTTGCTAAACCTAGTGAACTAGAATGAGTAGAGAAGAAATAGAATGGGATTTTATCTATGGTTCTTGATTCTCAACTCATGAGACAAGAGAACCATAGATCAAGAGAGGGAGCAAGAGGTTGAGGGTGAGAGCAAGAGGAGAGCTCAAGAACAAGAGAGAGAATGAGCAAGAAAGAATGAGCAAGTATTTTGTCTCTCACCCTCTCATAATCCAAAGCAATGATAACTCATCATATTAACAAAAGTCTTATGTGATGGTTAGAAGCAACCACAACCATATCATTTCATGCACTCATTTTACACAAATGAGCAAGTAAACAAACGTCTTTGCCATGAAATGATGGCTATGGTCATCATGATGGTCAACTAGTCAAGCCTAGTCAACCGGTCAACAAGTCAACAAAAGTCAACAAGTCACCAAAGTCAACAAGTCAACAAAAGTCAACAAGTCAACAACCATATCACCATAATACTTAATTAATATAATAGTTAATCACATATCATATTCTCATAAGGGTTGAGCATAAAGTCAAAAAGTCAACGGTCAACTGTCAACAACCCTAATGAGAATCCGCTGCCTCTGCCTCCCTGTCAACTGTGCATACACACCCGCATCCGCGTTCCGAGGAACACGAATGCAAACTGGATAAATCCAATCCCATAAGGTACAGTAGGATCTGGCTTAAACCAAAGCCCGCTAGTGTAAACTGTCCGGACACTGTACGTGCTCAAGTGCACGGATGTGACCGAACCCTGTCGCAAAACCATGCGACCTGTCGCAATACCATGCGACCTCTACTCTTTTGCCTAAAGGAGAAAAGCTTTCTGTGTGGGACTCTAAAGACTTGACACTACGCTGGCAGTGGGTTTAACCACAGACCGCAAGTGGCACTAGCTGTGCGTAACGGTCCCCAAGTAATGCCGACAAGAAGACCGACGAGGCGAAACCCATCTGAACTCCTACTGAGCCTGAGTGTGACATTCTCCGTACAGTCCGGTCTGTTCGTCTGATACATCGCATGGCGGGCCTAGGGGGCGGTAAACGTCAGTCCCCCAATAGCGGTACAAGTCGTGCCGGAGCGAAGCCCAAAACACCCTGAGATAACGCTGGAAACCTACCAGTATATCTCGTTTGCCCTGGCCAGGGACTACTCGTGTAATGGCTCTCCTAGACACAGCGCGATGTCAACCCCCAATACCGGGAGAGACGAATCCTGTCTAACCGTCACTGCCTCCAAGTGCTTTGGGACTGCACCCAACCACTACCTGTTTGCACGACTCCTTTGAGCCGTGGTAAGGTAGTGGTCAAAGTACAGTGGGAACACACTCGAGGCGGAGTGACAGTATCAAGTCAGCAGACTAAGCTGTACTCATGTCACCTAGGAACTGATAACTGACGATAGGTATAATACCAACTAGTCAGTTCCCGACGAGTCCTGTCCAGTGTACCCGTAACCTAACGAGCACCCACATACTATCTCAAGTACGACGTACTGACGGCTGTGGGACAGACCGTCTCCCACACTGGGATGAGAAGCGCATGCGCTGGTCTACTCCGGAGTATCGATGCCCTGTCTCGATAGTCCTGCGACCAGGGACCTGCATAAGGATGTGCTTATAGATTACCCAGCCCCACTAGTGTGACGGCCATCACATCGCTGGTAATCAAGCAAAGATCCTAAGGGCTCTACTAATGTGTATAGACGATATACTAAAATAAACACATGTACACATTGAAGTAGAAACAAACCAAGTAGCATACTACTATTTTGAGCAAGATTGTATATACAAGGTGAATATCCCAAGCATCCATTAAGTAATATACAAACTAGTATGATACAGTAATGGCCTCTAGGGCATATACACTAACATGATGCCGCCAAGGAAGCCGTCTGGATGAGGAAGTTCGTCTCAGAGCTAGGAGTAGTTCCAACCATTATTGATCCAATACCATTGTATTGTGATAATAATGGGGCTATGGCGTTAGCCAAGGAGCTCAGGTCCCATCAGCGGTCCAGACACATCCTGAGGCGCTTTCATTTGATCCGGGAGATTGTAGATCGCCGTGAGATCGAGATTAGGAGAGTAGACACAAAGAATAACGCCGCGGATCCACTCACCAAGGCCCTCCCTCAGCCGTAGCATGAGCGACTTTTTGAGATGTTGGGTATGAGATACGCCAATAACTGGCCTTAGTGCAAGTGGGAGATTGTTGGATATATGTATGCCCTAGAGGCCATTATATGATAGTGGATGTATTTATACATGTATATATATATATATACAGTGTACATTCTTGCTCGACATGATAGTATGCTATCTGGTTCTTCTTTATCTGACATGTTGATTTGATCATGCTTTTATTCATTCATACATGTTGATAAAGCCTATAGGCTTGACTACTGTGATTATGATGGAGATCATACTAGTGGGACATCTGTAGTTTGTAAGCATATCCTGGAATGTCCCTAGTCGTAGGTGTATCAAGACGGGGCATCGATATACCAGAGTAGACTAGCGTATATGATACTGGACCAATATGATGGGCGATGGATGTTCCCACATTCATCGATGTTTGACATCGAGATCGTATACGGGTGCTCAGTGGTGACTGGGTACACTGGACGGACTCACCGAGAACTCCTATATGGAATTATATCTATCGTCGGATAGCAGTTCTCAGGTGACACTGGTGCAGGTTAGTCTGTAGACCCGAGATCGTCATAGAGTCTTGTGTGTTCTCCTACTGTACTTTGATTACCACCCTACCACGGCTCTACTGAGTCGTGCAAACAGGTGACCGTTGGGTACAGTCCCGAGACATACGAAGGCAATAAGCGATAGGAAGGGTTTCGTCTCTTCCGGTATTGGGAGTTGATGCTGTGCTGTGCTCGACTGGCTATATCAGTAAGTCCCTGGCCAGGGCTGTTGAGATTTACTGATAAGTGTTATCAGTAGTTTCTCGATCTATTATAGACCATTCATCGGCACGACTTAATGAGTTTTTGGGGTCGACGTTACCATCCCTAGACTCGATATGCAGCATATCTGACGAAGAGACCGGACTGTATGGTAGTGTTGCCGGTTGGCTCGACGGGAGTTGTAACAGGTTCGCTTGTTTTCTTCTGATCGCTCAATACCCGGGTGGCCGTTACGTTTAGCTGACCGCTTGCGGTTTGTAGGTATTTGATATGATCATTACCTACTGCCGGCGTATTGACGAGTCTTAGAGTCCCACAATGAAGTTTCCTGGCTCAGGCGAAAAGATGTGGTGTGCATATGAGATATGCGCGGGGACCCGATTAAATACGGATATGTGATACCGTATATTAATCGGACATTTTCTATTGTTCGGGTCGTATGTGATATGGCCGGTTTGCAAAATCACGTGTTGATTTAACAAATGACTTTTAGATTAATTCTTTAATCAAACTCTTTTTCTATTTTTGTATGCATACATGTAAGCACATGATGATGTGCATGGATACATACATACATACATAGTATCATGGTTGTTGATACATGTTTGGTGGCAATGCAAGACTTACATTGTAGAATTATCTATTTATTTATCATTTAGATAAAGAGAAAGGATAATTCACACAAGCTTTATACTTATCATCTTTGACCATACTTCAACCACCATTTAACCTTGAGTTAATTATCCTTTCATCTTTAACCCATTTGATAAAAATCTAGATGATTCTAACCATGGTTGAAGTGAGAAAGGATTAACATATATTATTCTTTTCTCATTTCAATATTATTCTCTCTCATTTTCTTTTCCCTTTGTGAGAAAGCTTAGCCACCATCTTCTTCTTCCTCTCTTGAGAATTTCCTTTGAGTGAGGTTGAGAAAAAGAAAGAGTTTTGATTATAGAATACAAATCACATCATCATACTACACATATCTATCCCATTTGTGTAGGGTGTTTGCTCTACTTCAATCACATATCGAGTAAAGCTAGGAGCTTTGGGCAAAGGAGCTTCGGGTGGATCGTCGTGGACTTAGAAGACCTCAAGCGAACCCTTTTCCAACCCTCAAGTAGCCAAGGAGTCTAGCGTAGGGAGCTACAAAGGTTGTACTCTTAAAACCCTAGCTTTTTCTACTTGTGATGTTGTCCTTGTAATGAAACCCTAATTTTCTAGTGATGATTCTTTTTATGTTCACTTAGCACCTTAAAAATTTGATTTTGAGACATGTGATGCTTCCAAACCCTTCATGAGGTGCTAGGTAAACCTAACAAAAAATTGGTGGCAGGGATACGTTGCTCACTGGCAGCATTTAAAATGGATGAAGCGCAAAACTCGTCGGGAACAAAGAAGCACGACAGATGAGCATAAAAGAACAGCCGGTGAATGTCACATGGTTAATTCCGGGGGATCGCAAGTTCTCACCTTCGGGAGTGATTCTGATGAAGAAATAGCCTTTGGCCCTCTCTTCAAGGAATCCATCTCTGAAACCGAAGAGATGAAGACCTGCGAGAACATTCAGCTGCACAATCGCACGCTACCTTAAAAGAATCTCGGACCCGCAAAAAAGGGATCGAACAAAAAGGATAAGGGGAAAGAAAAGGTCCCTGAGGATATCACTCTCGATGACCGAGTCGTCGAAGAGTTGGTAGACGAGGACCCACCTAAGAAAAACAAGGTGGATTACAATGTTCTAGCACACCTGAGGAAAATACCCTCGCAGCTAAGCATTCTCGATGCCCTTCTGCTATCTAAAGAGGTGAGAGATTCTCTGATCAAGGCATTATAAGAACCTGACCAGTTTCAAGCTTTCCTTGTTGAAGAAAAGATGAAGGACGAGCTGGAAGAAGTTCACACAGCTGACATCACCTTCAGCGATGAAGACCTCCTCCTCGGGACATGCGAGCATAACCGCCCTTTGTACGTCACCGGATACTGTCATGATATCAAGATAGGGAAGATCCTGGTCAACAATGGATCCTCCATCAACCTTCTCAATATGAGAGTGTTGAAAGAGATTTGCATGAGCGTTCAACATCTCGCTCGGGATAAAATCACTATCTCCGGATTCGACTCCCAGTCATCACGGATGCTCGGGTTTGTGATACTGACGTTACGCTTTGGGCTGCTCGTCAATGATATCAAGTTCCACATAATTTGTAAGTCCATGCTACCTCTCTCGGTACTTTCGGGCATGCGGAATTTGGTGAAAAACAATTTTCTAGAGGTGGTAACATGGACTCAAAACCGGATCTTTGTTAAACATCTAACTAACAACCTAACTAGGAGTTGTTAACTACTCGGTTTGGGGGTTATACCTTTCTTTCTTGAACTCCTTCGTCTTCAAGCTTCGATGGTTGTCCGGATCGGCTTCACCCCGTCGTCTCCTTGCGCCGAAGATCGATCCACCTGAAAGCTTCTACCTTTGGCTACTTCTTCGGTCTTTGAAGAAACTAGTTCACTCGGTTTGCTAAACCTTGTGAACTAGAGTGAGTAGAGGAGAGTGTGTTGGGATTTTCTCTATGGTTCTTGGTTCTCAACACATGAGACAAGTGAACCATAGACTAAAGAGAGGGAGAGCAAGAGGAAGGAGATGGGAGCTCAAGAACACAAGAGAGAGAATGAAAAATGATAGAATTAAAAAGACTTTTCTCTCTTGGCTCTCATAATCCAAAACCATCATCACAAAAATAGTAATCAAGTATTGTGTAAAATGGTTTAAGTCAAAATGGCTATATCATTTCATGCACTCATATTGCACATGAGAATAAGTAAGTAAAAAGTCTTTGCCATGAAATGATAGCCATTGTCATCATGATGGTCAACTAGTCCAACCTAGTCAACCGGTCAACAAAGTCAACAAGTCAACAAAGTCAACCCCTCAACAACCATGTCACCACAATACTTAATTAATATTATTGTTAATTACATATCATATTCTCATTAGGGTTGAGCAAAAAGTCAATAGTCAACAGTCAACGGTCAACAACCCTAATGAGAATCCTCTGCCTCTGTCTCTCCGTCAACTGTGCATACACACCCGCATTCGTGTTCCGAGGAACACGAATACAAACTTGATAAAACCAATCCCAATACGTACACTACAATCTGGCTTAAACCAAAGCCCGCTAGTGTAAACTATCCGGACACTAAACGTGCACAAGTGCACGGATGTGACTGAACCCTGTCGCAAAACCATGTGACCTGTCGCAAAACCATGCGACCTCTACTCTTTTGCCTAAAGGCGAATAGCTTTCTGTATGGGACTCTAAAGACTCGACACTACGCTGGCAGTGGGTTTAACCACTGACCGCAAGCGGCACTAGCTGTGCGTAACGGTCCCCAGGTAGATGCCGACAAGAAGACTGACGAGGTGAAACCCATCTGAACTCCTACTGAGCCTGAATGTGACAATCTCCGTACAGTCCGGTCTGTTCGTCTGATACATCGCATGGCGGGCCTACGGGGGCGGTAAACGTCAGTCCCCTAATAGCGGTACAAGTCGTGTCGGAGTGAAGCCCAATACACCCTGAGATAACACTGGAAACCTACCAGTATATCCCGCTTGCCCTGGCCAAGGACTACTCGTGTAATGGCTCTCCTAGACACAGCGCGATGTCAACCCCCAATACCGGGAGAGACGAATCCTGTCTAACCGTCACTGCCTCCAAGTGCTTCGGGACTGCACCCAACTACTACCTGTTTGCATGACTCCTTTGAGCCGTGGTAGGGTAGTAATCAAAGTACAGTGGGAACACACTCGAGGCGAAGTGACAGTTTCAAGTCAGCAGACTAAGCTGTGCTCATGTCACATGGGAACTGATAACTGACGATAGGTATAATACCAACCGGTCAGTTCCCAACGAGTCCTGTCCAGTGTACTCGTAACCTAACGAGCACCCGCATAATATCTCCAGCACGACGTTCTGATGGCTGTGGGACATACCATCTCCCATACTGGGATGAGAAGCACATGCGCTAGTCTACTCCGGAGTATCGATGCCCAGTCTCGATAGTCCTGCGACTAGGGACCTGCATAAGGATGTGCTTATAGATTACCCAGCCCCCGCTAGTGTGACTGCCATCACAACGCTGGTAATCAAGCAAAGATCCTAAGGGCTCCACTAATGCGTATAGGTGATATAATAAAATAAACACATGTACACATTGAAGTAGAAACAAACCAAGTAGCATACTACTATTTTGAGCAAGATTGTATATACAAGGTGAATATCCCAAGCTTCCATTAAGTAATATACAAACTAGTATGATACAGTAATGGCCTCTAGGGCATATACACTAACAATCTCCCACTTGCACTAAGGCCATGTACTGGCGTATCGAAGACCTATCATCTCGATCAGCCGCTCGAACTGAGTCTGGGGCAAGGCCTTGGTGAATGGATCTGCAGTGTTATCTTCTGAAGCAACCCTCTGAACCTCAATCTCCTGGCGATCCACGATCTCCCTGATCAGGTGATACCGCCTCAAGATGTGTCTGGATCTCTGATGGGACCTGGGTTCCTTCGCTAATGCTATAGCCTCGTTGTTGTCGCAATACAGAGGTATTGGATCAACAATGGACGGAACCACCTGAAGTTCTTTCAAGAACTTCCTCATCCAGACAGCTTCTTTTGCGGCATCAGATGCAGCGATGTATTCCGCTTCCATCGTCGAGTCTGCAACGGTTTCCTGTTTGTAACTCTTCCAACACACCGCCCCTCTATTGAGGGTAAAGACAAAACCCGACATGGACTTGGAATCATCCTTGTCACTCTGGAAGCTAGAGTCAACAAAGGCCTCGATCTGGAGGTCTTTTCCGCCATACACCAAGAACATCTCCTTAGTCCTTCTCAGGTACTTGAGAATGTTCTTTACCGCTATCCAGTGTTTCTCCCCGGGGTTGACTGATACCGGCTTATTACACTAAGTGCATAAGCTACATCCGGTCTGGTACACAACATCGCATACATTATAGAGCCTACCGCAGAAGCGTAGGGTATAATAGACATGCGATCCCTCTCCAAATCAGTCTTGGGAGACATCTCTTTAGAGAGGGTGATCCCGTGACAAGCCGGTAGGTTACCGCGCTTGGAATCTTCCATACTGAATCTTTTCAGTATGGTGTCGATGTACCTGGACTGTGAAAGTCCTAATATCCTCTTGGATCTATCACGATGGATCCGGATCCCCAGGATGTATGAGGCATCACCCAGGTCTTTCATGGAGAACCTGTGTGACAAGAACCCCTTGACAGATTGTAGCATATGAATGTCATTTCCTATTAAGAGAATGTCATCCACGTACAAAACGAGGAATACTACAGTTCTCGCTACAAATCTACTATAGATGCATGGTTCATCTGGATTTTTGATAAAGCCAAATTCCTTGACCGTCTCATCAAAACAGATGTTCCAACTCCGCGATGCCTGCTTTAGTCCATAGATGGACTTAAGCAACTTGCACACCTTTCCGCTGCTCCCACTCTTAATGAAACCCTCTGGTTGGTCCATATAGACACACTCCTCTAAATTTCCATTTAGAAAAGCGGTCTTTACGTCCATTTGCCAGATCTCATAATCGTGGAAGGCAGCAATGGCAAGAAGGATCCGAATGGATTTCAGCATAGCCACTGGAGAAAAGGTTTCGTCATAGTCCAAGCCAGGCCTTTGACGGAAACCCTTTGCAACAAGTCTAGCTTTATAGGTCTCAACCTGTCCATCTACACCAATCTTCCTTTTGAAGATCCACTTGCATCCTACGGGTTTTATCCCGTCTGGAGCAATGTCCAACGTCCATACTTTGTTGGTGTACATGGACTCCATTTCGGTCCGCATTGCATCCAGCCATTTTACTGAGTCAACGCTCTGAACGGCCTGCTGGAAGCTAGTAGGCTCATCATAATCTATGATGCAATCCTCTCTATCCCCGTCTATGAGAAAACCGTAGTATCTCTCGGGCGGATGAGACTGTCTACTACTCCTGCGGAGCGGCGTAGGAATGTCCTGTTCTTTTGAACCCTCTGGTTCCACTAAGCTTTCAGTAATAGCTCGTGGTTCTGGAATTTCTTCCAGTTCTACTGCGCTCCCACTAATTTCCTTTTCTAAGAACTGGTGTTCTAGAAAGTGGGCATGACGAGAAACAAAAACCTTTTGTTCCTCTTCGCAATAGAAGAAATATCCCTTGGAGTTCTTTGGATATCCCACGAACTTGCACTGTACTGAGCGTGCCTCGAGTTTGTCCGCATGCTGCTTTTTGACAAAAAATGGACTTCCCCATGTCTTAATGTGATTAAGATAGGGTCTCTTCCCACACCACATCTCATATGGTGTAGTAGGCACAGTCTTAGTGGGAACTCGGTTCAAAAGGTATGCAGCTGATTCTAGCGCATACCCCCAGAATGATCGCGGTAACTCAGCGTTACTCATCATGGACCGTACCATATCCAATAGGGTTCGGTTCCGTCTCTTCGATACACCGTTATGTTGCGGAGTGTATGGAGGAGTAAGCTGAGAGAGAATTCCATTCTCTTTTAAATATTCCAGGAACTCGGCACTTAAGTATTCACCACCTCGATCCGATCTTAGGATCTTGATACTTTTGCCGGTTTATTTTTCTACTTCATTCTTATATTCCTGGAATTTTCCAAAGTCTTCGGACTTATGTTTCATTAAGAAGACATAACCGTACCTTGAAAAGTCATCCGTAAAAGTAATGAAGTAAGAATAACCGCTTCGTGCATGTGTAGACATTGGACCGCACACGTCGCTGTGTACGAGTCCCAAGAGCTCGCTCGCCCTTACTCCATGTCCAGTGAACGGAGTCTTTGTCATCTTTCCTTTGAGACAGGATTGACAAGTGGCATACGACTGATATTCGAACGGATTCAAATATCCTTCTGTATGTAACTTTGTTAACCTTCTTTCATTGATGTGACCCAGTCAACAATGCCACAAGAAAGTCTGATTTATTTCCGGAGACTTTCATTTGTGTGTATTCTGGACATTGAAAATCTGTGGTTGGTTTAAAACGTATATACCATTGCTTAATGTACCTGATCCAATCAGAACTTGATTAAGGTGAATGTTTACAACATTGCTTACAAACGCAAATTCATAACCTTCTTTAGAAACCAAAGATACAGAAATGATATTACAAGTTGCGTTGGGTACAAAAAAGCAATTACGCAAAACCAAAACATGTCCATCTGACAACCCCAGGTTATAGTCCCCCACGGCCTTAGCATCCATACTAGCTCCGTTTGCAACTTTGAGGGTCATGTCACCTGCCTTCAAAACCCTACGGTTTCTCAACGCCTGCAAAGAATTACAGATATGAGATCCTGATCCGGTATCCAATACCCAGGAAGTAGAGTTTATTGAAAGACAGTTTTCAATAACATACACACCTGAAGCTGAAGCTGCAACCTGCTTCAATTCCTGTGTCCTGGCTTTCTAAGCCCTGCAATCATTCTTCCAGTGTCCTTTCTTATGACAATAGAAGCATTCTTCCTTATCCACAAGCTTTCCCACTTTCTTTGTTGCTTTTGCCTTTCCCTTCGTATCCACTTTACTAACACCGCCCCTTGGTTTGGCGGGGGCTTTCTTCTTCTTTTCCTTGGCTTTTGCCTTGGACCTAGAAGAAGAAGATCCTCCTACAAACAAAGTGGATGTTTCCCTACCTTTCTGTAGGGTGCCCTCTGCGCTCCTCAGCATGTTGAGGAGTTCTGAAAGTTCAACTTCCTTTTCTTGTATGTTGAAGTTCAGTATGAACTGGGCGTAAATGGAAGGAAGGGACTGGAGAATCAAGTCCGTATAGAGCTCATTCTCCAACGTGGTCCTAAGGTCCGCGAGCTCCTCAATGTAGCCAATCATCTTAAGCACGTGTTCCGCTACCGATGATCCGACGGCCAATCTTGCCGAAAATAACTTCTTCGACACTTCGTATCTTGCGATACGAGATTGCTCTCCATACAGTTCTTTTGTATGAAGAATATGGATTCCAGGTCCATATTCTCGTGCCTCCTCTGATGTTCATTGTCCATAGAGGCAAGCACGAGGCACTTGGCCTTCGCGCAGTCTAGTTCCCAGGTCTTACGGATTTCCTTATCCGCGACACTGGTTTTGGGACCTGGGACAGGGGGAGGTTTGGTGGTAAGAAGATACCCCAGCTTGTCGTAAGTGATTGCCATCTTGACATTCCTGAGCCAATCTTTGTAGTTTGGCCCTGTCAGTATGTTTTTATCTAGGAGTAACTTAAGTCCAGTCATGTCGATTGGTCGCTGCAATTAGGAGAGAGAAGAAACACTCAGCATGATGCTCTTGCAAGTTTAGAATGGTTTTTAGTTTGTCTAAACAGGATGGCTCCCACTGTTTCTCGAATCCCTCCTCAAACCAAAAAGGAAGAATTAGTCAGGATCAATCTCACCGTACAATACTTGCTTAACAGTTCAGCCAGGCCAGTGTCGGTACTTCGAGGGAGGTTTTCCAACGCTTTCGCGAAGTTCCTTAATTAAATAACCTCTTTTCCCTGGGGGCGTAGCCCCGCTAACACCTTTCTAGACACCTACTAGGTTTATAGCATTGATCGTTTAGTGAGAAATTTCCCGAGGAGTTGCATATACTCACAGTAGGATCGGGATCCAAATATCATCGCGTGACGAAACTGAAGGAATCCTACCAGAATCATCACACTCTAAATGGTATGCAACACTAGCAAGTTTCAGTTCTTTTGAAACTCCCGATGTGGATTTTTGCCCCATGCTCTTATGACCTTGACTTTGGCAAAAATATCATAAGTCACATGTCAAGTTCTACCCGTCATTCTCCAGGTCAATTTGGATCCACCCGTACCTACCCTTGACTTTGGCCAAAATGGCAGTACGACTGTCCCAAACCAACGCGTCTATCTATTCTACACATGAATACCCAATAGCTACCAATCACTATGCCTTGACTTTGGCCAACATACATAGCTTGAATACTATTGACTATTCATGTGAAACGACGGAGGGCTACGAATGGTTTTGGCGAAACCGTGAACGCAGTGAACTTGATATAATCGATGGAACGAGATAGCTTTTAAAAGGAGTGGCTCAAGCTCCGCATTTAAAAGTTGGTTTTGAAAAGAACCGAGTGGTTTTTCGAAAGTGTTCCAACGACTTTTACTTTGTTTATTTTTCTTGCATTAGTTCTTTTAATGCGTGATATTCTTGCATTAGTTCTTTTAATGCGTCCCATCATTTAATCCTACCATTGCAGAAAACAACCAAAATATGACGTACGCTTATGCCATTCGCATTCGCCACGGGGCCCCGTCATTACCCGTTAGGTTACTTAACTAACGACAGAGCGGGGGCTGGGCTAGCGCGGCTGTAAAACATAAGCAACGCCTAAATAATTTCATATATAGATATATTGCAATGATAGCCAATACCCCACCCAAGACCCCTACGGGTGCGGAAAACTACCCGCCAAGTACCCGAAGCGAAGCAACCTCCCTCATCTCCGTGAGTAGGCCACTCGGCACTTCGGCATACCCGGTAGTTTGTGCACCCCCTCCATGGGTCTATTCTAGGAGCAAAAACAGTAAAAAGAAATTATACAATGACGGCTACAACCCCGTCCCGGTTGTGCGGCCATACAAATAATTATTACATCAATTTACAAATTTACATGAATTGAAATAAAAGAAAACTCTCGTCTCACAAACCCCCCGGCTATTCACCCGCGACAATCCAATGAATTCATATACACATTCCAATAACATTACAGATCATAGATTTGTATAACCCCCACTAATCGACATATAGCGATTAGCAGACGTTCAATACAAATATCAAATCACAGAAAAACCCGTCAGCTTAAGTCTTTTAGATGTTCGATCAAAAATACGGATTTTCAGGCCCTAAACACAAAATTTTCGTACTGGAAAATCTGGACAGAAAATACATATTCCAAAAATCCCAAAATACCCCTATGAACAAACTGCAAAAATAAAACCCCACGACCGAGTCAACTCGGCCGCGGAAACGCGGCGGGAGCAAGCTCCCGCCGCGGAAACGCGGCGAGTTGATCGATTCAGTGGGTCGAATTTTTGCAGTTTCTTCTAAAAACCCTGAGTCGATTTTTGGTATATCTCAAATAATTTTTGCAGCACTTTGAAAATCGACAGAAAGTTTGAATTTCGGGTTTATTTCGGGACTTTTTCTCCGATCGAATTTCTAGCTACTATGCTAACATGTTAGATAGAGTTTAACTAGGCTCTGATACCACTGTAAGTCCATGCTACCTCTCCCGGTACTTTTGGGCATGCGGAATTTGGTGAAAAACAATTTTCTAGAGGTGGTAACATGGACTCAAAACCAGATCTTTGTTAAACATCTAACTAACAACCTAACTAGGAGTTGTTAACTACTCGGTTAGGGGGTTATTCCTTTCTTTCTTGAACTCCTTCGTCTTCAAGCTTCGATGGTTGTCCGGATCGGCTTCACCCCGTCGTCTCCTTGCGCCGAAGATCGATCCACCTGAAAGCTTCTACCTTTGGCTTCTTCTTCGGTCTTTAAAGAAACTAGTTCACTCGGTTTGCTAAACCTTGTGAACTAGAGTGAGTAGAGGAGAGTGTGTTGGGATTTTCTCTATGGTTCTTGGTTCTCAACACATGAGACAAGTGAACCATAGACTAAAGAGAGGGAGAGCAAGAGGAAGGAGATGAGAGCTCAAGAACACAAGAGAGAGAATGAAAAATGATAGAATGAGAAAGACTTTTCTCTCTTGGCTCTCATAATCCAAAACCATCATCACAAAAATAGTAATCAAGTATTGTGTAAAATGGTTTAAGTCAAAATGGCTATATCATTTCATGCACTCATATTGCACAAGAGAACAAGCAAGTAAAAAGTTTTTGCCATGAAATGATAGCCATTGTCATCATGATGGTCAACTAGTCCAACCTAGTCAACCGGTCAACAAAGTCAACAAGTCAACAAAGTCAACCCCTCAACAACCATGTCACCACAATACTTAATTAATATTATTGTTAATTACATATCATATTCTCATTAGGGTTGAGCAAAAAGTCAATTGTCAACAGTCAACGGTCAACAACCCTAATGAGAATCCTCTGCCTCTGTCTCTCCGTCAACTGTGCATACACACCCGCATTCGTGTTCCGAGGAACACGAATACAAACTGGATAAAACCAATCCCAATACGTACACTAGGATCTGGCTTAAACCAAAGCCCGCTAGTGTAAACTGTCCGGACACTAAACGTGCACAAGTGCACGGATGTGACTGAACCCTGTCGCAAAACCATGCGACCTGTCGCAAAACCATGCGACCTCTACTCTTTTGCCTAAAGGCGAATAGCTTTCTGTGTGGGACTCTAAAGACTCGACACTACGCTGGCAGTGGGTTTAACCACAGACCGCAAGCGGCACTAGCTGTGCGTAACGGTCCCCAGGTAGATGCCGACTAGAAGACTGACGAGGTGAAACCCATCTGAACTCCTACTGAGCCTGAATGTGACAATCTCCGTACAGTCCGGTCTGTTTGTCTGATACATCGCATGGCGGGCCTAGGGGGCGGTAAACGTCAGTCCCCTAATAGCGGTACAAGTCGTGTCGGAGTGAAAACCAATACACCCTGAGATAACACTGGAAACCTACCAGTATATCCCGCTTGCCCTGGCCAGGGACTACTCGTGTAATGGCTCTCTTAGACACAGCGTGATGTCAACCCCCAATACCGGGAGAGACGAATCCTGTCTAACCGTTACTGTCTCCAAGTGCTTCGGGACTGCACCCAACTACTACCTGTTTGCACGACTCCTTTGAGCCGTGGTAGGGTAGTAATCAAAGTACAGTGGGAACACACTCGAGGCGAAGTGACAGTGTCAAGTCAGCGGACTAAGCTGTACTCATGTCACCTGGGAATTGATAACTGACGATAGGTATAATACCAACCGGTCAGTTCCCGACGAGTCCTGTCCAGTATACTCGTAACCTAACGAGCACCCGCATACTATCTCCAGTACGACGTACTGATGGCTGTGGGACAGACCATCTCCCATACTGGGATGAGAAGCGCATGCGCTAGTCTACTCCGGTGTATCGATGCCCAGTCTCGATAGTCCTGCGACTAGGGACCTGCATAAGGATGTGCTTATAGATTACCCAGCCCCCACTAGTGTGACTGCCATCACAACGCTGGTAATCAAGCAAAGATCCTAAGGGCTCCACTAATGCGTATAGGTGATATAATAAAATAAACACATGTACACATTGAAGTAGAAACAAACCAAGTAGCATACTACTATTTTGAGCAAGATTGTATATACAAGGTGAATATCCCAAGCTTCCATTAAGTAATATACAAACTAGTATGATACAGTAATGGCCTCTAGGGCATATACACTAACATCATTGACGCCAAGACTTGCTACAACGCTTTGCTCGGCCGGCCTTGGTTATATGAGTACAACATTATCCCTTCTACACAATATCAGTGTATGAAGTATTTCAAAGATGGACTTGAATACACTGTAACAGGGGAGATGAACCCATTCTCCGTGAATGAAGTCCGAAAGTACAAAGATGCAAAATACTTCTTGCCAGACTTCGAAGACGCAGAAAGGTGCCATAAGCTAGAGAATAAGCAAAAAGCTATCACCACCATTCCGGTCTTCAGGAGCGATACCGAGGAGGAGGAAGAGATAGTATATTTGGGACCTTCCCGATACAACAAATCGGGACCGTCTACCCCAATTCTAGTCTTTAGCAGTGACTCTGAGGACGAGGTCAACGCAGTTTTCTCCGCTCGTCCATCAGTGCAAGCCTTCATTGGAGATGACCAGGGTTTGCAGACCACCATGGTTCCGCAAGAGCATTACAAAGAGCTCGACGCACTTGATACCTATAGTGTGTAAGAACTGCAGACGTTCTACGTCCTTCCCAGGCGAAAAGAGGAAGATACGATCCTCTTTTATCGATCCGCGGAAACTAAAGTGGAGAAAGAAATCTGGCATGTCGCCGATTCTACACTTAACAGGCTCCAGCCCATCCGTCTGCCCAGATACTACACAGAAGGATTAAAAAGGTTGTTAAGGCGTCAAGGCGTACCCTTGAAGCAGACCGTGCGACAAGCCCAGTTCTACAACAGGATCTTGAACGTCCCTGGAACTCAGCGAAAATTGCCTAACGGGAGAATGGAAATGATCGGTCTTGGATATGTTCAATCCAAGAAACGGGAACGATTCTATGGCTGCTACGTTATACATGACTTTGATGAAGAAGGAGATGCTCTGTTAGAAGACGCTAACTCTAAACCAAAACGAGGTCTCTCCATGAAAGTGCCAAGTCCGTCGTTCGAAGAGCAGATGGATAAGCTAATAAGGGAAGCGGGTCAAAAGGTCCGGGATGACCATAGCCACGAAATGGCCATCTATGAAAAAGCCAGAACGCAGCGGCTCCTTCAGCAGGCTACGAAAAATGATGATGACCTTCGTCGCCAGCCCGTCATACAGAAGACTCGACGCGGAGGCAAAAATAAACCGAAGAACGAAAAAAATGTCCGGCAGTGGCAAAGCGGGTCTAAGAAGCCACGCGATCGAGAATTGAGCAGCCGGGATTCATCTCTTATAAAGAAAATGGGTCGAGCATATTCTTTTCCCTAAGACAGGACAAGGAAGATATTCGATCTTGTCATGAAACATCAAATGATTACGCTCCCGGAGTCTAAGCACCCCAAACATGCAGATGAGGTTCATCACCCAGATTATTGCTCCTATCACCGAGCGATAGGACATCATCTCGAAGACTGCTTCACATTCAAAGACTGGGTAGAAGACCAGTATCAGCAAGGCAGGTTCGCTTTATCCAGCAGTTGCAATGTAACCCTGCCACAGAAGCATGAACCGAAAGCCACATATGCAGCGAGAGTAGAGCCGGATCAACATCGGTCTTGGAAACGATCTTGTACCTGTCACGTGATAATGATGTCGGAAGAAGGAATGACCGAGAATATGGATGACCTCTTTCAGTGCTTCGAAATCGATGATGATGAGGTGATCTCAGAGTTTCCACCGGCACCAAAAGAACTAGAAGATGGGATACATATTACTGCAGATAACCTCAGAAAAATCGACTTGGGGACGGTAGACGATCCACGGCCGACGTTCGTCAGTGAGCTGTTGTTTGAAGAAAAGGTGGTTACACTTAAAGATGTGCTCATGCAGTATAAAGTCTGCTTTGCATGGAACTACTCCGAGATGCCAGGGCTAGCTCCGGAAATAGCGGTGCATGAATTGGCGATATCTCCGGACGTCAAGCCAGTCAAGCAAGCACCGAGAAGAATGCTGCTTGAACTTGAAATGAGCATCAACGCCGAGGTCAAGAAGCTAATCGACTCCGGCTTCATCCAAGAGGTTCGGTACCCTGACTGGATTGCCAACATCGTCCCAGTGGTGAAGAAAAATAGGACAGTGCGCATCTGCGTGGACTTTCGAGACCTCAACAAAACTTGCCCAAAGGATGATTTTCCTGTACCGGTTACTGAGCTGATGATAGACAACTCGTCCACTCACGAAGTTTTCTCCTTCATGGACGGCTCATCGGGGTACAATCAAATAAAGATGCATCCCGAAGACCAGAAGCATACCGCTTTTCGGACTCCGCTGGGGATATTTTGCTACAAAGTAATGCTTTTCGGTCTGAAGAACACCGGCGCTACCTATCAGAGGGCTATGACGAAAATTTTCGATGACCTCATACATGAAATCGTCGAATGCTATATTGACGACCTTGTTGTAAAAAGCAAATTATACGAGGAGCATTGGGAGCATCTGAAGATCGTGTTTCAGCGCCTTCGGAAATACAACTTGAAGATGAACCCTCTCAAATGCGCGTTCGGAGTCTCCTCAGGTAAATTCCTAGGATTCATTATATGATATCGAGGCATCGAAATAGACCCGTCGAAGATCAAGGCGATCATGGAAATGCCTCAGCCAAGAACTTTCAAACAACTGCGGTCCCTCCAAGGAAAGCTCGCATATATCCGGTGGTTCATAGCTAACCTCTCCGGAAAGTGCCATCCTTACAGTCATCTAATGAAGAAAAGGACTCCGTTCATCTGGGGTCGCAAATGCTAAAGCACACTAGATAAAATCAAGCAATACCTGCAGAATCCTCCGGTGCTAACTGCTCCCGTCAAGGGAAAGCCTCTCATTCTGTACACAACCGCCCTTGAGGGTTCTCTAGGCGCATTATGGGCACAAGAAAACGACCAAGGGAAGGAGAGAGCCCTCTACTATTTGACCCGAGTTCTCCTGGGGGTAGAAAACAATTATTCCCCTATCGAAAAACATTGCTTGGCGTTAATCTTTGCGATAACGAAGCTTCGGCATTATGCTTTGGCTCATGAGATCCATCTCATATCAAAGGTGGATCCTCTCAAGTATTTGATGTTAAGAGCCATACTAACAGGATGACTCGCTAAATGTTCCCTGCTCTTGATGGAGTTCTCGATAACTTATTGTCCGCTCAAGGCAATGAAAGGTCAGGCCATCACCGACTTCCTCGCTGAGCATCCGATACCTGCCGATTCCCCCATAAATTGTGAATTGCCAGACGAGCACGCGTTTCACACAATCGATTGGGAGAAAGGAGAGACTGACACCCGATAGGAACTCAACTTTGATGGAGCATCTTCCGTGGAGAAATGAAAGCACATCACCCCCAAAATCAAATCTAGGGTAGGCCTCATCTTCGTGACTCCACAAGGAGGGATAATGCGCTTTGCCTTCTCCTTAACAGAGCCGAGGACGAACAATGATGCCGAATATGAAGCTTTGATAGCAGGTCTTGAGATCGCTGTCGACATGGGAATCGAAAACCTCCTCTTATATGGAGACTCCCAGCCGGTCGTTAGTTAAGTAAATGGCGGTTATCAAACGTGCAAACCCGAGTTGGCGAGGTACGGTGAGAGAGTGCAATAATTGCTGGCTCAAATTCCCTCCTACGCCCTGGAAAGCATACCACGCGTGGAAAATAGTAAGGCAGATGCATTAGCCAAGCTCGCTAAAGAACTGGATAACGAGAATCTCGATGACGTAAGGATCGTTGTGCAAAGCCGTCGGGTTCTTGCACTGGCAGAAATATCTCCCGAGTCGTACGAAGAAAAGGGAGCGACCAAGCCAACGACCCTATAAATAAAGGACCAGAAAAAGGCAAAGGATTGGAGAGAAGTTTTTATAGACTACTTAAACTCCTGTCATACACCTGAAGATGCGTCCTCAAGACATCAGCTCATGAAAAAAGCTCTTTCTTTTGCCTTTGTCAATGATACCGTATAAGAGATTGTTCGACTCTCTGTGGCTAAGATGCCTGGGACCTGAAGAGGCAAGGAGAGTCGTCCAAGAAACTCACGACGGACTCTGCGGATCTCATCAAGCTGGGCCAAAGATGAAGCTGAAGATCAAAAGGATGGGCTACTATTGGCCCACAATAATCCAAGACTGCCTCGAATACGCGAAGCAGTGCCACTTGTGCCAGATTCATGGGGACTTTATCTACCAGCATCCAAATCCTCTACACCTGACAGTGGCTAGTTGGTCGTTCGAAATGTGGAGAGCTGACATAATCGGGCCCATCGAACCAGCATCATCCAGAGGACATCGGTTCATATTGGCGACAATCGATTACTTCTCTAAGTGGGCAGAAGCGATACCGCTGAGAGAAGTGAAGACGGAGAACATACTCCATTTCTTCAAGACACACGTCATCTATCGATTCGGCACTCCACGACGTATTATCTCTGATAACGGGACGGCCTACAGAAGCCACAAAATCAGTCTCTTCGCACAACAACATAATATAGACTGGAGATACTCTTCGGTCTACAATCCCCGAGTGAATGGTCTGGCTGTGGCTTTCAACAAGACCTTGATGAAGATCGTAAAGAAGACAGTGTCTCGAAATAGGAAGGACTGGCATGAGAGGCTGCATGAAGCTCTCTGGGCATACCGAACCACGTTCAAAATGGCCACCAACACAACTCCGTATGCATTGGTATTCGGCACTGAAGTAGTGCTCCCTTTGGAGATAGAGCTACCTTCTTACGAGTGGCAATTCATTACGAGCTAACAGATGAAGATGATGCTCATCTTCGGCTTGAGGAACTTGATACCCTTGAAAAAACCCGGCTCATGGCACAACAAAACTTGGAAGCTTACAAAGAAAAAATGACGCGCTCATACGAGAGATCGACTAGGTCGAGAGCATTCTGCCAAGGCGAACTTATGCTAGTGGTCAAGAGACCTATGATCCCCAATCATGCCAAACGAGGGAAATTCGAGCCGAACTATGAAGGCCCGTACATCATAGACAAAGTCTACCAGGGTGGGGCTTACTTGCTTATGGATATGCATGGAGAAAGACCCTTCAGGCCAATAAATGGCCGGTTCCTAAAAAAATACTATGCCTGACGAGTTACGGCTTAGGTTAATGATAGATGACGACGCCTATGTCCGCTCTGTATCTTCCCAAGCCCAAACTCTATAACTTGTAGCCAACGAAACTGTTGTAATAACGGACCGAAACGTCCCTAAACTAACGACGGACCGAAACGTCCCTAAAATAACGATGGACTGCAATGTCCTAAAACTTGCAACTGACCGAGACGTCTATAAACTACTACAGATCGCAGCATCCCAAGGCTGACGCAAAAAAAAATGGTACGTCCATAAGCGAGATGGGCACGGATGAAAACCCGAAAGGGCTCCGTGAGTAAAAACAGCAGGGCTACCGGTGAGTTTGTGAAAACCCGAAAGGACGCAATCTCATTAAAAGACACTTGCAAGGTCCTCTCGACCTTGTAAGGAGAAAATACCCGCGCGAGATCCTTACGACTCATAAGGGAGCAACACACTTAGGGATCCCCACGATTCTTAAGGAGAAGTTACACTTACGAGATCCTCACGACTCGTAAGGAGAATTCCCTTTTGAGACCCTCACGGCTTATAGGATTCAAAAGCCTTAAGTTACAAGGATATGAACCTGTTCTTAAGCCATCACAACCCATAGACTGCCCTACAAGCGTTTCAATATTGACCCTTGTATACAATCCACGGGCACGAATAAACATTTCCCTAACAAAGTTCCACCAGCGACTAGGGATATGCTCAAATGGTGAACAAACATTTGTAAGTCCTCTCGACTTATAAGGAGAAAACACTGTTGTAAGATCCTTACGACTTACAAGAGAACACACACATAAGAATCCTCACGATTCTTAAGGAGAAAATGCACCTACGAGATCCTCACGACTCGTAGGGAGAAACACCTTTATGAGACCCTTATGGCTCATGAAGTCAAAAGCCTTAGTTGACAGGATTCTAACCCTGTTTGCTAAGCCATCTTTGTTTAAATCGACAAAGGCAAATGATGATTCGCTCCTGGCAATGTCCCAGTGGTAGCGATGCTGATGCCTAAATCGATATCAAATTCCAAGCCCTTTCACAGCAAATGATGATTCGATCCCGGCAATACTCCAGTCGTAGCGATGCTGATGCTAAGATTGGCACCAGATTCCAAGTTCCACACTCGCGATAAAAATTCAGTGAGCCAAAAATGCATATGAAATAGCCGAAATGATGGGGCAACTTGCAACAAAATCAGCAAGTAAAAATATATATGCATACAAAAATAGCTGAAATGGTTGGGCACCGCGAAAAATAGCCGAAATGATTAGGCAATCGCGACTTCGCAATATAAAAAGCTAAAATGATAGAGCATCGCTGAAAGAAATAAAAAAAATGATGAAAGAATGAAACTTTTGCCCTACAGGTGAGATCACATCGATCCCTGTATACAATCCAGGGGCACAAACAAAGAGGGAACCATATCATCCCTTCAGGCTCCATCAGAAAGAGAGCCAAGTCTCGATGGCCACATCTACAGCCTGGAAGACCCACAACAGCGTTCCTCCTCATTCCAGCAGGATTTGGACGCGACAATCAAACTTGGAGCCATGGTAGAGTCCCTAGTTCCAAGTCTCGATGGCCACATCTACAGCTTGGAGACCCACAACAATGTTCCTCCTCATTCCAGAAGGATTCGGACGCGATAATCAATCTCGGAGCCATGGCAGAGTCCCTAGTTCCAAGTCTCGACGGCCATATTTACAGCCTGGAGACCCACAAGAGTGTTCCTCCTCATTCCAGCACGATTCAAACACGACAATCAACCTCGAAACCATGGCAAGGTCCTTAGTTCCAAATCTCGAAGGTTTACAGACAATCTAGAGTCCACCCCTATATTCGTCTCATTGCAGCAGACACAACGCCAGCAAAGCGGAGCCACGATAAAGTCCCTAGTTCCAGGACTCGGCGGTGCACAGACAACCGAGAGTCAATCCTGACCCCGTATGGCTAAAGTCAATCCTGACCCCATATGGCCAAAGTCGACCCCTGACCCCATATGGCCAAAGTCAACCCCTGACCCCGTATGGCTAAAGTCAATCCTGACCCTATATGGCCAAAGTCAACCCCTGATCCCGTATGGCTAAAGTCAATCCTGACCCCATATGGCCAAAGTCAACCCCTGACCCCGTATGGCTAAAGTCAATCTTGACCCTATATGGCTAAAGTCAATCCCTAACCCCGTGGAACACGGTTAAAGTCAATCATGACCTTGTGAAAAACGGCCAAAGTCAACTCTCGACCTTCCCGTCAAAGCAATGCTTTGATTCGGGTGCAGGTCAACTCATCAATCACTTACGAGTCCTCTCGACTTGTGAGAAAGAAAATTCCCTTGTGAGATCCTTACACTCTCAAGAGAAAAGCACACTTAGGAATCCTCAAGACTCCTAAAAAGAAAATACACTTACGGGATCCTCTCTACTCGTAGAGAGAAAAGTCTTTATGAGACCCTCACGGCTTATAAAATTGAATAGTCTTAGGCGGCAGATCTGAACCTGTTTCCTAAGCCATCACTACCCTACAAAGAGTGCAAGATGTATTGTTCTCATCTACAGACCACCTTTGCCGAAATTACATGCTACAAAATGGAGGTGCTACTCAAGAACGCGCAAACTGCTTCGCGCCAAGTCAGAACAAAAGGCATAACCTACAGGCATCAACCACATACCATGCAAGACAATAAAGAGAACAATCGATTCGCATTCAGTTAAGCATTCAGAGCACGCCCATTCATGTATATATGAAAAGGTTTAACGCATAAAATAAAATAACAGAAACGCATAATTTGCTATTCATACTTCAGAAAATTCTTACATTGATGAAAACAGTAAACAAAAGCATCATTAAAATGTTTACAATGGCAAGACATCAAATCCAGGACATGGATTAAGAAATTCAAAAGCAAGGCCATCTAAAATGTTTCTGGCCTCTCTGACCATTCTCGTATGCTTTCTCTCGTGCTCGCAAGCGTCAGGATCTTCACTGATGTCCTCCGTCCTTCGATAGGCAGCGATTATCGTCGCCTGTTGGAAAGTTTGATGCAGAGTATTAACAAGATTATCTTGCCTTTTTTTTGAGATTAGGCCCATCAGATACACTGAGTGTACCTTATCTTCGGCATCATCCAATGCCTTAAGTGGAATGCCAACATAGAATAAAGGAAGTGCCTCCCAGATCGCTCTCACAATGAGCTTCAAAAGAGCGGAATGACGAGGAAGCAGTCGACCATTATATTCATCAAAGTGACGTATGATTTCGGCGCACTGAGCGTTGGTGAACTGATTTTGGCAGCGGCCTAATGCGCGAATGTCCCCCATAAGAAATAATTTCGTCAAGGTCATACAAATGAGCGGTCATAGCACCTGAAAATGAAACCCAGTGGGAGTTTAACCGACAGACTAATCAAAACACGGGGATTCAGACAACTCTTGATATCCATATGAAGAAAACAAGTGCTGATTAAAACACCCAAAAGATTCAAATTTGTGCAATTAAGTGGGGATCCTAAAAAGGATTCTCATTTGATAAGAGACTCCTTGAGTCAAGGAGTTAAACTCCTCGAGAGCAACGCTCTGCAGACAAGAGTGACACTTGTCAAAATAAATTATGAAGGGAATAAAATTCCTCAAGAAAAATTCTGAAGAGCCATACTCTGTAAAGATGATGGAATAATCCATCAGAAAACTTAAGGTAAAGTTTTTAATTCTGAGATCTTCAAGATCTATGAACAAACTCTAAGAGTTTTCATGAAAGAAAAGAGCAAAGCTCTGTTAATGGGTTAAGAAACCCTAAGAAAGATCTCTTTAGATTTATGAAGAGCAAAGTTCTATTGAGAAATCCTAAAAATCTATATGATTTGAAAAGAGCAAAGCTCTGTTAATGTGTGAAACCTTGGAAAGATTTAATCTTTACCTAAATTTTTGACAGAGTTCTGTCCCCAAGAAAATTCTTAAGACGAAGAGCTATGCTCTGAAGGAGAAATAATTCTCAGAAAAAAGTAAGAAGATGAACAGAGATCATCTCAAAGGGCCAGAGGCCCAATTTATAGGCATGTTCATAGCAGAATTTTGCATTATTATATCGCCCATTCTTAATCATATTACAAATAAATAGGTGCTTTTGATCTATGTCTGCTAAATAGTTGCAGGTTATAGGTTCTCAGAACACTACAGTGAAATTCAAGAAAATACGTTACAATAGTAAGACGACGACCAACAATAGATGAATCCATATGATGCCGCCTACCAGTTCAAGGAATAAAAGAAGATCAGTAAACAGTTCCATGCACAAGACAGTTCAAGGGCAGCACTGGATTAAAGACTTCAACACGAAGCTCACGGCAAAAAGTCCACAACATTCTGCACTGAAGAAATCTGGAAGAAAATAGAAGATATTCTGTGGAACCGAGTGAAGAAGACAGAAGTAAAAAAGCAACATGAAGCAACCCTAGAAATTTGAGCCCAAGAACCCATCAAATGTCCACGGAACCGCGGCCAAACTTGCGTTTCTGCCGCGGTTCCTCAGCCGTGCAATCCTCGTGTCGGTGGATAAGTCGGTGCTTGGACTCGGTCTTTGGGGTTGTTTTGTAATTTCATGTATGCATCAGATGTAAACCCTAGGATTTCTTTTATCTATAAATAGGAAAGCCTACAGCCTCTTTTGAGGTGTGCCTCTTTTGGGTGCTTCTTTTGAGATGCCTCTCTTTAGTTCTTAAATTCTTTTCAATTTCTAGATTTAATTCTCATTTTGTAATGAATCGTTGAGAGGTCATCAATAAAGGTATTTTTTTTATTTTTATCTTGGATTCTTTTTATCTGCAATTTTTATCTGTTCTTTTAATTATCTGCAATTTAGTTTTCTAATATTAAAAATAATAAAAAAATGAATTTGATTGTCACCTTCCTAATGAGTGAGTAATTCCTCACTTGTTAGGGTTAGGATAGGGAAGGTTTGAGAGAAGGAAATCTCTCTCCCTCCTTTCTTTGCCCAAATAATTTTATTTAAAGGACTCTCTTTAATCCAACCACACACCGCTCACTACGGCACCCTATCCTAAATGATAGCGGTGATTCCCTAGTTCGACCGGTTGTGGTTGAATTAACTGGAGGTTAGGGCTAAGAGCCAAGAACGGACGGAAAAGGACCAAAGGGAAGAAACTTAGTTTCTTCCTAGTCGTGTTAATCCTCGTTGTTGACTATTACCCTAACACCTATATTCTTAATTAGGGCATTGATAGAAGCGAGAAGAATCCCTTTTTTGAACTAACCAATCCTAACCCTAGCAAGCTTTTTTATCAATTTATTCTCATTCATAGATCTACAACAAAACCACCAATTTTTTTGGGCTTAACTCGTTAGAACATGAAGAAAAGGAATCCTTCTCCCTATGGACCGACCCGTACTCAACCGGATAGCTACCAAGCGACACCGTCTTCATTGCGGTATATTCTCAACTTTTTCAACTTTGATTTCAAAACGCATACGCAAAATAAGAACAATCAAGGCACTGAGAGCCGTTTCAACTTCTAAGTTGATCTAAGGGCGCAGATGCTGCCACCGGTGCACTCACGTGAGCGCAACGGTGGGGGGCATTTGTTTCCCCCAATCAGAGCAAAGCTCTGTTCAAATTTTCAAAATTTGAAATGAAGCAGCGCTTCATAAGAGCGCCAGCGCTCTGAAGCAGCACTCACGTGCAGAGCACGGGTGCGCTCGCGCTAAGAGCGCCGGCGCTATGAAGCAGCGCTCACGTGCAGAGAACGAGTGCGCTCGCGCTAAGAGTGCCGGCGTTTTGAAGCAGCGCTCACGTACAAAGCACGAGTGCGCTAGCGCTAGAACTAAATGTTCCCCACCGTTGGATCAAAGATCCAACAAAGATGATAAATCATCAAGTTACCAGAATAAAATTTTGTTAAGAAAACATTCTTCAGAATCTTTCCAAAACAAAAATATTTTGCTCTGTAAATCAGAGCACCGTCGGATCAATGATCCAATGGTGATTAAAAATCACAACAGTGCAGAATAAATTCTGCATGGGAAAATGTTTCCCAATCTTGTTAAAAACAAGAAGATTGCCTTCTGTAAAACAGAAGCCCTAAGATCAAAGATCCAATGGTGGGGAAATCCCCAAATATTTTAGAGAAAAGATCTCTTCAACTGATTCAACAAATATGCTCGCCTTATATAAGGACCCCAAGACTTCAAGTCTCACAGAGAGGAACCCCCCATAAACTTTGAGAAATTTCAGAGAGAAGAATAAGCTCTCGGCAGAAGAAGAACTTTTCTTCAAGGTAAAAACAGAGAGATAAAAATTCTCATCAGAAAAAGAACTTAGTTCTTATGCTAGATCATAGATCTTTAAGACAAATTGTCTTTCACAAAAGAGATTATAACATCTTATTATAAAAAGGGGGAATAATTCAATTCTCTTAGGATCACAGATCCATAAAGGCAAAGCCTTTCATCAAGAACATAAGAGATTGAAATATCTCCTATAAAATAAGAACGTTGTTCTTAGATCCATGAGATAAAGTCTCTTATAAGAGAGAATTAATTCTCAGAGCGCAAAGCTGCCTATAAAGAGCCTCAGCGCTCCAATTAAATGAAGTGCTCCAGCACCCCAAATCTAGCGCACAGCGCTGCAGTGCCTTAGCGCTCCAAATTTAAAAAAGCACTCCGCGCTGATTGTCTGGCGCACTGTGCCAAGCGCGCCACGTGCTCCTCACGTGTATGCTATTTCATAGAAGTGCTCCGCGCTCTAAGTCTGGCCCACAGCGCCAAGCGTACCGTGTGCTCCTCACGTGTGCGCTACTTAAACAGAAGCGCTCTGCGCTAATAGTCTGGCGCACTGCGCCAAGCGCGCCACGTGTTTCTCACGTGTGCGCTATTTCACAGAAGCGCTCTGCGCTAATAGTCTGGCACACAGCGCCAAGCACACGACGTGCTCCTCACGTATGCGCTACTTAAACAGAAGCGCTCTGCGCTAATAGTCTGGCACACTGCGCCAAGCGCGCTACGTGCTTCTCACGTGTGCGCTATTTCACAGAAGCGCTCTGCGCTAATAGTTTGGCGCACAAAGCTAAGCATGCCATGTGCTCCTTACGTGTGCGCTACTTAACAGAAGCGTTCTGCGCTCAGCGCCAAGCGTGCCACGTGCTCCTCACGTGTGCGCTGAGAGAACATAAACTATTCTTTTAATGATAAAGCCCAGAGCCATAATGAGTGCTCAATATCTAATAAAAGACAAAAGTTGTCAGGACCAATGCTCAGCATTGTTAAATGAAAAATGACCGAGCCTAATTAAATGCCCAACATTTCAAATGAATGGGCCAAGCCCAATTTGGCCATAGATCTCCAATTCAGATAAATTGAGCCCATATGCTCATAAATCTTTGATCTTAGTCCCAAATTGGACTACAGATCTCCCAACCAATATTGGTTCAAGGGTTCATCTTGTTCATATCAGATTTTTGCATTTTTATACCGCCTATTTTTGATCACATTGCTTATAGGTAGGTACTCTTGATCCGTGTTTTGCTAGATAATTGCAGGTTACAGATTCTCAGCTCTAAACAGTGGAATTCATGGAAAAGCGCGACAAATTCTGGATTACTGCCAACCACAGATAAAATACGGGTCTCCGCACTCTGTCCGTATGTTGCTGCACACCAGTTTAAGGGACAAAATGGCAAATCGATGGTCATTTTCATGCACAAAGCACAATGGCAACACAAAATCCAAGATATCTATGCGGAGCTCAAGGAAATCATGGCAAAAGATCCATATCAAATCACCTTTTGATCTGCTGAAAATCTGGAAGAAATGTGAAAAGCTTCTGAGAAACAAAGCATACCACAATGAAGAGTACAGCCAAACAGGGAAACCCACAAAATTTGGTGACATAACTCCCCTAGATGGCCACGGATCCGTGGCCATCATGGCGTCTAGGCCGCGGATCCGCGGCCATGTTGACTCGGCAGTTGACAAATTTTCTGAGGCAGTTTTGTCGTTGTATGTTGGTCCTGAATGTTGCCCTAGGTTCTCTGTTTCCTGCCTATAAATAGCCCAGAACTTGCTAAGCCAAGGGTGCTTAATTCTTGTATTAGGTTTAGGATATATTTTGTTGTTCTTCTTCCTCTTTTCATCTTTTCTCCGTTAAAAACCTTGTAGTGAGCTTTTTATGAGTGAAGGATGAATAAAAGAGTTGTTTTTCTTATCATGCTTGTCTTGTTATTTTGTTGATTGTAATTGCTCGTAATTTTCATTTGTTAATCTAGTTGTTGTTATTTGTTGTTGTTTCTTTCTTGTTCTCTTTTTTCTTTATCCTTAACAACAATGATGCTTAAGCTTGATCCTTGCCAAGGTGAGGTCTCAAATAGCTAGTTGTAATTTTCTAACCTCTTTCTTTCTATCTTCCTCCTTTTGTTGTATCTTATTTTCCTTGTAATGGGTGTGTAGTTTTCTTACTTGTTAGGATAGGATAAGGAAAGTTTGAGAGAAGGAAATCTCTCTCACTCTTTCCTTGCCCAACATCTTAATTCGGACTCCAGTTAATTGAATCACAATCCGCTCCTTACGGCACCTATCCTACATGATAGCGGTGATTCCTTAGTGAGACCGGTTGTGGTTAAATTAACCGGAGGTTAAGGCTAAGAGCCAAGAACGGACGGACAAGCACCAAAAGAAAGAACTTAAGCGTTGGAAAGCCTAGCTTATACTCGCAAGTTCCTTCCTAGTTGTGCTAATCCCTGTTGTTGCCGATTACCGTAACACCGATATTAAGAGTGGCAACGAAAGAAGTGAGCGACTCCTAACTCAAACTAACTTAATCCTAACCCTAACAAGCTCTCTTTATATAACATTTTAGCACATAGTTAATCTCAAACAAACCTGGACATTTGGACTTAACTCGTTAAAGCACATAGAAAAAGATTCCCATCTCCCTGCGGACGACCCGTACTCAATCGGCTAGCTACAAGCGAAACCGTCTTGATTGCGGTAATTAACTAAGCACGCAAAATCTCAACAATCAAATGGCGCCGTTGCCGGGGAGACGGTTGTTTATTTCTTTGTGTAATTTCGGGTTAATTTGTGAATATAACCGAAAAACAAAACAAAAAAAATATACATTGTAAAAATCATCTTATTATTTTTGATTAGTTTTTGTGCAAGTGTGCAGGATAAAAAGGAAGGTCGAGTTCAGTGCCAAAGACGTGGAAAATTAGACCCATATCTCGCGGCTACACCGCGGGTGATCAAGACGAAACAACGGTCTACTGTAAAAATTCTGGAGCAGACCGAGTAAGCAAATCAGGATTCAGGAGCTCCAGACAAGAAGAGGACACCTAACCCAGCATACTCCAGAAATTTTAGGGTCCAACTCATCTATACTGCCGCGGATCCGTGGCATTAGGGATAGTTTGGCCGCGGAACCGCGGCTATTTGCTGCCCTCCATGATTGAATTTTTCTGTAAGTCCTTCTGCTTTCTTCCCCACTCCTCTGAACTCCACTGAACTGTGTTTTCTACAGCATTCTTTGCGCAAACTCTCTTCCCCTTCCAATAAATTTTTTTTGTGCAGGATTCTTTGCGCCGCGCTAAAAAATAAAAAAATTGATTGCAGTTGATTGTTATTGCTTTACATATTTTAATCGGACTTTAAGGGGCTTGAAACCAATCCAGATTGGGTGGGGATTTCATCACCCTTCCCAGGACCCCAGAAATCACAAAAAGCATATGCATTGACCATTGTTTAATTAAAAAAATACTAGACTCAGCCCTAAGGACGTCGCTCTCAATAGGACAGAGGACTGGTTGTAGGCATCGGCCGTTTATCCTATCCTGACTTTGCGGTGTCTAGGCAAGTGTGTCTAAGGCAAGTGGTTACTTAATTAGGACCACTACTTACGTAGTGGGGAGCCTCCCACTTACCTGGCACTTACCTGGCCGCAATTGGCGGAGAAGAGACGGTTTGAGGTCCTATTTCTAGCCCTTTGGAACAGTCAGGAGCTGTCTAGCTGACCCTAGATCTAGGTGTGATTGTGCATATTTTGTCTCTGATTCTTTGTAGCCGTAAGTTCGTACATATTAGCTCTTTCTAAAAAAAAACACAAAACAAAAACTTTTATAAAAACTTGCCCTTTGTCGCCTAAAATCCCATTTTTTCACCCACACCCATCGTATTTCTCCATTGACGTTTTCTTACCCTCACCTTCTCCGCTTTGACTACACTAAACTAGTTTAGTGTATGTCCGGTTGGACTCGGGATACTAGCGCCGCCTAGTTCGCGTTACGTCAGTCGCTACCGACTACGCGATCGACTCAGATGTCGAAACTCCTTCCACGCCTCTTTCACCCTTACCTTTGCCGGCTAACTCCGACGTTGATCGGAATTCTGTTCATACATCCTCACCTTCACCATCACCAACCTCTTCTTCCGCGATGTCAAGATTTAATCCAAACATCCTTTTGACTCCCCCGGGACTGATTCCACCTCTTATGGATGCGAATAACCCACAACCACCACCTGTTGTAGCGCCACAGCCAATCGCGCTCCAGGATCGTTTCTATCCCACCCGCTTCGCACTTCCCACCTGTCTTTCCCTTCCACCGGCCAATGGGGATAATTTTGAAATTAAGCCCCACTTCATTAACATGCTTCCGAAATTTCATGGGCTTGAATCTGAAGATGCCTATATCTTCATCAACAAGTTCCAAAATGTTTGTGCCATGATGAAAACAACCCAGCTGTCAGACGATGCTATACGGCTACGGGTCATTCCGTTCACTTTGTGCGATCTTGCTGAAAAATGGTTGTATAGCACCGCTTCCCACTCCATAACCTGTTGGGACGAGTTTGTGAAAGCGTTTCTCAAGAAATTCTATCCAAATCATAAGACCGCTAGGATCCGTAACGAAATCAACCAATTCTCCCAGCTTCCTAATGAACCCTTTTGGAAGTGTTTTGACCTGTATAAAGACCTTCTTGTTCAGTGCCCTCACCACGGTATTGAGAAAAGGCAACTTTGCCAAACCTTATACGAGGGCCTGAACCCAGCAACCAAGCAGTTGTTGGAAACCATTTGTCAAGGCCACTTCCTGTCCAAATCTGACGAGGAAGCATGGCAATTCTTCGACGACCTTGCGGAACAAACACTTCAATGGGAGAGCACCAGACCAACTTCTTCTTCTTCCTCCACTTCTACTGGTCAGTCTAGGGTAGGAATTCACCAACTCGATATCTCTATTGCAATGAAAGCTAAAATGGCTGCAATAACGAGAAAACTTGAAGCAATAGAGAGCAAATTTTCATCTCTTGCTCCTGCCCCTGTTCTTCCCCTTCGTACTATTTGTGCTTGTTGTTCCGATCCATCTCACTTAACCGAAGAGTGTCCTCACAATCTACCATCTCAAGGACAGGATCAGGTTAATGCTGCATTTCAGCAAAGACTAAGAAATGATCCATACTCTTCCACCTACAATCCCGGTTGGAGGAACCACCCCAACTTTGCCTGGAATCAGAACCAGCATCAATTCCAAGGCAACAATTTCCAGAGGCCCCCTCCTCCGCAACAACAAGCGCAACAACAAACTCAACATCAATTTCAGCAGCCCTTCTAACCCCAACCTTTTCAAAATCAGATGAACAACTTTGCACCCAACAATTCTTTTCCCCAAAACAACTTTGTTCCGTCAAACAACGATAAGGTTTCCTCGCTCGAACGAAGTCTGGAGGCGTTTGTAAAGCAATCAACTCAGTCCATCGCAAACATCCAGTCTTCCATTCAGTTCTTAGTGTAACACACTGCCGCTCACGGGCAAAGCTTCAAAACCATCGAAGCCCAGATAGCACAACTGAATATGGTCTTAAGCGAGCGAGAGAAGGGGAAGCTTCCGTCCCAGCCACTCCCAAATCCCGGTCACCCACATAATGTACATGTTGCTCTTGAACAACAGAACCATAATGTGAGTGCCGTGACTACATTGAGATTGGGAAGGATGCTGCAAAACAATATTGGCACTCGGATCGACGATGACACCCCGGCCGCTTCTTCTTCTTCTTCTTCTTCTTCTTCTTCTTCGTCTTCTGAGCCCATTCTCCATTCTTCAAAAGGCTCTTCCTCTTCTTCTGCTCTAAACGGACCCATTTCTCACTCCACGAAAACACCAGCTCTGGGATTCGTTCCAACTCCAAAATCTCCTCTGCAAGCATTGGACTCAACCAATTTTAAAACGTTCCATTTCCAAACCGGTTGAGGTCCAATAAACAAAATCCATAAATGGAGAAGATTCTGGAGTTGTTTAAGCAGATTAACATCAACATTCCCCTTTTAGATGCTGTCCAACAAGTCCCTTCCTATGCAAAAATCTTAAAGGACTTGTGCACGAAAAAGAGGAAGTCTCAGGTACCCAAGAAAGTTTTCTTCGCTAATGCTGTGAGTGATGCTCTTACCCAATCTTTACCTCAAAAGCGGAAGGACCCTGGCTGTCCTACGATTCTATTACCATTGGGGATAAGAACATCAACCGCGTACTATTAGATCTTGGTGCCAGTGCTAACCTGCTTCCGTACTCAGTATATAAGCAACTAGGTGTAGGAGAGCTGAAACT
Organism: Agapanthus africanus; assembly: GCA_030015575.1. NCBI lineage: Eukaryota > Viridiplantae > Streptophyta > Magnoliopsida > Asparagales > Amaryllidaceae > Agapanthus > Agapanthus africanus. The sequence continues at coordinate 280,077,144 of CM057342.1, forward strand.
CACACACTGCACTCTCCAAATGGCCGACCGATCAATCACCCATCCTAGGGGTGAGCTAGAGTATGTGTTAATCAAGGTTAGGGACTTCATATTCCCCGTTGACTTCATTGTTTTAGACACACAGCTTGTAGCTAACCCCCGAAATCAAATTCCGGTGATACTCGGTCGCCCATTCCTTGCAACCTCAAATGCTGTGATCAATTGTCGAAATGGTTCGATGAACATATATTTTGGAAACATGACAATTGAACTCAACATTTTTAGGTTGGGGAATCAGCCCTCCGAACCTAATGCTCATATACTAGACGTTTGCTCAATCCAGGAGATCACCCCAGAGGAGTGTGAATTCGAGGAGTTTTTGTTCGATCATGATAACCTTAACGCCACTAGTGCGTTCCTCTTCGAACCTACTGCTGCTTCTGCGCCCGACAATGACTATGAGTGTTTCACTTTCTCGACCGATCTTAGCCAGTCACCACCCGAGTTGGAATCCTTTGAATTTCCGGATGAGTTACCTGAACCATCCAACTCGGTCGCTTACACTCATTTTGAACCTTTACTGGAATCCTTTGAGTTCGAGACCATTTCACCAATCTTGCCTTCAATCGTTTCACCTCTAACACTCGAACTCAAGCCTTTGTTGTCTCACCTTAAGTACGCTTACTTGGGTGAGAACGAGACCCTCTCTGTTATCATCTCGGCTTCTCTAGCTCCCGAGCAAGAGAGAGCCCTTCTCGCGGTCTTACACAGCAATAAGCAAGCTTTTGGCTGGTCCATGACGGACATCAAGGGGATTAGTCCCCTGATCGTTGAACATCACATTCATCTGATGGATGATGCCAAACCAGCCAGGGATCCACAAAGGCGTCTCAACCCAGTCATGAAGGAGGCTGTAAAAAAGGAGTTCGTAAAGTGTCTAGATAGTGGTATCGTTTACCCTATCTCTGATAGGCAGTGGGTTAGCCCCATTCACGTTGTCCTCAAGAAATCAGGCATAACGATCATAACCAACGAGGCGAATGAGTTAATCCCTACTCGCACCCAGACTGGGTGGCAAGTATGCATCGATTACAGAAAACTCAATGCCGCAACGCGGAAGGACCACTTTTCGCTACCTTTCATTGACCAGATGCTTGAACGATTGGCCGGACATAAGTACTACTGCTTTCTTGATGGCTACTCCGGCTATAATCAAATTCCCATCGCCGAAAAAGACCAGGACAGGACCACATTCACTTGTCCTTTCGGCACGTTTGCATATCGTCGCATGCCTTTTGGGTTATGCAATGCGCCCGCTATCTTCCAGCGGTGTATGATGGGAATCTTCTCAGACATGGTGGAAAAATTCTTGGAGATCTTCATGGACGATTTCTCCATTTTCGGCGATTCCTTTGATGAGTGTTTGCTGCATCTCGACGCTGTCCTTACCCGATGTAAGGACAAGAATCTCACTTTGAACTGGGAGAAGTGCCACTTCATGGTGCGCGAAGGTATTGTCTTAGGACATATCATCTCGCAAAAAAGCATTGAGGTAGATAAAGCAAAGATTGAAGTCATTTCTAATCTCCCTCCTCCTAGATGCGTCAGAGACATCCGAGCCTTCCTTGGCCATGCCGGTTTCTATAGACGGTTCATCAAGGACTTTAGCAAGATTGCTAGGCCCTTGACTCTTTTGCTGGCCAAAGACACGACATTCGACTTCAACTCGAGCTGTGTGACTGCGTTCGAGTCATTAAAAAGCTCACTCACTTCTACTCCCGTTCTTTCGTCTCCTGACTGGACGCACCCATTTGAGATTATGTGCGATGCATCCGACTTTGCCATCGGTGCTGTCCTTGGACAACACATCAATAAGATGCTGCACGTAATCAATTATGCTAACCGAACCCTGAACGACGCCCAACTGAATTATACAACAACTGAGAAGGAATTCTTGGCTGTTTTATTTGCTTTAGAAAAGTTCAGGCCCTACCTCATCGGCTCTCCAGTCATCGTCTATACGGACCATTCTGCTCTGCGCCATCTTTTTGCGAAGAAAGATGCAAAATCTCGGCTGATACGTTGGATCCTCTTGCTTCAAGAGTTTGATCTTTTCATCAAGGACAAAAGAGGATGTGAAAACGCAGTCGCCGACCATCTCTCACGACTTCCTTCTTCGCCGTCGCATCAAATTCCAATCAACGACGTTTTTCCGGATGAACAGCTCTTGACAGTATCTTGCGAACCCTGGTTCGCAGATATTGTGAATTATTTGGCCACAGGATTACTACCGATTGAATGGTCAAGTCAGGACAGACTTCGATTCTTATCCCAAGTAAAACACTTTTACTGAGACGAACCCTATCTGTTCAAGTACTGTCCCGACCAGATTATTCGTCGGTGTGTCCCTGACAATGAATTCAAGAGTGTGTTGTCGTTCTGCCACGATCAAGCATGTGGCGGGCATTTTGGCCCCAGAAAGACAGCAGAGAAGATCTTGCAGTGTGGTTTCTACTGGCCACAACTCTTCAAAGACGCTCATGACTACTGCAATACTTGCTCCCGGTGCCAACACTTGGGCCAGATATCCAGGAGAAACGAGATGCCACTCCAACCAATCTTGGTTGTGGAAATTTTCGATGTTTGGGGGATTGATTTCATGGGGCCGTTTTCCAGCTCTTTTGGGAACTTGTACATCCTTCTCGCTGTTGATTATGTCTCTAAGTGGGTCGAGGCTGTGCCCAGCCGGACTAACGACAACAAGGTTGTCGTTAGATTTCTTAAGGAACACATTTTCTCCCGGTTTGGGCACCCCCGAGCGATCATTAGAGACAATGGAACTCATTTCTGCAATAAGACTTTCAAGGCCTTGATGCGGAAATATTCCATTAATCATAAGCTATCTATGCCCTACCAACCCCAAACCTGCGGGCAAGCCAAAATTTCAAATCGGCAAATCAAGCAGATACTGGAGAAGACGGTTTCCAAGAACCGTAAGAATTGGTTGTTGAAACTCACTGATGCCCTTTGGGCATTTCGAACCGCTTATAAGATTGATCTTGACATGTCTCCCTATCGGCTTGTTTACGGAAAGGCTTGCCACCTCCCTGTGGAAATAGAGCATCGCACATTTTGGGCGATAAAAGAGCTGAATCTGTCTCTCGAAGATGCGAGCAGCCATCAGAAGCTGCAGTTGAATGGATTGAGCAAGCTTAGGGATGAGGCTTATGAAAATGCGGTTGTCGTTAAGAACCGAACAAAAGTGTTTCATGATAAACACCTTTTGCGCAGAACATTCGCACCTGGTCAACAGGTACTGCTTTACGACACCCGGCTACATTTCCATCCAGGTAAGCTCAGATCTCACTGGAAAGGGCCGTATTTTGTGCGGAATGTGTATCCGCATGGCGCTGTGGATTTGGAGAATCCAAAGGACGGTTCATTTTTCAAAGTAAACGGATACAGACTAAAACCGTACCTTAGCGCCGAACCAACAGAGGAGCTCCTGGTCTTACAGGAGCCGGTTTACCCTGCATAATCTTCCTCTGCCTACCACCAAACTTCGGTTATCCAGCCAAAACAGTGGACACTGTTTCAAATAAGGTTGGGGGTATGTATATACCATTTTGTATATATATGTGGATATTCTTGTCCGGTGTATATCCATTTTTATTAATTTTCTTTTCTTTAATAAAAATACAAAAAAAAATATTGTGCATATCTAACCGACACTTTTGACCCTTCAATGATTTCTTCATGCAATGACAGTGAGGACACTGTCCAGTTTAAGTTTGGTGGTTCGCTCGGTACGCATTTCTAACCTTCGCATTCATATGTATATTTTGCATCTGCATACTAAAATCTATAAAATCCATAAAAATCTGAAAGTTTTTCTAAAAACATAAAAACTTTTTCGTCAAGTTAGCTAGTGGGAGAACTCAGATTCAACAATTCAACGGTTTTGTTTGATAAGATAAGAATAACTAAATCTTATTTTTAGATTTTGAAAACCTGAAAGATAACTGTCCTTTGAAGTTAACTATAGCTAATATACGTCTTTACATCACACTACACGTGTCATGAGTTTTGAAAATTTGATGATAAGTCTATTATGTCTGAAAAACTTTTAAATGGATAAATTATTTTCTGAGGATCAAATAGGTTTGTTTTGAAATAAGTAATATCAAGAATAGTTTATGAAGTGAAGCAAATATGAAGGAATGTTATTGATGCCTTAATTGGAACTAATTCTGAAAAATAACCCATCTGGAACTTGATTGGAATGATTACACACCGAACCCACTAAACACGTCTTTTATCCAAAAAATGTTTGAACTGCCGGTTATATCTTTCTTCGCATCGAATCAATTTTCACGCTAAATTGTCTTTTGTTTTTGGGCCTCGGTAACTTGAGTAATTAAGTCCGTTGGGGTGTCTCTACACCTAATGCCCTAAAACCAACTGGTTTGGGTGCATTGGCCCAAAGCTCGTTAAGAAGCCTAGAAAGTCCAGATTAAAACAAAGTCAAGCAAGTGTTCTCTCCGAATTAAAATTCCTAACGGTTCTTTGTGTGAGAATAATCTTGACAAAAGACAGGTTTTTATAAAAAAAAAGTATTTCTAGCGGAGATATGAAGGTTTTATTCTATGATAAAGACTATAGCACGTTCACAGAGGTGTGTATGAAATGAAAACAAGAAAAATGTGGAGTGAAAAATAAGACCTAGTTTCCTGTTAAGAAAGATAGAAATTCTGAAATTGAAACCTTACTGGAAAACGAAACTTGAAAAATGCTTAACTCTTTATAAAACTTATGTGATCCTTTTTAAATTTTTATCTGGGCTTTATTTTGTGACATAAAGACTTTAATCGATCCTTCTGAAACTTAACGACACTATTTGCACTGCACGTAAAGACATATAAAATCTTTAGTTAAACGAGAAGCGAGGTATGAAAAATAAAGGTTCGATAATCTAGAATTAGGATTATAGAATTGTTATTTTTAAATCAAAACTTTAGGGTTTTGAATCATAGCTATTTCGCAAAACTAGCTTGACGGAATTTTGTGGGTAGTATCTGCTGAAAACCCTCAGGAGACAACACTCCTCCTACTAGGGACACCTAGAGGTTTAACGGCTTGTTGCACATGCTCAGTGCAATCGCGTTCCCTGCGAAAGTGAGATTAGGATTTTTTGTGAATAAATTGGGTTTGCTCGGGACGAGCAAATGATAAGTTTGGGGGTATTTGTTCATATCAGATTTTTGCATTTTTATACCGCCTATTTTTGATCACATTGCTTATAGGTAGGTACTCTTGATCCGTGTTTTGCTAGATAATTGCAGGTTACAGATTCTCAGTTCTAAACAGTGGAATTCATGGAAGAGTACGACAAATTCTGGATTACTGCCAACCTCAGATAAAATACGGGTCTCGGCTCTCTATCCGTATGTTGCTGCACACCAGTTTAAGGGACAAAATGGCAAATCGATGGTCATTTTCATGCACAAAGCACAATGGCAACACAAAATCCAAGATATCTACGCGGAGCTCAAGGAAATCATGGCAAAAGATCCACATCAAATCATCTTTTGATCTGCTGAAAATCTGGAAGAAATGTGAAAAGCTTCTGAGAAACCAAGCATACCACAATGAAGAGTACAGCCAAATAAGGAAACCCACAAAATTTGGTGACATAACTCCCCTAGATGGCTGCGGATCCGCGGCCATGTTGACTCGGCAGTTGACAAATTTTCAGGGGCAGTTTGGTCATTGCATGTTGGTCCTGAATGTTGCCCTAGGTTCTCTGTTTCCTGCCTATAAATAGACCAGAACTTGCCAAGCCACGGGTGCTTAATTCTTGTATTAGGTTTAGGATATATTGTTGTTCTTCTTCCTTTTTCATCTTTTCTCCATTAAAAATCTTATAGTTAGCTTTCTATGAGTGAAGGATGAATAAAAGAGTTGTTTTCCTTATCATGATTGTCTTGTTATTTTGTTGATTGTAATTGCTTGTAATTTTCATTTGTTAATCAAGTTTTTGTTATTTGTTGTTGTTTCTTTCTTGTTCTCTTTTTTCTTTATCCTTAACAAAAATGATGCTTAAGCTTGATCCTTGCCAAGGTGAGGTCTCAAATAGCTAGTTGTAATCTTCTAACATTTTTCTTTCTATCTTCCTCCTTTTGTTGTATCTTCTTTTTCTTGTAATGGGTGAGTAGTTTTCTTACTTGTTAGGGTAGGATAAGGAAAGTTTGAGAGAAGGAAATCTCTCGCACTCTTTCCTTGCCCAACATCTTAATTCGGACTCCAGTTAATTGAACCACAATCCGCTCCCTACGGCACCCTATCCTACATGATAGCGGTGATTCCTTAGTGAGACCGGTTGTGGTTGAATTAACCGGAGGTTAAGGCTAAGAGCCAAGAACGGACGGACAAGCACCAAAAGGAAGAACTTAAGCGTTGGAAAGCCTAGCTTATACTCGCAAGTTCCTTCCTAGTCGTGCTAATCCCCGTTGTTGTCGATTACCGTAACACCGATATTAAGAGTGGCAACGAAAGAAGTGAGCGACTCCTAACTCAAACTAACCTAATCCTAACCCTAATAAGCTCTCTTTATATAACCTTTTAGCACATAGTTAATCTCAAACAAACCTGGACATTTGGACTTAACTCGTTAAAGCACATAGAAAAAGATTCCCATCTCCCTGCGGACGACCCGTACTCAACCGGCTAGCTACAAGCGAAACCGTCTTGATTGCGGTAATTAACTAAGTACGCAAAATCTCAACAATCACATCTCTTCACTCCTCTGATATTTGTCGTGTTAATCCTTCAACGTATTCAGAGAGGTGACGAGTCCTGACAACCAGATATTTCACGGACTGTGGGGTCCTTAAACTCATGGATTATGATGTCCTTAAATTTTACAGTCTATGACGTCTTTAAACTGGACCGCAAAGTCCCTAAACTAAAACAATAGAGTCCAATGCTCTTTTGTTGGATCTAAATGATCCTGTTAAGTAGATCTTAGTCTAAGATTAGACAAACGTGTCCTTAACAAACTGTTGAGTAAATCTTCGTCTAAGATTAGACTAATGTGTCCTTAACAAACTGTTGAGTTGATCTTAGTCTAAAATTAGACTAACGTATCCTTAACAAACGTTTAAGTTGATCTTAGTCTCAAATGAGATTGACGATCTTTAAAAAAAACCCAAACCCAAATCTAAGAAAATACAGATTTGGACTAATCTACGCCCTACGGGCGACAACATAAATTAGTCTCCATACACAATCTACGGGCAACCAAAAATAAAACAAACACACACGACATGAAGTGACCATCTGGAGAAGGAGAATGTGGTTACCGCGATGCGGTAGCGTAATTAACTGCAGGGGCTTGCGCCTGTAGGGAAGAGCGTCCCCACAATAAAAAAACCACTCAAATGAGGGGGAATCTGACGAAATCTGCTACAACGGCCGCATCCGTCTAAACCTCCGATACATGGTGTCATAAATCAACTTAGCAACTTCGGGGAGGTGTAAGGATAAAACCAAATAGCATATGTCCCCAAATTCAGGCAAGACGTCAGTCTTCCCGGTCTTTTCGGCGGAGAACAAAGTAGATCCTAGAGAGAGTCACTGGACAGCTGTGAAGAGCATTCTCAAGTACTTGAGAAGGACTAAAGAGATGCTCTTGGTGTATGGTAATGGAGAACTCCAAGTGGAGTCTTTTACCGATTCGAGCTTCTAGAGTGATAAGGATGACTCTAAGTCGCACTCGGGATTTGTCTTTACCCTCAATGGAGGGGCGGTATGCTGGAAGAGTTCCAAGCAGGAAACCGTGACAGACTCGATGATGGAGGCTAAATACATCGCTGTCAACGATGCTGCCAAAGATGCTGTCTGGATGAAGAAGTTCATAACTGAACTTGGAGTGGTTTCATCCATTGAGTATCCAATACCTTTGTATTGTGATAACAATGGAGCGGTGGCTTTGGCCAAGGAACCCAGGTCCCATCAGCGATCCAGACATATTCTGAGGCGGTATCACCTGATCCGGGAGACAGTTGATCGCCGGGAGATCGAGGTCAGGAGAGTTGACACGAAAAACAACACAGCGGATCTACTCACGAAGGCCATTCTCTAGATACGTTCGAGAGACTCTTCGAGATGTTGGGTATGTGATACTACAGCAGTTGGCCCTAGTGCAAGTGGGAGATTGCTAGTTGTATGTATGCCCTAGAGGCTATTATTGTACATATGATGTATATTATAGTGGATGCTTGGACATATATAGAGAGGACTTTCTTGCTCGACATGATAGTATGCTATCTGGTTGCTCTTTACCTTAACATGTATACTTGTCTCTTGATACTGTTTTATGGTTACATGTTGGTAAAGCCCTTAGGATGTGTACTTGACTACCAGGATTATGATGCAGATCATACCAATGGGGCCTTGGTAGTCCGTAAGTTCATCCTTTAATGTTTCTAGTCATGGGTTTATCGAGACACGGTATCAATATACCAAAGTAGACTAGAGCATATGCTTCTCAACCCATTTGATAGGCGATAGATGATCCCATATCCATTGGTGTTTGACATCATAGATGGTATACGGGTGCTTAGTGGAGATGAGTACACTGGGTGGACTCGTCGAGAACTCCTAGATCGTATTATACCTAACGTCAGATGGCAGTTCTCGGGTGACACTGGTACAGGTTAGTCTGTAGACCCGAGATCGTCATAGAGTCTTGTGTGGTTCCTACTGTGCTTTGATTTCCACCTTACCACGTTCAAGAGGACGTGCAAAACGGTGGTTTTTGGGTACAGTCTCGAGTCACTTGGAGGCAATGAGCGATATGAGGGGATTTCATCTCTCCCGGTATTGGGGGTAGATGTCGTGCTGTGCTTGATTGGCCGTGACAGGGAAGTCCCTAGCCAGGGCTGGTTTAGAGATTTACTGATAAGTGTTATCAGTAGTTTCTCGACCCGTTGAGCCTCGTATCGGCATGACTTATCGAGTTATTGGGGTCTGACGTTTACTACCCCTAGACTTGATATGTGACATCTCAGACGAAGAGACCGGACTGTACGGTAGTGTTACTGACAGGATTTTATTGGAGCTAGTGCGGGCTTGCTTGTTGATCTTCTGATCGCTCAATACTCGGATAGCCGTTATGTCCATCTAGTACCGCTGACGGCTTGTGGGTGTTTGATGTGATCATCACCTACTGCCGGCGTATTGACGAGTCTTTAGAGTCCTGCATAGAGGTTTTACTGGCTCAGGCGAAACGAAATAGGAACACATATGTGATATGTGAGGGGCCGGGAATAATACGAGTATGCGATACCGTATTCTGTTCTCGCGATTTGTTTATCGGTAGGTTATATGTGATACAGCCGGGTTATCGAATCAAATGGTTATTCGATAAGTTGGTACATATAATATTAGTCGGTTATATAAGATATGGCCGGATTATTAAATCAAGTGTTGATTTGATAATTTAGTGTATAATTGTATATTTGATATACATTAGCTCACTTAAGCATTTATTTTCTTACATGTGCACACTTAATATATATGTGATATATATTAATTGTGTTTTCTTGTGTCATGGTTGTTGATACACACTACATGGGCGTATGAGATTTACACCATATTAATTATAATGTGGGGTTTAATTATTTAAAGTAAATCCAAATTAGTGGATAATTGCTCACATGCATGAAGCTTGTAGAAGCTTGTGAATGCATTGATTTATTTTACTTAAGATATTTATTAACCTAACCATTATAATTTAGCCATGGTTATGTCTCTACATGAGTTAGCTATATGATACAAACTCACCCATGGTTGATTCTCTCATCTCATTAGTTCATTCTCATCTCTTTGCTTCATCTTCTTCATCCTTAAGAAAAAAGCTTGCTGGCTTTTTCCAAAGTGAGAAAATATTGTGAGAAAAATAAAACTAAAGTGAGCCCACTTCCTACTTCATCATCCTCTACTAGATTAGTATTTTAGTATCGGGTGTTAGCTTCACTAATCTTTAATTAGTGAAGTAGTAGCTTGAGTTAGTGCCTCTTCGACGTAGATCATCTTCGGCCTCGAAGACTTTAAGCAAGATCGTTCTTTTCACCTTGAGAAGCCATGAAAGAGTCCGAGAGTTCCATGATCGCACCGAAGGGACCACTACAAGGAGCAAATGATGTGAAGGACCGGTCTACAAAGGTTGTATTCCGTTATCACTTAGATGTAAAGTTGTTTACTTTCTAGTTTAGATCCTAAAACTCTAGTTAGATCCTTGGTTAGGGTTGTTTGGCACACTAAATTTTTAAATACGGCATGTTTGATGCCTTATGAAACCTTGTGGTTGTGCCTAAGAGCCCCATAAGTGAGAGCAGTGGAAGCGTGGTGGACAAGTAGCTTATTTTTATTTATAGACTAAATCAAGTATAGAGGAGATAGATTAACTATTTTTGATATAACAGTCATAGAGTTTGACTTCATCAGAACAACAGATGGAAATGATAGAAAGGTAGTAGGGAGTGATGTCCTCGTATTTGGATGACGTACTCCTGATAGGAAGTGATGTTCCTATACTATGATCGGTTATATTATGGTGGTCACAGGTGTTGGCTACAGTGCCCTCAAGTCAATTATTGTAATCGCAGGCACGCGATTAAATGATTGAGGGAGGACCTATATGGGTAGAACAGTCTTACTCAAAATGATAGTATGCTATCTGGTTTATCTTTATCATCATGTACATGCTTTAGGTGGCATTACAGTTCACTATTACATGTTGATAGAGCCTATAGGATTCTTGCTTGACTACCGGCATTATGATGGCGATCATATACGTGGGAGCTCGGTGGTCTATAAGCATATCCTTTAATGTCTCTAGTCGTGGGAGTATCGAGACTGGGTATCGATACACCAGTGTAGACTAATGTATACTGAATGAGACCCCGCCGAGGGGCGGTGGCTGGTCTTACAAGCCATTGGTGTTAGTTTGTTCATCTAAGATAGTATACATATGTTCATTAGGTTATGAGTACACTGGACGGACTCGCCGGAAACCTGCTAGTTAGTATTATACCTATTGTCAGATAGCAGTTCCTAGATGACATGTGTATAGATTAGTCTGTCAACCTGAGATCGTCATTTGTCTCATGTGAGTTCCCACTGTGCTTTGATTACTACCTTACCACGGCTCAAAAGAGTCATGCATACGGGTTTTAGTTGGGTACAGTCCCGAGCCACATGAAGTAAGTGAATGGATCGTTGGGGATTCGTCTCTCCCGGTATTGGGGGTTAATGTCGTGCTGTGCATAGGTGGCCATCACCAGAAATCCTTGATCAAGGTAGTTGAGAATTACTGATTTAGATCAGTAGTTTCTCAGTTTGTGATGGGCTTCATACCGACAAGAATTGTCGCGTTTTTAGGGGTCTGACTTTACCAACCCTAGACTCGATATGCGATACTCTTAAACGAACAGACCGTACTGTACGGATATTGTCACCGACTGGCTCAGTAGGGGTCAGGATGAGTTTGCTCGTCGTCCTTTCTTTCGCTCAATACCTAGGTAGCCGTTACGTACAGTTAGTGTCGCTGACGTGCTTATGGTTAAACCCACTGCCAGCATATTGATGAGCCTTTAGAGTCCCACACAGAGGGTTTCCTGGCTTCGGGCGAAACGATGTAGATGCCGTATGGTTTTATGGCCGGGTTCGATCAAATACGTGCACTTATGCACATATCATGATTCGGAAAGATAATACTAGTGGGTTTTGGTTTGAGCCGTATCCTAGTATTATATTGTTGGATTATTTTCGTCTCATTATATTCGTATTTTTTGGAATACGGATGCAGGTATGTATATACGGATGAGGGGCATTCTTGTAATTTATTACAAGATTGTTTTCTAGAAGATTGCACCTCATTATGTTTATTAACCATTTTGGTTAAATGATTAATTGAGGTGGAAGGATGAGTGTGCTTAGCTTTAATTCAAGCATGCTACTTAGTGACTCATGGTGGTGACACATGGGGTGACTCATTGTGTGACTCATGATACACTATTCTAGCATGCTTGACATTTGTTGTGGTGGTGAGACATTTGTGAAGACTTGAGATATTTTTTGTTTAGTTGCTTCATTCTATTCACACTCTCACAAGACTTAGTTTTTTCTTATGTTGAGCTCTAGCTTCACTCTCATTCTCTCATGGCTTCTTCTTCTTCCTCCACCCTAACCCTCTCAAGTGTTGAGAAACCTAGAGTGTTTAGAGACAAATTAATCCTTCATTAGACTCTACATCTTCTAAGCTATCAAGTTTAGCAAACTAGATACCTTAATTACTTCGGTTATGAAGTAGGAGCTCGATTCATAGACTCTCGGATAGATCATCTTCGATGGAGGGAGACCGGCGACCAAACTTGATCATGGTGGCCACTAGGAGCTTGGGAAGAGGATAAATACCGAAGGACATTGATCATTCGGTATAACATTCCAAACTCTTCTTTATTGCTTGCTAGATTTAGGGTTAATGGTCGATCCGTATTTGGGGGTTGTGGTAGCACCGATTTAGAAAATTTTTGTTCCGCATTCGGCCACGGTTTGATGGCCAGGGCGCTGCCATAACCTAACATGGTATCAGAGCCAACCCTTTAACCCCAATCTAGCTTGTTCTTATGTGCTTAAAAGATCGATCGAGAAAAATTTCCGAAAACACAATTCCAAATTTCTGGTTTCTGCCGATTTTAAAAGTCGTCAAAAAATTATTTACAGTCTCAAAAATTCGTGCAGGCTTTTTTAGAAGCCCACAAGAAAATTGGCACATAAGCTTATCATTAGGCCGCGGAACCACGGTATAACATGCATGTTTGACGCTGTTGCGTAGCCATAATAAAGCTTCTGTGGACAATATTTTCTCTGGTGCTTTATTCTTTAGAATTGTGATGTTTGGGATTTTTTGTTTTCTAGCCCAGATTTGTTTGAGTACTGGATTGCACTTGCGGCCAATACGAAAGCTTTTGTCGATTGAAATTTTAAATACGTAAGTTTACAGTACATGCATTATTATCTGTGACCGTGAATGTCATTAGAGCAGTACAACTCATCTAATTGCTATATGTCTTTTAGACGAGTTTGCGAACATAACATTCACATTGATGTTCTGTGTTGTGCTGTGGTTGTGGTTGGATCATCGTGGTGGATAGCCAGGTGGTGCAATGATAGTACAGTTTAGATTCAGTTTGTACATTTGATATTGCAAGGCGAGCGTCCGACTTGTGGACTGTCGTCACCGTCTGTTTGTATATTATTTGTTTGGGGCACGACTGGGTTGAGGTCAATGTCACCGTTGTACATATATTTTCTTTTCTGTACTAGGATTACCCCAAGGCGAAGTGCATGAATAGCCGGGTTCTAGAGGGCAACGGGTCGCATCTTATGGCGTTGAGACGGAGGGGACCTTAATCTAGAATTGCCGGGCTATTCGCCGCATTCGTAGGGGGTACAGGTTGACCCACGGAGGGGTGCTCAAGTTACCGGATTCTGTGAAGTGTCGGGTGGCCCATTCACGTTGTTGATTGGGGTTGCCTCGCTTCTGGGATTGGAGGGTAACTTGCCGCACTCGTAGGAGTCTAGGTTTCCATTGCATAGGCTATCCACACGACAGGGAATGTCGGGTCTCATTTGAGGCTCAAGTGAAACCCGAGGCTCCAGGATTATCCACCACTCTGTGTTGCATGGGTGAGATTCGGTGATGTTTCTTTATATCATGCCTTGGACAATTGTTATATATATCTGTATATATACTAGTAGATGTTGTATATGTTTTACACTCGCGCTAGTCCAGTCCCCGCTCTGCCGTTAGTTAAGTAACCTAACGGGTCATGACGGGACCCAGTGGTAAATGAGGATGGCATATACGTACATCATATTTTCGTTCTTTTATCTGGCATGATATGTTTAACCGATGGAACTGTGTTGATTCTGATCAATGCAGGGATAAAAACAAACCTATTTAATGTTGTTGGAACCAAGTTTTTGAATACAGACATTACAGACGTTTTCTTTTGTTTTGCACAGTGGTATTCAATTGGGAATATCCCGCACCTCATTCAATGAGGGAAGGGCCGAGATCTCTTCATCGGGAGTGACCCCTGGACAAGATTTTGCGTCATCGTAATAAGTTCACTATAGTCGATTTTTTCGCTTTGCATCGTGGTATTCAGTTTGTCCTGCACCTCATTCTACGAGGAAAGAGCCGAGATCCCTTCATAGGGAGTGACCTCTTTAGCAAAAGCTTTCATCACTATATATTTGTAAAACCACTTGGATAGCTTCAACGAGATCAAGTTCATCACGTTAAAGGTTTTTTGGCAAAAACCAGCCGTAACCCTCCGTCATTTCCTACGAGTAGTACTTAGTATCCGTGCTGCGTTTGTTGACTCCATCAAGGCGTAGTGTATGATAGCTGGGTGGTGCTTGTTTGTAGCATGGATATGCGATTAGTTAGGACAGTCGTGCGGTCTTGTTGACTCCGTCAAGGGCTCATGCGGGTTGGTTTAATGCAATCAAGATAATGACGTGTTGAACTTGACTAGGACTCTTTGATTTGTTGACTTCGTCAAGATCACTTGGGTCCTATGGGTAAAAACACACATCGGGAGTTTCAAACATACAGGAAACTTGCCAGGAATGCGCATACCTTCTGAAGTGTGGTGACTTGAGTAGATTCCATCAAGTTATCATGCGATGATAGTTGGATCCTGATTCTCACTGATGAGTAGGTTTACTCCTCGGGTGATTTTAGATGATCCCGACTCATTCTCCTTTGGGTTTGGAGGAGAATTTGAGGAAACAGTGGAAGACATACTGATTAGATAAATAAATAACAAATATAATCTAGTTTTGAGTCCACGCTGAGTGTTTCTTTTCTCTCTCTCTTTGGCAGCTACCTTGACCCGACCTAAACTAAAACTCATGAACCAAGTTAACCGAACCTTCTTAAAATACTTTGGCTTTTGGATTTTCATAGTAGCATATATCATTGCCGCTCCTACTTTTACACTTCGCATTTCTCCGGAACATTCCGTATCACTACGAAGATCCACATTTATTGGATATGCCATCGTATAGTTACATACAAACTCAAAGGAACTTGTTCCAATTTGAGGATGGTTTCCGGTTCTGGAGAAATAGAATATGACTGTTCAGTTGTCTTTTCTCTTTACCTTCTCTCAGGTTGCGAGAGCTCCTGGTATTTAGGAGAGTACACCTATTACGCTTATTAGATTCTCTTCTTCCAAACCATAGGCAGACACCGAAAGGTATGGAAGGAAGAAAACCAATTAGCCTAAGTGTGGTGTACAGAAGATAATAAGTAAAGACATATAAATGGATTTGAAAGAGGGAAAAAAAGGACATTGCGACCGCTATCATTCACGACAAAGCCGCGTATATCATCGCCACTCCTACTTGACCTTCGCATTTATCTTGAACACTCCGTATTACTATGAAGATCCACATTTATTAGATACGTCATCGTATAGTTAAATACGAACTCGAAGGAATTTGTTCCAGTTCGAGGATGGTTTCTGGTTCAGGAGAAATCGAATAGGATTATTCAGGCTGTCTTTTATCATTACCTTCTCTTAGGTTGCGAGGACTCATAGGATTAGGAGAGTACACCTATTACGCTTATTGGATAGTCTTCTTCCAAACCTCGTCGCCGTCATCTCTCTCACTATCCCTCTCTAACTCCACTCTCTGTTCTCTCTCTCTCATTCCTCCCTCTACTCTCTCTCCCTCTGTTCTCAATACCTCTCTCTCTCTTTCTCAGCCCTCTCTCTCTTTCTCTCTTTCTCAGCTCTCTCACTCTCTCTCTAACACCACCTCTCTCCCCTCATCTCCTCACCACCGTTACAACCACCGTCGGCGTCCTCTCTGCTCACCCATCATCGTCCACTCAAACCCGCTGCAGCCCACGCCATCAGGAGCTTCGACCATCGCAGACACCCGACGACGCCGACGAGCCCCACTACCGAGAATAGACCCGTGCTCACCTAGAGCTGCTGCAGTCGCCGTGCCAGTTCGTCGTGCGCCCATGCTGTACTTCGCTGCCGTGCGTCTCCAGGCAAGTTTTCTACTTCCTACATGCTAAGTTATCTTTGTTATAAACTAAAGTCGTATCGATTCCGTAGTTATTCTTCCTGATGAATTATAATACGTACCTGTTTGATACGTGTTCTCAATGAAAATACTTTCTTAATTCGACGGAAATAGATGTTTTCTGTTGGCTCATATAGTGATGAATATCGTGTATAAATCTTACTGGAAAATACGAATGTTAGTACCTAAAATAACTACCCCCAAGTTTACTAGTAAAACTGAAATTTTATTGTACGTGGAAACCGCTAAAATCACCATAAATTATATACATACTAGAATGATGCGTTCGAGGGCTCAAATCGAAGCCAACTCGACGTTCTTTAACACTATACTAGTTTCCAGATATTCCTGTACTTAAACTGTGACGATAATTGGATCGGAATATGACTCTGGACTGCAGTCCAGAGCGACTCCAGTTGTTATTTACTGTCCCGTAATGGGTAACACTCTGTTTCTTTAACTCATAGGTTGTAGAACTCCACTGTTTATTAAAGATGAATCTGTTATCTAGATAATACAGGTGGTTTCACCCTGTTTCGTCATCATTTACTATTTTATCTGTAATTTAAAAGATCGGGACGCATAACAGTCCCAACAGAATCAGAACTAGCATACTAGTATTGAATAATGTATAACTCCTAACGTACAGACGCGATTGAAGATCCGTATGTTGAGTTGAATACCTTACTGAGAACCCTAGATTTCATTCAACTGCAGTGTCGCTAAAATCTGATCCTAATTGGGATTAAAATGCGTTCCGAAACGGACTTCCGATTCTGAAACCGGATTTCCAGCCGTGAACGCTTAAAATGAAATGGTTATAATTAATAATCCTGGAACCCGATTGGCATGAAACTAAATTCGCTGGATAGATAACTGAACATAATATTTAATCTCCGTTCATCGTTTCACTAAACTATAACTGTATGGTTTAAGATAAATTATGCAAGTGGTAGATTATCGATTCATGACACCTTAATCATGCTTTATATACTGTTTATGCATCATATCATACCCATATCATTGCATTGATAACCTAGTGATAACGTGCATTTACCCAGGGTTAGGTATTAGTGATGATTGTGGCAAGTACGTTAGTGTTCGTGTATCAGTGAATAAGTGAAAGTGATGCGTACTTGCACACAATCAGTGACCCTTATTATTATATTGCATTATCGACGTCTGTGAGACGCGTGTACGTGTGACTATAAGTGGTATAGGACACTTATGGAAGCTCTTGCACGGGTGTCACAGATAAGGCACCAGACATTGCCATTTATCTTAGGTATTAGTCGGGACGTGCTTGATGGAGGACCTGCCTCCAGTTCTCGCACAGACTTGTCACCGACCGATTGGTATTTAGGGTTATGGTTAGTGTTTGATGTAGACCACGGGGTGTGGGGTAGTTTGAGTGTGAGTTCAACAGAATCTCGGGAGTCCCATGCCGGCTTATATATTTAGGGAGATATATGGAGATTTACAGGGTATGTGATTATCACCGTGATATACATGTTGGGCCCGTGGTCCCTTGCCCTTGGGTTCTACCCTTGGGTGGAGGACACTCGCGAGTGGTTGACTCTCACACTTGGACTGACGATAGGCTTAGTGACCTGTACAGTGAGACTTAGAGACTGATAGGGATACTGGCATTTATATACCTTATATACAGTGTTGACATATGTGGCATATCGTTCTACTGCTTTTACTGTTCCGCTGCATTGATTACTGCATGTTCATACTTTTACCGTCGTTGATTTACTGTTACATATATCTATCATCACTGTTAGAATCGTCACATGATTTTATGTATTATATTTCTTTTGTGTCGCTCTGACGACCTGAGTATGCATGCTCAGTGTGAGGAGAAGATTTAGCCTGGACCAGAACTAGACGTGTATCACAGACACCTTGACTTGCTATTCAGAGTTACATTCGTTTGTTTCCCCCTCAGGTCAGTTCTTTACATTGTTTCATTCAGTTACTGCATTTCTCATTACCTGTGCATCATTTACTGTTACCATGAAAAACTGGAAGCCGAAGTGTGACTACGGCAGGACATTTCCTTGACCGTAGGAGCATGGCTGGCCTTGTCAACTCCTCGTATTCCGTATTTTGGGAAGCGGGGCATGACATGGAAGAAAACCAATTAGCCTAAGTGTGATGTACAAAAGGTAATAAGTAAAGACATATAAAGAGATTGGAGAGATGGCAAGGAAATATACGGTTACAGTTATGAATCAGGATAGTAGAAGAGGCATTACTAGGAATACCCAGAAACCCCTTCGAAACATTTTTCATGTTTCGGTTTCACTGTGCAGTGTTAAATGAAAACTGTTTTTCTCAATTAGATTCTAACTCCACGGTATGTATTTACCAGATTTGATTCGCACATCTATATGGCGTTACAGATGGTGAGTGAGAGTAAGATATTGGGAATTGGGTGATAAGATCCGCAATACATATCAGAATTCTTTGTAATTGGTGATATTTGAGGAAATCACCTGGGTTTTGACCGACGGCAAATTTTTGGTTTTGAATATCCGATGTTATGCACTAATTTCAAACTGATATATCTGTACGTTTATTTTATAAAGTGAGATATAACTTTTTGAAATTATGTCTGTGACATTTACCTATATCAGTTGGTGATTAGGCAAGGAGCATTCAACAGAATTCTTCTTAACCATAATACAGCTTTCAACCTACGACGCACAGCGTTTGAGTTATTGATCTCAGAGGACTTATACAAAGTATTGTATGTTGTCCAGTGTCTATTAGGACAAAGGTGATGGTACTCGTACTATATTCTATATACTTGTGACTTCTCTATTTTTAAACAAGTATTTCATTGAAATACAAGGTCCAAGTTTTGAGAAGTTATAGATATAAGAATAAAGTAGAGAACCATATGTTGCAAAGTATCAAGATCCTTCAAGGTGATCAAAGATGTAAATACTTGTGCTAAGTATTCCATTGATAGTAATGGTTTTGAGAACTTGCTTCTCTTTCAGGTTACTCATATGTGGATGCATTCCTAAATGAATAATGCTGATTGACCTCCTTCCATTTAGTTGATATGCACTGGAGACAGCTGCATGATTTTGAATCTGGTTTCAATTAAATAAGTGCCTATGTTTCTATAATGGATATATAATGGATCATATCTTAACTATGTTAAGGTATATTGTTAGTTATATGTATGCCTTAGAGGCCATTACTGTACATACGATGTATATTGTAGTGGATGCTTGGACATATATAGGGAGGAATTTCTTGCTCGACATGATAGTATGCTATCTGGTTGCTCTTTATCTTAACATATACACTTATTGTCTCTCTATTACATGTTGATAAAGCCCTTAGGATGAGTACTTGACTACAAGGACTATGATGCAGATCATACTAGTGGGGCAGAGGTAGCCGGCAAGTACATCCTTCAAATGTTCATAGTCGTAGGAGTATCGAGACAGGGCATCGATACTCCAGAGTAGACTAGCGTATGCACTTCTCGACCCATGTGATGGGCGATGGATGATCCCATATCCATTGGTGTTTGACATCAGAGAAGGTATACAGGTGCTCAGCGGAGACTGGGTACACTGGACGGACTAGCCGAGAACTCCTAGATGGTATTATACCTATCGTCAAATAGCAGTTCCCTGGTGACACTGGTACAGGTTAGTCTGTTGACCCAAGATCGTCATAGTGTCTTGTGTGATTCCCACTGTGCTTTGATTTCCACCATACTACGGTCAAGAGATCATGCAAAAAGGTGGTTTTTGGGTACAGTCCCGAGTCACATGGAGCCAATGAGGGATAGGAGGGGATTCGCCTCTCCCGGTATTGGGAGTTGATGTTGCGTTATGCTCGATTGGCCATAACAGGAAATCCCTGGCCAGGGTTAATGAGATCTACGGGTAAGTGTTCTCAATAGTTTCTCAAATCGTTATGGACCTTGCATCGGCATGACTTATCAGGCTATTAGGGTCTGACATTATACCACCCCCAGGCTGTGATATGCGACATATCTGACGAAGAGACCGGACTGTACGGTAGTGTTACTGATTGGATTCACAGGAGTATGAGCAGGCTTGCTTGTTGATCTTCTGATCGCTCAATATCCGGGTGGCCGTTACGTTTAGCAGACCGCTTGCGGCTTGTGGGTGTTTCATATGATCATCACCTACTGCCGGCGTATTGACGAGTCTTTAGATTCCTACACAAAGGTTTCCTTGTTCATGCGAAACGGAGTAGGAGTGCATATGTGATATGTGCGGGACCGAGATTAATACGTGTATGTGATACCATATTCTATTCTCGCGATATGTGACATAGGTCGGTTATATGTGATATAGCCGGGTTATCGGATCAAGTGTTTATTCGATAAGTTGTTATATTTGATATTAGTCGGTTATATGTGATATAGCCGGATTATTAAATCAAGTGTTGGTTTAATAATTTAATATATAATTATATATTTAAAATATTGCATTACATTAACTAATATTATCTCACTTAAGTATTTCTTTTTCTCACTTAATGATACACTTAACATATATATGATATATGTTAATTGTACTTTTTTCTTTTGCACACAAAATATTTATGCGATATATATATGTGTGTCATGCTAGGTTATACATGCAACAAGGAGGTATGAGACTCACACCATGCTAGGTTTAGTGAAGGGTTTTATTTATTTAAAGTTAAACAAAATTGATGGAAATTGGATGAATGGTTAAAGCTTGAAGAAGCTAGTAGAACCATTGACTAAGTCCACTTATTTTGTCTAGCTTAAGATATTTATTAACCCAACCTTAACACTTAGCCATGGTTTAGTCTCTACAAGGGTTAGTGTATGACATATACTCACCATGGTTGCATTTCTAACCTCATGAGATTTATTCTCTTCATCACTTCATTATCTTCTTCTTCCTTTCTTTAAAGCTTTCTTGCTTTTGATCAAGTTATGAAATATTGTGAGAAAATAAAATCTAAAGTGAGAAAAATTCCTACTTCATCATCCTCTACTATTAGCCATTTAGTTTAGGGTGTTTGCTTCACTAATTTCTGTTAGGTTACCTTGACGCCCGAGCCTTCTGACGAGACGGTTTGCGGAACAAATTTTTTTCTAGGGTTTCAAAAAGGCGCTAAGATAACCCAAAGACCCGGATCTTTCCATAAAACTAACTAGCTATACTAGGAGAGCTATTTACTATGATGAAGGATTCTTACCAAACAAACCTGTTAGTTATATGTATGCCCTAGAGGCCATTACTGTACATTGGATGTATATTGTAGTAGATGCTGGGACATATATAGGGAGGACTTTCTTGCTCGACATGATAGTATGCTATCTGGTTACTCTTTACCTTAACGTGTATACTGATTGTCTCTCTGTTACATGTTGGTAAAGCCCTTAGGATGTGTACTTGACTATCTGGACTATGATGCGGATCATACTAGTGGGGACATGGTAGTCCATAAGTACATCCTTCAAGGTCCCTAGTCGTGGGTGTATCGAGACGGGGCATCGATATACCAGAGTAGACTAGCGTATACCTTCTCGACCCATACAGATGGGCGATGGATGATCCCATATCCATTGGTGTTTGACATCAGAGATGATATACGGGTGCTCAGTGGAGACTGGGTACACTGGACGGACTCGCCGAGAACTCCCAGATGGTATTATACCTTACGTCAGATGGCAGTTCTATGGTGACACTGGTACAGAGTAGTCTGTTGACCCGAGATCGTCATAGAGTCTTGTGTGGTTCCCACTGTGCTTTGATTTCCATCTTACCACGTCCAAGAGGACGTGCAAAACGGTGGTTTTTGGGTACAGTCCCGAATCACATGAAGGCAATGAGCGATAGGAGGGGATTCGTCTCTCCCGGTATAGGGAGTTGATGTTGCGCTGTGTTCGATTAGCTATAACCGGAAATCCCTGGCCAGGGTTGCTGAGATTTACTGGTAAGTGTTACCAGTAGTTTCTCGAACTGTTATAGGCCTTATATCGACACGACTTATCGAGCTATTGGGGTCTGACGTTTACCACCCCTAGACGAGATATGCGACATATCAGACGATCAGACCGGACTGTACGGTAAGTGTTACTGGTTGGATTCACAGGAGTGTGAGCGGGCTTGCTCGTCGATCTTCTGATCACTCAATACCCGGGTGGCCGTTACGTTTAGCAGACCGCTTGCGGCTTGTGGGTGTTTGATATGATCATCACCTGCTGCCGGCGTATTGACGAGTCTTTAGAGTCCTACACAGAGGTTTCCTGGCTCAAGCGAAACGAAATAGGAGCGCATATGAGATATGTACGGGACCAAGAATAATGCGTGTATGTGATACCGTATTCCATTCTCGCGATGAATGTATCGAATGGTTGTATGCGATATAACCTAGTTATCGAATCGAGGATTGATTCGATAAAACGATACATTGGATATTAGTCGGTCATATGCGATATGACCGGATCGTTAAATCAAATGTTGATTTGATGATTTAATGCATAATTATATATTTGATATATTACTTTGCATTAACTAGTATTGGTTCACTTTTAAATGGATTTTCTCACTTGGATTGTGCACATTGTATATGTGATATACTTTTGTACACAAGTTTGTATCATGTTTGATGATACATGCTCACTAGGGTTTGTGTAACGATTAAACCATGGTTGTGAAATGGTTAGGGTTTTCCTTTTGTTTTCTTATTCATTTATTTATCTATTTATTCTTTTTGGAAAAATATTAAGCATAAAGAAAAATGGTGGCTTTCTTTGGAAGCATATTGAAGCTTCATGATGCTTTGACTAAGTCACCATTTTGTCTCATGCTTAACCCTAACCATTCCCACTAACCATGATTTATTCTCTAAACTTGACCATGGTTTGATTATGATAAGTATTCTTTTAAATTTCTTTTTGGAATTAACTTATCATAACTTTTTCTTCTTCTTCTTCTTCTTCATCTTCAAGATGAAGAACCTTGCTCCATCAATGGCAACTCTTGAAAATGAGTGAGAAATCCAATTCTAAAGTGAACCCACTTCCTATTTCTTCATCCTCTACCTCTTGCCAAGTAGTAGAGTGTGTTTTCTTCACAAGTTTCATGACTTGGTGAAGTGGGAGCTTGATCTTGTGATGCCTCGACGTAGATCATCTTCGGCACGAAGCCGACGACCTTGCCCGCCCATTTCTCCGATGAAGCCGACGCTAGAGCCCGGGTTTCCATTTGGACAGCGAGAAGACTTCATTGCGGAGCTATGGAGGTGGAGGACCGGATCTACAAAGGTTGTATTTCCGTTCTCTTAGTAAAGTAGTTTACTAGTTGCATCTTTCGCCTAGACATCTAGTTAACGATCCGTAGTCTAGGGTTTCTCGGCACCCCTAAAATTTGAAATTGGCATGGTTGATGCCTTGTGAGACCTCTTGAGAGTGCCTAGGAACCCTACAATGGTATCAGAGCCTAACTAGAGCCTTAGGCGATGCGTAGACGAAGTTTGAAGTCCGTACGAACTCGAAACCCTAATGCAATAGCCTTCTCTGTCCTTTTTTCAAAAACTGGGTTTTTTCTAGATTAAAAATATGCAGAAAAATCAGCAGGTGATTTTAAGAGTTACTGTAAAATTCGTGTGCCTAATTCCATCAATGCGCCGCGGTTCCGCGGCACGAGCATGGCTCGTGCAGCGGTTCCGCGGCCGTTTTGTCTTATGTGGCATCGAATTTTGCATAGTAATTCATAATTTGTAGTGCTGGTTTTCCTGGGAATTTTTAATATTTTTTCAAGAGTTGAATTTTCTGGGTTGTTTTGGGATTCGAATGTTCGATCGGATTATCAAATTTTGTCTGTGTGGCTTTCCGGATAATTTTTGAATATGTTAAAAATTTCGACCGGATATAAATACCCAATCTTTCCCCTGCCGGAAAATTTCCAAGTGTTGGATTTTTCCGAGGTTTAAAGACGTTCTAAGTAGTGCAAGTAACGCGATGGTCTCTCTAGAAGACAACAAACCTTCACTCGATTATGTGACCGTCATGAACTGCCCTTTGAACCTTCGGGTTTTGGGGAGTACGGCGTGCCACATGTGAGGCGTTGGCTTGACCCTTCTACGGCTGGACCGTTGGTACTGAGGCACGAACTGAATGTTTTTAGACTTATTTCATGTGTTGAGCTGTATCGGGAAAACTTGGGTGTTTGAATGTTCGATCGGAAAGTTTAACATTTTTTATTTATCTGGAATGGGATACAATACTTGGAATTCACAATAAGTTATGAGATAACTGAATTAATGTTATAAACATAGCAGTTTAGTCTCACTTGATCGGTTGCCACGGAAGTTTGATGTGATCAAAATTCTGTCGCAATCACGTAGCGTACGCGGATACTCGCCGGGTAAACTTAATAGACAGCCTCGCTCCATAGCCCCGACCAAGTGACTGTAGGAGAACCCCGTCGCCGAAAGCATCCGTCCGGGTGCTCACGGTAGCGGTGTTCCGCCTTGGTGCACTTCGTCGACGGTATCGGGGGTGCAGCCGCCTACTAAAGTTTGCGACGAGCATTCGATCAGGCTGTCAGGAATCTTGTTGAATTGCCCGACTTGATATTGAAAAGTGTTTTCGATAATGAGACTAAAATGCGGGGTTTATAATTGTTAGGCATGCGATGTCTAAGTAATTCATTTGGTCAGGCATGCGATGTCTGAGGTGATTGCGGATTCCAACTGTTGTAGTTTTACACTTTCTTTTCTGTGACCGTAAGTGTAATATGTGATATCGCCGGTTTCGTTGCTATATGTCAACGACAATTGGGATGCGCATATTTACTTACGTTGATGACATGTGATGTTATGTGTTGCTGGATATGTTATATTGGATCGTCGTGTTTGAATAGCCGGGGTTTTTTATGTGAGATGAGTGTTTTTCATTTTCATTCATGTAAAAACTTGTATGTAATATTCTTTTATTGGGGCACTTTCAGGTTGCGAAAGTTGTCACCCTTTGTATATTATTTACTTTTCTGCACTAGGATAGACCCAAGGAGGGGAGCATAAGTAACCGGGTTCTGGAGTCCAGTGGGAGACCAACTCGAGGAGTCGAGTTCGGGTCTCCTAACTCTAGAATTGGTAGGGTTGCTTGGGCTCTCGTAGGGGTCTTGGGGTGTGGGTTTGGCTATTCATCGCGACCGTGGAATCCGTGTTTTATACTGGCTCGTATTGAAAACACGGACGTCCTAGTATATCCAATATTTCATATGATTCTTCTGCTGCGACATCTGTGATGTGATCATGTGATGTTCTGTGATGGATACTATATATAGTATATATGATATATTATATAGGCGTTACTTATGTTTTACACCCGCGCTAGCCCTGCCCCGCTCTGCCGTTAGTTACCTAACCTAACTGTGCACGAGGGGACATCGAGGCGAATGCGGATGGCATAAGTGTACGTCGTATTTATCTGTGATGTTTAGGTATTTAAATGATGGGACTTCATTAATATGATTAATGAAATAAAAGAAACCTAAGATGTTGTAGAATCGAATTTCAAAATAAAAAAGGTAGCTACAGTTCTTGCTTTGCACAGAGGTATATGTGATATATCCTGCACCTTATTCGATGAGGAAAGGACCGAGATCCCTTCACCGGGAGTGACTCCTTTAGCAATAACTGGCAGATGCTACACACTCGGTTTGACTTTTGATAGCTTTTAAGTGTTTTTGCTTTGCACAGTGATATATATGATATATCCCGCACCTCATTCGACGAGGAAAGGACCGACGATCCCTTCACCGGGAGTGACTCCTTTAGCAAAACTAGAAAAGCCTAAAAAACACTCCATTTTAAAATCATTTGATTCTACAACGATATCAAGTTCATTACGCAATAGGTTTTCAGAAAAACCTGTCGTAGCCCTCCGTCATTTCAGATAAGTCCTGTTTAGTATTCGTGCTGCGTTTGTTGACCTTGTCAAGGCGCAGTGTGCGGTAGCTAACCAGTATTTATCTGCTTATGCATATGATGCAGATTGGGTTAGGGTAGTCGTGCGGCCTTGTTGACCTTGTCAAGGGTCGTGCGGGTGGGTTTGATTCAATCAAGAAATGACGGGTTGAACTTGACTTGCGGTCTATGGTTTGTTGACCTTGTCAAGGTCATAGATCGTTCGGGGCAAAATATTATCGGGAATTTCAAGTGTTGAAATTTGCAATGAGATTGCATACCTTCTATGAGATAGTTGGATCCCGATACCCGCTGTGAGTAAGAGTTACTCCTGGGAGAGTTTTACACATTATAATTAGCCGATCAAGTAGGTGTCTAGAAAGGTGTTAACGAGGTTACGCCTCTGGGAAAACGAGGTTTACATTAATTAGGTTCGTGCGATAGCACGGGGGACCTCCCTCAAAGTACCGACACTGGCCTGGCTGAAAGATTGGCGAACTTGTAGTGTGTAATTAATCCCAGCTAGTCTTTCCTTTTAGGGTTTGAAGGAAGATTTGATAAAAAGCAGTGGGAGCCATCCTGATTAGATAAAATAATAACCAATCTATTCTTGCAAGAGCGCACGCTGAGTGTTTTCTTCTCTCTCTCTCCAGGTAGCAACCATATCACGCCTTAATCAAGATAATAATACGGATTATTGACCGAACCCGCTTGTTATACTGAGCTGGGGAACGTTGGTCCCGCTCCAACTTATAATTGTTATAAGACAGAGCAGGAAATTAGGGATTACCAGAATTCCCTTGCCGCCCAAACGAAGAGAGTGCATGCTGATGCATCATCTTCGGGTGTGTTCATTACAGAGAACTGTTTCTCAGTATCCTCCGCATCCTAAGGTATATGATACCGGATCAGGATCCCAGATATGTAATCTGTTACATAGGGCTACAAAAGGGTAGAAAAACTGAGAACGGGTGATAAGTTTCATGAGACAGAAAACGGGGCAAGTGTTGCAGCCAAGTCTGTTGGTCACTGTCACCCTGTATTATCAATACATTGATTCTGAACGATTGTTATTAGATACCGAACCTGATATACAAAATCATATCAGTCTCTTTATTAGTAAAGAAATGATAAAATTTTGTAATGTTGGATAATGTTTTGAACATTTCCTATAACAAAAGTTGATCGGTTCAGGCACGTTATCTAAAAGCGTTGATGTTCTAAATCAAACACAGTTCTTTAGTATACGGAACACACACAAGAGGAAGAGTTCAGAAATGAACGAATCCTTCTTGAGGCATTGTAGACTAGGTCATATCAATGTGACCCGACTAGCTGAAGTTACATGTAGATGCATATTTAAATCAGTTTGAATCTACATCTTGTGAAACTTGCCAGTCATGTCACAAAGATATAATGACACTAGCTCTGTTTATTAGAAACAGAAAAAGAGTTAGTAAACTCTTAGGATGATACATGTTGATGTATGTAAGGTCCCCTGTCTATACATGCCAAGACCGGTTCTTTGTACCTCATTACATTCTCTGATGATCTCTCAAGATTCAGACATATGTTCCTGTTGAAACACAAGTCCGAACCTTTTGAGATATTCACAGAATATAAGTTAGAAGTAGAGAACCAAATACGGGTAAAAGTATTATGTCCTATGATGAGATCAAGGAAGAGAATACTTGAGCACGGAAATCCTGGACTATTCTAAAGGAGAATGAGATTCTCTCTCAGGATTACTCCTCCGGATACACCATACGATGGTATATCGGGGCGGAGCAGATACACCCTATTTGATATGGTGTGCTCTATGATGAGTACTACTGAGTTACCTATTTCCTTTTGGGAGTTATGCACTTGAGAAGCTGCATACCTATTGAATAGGGTTCCAATCAAATCAGTTGCCTACCATTTCATATGTGATATGGAAAGGGAAGAGCCCATGTCTTAAGCTAGTTAAGATTTGGGGTTGACCGGCCTATGTCTGAAAGCAAAATCCGGACAAGCTCGAGGCAAAGTCTGTAATGTAGAACTGGAAAGGTTCCAGCTATACAAACTGCAGCTGATGATTTGATAGAACCAAAGGATTCAGTAGATTCCAACGAACCTCAGCCTCTCCGCTGATCTAGTAGGGTTCCTCACCCACCTGAGAGACACTTCTGTTTCTCTATGACAGTGGGAGCGAGGATTGCATCATGAGATGATGACCCAACTAGCTTCGAGCTGGCCATCTAGAGTAAGACTCTGTAAGAATGGCTGGATGTTTATCGATCTGAGATGGAATCCTTATACACCAACAAAGTATGGACTTTGGTTGCTATATCTGAAGGGTTAAATCCCCATCAGGAGCAAGTATATCTTGAGAAGATTACTTGGTGTAGATGGAAAAGTTGAGACTTTCAAAGCTAGACTTGTTAAAGGTTTTCGTCATTGACCAGGCGTGGATAATGATGAAACCTTTTTCCAGTATCTATGCTTAAGTCCATTCAGATCCTACTTGCCACGGCTACATACCATGACTACGATATCTGGCGGATGGGTGTCTTGACTGCTTTTCTAAATGATGATTTGGAAGAGAGCGTCTATAAGTACACAGCCAGAGGGCTTCGTAGACAGTGGGAGCAGCGGAAACATGTGCAAGATGCTTTATAGGATAAAGCAGGCATCGCGGAGTTGGAACGTCTATTTTGATGTGTTAGTCAAAGAAGTTGACATCATCAAAATGGTAGATGAACCTTGTATAAACAAAAAGGTAGTAGGGAGTATGGTGACGATCCTCGTAGAGTACGTGGATGACATACTCTTGATAAGGAAAGAGTTTCCTATGCTACGCTCGATCAATCTCCGCTTATCACAATGATTCTCCACATAGGATCAAAGTGATACCTACTAAATCCTGGGTTTTGGATCTATGAGATAGATCTAAATGGATATTAGGATACTCACTAGTTGTAGTGAGACGGTATCAATTGATCCTGGGAAGAATCACTGGAAGTGTTCCAGGGTGATAAAGACGACTGAGTGTCAGTCACAGGCATTGTCTTTACCCTCAGTAAAGGGACGGTATGTTGGAAGAGTTCCAAGCTAAATACCGTGGCTAACTAGACGATAAAGGCAGGATACATCGCTACTTAAGATGCTACCAAAGAGGCAGTCTGGGTGTATATTAGTTCCTGAGATGAACTTAGTTCCTCCCATTGTGAGACAATGGAGTTATGGCTTATGCCAAGGAACGCCAGTCCCATCAGTGATCCAGACATATTCTAAGGCAGTGTCACCTGATCATGGAGATGGTTGATCTCCAGGGTGATCGAGGTTTGGAGAGTAGACTCAGAGGACAAACACAGCGGATCCACTCACAAAGGCCTGTTCCCAGAGAGAGATTTTTATGGGATGGTTGAGTATGAGATACTACAACCACTGCTATCAGATGGCCCTAGTGCAAGTGGGAGATTGTTAGTTATATGTATGCCCTAGAGGCCATTACTGTACATTGGATGTATATTGTAGTGGATGCTGGGACATATATAGGGAGGACTTTCTTGCTCGACATGATAGTATGCTATCTGGTTACTCTTTACCTTAACGTGTATACCGATTGTCTCTCTGTTACATGTTGGTAAAGCCCTTAGGATGTGTACTTGACTATCTGGACTATGATGCGGATCATACTAGTGGGGACATGGTAGTCCATAAGTACATCCTTCAAGGTCCCTAGTCGTGGGTGTATCGAGACGGGGCATCGATATACCAGAGTAGACTAGCGTATACCTTCTCGACCCATAAAGATGGGCGATGGATGATCCCATATCCATTGGTGTTTGACATCAGAGATGATATACGGGTGCTCAGTGGAGACTGGGTACACTGGACGGACTCGCCGAGAACTCCCAGATGGTATTATACCTTACGTCAGATGGCAGTTCTATGGTGACACTGGTACAGAGTAGTCTGTTGACCCGAGATCGTCATAGAGTCTTGTGTGGTTCCCACTGTGCTTTGATTTCCATCTTACCATGTCCAAGAGGGCGTGCAAAACGGTGGTTTTTAGGTACAGTCCCGATTCACATGAAGGCAATGAGCGATAGGAGGGGATTCGTCTCTCCAGGTATAGGGAGTTGATGTTGCGCTGTGTTCGATTGGCTATAACCGGAAATCCCTGGCCAGGGTTGCTGAGATTTACTGGTAAGTGTTACCAGTAGTTTCTCGAACTGTTATAGGCCTCATATCGACACGACTTATCGAGCTATTAAGGTCTGACGTTTACCACCCCTAGGCGAGATATGCGACATATCAGACGATCAGACCGGACTGTACGGTAAGTGTTACTGGTTGGATTCACAGGAGTGTGAGCGGGCTTGCTCGTCGATCTTCTGATCGCTCAATACCCGGGTGGCCGTTACGTTTAGCAGACCGCTTGCGGCTTGTGGGTGTTTGATATGATCATCACCTGCTGCCGGCGTATTGACGAGTCTTTAGAGTCCTACACAGAGGTTTCCTGGCTCAAGCGAAACGAAATAGGAGCGCATATGAGATATGTACGGGACCAAGAATAATGCGTGTATGTGATACCGTATTCCATTCTCGCGATGAATGTATCGAATGGTTGTATGCGATATAACTTAGTTATCGAATCGAGGATTGATTCGATAAAACGATACATTGGATATTAGTCGGTCATATGCGATATGACCGAATCGTTAAATCAAATGTTGATTTGATGATTTAATGCATAATTATATATTTGATATATTACTTTGAATTAACTAGTATTGGTTCACTTTTAAATGGATTTTCTCACTTGGATTGTGCACATTGTATATGTGATATACTTTTGTACACAAGTTTGTATCATGTTTGATGATACATGCTCACTAGGGTTTGTGTAAAGATTAAACCATGGTTGTGAAATGGTTAGGGTTTTCCTTTTGTTTTCTTATTCATTTATTTATCTATTTATTCTTTTTGGAAAAATATTAAGCATAAAGAAAAATGGTGGCTTTCTTTGTAAGCATATTGAAGCTTCATGATGCTTTGACTAAGTCACCATTTTGTCTCATGCTTAACCCTAACCATTCCCACTAACCATGATTTATTCTCTACACTTGACCATGGTTTGATTATGATAAGTATTCTTTTAAATTTCTTTTTGGAATTAACTTATCATAACTTTTTCTTCTTCTTCTTCTTCATCTTCAAGATGAAGAACCTTGCTGCATCAATGGCAACTCTTGAAAATGAGTGAGAAATCCAATTCTAAAGTGAACCCACTTCCTATTTCTTCATCCTCTACCTCTTGCCAAGTAGTAGAGTGTGTTTTCTTCACAAGTTTCATGACTTGGTGAAGTGGGAGCTTCATCTTGTGATGCCTCGACGTAGATCATCTTCGGCACGAAGCCGACGACCTTGCCCGCCCATTTCTCCGATGAAGCCGACGCTAGAGCCCGGGTTTCCTTTTGGACAGCGAGGAGACTTCATTGCGGAGCTATGGAGGTGGAGGACCGGATCTACAAAGGTTGTATTTCCGTTCTCTTAGTAAAGTAGTTTATTAGTTGCATCTTTCGCCTAGACATCTAGTTAACGATCCGTAGTCTAGGGTTTCTCGGCACCCCTAAAATTTGAAATTGGCATGGTTGATGCCTTGTGAGACCTCTTGAGAGTGCCTAGGAACCCTACAGTGGTATCAGAGCCTAACTAGAGCCTTAGGCGATGCGTAGACGAAGTTTGAAGTCCGTACGAACTCGAAACCCTAATGCAATAGCCTTCTCTGTCCTTTTTTCAAAAACTGGGTTTTTTCTAGATTAAAAATATGCAGAAAAATCAGCAGGTAATTTTAAGAGTTACTGTAAAATTCGTGTGCCTAATTCCATCAATGCGCCGCGGTTCCGCGGCACGAGCATGGCTCGTGCAGCGGTTCCGCGGCCGTTTTGTCTTATGTGGCATCGAATTTTGCATAGTAATTCATAATTTGTAGTGCTGGTTTTCCTGGGAATTTTTAATATTTTTTCAAGAGTTGAATTTTCTGGGTTGTTTTGGGATTCGAATGTTCGATCGGATTATCAAATTTTGTCTGTGTGGCTTTCCGGATAATTTTTGAATATGTTAAAAATTTCGACCGGATATAAATACCCAATCTTTCCCCTGCCGGAAAATTTCCAAGTGTTGGATTTTTCCGAGGTTTAAAGACGTTCTAAGTAGTGCAAGTAACGCGATGGTCTCTCTAGAAGACAACAAACCTTCACTCGATTATGTGACCGTCATGAACTGCCCTTTGAACCTTCGGGTTTTGGGGAGTACGGCGTGCCACATGTGAGGCGTTGGCTTGACCCTTCTACGGCTGGACCGTTGGTACTGAGGCACGAACTGAATGTTTTTAGACTTATTTCATGTGTTGAGCTGTATCGGGAAAACTTGGGTGTTTGAATGTTCGATCGGAAAGTTTAACATTTTTTATTTATCTGGAATGGGATACAATACTTGGAATTCACAATAAGTTATGAGATAACTGAATTAATGTTATAAACATAGCAGTTTAGTCTCACTTGATCGGTTGCCACGGAAGTTTGATGTGATCAAAATTCTGTCGCAATCACGTAGCGTACGCGGATACTCGCCGGGTAAACTTAATAGACAGCCTCGCTCCATAGCCCCGACCAAGTGACTGTAGGAGAACCCCGTCGCCGAAAGCATCCGTCCGGGTGCTCACGGTAGCGGTGTTCCGCCTTGGTGCACTTCGTCGACGGTATCGGGGGTGCAGCCGCCTACTAAAGTTTGCGACGAGCATTCGATCAGGCTGTCAGGAATCTTGTTGAATTGCCCGACTTGATATTGAAAAGTGTTTTCGATAATGAGACTAAAATGCGGGGTTTATAATTGTTAGGCATGCGATGTCTAAGTAATTCATTTGGTCAGGCATGCGATGTCTGAGGTGATTGCGGATTCCAACTGTTGTAGTTTTACACTTTCTTTTCTGTGACCGTAAGTGTAATATGTGATATCGCCGGTTTCGTTGCTATATGTCAACGACAATTGGGATGCGCATATTTACTTACGTTGATGACATGTGATGTTATGTGTTGCTGGATATGTTATATTGGATCGTCGTGTTTGAATAGCCGGGGTTTTTTATGTGAGATGAGTGTTTTTCATTTTCATTCATGTAAAAACTTGTATGTAATATTCTTTTATTGGGGCACTTCCAGGTTGCGAAAGTTGTCACCCTTTGTATATTATTTACTTTTCTGCACTAGGATAGACCCAAGGAGGGGAGCACAAGTAACCGGGTTCTGTAGTCCAGTGGGAGACCAACTCGAGGAGTCGAGTCCGGGTCTCCTAACTCTAGAATTGGTAGGGTTGCTTGGGCTCTCGTAGGGGTCTTGGGGTGTGGGTTTGGCTATTCATCGCGACCGTGGAATCCGTGTTTTATACTGGCTCGTATTGAAAACACGGACGTCCTAGTATATCCAATATTTCATATGATTCTTCTGCTGCGACATCTGTGATGTGATCATGTGATGTTCTGTGATGGATACTATATATAGTATATATGATATATTATATAGGCGTTACTTATGTTTTACACCCGCGCTAGCCCTGCCCCGCTCTGCCGTTAGTTACCTAACCTAACGGTGCACGAGGGGACATCGAGGCGAATGCGGATGGCATAAGTGTACGTCGTATTTATCTGTGATGTTTAGGTATTTAAATGATGGGACTTCATTAATATGATTAATGAAATAAAAGAAACCTAAGATGTTGTAGAATCGAATTTCAAAATAAAAAAGGTAGCTACAGTTCTTGCTTTGCACAGAGGTATATGTGATATATCCTGCACCATATTCGATGAGGAAAGGACCGAGATCCCTTCACCGGGAGTGACTCCTTTAGCAATAACTGGCAGATGCTACACACTCGGTTTGACTTTTGATAGCTTTTAAGTGTTTTTGCTTTGCACAGTGATATATATGATATATCCCGCACCTCATTCGACGAGGAAAGGACCGACGATCCCTTCACCGAGAGTGACTCCTTTAGCAAAACTAGAAAAGCCTAAAAAACACTCCATTTTAAAATCATTTGATTCTACAACGATATCAAGTTCATTACGCAATAGGTTTTCAGAAAAACCTGTCGTAGCCCTCCGTCATTTCAGATAAGTCCTGTTTAGTATTCGTGCTGCGTTTGTTGACCTTGTCAAGGCGCAGTGTGCGGTAGCTAACCAGTATTTATCTGCTTATGCATATGATGCAGATTGGGTTAGGGTAGTCGTGCGGCCTTGTTGACCTTGTCAAGGGTCGTGCGGGTGGGTTTGATTCAATCAAGAAATGACGGGTTGAACTTGACTTGCGGTCTATGGTTTGTTGACCTTGTCAAGGTCATAGATCGTTCGGGGCAAAATATTATCGGGAATTTCAAGTGTTGAAATTTGCAATGAGATTGCATACCTTCTATGAGATAGTTGGATCCCGATACCCGCTGTGAGTAAGAGTTACTCCTGGGAGAGTTTTACACATTACAATTAGCCGATCAAGTAGGTGTCTAGAAAGGTGTTAACGAGGTTACGCCTCTGGGAAAACGAGGTTTACATTAATTAGGTTCGTGCGATAGCACGGGGGACCTCCCTCAAAGTACCGACACTGGCCTGGCTGAAAGATTGGCGAACTTGTAGTGTATAATTAATCCCAGCTAGTCTTTCCTTTTAGGGTTTGAAGGAAGATTTGATAAAAAGCAGTGGGAGCCATCCTGATTAGATAAAATAATAACCAATCTATTCTTGCAAGAGCGCACGCTGAGTGTTTTCTTCTCTCTCTCTCCAGGTAGCAACCATATCACGCCTTAATCAAGATAATAATACGGATTATTGACCGAACCCGCTTGTTATACTGAGCTGGGGAACGTTGGTCCCGCTCCAACTTATAATTGTTATAAGACAGAGCAGGAAATTGGGGATTACCAGAATTCCCTTGCCGCCCAAACGAAGAGAGTGCATGCTGATGCATCATCTTCGGGTGTGTTCATTACAGAGAACTGTTT
Source organism: Agapanthus africanus (assembly GCA_030015575.1). Taxonomy (NCBI): domain Eukaryota; kingdom Viridiplantae; phylum Streptophyta; class Magnoliopsida; order Asparagales; family Amaryllidaceae; genus Agapanthus; species Agapanthus africanus. The sequence continues at coordinate 280,112,301 of CM057342.1, forward strand.
CTCAGTATCCTCCGCATCCTAAGGTATATGATACCGGATCAGGATCCCAGATATGTAATCTGTTACATAGGGCTACAAAAGGGTAGAAAAACTGAGAACGGGTGATAAGTTTCATGAGACAGAAAACGGGGCAAGTGTTGCAGCCAAGTCTGTTGGTCACTGTCACCCTGTATTATCAATACATTGATTCTGAACGAATGTTATTAGATACCGAACCTGATATACAAAATCATATCAGTCTCTTTATTAGTAAAGAAATGATAAAATTTTGTATTGTTGGATAATGTTTTGAACATTTCCTATAACAAAAGTTGATCGGTTCAGGCACGTTATCTAAAAGCGTTGATGTTCTAAATCAAACTACAGTTCTTTAGTATACGGAACACACACAAGAGGAAGAGTTCAGAAATGAACGAATCCTTCTTGAGGCATTGTAGACTAGGTCATATCAATGTGACCCGACTAGCTGAAGTTACATGTAGATGCATATTTAAATCAGTTTGAATCTACATCTTGTGAAACTTGCCAGTAATGTCACAAAGATATAATAACACCAGCTCTGTTTATTGGAAACAGAAAAAGAGTTAGTAAACTCTTAGGATGATACATGTTGATGTATGTAAGGTCCCCTGTCTACACATGCCAAGACCGGTTCTTTGTACCTCATTACATTCTCTAATGATCTATCAAGATTCAGACATATGTTCCTGTTGAAACACAAGTCCGAACCTTTTGAGATATTCACAGAATATAAGTTAGAAGTAGAGAACCAAATACGGGTAAAAGTATTATGTCCTATGATGAGATCAAGGAAGAGAATACTTGAGCACGGAAATCCTGGACTATTCTAAAGGAGAATGAGATTCTCTCTCAGGATTACTCCTCCGGATACACCATACGATGGTATATCGGGGCGGAGCAGATACACCCTATTTGATATGGTGTGCTCTATGATGAGTACTACTGAGTTACCTATTTCCTTTTGGGAGTTATGCACTTGAGAAGCTGCATACCTATTGAATAGGGTTCCAATCAAATCAGTTGCCTACCATTTCATATGTGATATGGAAAGGGAAGAGCCCATGTCTTAAGCTAGTTAAGATTTGGGGTTGACCGGCCTATGTCTGAAAGCAAAATCCGGACAAGCTCGAGGCAAAGTCTGTAATATAGAACTGGAAAGGTTCCAGCTATACAAACTGCAGCTGATGATTTGATAGAACCAAAGGATTCAGTAGATTCCAACGAACCTCAGCCTCTCCGCTGATCTAGTAGGGTTCCTCACCCACCTGAGAGACACTTCTGTTTCTCTATGACAGTGGGAGCGAGGATTGCATCATGAGATGATGACCCAACTAGCTTCGAGCTGGCCATCTAGAGTAAGACTCTGTAAGAATGGCTGGATGTTTATCGATCTGAGATGGAATCCTTATACACCAACAAAGTATGGACTTTGGTTGCTATATCTGAAGGGTTAAATCCCCATCAGGAGCAAGTATATCTTGAGAAGATTACTTGGTGTAGATGGAAAAGTTGAGACTTTCAAAGCTAGACTTGTTAAAGGTTTTCGTCATTGACCAGGCGTGGATAATGATGAAACCTTTTTCCAGTATCTATGCTTAAGTCCATTCAGATCCTACTTGCCACGGCTACATACCATGACTACGATATCTGGCGGATGGGTGTCTTGACTGCTTTTCTAAATGATGATTTGGAAGAGAGCGTCTATAAGTACACAGCCAGAGGGCTTCGTAGACAGTGGGAGCAGCGGAAACGTGTGCAAGATGCTTTATAGGATAAAGCAGGTATCGCGGAGTTGGAACGTCTATTTTGATGTGTTAGTCAAAGAAGTTGACATCATCAAAATGGTAGATGAACCTTGTATAAACAAAAAGGTAGTAGGGAGTATGGTGACGATCCTCGTAGAGTACGTGGATGACATACTCTTGATAAGGAAAGAGTTTCCTATGCTACGCTCGATCAATCTCCGCTTATCACAATGATTCTCCACATAGGATCAAAGTGATACCTACTAAATCCTGGGTTTTGGATCTATGAGATAGATCTAAATGGATATTAGGATACTCACTAGTTGTAGTAAGACGGTATCAATTGATCCTGGGAAGAATCACTGGAAGTGTTCCAGGGTGATAAAGACGACTGAGTGTCAGTCACAGGCATTGTCTTTACCCTCAGTAAAGGGACGGTATGTTGGAAGAGTTCCAAGCTAAATACCGTGGCTAACTAAACGATAAAGGCAGGATACATCGCTACTTAAGATGCTACCAAAGAGGCAGTCTGGCTGTATATTAGTTCCTGAGATGAACTTAGTTCCTCCCATTGTGAGACAATGGAGTTATGGCTTATGCCAAGGAACGCCAGTCCCATCAGTGATCCAGACATATTCTAAGGCAGTGTCACCTGATCATGGAGATGGTTGATCTCCAAGGTGATCGAGGTTTGGAGAGTAGACTCAGAGGACAAACACAGCGGATCCACTCACAAAGGCCTGTTCCCAGAGAGAGATTTTTATGGGATGGTTGAGTATGAGATACTACAACCACTGCTATCAGATGGCCCTAGTGCAAGTGGGAGATTGTTGTTATATGTATGCCCTAGAGGCCATTACTGTACATTGGATGTATATTGTAGTGGATGCTGGGACATATATAGGGAGGACTTTCTTGCTCGACATGATAGTATGCTATCTGGTTACTCTTTACCTTAACGTGTATACTGATTGTCTCTCTGTTACATGTTGGTAAGCCCTTAGGATGTGTACTTGACTATCTGGACTATGATGCGGATCATACTAGTGGGGACATGGTAGTCCATAAGTACATCCTTCAAGGTCCCTAGTCGTGGGTGTATCGAGACGGGGCATCGATATACCAGAGTAGACTAGCGTATACCTTCTCGACCCATAAAGATGGGCGATGGATGATCCCATATCCATTGGTGTTTGACATCAGAGATGATATACGGGTGCTCAGTGGAGACTGGGTACACTGGACGGACTCGCCGAGAACTCCAAGATGGTATTATACCTTACGTCAGATGGCAGTTCTATGGTGACACTGGTACAGAGTAGTCTGTTGACCCGAGATCGTCATAGAGTCTTGTGTGGTTCCCACTGTGCTTTGATTTCCATCTTACCACGTCCAAGAGGGCGTGCAAAACGGTGGTTTTTAGGTACAGTCCCGATTCACATGAAGGCAATGAGCGATAGGAGGGGATTCGTCTCTCCCGGTATAGGGAGTTGATGTTGCGCTGTGTTCGATTGGCTATAACCAGAAATCCCTGGCCAGGGTTGCTGAGATTTACTGGTAAGTGTTACCAGTAGTTTCTCGAACTGTTATAGGCCTCATATCGACACGACTTATCGAGCTATTGGGGTCTGACGTTTACCACCCCTAGGCGAGATATGCGACATATCAGACGATCAGACCGGACTGTACGGTAAGTGTTACTGGTTGGATTCACAGGAGTGTGAGCGGGCTTGCTCGTCGATCTTCTGATCGCTCAATACCCGGGTGGCCGTTACGTTTAGCAGACCGCTTGCGGCTTGTGGGTGTTTGATATGATCATCACCTGCTGCCGGTGTATTGACGAGTCTTTAGAGTCCTACACAGAGGTTTCCTGGCTCAAGCGAAACGAAATAGGAGCGCATATGAGATATGTACGGGACCAAGAATAATGCGTGTATGTGATACCGTATTCCATTCTCGCGATGAATGTATCGAATGGTTGTATGCGATATAACCTAGTTATCGAATCGAGGATTGATTCGATAAAACGATACATTGGATATTAGTCGGTCATATGCGATATGACCGAATCGTTAAATCAAATGTTGATTTGATGATTTAATGCATAATTATATATTTGATATATTACTTTGCATTAACTAGTATTGGTTCACTTTTAAATGGATTTTCTCACTTGGATTGTGCACATTATATATGTGATATACTTTTGTACACAAGTTTGTATCATGTTTGATGATACATGCTCACTAGGGTTTGTGTAAAGATTAAACCATGGTTGTGAAATGGTTAGGGTTTTCCTTTTGTTTTCTTATTCATTTATTTATCTATTTATTCTTTTTGGAAAAATATTAAGCATAAAGAAAAATGGTGGCTTTCTTTGGAAGCATATTGAAGCTTCATGATGCTTTGACTAAGTCACCATTTTGTCTCATGCTTAACCCTAACCATTCCCACTAACCATGATTTATTCTCTACACTTGACCATGGTTTGATTATGATAAGTATTCTTTTAAATTTCTTTTTGGAATTAACTTATCATAACTTTTTCTTCTTCTTCTTCTTCATCTTCAAGATGAAGAACCTTGCTCCATCAATGGCAACTCTTGAAAATGAGTGAGAAATCCAATTCTAAAGTGAACCCACTTCCTATTTCTTCATCCTCTACCTCTTGCCAAGTAGTAGAGTGTGTTTTCTTCACAAGTTTCATGACTTGGTGAAGTGGGAGCTTGATCTTGTGATGCCTCGACGTAGATCATCTTCGGCACGAAGCCGACGACCTTGCCCGCCCATTTCTCCGATGAAGAAGACGCTAGAGCCCGGGTTTCCATTTGGACAGCGAGGAGACTTCATTGCGGAGCTATGGAGGTGGAGGACCGGATCTACAAAGGTTGTATTTCCGTTCTCTTAGTAAAGTAGTTTACTAGTTGCATCTTTCGCCTAGACATCTAGTTAACGATCCGTAGTCTAGGGTTTCTCGGCACCCCTAAAATTTGAAATTGGCATGGTTGATGCCTTGTAAGACCTCTTGAGAGTGCCTAGGAACCCTACAAAACCAAGTCCTTCGGTCTTTGTTCTTCATCCTTAGCTCCTAGTACCCACCTTGAACTTGCTTGATCTTCTTTTGTTGCTCCGTCGGTTCTCCGGGATCGAGCTTGTTCTCCGGTCTTCCTTGGTCCTTGATGATCCACCCGAGGGGTTTGATCCATGGCTCTAGCTCCTTGCTAAGTGTCAAAAGGAGAAACTAGAAAACTTCGGATGCTAGTCCAAGTGATCTAGGATGTAGTTTGAATATCTAAGTGTAAAGATATCTCTTCATGCCTCTTCATTTGATTCTCAACACATGAGAAGGCAGTAAAGAGGAAGAAGATAAATGTGGAGGAAGCTAGAGCGGAAGGAGGAGATGGAGAGAAAAATGTAGCTCAAGAATAAATGAAGCAACCATGGAGAGAGAAAATGAATATAATGGTTTTGTATATCATTTTCTAGAATAAAAAATCCACAACCATACTTCAATAGTAAGTACAAATGAATTATAAATTTATTTGTTAACTATTGAAGCATGGTCAACTCCATTCCTCCCATACCTTCACACTTTACACATCATTTCCATTTATCAAATAAATGGAAAATACAGAATGAGGTGGCCACCTTCTAGAAGGAAATCTATAATAAATACGGATTTCAGTCTACTGTATATACATATCTGCATTTGGATAAAAACATGAATGCCCAAAGAGATAGAATAACACGAAGAACGTAATACTAGAATATATATATCGAAATACATATATGTAAATTATTAAGTCAATACCTGATTTAATAATCCGGCACAAACCCGAGCCGGCTAGTATTACCAACTGTCCGATCGAAAGTCCGAGTATAAAGTACATCAATCGATCGAACCCTACACGTATCCAATACGACTACTACATCATTTCGCCTGAATCAGGGAAACCCTCTGTGTGGGACATTAAAGACTCGACAGTACGACGGCAGTGAGTTACCAGATAAATCCATAATCATAAGCACGTCAGCGGCACTGGCTGTACGTAACGGCTACCCGGGTATCTGTCGAAAGGAAGGCCGATGAACAAACTCATCCGGATCTCCACTGAGCCTATCCGTGACAATATCCATACAGTCTGGTCTCTTCGTCTGAGAGTATCGCATACCGGGTCTAGGGGGTGGTGAACGTCAGACCCTAATAACCTGATAAGTCGTGCTTATGTGGCTCAAGACTAATCCGGGAAGCTACTGATCAGCCTATCAGTAAATCCCAACTACCTTGGCCAAGGTCTTATGGTCCTGACCAATCGAACATAGTGCGATATCGACTCCTTATACCGGGAGAGTCGAATCCTCGACAATCGCTCACTGCCTCCATATGGCTCGGAACTGTACCCAACCAAAACCTGTTTGCATAACTCAGAAGAGCCGTGGTAGGGTAGTGATCAAAGCACAGTGGGAACTCACACGAGACAAATGCCGATCTCAGGTCTAAAGACTAACTTGTACTAATTTCAACTGAGAACTTCTACCTGATGATAGATACAGTACCATCTGGAAGTTCTCGGCGAGTCCGTCCGGTGTACTCACCCCCAGTGAGCATCTGTATACGATCTTAGGACTAAAGACCAATGGTTGCGGGACCAAAATAATGCCTCTCGTCGGGGTCTGGAAACGTATACACTAGTCTACTCTGGAGTATCGATGCCCAGTCTCAATACTCCTATGACTAGGGACCATTTAAGGATGTGCGTATCGACTACCCAGCTCCCACAAGTATGATCGCCATCACAACGCAGGTAGTCTAGCAACAATCCTACAGGCGTTATCAACATGTCTAAAAGATATGTAATATCAAGTAAAACATACACATGTTAAGATAAAGTCAAACCGAATAGCATACTATCATATCGAGCAAGATTGTCCTGTATATATATATATATATATATATATATATATATATATATATGTCCAAGCATCCATATGTATACATATACAATAATGGCCTCTACGGCATATATATCCAACAATCTCCTACTAACACTATGGCCATATATTTGCCTACCGAGTATCCAATGTCTGCTCTAGGGCCAGCTGTTGGCGTACCGCATACCCAACATCTCAAAAAGTCTCTCGAATTATGTTTGAGGAAGGGCCTTGGTGAATGGATCCGCAGTGTTGTCTTTTGTATCCACTTTCCGGACCTCGATCTCCTGGAAATTTACGATCTCCCTGATCAGGTGATACCGCCTTAAGATGTGCCTGGATTTCTGATGGGACCGTGGTTCCTTTGCTAACGCTATAGCCCCATTGTTATCGCAATACACAGGTATTGGGTCGACAATGGACGGAACTACCTGAAGTTCAGCTATGAACTTCTTCATCCAGACTGCTTCTTTTGCGGCATCGCTCGCAGCAATGTATTCAGCCTCTATCGTCGAGTCTGCGACGGTGTCCTGTTTGGAACTCTTCCAACACACTATCCCTCCGTTGAGGGTAAACACAAAACCCGAGACAGACTTGCTGTCATCCTTGTCACTCTGGAAGCTTGAGTCGGTAAAGGACTCGACCTTTAGGTCTCCATTACCGGAAACCAAGAACACTTCCTTTGTCCTTCTCAGGTATTTAAGAATGTTCTTTACTGCTGTCCAGTCGTCCTCACCTGGGTTTGACTGATACCGGCTCACCACGCTTAGCGCATAAGCTACATCTGACCTGGTATATAGCATAACATACATTATAGATCCTACCGCCGAAGCGTAGGGTATAGTGCTCATGCGAACCCTCTCCTCGTCAGTCTTGGGAGACATCTCCTTAGAGAGGGTGATTCCATGCAATACGGGTATGTTACCGCGCTTGGAATCTTCCATACTAAATCTCTTTAGTACGATCTCTATGTATCTAGACTGTGAAAGTCCCAGTAATCTCTTGGATCCATCTCTGTAGATCTTGATCCACAGAATGTACAAGGCATCACCTAGGTCTTTCATGGAGAATCTTTGTGATAAGAATAGCTTGACCGATTGTAGCATAGGAATGCCATTTCTTATCAAAAGAATATCGTCCACGTACAAGACTAGGAACACGACAGTTCGTCCTATAATCTTGTTATAAATACAAGGCTCATCCTCGTTTTTGATGAAGTCAAAATCCTTGACTGTTTCATCAAAACAGATGTTCTAGCTCCGCGATGCCTGCTTCAATCCATAAATGGATTTAAGCAACTTGCATACCTTCCCGTTGCTCCCACTGTCTATGAAACCTTCCGGTTGATCTATATAAACGCACTCTTCTAAGCTTCCGTTTAGAAAAGCCGTTTTTACGTCCATATGCCAGATCTCATAGTCATGGAAGACAGCAATGGCAAGTAGGATCCGAATGGATTTGAGCATAGCCACTGGAGAAAAGGTTTCATCATAGTCCACACCTGGTCTTTGATGAAAATCTTTTGCAACGAGTCTAGCCTTATATGTTTCCACCTGCCAATCAACACCAAGTTTCCTTTTGTAGATCCATTTGCATCCAACGGGTTTTACCCAAGGTGGAGAAATATCCAAGGTCCACACTTTATTGGTGTACATGGACTCCATTTCGGATCACATAGCATCCAGCCACTTATCAGAGTCCCTACTGACAATGGCCTTCCTGAAACTAGTAGGATCATTTTCTTCCAAGATGCAATCTTCTCGATCCCCGTCTATGAGAAAACCGTAGTAACTCTCGGGCGGATGAGAAATCCTACCAGATCTGTGGAGTGGCTGAGGTTCGTCTGGGGCTATTGAATTCTCTGGTTCTACCAAACCTTTAGTTACAGTTTGTTCTTCTGGAATTTCTTCCAGTTCTACCGTGCTCCCACTAATTTCTTTTGCAAGAAATTCTTTCTCTAAGAAGACGGCATGGTGAGCAAAAAACACCTTCTGTTCCTCAGTGTGGTAGAACAGATACCCTTGCGGATGCTTAGGATATCCTACAAACTTACACAAAACTGACCGTGCCTCAAGTTTGTCCGGGTTCCGCTTCTTTACATAAGCTAGACAATCCCATATCTTAATAAAATTTAGGTATGGTCTCTTCCGCTCCCAAAGTGTATGTGGAGTGGTAGGCACAGCTTTGGTAGAAACCCTATTCAACACATATATTGTCGTTTCAAGGGCATATCCCCAAAATGAAAGAGGTATGTCACGACCCGAAATGGCCCGTGACTGGCCCTTGAATCATATGAAGTCTATAGGACCCCATCTAATTCAAGTAAGCCAAAAGCCCAGAAATCTAAAACCATTTTAAACAATAAATAAAGGAAAACTTGTTTAAAAGCAAGTGGTTTTAATAGCATAAGCCGAATTATGCGTTTTTAAAATATCAAGTCATTTCTGAAAATTTCGGCAGAGTTTCCTTTGTAAAAACTGTACAACATGAATAATATGAATAAAGACATCCCCAAGTGGGAGCTAGCTCTTCGTTCATTGAAAGTTACAACCATGCAAGCAATATAATATACAACGCCAAGGGTGAGGATCAAAACTCAAAAGGAAACTCAAAACAACAAGAAAACCATAATAATACAAGCGCGACTCTACGGTCGAAAGAATAAACAACTGGTTTTCTAAGTCTGAAAAAATATACAAGTCTGGTTGATAGAGTTACTAGATACAACAGAAAATAAAATAAATAAATACAATGGTGGTCACGATGAGAGTGAACCCACCAACCAGAGCAATCACTCAGAATGGGAACAGTGTGCCTGAAACCGCAATGAAACCTGTACGGCAAAACCTGCAAGAAACTGTGGCACAACGGGGGTGAGTTGCCAACTCATGAGTAGAAAATATCACAGAGCAGAGATCATATGTATGACTCAATCCTAGGTCAATACGATCAAAAAAAAAAAATATATATATATATATATATATATATATCCTCAATAAGATAAAATCTAAAGCATGATAAGGTGGCAAGGGTAAACATCTATACATAAGTGTAATATCAAGTGCTCGTGTCAGAGCCTCAGGTAGCAACATATCACAAATTAAGGTATGGTCAATGTAATCAACATGAAATCAGTGTCAACTATATCATGAAGTCTATAAGTATGTGGATATCATCCAACTATGTAATCAATGCCTGTACGCATGTGGATCTCGTCCACGGGTCAACCAATGACTCAAAACATCATGCATGTAAATATCATAAAGAATATGCATGAAGGTATGAGGATATAAATCAATGTGCGTCCCTCGCAATACATCAAAATCATGGAACCTGAGTGTCTAGCATCGACACACAAAAATATCATGAAACCCGTGCCCAGCATCGGCACATAAATCATCATATATTGAGCTCCGTCAGTCCGGATCGGCCCACGGGCTCCGTCAGTCCGGATCTGTAGGGTTCCTAGGCACCCTAGTGAGGTCTCACAAGGCATCAACCATGCCAATTTCAAAAATTATGGTGCCAAGAAACCCTAGTGTACGGATCGTTGGCTAGAAATCTAGGCGAAAAACAATCTAGTTAACAACTTAACTAATGGGATATCGGAAATACAACCTTTGTAGATCCGGTGCTCCACCTCCATAGCTCCGCAACGAAGTCATCTTCGCTGTCCAAAAGGAATCCGGGCTCTAGAGTCGGCTTCGTCGGAGAAAAAGCGAGCTAGGTCGTCGATGTCCATGCCGAAGATGATCTACGTCGAGGCATCGCTAAATCAAGCTCCACCTTCACCAAGCCCTAAAAACTTGTGAAGGAAACACACTCTACTACTTGGCAAGAGATAGAGGATGAAGAAATAGGAAGTGGGTAGACTTTAGAATTGGATTTCTCACTCTTTATCATCAATCACCATTGATGACCTTGCTTTCTTCACTTGAAGAAAAATGAGGAAGAAGAAGATAATAGTTATGATAAGTTAATTAAAAAGGATAAATTATCTCAATACTTATCATAACCTAACTCTAGTTAAGTGTAGAGAATAGACCATGGTTTGCTTAAATGGTTAGGGTTAAGAATGAAGACAAGAAAGGTGACTAAGTCAAAGGTTCATGAATCTTCAACAAACAAACAAACAAAGCCACCATTCTTTCTTTATCTTATCCAAAACAAATAAATAAATAAATAAATAAATAAATAAGATAATCAAAACCCTAATCATTAACTTAACCATGGTTTAATATTTACACTTAACCAAGTTAACATGTATCATCAACCATGATACAAACAAGTGCACAAAAGTATATCGCATATACAATACGCACATCCGAGTGAGAAAATCCATCTTAAGTGAACCGATACTAGTTAACGCAAAGTAATATATCAAATATATAATTATGCATTAAATCATTAAATCAACACTTGATTTAACGATCCGGTCATATCGCATATAACCGACTAGTATCGAATGTATCGGCTTATCGAATCAACCCTCGATTCGATAACTAGGTTATATCGCATATAACCATTCGACACATTCATCGCGAGAATGAAATACGGTATCACATACACGCATTATTCTCGGTCCCGCACATATCTCATATGCGCTCCTATTTCGTTTCGCTTGAGCCAGGAAACCTCTGTGTAGGACTCTAAAGACTCGTCAATACGCCGGCAGCAGATGATGATCATATCAAACATCCACAAGCCGCAAGCGGTCTGCTAAACATAACGGCCACCCGGGTATTGAGCGATCAGAAGATCGACGAGCAAGCCCGCTCACACTCCTGTGAATCCAACCAGTAACACTACCGTACAGTCCGGTCTGATCGTCTGATATGTCGCATATCTCGCCTAGGGGTGGTAAACGTCAGACCCCAATAGCTCGATAAGTCGTGTCGATATGAGGTCTATAACTGTTCGAGAAACTACTGGTAACACTTACCAGTAAATCTCAGCAACCCTGGCCAGAGATTTCCTGTTATAGCCAATCGAACACAGCGCAACATCAACTCCCTATACCGGGAGAGACGAATCCCCTCCTATCGCTCATTGCCTCCATGTGACTCGGGACTGTACCCAAAAACCACCATTTTGCACGCCCTCTTGGACGTGGTAAGATGGAAATCAAAGCACAGTGGGAACCACACAAGACTCTATGACGATCTCGGGTCAACAGACTACTCTGTACCAGTGTCACCAGAGAACTGCCATCTGACGTGAGGTACAATACCATCTGGGAGTTCTCGGCGAGTCCGTCCAGTGTACCCAGTCTCTACTGAGCACCCGTATATCATCTCTGATGTCAAACACCAATGGATATGGGATCATCCATCGCCCATCTGTATGGGTCGAGAAGGTATACGCTAGTCTACTCTGGTATATCGATGCCCCGTCTCGATACACCCTCGACTAGGGACTTTGAAGGATGTACTTATGGACTACCATGTCCCCACTAGTATGATCCGCATCATAGTCCAGGTAGTCAAGCACACATCCTAAGGGCTTTACCAACATGTAACAGAGAGACAATCAGTATACACGTTAAGGTAAAGAGCAACCAGATAGCATACTATCATGTCGAGCAAGAAAGTCCTCCCTATATATGTCCCAGCATCCACTACAATATACATCCTATGTACAGTAATGGCCTCTAGGGCATACATATAACTAACAATCTCCCACTTGCACTAAGGCCATCTGTAGCAGTGGTTGCAGTATCTCATACCCAACCATCCCATAAAAGTCTCTCTCTGGGAAAAGGCCTTTCGTGAGTGGATCCGCTGTGTTTGTCCTCTGAGTCTACTCTCCTAACCTCGATCCCTTGGAGATCTACCATCTCCATGATCAAGTGATACTGCCTTAGAATATGTCTGGATCACTGATGGGACGGACGTTCCTTGGCATAAGCCACAACTCCATTGTCACACAATGGGAGGAACTAAGTTCATCTCATGAACCAATATACACCCAGACTGCCTCTTTGGTAGCATCTTAAGTAGCGATGTATCCTGCCTTTATCGTCTAGTATGTCACGGTATCTAGCTTGGAACTCTTCCAACATACCGTCGCTTTACTAAGGGTAAAGACAATGCCTGCGACTGTCATTCAGTCGTCTTTATCACCCTGGAACCCTTCCAGTGATTCTCCCCAGGATCTATTGATACCATCTCACTACATCTAGTGAGAATTCTAACATCCATTTAGATCTATCTCATAGATCCAAAACCCCAGGATTTAGTAGGTATCACTTTGATCCTACACGGAGAATCTTTGTGATAAGCGGAGATTGATCGAGCGTAGCATAAGAAACTCCTTTCCTATCAAGAGTATGTCATCCACGTACTCTACGAGGATCTTTACCATACTCCCTACTACCTTTTTGTTTATACAAGGTTCATCTACCATTTTGATGATAACAAACTCTTTGACTAATTCATCAAAATAGATGTTCTAACTCCGCGATGCCTGCTTTATCCTATAAAGCATCTTGCACACGTTTCCGCTGCTCCCACTGTCTATGAAGCCCTCTGGCTGTGTACTTATAGACGCTCTCTTCTAAATCATCATTTAGAAAAGCAGTCAAAACACCCAACCACCAGATATCGCAGTCATGGTATGTAGCCGTGACAAGTAGGATCTGGATGGACTTAAGCATAGCTACTTGAAAAGGTTTCATCATTATCAACACCTGGTCAATGATGCAAAATTTTAACAAGTCTAGCTTTGAAAGTCTCAACTTTTCCATGTACACCAAGTAATCTTCTCAAGATATACTTGCTCCTGATGGGGATTTAACCCTTCAGATATAGCAGCTAAAGTCCATACTTTGCTGGTGTATAAGGATTCCATCTCAGATCACTAAGCATCCAGCCATTCTTACAGAGTCTTACTCCTGATGGCCAGCTCGAAACTAGTTGGGTCATCATCTCATGATGCATTCCTCGCTCCCACTGTCATAGAGAAACCGAAGTATCTCTCAGGTGGGTGAGGAACCCTACTAGATCGGCGGAGAGGCTGAGGTTCGTTGGTTTCCACTGAATCCTCTGGTTGTACCAAATCATACTGTAGTTTGTATAGCTGGAACACTTCCAGTTCTACATAACAGACCTTGCCTCGAGCTTGTCCGGATTTTGCTTTTAGACATAGGCCGGACAACCCCAAATCTTAACTAGCTTAAGACATGGGCTCTTCCCTTTCCATATCTCATATGGAATGGTAGGCAACTGATTTGATTGGAACCCTATTCAATAGGTATGCAGCTTCTCAAGTGCATAACACCCAAAAGGAAATAGGTAGCTCAGTATTACTCATCATAGAGCACACCTTATCACATAGGGTGTAATAGCTCCACCCCGATATACCATCGTGCTATGGTGTATGCGGAGGAGTAATGCTGAGAGAGAATCTCATTCTCCTTTAGAAAAGTCCAGGATTTCCGTGCTCAAGTATTCTCCTCCTCGATCACATCAAAGGACATAATACTTATACCCTTATTGGTTCTCTACTTCTAACTTATATTCTATGAATATCTCAAAAGGTTCGGACTTCTGTTTCAACAGGAACATATGTCTGAATCTTGAGAGATTATCAGAGAATATAATGAAGTACAAAGAACCGGTCTTGGCATGTGTAGACAGGGGACCTACATACATCAACATGTATCATCCCAAGAGTTCACTAACTCTTTCTCTGTTTCCAATAAACAGAGCTAGTGTCATTTTATCTTTGTGACATGACTGGCGAGTTTCACAAGATGTAAGTTCAAACTAATTTAAATATGCATCTTTATGTAACTCTAGCCAGTCGGGTCGCATTGATCTGACCTAGTCTACAATACCTCAAGAAGGATTCGTTTATTTCTGAACTCTTCCTCTTGTGTGTGTTCCATATACTAAGAACTGTAGTTTGATTTAGAACATCAATGCTTTTAGATAACGTGCCTGAACCGATCAACTTTTGATATAGGAAATGTTCAAAACATTATCCATCAATACAAAATTATATCCTTTCTTTACTAATAAAGAGACTGATATGATTTTGTATATCAGGTTCGGTATCTAATAACATTCGTTCAGAATCAATGTATTCTGGTAATACAGGGTGACAGTGACCAACAGACTTGGCTGCAACACTTGCCCCGTTTTCTGCCTTATGAAACTTATCACCCGTTCTCAGTCCTCTACCTATCTGTAGCCCTATGTAACAGATTACATATCTGGGATCCTGATCTGGTATCACATACCCAGGACGTAGAGGTACAGAGAAACAGTTCTGTATAATGAACACACCCAAAGATGATGCATCAGCATGCACTCTCTTCGTTTGGGCGGCACGGGAAATCTGGTATTCTGGTATTCCCCAATTTCCTGCTCTGTCTTATAACAATTATAAGTTGGAGCGGGACCAACGTTCCCCAGCTCAGTATAACAAGCGGGTTCGGTCAATAATCCGTATTATTATCTTGATTAAGGCGTGACATGGTCGCTACCAGGAGAGAGAGAGAAGAAAAACATTCAGCGTGCGCTCTGGCAAGAATAGATTGGTTATTATTTTATCTAATCAGGATGGCTCCCACTGCTTTTTATCAAATCTTCCTTCAAACCCTAAAAGGAAAGACTAGCCGGGATTAATTACACACTACAAGTTCGCCAATCTTTCAGCCAGGCCAGTGTCGGTACTTTGAGGGAGGTCTCCCGTGCTTTCGCACGAACCTAATTAATGTAAACCTCGTTTTCCCAGAGGCGTAACCTCGTTAACACCTTTCTAGACACCTACTTGATCGGCTAATTGTAATGTATAAAACTCTCCCTGGAGTAACTCTTACTCGCAGCGGGTATCGGGATCCAACTATCTCATAGATGGTATGCAATCTCATTGCAAATTTCAACACTTGAAATTCCCGATAATATTTTGCCCCTAGCGTCCTATGACCTTGACAGAGGTCAACAAACCATAGGCTGCTAGTCAAGTTCAACCCGTCATTTCCTGATTGAAGTAAACCCACCCGCACGACCCTTGACAGAGGTCAACAAGGTCGCACGACTACCCTAAATCAATCACATCATATGCTTATGCAGATAAGCACTAATCAGCTACCGCACACTACGCCTTGACAGAGGTCAACAAACGTAGCACGAATACTAACTAGTACTTATCTGAAATGACGGAGGGCTACGACAGGTTTTTCTGAAAACCTATTGCGTAATGAACTTGATATCGCTGTAGAATCAAATGATTTTAAAATGGAGTGCTTTTGAGGCTTTTCTAGTTTTGCTAAAGGAGTCACTCCCGGTGAAGGGATCGTCGGTCCTTTCCTCGTCGAATGAGGTGCGGGATATATCACATATATCACTGTGCAAAGCAGAAACACTTAAAAGCAATCAAAAGACAAACCGAGTGTGTAGCATCTGCCAGTTATTGCTAAAGGAGTCACTCCCGGTGAAGGGATCTCGGTCCTTTCCTCATCGAATAAGGTGCAGGATATATCACATATACCGCTGTGCAAAGCAAGAACTGTAGCTACCTGTTTAGTTTTGAAATTCGATTCTACAACATCTTAGGTTTCTTTTATTTCATTAATCATATTAATGAAGTCCCATCATTTAAGTACCTAAACATCACAGATAAATACGACGTACACTTATGCCATCCGCATTCGCCTCGATGTCCCCTCGTGCACTGTTAGGTTAGGTAACTAACGGCAGAGCGGGGCAGGGCTAGCGCGGGTGTAAAACATAAGTAACGCCTATATAATATATCATATATACTATATACTGTATCTATCACAGAACATCACATGATCACATCATAGATATCGCAGCAGAAGAATTATATGAAATATTGGATATACTAGGACGTCCGTGTTTTCAATACGAGCCAGTATAAAACACGGATTCCACGGTCGTGATGAATAGCCAAACCCACACCCCTAGACCCCTACGAGAGCGGCAAGCAACCCTACCAATTCTAGAGTTAGGAGACCCGGACTCGACTCCTCGAGTTGGTCTCCCACTGGACTCCAGAACCCGGTTACTTGTGCCCTCCTCCTTGGGTCTATCCTAGTGCGGAAAAGTAAATAATATACAAAAGGTGACAACTTCCGCAATCTGGAAGTGCCCCAATAAAAGAATATTACATACAAGTTTTTACATGAATGAAAATGAAAAACACTCATCTCATATAAAAACCCCCGGCTATTCAAACACGACGATCCAATATAACATATCCAGCAACACATAACATCACATGTCATCAACGTAAGTAAACATGCGCATCCCAATTGTCGTTGACATATAGCAACGAAACCGGCGATATCACATATTACACTTACGGTCACAGAAAAGAAAGTGTAAAACTACAACAGTTGGAATCCGCAACCACCTCAGACATCGCATGCCTGACCAAATGAATTACTTAGACATCGCATGCCTAACAATTATAAACCCCGCATTTTAGTCTCAAAATCGAAAACACTTTTCAATATCAAGTCGGGCAATTCAATAAGATTCCCGACATCCTGATCGAATGCTCGTCGCAAACTTCAGTAGACGGCTGCACCCCCGATACCGTCGACGAAGTGCACCAAGGCGGAACACCGCAGCCGCGAGCACCCGAACGGATGCTTTCGGCGACGGGGTTCTCCTACGGTCACTTGGTCGGGGCTATGGGGTGAGGCTGTCTATTAAGTTTACCCGGCGAGTATCCGCATACGCTACGTGATTGCGACGGACTTTTGATCACATCAAAATTCCGTGGCAACCGATCAAGTGAGACTAAAGTGCTATGTTTATAACATTCATTCTGTTATCTCATAACTTCTTGTGAATTCCAATTATTGTATCCCATTCCAGATAAATAGAAAATGTTAAACTTTCCGATCGAACAATCGAACACCCAAGTTTTCCCGAAACATCAACACATGAAATAAGTCTAACAACATTCAGTTCGTGCCTCAGTACCAACGGTCCAGCCGTAGAAGGGTCAAGCCAACGCCTCACATGTGGCACGCCGTACTGCCCCAAACCCGAAGGTTCAAAGGGCAGTTTAAGACGGTCACATAATCGAGTTAAGGTTTGTTGTCTTCTAGAGGGACCATCGCGTTACTTGCACTACTTAGAACGTCGTTAAACTACGGAAAAATCCAACACTTGGAAATTCCCGACAGGGGAAAAATTGGGTATTTATATCCGGTCGAACCTTTTAACATATTCTAAAATTTATCCGGAAAGCCATATAGACAAAATTTGATACCCCGATCGAAACACCGAATCCCCAAATCAACTCCAGAAAATTCAACTCTTGAATAAATATTAAAAATTCCCAGGAAAACCACCACAGAAAAATGAGAATTACTGTGAAAATTAAAATGCACAAAACGACAAAGCCGCCGCGCATCCGCCGCACGAGCCATGCTTGTGCCGCGGATCCGCGGCTCTTTGATGGAATTACGAGCATGAATTTCACAGTATCTCTTAAATTCACCTGCTGATTTTTCTGCATATTTTTAATGTTGAAAAACTCACTGTTTTCAAAAAAGGACAGAGAGCATGTTAGAAATGGGTTTTCGGGTTCGTTCGGACTTCAAACTCCGTCTGGACTTCGCCTAAGGCTCTAGCTAGGCTCTGATACCACTGTAGGGTTCCTAGGCACCCTAGTGAGGTCTCACAAGGCATCAACCATGCCAATTTCAAAAATTATGGTGCCGAGAAACCCTAGTGTACGGATCGTTGGCTAGAAATCTAGGCGAAAAACAATCTAGTTAACAACTTAACTAATGGGATATCGGAAATACAACCTTTGTAGATCCGGTGCTCCATATCCATAGCTCCGCAACGAAGTCGTCTCCGCTGTCCAAAAGGAATCCGGGCTCTAGAGTCGGCTTCGTCGGAGAAAAAGCGAGCTAGGTCGTCGATGTCCATGCCGAAGATGATCTACGTCGAGGCATCGCTAAATCAAGCTCCACCTTCACCAAGCCCTAAAAACTTGTGAAGGAAACACACTCTACTACTTGGCAAGAGGTAGAGGATGAAGAAATAGGAAGTGGGTAGACTTTAGAATTGGATTTCTCACTCTTTATCATCAATCACCATTGATGACCTTGCTTTCTTCACTTGAAGAAAAATGAGGAAGAAAAAGATAATAGTTATGATAAGTTAATTAAAAAGGATAAATTATCTCAATACTTATCATTACCTAACCCTAGTTAAGTGTAGAGAATAGACCATGGTTTGCTTAAATGGTTAGGGTTAAGAATGAAGACAAGAAAGGTGACTAAGTCAAAGGTTCATGAATCTTCAACAAACAAACAAACAAAACCACCATTCTTTCTTTATCTTATCCAAAACAAATAAATAAATAAATAAATAAATAAATAAGATAATCAAAACCCTAATCATTAACTTAACCATGGTTTAATCTTTACACTTAACCAAGTTAACATGTATCATCAAACATGATACAAACAAGTGCACAAAAGTATATCGCATATACAATGCGCACATCCGAGTGAGAAAATCCATCTTAAGTGAACCGATACTAGTTAACGCAAAGTAATATATCAAATATATAATTATGCATTAAATCATTAAATCAACACTTGATTTAACGATCCGGTCATATCGCATATAACCGACTAGTATCGAATGTATCGGCTTATCGAATCAACCCTCGATTCGATAACTAGGTTATATCGCATATAACCATTCGACACATTCATCGCGAGAATGAAATACGGTATCACATACACGCATTATTCTCGGTCCCGCACATATCTCATATGCGCTCCTATTTCGTTTCGCTTGAGCCAGGAAACCTCTGTGTAGGACTCTAAAGACTCGTCAATACGCCGGCAGCAGATGATGATCATATCAAACATCCACAAGCCGCAAGCGGTCTGCTAAACGTAACGGCCACCCGGGTATTGAGCGATCAGATGATCGACGAGCAAGCCCGCTCACACTCCTGTGAATCCAACCAGTAACACTACCGTACAGTCCGGTCTGATCGTCTGATATGTCGCATATCTCGCCTAGGGGTGGTAAACGTCAGACCCCAATAGCTCGATAAGTCGTGTCGATATGAGGTCTATAACTGTTCGAGAAACTACTGCTAACACTTACCAGTAAATCTCAGCAACCCTGGCCAGGGATTTCCTGTTATAGCCATTCGAACACAGCGCAACATCAACTCCCTATACCGGGAGAGACGAATCCCCTCCTATCGCTCATTGCCTCCATGTGACTCGGGACTGTACCCAAAAACCACCGTTTTGCACGCCCTCTTAGACGTGGTAAGATGGAAATCAAAGCACAGTGGGAACCACACAAGACTTTATGACGATCTCGGGTCAACAGACTACTCTGTACCAGTGTCACCAGAGAACTGCCATCTGACGTGAGGTATAATACCATCTGGGAGTTCTCGGCGAGTCCTTCCAGTGTACCCAGTCTCTACTGAGCACCCGTATATCATCTCTGATGTCAAACACCAATGGATATGGGATCATCCATCGCCCATCTGTATGGGTCGAGAAGGTATACGCTAGTCTACTCTGGTATATCGATGCCCCGTCTCGATACACCCTCGACTAGGGACTTTGAAGGATGTACTTATGGACTACCATGTCCCCACTAGTATGATCCGCATCATAGTCCAGGTAGTCAAGCACACATCCTAAGGGCTTTACCAACATGTAACAGAGAGACAATCAGTATACACGTTAAGGTAAAGAGCAACCAGATAGAATACTATCATGTCGAGCAAGAAAGTCCTCCCTATATATGTCCCAGCATCCACTACAATATACATCCTATGTACAGTAATGGCCTCTAGGGCATACATATAACTAACAGGATCGGCCCATATCATCTCTCCACTCCGGTCGGAATCCTCCGGATATCCGCCGAGACCAAATACTATCACCGATAGGTACTGGTCCCTCTGCCAGGCGCATCGTCATCCACACGAAATCTCTGTCTCGCCCCGGGGTACCATACCGGGTCCACCATGTACCCGCAAACGGAATCATCTGCCTCCTCGAATCGGGTTTCACATGTCACTCTCTGAACCGAGAAAACACATGGTGGACGCACTGAAATATCATATCAAGAGAAACCGCGTTTTTAAAACAGTACATGCTTTCTTTTGAAATCGCCACGGTTCTCAAATCCAGAAATCTTATGAAAACAGCATATCTCAATGTGTAAAAGCGTAAAGCATGATATATGAAACATATAACAGAAACGTAAGCATATCCGTATATCATGCAACATGGAACAAGAATATGCACACATCGAGGGAAAACTGCTCTTTTAAATGAATCCAGTTTTAAAATATGTCTTGCGGTTCCCAAACCTCCAAAATCAAGCCAGAATCATCTATGTATGTGCAAATACGTATTATGCAAGTATGGGTGTACAATATTTGTGTACGCAAGTATGAGTGTACAATATATATGTACGCAAGTATGAGTGTACAATATGTCTTTGCGACAATATGGATGTACAAGTAGGTATATACGCAAGTATGAGTGTACAATATGCCTGTGCACCAATATGGATGTACAAGTAGGTATATACGCAAGTATGAGTGTATAATATGCCTGTGCGCCAATATGGATGTACAAGTAGGTATATACGCAAGTATGAGTGTATAATGTGCCTGTGCGCCAATATGGATGTACAAGTAGGTATATACACAAGTATGAGTGTACAATGTGCCTGTGCGCCAATATCGATATACAAGTAGGTATATACACAAGTATGAGTGTACAATATGCCTGTGCGCCAATATGGATGTACAAGTTGGTATATATGCAAGTATGAGTGTACAATATGCATCTGTGCCAGTATGTCATACAAGGAGTCATATCCTGATGCAAAAATCCTACTGTGTAGTTACATGGCAATTATCGATGATGAAGTGTGTGAACCGGCAAGCAGATGTATGTGGAACATACGCATCATCGATAATGGTGCTGGTGTCCTGACAGCATGGGTTTAATATAACAATAAACACATTTAAACATGCAATGCAATGCGAATAGCAAGAATATGCGGAAACTGAATAATAAACGCAACAGTGAAGAATCTACATCAATATATATATATATGTGTCATACAGTTTTGCCATTTGAAATAACACGAATCGTGGTGTTTAGAAAAATAAGGGCTATGGTGTTTTTAAGAAAAGATGCGTCTTTTGAAAATATCCGTAGAATCCCTTGGCCTGTCTTTAAAATACTCACGATTCGTTAGTTTTGAAATAGCTATGACTCGAGTCTAGTCTAACATTTATAAGTAAACTACAGGACTAATCGAAAGGTAAGGAAACCACCTAAATCTGAGTCGATACATATAAATATAATAGTCGGTGATCCCGCCTCAATAGTATCACATACGATACAATATATAACATGACATTCTCGAGTCAAGAGTGCAGATCTATCATCAATATAAAGCTCGTACGGTAAATCCATCGTACGGAATCCAAATCTGGGTACGGGTCGAATATCATATATATCTCATCAATTATCCAGTATCCTTATCATCATATCTCATGAACCGGGGGTACTGATCTAAGTCTAGTACAAACTGATACCATCTGCATATATATATATGTGTGTGTGTATGAAAATACACGCCTAAAGGCCCGCTAAAATCTCATGTCGTATTTCATAATACAGATCAAAACATATCACCAATCTCATGGCATCATGCCCAATCTCATCAAATCATCTCCAAATACCATAACAATTCTTATCATCCATGTGTAAGTATACGTATATATATACCTAGTCCCATACCTATGTGTGTATATATATATATACATATCCCCATAAACACACAAGTAAAACAAAGTAAGCATGTGTGTGCGTGCGTGTGGGTGTAAACCTTATTCTAAGGTCCGCGACTAACTAACTAATGACGCTATCATCCAATTATACTAAAATAATCCATGACTCCCAAAGTCTATCTAGATAATCATAATCTCATATAATATATCCATATAATATGTACCATACACTACACTACGAACTGCGGGGGTGCTATACGCCATCCACCCGACTTCCCCCATAGATATGTATCTACTCACCTTGATCTTCGCTTGCTGGAGTTGATGACGCTACACTCATCCTCATTGTCTTGAAATCCACGTGGGGTTACCTACAACAAATACACAATCGCAAATGTATATTAAAATCAAGTCGGAAAACCAAAACGGGTCACGTTTCGCTCATAGGTTAAAACCTATAGCCTACGCCTGCAAAACTACCAAACAACCCTGTCGCTGACATACAAACACCAGAAGACGGAACACAAAATCAAATACCAAATACCAAATTAAAACGAAGTCGCAAAACAATGCAGCAACTCAAGAAAATGGTCACAGATTTTACCCTAAGTGAAATTAGCCAATTTTGCACATATGGAGTGTCTAATTTACTGGAGATAAAGCCCTGGACCAGACACAGATCATTTCCACTATACCCAGGCCGCAATTTGCAGCCAAAATGAGTGAATTTGCGGCCAGAACTTGGAGTGGGGGTCTCAGGTTTTGGGTATAGGTTCTAGGTTGCCTGCACATCTCTCAGTCTTCGCTAAATATTTTTCAGGTCACCCGGGTGATAGCAGATACCAAAACACCTCACAATTTCCATAAAATCTGCCGATGTCGAGGTTTCTAAGTTTGGGTTTGGGGTTTTATTCTCTGGTTTTAATCCAAAATACGATCACTACAGGGGTTGTGTGGTCTCTACAAACCTTAATTAACTTTAAAATTCAATTCAAACCCTAACCTCTTCTAGAAATTCTCAAAGTTCACAACACAACACTAAAACACTTCTAAACTTGCATGAAAGCTAAAGTGAATCAATTACAATGCAAATGATGAAGGAATTACCTCATTTGGAAACTCAAGAATTTTTTTGAGTTGCCCAAGAGCCCAAAATGCAAACTTTCTTGGTCCAAAGTGTAGCTTGTGAGCTTGTGCATGCTTTTAATAAAATGGAGATGGGGTTTTGAGTGGTGTTTTGAGGTGTGAAGTGGAGGTGGAGGTGGGACAGCAGCCATGAAGAGGGAGAGAGGAAAAAGATGAAGAAAAATGATGAACGAAGACAAGCCATGGTCAAGTTTGACCCCTCACCCTCTCTCTCATGCCCATCCCTCAATATTCTATTCTTTTTGTTTTCTTTTGTTTGTTTTCTTTTCTCTTCTCTTTTCATTTAAAAATCCAAACCATGCAAATGAAAATAAGAAAAGATCATGGTGGAAAATGAAACAAGTGTGAAAAATGACTTGGTGCATACTACATGCACAAAACTAGCTTAATGCACGTTTAGCGATAATAAATCGCGATTAGCATAAAAATTGTGTATAATAAATCATAAAATTTCATAATTTGCATAAATCACATAAAACACCCTTTTTTTTAGTAATTTCTGTAATTTTCCAAATTTTTCCCGATTTATTGGTATTTAATTATACCGCATTATTAAAATATTCAATATATTTATTATTTAATTATAAAAATTATCAAAAATAATATTTTATTTTTCTGAAATGTTACAAACTTCCCCCTTAAATAAATTTGGTCCCCTAATTTAAATTTAAACCCCTCAAATACTAAAACATTTTAGTAAAAGTCCAAGTCGTCGGGGCTCCGAAATCATCAATACATAAAACGCATCATAGCGCAATGCATGTGCATGAACAATGAGCAGATAATTCCAAATCAAAACTCCGTCAAGTATCCCGCAATCATCGGAGTCATGGTGAAGACACAAATGTCAAATCCAAAACGAAACCAATATGATATATATCAAAACTATACATGTAAACATCAAATTTATACACGTAAGCATCTGAAGGAAATGCATGCCAAACCTTTAATATTGCTGTGCGATGCGCATAACACTGCACAGTGGAGGACGTCTATTGTAAGAAAATAATCATATATGTATATATCTTTTGTTTAATATGCACGTCCCGCCGTTTTGAAAATAATTTAGAAGGGTTTCCTTGTTTTAAACGTTTTGTGTCATCTCAGACACGTAGGTACCTACTGAGACTATAGCTCCCTTTTTGGAAATCCCTTCGATAGCTATCAATGCATGAAAAGTATATCCAGGTACCGTCCTCTGACTAGTCCTGCTTAGTACAAAAACAAATAGTAAATACCATAAAAACGTACTGCTCCATAAGAAATCAATCCCAAAATGTGCATAAGAATGCCGCGTGCGTCTGGTGCACACGGGAATCAAAATCCATGAATGTGCCATACATGTGCACAGAACAATATCTAAGTGCAACGGGTGTGCACGAAACACCTGTCAGAGGAAACGATGTGCCTAACAGCAATATCAGGTGCATCTGATATGCATAAAGAATCTCGATTTAGTGCATCTGGTGTACACCAAAATCGCATCTCATAACATGCGCCCAACATGCGCGAAAATCCAAATCAGGTGCATCTATCATGCACGAATAAAATCTAAATCATGCGCATCCAACATGCACGAAATCATGAAATCCAATATCAAGCGCCGAACATGCGCAAAATCCAATCCAAGCGCGCCAAATATGCACAAAAATCCAATCAAATGCACAGAGTGCACGAAATCAACATCAATATCATAATAAAAATCGATGGTATATAATAAACCTCAATCCAAATCAGGTATACCGCGGTATATAATCTCACAACCATATGCATCAGCGTGCACAAATCAAATCAAAACATTAAAAGTGCATGAAAACTATGCCGAAAGCATAAGTCAAATCACATGCATAACATAGGCATGAAATAAAAATCAACATATCGAATGACATCAAACCGAATTCAAGTGTAACTGTGGTGCACAAAATACGTATCAATGCACTGCAAGCATATGTGAACTATACCGAGTGCAAAAACCAAATCGTGTGCGTATCATATGCACAAAATCAACCCAACTGTATGAAATCCATGAAATCATATACATGTGCAGCCAAGGCACGAAAATGATATTAAGTTCAATAACTGTGCACAAATCATAAATCAACACAACGGTGTATAATGCATATCTCAAGTGTAATAACTATGCACAAAATATAAATATCCGGTAGGTGCAACTATGGTGCACGAAAACAAATATCATGAAACTCAGTCATCAAAACTTAATCATACGAATAGATCGCCTAAAATATCGAAATCAAAATATGGCGGAAACAGTCCCGCTCAAGCACATCCTCTAAGAATCTCTGGCCAACTGTCGTGGTCACTCATAACATGTCTTGTCGACGATGCCGAACTCTGGCTTACTGGGTGTGCGCAATATGACCGCTCCTGGGTCCAAGTATTTTCGTATAGTATTCCAGAAAGGTTCTGTCGAGCTCTCTCCCAAGTCTCGTTTCTGCCGAACTGCCCGGAAGTTATCACCTTTTATCAAATCTATTTTCTTGTTTTGGAACGGCTGCATACTCATCGCGACTCCTCCTAGAAGATATATCCATATACAATGCCTCTGCATGCGTATCACATCTCTGATGTCAGCGGAGTGGAACATCATCTCATCAAGATCTCGTACGAACCTCTTACTCCACTTTCCTCTAATGTCGACTGCTTCGGACTCGTCTCTTTGTGTCTGCATGGATCGCGCTCCAACGGCTATGCTTATATCTGGAGTCTTCCAAGTAATATATCCCGTCACATGATATCCGAATAACGTCGAACCTTCCGATCGATTTGTCAAGGTTCCATAATCCCCTAAGAGCTCAACATCTTGGGTACAGTTTAATAGTATTCCAATACATGCCACAGTACCTGTGGACCAACCGTAGAAGGGCAAACCCAAGCCTCACTAATGGCACCGCGGAACTGCCGCAAACCCTAAGGTTTCAAAGCATTCTCATGGTCATTATGTTGAGTTAGGGTTTCATTCTTCTAGAGGGTCCATAGCATTACTTGCATTTGTCTCTGAATACTTTAAACTTGGAAAATGGGCATCTGACATTCGATCGTCTCCATCGACTCTCAACGTACCTGTGTGAAGTCGTCTCTAGCTAGGATCAATCAATCTGATGACCTCGCATCGGGATAGGCAATGAATCACATGTCCTAGTCATTCCTCCTTGGTTGACTAGCGATACTCTATCATATCACTAAGTATAACTCGTGCGGCATTAGCTCCAAACATCTGGGGCGATATCTCATCATTCTCAGCAATCATTGGCTCATTTGTCCGCACGCTAAACAGTGCCTCAATAACCAAGAATAATGGCATCAACGGTCATCACATTCTGGCTGGCCTCTAGCAGTGGCCCAATTCTCCGGTGCTGATCTGCATGTCTGAGAAATCTCGTAAAACCGATCCATCAAACGCTCATGGCGCGAAAACACAATAAAACGACGCATCTATGCAAATCGTATGTCCCTAGAATCCCGTCCTGGTCAGTCCTCGTCCATGACGAGCTCATGGTGACGCAACTCTTGCCGTAACTCTCTCTCTACTCGTGTAATCTTGGCTGCAAAACCATAAACCAATATCGATGAGGATATATCATAGGAATGAATATAATACTTTGCAAGGAAATGTACATCCTAAGGCTCCCTAAGCGGAGTAGCGTATCGTATGTATACCATGGAACATACACACGGTACGTCACTCTCCTTAAGTCACCTACTCCATCAACCAAGGTCAACCTACGCGACGAAAGTTCGGGTCTAATACCACCTCGACTAAGTCTAAGTTCCGTAAGGTCAAGCCTAAGTTCCGAATATATACAAACGCTCTAGGTTCCACATAGTCAAACTTAGACTCGAACCAAGGTTAACCTAGCGCTCTGATACCAACTTTGTCACGACCCGAAATGAAACGTGACTGGCCCTGAATCATATGAAGTCTATAGGACCCCATCTAATTCAAGTAAGCCAAAAGCCCAGAAATCTAAAACCATTTTAAATAATAAATAAAGGAAAACTTATTTAAAAGCAAGTGATTTTAATAGAAAAAGCCGAATTATGCGTTTTTAAAACATCAAGTCATTTCTGAAAATTTCGGCAGAGTTTCCTTCGTAAAAACTGGCCCTGAACGGGGTACAACATGAATAATATGAATAAAGGCATCCCCAAGTGGGAGCTAGCTCTTCGTCCATTGACGGTCACAACCACGCAAGCAATAAAATATACAACGCCAAGGGCAAGGATCAAAACTCAAAAGGAAACTCAAAACAACAAGAAAACCATAATAATACAAGCGCGACTCTATGGTCGAAAGAATAAACAACTGGTTTTCTAAGTCTAAAAAAATATACAAGTCTGGTTGATGGAGTTACTACATACAACTGAAAATAAAATAAATAAATACAATGGTGGTCATTATACGAGTGAACCCACCTACCAAAGCAATCACTCGGAATGGGAACAGTGTGCCAGAAACCGCAATGAAACCTGTACGGCAAAACCTGCAAGAAACTGTGGCACAACGGGGGTGAGTTGCCAACTCGTGAGTAGAAAATAACACAGAGCAGAAATCGTATGTATGACTCAATCCTAGGTCAATATGATCAAAATATATATATATATATATATATATATCCTTAATATGATAAAATCTGAAGCATGATAAGGTGGCAAGGGTAAACATCTATACATAAATGCAAAACCAAGTGCTCGTGTCAGTTCCTCAGGTAGCAACATATCACAAATATGAGGTATGGTCAATGTAATCAACATGAAATCAGTGTCAACTATATCATGAAATCTATAAGTATGTGGATATTATCCAACTATATAATCAATGCCTGTATGCGTGTAGATCTCGTCCACGGGTCAACTAATGACACAAAACATCATGCATGTAAATATCATAAAGCATATGCATGAAGGTATGAGGATATAAATCAACGTGTGTCTCTCGCGACACATCAAAATCATGGAACCTGAGTGTCTAGCATCAACACTCGAAAACATCATGAAACCCGTGCCCAGCATCGGCACATAAATCCTTATATATCGAGCTTCGTCAGTCTGGATCGGCCTACGGGCTCCGTCAGTCCGGATCGGCCCATATCATCTCTCGACTTTAGTCGGTATCCTCCGGATATCCACCGAGCCCAAATACTATCACCGGTAGGTAGTGGTCTATCTGCCAGGCTCATCGTCATCCACACGAAATCTCTGTCTCGCACCGGGGTACCATACCGGGTCCACCATGTACCTGCAAACGGAATCATCCACCTCCTCGAATCGGGTTTCACATGTCACTTTCCGAACCGAGAAAATACATGGTAGACGCACTAAAATATCATATCAAGAGAAACCGGATTTTTAAAACAGTACATGCTTTCTTTTGAAATCGCCACGGTTCTCAAATCAAGAAATCTTATGAAAACATCATATCTCAATGCGTAAAAGCGTAAAGCATGATGTATGCGACATATAACAGAAACGTAAGCATATCCGTATATCATGCAACATGGAACAACAATATGCACACATCGAGGGAAAACTGCTCTTTTAAATGAATCCAGTTTTAAAATATATCTTGCGGTTCCCAAATCTCCAAAATCAAGCCAGAATCATCTATGTATGTGCAAATACGTATGTATGCAAGTATGGGTGTACAATATGTGTGTACGCAAGTATGAGTGTACAATATGTATGTATGCAAGTATTAGTGTACAATATGTCTGTACGCCAATATGGATGTACAAGTAGGTATATACGCAAGTATGAGTGTAAAATATGCCTGTGCGCCAATATGGATGTACAAGAAGGTATATATGCAAGTATGAGTGTACAATGTGCCTGTGCGCCAATATGGATGTACAAGTAGGTATATACGTAAGTATGAGTGTACAATGTGCCTGTGCGCCAATATAGATGTACAAGTAGGTATATACGTAAGTATGAGTGTACAATGTGCCCGTGCGCCAATATGGATGTAGAAGTATGTATATACGCAAGTATGAGTGTACAATATGCCTGTGCGCTAATATGGATGTAAAAGTAGGTATATACGCAAGTAGGAGTGTACAATATGCATGTGTGCCAGTATGTCATACAAGGAGTCATATCCAGATGCAACAATCCAACTGTGTAGTGACATGGCAATTATCGATGATAAAGTGTGTGAGCCGGAAAGCTGGTGTACGTGGAACATACACGTCATCGATAATGGTGCTGGTGTCCTGACAGCATGGGTTTAATATAACAATAAACACATTTAAACATGCAATGCGATGCGAATAGCAAGAATATGCGGAAATTGAATAATAAACACAACAGTGAAGAATTTACATCAATATATTTGTGTCATACAGTTTTGCCATTTGAAATAACACGAATCGTGGTGTTTAGAAAAATAAGGGCTACGGCGTTTTTAAGAAAAGATGTGTCTTTTGAAAATATCCGTAGAATCTCTTGGCCTTCCTTTAAAATACTCACGATTCGTTAGTTTTGAAATAGGTATGACTCGAGTCTAGTCTAACATCTAAAAGTAAACTACAAGACTAATCGAAAGGTAAGGAAACCACCTAAATCTGAGTCGATACATATAAATATAATAGTCGGTGATCCCGCCTCAATAGTATCACATACGATACAATATATAACATGACATTCTCGAGTCAA
The DNA here is from genome assembly GCA_030015575.1 of Agapanthus africanus. Classification (NCBI taxonomy): domain Eukaryota; kingdom Viridiplantae; phylum Streptophyta; class Magnoliopsida; order Asparagales; family Amaryllidaceae; genus Agapanthus; species Agapanthus africanus. The sequence goes on from CM057342.1 coordinate 280,142,609, forward strand.
GAGTGCGGATCTATCATCAATATAAAGCTCGTACGGTAAATCCATCGTACGGAATCCCAATCTGGGTACGGGTCGAATATCATATATATCTCATCAATTATGCGATATCCTTATCATCATATCTCATGAACTGGGGTACTGATCTAAGTCTAGTACAAACTGATACCATCTGCATATATATATGCGTGTATGAAAACACACGCCTAAAGTCCCGCTAAAATCTCATGTCGTATGTCATAATACGAATCAAAACATATCACCGATCTCATGGCATCATGCCCAATCTCATCGACTCATCTCCAAATACCATAACAATCCTCATCATCCATGTATAAGTATACATATATATATATACCTAGTCCCATACCTATGTGTGTATATATATATACATATCCCCATAAAGACACAAGTAAAACAAAGTAAGCATGTGTGTGCATGCCTGTGGGTGTAAACCTTATTCTAAGGTCCGCGACTAACTAACTAATGACGCTATCATCCAATTATACTAAAATAATCCATGACTCCTAAAGTCTATCTAGATAATCATAATCTTATATAATATATCCATATAATATGTACCATACACTACACTATGAACTGCGGAGGTGCTATACTCAATCCACCCGACTTCCCCCGTAGATATGTATCTACTCACCTTGATCTTCGCTTGCTGGAGTCGATGACGCTACGCTCATCCTCGTCATCTTGAAATCCACGCGGGGTTACCTACAACCAATACACAATCGCAAATGCATATTAAAATCAAGTCGGAAAACTAAAACGGCACACGTTTCGCTCATAGGTTAAAACCTATAGCCTACGCCTGCAAAACTACCAAACAACCCCCGTCGCTGATGTACAAACACCAGATGAAGGAACACAAAATCAAATACTAAATCCCAAATTAAAACGAAGTTGCAAAACATTGCAGGAAATCAAGAAAATGGTCCCAGATTTTACCCTAAGTGAAATTAGCCAATTTTGCACATATGGTGGGTCTAATTTACTGGAGATAAAGCCCTGGACCAAACACGGATCATTTCCACTCTACCCAGGCCATAATTTGATGCCAAAATGGGTTAATTTATGGCCAGAACTTGGAGTGGGGGTCTCAGGTTTTGGGTATAGGTTCTAGGTTGCCTGCACATCTCTCAGTCTTCGCTAAATATTTTTCAGGTCACCCAGGTGATAGCAGATACCAAAACACCTCACAATTTCCATAAAATCTGCCGATGTCGGGGTTTCTAAGTTTGGGTTTGGGGTTTTATTCTCTGGTTTTAATCCAAAATACGATCACTACAGGGGTTGTGTGTTCTCTACAAATCTGAATTACACTTTAAAATTCAATTCAAACCCTAACCTTTTCTAGAAATTCTCAAAGTTCACAACACAACACTAAAACACTTCTAAACTTGCATGAAAGCTAAAGTGAATCAATTACAATGCAAATGATGAAGGAATTACCTCATTTGGCAACTCAAGAATTTTCTTGAGTTGTCCAAGAGCCCAAAATGCAAACTTTCTTGGTCCAAAGTGTAGCTTGTGAGCTTGTGCATGCTTTTAATGAAATGGAAAACACTAAAACACTTCTAAACTTGCATGAAAGCTAAAGTGAATCAATTACAATGCAAATGATGAAGGAATTACCTCATTTGGCAACTCAAGAATTTTCTTGAGTTGTCCAAGAGCCCAAAATGCAAACTTTCTTGGTCCAAAGTGTAGCTTGTGAGCTTGTGCATGCTTTTAATGAAATGGAGATGGGGTTTTGAGTTGATTTTGGGTGGTGTTTTGAGGTGTGAAGTGGAGGTGGAGGTGGGGAAGCAGCCATGAAGAGGGAGAGAGGAAAGAGATGAAGAAAAATGATGAAGAAAGACAAGCCATGGTCAAGTTTGACCCCTCACCCCCTCTCTCTCATGCCCATCCCTCAATATTCTATTCCTTTTGTTTTCTTTTGTTTGTTTTCTTTTCTCTTCTCTTTTCATTTTAAAATCCAAACCATGCAAATGAAAATAAGAAAAGATCTTGGTGGAAAATATAACAAGTGTGAAAAATGACTTGGTGCATGCCACATGCACAAAACTAGCTTAATGCACGATTAGCGATAATAAATCGCGATTAGCATAAAAATTGTGTATAATAAATCATAAAATTTCATAATTTGCATAAATCACATAAAACACCCTCTTTTTAGTAATTTCTATAATTTTCCAAATTTTCCCCGATTTATTGGTATTTAATTATACCGCATTATTAAAATAATCAATATATTTATTATTTAATTATAAAAATTCCCAAAAATAATATTTTATTTTTTTGAAATGTTACAAGTTAACTCAGCACTACTCATCATGGAGCGAACCATATCCAATAGGGTACGATTCCTTCGCTCCGATGCACCGTTGTGCTGTGGTGTGTAAGGAGGAGTAAGCTGAGAGAGAATTCCATTCTTTTTAAATTATTCTAGGAATTTCGTGGTTAAGTACTTCCCTCCTCTATCAGATCAGAGGATCTTGATACTTTTGCCAGTCTGGTTCTCTACTTCGTTTCTGAATTCTTTGAATTTCTCAAAAGCTTCAGATTTATGTTTTATAAGATACACATATCCGAATCTAGAAAGATCGTCAGTGAATGTGATGAAGTACGAGAACCCGCCCCATGCATGTATAGAAATCGGACCAAACACATCACTGTGTATGAGTCCCAAGAGTTTTGTTGCTCTTTCTCCATGTCCGGTGAACGGAGATTTGGTCATCATTCCTTTGAGACAAGACTGACAAGTTTCATAAGATGAAAATTCGAACGTATTCAAGAGTCCATCTTTATATAACTTACTTAGTCTTTTCTCTTCGATATGACCAAGTCTACAATGCCACAAGTAGGATTCGTTCGTATCTGAACTCTTCCTCTTGCGTGTGTTTTGTACATTTAGAACTGTATTCTGATTTAGAACATAGATACCATTACACTGTGTACCTTCTGCAACCAGTACCTTATCAAGGTAAATGTTCATGATATTTCTATCAAGAACAAAGTTATATCCATCTTTATCAAGTAAAGAGACTGATATGTTGTTGCAAACCATGGAAGGTATATAGTAGCAATTGTTTAAAATCATAGTATTGCTATTTGGCAATACTAGGTGATATTCACCGACGGCTGCAGCATTAACTTGTGCTCCGTTCCCTACCTTGAAGGTCATATCACCAGATCCAACTATCCTACTTTTTCTCAGTCCCTGCAATAAATTACAGATATGAGATCCTGATCAGGTATCAAGTATCCAGGAGGTAGGACTGACCGAAAAGCAGTTCTCAATAACAAGAACACCTGAAGGAGACATAATAGTATGTTTCTCCTTCGATGGGGTCATCAAGGAATTCAAACAATCCTATTTCCCTTGCTCATACTTATGACTGTTGTCATAAGTTAGAGCCGAACCGACGTTCCCCAGCCCCGAATAAGAATTCGGATCGGTCAAGCGATACATTTTATTATCTTGATTAGGGCATGAAATGGTTGCTACCTGGAGAGAGAGAAAATGAACACTTAGCGTGCGCTCTAGCAAGATTAGATTGTTTATTAGTTTATCTAATCAGGATGGCTCCCACTGTTTCCTTAAATCCTCCTTCAAACCTTAAAAGGAGAACTAGTCAGGATTAATCGCACGTCACAATACTTTCTTAACCTTTCAGCCAGGCTAGCGTCGGTACTTCGAGGGAGGTTTTCGAACGCTTTCGCGAAGTTCCTTAATTACATAACCTCTTTTCCCTGGAGGCGTAGCCCCGCTAACACTGTTCTAGACACCTACTTGATTTATAGCATTGATTGTTAAGTGAAATAATCTCCCGAGAGTAATCCTACTCATCAGTGGGATCGGGATCCAACTATCCTTGTGTGTTGCAGTAGATGGAATCCACTCTAGTCACTACACTCCAGAAGGTATGCTAAATCTGCAAGTTTCCTGTATATTTTAAACTCTTAATGTGGTTTTTGCCCCTAACAACCTATAACCTTGATACTTTCCAACAAGTCATAGGCCATTAGTCAAGTTCAACCCGTCATTGTCTTGGATTAACTCGAACCCACCCGCACAAACTCTTGACGCTTGCCAACAAAGTTGTACGACTGTCCCGATTAATCGCATATCTATGCAATAGATAAATATCACTCAGCTACCGTTCACTGCGTCTTGGCGGTTGCCAACAAACACAGCACGAATACTAGGTGGTACCCATCTGAAATGACGGAGGTCTATGGCTGGGTATTTGGCGAAAAACCCGTTAACGTAATGAACTTGATATTGTTGAAGGAACATGAGCAGTTTTTTTTTAAAATATATATATAGTGGCGAAAACTTTTGCTAAAGAGGCCACTCCCTATGAAGGGATCTCGGATCTTTCCTCGTCGAATGAGGTGTAGGATATTCCAAAATGAATACCACGATGTAAAGCAAAAATAGTCGACTATAGTGAAGTTATTATGTTGACGCAAACTTTTACTCAAGGGGTCACTCCCGATGAAGGGATCTCAGCCCTTGCTTCGTCGAATGAGGTGCTGGATATTCATGACCGAATACCACTGTGCAAAGCAAAAGTGAACGTCTGTAATGTCAGTTTTTCGAAATCTGTTCCAACAACAAATTTTAGGTTTATTTTCTTGCATTAATAAAAATCAATGCGGTCCCATCAATTTAACCTATCACACCAGAAAAGAACGAAAATAAAATGTACGTATATGCCATCCGCATTCGCCATGGGGCCCCGTCATCACCCGTTAGGTTACTTAAGTAACGACAGAGCTGGGGCTGGGCTAGCGCGGGTGCAAAACACATACAACATCTACTAATATATATATAAGTATATACAACATTCGTCCCAGGCATGATAATAATCAACATCACAGAATCTCAGCCAACAATACAGAATGGTGGATAATCTTAGAGCCCCGGGTTTCATTTGAGTCACAAATAAAACCCGATGTTCCCGGTCTTGTGGATAGCCTGTGCAATGAAAACATATACCCCCTACGAGTGCGGCGAATAGCCCGCCAATTCTAGAATGAAGCCCCCCTTCTCAACGCCATGTGATGCGGGCTTATTGCCTTCTAGAATCCGGCTATTTATGCACTCCACCGTGGGGTAATCCTAATACAGAAAAAGAAAAAAATATCTACAAACGGTGACATCGGCCTCAACCCGGTCATGCCCCAAAATAATATACAATCCGGCAAAGACGGCAGTCCATATGTCGGACGCTCGCACCGCAATAACAAATATACAAATGAATATAAACTGTACTGCTAACATTGCACCACATGCTATCCACCACGACAATCCAACCACAAAATCAGCACAATCACAGAAACATCAACGTGAATGTCACATTCGCAAATCCGTCTAAAAAAACATATAGCAGATAGACGGGTTTACCGATCAAATGACATTCACAGTCGCAGATGGTAATCTAAGTACTGATAACAAAATACGTATTTTAAAATTTCGATCGACTAAACTTTTCTTAGTGGGCCCCAAGTTCTAATCCAGTAATGAAACAAATCTGGGCCCAAAAAATAAACATTCCAGAAACCATAATTCAAAGATTAAGATTCCCAGATGAAATTGTAAGCCCAGAATCCCTTATTAAGCCATGGAACCGCGGCAAACATGGGGTTTGCGCGGCGGTTCCGCGATCAACATGATGAATCATAGGGTCAAATTTCATGTAGGTTCTTAAAAAAGCCTGGGCATTTTCTGATGCACTGAAAATGATTTTTAGACCACTTTAAAAATTTGAAAGAAACTTTAAAAATGAAATTGCGGTTTTGAAAATTTTGGTCGATCGATATTTTAAACACGTTAAAAAAGATAGTATAGGATTTATGGGATGGCTCTGATACCATGTTGGGTTACCTTGACGCCTGAGCCTTCTAACGAGGCGGTTTGTGGAACAATTTTTTTTCTAGGGTTTCAAAAAGGTACTAAGATAACCCAAAGACCCGGATCGTTCCATAAAACTAACTAGCTATACTAGGAGAGCTATTTACTATGATGAAGGATTCTTACCAAACGAACCAAGTCCTTCGGTCTTCGTTCTTCATCCTTAGCTCCTAGTAGCCAACCTGAACTTGCTTGATCTTCTTTTGTTGCTCCGTCGGTTCTCTGGGATCGAGCTTGTTCTCCGGTCTTCCTTAGTCCTTGATGATCCACCCGAGGGGTCTGATCCATGGCTCTAGCTCCTTGCTAAGTGTCAAAATGAGCAACTAGAAAACTTCGGATGCTAGTCCAAGTGATCTAGAATGTAGTTTGAATATCTAAGTGTAAAGCTATCTCTTTCTTGCCTCTTCACTTGATTCTCAACACTTGAAAATGTAGTAAAGAGGAAGAAGATGAAGGTGGAGGAAGATAGAGAGGAAGGAGGACATGGAGAGAAAAATGGAGCTCAATAATAAATGAAGCAACCATGGAGAGAGAAAATGAATATAATGGTTTTGTATATCATTTTCTAGAATAAAAAATGCACAACCATACTTCAATAGTAACTACAAATGAATTATAAATTTATTTGTTAACTATTGAAATATGGTCAACTCCATTTCTCCCATACCTTCATACTTTCACCTCATTTCCATTTATCAAATAAATAAAAATAAATAATGAGGTGGCCACCTTCTAGAAGGAAATCTGTAATAAATACGGATTTCAGTCTACTGTATATACATACCTGCATTCGGATAAAAACACGAATGTCCAAAGAGATAGAATAACACGAAGAACGTAATACTAGAATATATATATCGAAATACATATATGTAAATTATTAATTCAATACCTGATTTAATAATCTGGCTCAAACCCGAGCCGGCTAGTATTACCAACTGTCTGATTGAAAGTCCGAGTACAAAGTATATTAATCAATCGAACCCTGCAAGTATCCAATACGGCTACTACATCATTTCTCCTGAATCAGGGAAACCCTCTGTGTGGGACTCTAAAGACTCGACAGTACGCCGGCAGTGAGTTACTGGATAAATCCATAATCACAAGCACGTCAGTGGCACTGGCTGTACGTAACGGCTACCCGGGTACCTGTCGAAAGGAAGGCCGATGAGCAAACTCATCTGGATCTCCACTGAGCCTATCCGTGATAATATCCATACAGTCTGGTCTCTTCATCTGAGAGTATCGCATACCAGGTCTAGGGGGTGGTGAACTTCAGACCCTAATAAACTGATATGGCATGCTGATGTGGCTCAGGACCAATCCGGGAAGCGACTGATCAGCCTATCAGTAAATCCCAACTACCTTGGCCAAAGTCTTATGGTCCTGAACAATCAAACACTGTGCGATATTGACTCCCTATACCGAGAGAGACGAATCCCCGACAATCACTTACTGCCTCCATGTGGCTCGGGACTGTACCCAACCAAAACCTATTTGCACGGCTCAGCAGAGTCGTGGTAGGGTAGTGATCAAAGCACAGTGGGAAATCACACGAGACAAATGTCGATCTTAGGTCTAAAGACTAACCAGTACTAATGTCACCTGAGAACTTCTACCTGACAATAGGTATAGTACCATCTGGAAGTTCTCGGCGAGTTCATCCGGTGTACTCACCCCCAGTGAGCACCTGTATACGATCTTAGGTCTAAAGAACAATGGTCGCGGGACCAAAACATCGCCCCTCGTCGGGGTCTGGAAACGTATACACCAGTCTACTCTGGAGTATCGATGCCCAGTCTCAATACTCCTATGACTAGAGACCATTTAAGGATGTGCGTACCGACTACCCAGCTCCCACAAGTATGATCGCCATCATAACTCAGGTAGTCTAGCAATGATCCTACGGTCTTTATCAACATGTCTAAAAGATATGTAATATCAAGTAAAATATACTCATGTTAAGATAAAGTCAAACCAAATAGCATACTATCATATCGAGCAAGACTGTCCTGTACATATATATGTCCAAGCATCCATATGTATACATATACAATAATGGCCTCTAGGGCATACATATCCAACAATTTCAGCTTTAGTGAAGTGGTAGCTTGAGCTTGACGCTCCTCGACGTAGATCATCTTCGGCCTCGAAGACATTGAACAAGCTTGTTGATTTCTTCATGTGAACCATCTCTAGAGTCCGGGAGTTCACTACTTGCAGAGAAGGGACTACTACACGGAGGTTTAGAAGTGAAGGACCGATCTACAAAGGTTGTATACCCTATTCACTTAGATGTAAAGTGTTTACATTTGTAGTTTCGTATGATTCTTTAGTTAAACATCCTTAGCTTAGGGTTCCTTAGCATGACAAAATTTTAATTTGGCATGGACGATGCCTCCAGAAACCTTGCTGCCACGCTACATAACCCTACAGTGGTATCAGAGCCAACCTATAGAATTACACGATGTGCGTTAGATTATGAAACCGAAACGACTCCGAAACATGAAACCATAAGACCTAGTTTCTGTCGATTTTCAAATGAGCTCTAAATTTTTTTTAGCAATAGCAGAATGTTAAATGTGATATAACATGAACACCACGAAAAATTGAAGCAATTTTGACTGATTCTGGCCAGCCACAACCTAGGAAAATCCGAGCTCACCGGTTGAGTTATGGGATTTTGGCTTCAAATTTTCAGGGTGTTCCAGTCTCTGGGTTTTGGGGTTTCAGTTGTTGATAGTTTTTGCTAAAATTGCATGTGATGTTAATTTTCTGCACTGGCAATTCAGAGTGTTTCGTATTCGTAATTCTAATCTTTGTTTCGAGTACTTTATACGGTGATAAAAAAATTCGAACGGATATCAATAACCCATATTTTCCCTTACTAGAAATTTTCCAAGTGTTAGATTTTTTCAAGTTGAAAATATTCAGAAAATCACGCAGATGATTCTGTGGACCCTCTAGAAGAACGAAACTCTAACTCGATTCTGTGACCGTCAGTACCGCCACTAAATCTTAGGGTTTGTGGTAGTGTAGCGGTGCCATAGGTGAGGCAAGGGTTGACCCTTCTACAGTTGGTCCAAAGGTGCTGTGACATGTTCTGGGTACCTTTTAAACTCTGCTCAAGTATTGAGCTTTTTGGGAAATTTTGGGTGTTTGTTTATTCGATCGAAAAGTTTAACATCGTCTAATTATCTGTGATTATGATACAACATTTGGAATCCACAAAATTAGTTATGAGATAACTAGTTTGAATTTTATAAATCTAGCAGTTTAGTCTCATTTGATCGGTTGCCACGGAATTTTAATGTGGATCAAAAATCCGTCGCAATTACGTGTACGCGGATACTCGTCGGGTAACCTTACTAGATAGCCACGCCCCATAGCCCCGACCAAGTGACTGTAGGAGAACCCCATCGCCAAAAGCATCCGTTCAGGTGCTCGCGGCCGCGGTGTTCCGCTTTAGTGCACTTCGTCGACGGCATCAGGGGTGCGGTCGTCTACTAAAGTTTCCGACGAGCATTCGATCAGATTGTCGGGAATCTTGTTGAATTACACGACATATTATTGGAAAGCATTTTCAATATCGAGACTAAAATGTGGGGTTTATAATTGTTAGGCATGCGATGTCTAAGGAATTCATTTGGTTGGGCATGGAATCCAAAGTATATGATACATTGGGTTTATGATGTCTAAGGTGGTCGCAGATTCCAATTGTTGTAGTTTTTCACATTCTTTTCTACGACTGTAAGTGTAATATGCGGTGTATCGCCGGTTTCGTTGCTTTACGTCAATGACAATTGGGATACGTATTTACTTACGTTGATGACATGTGATGTTATGTGTTGTTGTGATATATTATATTGGATCGTCGTGTTTTGAATAGCCGGGGTTTTTTTTATGTGAGATGAGAGTTTTTCATTTTAATTCATGTAAAAGCTTGTATGTAATATTCTTTTATTGGGGCACTTCCGGGTTGTGGATGATGTCACCATTGATGTATATTATTTACTTTTCCTCATTAGGATAGACCCAAGGCGGGGAGCACAAGTAACCGGGTTCAAGGGTCCAGTGGGAGACCATCTCGAGGAGTCGAGACCGGGTCTCCTAACTCTAGAATTGGGAGGGTTTCTTGCCGCACTTGTAGGGGTCTAGAGATGTGGGTTTGGTTATTCATCATGACCGTGGAATCTGCGTTTTTTACTGGCTTAATTTAAAACTTGGAATTTCGAGTATATCTAATATTTCATATGTTTTCTTCTGCTGCTGATATTCCGTGAGGTGATCACTTGATATGTTCTGAGACGAATGCCTATATTATATATATGATATATAATAATATTGCTGCTTTCATTTCTTCTGTGATGCTTAGGAAGCATAATTGATGGGACTTCATTAATGAAATTAATGAAAGAAAAAGAAACCTAAAGATGTTGTAGAAACTTGTTTTAAAAACTGGTAGCTCTAGTTCTTGCTTTGCATAGCGGTATTCCTTGTAGAATATCCAACACCTTATTCGACAAGGAAAGAGACGAGATCCCTTCACCGGGAGTGACCTTTTTTGCGAAACTGGCAGATGCTACTACCCACTCGATTTGTCTTTTAATTGCTTCTATAGTTTTTGCTTTGTATAGTGGTATTTATGAAATATCCTGCACCTTATTCGATAAGGAAAGAGCCGAGATCCCTTCACCGGAAGTGACCTCTTTAGCAAAACTAATAAAAGCCTAAAAACACTCCTTTTAAAATTCACTCGATTCTACAACGATATCAAGTTCATTACGTAAAGGGTTTTCTTAAAAACCTGTCGTAGCCCTCAGTCATTTCAGATAAGTAGTATTTAGTAATCGTGTTGCGTTTGTTGACATTGTCAAGGCGTAATGTGCGGTAGCTGATTAGTGCTTATCTGCTAGCATATGATGTGATTGGATTAGGGTAGTCGTGCGACCTTGTTGACCTTGTCAAGGGTCGTGCGGGTGGGTTTAATTCAATTAGGAAATGACGGGTTGAACTTCACTTGCGGTCTATGGTTTGTTGACCTTGTCAAGGTCATAGATCACTTGGGGCAAAATATTATCGGGAATTTCCAGTGTTGAAATTTGCAATGAGATTGCATACCTTCTATGAGATAGTTCGATCCCGATACCCACTGCGAGTAAGAGTTACTCCTGGGAGAGTTTTACACATTACAATTAATCGATCAAGTAGGTGTCTAGAAAGGTGTTAACGGGGTTACGCCCCTGGAAAAACGAGGTTTATTTTAATTAGGTCCGTGCGAAAGCACGGGGAACCTCCCTCAAAGTACCAACACTGGCCTGGCCGAAAGTTTGGCAAATTTGTAGGGTGTAATTAATCCCGGCTAATCTTACATTTTAGGGTTTGAAGGAAGATTTGATAAAACACAGTAGGAGCCATTCTGATTAGATAAAATAATAACCAATCCGATCCTGCAAGAGCGCACGTAGAGTGTTTTCTTCTCTCTCTCTCTCCTGGTAGTGACCATGTCACGTCTTAATCAAGATAATAATATGGATGCATTGACCGAACCTGCTTATTATAATGAGCTAGGGAACGTTGGTTCCGTTCTTTCTTATAATTGTTATAAGTCTGAACAGGAAATAGGGGAATATCCGGATTCCTATGCCACCGAATCGAAAAAAGTGCATATTGATGTATCTTCTTCGGGTGTGTTCATTACCGAGAACTGTTTTTCAGTATCCTCTACGTCCTGGGTATGTGATACCAGATCAGGATCCCGCATATGTAATATGTTACATGGGCTATAGATAGGTAGAGAACTGGGAATGGGTAATATGTCTCTAAGTGTAGAGAATGGTGCAAGCGTTGCAACCAAATCAGTTGGCAAATATCACCTTATATTAATACATTGATTCTGAACGAATGTTATTACATACCGAACCTGATATACAACATTACATCGGTTTCTTTAAATAAGTTAAAGAAGGATATAATTCTGTATTGGAGGATAATGTTGTGAACATTTTTCTGAATCAACAGTTGATTGGATCAGGCACGTTATATAATAACATATACGTTCTAAATCAAACCACAGTTCAAAGTATGTAGAACACACACAAGAGGAGTTATTCAAAAATGAACGAATCCTTCTTGGGGCATTGTAGACCAGGTCATATCAATGCGACACGACCAGCTAAGTTACAAAAAGATGAATATGTGAATCTGTTCTAATGTTTCATCTTATGCTACTTTCCAGTCTTGTCTCAAAGGTAAAATGACCTATACTCCGTTTACTAGAAACAGAGAAAGAGTTACTGAACTCTTGGGATGGATACATGATGATGTATACGGTCCTATATCTACAAATGCCAAGGTTGGTTCTTTGTACTTCATTATATTAACTGAACTTCTCTCAAGATTCGGACATATGTTCCTATTGAAACATAAGTCTGAAACTTTTGAGAAATTCAAGGAATATAAGCTTGAAGTTGAGAACCAAACGGATAGAAGTATTAAAGTCCTACGATATGATCGAGGAGGAGAATATTTGTGCATGGAGTTCCTAAAAGGAGAATGTGACTCTCTCTCAGCTTACTCCTTTGAGTACACCACAGCACAACGGTGTATCGGGACGGAGGTAACGTCCCCTATGAGATATGGCGCGCTCTATGATGAGTACTGCGGAGTTGCCTGATTTCTTTTGAAGTTATGCACTTGAGAAGATGCATACCTATTGAATGGGGTTCCATCCAAATCAGTACCTACCACTCTATATGAGATATGGTATGGGAAGAGACCATGTCTTAAACGAGTTAAGATATGGAGTTTTCTGGCCTATGTTGAAAGGCAGAATCCAGATAATCTCGAGGCAAGGTCAGTTCTGTAAGTTTGTTAGGATATCCCAAACATTTACGAGGGTATATCTTCTACCTAACTGAGGAGCCAAAGGTGTTTTGTTTCTCACCATGCCACCGTTTTAGAAAAGGAATTTCTTGTGAAGAAATTTATGGTCATGAGGTAGAACTGGAAGTAGTTCCAGCTAGACAAACTAACAGCTAATGATTTGGTGAAACCAAAGGATTCAATAGTCTCCAACGAACCTCAGCCTCTTCGCGAATCTGATAGGGTTCGATACTACTGTAGGGTTCCTAGGCACTCTTGTGAGAGTTCATAAGGCATCAAACATGCCCGAATAAAATTTTAGACGTGCCGAACAACCCAAAACCGGGATCTTTGCTAGATTATTAGGGTTTAACATGCAAGTAAACATCTTTACTACTAAGTGTGAGGGATTACAACCTTTGTAGTCCGCTCCTTCGCTTCATAAGCTCCGAGTAGAAGTCCCTTCGCCGCGGTCCACGATCTCCCGGACTCAAGAGAGGCTCCACGACTCGAACGATCCATGCTAGCTTGTAGTGTTCCGTTTCTCCGATGATCTACGTCGAAGTTGCTATAACTCAAGCTCTCTCACTCAATGAGGTGAACACCCTAATTTAATGGGCTAGATTAGATGAGGATGATGGATTAGTATTTATGCTTTCTTTTTATATCATATTCTCACAAGAAATCATCACAAAAAGAAAAACTAGCAACCTTTTTCAAACCTCAAGAGAGAAGATGATGATGGAAAAAGAGTTAATCCTTTTGTGATGAATAATAGAAATGAATATATGATTGATCATGGAACCATGGTCAAGGATGACAAGGATAACCTTTGTAGAGAATAAACTAGGGCTAGGGTTTGGTTAGGTTAAAGAATGAGTCATAAGATAATATCAACCATAATATCTTACACTTGACAAAAGGAAGCTTCTAGATGGTGCAAGAAGGAGCTAACCCTAATCAAATTCTAACCTTGCTTAATCTCCACTAAACATGTTCCATTATTAACCATATCATGTTGCAATAATATATATCACATATATATTATATATTTGCAACAAAAGAAAATAATACAATTAACATATATTGCATATATATCAATGTATTACCCTATGAGAAAATGAAATAATAAAGTGAGCCAATATTAGATAATGTAATACAATATATCATATATATTATTATACATTAAATCATCGAATCAACACTTTATTCGACAATCCGGCTATATCGAATATAACCGACTAATATATCATGTACCGATTCATCGAATCAACACTTGGTCCGATGACCTGGTTCATATCTAAATATCGTGAGAATATAATACGGTATCTCATATCGCATTATCCTCGGTCCTGCACATATCACATATGTGCCTCTACTCCGTTTTTCCTGAGCCAAGAAACCTCTGTGTAGGACTCTAAAGAATCGTCAATACTCCGGTAGCAGGTGATGATCATATCAAACACCCACAAGCTCAAGCGGTCAGCTAAACGTAACAGCCACCCAGGTATTGAGTGATCAGAAGATCAACAAGCTAGCCTGTACGTTCTCCTGTGAATCCAATCAGTAACACTTCCGTACAGTCCGGTCTGTTCGTCTGACATGTCGCATATCAAATCTAGGGGTGGTATACGTCAGACCCCAGTAACCGATAAGTCGTGTCGATGTGTGGTTCATAACGGGTCGAGAAACTACTGGTAACACTTACCAGTAAATCTCTATATCAGCCCTGGCCAGGGACTTCCAGTTATAGCCAATCGAACACAGCACAACATCAACTCCCTATACCGGGAGAGACGAATCCCCTCCTATCGCTCATTGCCTCCATGTGATTCGGAACTGTACCCAAAAGCCACCGTTTTGCACGCCCTCTTAGACGTGGTAAGATGGAAATCAAAACACAGTGGGAATCACACAAGACTCTATGACGATCTCGGGTCTACAGACTAACCTGTACCAGTGTCACCGGAGAACTGCCATCTGACGTGTGGTATATCACCATTTGGGAGTTCTCGGCGAGTCCGTCCAGTGTACCCAGTCTCAACTGAGCACCCGTACACCATCCTTGATGTCAAACACCGATGGATATGGGATCATCCATCGCCCATCATATGGGTCAAGATGCGTATACGCTAGTCTACTCTGGTGTATCGATGCCCTGTCTCGATATACCCTCGACTAGGAACAGTTATAGGATGTACTCATCGACTACTTTGGCCCTACTAGTATGATCTCATCATAGTCCCAGTGGTCGAGTATAGATCCTAAGGGCTTTATCAACATGTGAGAGAAAGACAGTAAACCAATACAAGTCAACATGTTAAGATAAAATGAAACCAAATAGCATACTATCATTACGAGCAAGAAAGTCCTCTCTATATATATCCAAGCATCCATCATAATATACATCATATGTACAACAATGGCCTCTAGGGCATATACATAACTAACAATCTCCCACTTGCACTAAGGCCAGCTGCTGTAGCATTGCATACCTAGCATCCCGAAGAGTCTCTCAAACTGTATCTGGGGAATGGCCTTCGTGAGTGGATCCACAGTGTTGTCCTTCGTATCTACTCTCCTGACCTCGATCTCCCGGCGATCAACTATCTCCCTGATCAGGTGATACCGCCTCAGAATATGCCAGGATCGCTGATAGGACCTGGGTGTTAGTGTATATGCCCTAGAGGACATTACTGTATCATACTAGTTTGTATATTACATGATGGAAGCTTGGGATATTCACAGTTGTATAGACAATCTTGCTCAAAATGGTAGTATGCTACTTGGTTTGTTTCTACTTCAATATGTGCATGTGTTTCTTTTAGCAGATCGCTTATACATATTAGTAGAGCCCTTAGAATCTTTG
This sequence comes from Agapanthus africanus, assembly GCA_030015575.1. Lineage (NCBI taxonomy): Eukaryota > Viridiplantae > Streptophyta > Magnoliopsida > Asparagales > Amaryllidaceae > Agapanthus > Agapanthus africanus. The sequence goes on from CM057342.1 coordinate 280,158,277, forward strand.
CTTGATTACCAGCGTTGTGATGGCAGTCACACTAGTGGGGGCTGGGTAATCTACAAGCACATCCTTATACAGGTCCCTAGTCGTAGGATTATCGAGACGGGGCATCGATACTCCGGAGTAGACTAGCGTATACGCTTCTCATCCCAGCACGGGAGGTGGTCTGTCTTACAGCCATCAGTACGTCGTACTGGAGATAGTATGCGGGTGCTCGTTAGGTTACGAGTACACTGGACAGGACTCGTCGGGAACTGATGGTTGGTATTATACCTATCGTCAGTTATCAGTTCCGAGGTGACATGAGTACAGCTTAGTCCGCTGACTTGACACTGTCACTTCGCCTCGAGTGTGTTCCCACTGTACTTAGATTACTACCCTACCACGGCTCAAAAGAGTCGTGCAAACAGGTAGTAGTTGGGTGCAGTCCCGAAGCACTTGGAGGCAGTAACGGTTAGGCAGGATTCGTCTCTTCCAGTATTGGGGGTTGATATCGCGCTGTGTCTAGGAGAGACATTACACGAGTAGTCCCTGGCCAGGGCAAGCGAGATATACTGGTAGGTTTCCAGTGTTATCTCAGGGTGTTCTGGGATACACTCCGACACGACTTGTACCGCTATTAGGGGACTGACGTTCACCACCCTCTAGGCCCGCCATGCGATGTATCAGACGAACAGACTGGACTGTACGGAGATTGTTACATACAGGTTCAGTAGGAGTTCGGATGGGTTTATCTCATCGGCCTTCTTATCGATATCTACCTGGGGACCGTTACGTAAGCTAGTGCCGCTTGCGGTCTGTGGTTAAACCCACTGCCAGCGTAGTGTCGAGTCTTTAGAGTCCCACACAGAGAGTTTCCCTGCACTGAGCGAAACGTATAGAGGCCGTATGGTTTTACGGCAGGGCTGCGATCACTTACGTGCACTTGTGTGCGTATGCTGTTCGAGCAGGCAATACTAGTGGGCTTTGGTTTAAGCCGGATCCTAGTATTGCACGGATGGATTTGTTTTGTCTTCTGTGCATTCGCATTCTACGGAATGCGGATGCGGGTGTGTATGCACAGTTTTACGGAGCGAAGAAGGAGGAGGCGCCTCATTAGGGTTTTGGCAGTGGATTCGGCCAAAACCGTTATGTGGCAGGCTCATTAGGGTTTTGGCAATTTGTTCGGTCAAAACCATTATGAGCCGGAGACATTATTTACTAATCCTTTTAGTGATAATTTTGTGATGGCTAATTGCTTTGACCATTTAACCGCCTTGACCACTCTTGACTTTGTTGACCCGTTGACCAAAGTTGACCTTGACCTTCATGAGAGGTCTACACTCTTCTTTGGTTTTCTTTTTCTTTTTGGATTATGAAAATGGTCATGTCAATGTAGCCATCAACTTTATCATAATAGGATTAGTAATGATGATGTTTAGTATTATTGCAACCATGGTTCATGTTTCTTTAGTTATCATTTTCATTTCTCTTTTCTCATTCTCTCTCTTGCAAGTGAGAAGAAAGAAAAGAGTTCCATGGTTGCTAGTGCTCCTCCTTCTTCCTCCTCTTGATTTCTTCTTTTGATCTCATGTGTTGAGAGAAAAAGAATCAACAAAGACAAACACTTCCATCAACCTCTTCTACACAACCTAGGACATCAAGACTAGCGATCTTGTTGCCCTAGTTGCCTCGGCTCGAGGTGGAGCTCGGTGTACAACTCTCGGGTGGATCGTCTTCGACTCAAGGAGGCCGCGGAGGTGACCAAGATCCGGATCGATCCTTGGAGCTTGGATGGACGAGCGGGACAACGGAGAGAAGACCCGAAGGACCGGTTTCGTGAGATATAATCTCTATGGCATAGTAGATAGAACCTCATGTAGTTTGCTAGTTTGTAGTTTAGCAAAGATCCTCACTTTTTAGTCCATGTTGCCTTGCGCCAAAAATCGTTTTTCGCCGTTTCCGCCTCCCCATAAGAACCGGGGTGAGCAACGTGGACTTACAGTGGTATCAAAGACTAGCTAAACATAAACTAGCAAGTTAGCAAAGTATTTAGAATATCGATCAGAAAAAATTCGCAAAACAAGTCCGGAAAATTTAACATTCTGACGATTTTTTATACTGCTCAAAAAACAATTTAACATACATGAAAAATCGGCTCAGGGTTTTCTAAAGACACACACAAAAAACGGTCCACTGAACCGGTCAAAGCGCCGCGGTTCCGCGGCAAGAACATGCTTCTTGCCGCTGATCCGCGGCCGAGTTGACTCGGCCGTGGACCGAGTTTGGTGCAGTGTGCTTAGTTGGCTGTTTCGGGATTTTTAGTACATGTTGTTTCTACCCAGATTTTCCAGAGAACAAATTGATCTTTGGGGTGGTAACAAATCCGTATTTTGATCGATATTCCGTAGACTTTGGCTAATGGATATTATCTGTGATGTGATATATGTATTGAACATCTACTAATCTCTATAGGTCGATTAGTGGGGGTTATACATATCTGTGATCTGTAATGTTGATGGTTTGTGTATATGAACTCGTTGGATTGTCGTGGATGAATAGCCGGGGTGGATGTGAGATGAGAGTTTCTTTTTCTTTCATTCATTGTAAAATTTGTAAATTGATGTAACATTATTTGTTTGGCCGCACATCCGGGATAAGGTTGTATCCGTCATTGTATAATTTCTTTTTACCGTTTTTTCTCCTAGGATAGACCTAAGGTGGGGTGCACAAACTACCGGGTATCTCGAAGTGCCGAGTGGCCTACTCACGGGTTGAGGGAGGTTGCTTCGCTTCGGGTACTTAGCGGGTAGTTTGCCGCACCCGTAGGGGTCTAGGGTGGGGTTTTGGCTATTCATCGCGGCCGTGTAATCCGCTTTTCATTGCAGGCTCGAACGAATCGCGGATTCCTAGTATATCCAAAGTGTTCATATGTGATCTGGATTGTCTATCATTGCTATATATGTATATATGATATCTATTTAGGTGTTGCTTATGTTTTGCATCCGCGCTAGTCCAGCCCCCGCTCTGTCATTAGTTAAGTAACCTAATGGATGATGACGGGGCCTCGTGGCGAATACGGATGGCATAAGTGTACGCCATATTTTGGTTGTTTTCTGCAATGGTAGGATTAAATGATGGGACACATTAAAATTAATGCAAGAAAATAAACCAAGTAAAGGTCGTTGGAACACTTTCAAAACCACTCGGTTCTTTTCAAAAACCAACTTTTAAACGCGGAGCTTGAACCACTCCTTTTAAAAGCTATCTCGTTCCATTGATTATATCAAGTTCACTACGTTCACGGTTTTGCCAAAACCATTCGTAGCCCTCCGTCGTTTCATATGAATATTCAACAGTATTCAAGCTGTGTTTGTTGGCCCTAGTCAAGGCACAGTATTTGGTAGCTGGTGGGTATTCATATGTTGCATAGATAGATGCGTTGGTTTGGGACAGTTGTATTACTTTGTTGGCTATAGTCAAGGGTATATACGTGTGGGTTCAAATCAACCTGGACAACGACAGGTAGAACTTGACATATGACTTATGATTTGTTGGCCTTAGTCAAGGTCATAAGAGCATGGGGCAAAAATCCACATCGGGAGTTTCAAAAGAACTGAAACTTGCTAGCGCTGCATACCATTTAGAGTGTGATGATTATGGTATGATTCCTTCAGTTTTGTCACGCGATGATATTTGGATCCCGATCCTACTGTGAGTATATGCTACTCCTCGGGAACTTTCTCACTTAACGATCAATGCTATAAACCAAGTAGGTGTCTAGAAAGGTGTTAGCGGGGCTACGCCCCTAGGGAAAAGAGGTTACATAATTAAGGAATTTCGCGAAAGCGTTGGAAAACCTCCCTCGAAGTACCGACACTGGCCTGGCTGAACGGTTAAGCAAGTATTATACGGTGAGATTGATCCCGACTAATTCTTCCTTTATGGTTTGAGGAGGGATTCGAGAGACAGTGGGAGCCATCCTGTTTAGATAAATTAAAAATCAATCTAAACTTGCAAGAGCATCATGCTGAGTTTTTTCTTCTCTCTCTCTCTCAATTGCAGCGAACCAGTGACCACACCTAGGTTACATCTAGATAATAAAATAACTGAATCTGACTGTTTTGACTGGCAAAAGTCTGTCCAGATGTCCATTGCCCACGGCAAGCTGGGCAACTCTTAACTGATCCAACCCCTGTCGTCTCAGGTCCAGTTTCCCCTGTCATGGATATTGATATCCGAAAGACATCGGAAAAAGAATGTACGAAAGCCAAGTGCCTCGTGTTAGCCTCAGTTGATGGTGCATACCAGAGGCAGCACGAGAAGATGGACTTAGTTTCTATCTTCCTCCATAACAAAGATTTATATGGAGAGCAATCTCGTATCGCAAGATATGAGACCTCGAACGAATTACTTCCAGCGAGGTTGGCTATCGGGTCATCTGTAGGGGGCAATGTCCTTACAGAGACCAGCTATTTTGAGCTCACGGACCTGATGACCACGTTGAAGAACGAGTCAGGTGCTGACTTGATTTTACAGTCTCTACCTTCTACCCTGAAGGAAACCAGGGAAGTAGAAAGAAAGAGAAGGGCAAAAGTTTCGGGAATGGATGTAGTAAAAGAGGGACGTTCCTATTGTTACGGGAATGAACATTGGCAGAAGGATTGCAGGGCTAGCAAAGCCAGTAGCCAGAATTCGAAGCATGTTGTGGCTTCGGCTTCGGGTGTGTTTGTAATAGGGAACTGTATGTCAGTTAACCCTACTTCCTGGGTATTGGATACCGGATCAGGATCTCATATCTGTAATTCGTTACAGGCTCTGAAAAACCGTAGGGTTATCAAGAAAGGTGATATGACTCTCAGGGTTGCTAACGGAATGAGCATGTACGCTGAATCCGTAGGGGAATATCATCTTGGACTGACAACTGGGCAGATATTGATTCTGCATGACTGTTTTTATGTACCAGGTGCGACTTGTAATATCATATCTGTATCCTTACTTTCTAAGGAAGGATATGATTTTACTTTTGTAAGCGATGTAGTAAACATCCACCTAAATCAAGTTCTGATTAGGTCAGGTACATTGAAAAATGGAATATACATACTGAATCAAGCTCAGGTTTTCAGTGTCCAGAACACACTTAAAAGAAAGTCTCCGGAATTAAATCAGGCTTTCTTATGGCATTGTAGACTGGGTCACATTAATGAGACACGGTTGACAAAGTTACATAAAGAAGGATACTTGGATCCGTTCCAGAACCAGTCTTATGCCACTTGTGAATCTTGTCTCATGGGAAAGATGACAAAGACTCCGTTCACTGGACACGGAGAAAGAGCAAGTGAGCTCTTGGGACTCATACACAGTGATGTGTGTGGTCCAATGTCTACACATGCATGAAGTGGTTATTCATACTTCATTACTTTCACAGATTATTTCTCTAGGTATGGGCATGTCTTCTTGATGAAGCACAAATTCGAGGCCTTTAAGAAATTTCGAGAATATAAGAATGAAGTTGAAAAACAAACAGGCAAAAGTATCAAGACACTGAGATCTGATCGAGGTGGTGAATACTTGAGTGCCGAGTTTCTGGGCTACTTAAAAGAGAATGGAATTCTCTCTCAGCTTACTCCTCCATACACACCACAACACAACGGTGTATCGGAAAGGAGGAATCGAACCCTATTGGATATGGTTCGTTCCATGATGAGTAAGGCTGAGTTGCCGTGATCTTACTGGAGTTATGCACTAGAAACAGCTGCATATATTTTGAACCAAGTTCCTACTAAGTCAGTGCCTACCACACTATATCAGATGTGGAGTGGGAAGAAACCCTGTCTTAAACACTTTAAGACATGGGGGTATCCAGCTTTTGTTAAAAAGCAGCATGCGGACAAGCTCGAGGCACGTTCAGTACAGTGTAAGTTTGTGGGATACCCAAAGAACTCTAAGGGGTATCTTTTCTATTACGCAGAGGAACAAAAGGTTTTTGTTTCTCGTCATACCCGCTTCTTAGAAGCTGAGTTTTTGGAAAACCAGATAAGTGGGAGCGCAATAGAACTGGAAGAAATTCCAGAACCACGAGCTATTACTGAAAGCTTAGTAGAACCAGAGGGTTCGAAAGAAAAGGACATCCCAGTGCCACTCCGCAGGAGTAGTAGGCAGTCTCATCCGCCCGAGAGATACTACGGTTTTCTCATAGACGGGGATAGAGAGGATTGCACTATGGATCATGGTGAGCCTACTAGCTTCCAGCAAGCCATTCAGAGCGGTGACTCGGTAAAATGGCTGGATACAATGCGGACCAAGATGGAGTCCATGTACACCAACAAAGTTTGGACTTTGGACTTTGCTCCAGAAGGGGTAAAACCCGTAGGCTGCAAATGGATCTTCAGAAAGAAGATTGGTGTAGATGGGCAGGTTGAAACCTATAAAGCTAGACTTGTTGCAAAGGGTTTTCGTCAAAGACCTGGTTTGGACTATGACGAGACCTTTTCTCCAGTGGCTATGCTCAAATCCATTCGGATCCTTCTTGCCATTGCTGCCTTCCACGATTATGAAATCTGGCAGATGGATGTAAAGAAGGCTTTCCTAAATGGAAATTTAGAAGAGTGCGTCTATATGGATCAGCCGGAGGGATTCATTCAGAGTGGGAGCAGCGGTAAAGTGTGCAAGTTGCTAAAGTCCATCTATGGACTGAAGCAGGCATCGCGGAGTTGGAACATCTGCTTTGATGATACTGTCAAGGAATTCGACTTTATCAAAAACCCAGATGAACCATGCATTTACAGTAAGATTGTAGGGATAACTGTGGTATTCCTCGTCTTGTACGTGGATGACATTCTCCTAATAGGAAATGATATTCCTATGCTATAGTCAGTCAAAGGATTCTTGTCACAGTGGTTCTCCATGAAGGACCTGGGCGATGCCAACAACATTCTGGGGATCCAGATCTATCGTGATAGATCTAAGAGGATGTTGGGACTTTCACAGTCAAGGTACATCGACACCATACTGAAAAGGTTCAGTATGGAAGATTCCAAGCGTGGTAATTTACCGGCTTGTCACGGGATCACCCTCTCCAAAGAGATGTCTCCCAAGACTGATTTGGAAAGGGATCGCATGTCTATTATACCCTACGCTTCTGCGGTAGGCTCTGTAATGTATGCGATGTTATGTACCAGACCAGATATAGCATACGCATTGAGCGTTGTAAGCCGGTATCAGTCGGACCCAGGGGAGAAACACTGGATAGCGGTAAAGAACATTCTCAAGTACCTGAGAAGGACTAAGGAGATGTTCTTGGTGTATGGCGGAAAAGACCTCCAGATCGAGGCCTTTGCTGACTCCAGCTTCCAGAGTGACAAGGATGACTCCAAGTCCATGTCGGGTTATGTCTTTACCCTCAATGGAGGTGCGGTTTGCTGGAAGAGTTCCAAGCAGTAAACCGTTGTTGACTCAACTATGGAAGCGGAGTACATAGCTGCTTGCGATGCCGCAAAGGAAACTGTCTGGATGAAGAAGTTCCTCACGGAGCTTCAGGTGGTTCCTACCATTGTTGATCCAATACCACTGTATTGCAACAACAACGGCGCTATAGCTTTAGCGAAGGAACCGAGGTCCCATCAGAAGTCCAGGCACATTTTGAGGCGGTACCACCTGATCAGGGAGATCGTAGATCGCCGGGAGATCGAGGTGAAGAGAGTAAATTCGGAGAATAACACTGCAGATCCACTCACGAATGCCCTACCCCAGACTCAGTTCGAGAGGCTGATCGAGATGATGGGTCTTCGGTACGCCAGTACATGGCCTTAGTGCAAGTGGGAGATTGTTAGTGTATATGCCCTAGAGGCCATTACTGTATCATACTAATTTGTATATTACTTGATGGAAGTTTGGGATATTCACAGTTGTATAAACAATCTTGCTCAAAATGGTACTATGCTACTTGGTTTGTTTCTACTTCAATATGTGCATGTGTTTCTTTTAGCAGATCGCTTATACATATTAGTAGAGCCCTTAGGATCTTTGCTTGATTACCAGCGTTGTGATGGCAGTCACACTAGTGGAGGCTGGGTAATCTACAAGCACATCCTTATACAGGTCCATAGTCGTAGGATTATCGAGACGGGGCATCGATACTCCAGAGTAGACTAGCGTATACGCTTCTCATCCCAGCACGGGAGGTGGTCTGTCCTACAGCCATCAGTACGTCGTACTGGAGATAGTATGCGGGTGCTCGTTAGGTTACGAGTACACTGGACAGGACTCGTCGGGAACTGATGGTTGGTATTATACCTATCGTCGGTTATCAGTTCCGTGGTGACATGAGTACAGCTTAGTCCGCTGACTTGACACTGTCACTTCGCCTCGAGTGTGTTCCCACTGTACTTAGATTACTACCCTAACACGGCTCAAAGGAGTCATGCAAGCAGGTAGTAGTTGGGTGCGGTCCCGAAGCACTTGGAGGCAGTAACAGACGAACAGACTGGACTGTACGGAGATTGTCACATACAGGCTCAGTAGGAGTTCGGATGGGTTTATCTCATCGGCCTTCTTATCGACATCTACCTGGGGACCGTTACGTACAGCTAGTGCCGCTTGCGGTCTGTGGTTAAACCCACTGCCAGCGTAGTGTCGAGTCTTTAGAGTCCCACACAGAGAGTTTCCCTGCACTGATCGAAACGTGTAGAGGCCGTATGGTTTTCCGGCAGGGCTGCGATCACTTACGTGCACTTGTGTGCGTATACTGTTCGGGTAGGTAATACTAGTGGGCTTTGGTTTAAGCCGGATCTTAGTATTGTCTTCTGTGCATTCGCATTTACGGAATGCGGATGCGGGTGTGTATGCACAGTTTTACGGAGCGAAGAAGGAGGAGGCGCCTCATTAGGGTTTTGGCAGTGGATTCGGCCAAAACCGTTATGTGGCAGGCTCATTAGGGTTTTGGCAATTTGTTCGGTTAAAACCATTATGAGCTGGAGACATTATTTACTAATCCTTTTAGTGATAATTTTGTGATGGCTAATTGCTTTGACCATTTGACCACCTTGACCACTCTTGACTTTGTTGACCCGTTGACCAAAGTTGAACTTGACCTTCGTGAGAGGTCTACACTCTTCTTTGGTTTTCTTTTTCTTTTTGGATTATGAAAATGGTCATGTCAATGTAGCCATCAACTTTATCATAATAGGATTAGTAATGATGATGTTTAGTATTAATTCAACCATAGTTCATTTTTCTTTAGTTATCATTTTCATTTCTCTTTTCTCATTCTCTCTCTTGCAAGTGAGAAGAAAGAAAAGAGTTCCATGGTTGCTAGTGCTCCTCCTTCTTCCTCCTCTTGATTTCTTCTTTTGATCTCATGTGTTGAGAGAAAACGAATCCACAAAGACAAACACTTCTATCAACCTCTTCTACACAACCTAGGACATCAAGACTAGCGATCTTGTTTTCCTAGTTGCCTCGGCTCGAGGTGGAGCTCGGTGTACAACTCTCGGGTGGATCGTCTTCGACTCAAGGAGGCCGCGGAGGTGGCCAACATCTGGATCGATCCTCGGAGCTTGGATGGACGAGCGGGACAGCGGAGAGAAGACCCGAAGGACCGGTTTCCTGAGGTATAATCTCTATGGCATAGTAGATTGAACCTCATGTAGTTTGCTAGTTTGTAGTTTAGCAAAGATCCTCACTTTTTAGTCCATGTTGCCTTGCGCCAAAAATCATTTTTCGCCGTTTCCGCCTCCCCGTAAGAACCAGGGTGAGCAACGTGGACTTACACTGGGTTCCTTGGCCAAAGCCACCGCTCCATTGTTATCACAATACAAAGGTATTGGATGCTCAATGGATGGAACCACTCCAAGTTCAGTAATGAACTTCTTGATCCAGACAGCCTCTTTAGCAGCATCGTTGGCAGCGATGTATTCAGCCTCCATCGTCGAGTCTGCCACGGTTTCCTGCTTGGAACTCTTCCAGCTAACCGCCCCTCCGTAAAGGGTAAAGACAAATCCCGAGTGCGACTTAGAGTCGTCCTTATCACTCGGGAAGCTCGAATCGGTAAAGGACTCCACTTGGAGTTCTCCGTTACCATACACCAAGAGAATATCCTTAGTCCTTCGTAAGTACTTGAGAATGCTCTTCACAGCTGTCCAGTGACTCTCTCCAAGATCAGCTTGATACCTACTGACTACACTTAGTGAGTATGCTACATCGGGTCTGGTACATAGCATCGCGTACATGATAGAGCTTACAGCCGAAGCATAGGGTATCCCTTGCATACGAGCTCTCTCCCAATCAGTCTTGGGAGACATCTCTTTGGAGAGAGTGAGTCCAGAGATCGTGGGTAAGTTCCCATGCTTGGATTATTCCATACTAAACCTTTTTAGTATGGTGTCAATGTACCTGGATTGGGAAAATCCCAATATCCTTTTAGATCTATCTCTATAGATCATAATTCCCAGTATGCCGGAGGCATCACCTAGATCTTTCATTGAGAATCTTTGTGATAAGAAGAGCTTGACCGATTGCAGCATAGGAATGTCATTTCCTATTAAGAGTATGTCGTCCACGTACAATACGAGGAAGACAACCTTACTCTCTGCCACCTTCTTGTAGATACAAGGTTCATCTACGTTTTTGACGAAATCAAACTCTTTGATAACGACGTCAAAGTAGATGTTCCAACTCCGCGATGCTTGCTTTAATCCATAAATGGATTTAAGCAGCTTGCACACCTTCCCGCTGCTCCCACTATCTACGAAGCCCTCTGGCTGAGTTATGTACACGCACTCTTCTAAATCACCATTTAGAAAGGCGGTCTTAACATCCATTTGCCAGATTTCATAGTCATGATATGCAGTGATGGCAAGCATGATCCGGATGGATTTAACCATGTAGGGTTCCTAGGCACATTAATGAAGTCTCACAAGTGATCAAACATGCCCAATTAAAAATTTCATGTGCCTACAAACCCTAATACGGATCGTTAACTAGATAATGAGGCGATGCAATGCGAGTAAACGAATTTAATGCTAAAGTAAAGGGGCTACAACCTTTGTAGATCCGGTCCTCCACCTCCATATCTCCATGATGAAGTCTCCTCGCTGCGATCATCGGATCCCGGGCTCTAGCGTCGACTTCATCGGAGAAATGGGCGGGCTTGGTCGTCGGCTTCGATGCCGAAGATGATCTACGTCGAGGCATCACAAGATCAAGCTCCCACTTCACCAAGTCATGAAACTTGTGAAGAAAACACCCTATACTACTTGGCAATAGGTAGAGGATGAAGAAATAGGAAGTGGGTTCACTTTAGAATTGGATTTCTCACTCATTTTGGCTAGTTGCCATTGATGGATGCAAGCTTTCTTCATGTTGAAGATGAAGAAGATGAAGATAATATGATAAGTTATTTTTTAATAGAAAATAATATGATAAGTATCATATTGCAACCATGGTTATGTGTAGAGAATAAACCAAGGTTAGGTGAATGGTTAGGTTAGGCAAAGAAATAAAAATGGTTGAACTTTTTCAAAGCTTCATGAAGCTTCAAGTAAATCCAAAAAGCAACCATTTCTTTTCTTGCCTTAAAAGGAAATAAACAAATAAATGAATAAATAAATAAACTAAATAATCAAGAGAAGATTATAAAACCCTAACCATTCACTTAAACATGATTTAAACTAAACATACACCCAAACTAGCATGTATCATCAAACATGATACAATCTTGTGCACAAAAGTATATCACATATACAACTTGTGTATTTCAAGTGAGAAAATCCTTTTAAAGTGAACCAATACTAGTTAATGCAAAGTAATATATCAAATATATAATTATACATTAAATCATTAAATCAATACTTGATTTAACGATCCGATCATATCGCATATAACCGACTAGTATCCAATGTATCGGCTTATCGAATCAATCTTCGATTCGATAACTAGGTTATATCGCATACAACCAATCGATACATTCATCGCGAGAATGTAATACGGTATCACATACACACATTATTCTCGGTCCCGTACATATCTCATATGCGCTCCTATTTCGTTTCGCTTGAGCCAGGAAACCTCTGTGTAGGACTCTAAAGACTCGTCAATACGCCGGCAGCAGATGATGATCATATCAAACACCCACAAGCCGCAAGCGGTCTGCTAAACGTAACGGCCATCCGGGTATTGAGCGATCAGAAGATCGACGAGCAAGCCCGCTTACACTCCTGTGAATCCAACCAGTAACACTTACTGTACAGTCCGGTCTGTTCGTCTGATATGTCGCATATCTCGCCTAGGGGTGGTAAATGTCATACCCCAGTAGCTCGATAATTCATGCCGACAAGAGGTCCATAACATTCGTGAAACTACTGATAACTCTTACCAGTATATCACTGCAATCCTGGCCAGGGATTTCCTGTTATGGCCAGTCGAGCATAGCGCAACATCAACCCCCAATACCGGGAGAGACGAATCCCCTCCTACCACTCATTGCCTCCATGTGAATCGGGACTGAACCCAAAAACCACCTGTTTGCACGACTCGGTAGAGCCGTGGTAGGGTGGAAATCAAAGCACAGTGGGAGACACACAAGTCTCTATGACGATCTCGGGTCAACAGACTAAGCTGTACCAGTGTCACCAGAGAACTGCCATCTGACGTGAGGTATAATACCATTTGGGAGTTCTCGGCGAGTCCGTTCAGTGTACCCAGTCTCCACTGAGCACTCGCATACCATCTCTAATGTCAAACACCAATGGATGTGGGATCATCCATCGCCCATCACATGGGTCGAGAAGATATACGCTAGTCTACTCTGGAATATCGATGCCCCGTCTCGATGTTCCAACGACTAGGAACATTGAAGGATGTACGCATGGACTACCCAGGCCCCACTAGTATGATCTGCATCATAGTCTTGGAAGTCGAGTACACATCCTAAGGGCTTTATCAACATGTAATCAGAGAGACAGAGAGTATACATGTTAAGATAAAGAGCAACCAGATAGCGTACTATCATGTCGAGCAAGAAAGTCCTACCTATATATGTCCCAGCATCCACTACAATATACATCCAATGTACAGTAATGGCCTCTAGGGCATACATATAACTAACAATCTTCCACTTGCACTAGGGCCATCTGTAGCAGTAGTTGTAGTATCTAATACTCAACCATCCCCTAAAAGTCTCTCTTTGGGAAAAGGCCTTTGTGAGTGGATCCGCCGTGTTGTCCTCTGAGTCTACTCTCCTAACCTCGATCACCCTGGAGATCAACTATCTCCATAATCAGGTGATGCTGCCTCAGAATATGTCTGGGTCACTGATGGGACGAGGGTTCCTGGGCCGAAGCCACACTTCCATTGTCATACAATGGCAGTAACCTAGTTCATCTCATGAACCAATATACACCCAAACTGCCTCTTTGGTAGTATCTTTAATAGCGATGTTACCAGCCTTTATCGTCTAGTTTGCCACGGTATCTAGCTTGGAACTCTTCCAACATACCGTCCCTTTACTGAGGGTAAAGACAATGTCTGTGACTGACATTCAGTCGTCTTTATCACCCTGGAACCCTTCTATGTAGGGTTCCTAGACACACTCAAGAGGTCTCACAAGGCATCAACCATGCTAATTTCAAATTTTACGGTGCTGAGAAACCCTAGACTACGGATCGTTAACTAGATTTTAGGCGACAAAAGAAACTAGTTAACAACTTAACTACAAGAACGGAAATACAACCTTTGTAGATCCGGTGCTCCACCTCCATAGCTCCGTGATGATGTCTCCTCGCTGCGATCATCGGATCCCGGGCTCTAGCGTCGGCTTCATCGGAGAAAAAGCGGGCTAGGTCATCGACGACTATGCCGAAGATGATCTACGTCGAGGCATCACAAGATCAAGCTCCACCTTCACCAAGCCATGAAAACTTGTGAAGGAAACACCCTATACTACTTGGCAAGAGGTAGAGGATGAAGAAATAGGAGGTGGGTTCACTTTAGATTTGGATTTCTCACTCAATTGCTCAAGTTGCCATTGAAGTAGAAAGCTTTTCTTTCTTGCCCATGAAGAAGAAGAAGAAAGAAAATGAATATGATAAGTTATTTTAAAATAGAAAAGAAAAGCAATACTTATCATAATACAACCATGGTTAGGTGTAGAGAATTAACTAGGATTAGTGAATCGTTGGGTTAAGACATGAAGACAAAATGGTCACTTTAGTCAAACCTTCATGAAGCTTCAACAAGCTTCATCTTTTAAAGCAACCATTTTCTCTTTTTCTTTTGTCAAAACAAAATAAATAAATGCATAAATAAATCAAATGAAACCCTAACCATTAACTAACCATGATTTAATCACACACTTAACCAAGTTAACATGTATCATCAAACATGATACAATCAAGTGCACAAAAGTATATCACATATACAACTTGCGAACTTCAAGTGAGAAAATCCTTTTAAAGTGAACCAATACTAGTTAATGCAAAGTAATATATCAAATATATAATTATGCATTAAATTATCAAATCAACATTTGATTCAATGATCCGGTCATGTCGCACATAACCGACCAGTATCCAATGTATCGGCTGATCGAATCAACCCTCGATTCGATAACTAGGTTATATCGCATATAACCATTCGATACATTCATCGCGAGAATAGAATACGGTATCACATACACGCATTATTCTCAGTCCCGCACCTATCTCATATGTGCTCCTATTTCGTTTCGCTTGAGCCAGGAAACCTCTGTGTAGGACTCTAAAGACTCGTCAATACGCCGGCAGCAGATGATGATCATATCAAACACCCACAAGCCGCAAGCAGTCTGCTAAACGTAACGGCCACCCGGGTATTGAGCGATCAGAAGATCGACGAGCAAGCCCGCTCACACTCCTGTGAATCCAACCAGTAACACTTACCGTACAGTCCGGTCTGATCGTCTTATATGTCGCATATCTTGCTTAGGGGTGGTGAACGTCAGACCCCAATAGCTCGATAAGTCGTGTCGATATGAGGTCTATAACATTTCGAGAAACTACTGGTAACACTTACCAGTAAATCTCAGCAACCCTGGCCAGGGATTTCCGGTTATAGCCAATCGAACACAGCGCAACATCAACTCCCTATACCGGGAGAGACGAATCCCCTCCTATCGCTCATTGCCTCCATGTGACTCGGGACTGTACCCAAAAGCCACCATTTTGCACGCCCTCTTGGACGTGGTAAGGTGGAAATCAAAGCACAGTGGGAACCACACAAGACTCTATGACGATCTCGGGTCAACAGACTACTCTGTACCAGTGTCACCAGAGAACTGCCATCTGACGTAAGGTATAATACCATCTGGGAGTTCTCGGCGAGTCCGTCCAGTGTACCCAGTCTCTACTGAGCACCCGTATATCATCTCTGATGTCAAACACCAATGGATATGGGATCATCCATCGCCCATCTGTATGGGTCGAGAAGGTATACGCTAGTCTACTCTGGTATATCGATGCCCCGTCTCGATACACCCACGACTAGGGACCTTGAAGGATGTACTTATGGACTACCATGTCCCCACTAGTATGATCCGCATCATAGTCCAGATAGTCAAGTACACATCCTAAGGGCTTTACCAACATGTAACAGAGAGACAATCAGTGTGCACGTTAAGGTAAAGATGTAGGGTTCCTAGGCACCCTAATGAGGTCTCACAAGGCATCAACCATGCCAATTTCAAAAATTCTAGGTGCCGAGAAACCCGACTACGGATCGTTTGCTAGAAATCTAGGCGAAAAGATAACAAGTTAACACTTAACTAAGAGAATACGGAAATACGACCTTTGTAGATCCGGTTCTCCACCTCCATAGCTCCGCAATGAAGTCTCCTCGTTGTCCATAACAAGTCCCGGGCTCTAGTGTCAGCTTCATCGGAGAATGGACGGGCTATGTCATCGACGACGTGCCGAAGATGATCTACGTCGAGGCATCGCTAGATCAAGCTCCAACTTCACCAAGTCTAGAAAACTTATGAAGGAAACACACTCTACTACTTGGCAAGAGGTAGAGGATGAATAAATAGGAAGTGGGTAGACTTTAGATTTGGATTTCTCACACTTATGCTCAATTCACCATTGATGAAGTAAGCTTTCATCTTCAAGAAGAAGAAGAAGATGATGATAATTGTTATGATAAGAATAATTAAAATAGAAAAGAAAATCAATTCTTATCATAAGCAAACCATGGTTAGGTGTAGAGAGTAAACTAAGGTTAAGTGAATGGTTAGGTTAGGTATGAAGACAAAAATGGTGACTAAGTCAAAGCTTCATGAAGCTTCAACATATATCCAAATAAAGCCACCATTTTTCTTTTCATTTTCCAAAAAGAAAATAAATAAATAAATGAATAAAAAGATATGAAAATGAAAACCCTAACCATTACATAACCATGGTTTAAACTTTACACAAAACACAAGTTAGCATGCATCATCAAACATGATACATACAAGTGCACAAAAATATATCACATATACAATGTGCACAATCCAAGTGAGAAAATCCATTTAAAGTAAACCAATACTAGTTAATGCAAAGTAATATATCAAATATATAATTATACATTAAATCATTAAATCAACACTTGATTTAACGATCCGGTCATATCGCATATAACCGACTAGTATCCAATGTATCGGCTTATCGAATCAATCCTTGATTCGATAACTAGGTTATATCGCATACAGCCATCCGATACATTCATCGCGAGAATAGAATACGGTATCACATACACGCATTATTCTCGGTCCCGCACATATCTCATATGCGCTCCTATTTCGTTTCGCTTGAGCCAGGAAACCTCTGTGTAGGACTCTAAAGACTCGTCAATACGCCGGCAGCAGATGATGATCATATCAAACACCCACAAGCCGCAAGCGGTCTGCTAAACGTAACGGCCACCAGGGTATTGAGCGATCTGAAGATCGACGAGCAAGCCTGCTCACACTCCAGTGAATCCAACCAGTAACACTACCGTACAGTCCGGTCTGATCGTCTGATATGTCGCATATCTCGCCTAGGGGTGGTAAACGTCAGACCCCAATAGCTCGATAAGTCGTGTCGATATGAGGTCTATAACAATTCGAGAAACTACTGGTAACACTTACCAGTAAATCTCAGCAACCCTGGCCAGGGATTTCCTGTTATAGCCAATCGAACACAGCGCAACATCAACTCCCTATACCGGGAGAGACGAATCCCCTCCTATCGCTCATTGCCTCCATGTGACTCGGGACTGTACCCAAAAACCACCGTTTTGCACGCCCTCTTGGACGTGGTAAGATGGAAATCAAAGCACAGTGGGAACCACACAAGACTCTATGACGATCTCGGGTCAACAGACTACTCTGTACCGGTGTCACCAGAGAACTGCCATCTGACGTAAGGTATATTACCATCTGGGAGTTCTCGGCGAGTCCGTCCAGTGTACCCAGTCTCTACTGAGCACCCGTATATCATCTCTGATGTCAAACACCGATGGATATGGGATCATCCATCGCCCATCTGTATGGGTCAAGAAGGTATACGCTAGTCTACTCTAGTATATCGATGCCCCGTCTCGATACACCCACGACTAGGGACTTTGAAGGATGTACTTATAGACTATCTGTCCCCACTAGTATGATCTGCATCATAGTCCAGGTAGTCAAGTACACATCCTAAGGGCTTTACCAACATGTAACAGAGAGACAATCAGTATACACGTTAAGGTAAAGAGCAACCAGATAGCATACTATCATGTCGAGCAAGAAAGTCCTCCCTATATATGTCCCAGCATCCACTACAATATACATCCTATGTATAGTAATGGCCTCTAGGGCATACATATAACTAACAATCTCCCACTTGCACTAGGGCCATCTGATAGCAGTGGTTGTAGTATCTCATACTCAACTATCCCATAAAAGTCTCTCTCTGGGAACAGGCCTTTGTGAGTGGATCCGCTGTGTTGTCCTCTGAGTCTACTCTCCAAACCTCGATCACCCTGGAGATCAACCATCTCCATGATCAAGTGATACTGCCTTAGAATATGTCTGGATCACTGATGGGACGGGCGTTCCTTGGCATAAGCCACAACTCCATTGTCACACAATGGTAGGAACGTAGTTCATCTTATGAACCAATATACACCCAAACAGCCTCTTTGGTAGCATCTTGAGTAGCGATGTATCCAGCCTTTATCGTCTAGTGTGTCACGGTATCTTGTTTGGAACTCTTCCAACATACCGTCCCTTTATTGAGGGTAAAGACAATGCCTGTGACTGACATTCAGTCGTCTTTATCACCCTGGAACCATTCCAGTGATTCTCCCCAGGGTCGATTGATACCATCTCACTACAACTAGTGAGAATCCTAACATCCAATTAAATCTATCTCATAGATCCAAAACTCAGGATTTAGGAGGTATCATTTTGATCCTACACGGAGAATCTTTGTGATAAACGGAGGTTGATCGAGCGTAGCATAAGAAACTCCTTTCTTATCAAGAGCATGACATCCATGTACTCTACGAGGATCATCACCATACTCCCTAATACCTTTTTGTTTATACAAGGTTCATCTACCATTTTGATGATGTCAAACTGTTTGACTAATCCATCAAAACAGATGTTCCAACTCCGCGATGCCTGCTTTATCCTATAAAGCATCTTGCACACGTTTCCGCTGCTCCCACTGTCTACGAGGCCCTCAGGCTGTGTACTTATAGACGCACTCTTCTAAAACATCATTTAGAAAAGCAGTCATGACACCCAACCACCAGATATCGTAGTCATGGTATGTAGCCGTGGCAAGTAGGATCTGGATGGACTTAAGCATAGATCCTTAGAAAAAGTTTCATCATGATCCACACCTGGTCGATGACGAAAACCTTTAACAAGTCTAGCTTTGAAAGTCTTAACTTTTCCTTGTACACCAAGTAATCTTCTCAAGATTTACTTGCTCCTGATGGGGATTTAACCCTTCAGATATAGCAACTAAAGTCCATACTTTGTCGGTGTATAAGGATTCCATCTCAGATCACTAAGCATCCAGCCATTCTTATAGAGTCTTACTCCTGATGGCCAGCTCGAAACTAGTTGGATCATCATCTCATGATGCAATCCTCGCTCCAACTGTCATAGAGAAACAGAAGTATCTCTCAGGTGGGTGAGGAACCCTACTAGATCGGCGGAGAGGCTGAGGTTCGTTGGTATCTATTGAATCCTTTGGTTCTACCAAATCATCTGCTATAGTTTGCATAGCTGGAACCTTTCCAGTTGTACACAACAGATCTTGCCTCGAGTTTGTCCGGATTTTGCTTTTAGACATAGGCCGGACAACCCCAAATCTTAACTAGCTTAAGACATGGGCTCTTCCCATACCATATCATATATGAGGTGGTAGGCAACTGATTTGATTCGAACCCTATTCAATAGGTATGCAGCTTCTCAAGCGCATAACTCCCAAAAGGAAAAAGGTAACTCAGTAGTACTCATCATAGAGCATACCTTATCATATAGGGTGTGATTGCTCCGCCCCGATACACCAACGTGCTATGGTGTATTCGGAGGAGTAATGCTGAGAGAGAATCTCATTCTCCTTTAGAACAGTCCAGGAATTCCGTGCACAAGTATTCTCCTCCTTGATCGCATCAAAGGACATAATACTTTTACCCGTATTTTGGTTCTCTACTTCTAACTTATATTCTGTGAATATCTCAAAAGGTTCGGACTTGTGTTTCAACAGGAACATATGTCTGAATCTTGAGAGATCATCAGAGAATGTAATGAAGTACAAAGAACCAGTCCTGGCATGTGTAGACAGGAGACCTTACATACATCATCATGTATCAGTCTCAAGAGTTCACTAACTCTTTCTCTGTTTCCAATAAACAGAGCTAGTGTCATTATATCTTTGTGACATGACTGGCAAGTTTCACAAGATGTAGATTCAAACTGATTTAAATATGCATCTACATGTAACTTCAGCTAGTCGGGTCACATTGATCTGACCTAGTCTACAATACCTTAAGAAGGATCCGTTCATTTCTGAACTCTTCCTCTTAAGTGTGTTCCATATACTAAGAACTGTAATTTGATTTAGAACATCAATGCTTTTAGATAACGTGCCTGAACCGATCAACTTTTGATATAGGAAATGTTCAAAACATTATCCAACAATACAAAATTTTATCATTTCCTTACTTATAAAGAGACTGATATGATTTTCTATATCAGGTTCGGTATCTAACAACATTCGTTCAGAATCAATGTATTGGTAATACAGGGTGACAGTGACCAACAGACTTGGCTGCAACACTTGCCCCGTTTTCTGCCTCATGAAACTTATCACCCGTTCTCAGTCCTCTACCTTTCTGTAGCCCTATGTAACAGATTACATATCTGGGATCCTGATCTGGTATCACATACCCAGGACGTAGAGGATACTGAGAAACAGTTCTGTATAATGAACATACCCGAAAATGATGCATCAGCATGCACTCTCTTTGTTTGGGCGGCACGGGAATTCTGGTAATCCCCAATTTCCTGCTCTGTCTTATAACAATTATAAGTTGGAGCGGGACCAACGTTCTCCAGCTCAGTATAACAAGCGGGTTCGGTCAAATATCCGTATTATTATCTTGATTAAGGCGTGATATGGTCGCTACCAGGAGAGAGAAAGAAGAAAACACTCAGCGTGCGCTCTTGCAAGAATAGATTCGTTATTATTTTATCTAATCAGGATGGCTCCCACTGCTTTTTATCAAATCTTCCTTCAAACCCTAAAAGGAAAGACTAGCCGGGATTAATTACACACTACAAGTTCGCCAATCTTTCAGCCAGGCTAGTGTCGGTACTTTGAGGGAGGTCCCCTGTGCTTTCGCACGAACCTAATTAATGTAAACCTCGTTTTCCCAGAGGCGTAACCCCGTTGACACCTTTCTAGACACCTACTTGATCGGCTAATTGTAATATGTAAAAGTCTCCCAGGAGTAACTCTTACTCGCAGCGGGTATCGGGATCCAACTATCTCATAGAAGGTATGCAATCTCATTGCAAATTTCAACACTTGAAATTCCCGATAATATTTTGCCCCATGCGATCTATGACCTTGACTGAGTCAACAAACCATAGACCGCAAGTAAAGTTCAACCCGTCATTTCTCGATTGAATTAAACCCACCCGCACGACCCTTGACTGAGTCAACAAGGCCACACGACTACCCTAATCCAATCGCATCATATGCTTTGCAGGTAAGCAATAATCAGCTACCGCACACTACGCCTTGACTGAGTCAACAAACGCAGCACGAATACTAACTATTACCTATCTGAAATGACGGAGGGCTACGACAGGTTTTTAAGAAAACCTTTTGCGTAATGAACTTTATATCGTTGTAGAATCAAACGAATTTTGAAATGGAGTGTTTTTGAGGCTTTTCTAGTTTTGCTAAAGGAGTCACTCCCGGTGAAGGGATCGTCGGTCCTTTCCTCGTCGAATGAGGTGCGGGATATATCATATATATCACTGTGCAAAGCAAAAACACTTAAAAGCAATCAAAAGACAAACCGAGTGTGTAGCATCTGCCAGTTATTGCTAAAGGAGTCACTCCCGGTGAAGGGATCTCGGTCCTTTCCTCATCGAATAAGGTGCAGGATATATCACATATACCGCTGGGCAAAGCAAGAACTGTAGCTACCTGTTTTATTTTGAAATTCGATTCTACAACATCTTAGGTTTCTTTTATTTCATTAATCATATTAATGAAGTTCCATCATTTTATGTACCTAAATATCACAGATAAATACGACGTACACTTATGCCATCCGCATTCGCCTCGATGTCCCCTCGTGCACCGTTAGGTTAGGTAACTAACGGCAGAGCGGGGCAGGGCGAGCGCGGGTGTAAAACATAAGTAACGCCTATATAATATATCATATATACTATATACAGTATCTATCACAGAACATCACATGATCACATCACAGATATCGCAGCAGAAGAAACATATGAAATATTGGATATACTAGGACGTCCGTGTTTTCAATACGAGCCAGTATAAAACACGGATTCCACGGTCGTGATGAATAGCCAAACCCACACCCCTAGACCCCTACGAGAGCGGCAAGCAACCCTACCAATTATGGAGTTAGGAGACCCGGACCCGAGTCCTCGAGTTGGTCTCCCATTGGACTCCAGAACCCGGTTACTTGTGCCCTCCTCCTTGGGTCTATCCTAGTGCGGAAAAGTAAATAATATACAAACGGTGACATCTTCCGCAACCTGGAAGTGCCCCAATAAAAGAATATTACATACAAGTTTTTACATGAATGAAAATGAAAAAACACTCATCTCACATAAAAACCCCCGGCTATTCAAACACGACGATCCAATATAACATATCCAGCAACACATAACATCACATGTCATCAACGTAAGTAAATATGCGCATCCCAATTGTCGTTGACATATAGCAACGAAACCGGCGATATCACATATTACACTTACGGTCACAGAAAAGAAAGTGTAAAACTACAACAGTTGGAATCCGCAACCACCTCAGACATCGCATGCCTGACCAAATGAATTTCTTAGACATCGCATGCCTAACAATTATAAACCCCGCATTTTAGTCTCATTATCGAAAACACTTTTCAATATCAAGTCGGGTAATTCAACAAGATTCCCGACATCCTGATCGAATGCCCGTCGCAAACTTCAGTAGACGGCTGCACCCCCGATACCGTCGACGAAGTGCACCAAGGCGGAACACCGCTACCGCGAGCACCCGAACGGATGCTTTCGGCGACGGGGTTCTCCTACAGTCACTTGGTCGGGGCTATGGAGTGAGGCTGTCTATTAAGTTTACCCGGCGAGTATCCGCGTACGCTACGTGATTACGACGGACTTTTGATCACATCAAAATTCCGTGGCAACCGATCAAGTGAGACTAAAGTGCTATGTTTATAACATTCATTCAGTTATCTCATAACTCTTTGTGAATTCCAATTATTGTATCCCATTCCAGATAAAATAGAAAATGTTAAACTTTTCGATCGAACATTCGAACACCCAAGTTTTCCCGATACAGCTCAACACATGAAATAAGTCTAACAACATTCAGTTCGTGCCTCAGTAGCAACGGTCCAGTCGTAGAAGGGTCAAGTCAACGCCTCACATATGGCACGCCGTACTGCCCCAAACCCGAAGGTTCAAAGGGCAGTTCAAGACGGTCACATAATCGAGTTAAGGTTTGTTGTCTTCTAGAGGGTCCATCGCGTTACTTGCACTACTTAGAACGTTGTCAAACTACGGAAAAATCCAACACTTGGAAATTTCCCGACAGGGGAAAAATTGGGTATTTATATCCGGTCGAACTTTTTAACATATTCTAAAAATTATCTGGAAAGCTACATAGACAAAATTAGATATTCCGATCGATACACGAAGTCCCCAAAACAACCCCAGAAAATTCAACTGTTGAATAAAATTTAAAAATTCCCATAAAATCCAGCATCAGAAAAGAGGAGTTACTGTGCAAATATAACAGTGAGATAGGACCGTACGGCCGCGGAACCGCCGCATGAGCCTTGCTCATGCCGCGGAACCGCGGTGGGATTGTTGAATTGGGACGACGAATTTCACAGTAACTCTTAGATATTCCTGCTGAATTTTTTAGCAATTTTTAATTTGGAAAAATCCACGTTTTCAGAAAAAGTACAGAGAGCAATTTTCCGGGTTAGGTTTTGGTTCGATCGGACTTCTAACTCCGTCTAGACTTCGCCTAAGACTCTAGCTTGGCTCTGATACCACTGTAGGGTTCCTAGGCACCCTAATGAGGTCTCACAAGGCATCAACCATGCCAATTTCAAAAATTCTAGGTGCCGAGAAACCCGACTACGGATCGTTTGCTAGAAATCTAGGCGAAAAGATAACAAGTTAACACTTAACTAAGAGAATACGGAAATACAACCTTTGTAGATCCGGTTCTCCACCTCCATAGCTCCGTAATGAAGTCTCCTCGCTGTCCATAACAAGTCCCGGGCTCTAGCGTCGGCTTCATCGGAGAATGGACGGGCTATGTCATCGACGACGTGCCGAAGATGATCTACGTCGAGGCATCGCTAGATCAAGCTCCAACTTCACCAAGTCTAGAAAACTTGTGAAGGAAACACACTCTACTACTTGGCAAGAGGTAGAGGATGAAGAAATAGGAAGTGGGTAGACTTTAGATTTGGATTTCTCACACTTATGCTCAATTCACCATTGATGAAGTAAGCTTTCATCTTCAAGAAGAAGAAGAAGATGATGATAATTGTTATGATAAGAATAATTAAAATAGAAAAGAAAATCAATTCTTATCATAAGCAAACCATGGTTAGGTGTAGAGAGTAAACTAAGGTTAAGTGAATGGTTAGGTTAGGTATGAAGACAAAAATGGTGACTAAGTCAAAGCTTCATGAAGCTTCAACATATATCCAAATAAAGCCACCATTTTTCTTTTCATTTTCCAAAAAGAAAATAAATGAATAAATGAATAAAAAGATATGAAAATGAAAACCCTAACCATTACATAACCATGGTTTAAACTTTACACAAAACACAAGTTAGCATGCATCATCAAACATGATACATACAAGTGCACAAAAATATATCACATATACAATGTGCACAATCCAAGTGAGAAAATCCATTTAATGTAAACCAATACTAGTTAATGCAAAGTAATATATCAAATATATAATTATACATTAAATCATTAAATCAACACTTGATTTAACGATCCGGTCATATCGCATATAACCGACTAGTATCCAATGTATCGGCTTATCGAATCAATCCTTGATTCGATAACTAGGTTATATCGCATACAGCCATCCGATACATTCATCGCGAGAATAGAATACGGTATCACATACACGCATTATTCTCGATCCCGCACATATCTCATATGCGCTCCTATTTCGTTTCGCTTGAGCCAGGAAACCTCTGTGTAGGACTCTAAAGACTCGTCAATACGCCGGCAGCAGATGATGATCATATCAAACAACCACAAGCCGCAAGCGGTCTGCTAAACGTAACGGCCACCCGGGTATTGAGCGATCTAAAGATCGACGAGCAAGCCCGCTCACACTCCAGTGAATCCAACCAGTAACACTACCGTACAGTCCGGTCTGATCGTCTGATATGTCGCATATCTCGCCTAGGGGTGGTAAACGTCAGACCCCAATAGCTTGATAAGTCGTGTCGATATGAGGTCTATAACAATTCGAGAAACTACTGGTAACACTTACCAGTAAATCTCAGCAACCCTGGCCAGGGATTTCCTGTTATAGCCAATCGAACACAGCGCAACATCAACTCCCTATACCGGGAGAGACGAATCCCCTCCTATCGCTCATTGCCTCCATGTGACTCGGGACTGTACCCAAAAACCACCGTTTTGCATGCCCTCTTGGACGTGGTAAGATGGAAATCAAAGCACAGTGGGAACCACACAAGACTCTATGACGATCTCGGGTCAATAGACTACTCTGTACCAGTGTCACCAGAGAACTGCCATCTGACGTAAGGTATATTACCATCTGGGAGTTCTCGACGAGTCCGTCCAGTGTACCCAGTCTCTACTGAGCACCCGTATATCATCTCTGATGTCAAACACCGATGGATATGGGATCATCCATCGCCCATCTGTATGGGTCGAGAAGGTATACGCTAGTCTACTCTGGTATATCGATGCCCCGTCTCGATACACCCACGACTAGGGACTTTGAAGGATGTACTTATAGACTATCTGTCCCCACTAGTATGATCTGCATCATAGTCCAGGTAGTCAAGTACACATCCTAAGGGCTTTACCAACATGTAACAGAGAGACAATCAGTATACACGTTAAGGTAAAAAGCAACCAGATAGCATACTATCATGTCGAGCAAGAAAGTCCTCCCTATATATGTCCCAGCATCCACTACAATATACATCCTATGTATAGTAATGGCCTCTAGGGCATACATATAACTAACAAAAGAGTAACCAGATAGCATACTATCATGTCGAGCAAGAAAGTCCTCCCTATATATGTCCCAGCATCCACTACAATATACATCCTATGTATAGCAATGGCCTCTAGGGCATACATATAACTAACATTCTAGTGATTCTCCCCAGGATCGATTGATACCATGTCACTACAATATACATCTAGTGAGAATTCTAGCATCCAATTAGATCTATCTCATAGATGAAAACTCAGGATTTAGGAGGTATCACTTTGATTTTATTGGAGAATCCTTGTGATAAGCGGAGATTGACCGTGCGTAGTATAGGAAACTCTTTTCCTATCAAGAGTATGTTGTCCACGTACAATACGAGGATGACCACCTTACTCTCTACTACCATTTTGTATATACAAGGTTCATCTACCATTTTGATGAAGTCAAACACTTTGACTACCACATCAAAATAGACGTTCCAACTCCGCGATACCTGCTTTATCTTATAAAGCATCTTGTACACGTTTCCGCTGCTCCCACTGTTTACGAAACCATCTGACTGTGTACTTATAGACTCTCTCTTCTAAAACATCATTTAGAAAAGCAGTCATGACACCCAACCGCCAGATATCGTAGTCATGGTATGTAGCCATGGCAAGTAGGATCCGGATGGACTTAAGCATAGTCCCTGGAAAAGATTTCATCATTATCCACGCCTGGTCGATGACGAAAACCTTTAACAAGTCTAGCTTTCAAAATCTCAACTTTTCCATCTACACCAAGTAATCTTCTCAAGATATACTTGCTCCTGATGGGGATTTAACCCTTCAGATATAGCACCCAAAGTCCATACTTTGTTGGTGTACATGGATTCCATCTCGGATCGCTAAGCATCCAGCCATTCTTACAGAGTCCCTACTCTCGATGACCTGCTCGAATCTAGTTGGGTCATCATCTCATGATGCATTCCTCACACCCACTGTCATCGAGAAACCGAAGTATCTCTCAGGCGGATGAGGAACCCTACCAGATCGGCGGAGAGGCTGAGGTTCGTCGGGAATTATTGAATCCTTCGGTTCTGTCAAATCATCAGCTGCGGTTTTGTATAGCTGGAACCTTTCCAGTTCTACAGATCTGACATTGCCTCGATCTTGTCCGGATTTAGCTTTTGACACAGGCCGGACAATCCCAAATCTTAACTTACTTAAGAGATAGGCTCTTCCCATACCATATCTTATATGGAGTGGTAGGCACTGATTTGAATCGAACCCAATTCAATAGGTATGCAGCTTCTCAAGTGCATAACTTCCAAAAAGGAAATAGGTAACTCAGTAGTACTCATCATAGAGCACACCTTATCATATAGGGTATGATTGCTCCGCCCCGATATACCATCGTGATATGGTGTATACGGAGGAGTAATGCTGAGAGAGAATCTCATTCTCCTTTAGAATAGTCCAGGAATTCCGTGCTCAAGTATTCTCCTCCTTGATCTCATCAAAGGACATAATACTTATACCCGTATTGGTTCTCTATTTCTAACTTATATTCTGTGAATATCTCAAAAGGTTCGGACTTGTGTTTCAACAAGAACATATGTCTGAATCTAAAGAGATCATCAGAGAATGTAATGAAGTACAAAGAACCGGTCTTGGCATGTGTAGACAGGGGACCTACATACATCAACATGTATCATCCCAAGAGTTCATTAACTCTTTCTCTGTTTCCAGTAAACGGAGCTTTGGTCATCTTATCTTTGTGACATGACTGGCGAGTTTCACAAGATGTAAATTCAAACTAATTTAAATATGCATCTTTATGTAACTCTAGCTAGTCGGGTCACATTGATCTGACCTAGTCTACAATACCTCAAGAAGGAATCGTTCAATTCTGAACTCTTCCTCTTGTGTGTGTTCCGTATACTAAGAACTGTAGTTTGATTTAGAACGTCAATGCTTTTAGATAACATGCCTGAACCGATCAACTTTTGATATAGGAAATGTTCAAAACATTATCCAACAATACAAAATTTTATCATTTCTTTACTGTTAAAGAGACTGATATGATTTTGTATATCAGGTTCGGTATCTAATAGCATTTGTTCAGAATCAATGTATTGGTAATACAGGGTGACAGTGACCAACAGACTTGGCTGCAACACTTGCCCCGTTTTCTGTCTCATAAAACTTATCACCCGTTCTCAGTTTTTCTACCCTTTTGTAGCCCTATGTAACAGATTACATATCTGAGATCCTGATCCGGTATCAAATACCCAGGATGTAGAGGATACTGAGAAACAGTTCTGTATAATGAACACACCCGAAGGAGATGCATCATATGCACTTTCTTCGTTTGGGCGGCATAGGAATTCTGGTTTTCCCCTATTTCCTGCTCTGTCTTATAACAATTATAAGTTGGAGCGGGACCAACGTTCCCCAGCTCAGTATAACAAGCGGGTTCAGTCAATACATCCGTATTATTATCTTGATTAAGGCGTGATATGGTCGCTACCTGGAGAGAGAGAGAGAAGAAAACACTCTGCGTGCGCTCTTGCAAGATCAGATTGGTTATATATTTTAGCTAATCAGGATGGCTCCCACTGTTTTTATCCAATCTTCCTTCAAACCTTAAAAGGAAAGACTAGCCGGGATTAATTACACTCTACAAGTTCGCCAATCTTTCAGCCAGGCCAGTGTCGGTACTTTGAGGGAGGTTCCCCGTGCTTTCGCACGGACCTAATTACAGTAAACCTCGTTTTCCCAGAGGCGTAACCCCGTTGACACATTTCTAGACACCAACTTGATCGGCAAATTGTAAAGTGAAAAATTCTCCCAGGAGTAACAATTACTCGCAGTAGGTATCGGGATCCAACTATCACATAGAAGGTATGCAATCTCATTGCAAATTTCAACACTTGAAACTCCTGATAATGGTTTTTACCCCTAGCACCTATGACCTTGGCTAAGGTCAACAAATCATAGGTACTAGTCAAGTTCTACCCGTCATTTCGTGATTAATTAGACCCACCCATATGACCCTTGGCTAAGGTCAACAAAGCCACATGACTGTCCTAACTAATCGCATCATATGCGGTGTAGGAAGACATCACTTAGCTACCGCACACTACGCCTCGGCTATGGTCGACAAACGTAGCACGAATACTA
Source organism: Agapanthus africanus (assembly GCA_030015575.1). Taxonomy (NCBI): domain Eukaryota; kingdom Viridiplantae; phylum Streptophyta; class Magnoliopsida; order Asparagales; family Amaryllidaceae; genus Agapanthus; species Agapanthus africanus. The sequence goes on from CM057342.1 coordinate 280,187,421, forward strand.
AGTACTCTACTTCCTAAAATGACGGAGGGTTGCGAAAGGTTTTTGTGAAAACCTTTAACGCTTTGAACTTGATCTCGTTGCGGAATCGAATGGTTTTTAAATGGAATGTTTTTTAGGCTTTTCTAGTTTTGCTAAAGGGGTCACTCCCGGTGAGGGGATCGTCGGCCCTTTCCTCCTCGAATGAGGTGCGGGATATATCATATATATCACTGTGCAAAGCAGAAACTATAGAAGCAATCAAAAACAAACCGAGTGTGTAGCATCTGCCAGTTATTGCTAAAGGAGTCACTCCCGGTGAAGGGATCTCGGTCCTTTCCTCATCGAATAAGGTGCAGGATGTTCTACAAGGAACACCGCGATGCAAAGCAAGAACTGTAGCTACCTGTTTTATTTTGAAATTCGATTCCACAACATCAATTAGGTTTATTTTCTTTCATTAATCTCATTAATGAATATCCCATCATTTAAGTCCACCTAAACATCACAGATAAATATAACGTACGCTTATGCCATCCGCATTCGCCTCGATGTCCCGTGTGCACCGTTAGATTAGGTAACTAACGCCAGAGCGAGGCAGGGCTAGTGTGGGTGTAAAACATAAGCAACGTCTATATAATATATCATATATACTATATATAATATCTATCTGAACACATCACATGATCACATCACAGATAACGCGGCAGAAAATATCATATGAAATATTGGATATACTAGGACGTCCGTGTTTTCAATACGAGCCAGTATAAAACACGGATTCCACGGTCGCGATTAATAGCCAAACCCACACCCTAGACACCTACGAGAGCGGCAAGCAACCCTACCAATTCTAGGGTTAGGAGACCCGGACTCGACTCCTCGAGATGGTCTCCCACTGGACCCTAGAACCCGGTTACTTGTGCTCCCCTCCTTGGGTCTATCCTAATGTGGAAAAGTAAATAATATACAAAAGGTGACATTATCCGCAACCTGGAAGTGCCCCAATAAAAGAATATTACATACAAGTTTTTACATGAATGAAAATGAAAAACACTCATCTCACATAAAAAAAACCCCGGCTATTCGAACACGACGATCCAATATAACATATCCAGTAACACATAACATCACATGTCATCAACGTAAGTAAATATGCGCATCCCAATTGTCGTTGACATATAGCAACAAAACCGGCGATATCACATATTACACTTACGGTCACAGAAAAGAAAGTGTAAAACTACAACAGTTGGAATCCGCATCCTCTTTAGACATCGCATGCCTAGACCAGTGAATTCCTTAGACATCACATGCCTAACAATTATAAACCCCGCATTTTAGTCTCATTATCGAAAACTCTTTTCAATATCAAGTCGGGCAATTCAACAGGATTCCCGACATTCTGATCGAATGCTCGTCGCAAACTTTAGTAGGCAGCTACACCCCCGATGCCGTCGATGAAGTGCACCAAGGCGGAACACCGCTGCCGCGAGCACCCAAACGGATGCTTTCGGCGACGGGGTTCTCCTACAGTCACTTGGTCGGGGCTATGGAGTGAGGCTGTCTATTAAGTTTACCCGGCGAGTATCCGCGTACACTACATGACTGCGACGGACTTTTGATCGCATCAAAATTCCGTGGCAACCGATCAAGTGAGACTAAACTGCTATGTTTATAACATTCATTCAGTTATCTCATAACTACTTGTGAATTCCAAATGTTGTATCACATTCCGGATAAATAGAAAATGTTAAATTTTCCGATCGAACAATCGAACACCCAAGTTTTCCCGAAACATCTCAACACATGAAATAAGTTTAAAAACATTCATTTCATACCTCAGTACCAACGGTCCAGCCGTAGAAGGGTCAAGCCAACGCCTCACATGTGGCACGCCGTACTGCCCCAAACCCTAAGGTTCAAAGGGCAGTTCAAGACGGTCACATAATCGAGTTAAGGTTTGTTGTCTTCTAGAGGGACCATCGTGTTACTTGCACTACTTGGAACATCATTAAACTACGGAAAAGTCCAACAATTGAAAATTTCCCGGCAGGGAAAAAATTGGGTATTTATATCCGGTCGAACTTTTTAACATATTCTAAAATATCCGGAAAACACATAGACAAAATTTGATAATCCGATCGAATCTACAAACTCCTAATACAACCCAGAATATTCAACTTTTGAATAAATATTAAAAAATCTCATAAAACTCAGCATTTAAATAAAGAAGTTACTGTGCAAAAATGGTTGACTGAAGAGGCTAAATAGGCGCGGAACCGCCGCATTAGCCTGCTAATGCCGCGGTTCCGCCGCGCTTTAGACACATCATTAGGTAATTTTTGCACCATAATTCTTAGAATTTCCTGCTGAATTTTTTAAGCATTTTTAATTTACAAAATTCCACGAATTACAAAAATGTACAGAGAGCATTTTGGAGTTAGGGTTTCGGTTCGATCGGACTTCTAACTCCGTCTACGCATCGCCTAAGGCTCTAGCTAGGCTCTGATACCACTGTAGGGTTCCTAGGCACACTAATGAAGTCTCACAAGTGATCAAACATGCCCAATTAAAAATTTCATGTGCCTACAAACCCTAATACGGATCGTTAACTAGATAATGAGGCGATGCAATGCGAGTAAACGAATTTAATGCTAAAGTAAAGGGGCTACAACCTTTGTAGATCTGGTCCTCCACCTCCATAGCTCCATGATGAAGTCTCCTCGCTGCGATCATCGGATCCCGGGCTCTAGCGTCGACTTCATCGGAGAAATGGGCGGGCTTGGTCGTCGGCTTCGATGTCGAAGATGATCTACGTCGAGGCATCACAAGATCAAGCTCCCACTTCACCAAGTCATGAAACTTATGAAGAAAACATCCTATACTACTTGGCAAGAGGTAGAGGATGAAGAAATAGGAAGTGGGTTCACTTTAGAATTGGATTTCTCACTCATTTTGGCTAGTTGCCATTGATGGAGGCAAGCTTTCTTCATGTTGAAGATGAAGAAGATGAAGATAATATGATAAGTTATTTTTTAATAGAAAATAATATGATAAGTATCATATTGCAACCATGGTTATGTGTAGATAATAAACCAAGGTTAGGTGAATGGTTAGGTTAGGCAAAGAAATAAAAATGGTTGAACTTTTTCAAAGCTTCATGAAGCTTCAAGTAAATCCAAAAAGCAACCATTTCTTTTCTTGCCTTAAAAGGAAATAAAAAAATAAATGAATAAATAAATAAACTAAATAATCAAGAGAAGATTATAAAACCCTAACCATTCACTTAAACATGATTTAAACTAAACATACACCCAAACTAGCATGTATCATCAAACATGATACAATCTTGTGCACAAAAGTATATCACATATACAACTTGTGTATTTCAAGTGAGAAAATCCTTTTAAAGTGAACCAATACTAGTTAATGCAAAGTAATATATCAAATATATAATTATATATTAAATCATTAAATCAATACTTGATTTAACGATCCGGTCATATCGCATATAACCGACTAGTATCCAATGTATCGGCTTATCGAATCAATCTTCGATTCGATAACTAGGTTATATCGCATACAACCAATCGATACATTCATCGCGAGAATGTAATACGGTATCACATACACGCATTATTCTCGGTCCTGTACATATCTCATATGCGCTCCTATTTCGTTTCGCTTGAGCCAGGAAACCTCTGTGTAGGACTCTAAAGACTCGTCAATACGCCGGCAGCAGATGATGATCATATCAAACACCCACAAGCCGCAAGCGGTCTGCTAAACGTAACGGCCACCCGGGTATTGAGCGATCAGAAGAACGACGAGCAAGCCCGCTCACACTCCTGTGAATCCAACCAGTAACACTTACTGTACAGTCCGGTCTGTTCGTCTGATATGTCGCATATCTTGCCTAGGGGTGGTAAACGTCAGACCCCAGTAGCTCGATAAGTCATGCCGACTTGAGGTCCATAACATTCGTGAAACTATTGATAAATCTTACCAGTATATCATTGCAACCCTGGCCAGGGATTTCCTGTTATGGCCAGTCGAGCATAGCGCAACATCAACCCCCAATACCGGGAGAGACGAATCCCCTCCTACCACTCATTGCCTCCATGTGAATCGGGACTGTACCCAAAAACCACCTGTTTGCACGCCTCGGTAGAGCCGTGGTAGGGTGGAAATCAAAGCACAGTGGGAGACACACAAGACTCTATGACGATCTCGGGTCAACAGACTAAGTTGTACCAGTGTCACCAGAGAACTGCCATCTGACGTGAGGTATAATACCATCTGGGAGTTCTCGGCGAGTCCGTTCAGTGTACCCAGTCTCCACTGAGCACCCGCATACCATCTCTGATGTCAAACACCAATGGATGTGGGATCATCCATCGCCCATCATATGGGTCGAGAAGATATACGCTAGTCTACTCTGGAATATCGATGCCCCGTCTCGATATTCCCACGACTAGGAACATTTAAGGATGTACTCATGGACTACCCAGGCCCCACTAGTATGATCTGCATCATAGTCTTGGAAGTCGAGTACACATCCTAAGGGCTTTATCAACATGTAATCAGAGAGACAGAGAGTATACATGTTAAGATAAAGAGCAACCAGATAGCGTACTATCATGTCGAGCAAGAAAGTCCTACCTATATATGTTCCAGCATCCACTACAATATACATCCAATGTACAGTAATGGCCTCTAGGGCATACATATAACTAACAAACCATAGCCACTGAAGAAAAGGTTTCGTAATAGTCCATACGTGGTCTTTGACGAAAACCCTTTGCAACAAGTTTACCTTTGAAAGTCTCCACTTTCCTATCTACACCAAGTTTTTTCTTGAAGATCCACTTGCTCCCAATGGGTTTTACCCCTTCAGGAGCAACTTCCAAAGTCCATACTTTGTTGGTGTACATGGATTCCATCTCGGACCGCATTGCATCCAGCCATTTCACTGAGTCCTTACTCGTGATGGCCTGCTCGAAACTAGTTGGGTCATCATCAACCATGATGCAATCCTCGCTCCCACCATCCATGAGAAAACCGTAGTATCTCTCAGGTGGGTGAGGAACCCTACTAGATCGGCGGAGAGGCTGAGGTTCATTGGGAACTATCGAATCCTATGGTTCCACCAGATCTTCTGTTGTAGCTTTTGTAGCTGGAACCTCTTCTAGTTCTACCTCATGACCACTAATCTCTTTTGCAAGAAATTCCTTTTCTGAAAAGGTGGCATGCCGAGAAACAAACACTTTTTGTTCCTCAGTGTGGTAGAAGATATACCCTTGTGAATTCTTGGGATATCCTACAAATTTGCATAGAACAGACCGTACCTCGAGTTTGTCCGGATTTTGTCGGTTGACATAGGCTGGACAACCCCATATCTTTACATAGTTAAGACATGGTCTCTTCCCTTTCCATATCTCATATGGAGTGGTAGGCATAGATTTGGTGGGGGCCATATTCAATAGATGTATGGCTGTCTCTAGCGCATACCCCCAGAAGGAAATAGGTAACTCAGCTGTGCTCATCATAGAGCGCACCATATCTAATAAGGTGCGGTTCCTACGTTCTGATACACCGTTGTGCTGTGGTGTATATGGAGGAGTTAGCTGAGAGAGAATCCTATTTTCTTTTAAGAAGTCCAGGAATTCATTGCTCAAGTATTCACCTCCTCGATCAGATCGAAGAATTTTAATACTTTTCCCGGTTTGGTTCTCGACTTCTTATTTATATTCTCTAAATTTCTCAAAAGCTTCAGACTTGTGTTTTATCAAGAACACATGTCCGTATCTTGAGAGATCGTCAGTGAATGTAATGAAGCATGAAAAACCATCCCTGGCATGTATAGACATGGGACTGCATACATTGCTATGTATCAGTCCTAAGAGTTCAGAAACTCTTTCTCTGTGTCCCGTAAACGGAGTTTTGGTCATCTTGCCTTTGAGACATGACTGGCAAGTGTCATAAGATGAAAATTCGAACGGCTTCAAATATCCATCCTTATGCAACTTAGCTAGCCGTGTCGCATTGATGTGACCTAGTCTACAATGCCACAAGAAGGATTCGTTCAGTTCTGAACTCTTCCTCTTGTGTGTGTTTGTTATGCTCAGAACTGTTGATTGATTTAGAACATAGATGCCATTGTACAACGTGCCTGATCCAACCAACTTTTGGTTAAGGAAAATGTTCATAACATTGTCCTGTAATACAAAATTATATCCTTTTTTACTCAACAAAGAAACCTATATAATGTTGCATATCAGGTTCGGCATGTAATAGCATTCGTTCAGAATCAATGTATTACCAGTTGGCAATACAAGGTGATATTCCCCAACGGTTTTAGCTGCAACAGTTGCACCATTTCTGTAACACTTTGAGATTTCGTTAGAAAGTTTTTTCGTGATAATTAGTAATTGTGCGTGTTATTATTTATGTGTGCATAGGATTACTAGTTATAATTTAGTCGTGTTTACCCTAATTGGGAATTTTTGTGTTAAATGCACACATGCACACTTAGCACAATTTTTGTGACCTAGGTAAAAAGTGTTAGCATGTTAACCATTCTTTTGTTGCAATGGTTCATATTAATTCCCCACCATTTTAATCAAAACAAAATCCTTTTTAGAATTAAAAAAAAAGAAGAAAAGAAATGAGAATAAACAATTGAGAGCATGGTGTTAGGTGAAAAGGATTGACTTTTGACCCCATTTCCCTCTCTTCTCTCTCTCTTCTCCTCATTTCTGAATTCTACAGAATTTCCAGCAGAAAAACCCTAGCTTTCCTTCATCTTTCCCTCTTCTTTTCATTTCTCTTTGATCCCTACACAAAAAACCTACACAATCAACACATTTTCATCACAAAACCATGGAAAAGTGAGCTTTTTGAGGTGTTTGGAGGCAAATCTGCACACTTGATGCTAGAGCTGGAACTTTTGGTTTTTCTAAGGACATTTGAAGGTATAAATCTCACTCCTAGCACCCTATCTCCATAACTTGCACGTTTAGTTTCAAAATATCACATTTTTGTGCAACTTTAGTGCTATTGAAGGGATTAGTGTTGATATGTTAAAATTTATGATGTTGTGGCTTGATTAGCTTGTAAATGAGTTATTAGTGTGGCTTTAGACCTGGGTTTGCTTCAGGTTCCACAAAAATACCCTAATGTTTTGTTTTAGTGCTAAATTGGACTTTTTAACTAGATTTAGGGATCTGTTGGATCTGCTACAACCCGGGTTGTTTCAGAATGAAACTAGAATTGTCTGTAGCATATACAGAGGGTATAGAGTGCACACACCAAACCGGGGGACCCACCTCCCGACCCAGGCCGCCGAAAATGAGTTCTGGCCGCAATTTGCGGCCAGATTAGTGAATTGGGGGTTGGGGTTTGGGTCACAGGAGTCTGCTGCTATGTGTAGTATTTTGGTATATCTATTTTTATAATATCTATTCTGTAGCAAAATATGGAGTAGAATACCCTATTTCCCATAATTTTAATCTTTCGTGACACGCGTGATACGTGTGAATGGGTTTGGGGTTTCTGTGTATCGCGACGCGTCGGAGTGACTTCAGGCGCGTAATCACACGTTTTGGCGTATCGCGCACACGTGGGCTTGATTTGCGACACGGGTTTCTAGTTGACCTTAAATGTCGTGTTTGTATGATTTGAGCTTATGCGTGATATTCTGTGGAATTCTAGGTTCGCGGGCGAGTGCAACGGACGCCGCGAAGAAAGGGAAACAAGTCATCGGCTATACCTAGCGAGAGACTACGGTGAGTAGATTTAACATCTACGGGGATATCGCCCGCATGGCGTTCTACGTCAGGGCTGATAGGACCTTATAGCTACATTTCTATACATTGACTGTTCATGGCTACTATTTAGTGCATACCGCATTCCCTGCTATATGTATATAAACTAGAATTTATAGAACACCGCACCCTTACTAACGGTTCATTTTGCACGAGCACTATCCTGCATGTTACACACACACCGTTAGTAATTGCCATGCCACTCACACTGTAGAATTTCCATGATCATTATGTTGTAGCTCATCTTTATGTGACTTGACATGATATTCATACTTGATGCACATATCACATCACATTGACTTGCATATTGGTTTGGATTACATGTGATTTCTGGATTTGGGAACAGTGGCTATTTCAAAGATGTAATTATTTAAAAAACCCGGTTCCCTTGTTATGATATTTCGGTGCGCCCACCCTGTGTTTTCTCGGTGTTAGTGTGATATATATGAGAGAGGGCTAACCCGGACTGACGGATGCCCGATATATTGAGAGAGGGCTGACCCGTACTGACGGATGCCCGATATATATTGAGAGAAGGCTGACCCGGACTGACGGATGCCCGATATATTGAGAGAGGGCTGACCCGGACTGACGGATGCCCGATATATTGAGAGAGGGTGGACCCGGACTGACGGATGCCCGATATGTATGAGAGAGAGGGCTGACCCGAACTGACGGATTCCCGATAGAGGAAGATTTGCATGTCGATGCAAGACACGAGTATTTATGATATTTGGGTTCCGATGTTGGGCACTCGTGATTCTTAGGGATGTACAGGATTTGAGGGCCGATGGGAGTGCCGACGTCTGGGTTGTTGGGATTTGCGGTGCATATATATATATATATATATATATATATATTCCACATTGACATTCTATGTAGATGTTATATTCCCATGCTCAGCATTCATTATTGCAACTCATCCTGTAGTTATATAACCTGATAGAGCACTTGCATGCTTATTGCACATATTGCTTATCACGCATTGATATCATCTGCTGGCATATGTTAGAGTAGCGCAGTACGTACATGCTCGCGATTACCTTTATATGTTATTTCTATTCACGAGTTGGCAACTCACCCCCGTTGTGCCACAGTATTTGCAGGTTGCCCTTCGGAGTAGTCGCGGCAGGCTGTTTCCTTACATCTTTTGGCTACAGATACTACTACAGTTGGTGCGTGAGCTGTTTTGCTGTTAGGTGGGTTATAGTATCTGGTTACCTTTATTGTACGCACTTTTGTATCTAGATATCTACATCTACCATATATGTATTTGACTTAGAGACAATGTGAGGACGATGATGTATATTATTGGTATTCTGGTGTCGAGCTCGTTGTGAGCCGACTTTACTTATGTAGTTTATTCTATCTGTGATGTTCCCACTTATTGTTCTTGATCTTCGCTACGGCGTTGTATATTGCCATCTTGGTGATTGTTTACTTAAAATTTCTTATCACTTTTTAAATGCTTCCATTTCAAACTTAAAACACTCTATATTTTTACTGGTTTGATTTCTGGGTTTTCGGTTCACTTAGTCGCGTTACACCTGTAGACGTTACGTGGTTAAGTGCCGGTCACGGGCCAAACTTTGGGTCATGAAAAAGTTGGTATCAGAGCGTAGGTTTTACCTTTTGGAGTGTTCTTAGGATGACCCTGGTATGATGGAGTAGGTGGCTGAAGCACAGTGGCGTAGCGTGCGTATGTTCCACGGCATACTCACGACACGGTACTCCACCAAAGCGACCTTAGGACTTGTTGATTTAAATTCCTTCGTGAATGCATACATTCTTGCGATTCAATTTCCGTATCCTTATCGAATCCTACTTTTGCTGTTAGCCATTATGCCGCCAAAGACTACGAGGGCGCAGAGAGCTGCCGCGAGGGCCGAGATTCGAGTTGACTCGTCCGAGACGGGGACTTATCCGGGTAGTACACCGGTTGTGCCCGAGCAGGCTGTTCCTGCCGTGACAGATCAGATTGCCATGTTAGGGACTGGTGTGCAGGAGATGCGCCAGACGATGGGATCCAGTATGCAGGAGATGCGCCAGATGATGGGATCTCTAGTTGAGACACTTTGAGCGCAGCGACCAGAGGTAGTTCCACCCATTGCAGAGACCGCGGTGGTACCCAGAGTGCAGGCAGTTGCACCTGCGGCTACAGAGGTTATTACAGTATCGCTGTCAGAGTTTATGAGGCTGAAGCCTCCAGTTTTCACAGGTACCGATACAGCCGAGGACCCACAGTCTTTCATCGATAGGATGGCTCGGATATGCCGTTCCCTCAGATGCGCAGATGTGAGATGGGTTGAGTTCGCGAGCTTTCGCCTGGAAGGTCTCGCACAGAAATGGTGCGAATCAGTCGAGAAGGGTAGAGCAGCAGGTTTTCCTCCTATGACCTGGACCGAGTTTGTCGCGCTATTCCTTGCCCGTTTTCTTCCCCAGAGTGTTAGGGATGCCCGAGCACGCAGATTTGAGTCCTTGCGCCAGACGCCAGAGATGTTAGTGGCAGAGTACGATATGCTGTTTACCGAGCTATCAGTTTATGCTCCGTACCTAGTGGCTACTGAGGAGTTGCGAGTCAAGAGATTTTTCCGAGGCTTGCTTACACCACTGTTTCTGGCGATCAGCGCATAGCATTACGAGACATATGCAGCAGCTGTAGAAGCAGCCCTATTAGTCGAAGAGCGCCTTGCTGAGACTTCGGCAATTCTAGAGCCAAAGAGAGTTCGTGCGGATACATCAGCGCAGAGACAGCCTTTTCGGCGCCGTGATAGACGTATTGCAGGTAGCAGAGATTCAGGGCGGGGCCGGTTGTTCAGTTCCTATCCCCAGGAGGGTCAGCGGTCATCGTCGGGATGTTTTCGCTGCGGGAGTTCTTATCATCATGTACGAGATTGTCCTGAGATACCCCGGAAGGAGGTAGCAGCACCGCACGTCACATTACCACCTTCACCACCTCAGACGGCGTTGCCTATTGTACCTACTATTACTCCATGTCAGACGCATGCACAGGGAGGTCGTGGTCGCAGAGGATTTGTTCATAGAGGACAAGGTGACCGAGGCAGAGGACAGCCAGCTGCCGGCAGGGGACAACCAGTCACAGATGGAGGGCAGGCATGAGTTGTTGCCTTGACGCATCAGGACGCACAGGCGTCCAATGCGGTGGTCTCAGGTTTCCTTCCAGTATGTTCGGTTAATGCACACGTATTATTCGATCCCGGATCCACGCACTCGTACGTATCCACACACTTTGTGCCGAGTTTGGGTAGAGAGTCCGGTTTGCTTGATCAGCCGCTTGTTGTGACTACTCCTATGGAAGAGTCGTTTGTTGCTAGGCACGTGTTCCGATCCTGTACCGTCCGTATTGGCGAGAGAGAGTTGCCGGTCGATTTGATCCTTCTTGAGATGTTGGACTTCGACGTTCTTTTGGGCATGGATTGGTTAGCCACGTGCTATGCTTCTGTTGACTGCCGCGAGAAGACAATTAGATTTTGTTTTCCCGGTGAGTCAATTTTTGTTGTGTTGGGGGACCGTGGTGCCACCCCTCACAGTGTGATTTCTTCTTTTCGCGCTGGACAGCTTTTGAGGAAGGGATGTCAGGGATTTCTCGCCTATGCTTGCGATACTAGAGCTACAGAGGTTTCGATGGATCAGGTTCCAGTTGTTAACGAGTTCCCTGATGTGTTCCCTGACGAGCTTCCTGGGCTACCGCCCGAGCGTGATATTTCTTTCTGTATTGATTTGGTTCCTGGCACGGGGCCTATTTCTGTACCGCCTTATCGGATGGCCCCGGCGGAACTTAGAGAATTGAAGGGTCAGTTGCAAGATTTTTTGGATAAGGGACTTATTCGACCCAGTGTTTCTCCTTGGGGTGCTCCAGTCCTATTTGTCAAGAAGAAGGACGGCAGTATGCGTTTGTGTATCGACTACCGCCAGCAGAATAGGGTGACAGTGTGGAACAGGTACCCTTTGCCACGCATCGACGATTTGTTTGACCAGCTTCAGGGGACAGGATACTTTTCAAGGATCGATTTGCGATCAGGCTACCATCAGCTGCGGGTTCGACAGGAGGACATTCCTAGGACAGCTTTCCGCATGCGTTACGGCCATTATGAGTTTTTGGTGATGTCGTTCGGACTCACCAACGCGCCAGCAGCATTCATGGACTTGATGAACCGTATTTTCCGGCCGTATCTTGATCTGTTCATCATAGTATTCATTGATGATATTCTGGTGTATTCTCGGAGTAGGGAGGAGCACGAGCAGCACCTGCGGATTACACTGCAGACCTTGAAAGAGCATCGGCTTTTCGCCAAATACTCAAAATGTGCTTTCGGGCTGGACAGCGTAGACTTTTTGGGGCACGTGATTTCACGAGATGGTATATGTGTAGACCCAAGGAAGATTGAGGCCGTTCGGAGTTGGCCTAGACCCACGTCAGTGACGGAGGTTCGCAGCTTTCTATGGCTGGCAGGCTACTACAGGCAATTCGTGCAGGACTTCTCTCGCATTGCTACACCTTTGACCGGGGTGACCCGGAAGGGAGTTCGTTTTGATTGGACGGAGGAGTGTGAGCACAGTTTTCAGCAGCTACGGGCTCTATTGACTACGACACCAGTATTATCATTGTCTTCAGGATCAGGCAGATTTGTGGTCTACTGTGATGCTTCACGAGTGGGGCTAGGGTGCGTTTTGATGCAGCATGATAGGGTGATCACGTATGCTTCGCGACAATTAAAGAAACATGAACAGAACTACCCCACTCACGATTTGGAGATGGCTGCATTGGTCTTTGCACTTAAGATCTGGCGACATTACCTATATGGAGAGTCATGCCAGATATTCACTGATCACAAGAGCTTAAAGTATATATTTCAGCAGCGAGACCTGAACCTTAGACAGCGCCGATGGATGGAGTTAGTGAAGGACTACGATTGTGAGATCTTGTATCACCCGGGAAGGGCTAATGTAGTGGTGGATGCTTTGAGCAGGAGGCCCGAGGGTAGTCTATCTTGTTTGAGCGCAGTACAGAGGCAGTCATCGGCAGATTGGCAGATTTTATGCGACAGCCGGGTACAGTTCGAGTTCACGCCGATCGGAGGACAGATTGCGCATGTTCGTGCATGCCCACAGTTGCTTGACCATATACATGAGGCACAGCACAGTGATGACCGATGTTCAGAGATCATGGCACAGATGGGACATGGCAGATTTTCCGAGTTCGTGATCGATGATCAGGGGATACTACGGTTTGGGACTAGACTGTGCATACCAGATGCTGAGGGATTGCAGCACGAGATTCTTGAGGAGGCACATCGATCGATATATAGTGTTCATCCTGGTTCCACCAAGATGTACCATGACATGAGAGGTGTTTACTGGTGGGACGGAATGAAGAGAGACATCGCAGATTTTATGTCGAGATGCCTGACTTGTCAGCAAGTCATGGCTGAGCACCAGAGGCCCGCGGGAGAGCTACAGCCGTTACCCATTCCGGAGTGGAAATGGGAGCAGATTTCTAAGGACTTCATTGTGGGTCTACCCAGGACTAGTCGAGGGTATGACTCCATCTGGGTGATCGTGGATCGTTTGACGAAAGCGGCTCACTTCCTACCGGTGAAGACGACTTTCGGATTTGCTCAGTATGCCCAGATTTACATTGACGAGATTGTACGACTGCACGGGGTTCCGACATGTATCGTGTCCGATAGAGGCACCCAGTTTACCAGCCGGCTATGGCAGAGACTTCAGGAGGCTTTGGGCACTCGTTTGAGTTTCAGCACAGCATTTCATCCGCAGACCGACGGACAGTCAGAGCGGACTATTCAGACTCTCGAGGACATGCTCAGGGCGTGCGTCTTAGACTTTGGGGATAGCTGGGATCATCATTTACCCTTAGTAGAGTTCTCCTACAACAACAGCTACCAGGAAACCATTCAGATGGCACCGTTTGAGGCTCTTTATGGGAGGAGATGCCGATCGCCCGCCTGTTGGACAGAGCTCAGTGAGAGCAGCATCTTAGGGCCACAGATTGTGGAAGAGACGACCGCGAAGATCCAGTTGATTCACGATAGGATGAGAGTAGCCCAGAGTAGGCAGAGATCTTATGCGGACCGTCATCGATGCAGACTTGAGTTTTCTGTTGGTGACCATGTTTTCTTGAGGGTCTCCACAATGAAAGGTATGATGAGATTTGGGAAGAGGGGGAAGCTTAGTCCCAGATATGTGGGCCCCTTCGAGATCCTCGAGCGTGTTGGTGCAGTTGCATATCGGTTAGCCCTTCCGCCCAGTTTTCCAGACGTGCACCCCGTATTTCACGTTTCGATGCTCCGCAGATATCTTCATGATCCTTCGCATGCGATTCAACACCCGACGATCCAGCTTGAGCGCGGCCTTTCCTATGCAGAGCAGCCGGTGATGATCTTGGATCGACAAGTGAAGAAATTGAGATCGAAGGACATACCGTCAGTCAAGGTACTTTGGCGTGGCCAGAGCGGCGAGGAGGTCACTTGGGAGACCGAGAGCGAGATGAGGAGGAGGTATCCCCACCTTTTTGAAGGTACGTGTAGTTAGATTTTAAATTCGGGGACCGAATTTCTTTAAGGGGGGTAGATTGTAACAATTTGAGATTTCGTTAGAATGTTTTTTCGTGATAATTAGTAATTGTGCGTGTTATTATTTATGTGTGCATAGGATTACTAGTTATAATTTAGTCGTGTTTACCCTAATTGGGAATTTTTGTGTTAAGTGCATACATGCACACTTAGCACAATTTTTGTGACCTAGGTAAAAAGTGTTAGCATGTTAACCATTCTTTTGTTGCAATGGTTCATTTTAATTCCCCACCATTTTAATCAAAACAAAATCCTTTTTAGAATTCAAAAAAGAAAGAAAAGAAATGAGAATAAACAATTGAGAGCATGGTGTTAGGTGAAGAGCATTGACTTTTGACCCCATTTCCCTCTCTTCTCTCTCTCTTCTCCTCATTTCTGAATTCTACAGAATTTCCAGCAGAAAAACCCTAGCTTTCCTTCATCTTTCCCTCTCCTTTTCACTTCTCTTTGATCCCTACACAAAAACCCTACACAATCAACACATTTTCATCACAAAACCATGGAAAAGTGAGCTTTTTGAGGTGTTTGGAGGCAAATCTGCACACTTGATGCTAGAGCTGGAACTTTTGGTTTTTCTAAGGTCATTTGAAGGTATAAATCTCACTCCTAGCACCCTATCTCCATAACTTGCACGTTTAGTTTCAAAATATCACCTTTTTGTGCAACTTTAGTGCTATTGAAGGGATTTAGTGTTGATATGTTAAAATTTATGTTGTTGTGGCTTGATTAGCTTGTAAATGAGTTATTAGTGTGGTTTTAGACCTGGGTTTGCTTCAGGTTCCACAAAAATACCCTAATGTTTTGTTTTAGTGCTAAATTGGACTTTTTAACTAGATTTAGGGATCTGTTGGATCTGCTACAACCCGGGTTGTTTCAGAATGAAACTAGAATTGTCTGTAGCATATACAGAGGGTATAGAGTGCACACACCAAACCGGGGGACCCACCTCCGACCCAGGCTGCCGAAAAATGAGTTATGGCCGCAATTTGCGGCCAGATTGGTGAATTGGGGGTTGGGGTTTGGGTCACAGGAGTCTGCTGCTATGTGTACTATTTTGGTATATCTATTTTTATAATATCTATTCTGTAGCAAAATCTGGAGTAGAATACCCTATTTCCCGTAATTTTAATCTTTCGTGACACGCGTGATACGTGTGAATGGGTTTGGGGTTTCTGCATATCGCGACGCGTCGGAATGACTTCAGGCGCGTAATCACACGTTTTGGCGTATCGCGCACACGCGCGCTTGGTTTGCGACACGGGTTTCTAGTTGACCTTAAATGTCGTGTTTGTATGATTTGAGCTTATGCGTGATATTCTGTGGAATTCTAGGTTCGCAGGCGAATGCGACGGACGCCGCGAAGAAAGGGAAACAAGTCATCGGCTATACCTAGCGAGAGACTACGGTGAGTAGATTTATCATCTACGGGGATATCGCCCGCATGGTGTTCTACGTCAGGGCTGATAGGACCTTATAGCTACATTTCTATACATTGACTGTTCATGGCTACTATTTAGTGCATACCGTATTCCCTGCTATATGTATATAAACTAGAATTGAAAGAACACCGCACCCTTACTAACGGTTCATGTTGCACGAGCACTATCCTGCATGTTACACACACACCGTTAGTAATTGCCATGACACTCACACTGTAGAATTTCCATGATCATTATGTTGTAGCTCATCTTTATGTGACTTAATATGATATTCATACTTGATGCACATATCACATCACATTGACTTGCATATTGGTTTGGATTACATGTGATTTCTGGATTTGGGAACCGTGGCTATTTCAAAGATGTAATTATTTAAAAAAACCGGTTCCCTTGATATGATATTTTGGTGCGCCCACCCTGTGTTTTCTCGGTGCTAGAGTGATATATATGAGAGAGGGCTGACCCGGACTGACGGATGCCCGATATATTGAGAGAGGGCTGACCCGGACTGACGGATGCCCGATATATATTGAGAGAGGGCTGACCCGGACTGACGGATGCCCGATATATTGAGAGAGGGCTGACCCAGACTGACGGATGCCCGATATATTGAGAGAGGTCCGACCCGGACTGACGGATTCCCGATATGTATGAGAGAGAGGGCTGACCCGGACTGAAGGATGCCCGATAGAGGAGGATTTGCGTGTCGATGCTAGACACGAGTATTTATGATATTTGGGTGCCGATGTTGGGCACTCGTGATTCTTAGGGATGTACAGGATTTGAGGGCCGATGAGAGTGCCGGCGTCTGGGTTTTTGGGATTTGCGCTGCATATATATATATTCCACGTTGACATTCCATGTAGATGTTATATTCCCATGCTCAGCATTCATTATTGCATCTCATCCTATAGTTATATCACCTGATAGAGCACTTGCATGATTATTGCACATACTGCTTATCACGCATTGATATCATCTGCTGTCATATGTTAGAGTAGCGCAGTACGTGCATGCTCGCAATTACCTTTATATGTTATTTCTATTCACGAGTTAGCAACTCACCCCCTTTGTGCCACAGTATTTGCAGGTTGCCCTTCGGAGTAGTCGCGGCAGGCTGTTTCCTTACATCTTTTGGCTACAGATACTACTACAGTTGGTGCGTGAGCTGTTTTGCTGTTAGGTGGGTTGTGGTATCTGGTTACCTTTATTGTACACACTTTTGTATCTAGTAATCTCCATCTACCATATATGTATTTGACTTAGAGACAGTGTGAGGACGATGATGTATATTATTGGTATTCTGGTGTCGAGCTCGTTGTGAGACGACTTTACTTATGTAGTTTATTCTATCTGTGATGTTCCCACTTGTTGTTCTTGATCTTCGCTACGACGTCGTATATTGCCATCTTGGTGATTGTTTACTTAAAATTTCTTATCACTTTTTAAATGCTTCCATTTCAAACTTAAAACACTCTATACTTTTACTGGTTTGATTTCTGGGTTTTCGGTTCACTTAGTCACGTTGCGCCTGTAGACATTACGTGGTTAAGTGTCGGTCACGGGCCAAACTTCTGGTTGTGACAATTTCCAACCCTTATGTCTTTATCAGCTTCTCCAAGTTCTCTACCTTTCCTAAGCCCATGTAACTGATTACATATTTGGGATCCTGATCTGGTATCTAATACCCAGGACGTAGAGCAAATGGAGAAACAGTTCTCTATAATGAACACACCCGAAGAAAATGCATCAACATGTACTTTCTTCATTCGGGTGGCATAGAAATCCTGGTATTCCCCTATATCCTGTTCAGTCTTATAACTTTTATAAGAAAGAACGGAACCATCGTTCCCCAGCATAGTATAACATGCGGGTTCGGTCAATACATCCATATTATTATCTTTATTAAGGCATGATATGGTCGCTACCTGGAGAGAGAGAAAAAATACTTTAGCATAGTCTCTTGCAAGATCAGATTGGTTATTATTTTATCTAATCAGGATGGCTCCCACTGTCTTTATCAAATCTTCCTTCAAACCCTAAAAGGAAAGACTAGCTGGGATTAATTACACCCTACAATTTCACCAATCTTTCAGCCAGGCCAGTGTAGGTACTTTGAGGGAGGTTCCCCGTGCTTTCGCACGAACCTAATTAAAGTAAACCTCGTTTTCCCAGAGGCGTAACCCCGTTGACACCTTTCTAGACACCTACTTGATCGGCTAATTGTCCTGTGTAAAACTCTCCCAGGAGTAACAATTACTCGCAGTGGGTATCGGGATCCAACTATCTCATAGAAGGTATGCAATCTCATTGCAAATTTCAACACTTGAAATTCCCGATAATATCTTGCCTCTAACGTGCTATGACCTTGACGAAAGCCAACAAACCATAGCCCGCTAGTCAAGTTCAACCCGTACATTTCTTGACTGAATTAAACCCACCCGCACGACCCTTGACGAAAGCCAACAAAGCCGTACGACTACCCTAATCCAATCGCATCATATGCTACAGATAAGCAGCATATAGCTACCGCACACTACACCTTGACGAACCCAACAAATGCAGCACGAATACTATATACAACTTATCTTAAATGACGGAGGGCTACGACAGATTTTTCTGAAAACCTATTGCGTAATGAACTTGATATCGTTGTAGAATCTAGTGAAATTTTGAAATGGAGTGATTTTGAGGCTTTCATTAGTTTTGCTAAAGAGGTCACTCCCGGTGAAGGGATCTCGGCTCTTTCCTCATCGAATAAGGTGCAGGACATATCATATATATCACTATGCAAAGCAAAACTCCAAAAGCAATCAAAAGTCAAACCGAGAGTTGTAGCATCTGCCAGTTTTGCTAAAGAGGTCACTCCCGGTGAAGGGATCTCGGCTCTTTCCTCATCGAATAAGGTGCAGGATATATCATATATATCCCTATGCAAAGAAAAAACTGTAGCTACCCTTTTTGAAAAATTTGATTCTACAACATCTTTTAGGTTTCTTTTCTTTCATTAATCATATTAATGAAGTCCCATCATTTAAGTCACCTAAACATCTCAGATAAATACGACGTACACTTATGCCATCCGCATTCGCCTTGATGTCCCCTCGTACACCGTTAGGTTAGGTAACTAACGGCAGAGCGGGGCAGGGCTAGCGCGGGTGTAAAACATAAGTAACGTCTATTTAATATATCATATATACTGTATACAGTATTTATCACAATATATCAAATGATCACATCACAGATATCGCAGCAGAAGAAACATATGAAACATTGGATATACTAGGACGCCCGTGTTTTATTTTGAGCCTCTATAAAACACGGATTCGACGGTCGCGATGAATAGCCAAACCCACACCCTTAGACCCCCTACGAGAGCGGCAAACAACCCTTCCAATTCTAGAGTTAGGAGACCCGGACTCGACTCCTCGAGTTGGTCTCCCACTGGACTCTAGAACCCAGTTACTTGTGCTCTCCTCCTTGGGTCTATCCTAGTGCGGAAAAGTAAATAATATACAAATGGCGACATCGACCTCATCCCGGAAGTGCCCCAATAAAAGAATATTACATACATTTAATTTTACATGAATGAAAATAAAAACTCTCATCTCACATAAAACCCCCCGGCTATTCAGAACGCGACGATCCAATATAACATATCCAGCAACACATAACATCACATGTCATCAACGTAAGTAAATATACGCATCCCAATTGTCGTTGACATATAGCAACAAAACCGACGATATCACATATTACACTTACGGTCACAGAAAAGAAAGTGTAAAACTACAACATTTGGAATCCACAATCTCTTTAGACATCGTAAATCCGAAATATCACATATTTCGCATTTCATGCCTAACTATATGAATTCCACATATTGTATCACATTCCAGATAAATAGACAGTATTAAACTTTCCGATCAAATAATCAATTACCTAAGATTTCCTTAATAGCTCAACACTTAAGCGGAGTTCAAAAATTCCAGAATACGTCACAGTAGCAACGGTCCAGCCGTAGAAGGGTCAAGCCAACGCCTCACATGTGGCACGCCGTACTGCCCCAAACCATAAGGTTCATGTTAGTTATATGTATGCCCTAGAGGCCATTACTGTACATTGGATGTATATTGTAGTGGATGCTGGGACATATATAGGGAGGACTTTCTTGCTCGACATGATAGTATGCTATCTGGTTGATCTTTACCTTAACGTGTATACTGATTGTCTCTCTGTTACATGTTGGTAAAGCCCTTAGGATGTGTGTTTGACTACCTGGACTATGATGCGGATCATACTAGTGGGGACATGGTAGTCCATAAGTACATCCTTCAAAGTCCCTAGTCGAGGGTGTATCGAGACGGGGCATCGATATACCAGAGTAGACTAGCGTATACCTTCTCGACCCATACAGATGGGCGATGGATGATCCCATATCCATCGGTGTTTGACATCAGAGATGATATACGGGTGCTCAGTAGAGACTGGGTACACTGGACGGACTCGCCGAGAACTCCCAGATGGTATTATACCTCACGTCAGATGGCAGTTCTCTGGTGACACTGGTACAGAGTAGTCTGTTGACCCGAGATCGTCATAGAGTCTTGTGTAGTTCCCACTGTGCTTTGATTTCCATCTTACCACGTCCAAGAGGGCATGCAAAACGGTGGTTTTTGGGTACAGTCCCGAGTCACATAGAGGCAATGAGCGATAGGAGGGGATTCGTCTCTCCCGGTATAGGGGGTTGATGTTGTGCTGTGTTCGATTGGCTATAACAGAAATCCCTGGCCAGGGTTGCTGAGATTTACTGGTAAGTGTTACCAGTAGTTTCTCGAATAGTTATAGACCTCGTATCGACGCGACTTATCGAGCTATTGGGGTCTGACGTTTGCCACCCCTAGGCGAGATATGCGACATATCAGAAGATCAGACCGGACTGTACGGTAGTGTTACTGGTTGGATTCACAGGAGTGTGAGCGGGCTTGCTCGTCGATCTTCTGATCGCTCAATACCCGGGTGGCCGTTACGTTTAGCAGACCGCTTGCGGCTTGTGGGTGTTTGATATGATCATCACCTGCTGCCGGCGTATTGACGAGTCTTTAGAGTCCTACACAGAGGTTTCCTGGCTCAAGCGAAACGAAATAGGAGCGCATATGAGATATGTGCGGGACCAAGAATAATGCATGTATGTGATACCGTATTCTATTCTCGCGATGAATGTATCGATCGGTTATATGCGATATAACCTAGTTATCGAATCAAAGGTTGATTCGATAAGCCGATACAAAGGATATTAGTCGGTTATATGCGATATGACCGGATCGTTAAATCAAGTGTTGATTTAATAATTTAATGTATAATTATATATTTGATATATTACTTTGCATTAACTAGTATCGGTTCACTTTAAATGGATTTTCTCGCTCGGATGTGCGCATTATATATGTGATATGATTTTGTGCACATGCTTGTATCATGTTTGACGATACATGTTTCCTTGGTTAAGTGTAAAGAATTAAACCATGGTTAAACATATAATTAGGGTTTTATTTTTCCATTACTTATTTATTCATTTATTTATTTGTTTATACATTTTGGAAAATAAATGGAAAAGAGAAAAGAATGGTGGCTTTTTTTGTTGTTTAGTTGAAGCTTCATGAAGCTTTGACTTTGTCCACCATTCTTATCTCATCCTTAACCCTAACCATTCCTTTAACCATGATTGATTCTCTACACATTACCATAGTTAACATTATGATAAGGTTTGATTATTCTTTTCTTTTTAATTAATCTGATCATAATATTCTTCTTCTTCTTCCTTGAACCAAAGAAGAAACCTTGACTTCATCAATGGTGATTGATGAATTAGAGTGAGAAATCCAAAACTAAAGTCTACCCACTGTTGGAGATAATGCCCTCAGAGTCAATTATTGGATCACAGGCACGTGATTGCAATGATTGAGGGAGGACCTATCCCGGTACGACAGTCTTACTCGAGATGATAGTATGCTATCTGGTTTACCTTTATCATCGTGTACTGCTTTAGGTGACCTGACAGGTCGCTATTGCACGTTGATAGAGCCCCTAGGATTCTTGCTTGACTGCCGGCAGTATGAGGGCGATCATATACGTGAGAGCTGGGGTCTACAAGCATATCCTTAAAAAGTCCCTAGTCGTGGGAGTTTCGAGACAGGGCATCGATTCTCCAGAGTAGACTAGTGTATACAGTCGAGACCCCGACGAAGGGCGGTGGCCGGTCTCACAAGCCACTGGTGTCCGTTGGTTCACCTAAGATGTATACAGGTGCTCATTGGGTTATGAGTACACCGGACAGGACTCGCCGGGAACATGCTAGTTGGTCTTATACCTAACGTCAGATAGCAGTTCCCAGGTGACATGTGTACAGGTTCGTTCATCGACCTGGGGTTCGTCATTTGTCTCGTGTGAGTTCCCACTGTGCTTTGATTACTACCCTACCACGGCTCAAAGGAGTCGTGCAAACAGGTTTTAGTTGGGTACAGTCCCGAGCCACATGGAGGCAGTGAGCGGATCTTCGGGGGTTCGTCTCTCCCGGTATTGGGGGTGAGGTCGCGCTGTGTCTAGGAGAGCCATTACACGAAGTCCTTGGCCAAGGCAGGAGATTTACTGGTAGGTATTCCAGTAGTATCTCAGGGTGTTCTGGGCTACACTCCGACACAACTTGTACCGCTTTTGGGGGTCTGACTTTTACCAACCCCCTAGGCCCGACATGCGATGCTCATAGACAAACGGACCGGACTGTACGGATATTGTCACTAACAGGCTCAGTAGGGTGTCAGGATGAGTTCGCTCATCGACGTCCCTTTTGGTCGATAGCTGGTGGCCCGTTATGTATTGGCTTATACCTATGACGTGCTAGTGGTTAAATCCACAACCATAGTATTGACGAGTCTTTAGAGTCCACCACACTTTCAGTTACTCAGCTTTCGGGCGAAACGCTGTAGAGGCCGTATGGAGATATGGCAGGGTCCGATCAGATACGTGCGGTATTGCACGGATCAGGATCGGACGGTTTGTACTAGTGGCCGTATGGAGATATGGCAGGGTCCGATCAGATACGTGCGGTATTGCACGGATCAGGATCGGACGGATATTACTAGCCGGCTTTGGTTTAAGCCGGATCCTAGTATAGTACAGTGTAGATTTTGTCTCTTTGCATTTGTATCCGGACGGAATACAGATGCGGGTGTGTATGCACAGTATCGGGGTTTTCCTGTAATTTATTACGGGACCAGTTTTCTGGAGTTGCCAGTTTGCATTCCGTTCCGGCCGGTTTTCCTTTGTTCTTTCCCGGCCGGACTTTTCTGATGGAGGGGGTTATTTGCAAGTTTGCAAATAACACTTTGTGGAGGTTTTTCTTGCAAATGTATTAATTATGAAAGCATCTTTTGATACCATTCTTTTCTATCATCATCACTTGCTTTTTGTTGATTAGAAGTGATTAGAGTTTGATGTGAGATGGTTATGATGATGTTTTTGGATGTGGTCACCACTTTTGCTTCTACCATCACCTCCCTTCATGCTTCATATTCTTTCCTCCACCATTTCTAAGTGGATAAGTTTTTGATGGTTGAGAGAGAAGAAGATGAGAGCTTCATTTTGAGAGTGTAGCATTTTGATCTCTTTTCATGTTAAGAAAAATGCAAGCACCATTTTTCTTATCTTGTTTCCTCCATCATTTTCAAATGGCAACGAACCCAAATGAGACATAGCCTCTACACTACACTTCCTACAGCAAATCTTGGACGCGTCGACTCGCCAGCTTCGCGCCCGAGTTGCCTCGGTATTGAGGTGGGAGCCCGTAAAAGATGCAGGCGATGTGGTGCCCTTCCGGCGAAGAGGCGACAACGAGGAGATGACGGACGAAGCATCCGCGGGAGATCGGAGTGGAGACAAAGACCGGAGGACTCGGATCAGTCGGTATATCTCTTCCCTTTCTTCTTGTTAGCTAGACTAGTTAATGGTTACGATCAGGGTGTTTAGTGCGCGGTGGTGCCGGTTTGCTAAGTTCGCAAAATTAAAGTTTATCACCGTTTCCGCATTTGGCCGTCGGATTGACGACCGGGGCGCCGCCGTGCACTTACAGTGGTATCAGAGCCTCTCCATTAACTTCGTCTAGCTTCGTTTGATGTGTTTTGCATTTCCGATCGACCAAAATTCCAAAACTTGCATTTTTGTTCACGACAGTTTTCTGTTCAAATTTTTTGGTCTCCAAAAATTTTTCAGGTTGTATAAAAGTACTGTGCTAGAAGACCTAAGACTACTGGGAAAATTCGACACAGTCAGTCGATGACTTAAGCGCGGAACCGCGGCCAAACCCCCCCTTGGGCCGCGGTTCCGCCGCTAATTAGTGTCTTCACTGTATCGATTTTTTTCCAGTGGGCTTCTGGGCTTAAAATAGAGGATTTGGAATATTAAAATTGGGCCCAGAATTTCTGTTAGTGCTACAGTATTGCTTGGGGGCCCACTTGTTAATTTTTGATCGATCGGATATTTTAAACACATTATTTCACAGTATTTACATTATATCTGCGACCGTGAATGTCACTTGATCGGTAAATCCGGTCTAACTGCTATAGCCCGGTTAGACGGATTTGCGAACGTGACTTTCACGTTGATGTTTTGTGTTTTTGCTGTGATGTTGCGGATCGGTCGTGGGGATAGCCTGGATGCAATGCTAGTACAGTTGTGGTTGTATTATGTACATTTGTTATTGCGGGACGAGCGTCCGACATGTGGACTGCCGTCACTGCCAGTTTGTATTATTCTTTTGGGGCATGACCTAGTTGCGGTCGATGTACCCGTTGTATGTATATTTTACTTTCTGTACTAGGGTTGCCCCGCGGTGGGGTGCACGGATAGCCGGGTTCTGGAGGGCAACAAGCCCGCATCTCATGGCATTGGGACGGAGGGGGCTTCGCTCTAGAATTGGCGGGCTATTCGCCGCACTCGTAGGGGGTACAGGTTGACCCAGGAGGGGTGCCCAAGTTACCAGATTCCGTGAAGTGCTGGGTGGTCCATTCACGGCGCTGAAGGGGGCTGCCTCGCTTCAGGTTTTGGCGGGTAACTTGCCGCGCCCATAGGGGTCTAGGATTTCATTGCACAGGCTATCCACACGACCAGGGGAACGTCGGGTTTCAGTAGTGGCTCTATGAAACCCGGGGATCCCAGATATCTGTATTGTTCTGTGATGCTGTACATTTCTGTGATGTTGCATTTTTATTCATGCCTTGAGCGAATATAATATATTGGTATATATATTAGTAGATGTTGTATATGTTTTTCATCCGCGCTAGTCTAGTCCCCGCTCTGCCGTTAGTTAGCTAACCTAATGGGTGATGACGGGACCCAGTGGCGAATGCGGATGGCATATACGTACGTCAGTATATTTTCGTTCTTTGTGGTGTGATCAATTGATGGGACTGCGTTGATTCGGATCAATGCAAGTTAAAAAAAACCTATTCTGATGTTGTTGGAACACTTTTCAAAAAGCTGTTATTGCAAGGACGTTCACTTTTGTTTTGCATCGTGGTATTCATTTGGAATATCCTGCTCCTCAGTCGACGAGGCAAGGGCCGAGATCCCTTCACCGGGAGTGACCCCTTGGACAGAAGTTTGCGTCAGGGTATTAACTTCACTATAGCCGATTACTTTTGCTTTGCATCATGGTGTTCATTTAGAATATCCTGCACCCCATTCTACGGGGAAAGAGCCGAGATCCCTTCGCCGGGAGTGACCTCTTTAGTAAAGGTTTTCGTCACTATATTTTCTAAAAAGCTATCCGTTCCTTCAACGATATCAAGTTCATTACGTTAAAGGTTTTCGCCAGAAACCATTCGTAGCCCTCCGTCGTTTCATATGGGTAGTCAATAGTATTCAAGCTGTGTATGTTGGCCAAAGTCAAGGCACAGTGTTTGGTAGCTGTTGGTTATTCATATGCAGCATAGATAGATGTGTTGGTTTGGGGCAGTCGTGCTACCATTTTGGCCAAAGTCAAGGGTATGTACGGGTGGGCTCAAATTAACCTGGAGAATGACGGGTTGAACTTGACATGTGACTTATGATATGTTGGCCAAAGTCAAGGTCATAAGAGCATGGGGTAAAAATCACATCGGGAGTTTCAAAAGAACTGAAACTTGCCAGATATACGCATACCTTCTGGAGTGTGATAGCGTGAGCGGATTCCGTCACGTTATCATGCGATGAGAGTTGGATCCCGATTCCCACTGATGAGTTGGTTTACTCCTCGGGTGACCCCGACTAATTCTTCTTTCAGTTTTGGAGGAGAATTTGAGGTACAGTGGGAGGTTTCCAGATTAGATAAATTGGTAACCATTCTGATCTAGGTTAGAGTGCACGCTGAGTGTTTCTTTTCTCTCTCTCTTTGGCAGCGACCATTGACCCGACCCTAAGACTATGACTCAGAGACCAAGTTAACCGAACCTTCTTAACACTGGCTTTTGGATTATCAGAGTTGCAGACCTCATTGCCACTCCTACTTTTACCCTTTTCTCCAGGACACCCCGTATTACTACGAACGTCCACTTCCATTGGACAAAACCATCGTATGGTTAGATACGAACTCGAAGGAATTCGAGGATGGTTTCCGGTTCTGGAGAAAACGGATAGGATTATTCAGTTGTCTTTTCCCTTTTACCTTCTCTCAAGTTGCGAGTACTCCTTAGTTTAGGAGGTAGTACACCTATTACGCAAATTGGATAGTCTTCTTCCAAACCTTAGGCTGGTGCCGATCGGTAGGGAATGAAGAAAACCAATTAGCATAACGATGGTGTGCAGAAGGTATTAAGATTAAGACAAAGCAAGGGATTAGTAAGAGGGCAAAGTAAATTGCGACTGATATTCACGACCAAACCAAGTATTTCTTCGCCAATCCTAAATCACCTTTGTATTTCTCCAGGACACTCCGTATCACTACGAAGATCCACAGTTTATTGGATACTCCATCGTATGGTTATATACGAACTCGAAAGGAACTTATTCCAGTTCGGGGATGGCTTCTGGTCCAGGAGAAATAGGAATAAGGTTTATTCAGGTGTCTTTTATCCTCACCTTCTCTCGCATTGCGAGTGCTCCTAGGACTAGGACAGTACACCCATTATGCTTATTGGATAGTCTTCTTCCAAACCATAGGCTGGTGCCGAACGGTAGGGAAGGAAGAAAACCAATTGGCCTAAAGGGGTGTGCAGAAGGTAATGACTAAAGACATATAAAGGGATTTGGAGAGGTGGCAAAGAATTATACGGTTATAATTGTGAATCTGGATAATGGTAGAGGCATTACTAAGAATACCAGGATACCCCATCGAAACATTTCAATGTTTCAGTTCAACTGTGTACTGTTAAAAGAAAACTGTTTTCCCGATTGGACACTTGCTCCAGGGTATGTATTTACCAGGTTTGATTCTCACATCTGTATGGTTTTACAGATGATGAGTGGGAGTAAGTTATTGGGAATTGGGTGATCATCCTCATTATATCGGGATTCGTTGTAATCGGTGATATTTGAGGAGATCACCTGGGCTGTTTGCCGGTCGGCAAATATTTGGTTTTGAATATCCGCTGTTGTGCACCAATTTCAAATTGATATATCTGTACGTCTATTTGAATAGAGTGAGATATACCTTTTGATATTATGTCGATGACATTTACCTATATCAGTGGTTGGTTAGGTAAGGAGCATTAAACAGCGGTGTAATTCTTCTTCACTATAAGTACAGTTTTCAACCTACGACACACAGTGAAAGAGTTGTTAGACTCAGCGGACTTATACAGAGTATTGTATGTTGTCCAGTGTCCACTAGGACAGAGGGGTTGGTCCTCATACTATATTCTGTTTACTTTTAACTTCTCTAGTTCTTAGACATGTGTTTCGTAGAAACACAGGGTCTAAGTTTTGAGGAGTTATAGGTATTTGAATAGAGTAGAGAACCAAGTGTAGCAAGTATCGGGATTCTTCAAAGTGATCGAAGATGTAGATACTTGTGTATGGTATTCAGTTGATAGTAATGATAAAGAGAAATTGCTTCTCTTTTCAGGTTACTCATAATTGGAAGCATTCCTAAGTTGAGTAACGATGATCGGCCTCTCTCCATTTAGTTAACATGCACTGGAGAAAGCTGCATGATTTGAATCTGGTTCAATTAAATCAGTGCCTCTGGTTCTATATTGGATATAGTACAGTTCATATCTTAACATTGTTAAGGTACGGGGAGTTGTCCGGCTTATGATTAAAACCAGACTCTGGATAACTCAAGGCACGTTTCTGTAATGGCTGTTTGTGGGTTGACCCAGGCTATGACGAGGGTTGATTTTCTACCATCTGGCAGATCAATAGAAATATTGTTCTGGACTCGCCACAGTTTTAATAAAAATGGTTTTTTCAAAAACAGTAGTGGGAGTATGGTAGAACTGGAAGTGATTCCAGAACCGCAAACGATTACTAAAGATTTGATAAGGAACCTAAAGATTCAATCTGTTTTGACATTCCATTGGCCACTCCGCAGATACGGTGGGTAACTTCAGGCACCCGAGAGGTACTCCGGTAGCCTCAAGGACGGTGACAGGGAAGTTCTTGTTTACCCACACTTGCCATTGCTGTTGTTCCAGGCTGCGAGACCCGGTGGGAGGATGAGTATAGCGTCGTTCTAAAGTAGCTTTAGAAGTGCACGTCTATATGACTCTGCCAGAGGGTTGTCATAGTCAGTGG
The DNA here is from genome assembly GCA_030015575.1 of Agapanthus africanus. Lineage (NCBI taxonomy): Eukaryota > Viridiplantae > Streptophyta > Magnoliopsida > Asparagales > Amaryllidaceae > Agapanthus > Agapanthus africanus. The sequence goes on from CM057342.1 coordinate 280,216,050, forward strand.
GAGCAGCGGAAGCATTGGTGGACATCAGGCTTATGTCTATTTATAGACTAAAGCAGATATAGCGGAGATAGATCATCTATTTCTGATGAGACAGTCATAGGTTTGACTTCATCAGAATAGGGGATGGATCTGTTAAGAAGGTAGTAGGGTGTGATATCCGGGTTTTGGATGACATACACAAAGTAGGAAAGGAAACTCCTATACTACGATCGGTTATACTTTGGTCGTCACACAGTGGTTTCTCCACAAGGGACTTGGACACAATATCAGACATACTAGTTACTAGATCTATGGTTTTAGATCTAGATTTGGGTGGTTTCCCAATCAGGGTACTTTGACAGCATTCTAAGAGTATTTAGAATGGACGACTCCTGGCACGGTAGTGTACCTGCAGGTGATGGAGTCACCCTCTCTAAAGGTGTCTAATAGACTAAAGTAGAGAGGGATGTACATGATTGGCAGATCACTTGCTTAGGCAATTGAGTCAATCATGAGATGTCAAGTACCACACCAGATGTTGTTCTTGCACTAGATGCAATAAGTTGACATTGATCCAATCCTGGAGAAACAGTCGGAAGCAGTTTTAGAACATAAGTGGATGTTCTAGGGATATGATAACGACAGCCTCATTTGGGAGACAGTTATCATTCCAGGGTTCCAAGGTGACATGGACGACAAGGAGGTTGTCAGAGTTATAGTTTTTCCCTCTGACGAGGGGTAGTATTTTGGACAGGTGGTCCAAGGCAATACTGAGAGTGGCATGGCGCAGGATACTGATTAAGTTCAGTTGACGATACAGTCTAAGAAGTTTGGATTTGGAGTTCATTTATGAGCTCGGTCCCATCAGACATCCAGACACTCTAAGACAGGTATTGCTCATTTCGGGAGATGGCATTCTCCGCGAACTTGAGATAGAGAGAGACATAGAAAGAAACATCTAGGCGGATCCACTCACTGAGGCTATTCCTCGAACGCAAGAGTTTCGCAAACAGGCTTTATGAGACTGACTAGTAGAGGAGTTGGGTGTTCGGTATCACACGGGCTGTGAGTATGCGACATCGCAATAATTAGCCTTGAGTGCAAGTGGGAGATTGTTGGAGATAATGCCCTCAGAGTCAATTATTGGATCACAGGCACGTGATTGCAATGATTGAGGGAGGACCTATCCCGGTACGGCAGTCTTACTCGAGATGATAGTATGCTATCTGGTTTACCTTTATCATCGTGTACTACTTTAGGTGACCTGACAGGTCGCTATTGCACGTTGATAGAGCCCCTAGGATTCTTGCTTGACTGCCGGCAGTATGAGGGCGATCATATACGTGAGAGCTAGGGTCTACAAGCGTATCCTTAAAAAGTCCCTAGTCGTGGGAGTTTCGAGACAGGGCATCGATTCTCCAGAGTAGACTAGTGTATACAGTCGAGACCCCGACGAAGGGCGGTGGCCGGTCTCACAAGCCACTGGTGTCCGTTGGTTCACCTAAGATGTATACAGGTGCTCATTGGGTTATGAGTACACCGGACAGGACTCGCCGGGAACATGCTAGTTGGTCTTATACCTAACGTCAGATAGCAGTTCCCAGGTGACATGTGTACAGGTTAGTTCATCGACCTGGGGATCGTCATTTGTCTCGTGTGAGTTCCCACTGTGCTTTGATTACTACCCTACCACGGCTCAAAGGAGTCGTGCAAACAGGTTTTAGTTGGGTACAGTCCCGAGCCACATGGAGGCAGTGAGCGGATCTTCGGGGGTTCGTCTCTCCCGGTATTGGGGGTGAGGTCGCGTTGTGTCTAGGAGAGCCATTACACGAAGTCCTTGGCCAAGGCAGGAGATTTACTGGTAGGTATTCCAGTAGTATCTCAGGGTGTTCTGGGCTACACTCCGACACGACTTGTACCGCTTTTGGGGGTCTGACTTTTACCAACCCCCTAGGCCCGACATGCGATGCTCATAGACGAACGGACCGGACTGTACGGATATTGTCACTGACAGGCTCAGTAGGGTGTCAGGATGAGTTCGCTCATCGGCGTCCCTTTTGGTCGATAGCTGGTGGCCCGTTATGTATTGGTTTATACCTCTGACGTGCTAGTGGTTAAATCCACAACCATAGTATTGACGAGTCTTTAGAGTCCACCACACTTTCAGTTACTCAACTTTCGGGCGAAACGCTGTAGAGGCCGTATGGAGATATGGCAGGGTCCGATCAGATACGTGCGGTATTGCACGGATCAGGATCGGACGGTTTGTACTAGTGGCCGTATGGAGATATGGCAGGGTCCGATCAGATACGTGCGGTATTGCACGGATCAGGATCGGACGGATATTACTAGCCGGCTTTGGTTTAAGCCGGATCCTAGTATAGTACAGTGTAGATTTTGTCTCTTTGCATTTGTATCCGGACGGAATACAGATGCGGGTGTGTATGCATAGTATCGGGGTTTACCTGTAATTTATTACGGGACCAGTTTTCTGGAGTTGCCAGTTTGCATTCCGTTCCGGCCGGTTTTCCTTTGTTCTTTCCCGGCCGGACTTTTATGACGGAGGGGGTTATTTGCAAGTTTGCAAATAACACTTTGTGGAGGTTTTTCTTGCAAATGTATTAATTATGAAAGCATCTTTTGATACCATTCTTTTCTATCATCATCACTTGCTTTTTGTTGATTAGAAGTGATTAGAGTTTGATGTGAGATGGTTATGATGATGTTTTTGGATGTGGTCACCACTTGTGCTCCTACCATCACCTCCCTTCATGCTTCATATTCTTTCCTCCACCATTTCTAAGTGGATAAGTTTTTGATGGTTGAGAGAGAAGAAGATGAGAGCTTCATTTTGAGAGTGTAGCATTTTGATCTCTTTTCATGTTAAGAAAAATGCAAGCACCATTTTTCTTATCTTGTTTCCTCCATCATTTTCAAATGGCAACGAACCCAAATGAGACATAGCCTCTACACTACACTTCCTACAGCAAATCTTGGACGCGTCGACTCGCCGGCTTCGCGCCCGAGTTGCCTCGGTATTGAGGTAGGAGCCCGTAAAAGATGCAGGCGATGTGGTGCCCTTCCGGCGAAGAGGCGACAACGAGGAGATGACGGACGAAGCATCCGCGGGAGATCGGAGTGGAGACAAAGACCGGAGGACTCGGATCAGTCGGTATATCTCTTCCCTTTCTTCTTGTTAGCTAGACTAGTTAATGGTTACGATCAGGGTGTTTAGTGCGCGGTGGTGCCGGTTTGCTAAGTTCGCAAAATTAAAGTTTATCACCGTTTCCGCATTTGGCCGTCGGATTGACGACCGGGGCGCCGCCGTGCACTTACACCCACTTCCTATTTCTTCATCCTCTACCTCTTGCCAAGTAGTAGAGTGTGTTTCCTTCACAAGTTTTCAAGACTAGGTGAAGGTGGAGCTTGATCTAGTGATGCTTCGACGTAGATCATCTTCGGCACGTCGTCGACGACCTAGCCCGTCCATTCTCCGATGAAGCCGACGCTAGAGCCCGGATTTGATTTGGACAGCCGAGGGGACTTCGTTGCGGAGCTATGGAGGTGGAGCACCGGATCTACAAAGGTTGTATTTCCGTTAAACTTTTAGTTAAGTGTTAACTAGATTTCTTTTTCGCCTAGATTTCTAGCAAACGGTCCGTATTAGGGTTTCTCGGCACCTAGATTATTTGAAATTGGCATGGTTGATGCCTTGTGAGACCTCTTGAGAGTGCCTAGGAATCCTACAGTGGTATCAAAGCCTAGCTAGAGCCTTAGGCGAAGTCCAGACGGAATTTGAAGTCCGAACGAACCCGAAACCCAATTCCGTTCATGCTCTCTGTACTTTTTTGAAAACAGTGAGTTTTTCCAGATTAAAAATTGCCAAAAAATTCAGCAGGAAATTGGATGAGTTACTGTGAAGCACGTGATAGTAACTCGACTACAGAGGCGCGGAACCGCGGCCCCCACCATGGGATTCGCGGCGGTTCCGCGGCCACTGTGTTGAGTTACTCCACGTGGCTTGCACAGTAATTCATGTTTTGTAATGCTGAGTCTTCTGGAAATTTTTAATATTTTTTCTAGAGTTGAATTTTCTGGAGTTGTTTTGGGGATTCGGTGTTTCGATCGGAGTATCAAATTTTGTCTGTGTGGCTTTCCGGATAAATTTTAGAATATGTTAAAAAGTTCGACCGGATATAAATACCCAATTTTTCCCCTGTCGGGAAATTTCCAAGTGTTGGATTTTTCCGTAGTTTAACGACGTTCTAAGTAGTGCAAGTAATGCGATGGTCCCTCTAGAAGACAACAAACCTTAACTCGATTATGTGACCGTCTTGAACTGCCTTTTGAACCTTCGGGTTTGGGGCAGTACGGCGTGCCACATGTGAGGCGTTGGCTTGACCCTTCTACGGCTGGACCGTTGGTACTGAGGCACGAACTGAATGTTGTTAGACTTATTTCATGTGTTGATGTTTCGGGAAAACTTGGGTGTTCGATTGTTCGATCGGAAAGTTTAACATTTTCTGTTTATCTGGAATGGGATACAATAATTGGAATTCACAAATAGTTATGAGATAACGGAATGAATATTATAAACATAGCAGTTTAGTCTCACTTGATCGGTTGCCACGGAATTTTGATGTGATCAAAAGTCCGTCGCAATCACGTAGCGTACGCGGATACTCGCCGGGTAAACTTAATAGACAGCCTCACTCCATAGCCCCGACCAAGTGACTGTAGGAGAACACCGTCGCCGAAAGCATCCGTTCGGGTGCTCGCGGTAGCGGTGTTCCGCCTTGGTGCACTTCGTCGACGGTATCAGGGGTGCTGCCGCCTACTAAAGTTTGCGACGAGCATTCGATCAGTTTTTCGGGAATCTTGTTGAATTTCCCGACTTGATATTGAAAAGTGTTTTCGATTTTGAGACTAAAATGCGGGGTTTATAATTGTTTGGCATGCGATGTCTAAGGAATTCATTTGGTCAGGCATGCGATGTCTGAGGTGGTTGCGGATTCCAACTGTTGTAGTTTTACACTTTCTTTTCTGTGACCGTAAGTGTAATATATGATATCGCCGGTTTCGTTGCTATATGTCAACGACAATTGGGATGCGCACATTTACTTACGTTGATGACATGTGATGTTATGTGTTGCTGGATATGTTATATTGGATCGTCGTGTTTGAATAGCCGGGGGTTTTTATGTGAGATGAGTGTTTTTCATTTTCATTCATGTAAAAACTTGTATGTAATATTCTTTTATTGGGGCACTTCCAGGTTGCGGAAGATGTCACCGTTTGTATATTATTTACTTTTCTGCACTAGGATAGACCCAAGGAGGAGGGCACAAGTAACCGGGTTCTGGAGTCCAGTGGGAGACCAACTCGAGGAGTCGAGTCTGGGTCTCCTAACTCTAGAATTGGTAGGGTTGCTTGCATCTCTCGTAGGGGTCTAGGGGTGTGGGTTTGGCTATTCATCACGACCGTGGAATCCGTGTTTTATACTGGCTCGTATTGAAAACACGGACGTCCTAGTATATCCAATATTTCATATGTTTCTTCTGCTGCGATATCTGTGATGTGATCATGTGATGTTCTGTGATAGATACAGTATATAGTATATATGATATATTATATAGACGTTACTTATGTTTTACACCCGCGCTAGCCCTGCCCTGCTCTGTCGTTAGTTACCTAACCTAACGGTGCACAAGGGGACATCGAGGCGAATGCGGATGACATAAGTGTACGTCGTATTTATCTGTGATGTTTAGGTACTTAAATGATGGGACTTCATTAATGTGATTAATGAAATAAAAGAAACCTAAGATGTTGTAGAATCGAATTTCAAAATAAAACAGGTAGCTACAGTTCTTGCTTTGCACAGAGGTATATGTGATATATCCTGCACCTTATTCGATGAGGAAAGGACCGAGATCCCTTCACCGGGAGTGACTCCTTTAGCAATAACTGGCAGATGCTACACACTCGGTTTGTCTTTTGATTGCTTTTAAGTGTTTTTGCTTTGCACAGTGATATATATGATATATCCCGCACCTCATTCGACGAGGAAAGGACCGACGATCCCTTAACCGGGAGTGACTCCTTTATCAAAACTAGAAAAGCCTCAAAAGCACTCCATTTTAAAATCATTTGATTCTATAACGATATCAAGTTCATTACGCAATAGGTTTTCAGAAAAACCTGTCGTAGCCCTCCGTCATTTCAGATAAATCCTGTTTAGTATTCGTGCTGCGCTTGTTGACCTTGTCAAGGCGCAGTGTGCGGTAGCTAACCAGTATTTATCTGCTTATGCATATGATGCAGATTGGGTTAGGGTAGTCGTGCGGCCTTGTTGACCTTGTCAAGGGTCGTGCAGGTGGGTTTGATTCAATCAAGAAATGACGGGTTGAACTTGACTTGCGGTCTATGGTTTGTTGACCTTGTCAAGGTCATAGATCGTTCGGGGCAAAATATTATCGGGAATTTCAAGTGTTGAAATTTGCAATGAGATTGCATACCTTCTATGAGATAGTTGGATCCTGATACCCGCTGTGAGTAAGAGTTACTCCTGGGAGAGTTTTATACATTACAATTAGCCGATCAAGTAGGTGTCTAGAAAGGTGTCAACGGGGTTACGCCTCTGGGAAAACGAGGTTTACATTAATTAGGTTCGTGCGAAAGCACGAGGGACCTCCCTCAAAGTACCGACACTGGCCTGGCTGAAAGATTGGCGAACTTGTAGTGTGTAATTAATCCCGGCTAGTCTTTCCTTTTAGGGTTTGAAGGAAGATTTGATAAAAAGCAGTGGGAGCCATCCTGATTAGATAAAATAATAACCAATCTATTCTTGCAAGAGCGCACGCTGAGTGTTTTCTTCTCTCTCTCTCCAGGTAGCGACCATATCACGCCTTAATCAAGATAATAATACGGATAATTGACCGAACCCGCTTGTTATACTGAGCTGGGGAACGTTGGTCCCGCTCCAACTTATAATTGTTATAAGACAGAGCAGGAAATTGGGGATTACCAGAATTCCCGTGCCGCCCAAACGAAAAGAGTGCATGCTGATGCATCATCTTCGGGTGTGTTCATTACAGAGAACTGTTTCTCAGTATCCTCTACGTCCTGGGTATGTGATACCAGATCGGGATCCCAGATATGTAATCTGTTACATAGGGCTACAGATAGGTAGAGAACTGAGAACGGGTGATATGTTTCATGAGACAGAAAATGGGGCAAGTGTTGCAGCCAAGTCTGTTGGTCACTGTCACCCTGTATTACCAATACATTGATTCTGAACGAATGTTATTAGATACCGAACCTGATATACAAAATCTTATCTGTCTCTTTATTAGTAAAGAAACGATAAAATTTTGTATTGTTGGATAATGTTTTGAACATTTCCTATATCAAAAGTTGATCGTATCAGGCACGTTATCTAAGAGCGTTGATGTTCTAAATCAAACTACAGTTCTTAGTATACGGAACACACACAAGAGGAAGAGTTAAGAAATGAACGAATTCTTCTTGAGGTATTGTAGACTAGGTCATATCAATGTGACCCGACTAGCTGAAGTTACATAAAGATGCATATTTAAATAAGTTTGAATCTACATCTTGTGAAACTTGCCAGTCATGTCACAAAGATATAATGACACCAGCTCTGTTTATTGGAAACAGAGAAAGAGTTTGTAAACTCTTGGGACTGATACATGATGATGTATGTAAGGTCTTCTGTCTACACATGCCAGGACTGGTTCTTTATACTTCATTACATTCTCTGATAATCTCTCAAGATTCAGACATATGTTCCTGTTGAAACATGAGTCCGAGCCTTTTGAGATATTCACAGAATATAAGCGAGAAGTAGAGAACCAGAATACGGGTATAAGTATTATATCCTATGATGAGATCAAGGAGGAGAATACTTGAGCACGGAAATACTGGACTATTCTAAAGGAGAATGAGATTCTCTCTCAGCATTACTCCTTTGTATACACCATAGCACGATGGTAAATCGGGGTGGAGCAGTCACACCCTATATGATAAGGTGTACTCTATGATGAGTAATACTGAGTTACCTATTTCCTTTTGGGAGTTATGCACTTGAGAAGCTGCATACCTATTGAATAGGGTTCGAATCAAATCAGATGCCTACCACTTCATATGTGATATGGAAAGGGAAGAGCCCATGTCTTAAGCTAGTTAAGATTTGGGGTTGTCCGGCCCTTGTCTAAAAGCAAAATCCGGACAAGCTCAAGGCAAGGTCTGTTATGTAGAACTGGAAATGTTCCAGCTATACAATTTGCAGCCGATGATTTGATAAAACCAAAGGATTCAGTAGATACCAACGAACCTCAACCTCTCCGCCGATCTAGTAGGGTTCCTCACCCACCTGAGAGATACTTCGGTTTCTCTATGACAGTGGGAGCGAGGATTGCATCATGAGATGATGACCCAACTAGCTTCGAGCTGGCCATCAGGAATATGACTCTATAAGAATGGCTGGATGCCTAACTGATCTGAGATGGAATCCATATACACCAACAAAGTATGGACTTTGGTTGCTATATCTGAAGGGTTAAATCCCCATCAGGAGCAAGTATATCTTGAGAAGATTACTTGGTGTACATGGAAAAGTTGAGACTTTCAAAGCTAGACTTGTTAAAGGTTTTCGTCATCAACCAGGCGTGGATAATGATGAAACCTTTTCAAGTATCTATGCTTAAGTCCATCCAGATCCTACTTACCACGGCTACATACCATGACTACGATATCTGGTGGTTGGGTGTCATGACTGCTTTTCTAAATGATATTTTGGAAGAGAGCGTCTATAAGTACACAGCCAGAGGGCTTCGTAGACAGTGGGAGCAGAGGAAACGTGTGCAAGATGCTTTATTTGATAAAGCAGGCATCGCGGAGATGGAACGTCTGTTTTGATGAGTTAGTCAAAGAAGTTGACATCATCAAAATGGTAGATGAACCTTGTATAAACAAAAAGGTAGTAGGGAGTATGGTGGTGATCCTCGTAGAGTACGTGGATGACATACTCTTGATAAGAAAGGAGTTTCTTATGCTACGCTCGATCAATCTCCGCTTATCACTATGATTCTCCATATAGGATCAAACTGATACCTCCTAAACCCTGAGTTTTGGATCTATGAGATAGATTTAATTGGATGTTAGGATTCTCACTAGTTGTAGTGAGATGGTATCAATCGATCCTGGGGAGAATCACTGGAAGGGTTCCAGGGTGATAAAGACGACTGAATGTCATTCGCAGGCATTGTCTTTACCCTCAGTAAAGGGACGGTATGTTGGAAGAGTTCCAAGCTAGATACCGTGGCATACTAGACGATAAAGGCAGGATACATCGCTACTTAAGATGCTACCAAAGAGGCTGTTTGGGTGTATATTGGTTCATGAGATGAACTACGTTCCTACCATTGTGAGACAATTGAGTTGTGGCTAATGCCAAGGAACGCCGGTCCCATCAGTGATCCAGACATATTCTAAGGCAGTATCACTTGATCATGGAGATGGTTGATCTCCAGGGTGATCGAGGTTAGGAGAGTAGACTCAGAGGACAACACGGCGGATCCACTCACGAAGGCCTGTTCCAAGAGAGAGACTTTTATGGGATGGTTGAGTATGAGATACTACAACCACTGCTACAGATGGCCCTAGTGCAAGTGGGAGATTGTTAGTTATATGTATGCCCTAGAGGCCATTACTGTACATTGGATGTATATTGTAGTGGATGCTGGGACATATATAGGGAGGACTTTCTTGCTCGACATGATAGTATGCTATCTGGTTGATCTTTACCTTAACGTGTATACTGATTGTCTTTCTGTTACATGTTGGTAAAGCCCTTAGGATGTGTGCTTGACTACCTGGACTATGATGCGGATCATACTAGTGGGGACATGGTAGTCCATAAGTACATCCTTCAAAGTCCCTAGTCGAGGGTGTATCGAGACGGGGCATCGATATACCAGAGTAGACTAGCGTATACCTTCTCGACCCATACAGATGGGCGATGGATGATCCCATATCCATCGGTGTTTGACATCAGAGATGATATACGGGTGCTCAGTAGAGACTAGGTTCACTGGACGGTCTCGCCGAGAACTCCCAGATGGTATTATACCTCACGTCAGATGGCAGTTCTCTGGTGACACTGGTACAGAGTAGTCTGTTGACCCGGGATCGTCATAGAGTCTTGTGTGGTTCCCACTGTGCTTTGATTTCCATCTTACCACGTCCAAGAGGGCGTGCAAAACGGTGGTTTTCGGATACAGTCCCGAGTCACATGGAGGCAATGAGCGATAGGAGGGGATTCGTCTCTCCCGGTATAGGGGGTTGATGTTGTGCTGTGTTCGATTGGCTATAACAGGAAATCCCTGGCCAGGGTTGCTGAGATTTACCGGTAAGTGTTACCAGTAGTTTCTCGAATAGTTATAGACCTCGTATCGACGCGACTTATCGAGCTATTGGGGTCTGACGTTTACCACCCCTAGGCGAGATATACGACATATCAGACGATCAGACCGGACTGTACGGTAGTGTTACTGGTTGGATTCACAGGAGTGTGAGCGGGCTTGCTCATCGATCTTCTGATCGCTCAATACCCGGGTGGCCGTTACGTTTAGCAGACCGCTTGCGGCTTGTGGGTGTTTTATATGATCATCACCTGCTGCCGGCGTATTGACGAGTCTTTAGAGTCCTACACAGAGGTTTCCTGGCTCAAGCGAAACGAAAAAGGAGCGCATATGAGATATGTGCGGGACCGAGAATAATGCGTGTATGTGATACCGTATTCTATTCTCGCGATGAATGTATCGATTGGTTATATGCGATATAACCTAGTTATCGAATCAAAGGTTGATTCGATAAGCCGATACAAAGGATATTAGTTGGTTATATGCGATATGACCGGATCGTTAAATCAAGTGTTGATTTAATGATTTAATGTATAATTATATATTTGATATATTACTTTGCATTAACTAGTATCGGTTCACTTTAAATGGATTTTCTCGCTCGGATGTGCGCATTATATATGTGATATGATTTTGTGTACATGCTTGTATCATGTTTGATGATACATGTTTCCTTGGTTAAGTGTAAAGAATTAAACCATGGTTAAACATATAATTAGGGTTTTATTTTTCCATTACTTATTTATTCATTTATTTATTTGTTTATACATTTTGGAAAATAAATGGAAAAGAGAAAAGAATGGTGGCTTTTTTTGTTGTTTAGTTGAAGCTTCATGAAGCTTTGACTTTGTCCACCATTCTTATCTCATCCTTAACCCTAACCATTCCTTTAACCATGATTGATTCTCTACACATTACCATAGTTAACATTATGATAAGGTTTGATTATTCTTTTCTTTTTAATTAATCTTATCATAATATTCTTCTTCTTCTTCCTTGAACCAAAGAAGAAACCTTGACTTCATCAATGGTGATTGATGAATTAGAGTGAGAAATCCAAAACTAAAGTCTACCCACTTCCTATTTCTTCATCCTCTACCTCTTGCCAAGTAGTAGAGTGTGTTTCCTTCGCATGTTTTCAAGACTAGGTGAAGGTGGAGCTTGATCTAGTGATGCTTCGACATAGATCATCTTCGGCACGTCGTCGACGACCTAGCCCGTCCATTCTCCGATGAAGCCGACGCTAGAGCCCGGATTTGATTTGGACAGCCGAGGGGACTTCGTTGCGGAGCTATGGAGGTGGAGCACCGGATCTACAAAGGTTGTATTTCCGTTAAACTTTTAGTTAAGTGTTAACTAGATTTCTTTTTCGCCTAGATTTCTAGCAAACGGTCCGTATTAGGGTTTCTCGGCACCTAGATTATTTGAAATTGGCATGGTTGATGCCTTGTGAGACCTCTTGAGAGTGCCTAGGAACCCTACAGTTCAAAAGGCAGTTCAAGACGGTTACATAATCGAGTTAAGGTTTGTTGTCTTATAGAGGGTCCATCGCGTTACTTGCACGTTTTTCCGAAAGATTTAAACCCAAGAAAAATTCATCACTTGAAAGTTTTTCGTGCCGGGAAAAAGTGAGTTAATGATATCCGCTCGAACATTTTAATACTTACTAAATTATCCGGAAAACATAACGAAATTAAATATTCCGATCGAATCAACGAATACAAAATAATCCCCAGAACACTCAACACTTGAGTCATTTTAAAAATACCCAGAAAATAGCACTAACAGATAAGGGTATTACTGTACAAAAACCATGACCAAATCTCACTGTACGGCCGCGGATCCGCGGCACAAGCAGGGTATTGCCGCAGTTCCACGGAGATCCGTACGAGTTACAGTGTCGTTTTGCACAATAATTCCTAAAATCACCTGCTGAATTTTTAGGTATTTTTAATTAAGAAAAATCACAGTTTTTAAAAAATGTCCCGAGAGGGGGTTAAATTGACGTTTCCGGGTTCGATCGGGGTTTTAACTTCGTATACACGTCGCCTAATGCTCTGGCTAGGCTCTGATACCACTGTAGGGTTCCTAGGCACTCTTGTGAGGGTTCATAAGGCATCAAACATGCCCGAATAAAATTTTAGACGTGCCGAACAATCCAAAGCCGGGATCTTTGCTAGATTATTAGGGTTTAACATGCAAGTAAACATCTTTACTACTAAGTGTGAGGGATTACAACCTTTGTAGTCCACTCCTTCACTTCATAAGCTCCGAATAGAAGTCCCTTCGCCGCGATCCACGATCTCCCGGACTCAAGAGAGGCTCTACGACTCGAACGATCCATGCTAGCTTGTAGTGTTCCGTTTCTCCGATGATCTACGTCGAAATTGCTATAACTCAAGCTCTCTCACTCTAATGAGGTGAACACCCTAATCTAATGGGCTAGATTAGATGAGGATGATGGAGTAGTATTTATACTTTCTTTTTATATCATATTCTCACAAGAAATCATCACAAAAAGAAAAACTAGCAAGCTTTTTCAAAGCTCAAGAGAGAAGATGATGATGGAAAAAGAGTTAATCCTTTTGTGATGAATAATAGAAATGAATATATGATTGATCATGGAACCATGGTCAAGGATGACAAGGATAACCTTTGTAGAGAATAAACTAGGGCTAGGGTTTGGTTAGGTTAAAGAATGAGTCATAAGATAATATCTTACACTTGACAAAAGGAAAGCTTCTAGATGGTGCAAGAAGGAGCTAACCCAAATCAAACCCTAACATTACTTAATCTCCACTAAACATGTTCCATTATTAATCATATCATGTTGCAATAATATATATCACATATATATTATATATTTGCAACAAAAGAAAATAATACAATTAACATATATCCAATATATATCAATGTATTACCCTGTGAGAAAATGAAATAATAAAGTGAGCCAATATTAGATAATGTAATACAATATATCATATATATTATCATACATTAAATCATCGAATCAACACTTGATTCGACAATCCGGCTATATCGAATATAACCGACTAATATATCATGTACCGATTCATCGAATCAACACTTGATCCGATGACCCGGTTCATATCTAAATATCACGAGAATATAATACGGTATCTCATATCGCATTATCCTCGGTCCTGCACATATCACATATGTGCCTCTACTCCATTTTGCCTGAGCCAAGAAACGTCTGTGTAGGACTCTAAAGAATCGTCAATACTCCGGTAGCAGGTGATGATCATATCAAACACCCACAAGCTGCAAGCGGTCAGCTAAACGTAACAGCCACCCAGGTATTGAGCGATCAGAAGATCAATAAGCTAGCCTGTACGTTCTCCTGTGAATCCAATCAGTAACACTCCCGTACAGTCCGGTCTGTTCGTCTGACATGTCGCATATCAAGTCTAGGGTTGGTATACGTCAGACCCCAGTAACCGATAAGTCGTGTCGATGTGTGGCTCATAACGGGTCGAGAAACTACTGGTAACACTTACCAGTATATCTCTATATCATCCCTGGCCTGGGACTTCCAGTTATAGCCAATCGAACACAGATCAACATCAACTCCCTATACCGGGAGAGACGAATCCCCTCTTATCGCTCATTGACTCCATGTGATTCGAGACTGTACCCAAAAGCCACCGTTTTGCACGCCCTCTTGGACGTGGTAAGGTGGAAATTAAAGCACAGTGGGAATCACACAAGACTCTATGACGATCTCGGGTCTACAGACTAACCTGTACCAGTGTCACCGGAGAACTGCCATCTGACGTGTGGTATATCACCATCTGGGAGTTCTCGGCGAGTCCGTCCAGTGTACCCAGTCTCCACTGAGCACCCGTACACCATCCTTGATGTCCAACACCGATGGATAGGGGATCATCCATCGTCCATCATATGGGTCAAGATGCGTATACGCTAGTCTACTCTGGTGTATCGATGCCTTGTCTCGATATACTCTCGACTAGGAACAGTTATAGGATGTACTCATCGACTACCGTGGCCCCACTAGTATGATCTCATCATAGTCCCAGTAGTCGAGTACAGATCCTAAGGGCTTTATCTGTTAGTTATATGTGTGCCCTAGAGGCCATTACTATACATAGGATGTATATTGTAGTGGATGCTTGGACATATATAGGAAGGACTTTCTTGCTCGACATGATAGTATGCTATCTGGTTGCTCTTTACCTTAACGTGTACACTGATTGTCTCTCTGTTACATGTTGGTAAAGCCCTTAGGATGCGTACTTGACTACCTGGACTATGATGCGGATCATACTAGTAGGGACATGGTAGTCCATAAGTACATCCTTCAAGGTCCCTAGTCGTGGGTGTATCGAGACGGGACATCGATATACCAGAGTAGACTAGCGTATACCTTCTCGACCCATACAGATGGGTGGTGGATGATCCCATATCCATTGGTGTTTGACATCAGAGATGATATACGGGTGCTCAGTGGAGACTGGGTACACTGGACGGACTCGCCGAGAACTCCCAGATGGTATTATACCTTACGTCAGATGGCAGTTCTATGGTGACACTGGTACAGAGTAGTCTGTTGACCCGAGATCGTCATAGAGTCTTGTGTGATTCCCACTGTGCTTTGATTTCCACCTTACCACGTCCAAGAGGGCGTGCAAAACTGTGGTTTTTAGGTACAGTCCCGAATCACATGGAGGCAATTAGCGGAGGGGATTCGTCTCTCCCGGTATAGGGAGTTGATGTTGCGCTGTGTTCGATTGGCTATAACCGGAAATCCCTGGCCAGGGTTGCTGAGATTTACTGGTAAGTGTTACCAGTAGTTTCTCGAACTGTTATAGACCTCATATCGACACGACTTATCGAGCTATTGGGGTCTGACGTTTACCACCCCTAGGCGAGATATGCGACATATCAGACGATGAGACCGGACTGTACGGTAAGTGTTACTGGTTGGATTCAAAGATGTATGAGAGGGCTTGCTCGTCGATCTTCTGATCGCTCAATACCCGGGTGGCCGTTACGTTTAGCAGACCGCTTGCGGCTTGTGGGTGTTTGATATGATCATCACCTGCTGCCGGCGTATTGACAAGTCTTTAGAGTCCTACACAGAGGTTTCCTGGCTCAAGCGAAACGAAATAGGAGCGCATATGAGATATGTGCGGGACCGAGAATAATGCGTGTATGTGATACCGTATTCTATTCTCTTGATGAATGTATCGATTGGTTGTATGCGATATAACCTAGTTATCAAATCGAGGATTGATTCGATAAGCCGATACATTGGATATTAGTCTGTCATATGCGATATGACCGGATCGTTAAATCAAGTGTTGATTTAATGATTTAATGTATAATTATATATATTTGATATATTACTTTGCATTAACTAGTATTGGTTCACTTTATATGGTTTTTCTCACTTGTTTGTGCACATTGTATATGCGATATATTTTTGTGCACAAGTTTGTAACATGTTTGATGATGCATGCTAACTTGGGTTTGTGTAAAGATTAAACCATGGTTATATGAATGGTTAGGGTTTTGGTTTCTTACTTATTTATTTATTCTTTTTGGAAAATAAATGGCATAAAGAGAAAATGGTGGCTTTCTTTGTTTGCATCTTGAAGCTTCATGAAGCTTTGACTAAGTGACCATTTTGTCTCATGCTTAACCCTAACCACTCCACTTAACCCTAGTTGATTCTCTACACTTGACTATGGTTGTATTATGATAAGTATTGATTTTCTTTTCTATTCAAAAACAACTTATCATAATATTCATTTTTCTTCTTCGTCTTCTTCACATGAAGAAAACCTTGCTTCATCAATGGTGAATTGATGAAAAAGAGTGAGAAATCCAATTCTAAAGTGAACCCATCTCCTATTTCTTAATCCTCTACCTCTTGCCAAGTAGTATAGGGTGTTTTCTTCACAAGTTTCATGACTTGGTGAAGTGGGAGCTTGATCTTGTGATGCCTCGACGTAGACCATCTTCGGCATCGAAGCCGACGACCAAGCCAACCCATTTCTCCGATGAAACCGACGCTAGAGCCCGGGATTCTATTTGGACAGCGAGGAGACTTCATCATGGAGCTATGGAGGTGGAGGACCGGATCTACAAAGGTTGTATTTCCGTTCACTTAGTTAAGTTGTTAACTAGTTGCTTGTTTCGCCTAAAATTCTAGTTAACGATCCGTATTAGGGTTTCTCGGCACTTGTAAAATTTGAAATTAGCATGGTTGATGCCTTGTGAGACCTCATTAATTTGCCTAGGACCCCTACAGTGGTATCAGAGCCTAGCTAGAGCCTTAGGCGATGCGTAGACGGAGTTAGAAGTCCGATCGAACCGAAACCCTAACCCAAAAATTGCTCTCTGTACCTTTTTGAAAATTGTGGATTTTTGAGAATTAAAAATATGCAGAAAAATTAGCAGGAATATCTAAGAGTTACTGTAAAATTCGATGCCCTAATTCCATCAAACCGCCGCGGTTCCACGGCACGAGCATGGCTTGTGCGGCGGTTCCGCGGCCGATTTGTCTTTTCATGCATTGAATTTTGCACAGTAACTCCTACTTTGCAGTGCTGGTTTTTCTGGGAATTTTTTAATATTTATTCAAGAGTTGAAATTTCTGGGTTGTATTGGGGACTCGGTGCTTCGATCGGATTGTCTAATTTTGTCTGTGTGTTTTTCCGGATAATTTTAGAATATGTTAAAAAGTTCGGCCGGATATAAATACCCACTTTTTCCCCTGCCGGGAAATTTCCAAGTGCTGGATCTTTCCGTAGTTTAATAACGTTCTAAGTAGTGCAAGTAACGCGATGGACCCTCTAGAAGACAACAAACCTTAACTCGATTATGTGACCGTCTTGAACTGCCCTTTGAACCTTCGGGTTTGGGGGAGTACGGCGTGCCACATGTGAGGCGTTGGCTTGATCCTTCTACGGCTGGACCGTTGGTACTGAGGCATGAACTGGATGTTTTTAAACTTATTTCATGTGTTGATCTGTTTCGGGAAAACTTGGGTGTTTGACTGTTCGATCGGAAAGTTTAACATTTTCTATTTATCTGGAATGCGATACAATAATTGGAATTCACAAGTAGTTATGAGATAACTAATTTGAATGTT
This sequence comes from Agapanthus africanus, assembly GCA_030015575.1. Taxonomy (NCBI): domain Eukaryota; kingdom Viridiplantae; phylum Streptophyta; class Magnoliopsida; order Asparagales; family Amaryllidaceae; genus Agapanthus; species Agapanthus africanus. Next base: position 280,233,615 of record CM057342.1, read on the forward strand.
ATAAACATAGCACTTTAGTCTCACTTGATCGGTTGCCACGGAATTTTGATGTGATCAAAAGTCCGTCGCAATCACGTAGCATACGCGGATACTCGCCGGGTAAACTTAATAGACAGCTTCACTCCATAGCCCCGACCAAGTGACTGTAGGAGAACCCCGTCGCCGAAAGCATCCGTTCGGGTGCTCGCGGCAGCGGTGTTCCGCCTTGGTGCACTTTGTCGACGGCGTCGGGGGTGCGGCCGCCTACTGAACATTGCGACGAGTATTCGATCAGGATGTTGGGAATCCTGTTGAATTGCCCGACTTGATATTGAAAAGTGTTTTCGATAATGAGACTAAAATGTGGGGTTTATAATTGTTAGGCATGCGATGTCCAAGGAATTCATTTGGTTAGGCATGTGATGTCTAAAGAGGTTGCGGATTTCAACTGTTGTAGTTTTACACTTTCTTTTCTGTGACCGTAAGTGTAATATGTGATATCGCCGGTTTCGTTGCTATATGTCAACGACAATTGGGATGCGCATATTTACTTACGTTGATGACATGTGATGTTATGTGTTGCTGGATATGTTATATTGGATTGTCGTGTTCGAATAGCCGGGGGTTTTTATGTGAGATGAGTGTTTTTCATTTTCATTCATGTAAAAACTTGTATGTAATATTCTTTTATTGGGGCACTTCCAGGTTGCGGAAGATGTCACCGTTTGTATATTATTTACTTTTCCGCACTAGGATAGACCCAAGGAGGAGAGCATAAGTAACCGGGTTCTGGAGTCCAGTGGGAGACCAACTCGAGGAGTCGAGTCCGGGTCTCCTAACTCTAGAATTGGTAGGGTTGCTTGCCGCTCTCGTAGGGGTCTAGGGGTGTGGGTTTGGCTATTCATCGCGACCGTGGAATCCGTGTTTTATATTGGCTCGTATTGAAAACACGGACGTCCTAGTATATCCAATATTTCATATGTTTCTTCTGCTGCGATATCTGTGATGTGATCATGTGATATGTTCTGTGATGGATACAGTATATAGTATATATGATATATTATATAGGCGTTACTTATGTTGTACACCCGCGCTAGCCCTGCCCCGCTCTGCCGTTAGTTACCTAACCTAACGGTGCACGAGGGGACATCGAGGCGAATGCGGATGGCATAAGTGTACGTCGTATTTATCTGTGATGTTTAGGTATTTGAATGATGGGACTTCATTAATGCGATTAATGAAAGAAAAAGAAACCTAAAGATGTTGTAGAATCGAATTTCAAAATAAAACAGGTAGCTACAGTTCTTGCTTTGCACAGCGGTATATATGATATACCCTGCACCTTATTCGATGAGGAAAGGACCGAGATCCCTTCATCGGGAGTGACTCCTTTAGCAATAACTGGCAGATGCTACACACTCGGTTTGTCTTTTGATAGCTTCTATAGTTTCTTCTTTGCACAGTGATATATATGATATATCCCGCACCTCATTCGACGAGGAAAGAGCCGACGATCCCTTCACCGGGAGTGACCCCTTTAGCAAAACTAGAAAAGCCTCAAAAAACACTCCATTTTAAAATCATTTGATTCTACAACGATATCAAGTTCATTACGCAATAGGTTTTAAGAAAAACCTGTCGTAGCCCTCCGTCATTTCAGATAAGTAGTAGTTAGTATTCGTGCTGCGTTTGTTGTCCTTTGTCAAGGCGTAGTGTGCGGTAGCTGACTGGTGCTTATCTGCTTATGCATATGATGCAGATTGGGTTAGGGTAGTCATGCGACCTTGTTGGCCTTTGTCAAGGGTCGTGCGGGTGGGTTTAATTCAATCAGGAAATGACGGGTTGAACTTGACTAGCATCCTATTGTTTGTTGGCCTTTGTCAAGGTCATAGGAGGTTAGGGGCAAAATATTATCGGGAATTTCAAGTGTTGAAATTTGCAATGAGATTGCATACCTTCTATGAGATAGTTGGATCCCGATACTCGCTGCGAGTAAGAGTTACTCCTGGGAGAGTTTTACACATTACAATTAGCCGATCAAGTAGGTGTCTAGAAAGGTGTCAACGGGGTTACGCCTCTGGGAAAATGAGGTTTACATTAATTAGGTTCGTGCGAAAGCACGGGGGACCTCCCTCAAAGTACCGACACTGGCCTGGCTGAAAGATTGGCGAACTTGTAGTGTGTAATTAATCCCGGCTAGTCTTTCCTTTTAGGGTTTGAAGGAAGATTTGATAAAAAACAGTGGGAGCCATCCTGATTAGATAAAATAATAACCAATATATTCTTGCAAGAGCGTACGCTGAGTGTTTTCTTCTCTCTCTCTCCAGGTAGCGACAATATCACGCCTTAATCAAGATAATAATACGGATATTTGACCGAACCCGCTTGTTATACTGAGCTGGGGAACGTTGGTCCCGCTCCAACTTATAATTGTTATAAGACAGAGCAGGAAATTGGGGATTACCAGAATTCCCGTGCCGCCCAAGCGAAGAAAGTGCATACTGATGCATCATCTTCGGGTGTGTTCATTATACAGAACTGCTTTTCAGTATACTTTACGTCCTGGATATGAGATACCGGATCAGGATCCCGCATATGTAATCTGTTACATAGGGCTACAGAAAGGTAGAGAACTGAGAACGGGTGATAAGTTTCATGAGGCAGAAAACGGGGCAAGTGTTGCAACCAAGTCTGTTGGTCACTGTCACCCTGTATTAACAATACATTGATTCTGAACGAATGCTATTAGATACCGAACCTGATATACAAAATCATATCAGTCTCTTTATTAGTAAAGAAATGATAAAATTTTGTATTGTTGGATAATGTTTTGAACATTTCCTATATCAAAAGTTGATCGGTTCAGGCACGTTATCTAAAAGCATTGATGTTCTAAATCAAACTACAGTTCTTAGTATACAGAACACACACAAGAGGAAGAGTTCAGAAATGAACGAATCCTTCTTGAGGTATTGTAGACTAGGTCATATCAATGCGACCCGACTAGCTAAGTTGCACATAGATGCATATTTAAAACTGCTTGAATTTACATCTTGTGAAACTTGCCTGTCATGTCACAAAGATACGATGACCATAGCTCTGTTTACTGGAAACAGAGAAAGAGTTAGTGAACTCTTGGGATGATACATGTTGATGTATGTAAGGTCCCCTGTCTACATATGCCAGGACTGGTTCTTAGTACTTCGTTACATTCTCTGATAATCTCTCAAGATTCAGACATATGTTCCTGTAGAAACACAAGTTCGAACCTTTTGAGATATTCACAGAATATAAGTTAGAAGTAGAGAACCAAAATACGGGTAAAAGTATTATGTCCTATGATGAGATCAAGGAGGAGAATACTTGAGCACGGAATTCCTGGACTATTCTAAAGGAGAATGAGATTCTCTCTCAGGATTACTCCTCCGTATACACCATAGCACGATGGTATATCGGGGCGGAGCAGTTGCACCCTATTTGATATGGCGCGCTCTATGATGAGTACTACTGAGTTACCTGTTTCCTTTTTGGGAGTTATGCACTTGAGAAGCTGCATACCTATTGAATAGGGTTCAAATCAAATCAGTTGCCTACCACTTCATATGTGATATGGAAAGGGAAGAGCCCATATCTTAAGATGGTTAAGATTTGGGGTTGTCCAGCCTATGTCTAAAAGCAAAATCCAGACAAGCTCAAGGCCAGGTCTGTTATATAGAACTGGAAAGGTTCCAGCTATACAAACTACAGCAGATGATTTGGTAGAACCAAAGAATTCAGTAGATTACCAACGAACCTCAGCCCCTCCGCCGATCTAGTAAGGTTCCTCACCCGCCTGAGAGATACTTCGGTTACTCTATGACAGTGGGAGCGAGGATTGCATCATGAGATGATGACCCAACTAGTTTCGAGCAGGCCATCGAGAGTAGTGACATTGTAAGAATGGCTGGATGCTTTGCGATCTGAGATGGAATCCATGTACACCAACAAATTATGGACTTTGGTTGCTATATCTGGAGGGTTAAATCCCCATCAGGAGCAAGTATATCTTGAGAAGATTACTTGGTGTAAATGGAAAAGTTGAGACTTTCAAAGCTAGACTTGTTAAAGGTTTTCGTCATCGACTAGGCGTGGATAATGATGAAACCTTTTCAAGTGGCTATGCTTAAGTCCATCCAGATCCTACTTGCCACGGCTACATACCATGACTACGATATCTGGCGGTTGGGTGCCATGACTGCTTTTCTAAATGAAGTTTTAGAAGAGAACGTCTATAAGTACACAGCCAGAGGGCTTCGTAGACAGTGGGAGCAGTGGAAACGTGTACAAGATGCTTTATAGGATAAAGCAGGTATCGTGGAGTTGGAACATCTGTTTTGATGTAGTAGTCAAACAGTTTGACGTCATCAAAATGGTAGATGAACCTTGTATATACAAAAAGGCAGTAGGGAGTATGGTGATGATCCTCGTAGAGTATGTGGATGACATACTCTTGATAAGAAAGGAGTTTCCTATGCTACGCTCGGTCAATCTCCGCTTATCACAATGATTCTCCATATAGGATCAAAGTGATACCTCCTCAATCCTGAGTTTTGGATCTATGAGATAGATCTAATTGGATGTTAGGATTCTCACTAGTTGTAGTGAGATGGTATCAACCGATCCTGGGGAGAATCACTGGAAGGGTTCCAGAGTGATAAGGACGACTGAAAGTCAGTCACAGGCATTGTCTTTACCCTCAGTAAAGGGACGGTACTGTTGGGGTAAAAATTTACACCCCGGTTGACCAAATCAAAATCAAGGTCAACCCCAAGTCAAGTGGGCCTAAGCCCAGATCCAGTGGGCCCATGCCCGGGTCGAGCCCGAGCATGAAGCGGCCGGCCTCCCCCTTTCCCAAGATAAAATTTTTGTAATAAACAATTTTGTTGCATTTCTTTTATTTTATTTTATGGATAAATGTAAGAAAAATAAGCATGAAGCCAAATTTTTGTAAAGCCCATGGCTTATGTGCAAAAAGAAATGGCACATGAGCCATGGGATAGGCAAAATGCCATTTTGTGAAGCCCAAGGGGCTATGTGTAAAGTGTATGGCCTATAAAGGCAAAGATAGTGAAATATCTCAACAACTTTTCCTCTCTCCAAAAAAAAGAATCCAGATCTGCCTCTTTCTCCTTCCTCAAGGTTCTAAAACCTTCTTTTTTTTTCTTTTGAATTAAATCAAGAGTTTAACTCTTCCTTTCCTAAAAATAAATAGATTTCCACCATAAAACCTACAAAGGGGAGCTCGGATCTCCAATCAGATCTCGAAAAGGGGAGGCTTTTAAGGCTCGTCCCCTTTTCTCCAAGATCCCGCCGGTCAAGAGCAAGAAGAAGGAGACCTATCTCCAAAAATCTAACTTTGGACAGACCCAAGGCTTAAAAGAAGAGCAATAAATCCCCAGGAGTTTAACTCCTTTCTAAAGTTGCTGGAGTTTAACTCTATAATTTAATTTCTGTTGGAGTTTAACTACATAAATTTGTTTCTGTTAGGAGTTCAACTCCAAAGATTCCCTTGGGAGTTCAACTCCCCAGCCTAGGGGCTAGGATTCCCTTTCCGCGGGTTTTTCCCGCGGTCACGTGTGCCCACGTGACCCCAGGGCGCTAAGGCGTCCATCAGTCACGTGTGCGCACGTGACCCCGTGGCGCCAAAGCGCCCATCGGTCACGTGTGCGCACGTGACCCCGGGGCGCCAAAGCGTCCATCGGTCACGTGTGCGCACGTGACCCCTGGGGCGCCAAGACGCCCATCGGTCACGTGCGCCCACGTGACCCCTGGGGCGCCAAGGCGCCCATCGGTCACGTGTGCCCACGTGACCCCGGGAGGCGCCAAAGTGCCCCTTGGTCACGTGCGCGCACGTGACCCCGGGCATTAAGGCGCCCACCTGCCGTGCGGGCGTCCTTTAGACGCCATTTTGCTTTCTTTTCCCCCTCGTTTTACGTGCACTCCCCAACAAAATCCCTTCTGGAGTTTAAACCTTTTTTTTTTACAAAAAGAAAGTATTCTTTGGAGTTTAACTCCACAATAAAGTTCTATTTTAGGAGTTTAACTCCGCATAAAATTCTTTTAGGAGTTTAACTCCATTTAAAATTCTTCGGAGTTTAACTCCACAATAAAATCCTTTTTGAAATTAAACTCCGCTTCTTTTTAAAAAAGGGGGGGAAGAAAACATACACAGACTCCACGACACTGTCTTCCGTTAGAAAAATTTCTAACGGGGCGCTGCCCCTCACCCCGCAAGGGGGCTGCTAGCCCCCTTGACCCCCAGCCCGCTATCCGGGTAGCGGGACCCCCATAAAGACTCTGCGGGGCCCCGATATTTCCAAAACCCCTTCAAAACACGATGCTGCACATTGAGTTCGCATGACCAGTTTAACCCGTTAATCGGAGGTTCCTTCGCTCCAAATGCGAGGGGTAATTAACGGCAGCTTAGTCCGCGGTTGCCAGAGATTCGGATCCCCACAATCAATAAACCCCAGCCTACCCTAGGCAGGGGGAATCTGTAATGCGCCTGACAAGCGCGCACGTATTCCCATCTCAATTGGGTGATGAAAAACACCCTACAGAATCTGGCACGCCCGGTGGGACCTTTCTCTCCTCCCATATCTCGGGTTAAGCGTTCATGCGAACTCATTTAACATATACGCCGATGTTTGTACTAAAATAATTTCTTTCTTTCGTGCAGCAATCAACTTTCAATGACGATGTCTCCCAAGACGAATTCGGCTTACGACGGAACCCCGATCTCGTACGTAGTCAAGATCAATGCCCGCGTAGTTCTCCCCTCCAGTCTCAGCCGGCAATGGGAGGAGCCACCCCGCCAGTTTGGCTCCGTCATCATCTACCCTGCCGGAGGCGCTCATCTGGCGGAGATCCCGGCGGAACAGGTGGCCAAGCCGGTCTCAAGGGGTAAGAGGCCGAATGTCGTGATCGCCAAGGCACCACAACCGAAACTTAAGATGATGTCTGAACGACTCCCTGGCGCTCTAGCTGGGGGCAAGACTTCCGATGCGAAGGGCAACATTAAATGTTGCGGACGAGCTCGGGCGATGACTCCAACAAATACACAATCGGGCGTATCTCCAGGGCCCTCCATCAACCGGTCTGCAGCGTCTTCCTAAAGAGCCGAAGCCTGCCAGTTGCTTAGAACAGAAAAGTTAAGGCAGAAGCGTCTCAGGTATCGAGCCAACAAGAGGGCCAAGGCTTCGGCCAAATGGAATCGTGTGAAGTTCCAAGTGCAGGGTTGCCCCGCGACGACGGCTGAGTCGGACATAAGAATCAGCAATCCCTTCGAGCCTCTGAAGTGGGTTCAGAAAAACGCCATGACCGCCAGAATCAAGAAGACAGCGGTCCAAACAGTGCCACAAAGAGACGTGTCCCGGCCCCAACAGAAGAAGTATGATACTGTCTCTTCAAGAGTCTATCAAGCACTCTGTGCCGCACGAAAGCAGCGGGGCAGACCCAGAAAAGAAGCGCCAGCACCATTCAAGAACCCGGTTAGGCCAGCCGCCTTCAATCGACCGCCCGCTACCGAAACAGAAGGGCCAAGACAGCGATCCGTGAAATCAGCCGCCAATGATAAAAAGACGACTGGATATGTCTGCCACACGGTCTATATGGCGGGTGGGTGCCCCAGCAACAACCTCCGCAGCAAAAGCAAGGATGGGGCCACCACATCCCAAGTCCAATCTGGCTTGAATGTGGTTGCCGCTTCCCAAGAACAGTCGCCTCCGCTGGATGAAGAAAACTCTCTCGATGAGGATGATAGGCAGAAAGACCCCTCGGTCCATGCAGAGTCAAGCTCGGACAGCGAGGAAGAGCCTACTTTCCGCCCCAGGACTGCGGAGCAAGAGCTGCTTCAAGAGCTTCAAAAACAGCTCAGGAGCAAAGATAAAGAGATGGCCAAACTCTATGCGAAGATTGACGACTTAACGAACGTGGTGATGCAGCTTACGGCCCAAATTGCTCGAGCGCCTCCCAATCAAGCACAAGCCGCTACTAATCAGCCGGGTGATGACAATCCGAGGCAGCCAATGCCTGTTCCTTTGGGACCAAGACTGGTCAAGCCGCATGAAAGCCGGCCACACTCCGCTTCTGGGGACGCCTTGGCCCCAGATAGCACTATCCCGCTAACACAGGACCGGATAATGGATTTGGTCACCAGCAAGGTTAAAACATTGGTGGCCGAAGCTGAAGCTCAGAAAGAAATCGGCAGTAGTGGGCGGCCATATCCCGCGCAGTACGATCTGATTGAGTTCCCAAGCGGCTACGTCATTCCTAAGTTCGGAAGATTTGATGGAACGGGGAATGCAAATCAGCACGTTGCCCACTTCAAAGCATCGTGCGGAAATACGGGGGGCAATGACGCGCTCCTTCTTCGTCAATTTGTCAATAGCCTGACCGGCGTCGCCTTCGACTGGTATGCGAGTATACCGGACGGGTCCGTCATTACCTTTGCCCAAATGGAGTCCCTGTTTCGGCAAAGGTTCATGAGTGTCAGTGATAAAATCTCCATTGCCGACCTTGTGAGGACCAAGCCGGGGAAAAATGAAAGCAACACCGACTTTATTGCTCGATGGCGTAATCTCACAGTCAAGTGCGAGCCGCCGCTGGAGCAGGACCAGTCCGTCAGCCTTCTCATTGGGAACCTCAGCAATTGGATGGTCCCATTCTTGTGTACGGCAGGCCTCAAGACATTTCAGGAGCTAACCAAGAAAGTCCAAATCCTGGAACGCTCGAAGCAGGAGTCCCCACCGGATTCTCAGAGAGACAAAACTTGGAAAAGCAAGCGGGACGACAACCGTAGAAGCGGGAGTTCCAGCAGTACCAATGTCTTCAATACGTCCGACAATGAAGAAAAGCGAAGGGCGGCCGAATCCAAAACTAACCGGTCTCGAAAGCCATTGCTGGGAGGAGATGGGCCTTCCCTAGAGGAGAAAAAGAACAAGGTTTACTCTTTCAGAAGGGACAAGGTCCGCAAGATATTTAAAGATGCCTTGAACAACGGCCTACAATTGCCGGAGTCGAAAAGACCCCAAGAAGCAAAAATGACCGACAATCCCCTGTGTTGCCCATACCACCGAGTAGTGAGCCATGCGATCGAGGATTGCTATATCTTCAAGGACTGGGTCGAGAAGCAGTACAAGGCTGGAGAGATCGAGCTGTCCAAAAGCGTGTTGGTGAACAATCAAGTTGCAACCGCCAACTTTATACATACAGAAGTTGAAGCCTTCTGGGAGCAGACAGCCGAACCCGCTGCCCTGACAAACGAAACTGACTCATCGCGGCCTCCGTGGAGTACGCACATATCTAATAAGACGAAGAAGATGATAAAGCTACTTCGGAAAGAACCCAGGATGGAATGGGAAGGGCAGAAGAAGCCTACCAGTCCAGCTGCCAAGGCGGCTCCATCAGGCTCAAAATCCAAGAAGCTTAAGAAGAAGAAAAGTGCAGCTCGGCGCCAAAAAGAGTCTGCAGGGAGATCGACCATTCAAAAATATATCGATTCCCTTGAAGAATATGAACAAAAGGAAAGAACATTGACTCAATTGAAGGAGTTCTTCCCTGTAGAAGCGGCTGAAATTCTGGAGGAGTTAGAAGAAGACTCCAATGAAGAGATCCCAGTAGTGACCTGCTACGCCATCCATCTTGGCAGCGACTCGGAAGAGGAGCTTTGTTTTCCCGAAGAGGACGAGGAGCTCGCCACAATGACCAATCAAATCCAGCTCAGAAGCGGCAGGGCTCTACCGCCAAATCAGGGCAACGCCCCAAAAGGGAAGGAAAAACAAGTCGTTAATGAAGAAGATGGCAGAGAACCGGCTGATGAAAACGTAAGTCCTTCCTCGGTGGACTATAATGTCTTGGCGCATCTCCGGAAGCTTCCGTCTCTCCTGAGCATCTACGACGCCTTGGTCCTATCTAAGGAGCTTAGAGATGTTCTCATCCATGCTCTACAAAACCCCGAGCGGTATCAGGCTCACTTTGCGGAAATTAATATGAAAGAAGCCCAGCACGCTTCGCATGCCGCCGCAGTCACATTTAAGGATGAAGACTTGCTACTGGGAACGGCTGAGCATAATCGGCCGCTTTACGTGACCGGGTATAGCGACGGAGATAGAATTAATCGCACATTGATTGATCCGGGATCCTCAGTGAACATTATGAACTTGCGAACTCTGAAGAGTTTGTCAATGGACGTCCGACATCTGTCAAGGGAAAGGATTGTCATTCAAGGCTTCAACCAAAATTGCCAGCAAGTTCTGGGGTCCATTGCTCTGCCAATCAAATTCGGGGATCTGCAAACTGAAGCTAAGATATACGTGATCGACGCCGACACGTCTTATAAGATTCTCTTAGGGAGGCCGTGGCTCCACGATTACGGCATCATTCCGTCAACTCTCCATCAATGCATGAAGTATACTAAAAATGGCGAAGAAAGACGCATTGACGGAGACATCCAGCCGTTCGGTGTGCATGAAGTCCGATATGAAGATTCTCGGTACTTTATGAACCACCAAAATGCTAAGCCACAACTGACTGAGGATAGACCGGCCCCAAGACTCAAAAGCAAATCTGCGCCGGCTGTCACTTTCAAAAGCAAAAATACCCAAGTGCGCCCGCATTTTGGCAGCGACACTGATGAGTCCGACGCTGGAAGCCCGTCCTTCCGTAAAACTCGCCCTCATTTCGGCAGCGATACGGACGAATCTGTTACTGAAGGCCCATCTAGCAGCAAAGTCCGTCCTCATCTTGGCAGTGACACTGAAGAGTCAGAAGAAGAGGACCTGCCATGCAACAGCTGTGCAGATTGGCCCCACATGCAGCAAGCAAAACTACGAGAGACCTTCGAAGTCGCAGAAGGGTCCCTGGCCATCACAAGGGTGCCGGAACGGATGTGCAAAGAGCTCGACGCATTGTCAGTCTCTACCGTGGACCAGCTGAAAACTTTCTACGTGCCCGGGAGGAGAAATGGACAGAAGGGCATCCTGTTTTACAGGTCAAACCCCGTTGTGCACCCGGACGATCTTTCTTTCGCGTGCCTCCCCTATGAGAGAGGCATAAGAGCCGTCCTCAATCCCAGATACTATGCGCCCGAGATGCGGGAATACTTTAAGAAGTGCGGAAGCCGGTTATATCAAACAGAGTCCGAAGCAAAGTTTTACGAAGGGTTATGGTTTCCGCCCCAGGTTCGAGCACTCATCGATGGAAGAATTCCAGATAGACGGGGCATAGGCTACATTCAACCCGATTCCAAAGTGTACTACATGATCCTTGTTGGTGAGGCCGGCGAAAGATCAAATGATGATGATGAGATAACCGAGGCAGAAGAAGCTCCTCAAGAGCTCGAAGATGGCGGACAAGCAACCTTTGACGAGCTAACCGAGATTGACTTAGGAACGCCCGATAATCCAAGGCCGACCTACATCAGTTCACTCTTGTCGGAGGAAATGAGAGAGCAGATAATTTCCCTGCTGCGTGAGTTCGTCGACTGCTTCGCGTGGACATACAAAGAAATGCCTGGCCTTTCCCCTGAGGTAGCCGTGCATAAGCTGGCTATATCTCCTGATGCTAAGCCAGTCAAACAAGCTCCTCGAAGAATAAGAAGGGAGTTGGAAGAAAAGGTCATCGAGGAAACCAAGAAGCTCATCGATGCCGGCTTCATCAGGGAAGAGAAATATGCAGACTGGATCGCATGCATAGTCCCAGTGAAGAAGAAAAATGGACAGATCCGAGTTTGTGTCGATTTCAGAGACCTCAACAAGGCATGTCCTAAAGACGACTTCCCGCTACCGGTCATGGAAATGATGGTCGATGACACCTCAAATTACGAGCTGTTCACCTTTATGGACGGCTCGTCTGGATACAATCAGATCAAGATGTCGCCTGAGGATGAGAAGCACACAGCATTTCGAACCCCGATCGGAATATATTGCTACAAGGTGATGCCGTTCGGATTGAAGAACGCAGGTGCTACATATCAAAGGGCAATGACCAATATCTTTGATGACCTAATTCATAAAGTCGTCGAATGCTATGTTGATGATCTGGTCGTTAAGACAAAAGCCAAGGCCGATCATATCCAAGATCTCAGGACCGTTCTCACCAGACTGAGGGAATACGATCTGAAGATGAATCCTCTGAAGTGCGCTTTTGGTGTGTCATCGGGAAAATTCCTGGGCTTCATAGTCCGACATCGAGGGATCGAATTTGACCCATCAAAGATAAAGGCCATCATGGAGATGCCCCCTCCGAAAAGTCTGACGCAGCTAAGATCTTTTCAAGGCAAGCTTGCTTATATACGGAGGTTTATCTCTAATTTATCGGGGAGATGTAGGCCCTTCTCAAAGCTCATGAAGAAAGGAGCTCCTTTTATCTGGGATGCCGAATGTCAAGTAGCGTTCGAAAGCATCAAACAATACTTGTTGCACCCTCCAGTGCTGGCCGCTCCCATTCCAAATAAACCGCTGATTCTCTACACTGCCGCGCTGGACGAGTCACTCGGTGCGCTCCTTGCCCAAAATAACGAGGAGGGAAAAGAAAATGCCCTCTACTACCTCAGTCGAACTCTAGTCGGGGCGGAACACAACTATTCCCCAATCGAAAAGCAATGCCTGGCTCTAATATTTGCTGTGAAGAAGCTGAGGCACTATTTGCTCGCTCATCGGGTTATGCTGATCTCCAAGGTTGACCCGCTCAAACACTTGATGACCAAAGCAAGCCTAGCCGGCAGAATGGCAAGATGGGCTGTCATGCTACTTGAGTTTGACATAGTTTATACTCCTCAGAAAGCAGTAAAAGGGCAAGCTCTTGCAGACTTTCTCGCTGCTCATCCCATACCAGAAGGATCGCCGCTAAATTGTGAGTTACCCGACGAACAAGTGCTGCACCTCGAGGAAGACGAGCCATATTGGGAGCTCTACTTCGACGGGGCCTCATCAATAAGGAGCTCCGGCAGATCAAACATCCCGGAGATAAAAGTAGGGATAGGATTGGTGTTTATCACACCATCAATGGGAACCTTACGGCGTTCTTTCGCTCTCACCGAGCCTCGGACAAACAATGAAGCTGAGTATGAAGCTCTGATAGCTGGTTTGGAGCTCGCCATAGAAATGGAAATCCTTCGGCTACGGGTTTACGGTGACTCCCAGCTTGTCGTCAACCAAGTAAGCGGCACCTATAAGATATACAAACCCGAGTTAGCTCGGTACAGAAGCCGGGTGGTGGAACTCATGAAACGGTTCACTCACATTGAACTAACAAGAGTCCCTAGAGCATTGAACGGAAAAGCCGACATACTCGCTCGCCTAGCCAAGGAGCTGGCTGATCCTGACATGGACGAAATTCTGATCACAGTCAGGAGCCGGCAAATTCTACCCCCAGTCTCTCTACGAGAAGAGGAAAGCGCGGAACAGAAGAGCAGTCCTGCCGAAGAAGCTTCGATCATCCAAGACGAGCCCGATTGGAGAGAACCCTTCATTGAGTACCTCCGATACGACAAGCTGCCCGAAGAAAAATCTGCGAGGATTCAGCTGAAGAAAAGAGCTCTTCGATACGTGTTTGTAAATGACACGTTATACCGCAGGTCATATGACCAACTCTGGCTCAGGTGCCTGTCATCGGCCGAAGCCCAAAAGGTCATGAAAGATGTTCACTCGGGCGTTTGCGGTGCTCACCAATCTGGTCCCAAGATGCGACTTCAAATCAAACGGCTTGGGTATTACTGGCCCACCATGATACGGGATTGCGGAGAACATGCAAAGAAATGTCAGATCTGCCAAATCCATGGTGATTTCATTCACAAGCATCCCAATCCGTTGCATCCTACGGTGGCGTCGTGGCCCATCGAAGTCTGGGGCACCGACATTGTCGGCCCAATTGATCCTCCATCATCCAAAGGCCATCGGTTCATACTGGCCGCGAAAGACTACTTCTCCAGATGGGCTGAAGCTGTCCCGCTAAAAGAAGTCAAGACAAAAGATATTCTGACATTCTTCCAACATAATATTCTATACCGCTTCGGTACACCAAGAAGGATCATTTCTGACAACGGGCCTTCTTTCAAGAGCTTCAATGTCTCAAGGTTCGCTACTCAGCACAAGATAGACTGGAGATATTCCTCCATCTATAATCCAAGAGCCAATGGGCTAGCCGAAGCCTTCAATAAGACCCTATGCAAGCTCCTGAGGAAAAATGCTTCAGCCAACAAGAGAGACTGGAATCTCAAACTTCACGAGGCGCTGTGGGCATATCGTATCACTCACCGTACTCCAACACAGTCCACTCCATACTCATTGCTTTTCGGAGTGGAGGCGGTCCTCCCCCTCGAAGTAGAAGTTCAGAGCTTAAGAATGGCCGTTCAACATGAGTTGACGGAAGAGGAAAACGTGCTCCTTAGACTTGAAGAGCTTGATGCCCTCGAAGAAAAGAGGCTCGCGGTGCAGCAAAGTCTGGAGTTATACCGAGCCCAAATGTCACGGGCCTATGACAGGATAACTCGTCTCCGCGCTTTCAAGAAAGGTGAATTGGTGTTTGTCCTCAAAAGACCGATCATCCTCAATCGACATGCCAAGGGAAAATTCGAGCCAAACTGGGAAGGACCATACGTCATCGAGAAAGTGTTCGACGGAGGATCCTACCAACTAATAAGTGCCGAGGGAGAAAGGCCCATGCCACCCATCAATGGCCACTACCAGTAGGTGCTCCTTGATTCTTCCTTTTAAAGAGGATAACGCCCTTTGACAGCTACCGAGGAAGTCTTTCCAAGCATAAACTCCTACTAGTTGATTGAATAAAAGTCTTCATACCTCAAGAAATACTACACGTGAATGCTCCAAGTCGCAGGCGAACTGAGCACATCAGCCCTACGGTCTGGATCAGACATCCTGCAAAACCGTATACAATCCACGGGCGTAAATGACCCCTATTTCTCCCAAATCCTGCCGGTGAGACTACTTTTAAAGTCCCACCAGTGGCCGCAAAAAAAAAACGGTATGTCCACAAGCAAAACAGACACGGATGAAAACCCGAAAGGGCTCCGTGAGTAAAAACAGCAGGACTACCGGTGAGTCTGTGGAAACCCGAAAGGGCGCAAACTCGTGAAAAGAGATGAAATACATTCGCAAAGTCCTCTCGACCTTGTGAGGAGAAAACCCCTGCGTGAGATCCTTACGACTCACAAAGGAGCAACACACTTGGGAATCCTCACGATTCCTAAGGAAAAAATACACCTGCGGGATCCTTACGACTCGTAGGGAGAAAATACTTTTATGGGACCCTCACGGCCCATAAAATTGAAAAGCCTTAGGTGATGGGGACCCAAACCTGTCTCCTAAGCCATCGTTCCCCAACGGGCAACGGCAAATGATGAGTCGCTCCTGGCATTTCGCTTCAGTGTTAGCGGTGCTGATGCCGACCAAAAAACCAAATCCCAAGTCCTCCCAAGGAAAATGATGAGTTGCTCCTGGCATTATTCCAGTGCAGCAATGCTGATGCCAAACAAGATCCAAATTCCAAGTCCCCAACCCTAAAGTAGCGAATGATAAGCCGCTCCTAGTACCATATTCCAGTGTAGCGATGCAGACGCCAACCAAATTCCAACCCCTATACCCCTACGGCGAATGATGAGTCGCTCCTGGTACCATATTGCAGTGCAGCGATGCAGACGCCAACAAAGTCCCGAAAGTTTTATGGCCCTACGGTCTGGATCATACATCCTGCAAAACCGTATACAATCCACGGGCGTAAAACGATCCCAATCTCTCCCAAGTCCTACCGGCGAGACCATATTCAAAGTCCCACCGGCAGGGAAGATTCAAAAAAAAAACAAAAAAAACGGGGTATGTCCACAAGCAAAATGGGCACGGATGAAAACCCGTAAGGGCTCCGTGAGTAAAAACAGCAGGACTGCCGGCGAGTTTGTGAAAACCCGAAAGGGCACAAACTCGTAAAAAAGAGATGAAATGCACTCGCAAAGTCCACTCGACTTTGTGCGGAGAAAATTCCCGCGTGAGATGGTTACGACTCACAAAGGAGCAACACACTTGGGAGTCCCCACGACTCCTAAGGAGAAAATACACTTACGGGATCTTTACGACCCGTAGGGAGAAAATGCTTTGTGAGACCCTTACGGCTCACAAATTGAAAAGTCTTAGGTGATAGGGACCTAAAACCTGCCTCCTAAGCCATCGTTTCCTGATAAGCAAGCGCGAATGATGATTCGCTCCTGGTACCATATTCCAGTGCAGCGATACTGATGCCAAACAAAAACCAATTCCCAAAATTCTCTCAATGACAGATGATGATTCGCTCCTGGTACTATATTCCAGTATAGCGATGCTGATGTCAGCCCAAATCAAAATCAGCAAGTCAACTTCCACTCCGACACCGCAGAAAGCGGAGTAAGTCAGAACCCAATCTCGACACCGCGAGAAGCGGAGCAAGTCAAGTCTACCCCTGACACTGCAAGAAGCAGAGCAAGTCAAATCATGCACCGACCGTCCACGTCGCAAAAAGGGCAGCACCGACCGTCCAAGTCGCTAAAATGGCAGAACCGACCGTCCAAGTAGCTAAAATGGCAGAACCGACCATCCACGTCGCTAAAAGGGCAGCACCGACCGTCCAAGTCGCAAAAAGGGCAGAACCGACCGTCCAAGTCGCAAAAAGGGCAGAACCGACCGTCCAAGTCGTAAAAAGGGCAGCACCGACCGTCCAAGTCGCAAAAAGGGCAGAACCGACCGTCCAAGTCGCAAAAAGGGCAGCACCGACCGTCCAAGTCGCTAAAAGGGCAGCACCGACCGTCCAAGTCGCTAAAATGGCAGAACCGACCGTCCACGTCGCTAAAAGGGCAGCACCGACCGTCCAAGTCGCAAAAAGGGCAGAACCGACCGTCCAAGTCGCAAAAAGGGCAGCACCGACCGTCCAAGTCGCAAAAAGGGCAGAACCGACCGTCCAAGTCGCAAAAAGGGCAGAACCGACCGTCCAAGTCGCTAAAATGGCAGAACCGACCGTCCACGTTGTAGGGTTCCTAGGCACTCTAGTGAGGTCTCCCAAGCCATCAACCATGGCAATTTCAAAAATTATGGTGCCTACAAACCCTAAACTACGGATCGATAACTAGATGTCTAGGCGAACATAGAACTAGTTAACACTTAACTAATGAGAAAACGGAAATACAACCTTTGTAGATCCGGTGCTCCATCTCCATAGCTCCGCAACGAAGTCCTCTCCGCTGTCCAAGTCAAATCCGGGCTCTAGGATCGGCTTCGTCGGAGAATGGGCAAGCTAGGTCGTCGATGTCCATGCCGAAGATGATCTACGTCGAGGCATCGCTAAATCAAGCTCCGACTTCACCAAGTCAAGAAACTTGTGAAGTAAACACACTCTACTACTTGGCAAGAGGTAGAGGATGAAGAAATAGGAAGTGGGTTAACTTTAGAATTGGATTTCTCACTCAAAAACATCAATCACCATTGATGAGGTAAGCTTTTCTTCACTTGAAGCAAGGAAGAAGAAGAAGAAATGTTATGATAAGTTCAAAGAAAAAGAAAAGAATAATCAAAACATATCATGACTAAACCATGGTAAAGTGTAGAGATTGAACTAGGGTTAAAACAAATGGTTAGGTTAAGCATGAGATAAGAATGGTGGACAAAGTCAAAGGTTCATGAATCTTCAACTACAATCCAAAACAAGCCACCATTATCCTCATTTCCTTTTCCAAAAAGAAAATAAATAAATAAATAAATAAATAGATAAATAAAGGAAATGAAACCCTAACCATTCTTTTAACCATGGTTTAAATCTTTGCACTTAACCAAGTAAACATGTATCATCAAACATGATACAATCAAATGCACAAAATCATATCGCATATGTAATGCGCACATCCGAGTGAGAAAATCCATCTTAAGTAAACCGATACTAGTTGATGCAAAGTAATATATCAAATATATAAATATGCATTAAATCATTAAATCAACACTTGATTCAATGATCCGGTTATGTCGCACACAACCGACTAGTATACAATATATCGGCTTATCGAATCAACGCTTGAATCGATAACTAGGTTATATCGCATACAACCATTCGATACATTTATCGCGAGAATAGAATACGGTATCACATACACGCATTATTCTCGGTCCCGCACATATCTCATATGCGCTCCTATTTCGTTTCGCTTGAGCCAGGAAACCTCTGTGTAGGACTCTAAAGACTCGTCAATACGCCGGCAGCGGATGATGATCATATCAAACATCCACAAGCCGCAAGCGGTCTGCTAAACGTAACGGCCACCCGGGTATTGAGCGATCTGAAGATCGACGAGCAAGCCCACTCACACTCCAATGAATCCGACCAGTAACACTACCGTACAGTCCGGTCTGATCGTCTGATCTGTCGCATATCTCGCCTAGGGGTGGTATACGTCAGACCCCAATAGCTCAATAAGTCGTGTCGATATGAGGTCTATAACTGTTCGAGAAACTACTGGTAACACTTACCAGTAAATCTCAGCAACCCTGGCCAGGGATTTCCTGTTATAGCCAATCGAACACAGCGCAACATCAACCCCCTATACCGGGAGAGACGAATCCCCTCCTATCGCTCATTGCCTCCATGTGACTCGGGACTGTACCTAAAAACCACCGTTTTGCATGCCCTCTTGGACGTGGTAAGATGGAAATCAAAGCACAGTGGGAACCACACAAGACTCTATGACGATCTCGGGTCAACAGACTACTCTGTACCAGTGTCACCAGAGAACTGCCATCTGACGTGAGGTATAATACCATCTGGGAGTTCTCGGCGAGTCCGTCCAGTGTACCCAGTCTCTACTGAGCACCCGTATATCATCTCTGATGTCAAACACCAATGGATATGGGATCATCCACCGCCCATCTGTATGGGTCGAGAAGGTACACGCTAGTCTACTCTGGTATATCGATGCCCCGTCTCGATACACCCACGACTAGGGACTTTGAAGGATGTACTTATGGACTACCATGTCCCCACTAGTATGATCCGTATCATAGTCCAGGTAGTCAAGTACAGATCCTAAGGGCTTTACCAACATGTAACAGAGAGACAATCAGCATACACGTTAAGGTAAAGGGTAACCAGATAGCATACTATCATGTCGAGCAAGAAAGTCCTCCCTATATATGTCCCAGCATCCACTACAATATACATCCTATGTACAGTAATGGCCTCTAGGGCATACATACAACTAACAATCTTCCACTTGCACTAGGGCCATCTGTAGCAGTGGTTGCAGTATCTCATACTCAACCATCCCATAAAAGTCTCTCTCTGGGAACAGGCCTTCGTGAGTGGATCCGCAGTGTTGTCCTCTGAGTCTACTCTCCTAACCTCGATCCCCTGGAGATAAACCATCTCCATGATCAGGTGATACTGCCTAAGAATATGTCTGGATCACTGATGGGACGGACGTTCCTTGGCATAAGCCACAACTCCATTGTCACACAATGGGAGGAACTAAGTTCATCTCATGAACCAATATACACCCAGACAGCCACTTTGGTAGCATCATAAGTAGCGATGTATCGTGCCTTTATCGTCTAGTATGTCACGGTATCTAGCTTGGAACTCTTCCAACATACCGTCCCTTTACTGAGGGTAAAGACAATGCCTGCGACTGACATTCAGTCGTCTTTATCACCCTGGAACACTTCCAGTGATTCTCCCCAGGATCGGTTGATACCGTCTCACTACAACTAGTGAGGATCCTAACATCCAATTAAATCTATCTCATAGATCCAAAATCCAGGATTTAGTAGGTATCATTTTGATCCTATATGGAGAATCATTGTGATAAGCGGAGATTGATCGAGCGTAGCATAGGAAACTCTTTCCCTATCAAGAGTATGTCATCCACGTACTCTACGAGGATCACCACCATACTCCCTACTACCTTTTTGTTTATACAAGGTTCATCTACCATTTTGATGATGTCAACTTCTTTGACTAATCCATCAAAACAGATGTTCCAACTCTGCGATGCCTGCTTTATCCTATAAAGCATCTTGCACACGTTTCCGCTGTTCCCACTGTCTACGAAGCCCTCTGGCTGTGTACTTATAGACGCTCTCTTCTAAATCATCATTTAGAAAAGCAGTCAAGACACCCAACCACCAGATATCGCAGTCATGGTATGTAGCCGTGGTAAGTAGGATCTGGATGGACTTAAGCATAGTCACTTGAAAAGGTTTCATCATGATCCACGCCTGGTCGATGACGAAAAGCTTTAACAAGTCTAGCTTTGAAAGTCTCAACTTTTCCATCTACACCAAGTAATCTTCTCAAGATATACTTGCTCCTGATGAGGATTTAACCCTTCAGATATTGCAACCAAAGTCCATACTTTGTTGGTGTATCAGGATTCCATCTCAGATCGCTAAACATCCAGCCATTCTTACAGAGTCATACTCCTGATGGCCAGCTCGAAACTAGTTAGGTCATCATCTCATGATGCAATCCTCGCTCCCACTGTCATAGAGAAACCGAAGTATCTCTCAGGTGGGTGAGGAACCTTACTAGATCGGCGGAGAGGCTGAGGTTCGTTGGTTTCTACTGAATCCTCTGGTTGTACCAAATCATCTGCTGTAGTTTGTATAGCTGGAACACTTCCAGTTCTACATAACAGACCTTGCCTCGAGCTTGTCCGGATTTTGCTTTTTAGACATAGGCCGGACAACCCCAAATCTTAACTGGCTTAAGACATGGGCTCTTCCCTTTCCATATCACATATGAAATGGTAGGATACTGATTTGATTCGAACATATTCAATAGGTATGCAGCTTCTCAAGTGCATAACTCCCAAAAAGGAAACAGGTAACTCAGTAGTACTCATCATAGAGCACACCTTATCATATAGGGTGTATCTGCTCCGCCCTGATATACCATTGTGCTATGGTGTATACAGAGGAGTAATGCTGAGAGAGAATCTCATTCTCCTTTAGAATAGTCCAGTATTTCCGTGCTCAAGTATTCTCCTCCCTGATCACATCAAAGGACATAATACTTATACCCGTATTGGTTCTCTAATTCTAACTTATATTCTGTGAATATCTCAAAAAGTTCGGACTTATGTTTCAACAGGAACGTATGTCTGAATCTTGAGAGATTATCAGAGAATGTAATGAAGTATAAAGAACCGGTCTTGGCATGTGTAGACAGGGGACCTACATACATCAACATGTATCATCCCAAGAGTTCACTAACTCTTTCTCTGTTTCCAATAAACAGAGCTGTGGTCATCTTATCTTTGTGACATGACTGGCGAGTTTCACAAGATGTAAATTCAAACTAATTTAAATATACATCTTTATGTAACTCTAGCCAGTCGGGTCGCATTGATCTGACCTAGTCTACAATACCTCAAGAAGGATTCGTTCATTTCTGAACTCTTCCTCTTGTGTGTGTTCCGTATACTAAGAACTGTAGTTTGATTTAGAACATCAATGCTTTTAGATAACGTGCCTGAACCGATCAACTTTTGATATAGGAAATGTTCAAAACATTATCCATCAATACAAAATTATATCCTTTCTTTTCTAACAAAGAGAGTGATATGATTTGGTATATCAGGTTCGGTATCTAATAACATTCGTTCAGAATCAATGTATTGGTAATACAGAGTGACAGTGACCAACAGACCTGGCTGCAACTCTTGCCCCGTTTTCTGCCTCATGAAACTTATCACCCGTTCTCAGTTCTCTACCTATCTGTAGCCCTATGTAACAGATTACATATCTGGGATCCTAATCCGGTGTCACATACCCAGGACGTAAAGGATACTGAGAAACAGTTCTGTATAATGAACACACCCGAAGATGATGCATCAGCATGCACTCTCTTCGTTTGGGCGGCACGGGAAATCTGGTATTCCCCAATTTCCTGCTCTGTCTTATAACAATTATAAGTTGGAGCGGGACCAACGTTCCCCAGCTCAGTATAACAAGCGGGTTCGGTCAATAATCCGTATTATTATCTTGATTAAGGCGTGATATGGTCGCTACCTGGAGAGAGAGAGAAGAAAACACTCAGCGTGCGCTCTGTCAAGAATAGATTGGTTATTATTTTATCTAATCAGGATGGCTCCCACTGCTTTTTATCAAATCTTCCTTCAAACCCTAAAAGGAAAGACTAGCCGGGATTAATTACACACTACAAGTTCGCCAATCTTTCAGCCAGGCCAGTGTCGGTACTTTGAGGGAGGTCCCCCGTGCTTTCGCACGAACCTAATTAATGTAAACCTCGTTTTCCCAGAGGCGTAACCCCGTTGACACCTTTCTAGACACCTACTTGATCGGCTAATTGTAATGTATAAAACTCTCCCAGGAGTAACACTTACTCGCAGCGGGTATCAAGATCCAACTATCTCATAGAAGGTATGCAATCTCATTGCAAATTTCAACACTTGAAATTCCCGATAATATTTTTCCCCTAGCGTCCTATGACCTTGACGCAGGCCAACAAACCATAGTCCGCTAGTCAAGTTCAACCCGTCATTTCCTGATTGAATTAAACCCACCCGCACGACCCTTAATGCAGGCCAACAAAGTCGCACGACTACCCTAATCCAATCACATCATATGCTTATGCAGATAAGCACCAGTTAGCTACCGCACACTACGCCTTGACGCAGGCCAACAAACGTAGCACGAATACTAACTACTACTTATCTGAAATGACGGAGGGCTACGACAGGTTTTTCTGAAAACCTATTGCGTAATGAACTTGATATCGTTGTAGAATCAAATGATTTTGAAATAGAGTGCTTTTGAGGCTTTTCTAGTTTTGCTAAAGGAGTCACTCCTGGTGAAGGGATCATCGGTCCTTTCCTCGTCGAATGAGGTGCGGGATATATCATATATATCACTGTGCAAAGCAAAAACACTTAAAAGCTATCAAAAGACAAACCGAGTGTGTAGCATCTGCCAGTTATTGCTAAAGGAGTCACTCCCGGTGAAGGGATCTCGGTCCTTTCCTCATCGAATAAGGTGCAGGATATATCACATATACCTCTGTGCAAAGCAAGAACTGTAGCTACCTGTTTTATTTTGAAATTCGATTCTACAACATCTTATGTTTCTTTTATTTCATTAATCACATTAATGAAGTCCCATCATTTATGTACCTAAACATCACAGATAAATACGACGTACACTTATGCCATCCGCATTCGCCTCGATGTCCCCTCGTGCACCGTTAGGTTAGGTAACTAACGGCAGAGCAGGGCAGGGCTAGCGCGGGTGTAAAACATAAGTAACACCTATATAATATATCATATATACTATATACTGTATCTATCACAGAACATCACATGATCACATCACAGATATCGCAGCAGAAGAATCATATGAAATATTGGATATACTAGGACGTCCGTGTTTTCAATACGAGCCAGTATAAAACACGGATTCCACGGTCGTGATGAATAGCCAAACCCACACCCCTAGACCCCTACGAGAGCGGCAAGCAACCCTACCAATTCTGGAGTTAGGAGACCCGGACTCGACTCCTCGAGTTGGTCTCCCACTGGACCCCAGAACCCGGTTACTTGTGCTCCCCTCCTTGGGTCTATCCTAGTGCGGAAAAGTAAATAATATACAAACGGTGACTCTTCCTCAACCTGGAAGCGCCCCAATAAAAGAATATTACATACAAGTTTTTACATGAATGAAAATGAAAAACACTCATCTCACATAAAAACCCCCGGCTATTCAAACACGACGATCCAATATAACATATCCAGCAACACATAACATCACATGTCACCAACGTAAGTAAATATGCGCATCCCAATTATCGTTGACGTATAGCAACGAAACCGGCGATATCACATATTACACTTACGGTCACAGAAAAGAAAGTGTAAAACTACAACAGTTGGAATCCGCAACCTACTCAGATATCGCATGCCTGACCAAATGAATTCCTTAGACATCACATGCCTAACAATTATAAACCCCGCATTTTAGTCTTAAAATCGAAAACTCTTTTCAATATCAAGTCGGGCAATTCAACAAGATTCCCGACATCCTGATTGAATGCTCGTCGCAAACTTCAGTAGACGGCCGCACCCCCGATACCGTCGACGAAGTGCACTAAGGCGGAACACCGCCACCGCGAGCACCCGGACGGATGCTTTCGGCGACGGGGTTCTCCTACAGTCACTTGGTCGGGGCAATGGCGTGAAGCTGTCTATTAAGTTTACCCGGCGAGTATCCGCGTACGCTACGTGATTGCGACGGACTTTTGATCACATCAAAATTCCGTGGCAACCGATCAAGTGAGACTAAACTGCTGTGTTTATAACATTCATTTAGTTAACTCATAACTCTTTGTGAATTCCAATTATTGTATCACATTCCAGATAAATAGAAAATGTTAAACTTTCCGATCGAACATTCTAACACCCAAGTTTTCCCGATACAGATAAACACATGAAATAAGTCTAACAACATTCCGTTCGTACCTCAGTACCAACGGTCCAGCCGTAGAAGGGTCAAGCCAACGCCTCACATGTGGCACGCCGTACTGCCCCAAACCCGAAGGTTCAAAGGGCAGTTCAAGACGGTCACATAATCGAGTTAAGGTTTGTGTCTTCTAGAGGGACCATCGCGTTACTTGCACTACTTAGAACGTCGTTAAACTACGGAAAAATCCAACACTTGGAAATTTCCCGACAGGGGAAAAATTGGGTATTTATATCCGGTCGAACTTTTTAACATATTCTAAGATTTATCCGGAAAGCCAAATAGACAAAATTTGATACCCCGATCGAAATACCGAATCCCCAAAACAACTGCAGAAACTTCAACTCTTGAATAAAATTTAAAAACATCCAGAGAACTCAGCACTGAAAACAGTGAATTACTGTGCAACGTTTAAAGGCTGACGTCAGCAATCAGCCGCTGAACCGCCGCCTAACTGAGGAATATGCCGCGGATCCGCGCCTAAGTGCACTGTTCAAGAAAAAATAATTACACCGTAATTCTTATAATTTCCCACTGAGTTCTCTACATATTTTTAATTTGGAAAAATCACTGTTTTTGAAAAAAGTACAGAGAGCAATTATCCGGGTAGGGTTTCGGTTCGATCGGACTTCAAATCACGTCTAGACTTCGCCTAAGGCTCTAGCTAGGCTCTGATACCACTGTAGGGTTCCTAGGCACTCTAGTGAGGTCTCCCAAGCCATCAACCATGGCAATTTCAAAAATTATGGTGCCTACAAACCCTAAACTACGGATCGATAACTAGATGTCTAGGCGAACATAGAACTAGTTAACACTTAACTAATGAGAAAACGGAAATACAACCTTTGTAGATCCGGTGCTCCACCTCCATATCTCCGCAACGAAGTCCTCTCCGCTGTCCAAGTCAAATCCGGGCTCTAGGATCGGCTTCGTCGGAGAATGGGCAAGCTAGGTCGTCGATGTCCATGCCGAAGATGATCTACGTCGATGCATCGCTAAATCAAGCTCCGACTTCACCAAGTCAAGAAACTTGTGAAGTAAACACACTCTACTACTTGGCAAGAGGTAGAGGATGAAGAAATAGGAAGTGGGTTAACTTTAGAATTGGATTTCTCACTCAAAAACATCAATCACCATTGATGAGGTAAGCTTTTCTTCACTTGAAGCAAGGAAGAAGAAGAAGAAATGTTATGATAAGTTCAAAGAAAAAGAAAAGAATAATCAAAACTTATCATGACTAAACCATGGTAAAGTGTAGAGATTGAACTAGGGTTAAAACAAATGGTTAGGTTAAGCATGAGATAAGAATGGTGGACAAAGTCAAAGGTTCATGAATCTTCAACTACAATCCAAAACAAGCCACCATTATCCTCATTTCCTTTTCCAAAAAGAAAATAAATAAATAAATAGATAAATAAAGGAAATGAAACCCTAACCATTCTTTTAACCATGGTTTAAATCTTTGCACTTAACCAAGTAAACATGTATCATCAAACATGATACAATCAAATGCACAAAATCATATCGCATATGTAATGCGCACATCCGAGTGAGAAAATCCATCTTAAGTAAACCGATACTAGTTGATGCAAAGTAATATATCAAATATATAAATATGCATTAAATCATTAAATCAACACTTGATTCAATGATCCGGTTATGTCGCACACAACCGACTAGTATACAATATATCGGCTTATCGAATCAACGCTTGAATCGATAACTAGGTTATATCGCATACAACCATTCGATACATTTATCGCGAGAATAGAATACGGTATCACATACACGCATTATTCTCGGTCCCGCACATATCTCATATGCGCTCCTATTTCGTTTCGCTTGAGCCAGGAAACCTCTGTGTAGGACTCTAAAGACTCGTCAATACGCAGGCAGCGGATGATGATCATATCAAACATCCACAAGCCGCAAGCGGTCTGCTAAACGTAACGGCCACCCGGGTATTGAGCGATCTGAAGATCGACGAGCAAGCCCGCTCACACTCCAGTGAATCCGACCAGTAACACTACCGTACAGTCCGGTCTGATCGTCTGATCTGTCGCATATCTCGCCTAGGGGTGGTATACGTCAGACCCCAATAGCTCAATAAGTCGTGTCGATATGAGGTCTATAACTGTTCGAGAAACTACTGGTAACACTTACCAGTAAATCTCAGCAACCCTGGCCAAGGATTTCCTGTTATAGCCAATCGAACACAGCGCAACATCAACCCCCTATACCGGGAGAGACGAATCCCCTCCTATCGCTCATTGCCTCCATGTGACTCGGGACTGTACCCAAAAACCACCGTTTTGCACGCCCTCTTGGACGTGGTAAGATGGAAATCAAAGCACAGTGGGAACCACACAAGACTCTATGACGATCTCGGGTCAACAGACTACTCTGTACCAGTGTCACCAGAGAACTGCCATCTGACGTGAGGTATAATACCATCTGGGAGTTCTCGGCGAGTCCGTCCAGTGTACCCAGTCTCTACTGAGCACCCGTATATCATCTCTGATGTCAAACACCAATGGATATGGGATCATCCACCGCCCATCTGTATGGGTCGAGAAGGTACACGCTAGTCTACTCTGGTATATCGATGCCCCGTCTCGATACACCCACGACTAGGGACTTTGAAGGATGTACTTATGGACTACCATGTCCCCACTAGTATGATCCGCATCATAGTCCAGGTAGTCAAGTACAGATCCTAAGGGCTTTACCAACATGTAACAGAGAGACAATCAGCATACACGTTAAGGTAAAGGGTAACCAGATAGCATACTATCATGTCGAGCAAGAAAGTCCTCCCTATATATGTCCCAGCATCCACTACACTATACATCCTATGTACAGTAATGGCCTCTAGGGCATACATACAACTAACACACATCGCTAAAAGGGCAGCACCGACCGTCCAAGTCGCAAAAAGGGCAGAACCGACCGTCCAAGTCGCAAAAAGGGCAGCACCGACCGTCCAAGTCGCAAAAAGGGCAGAACCGACCGTCCAAGTCGCAAAAAGGGCAGCACTGACCGTCCACGTCGCTAAAAGGACAGCACCGACCGTCCAAGTCGCTAAAATGGCAGAACCGACCGTCCACGTTTCTAAAAGGGCAGCACCGACCGTCCATGTCGTAAAAAGGGCAGTGACAGCTTCCCAAAAAAGCGGGAACCAAGTCAGGTCCCCTCCAAGTAAAAGAAGATCCCTCAATTTCATGCACACGACCCACATATGTGGTGTGCATTTATTGATGGGGGGCAATTTGTTGGGGTAAAAATTTACACCCCGGTTGACCAAGTCAAAATCAAGGTCAACCCCAAGTCAAGTGGGCCCAAGCCCAGATCCAGTGGGCCCATGCCCGGGTCGAGCCCGAGCATGAAGCGGCCGGCCTCCCCCTGTGCCAAGATAAAATTTTTGTAATAAACAATTTTGTTGCATTTCTTTTATTTTATTTTATGGATAAATGTAAGAAAAATAGGCATGAAGCCAAATTTTTGTAAAGCCCATGGCTTATGTGCAAAAAGAAATGGCACATGAGCCATGGGATAGGCAAAATGCCATTTTGTGAAGCCCAAGGGGCTATGTGTAAAGTGTATGGCCTATAAAGGCAAAGATAGTGAAATATCTCAACAACTTTTTCTCTCTCCAAAAAAAAGAATCCAGATCTGCCTCTTTCTCCTTCCTCAAGGTTCTAAAACCTTCTTTTTTTCTTTTGAATTAAATCAAGAGTTTAACTCTTCCTTTCCTAAAAATAAATAGATTTCCACCATAAAACCTACAAAGGGGAGCTCGGATCTCCAATCAGATCTCGAAAAGGGGAGGCTTTTAAGGCTCGTCCCCTTTTCTCCAAGATCCCGCCGGTCAAGAGCAAGAAGAAGGAGACCCATCTCCAAAAATCTAACTTTGGACAGACCCAAGGCTTAAAAGAAGAGCAATAAATCCCCAGAAGTTTAACTCCTTTCTAAAGTTGCTGGAGTTTAACTCCATAATTTAATTTCTGTTGGAGTTTAACTCCATAAATTTGTTTCTGTTAGGAGTTCAACTCCAAAGATTCCCTTGGGAGTTCAACTCCCCAGCCTAGGGGCTAGGCTTCCCTTTCCGCGGGTTTTTCCCGCGGTCACGTGTGCCCACGTGACCCCAGGGCGCTAAGGCGCCCATCGGTCACGTGTGCGCACGTGACCCCGGGGCGCCAAAGCGCCCATCGGTCACGTGTGCGCATGTGACCCCGGGGCGCCAAAGCGTCCATCGGTCACGTGTGCGCACGTGACCCCTGGGGCGCCAAGACGCCCATCGGTCACGTGCGCCCACGTGACCCCTGGGGCGCCAAGGCGCCTATCGGTCACGTGTGCCCACGTGACCCCGGGAGGCGCCAAAGTGCCCCTTGGTCACGTGCGCGCACGTGACCCCGGGCATTAAGGCGCCTACCTGCCGTGCGGGCGTCCTTTAGACGCCATTTTGCTTTCTTTTCCCCCTCGTTTTACGTGCACTCCCCAACAAAATCCCTTCTGGAGTTTAAACCTTTTTTTTTACAAAAAGAAAGTATTCTTTGGAGTTTAACTCCACAATAAAGTTCTATTTTAGGAGTTTAACTCCGCATAAAATTCTTTTAGGAGTTTAACTCCATTTAAAATTCTTCGGAGTTTAACTCCACAATAAATTCCCTTTTGAAATTAAACTCCGCTTCTTTTTAAAAAAGGGGGGGAAGAAAACATACACAGACTCCACGACACTGTCTTCCGTTAGAAAAATTTCTAACGGGGCGCTGCCCCGCACCCCGCTAGGGGGCTGCTAGCCCCCTTGACCCCCAGCCCGCTATCCGGGTAGCGGGACCCCCGTAAAGACTCTGCGGGGCCCCGATATTTCCAAAACCCCTTCAAAACACGATGCTGCACATTGAGTTCGCATGACCAGTTTAACCCGTTAATCGGAGGTTCCTTCGCTCCAAATGCGAGGGGTAATTAACGGCAGCTTAGTCCGCGGTTGCCGGAGATTCGGATCCCCACAATCAATAAACCCCAGCCTACCCTAGGCAGGGGGAATCTGTAATGCGCCTGACATGCTTGCGCGTATTCCCATCTCAATGGGGTGACGAAAAACACCCTACAGGTATGTTGGAAGAGTTCCAAGCTAGATACCGTGGCATACTAGACGATAAAGGCTGGATACATCGCTACTTAAGATGCTACCAAAGAGGCAGTCTGGGTGTATATTAGTTCCTGAGATGAACTTAGTTCCTCCTATTGTGTGACAATGGAGTTGTGGCTTATGCCAAGGAACGCCGGTCCCATCAGTGATCCAGACATATTCTAAGGCAGTGTCACCTGGTCATGGAGATGGTTGATCTCCAGGATGATCGAGGTTAGGAAGGCAGACTCAGAGGATAACACGGCGGATCCACTCACGAAGGCCTATTCCCAGAGAGAGACTTTTATGGGATGGTTGAGTATGAGATACTACAACCACTGCTACAGATGGCCCTAGTGTAAGTGGGAGATTGTTAGTTATATGTGTGCCCTAGAGGCCATTACTATACATAGGATGTATATTGTAGTGGATGCTTGGACATATATAGGGAGGACTTTCTTGCTCGACATGATAGTATGCTATCTGGTTGCTCTTTACCTTAACGTGTACACTGATTGTCTCTCTGTTACATGTTGGTAAAGCCCTTAGGATGCGTACTTGACTACCTGGACTATGATGCGGATCATACTAGTGGGGACATGGTAGTCCATAAGTACATCCTTCAAGGTCCCTAGTCGTGGGTGTATCGAGACGGGGCATCGATATACCAGAGTAGACTAGCGTATACCTTCTCGACCCATACAGATGGGCGATGGATGATCCCATATCCATTGGTGTTTGACATCAGAGATGATATACGGGTGCTCAGTGGAGACTGGGTACACTGGACGGACTCGCCGAGAACTCCCAGATGGTATTATACCTTACGTCAGATGACAGTTCTATGGTGACACTGGTACAGAGTAGTCTGTTGACCCGAGATCGTCATAGAGTCTTGTGTGATTCCCACTGTGCTTTGATTTCCACCTTACCACGTCCAAGAGGGCGTGCAAAATGGTGGTTTTTGAGTACAGTCCCGAATCACATGGAGGCAATGAGCGATAGGAGGGGATTCGTCTCTCCCGGTATAGGGAGTTGATGTTGCGCTGTGTTCGATTGGCTATAACCGGAAATCCCTGGCCAGGGTTGCTGAGATTTACTGGTAAGTGTTACCAGTAGTTTCTCGAACTGTTATAGACCTCATATCGACACGACTTATCGAGCTATTGGGGTCTGACGTTTACCACCCCTAGGCGAGATATGCGACATATCAGACGATGAGACCGGACTGTACGGTAAGTGTTACTGGTTGGATTCACAGATGTATGAGCGGGCTTGCTCGTCGATCTTCTGATCGCTCAATACCCGGGTGGCCGTTACGTTTAGCAGACCGCTTGCGGCTTGTGGGTGTTTGATATGATCATCACCTGCTGCCGGCGTATTGACGAGTCTTTAGAGTCCTACACAGAGGTTTCCTGGCTCAAGCGAAACGAAATAGGAGCGCATATGAGATATGTGCAGGACCGAGAATAATGCGTGTATGTGATACCGTATTCTATTCTCGCGATGAATGTATCGATTGGTTGTATGCGATATAACCTAGTTATCAAATCGAGGATTGATTCGATAAGCCGATACATTGGATATTAGTCGGTCATATGCGATATGACCGGATCGTTAAATCAAGTGTTGATTTAATGATTTAATGTATAATTATATATATTTGATATATTACTTTGCATTAACTAGTATTGGTTCACTTTATATGGTTTTTCTCACTTGTTTGTGCACATTGTATATGTGATATATTTTTGTGCACAAGTTTGTATCATGTTTGATGAT
Organism: Agapanthus africanus; assembly: GCA_030015575.1. Taxonomy (NCBI): domain Eukaryota; kingdom Viridiplantae; phylum Streptophyta; class Magnoliopsida; order Asparagales; family Amaryllidaceae; genus Agapanthus; species Agapanthus africanus. Next base: position 280,265,043 of record CM057342.1, read on the forward strand.
GCATGCTAACTTGGGTTTGAGTAAAGATTAAACCATGGTTATAAGAATGGTTAGGGTTTTGGTTTCTTACTTATTTATTTATTCTTTTTGGAAAATAAATGGCATAAAGAGAAAATGGTGGCTTTCTTTGTTTGCATCTTGAAGCTTCATGAAGCTTTGACTAAGTGACCATTTTGTCTCATGCTTAACCCTAACCACTCCACTTAACCCTAGTTGATTCTCTACACTTGACCATGGTTGTATTATGATAAGTATTGATTTTCTTTTCTATTCAAAAACAACTTATCATAATATTCATTTTTCTTCTTCTTCTTCTTCACATGAAGAAAACCTTGCTTCATCAATGGTGAATTGATGAAAAAGAGTGAGAAATCCAATTCTAAAGTGAACCCACCTCCTATTTCTTCATCCTCTACCTCTTGCCAAGTAGTATAGGGTGTTTTCTTCACAAGTTTCATCACTTGGTGAAGTGGGAGCTTGATCTTGTGATGCCTCGACGTAGATCATCTTCGGCATCGAAGCCGACGACCAAGCCAGCCCATTTCTCCGATGAAATCGACGCTAGAGCCCGGGATTCTATTTGGACAGCGAGGAGACTTCATCATGGAGCTATGGAGGTGGAGGACCGGATCTACAAAGGTTGTATTTCCGTTCACTTAGTTAAGTTGTTAACTAGTTGCTTGTTTCGCCTAAAATTCTAGTTAACGATCCGTATTAGGGTTTCTCGGCACTTGTAAAATTTGAAATTGGCATGGTTGATGCCTTGTGAGACCTCATTAATTTGCCTAGGACCCCTACATTATCAACATGTGAGAGAAAGACAGTAAACCAATACAAGTCAACATGTTAAGATAAAGTGAAACCAAATAGCATACTATCATGACGAGCAAGAAAGTCCTCTCTATATATATCCAAGCATCCATCATAATATACATCATATGTACAACAATGGCCTCTAGGGCATATAAATAACTAACAACTACGGTCTTCTCGGTGATAGTGGGAGCGAGGATTGCATCATGGTAGATGTGGCCCAATTAGATTCAGGTAGGCCAATCATGAGTGGCGACTCTATGAAAAGGTTGGATGCTATACGATCAAAGTAGGAATTCATGTACACCAACAAAGTATGACTTTGCATGTTGCACTTGAAGGGATAAAACTCATTGGGAGCAAATGGATCTTGAGAAGATTCTTGATGTAGATGGAAAAGTTAAGACTTTCAAAGCTATGCTTAAGTCCATCAGGATCAACGCGCGCATCGCGGAGTTGGAACATCTGTTTTGAAGTGGCAGTCATAGAGTTTGACTTCATCAAAAAGATAGATGAACCTTGTATATACAAGAAGGTGGTAGAGAGTGAGGTTGTCTTACACGTAATGTACGTAGATAATATACTCTTGATAGGAAATGGTTTCCTATGCTACACTCGGTCAAGCTCCTCTTATCACGAGGATTCTCCATGGAAGATCTGGATAATACCTACTAAATCTTGTGGATTATGATCTATGGTGATAGATCTAAGTGGACGTTGGGAGTGTCCCAAATCCAGGTACATTAACACCATACTAAAGGGGTTTAGTATGGAGGATTCTAAGCGTAGTGGTTTGCCCACTTACTCAGGGATCACTCTCTCCAAAAAGATGTCTTCCAAGACTGATTTAGAGAGAGCTCGCATGCAAGAGATACCCTATGCTTCGGAAGTAGGCTCTATCATGTATGCAATGTTATGTACCAGACCAGATGTAGATGACTCACTAGGTGCAGTGATCAGGAATCAATCAGATCTTAGGAGAATCACTGGACAACTGTGGAGAACATTCTTAAGTACTTGAGAAGCACTAAATGAATATTCTTGGTTCGAGCTTCCAAAGTGATATGGACGACTAAAAGTCAGTCACATGAATTGTCTTTACCCTCAGTGGAGGTACGGTATGTTGGAAGAGTTCCAAGCTAGATACCATGACATACTAGACGATAAAGGCTGAATACATCGCTACCAACGATGCTGCCAAATTGGCTGTCTGGGCATTTCTTGTTCATGAGATGAACATGGTTCCTACCATTGATCGTCCAATAACTGTTATTGTGACAACAATGGAGTTGTGGCTTTGGCCTAGGAACACCGGTCCCATCAGCAATCCATACATATTCTGAGGCAAGTATCACCTGATTATGAAGATGGTTGATCTCCAAGGGATCGAGGTGAGGAGAGTTGATGCGAAGGATAACATAGCAGATCCACTCACAAAGGCCTTTCCTTAGAGAGACTTCTATAGGACGTTAAGTATGAGATACTACAACAAATGGCCTTAGTGCAAGTGGGAGATTGTTAGTTATATGTATGCCCTACAGGCTATTACTGTACATACGATGTATATTGTAGTGGATGCTTGGACATAAATAGGGAGGACTTTCTTGCTCGACATGATAGTATGCTATCTGGTTGCTCTTTATCATAACATGTACACTTATTTTCTCTCTATTACATGTTGATAAAGACCTTAGGATGAGTACTTGACTATCAGGACTATGATGCAGATCATACTAATGGGGTAGAGGTAGCCGGCAAGTACATCCTTCAAATGTTCCTAGTCGTTGAAGTATCGAGACAGGGCATCAATACTCCAGAGTAGACTAGCGTATGCGCTTCTCGACCCATGTGATGGGCGATGAATGATCTCATATCCATTGGTGTTTGACATCTAAGAAGGTATACAGATGCTTAGTGGAGACTGAGTACACTGGACGGACTAACCGAGAACTCTTAGATGGTATTATACCTAACGTCAAATAGCTGTTCTCTGGTGACACTGGTACAGGTTAGTCTGTTGACCTGAGATCGTCATAGAGTCTTGTGTGATTCCCACTTTGCTTTGATTTCCACCATACCACGGTGAAGATATCGTGCAAAAAGGTGGTTTTTGGGTACAGTCCCGAGTCATATGGAAGCAATGAGCGATAGGAGGGGATTCATCTCTCCCAGTATTGGGAGTTGATGTTGTGCTATGCTCGATTAGTCATAACAGGAAATCCCTGGCCAGGGTTGCTGAGATCTACTGGTAAGTATTATCAGTAGTCTCTCGAACCGTTATAGACCTTGCACCGGCATGACATATCAGGCTATTGGGGTCTGACGTTATACCACCCCCAGGCTGTGATATGTGACATATCTGACGAAGAGACCGGACTATACGATAGTGTTACTGACTGGATTCGCATGGGTATGAGCAGGCTTGCTTGTTGATCTTCTGATCGCTCAATACTCGGGTGACAGTTACGTTTAGCAGACCGCTTGCGGCTTGTGGGTGTTTGATATGATCATCACCTACTACCGGCGTATTGACGAGTCTTTAGAGTCCTACACAGAGGTTTCCTTGTTCATGCAAAACGGAGTAGGAGCACATATGTGATATGTGCGGGACCGAAATTAATACGTATATGTGATGTTAATTATATGTATGCCCTAGAGGCCATTATGGTACATGTGATGTATATTATAATGGATGCTTGGATATATATAGAGAGGACTTTCTTGCTCGACATGATAGTATGCTATCTGGTTGCTCTTTATCTTAACATGTTGACTTGTATATGTGATGCTGTCTTGCTCTCACATGTTGATAACGCCCTTAGGTTGTGTACCTGACTACCAGGACTATGATGGAGATCATACTAGTAGGGCTAAGGGTAGTCCACAAGTACACCCTAAAATTGTTCCTAGTCGAGGATGTATCGAGACAGGGCATCGATATTCCAGAGTGGACTAGCGTATACGCATCTTGACCCATATGATGGGCGATGGATGATCCCACATCCATTAGTGTTTGACATCAAAGATGGTATGCGGTGCTCAGTGGAGAATGGGTACACTAAACAGACTCGCCGAGAACTCCTAGTTGGTATTATACCTATCGTCAGATAGCAGTTCTCCGATGACACAGGTACAGGTTAGTCTGTAGACCCGAGATCGTCATAGAGTATTATGTGATTCCTACTGTGCTTTGATTTCCACCTTACCACGTTCAATAGAACGTGCAAGACGGTGGCTTTTGGGTACAGTCCTGAATCACATGGAGGCAATGAGCGATAGGAGGGGATTCGTCTCTCCCGGTATAGGGGGTTGATATTGTGCTGTGCTCGATTTGCCATAACGATAAGTCCCTGGCCAGGGCTCCTACGGAGATTTACTGATAAGTGTTATCAGTAGTTTCTCGATCCGTTATGAGCCTCACATCGGCATGACTTATCGGTTATTAGGGTCTGACGTTTACCACCCCTAGACTAGATATGCGACATATCAGACGAAAAGACCGGACTATACGGTAGTGTTACTGACAGGCTTTTGCAGGAGTTAGAGCGGGCTAGCTTGCTGATCTTCTGATCGTTCAATACCCGGGTAGCCGTTACGTCCAGCTAGTACCGCTGACTGCTTGTGGGTGCTTGATGGGATCATCACCTACTTCCGGCGTATTGACGAGTCTTTAGAGTCCTACACAGAGGTTTCACTGGCTTAGGCAAAATGAAGTAGGAGCACATATGTGATATGTGCGGGACCAAGATTAATACGAGTATATGATATCGTATTCTATTCTCACGATACAGTATCATTCGGTTATATGAGATATAGCTGGGATATCGAATCAAGTGTTGATTCGATAAATTGATAAAAATAATCTTAGTCGGTCATATGAGATATAACCGGATTATTAAATCAAGTGTTGATTTGATGATTTAATGTATAATTATATATTTGATATATTAATTTACATTAACTAATATTAGCTCACTTAAGCATTTCTTTTTCTCACATATGCACACTTAATATATATGTGATATATATTAATTGTGTTTACTTTATGTGTCATGGTTGATGATACATGTAACATGGGTGTATGAGACCTACACCATGATAATGATAATGAAGGGTTTATTTATTTAGAATAAAATAATTATTAGTTGGAAATTTGCCACATGGCATGAAGCTTGGAGACCCATTGACTTAGTCCACTAGTTTTGTCTTATACTAGATATTTGTTAACTCAACCATTATCTAAACTCATGGTTAAGTCTCTACATGAGATATATTAGATATTTTCTCACCCATGATTGCCATTCACTCTCTCCTCTATTTTTTTTGCTTCTTCCTCCTCTTGAGATGAGAGAGCTCTCTAGGTTTTGAGAGGAGAATAAAAACTAGTGAGAAAAGTAATTCTAAACTGAGCAAAAATCCTACTTCATCATCCTCTTCTAGATTAGCACTTTAGTATAGGGTGTTAGCTTCACTAATCCCGCATTAGTGAAGAGGGTAGCTTGGGTTTGTGGCTCCTCGACGTAGATCATTTTCGTTTTTGAAGACTTCAAGCAAGTATGCATCTTTCTTCTTGTGGAGCCGTTTGAGAGTCTGCAAGATCACAACTTGGAGCGAAGGGAATACTACAAGGAGCTAAAGAAGTGAAGGACCAGACTACAAAGGTTGTAATCTCTACTCACTTAGATGTAATGTAGTTTACACGTTGTATTGTCTAAATCTTAAGATAAGATTCTAGGGTTAGGATTGTTTTGTATGGCAAATTTTTTGAAAATGGCATGGACGATGCCTCCCGAAACCTTGTTGTCATGCCGAACAATCATACAGTGGTATCAGAGCTAAGCTATAGATTTAGATGATGTATGTAGAATTACGAAACCGAAACAACTCCGAAACACCCGATACACAAGTTCAGTTTCTGTCAAAATTTTAAAGCCATCAAATTTTTTTTTAAACAACTGCAGAATATTGTATGAGATGCAACATGAACACAGTACAAAATTCAGCCCCTGACCTCGGATTTTAGTCGGCCACATAGCCAATAAATTTGGCCTGTTCGGTTTTTTAGGGTCTTCTGGGTTGAGTTTGGTAGTGTGTTCCAGTCTCTGGGTTTTGGTGTTTCAGGTGTTGTTTGTTTTTGCTAAATTTGCATGTGATGTTAATTTACTATAAAGGCAACTCGGAGTGTTTCGTAGTCTTAATTCTAACAGTTATTCGGGTGTTTTATACGGTGTTAAAAAGTTCGAACGGATATCAAATACCCTCTTTAACCCTTACCGGAAAATTTTCCAAGAGTTGGATTTTTTCCGAGTTAAAGAATATTCCAATATCATGCAAGTAATGCGGTGGACCCTCTAGAAGAATAAAACTGTAACTCGATTCTATGACCGTAAGAACCGCCGCCAAACCCAAGAGTTTGCGGTAGTTCTGCAGTGCTATAGGTGAGGCAAGGGTTGACCCTTCTACGGTTGGTCCATTGGTACTGTGGCATGTGATGAGTATTTTTAAACTGCGCTCAAGTGTTGAGCTTTTTGTGAAATTTTGGGTGCTTGTTGATTCGATCGAAATGTTTAACGTCGTCTATCTTTTTCTGGAATGTGATACAATAAATGGAATTCATATAGTTAGGCATGAAATCCAAAGTATGTGATATTTTGGGTTTATGATGTCTAAGGTGAATGTGGATTCCAAATGTTGTAGTTTGACATTTTCTTTTCTGCGACCGTAAGTGTAATATGTGGGGTATCACTATTTTTGTTGCTATATGTCAACGACGATTGTGATACGCATATTTACTTACATTGATGATATGTGATGTTATGTGTTGCTGTGATATCTTATATTGGATCGTCGTGTTTTGAATAGCCGGGTTTTTATGCGAGATGAGAGTTTTTATTTTCATTCATGTAAAATTCATTGTATGTAATATTCTTTTATTGGGGCACTTCCGGGTTGAGGATGATGTCACCATTGTTGTATATTATTTACTTTTCCGCATTAGGATAGACCTAAGGAGGGGAGCACAAGTAACCGGGTTCTAGAGTCCAGTAGAAGACCATCTCGAGGAGTCGAGTCCGGGTCTCCTAACTCTAGAATTGGTAGGGTTGCTTGCCGCTCTCGTAGGGGTCTAGGGATATAGGTTTGGCTATTCATCGCGACCATAGAATCCGTGTTTTATACTGGTTTAAATTAAAACACGAATTTCCTAATATATCTAATATTTCATATGTTATCTTCTGCTACTGATATTTTGTGATGTGATCACTTTGGATTCTGAGACGAATGGCTATATATTATATATGAGATATATAATAGATGTTGCTTATGTTTTGTACCCACGCTAGTCCCGTCCCGATATGCCGTTAGTTAAGTAACCTAACGGTGCATAACGGGACACTGTGGCGAATGCGGATGGCATAAGCGTACATTGTATTTACGTTTCTTCTGTGATTCTTAGGAAGCATAAATGATGGGAATTCATTAATGAGATTAATGAAAACGAAAGAAACCTAAAAGATGTTGTAGAATCATATTTTCAAAAAGGGGTAGCTCTATTTTTTGCTTTGCATAGCGGTATTCCTTGTAGAATATCCAGCACCTCATTCGATGAGGAAAGAGCCGAGATCCCTTCACCGGGAGTGACCTCTTTAGCGAAACTAGCAGATACTACAACCAACTCGGTTTTGTCTTTTGATTGCTTCTTATAGTTGTTTCTTTGCATAGCGGTATTTATGAAATATCCTGCACATTATTCGATAAGGAAAGAGCTGAGATCCCTTCACCGGGAGTGACCTCTTTAGCAAAACTAGTAAAAAGCCTCAAAAATATTCCTTTTCAAAAATCACTTGTTTCTACAACTATATCAAGTTTATTACGCTCATGGTTTTCTTAAAAACCTGCGTAGCCCTCCGACATTTCAGATAAGTAATATTTAGTATTCATACTGTGTTTGTTGGCTTTCGTCAAGGCGTAGTGTGTGGTAGCTAATTAGTGCTTATCTGCTAAAGCATGAGATGCTATTGGATTAGGGTAGTCGTACGGCTTTGTTGGCTTTCGTCCAGGGTCGTGCGGGTTGGTTTAATTCAATCATGAAATGTATGGGCTGAACTTGACCAGCGGACTATGATTTGTTGGCTTTCGTCAAGGTCATAGGACGTTAGGGGCAAAAGCATTATCGGGAATTTCCAGTGTTGAGATTTGCAATGAGATTGCATACCTTCTATGAGATAGTTGGATCCCGATACCCACTGTGAGCAAAAGTTACTCCCGAGAGAGTTTTGCACTTTACAATTAGCTAACTCACTAGGTGTCTAGAAAGGTGTCAACGGGGCTACGCCTCTGGAAAAGTGAGGTTTATTTTAATTAGGTCCGTGCGAAATCACGGGAAACCTTCCTCAGAAGTACCAGCACTGGCCTGGCTGAACGGTTAGTGAAGTTGTAGAATGCAATTATCCTGGCTGAATTTTCTTTTTAAAGGTTTGAAGGAAAATTTGAGAATAGCAGTGGGAGACATCGATCAGATAAGATAAATAACCAATCTAATCTTTGAAAGAGCATACACTAAGTGTTTTCTTCTCTCTCTCTCTCTCCAGGTAGTGACCATGTCAGGACTTAAACAAGATAATAATATGGATGTATTGACCGAACCCGCTTTTTATGCTGAGCAGGGGAATGTTGGTTCCGCTCTAACTTATAATTGTTATAAGTCCGTGCAGGAAATAGGAAAATATCAGGATTTCCATGCCACCCAGACGAAGAATGAGCATGTTGATGCATCTTCTTCGGGTGTGTTAGTCACCCAGAACTATTTCTCAGTACACTCTACGTCCTAAGTATTAGATATTGGATCGGGATCCCACATATGTAATATGTTACACGGGCTAAAGAAAGGTAGAGAACTGGGAGTAGGTGATCATTCCGTACTAGTAGGGAATGGTGCAAATATTGCAGCCAATGTAGTTGGCGAATATCACCTTGTGTTACCAAATGGTAATACATTAATTCTGAACGAATGCTATTACATACCGACCCTGATATGCAACCTTATATCGGTTTCTTTATTAAGTAAAGAAGGATATAATTTTGTAGTACATGATAATGTTATGAATATCTTTCTGAATAAAAAGTTGATTGGATCAGGCTCGTTAAATAATGGCATAAACATTCTAAATCAAACCACGGTTCTTAATATACAAAACACACACAAGAAAAATAGTTCAGAAATGAACGAATCCTTCTTGTGACATTGTAGACTAGGTCATATCAATGCGACCCAACTAGCTAAGTTACATATAGATGGATTTTTGAAACCGTTTGAATTTTCATCTTATGACACTTGCCAGTCATGTCTCAAAGGTAAAATGACTAAAACTCCGTTTACTGGATACAGAGAAAGAGTTACAGAACTCTTGGGATTGATACATAGTGATGTATGCGGTCCCATGTCTACACATGCTAGGAATGGTTCCTCATACTTCATTACATTCACTGACGATCTCTCAAGATACGGACATGTGTTCCTATTGAAACACTAGTCTGAAGCTTTTGAGAAATTCAAAGAATATAAGCATGAAGTCGAGAACTAGACGGGTAAAAGTATTAAGATCCTATGATCCGATCGGGGAGGAGAATACTGGAGCCCGGAATTCCGTGACTATCTAAAAGAGAATGGGATTCTCTCTTAGCTTACTCCTTCGTATACACCACAGCACAATGGTGTATCGGAATGGAGGAACCACACCCTATTAGATATGGTGCGCTCTATGATGAGCACCGCTTAGTTGCCTATTTCCTTTTGGGGGTATGCGCTTGGGACAGCCATACACCTATTGAATATGGTCCCTACCAATTCTGTGCCTACCACTCCATATGAGATATGGAAGGGGAAGAGACCGTGTCTTAATTATGTTAAGATATGGGGTTGTCCGGCCTATGTCAAAAGGCATAATCCGGAAAAACTCGAGGCAGGGTCTGTTCTGTGCAAGTTTGTAGGATATCCCAAAACTCACAAGGGTATATCTTCTACCACATCGAGGAGCAAAAGATGTTTGTTTCTCGGCATCCCACCTTTTTAGAAAAGGAATTTCTTATAAAGGAAATTAATGGTGAGGAGGTAGAACTGGAAGAAGTTCCAGCAATACAAACTACGACAGAAGACTTGGTAGAACCAGAGAATTCGATAGCTCCCAATGAACCTCAGCCTCTCCGCCGATCTAGTAGGGTTCTACATCCACCTAAGAGATACTATGATTTTCTCGTTGACGGTGAGAGCGAGGATTGCATCATGGTAGATGATGACCCAACTAGTTTCGAGCAGGCCATCACGAATGGGGACTCTGTGAAATGGCTGGATGCAATGCGATCTGAGATGGAATCCATGTACACCAACAAAATGTGGACTTTGGAAGTTGCTCCTGAAGGGGTAAAACCCATCGGGAGCAAATGGATCTTTAAGAAGAAACTTGGTGTAGATGGAAAAGTTGAGACTTTCAAAGCTAGACTTGTTGCAAATGGTTTTCGTCAAAGACTAGGTATGGACTATGATGAAATCTTTTCTCCAGTGGCTATGCTTAAGTCCATCTGGATCCTGCTTACCATCGCTGCATACCATGACTACGAAATCTAGAAAATGGATGTTAAGACCGCTTTTCTAAATGGTGATTTAGAAGAGTGCTTGTACATGACTCAGCCAGAGGGCTTCGTGGACAGTGGGAGTAGCGGAAAGGTATGCAAGCTGCTTAAATCGATCTACGGGTTAAAGCAGGCATCACGGAGTTGGAACATCTATTTTGATGTGGTAGTCAAAGAGTTTGACTTCATCAAAAATGTAGATGAACCTTGCATATATAAGAAGGTTGCAGAGAGTAAAGTTGTATTCCTCGTATTGTACGTTGATAACATACTCTTGATAGGAAATGATGTTCCTATGCTGCACTCGGTAAAGCTCTTCTTATCGCAAAGATTCTCAATGAAAGATCTAGGGGATGCCTCCTACATCTTGGGGATTAAGATCTATAAAGATAGATCTAAAAGGATACTGGGATTGTCCCAATCCAGGTACATTGACACCATACTAAAGAGGTTTAGTATGAAAGCTCTTCTTTCCTGGCTTTCTTTTGGTCCAGTGAGTACGGCCATCTGTGTTAACATTTCCTGGAGCTTCTGTTGTTGCTCCTGGGCCCTTGTTACAGATCTGGTGAGTGGTCGATGGCCCGTAGAGATACGGCTATCCTCTTTTCCGGATGCCATAAAAACAGTGTGCACCGCCATGCCCCCGGACTTAGGACGTTTAGATTCAGTGTTCTTAAGATTCATCGCGGACATGGAGACTTTCTCCGGCCTCCTTCTTTTGTGGGCGGTCGAAGTTGAGGGAACTGTTGCAGTGGGCACCCAATAGATGACATTTCCTGTGGTATGACAGGGTGGTCCTTCTCTTGCCGAACTTTCATCTTCTTCGGTTGGCGTGAGTAGTCTTGGTTGATCACCGAGCCTTGGACCTGTCGCCAAACATTATGAATTTTAGAGGACAGCCGCTGAGGGGGCTGCTCTGACTTCACCTTTATAGCGTTCTCCATAGGTGGAGGAGATCTTTTTAGCACGGCCTTCAGAGAGTTCTTGCATACCCTCCTAAGTGGTTCAAAGTCGTTCCCAGTTGGAACAACAGCATCAATTTCCACCATCGGAGCTGGCGGAGTTAGTCCATAAGAAGAGCTGCCCCCAGCCTTCCTTACTCGGCGCCAGTGACGATGGCGAGCATGTCGTGCTGACGGGACCAGCTCAGTTATGAGGGTGGCTTCGTCATGCCCCTTGTTCTGGCGGAGGGTTACTACCGGTGTTAGCCTCTTGAAAACTGACGTCCGTTGAGTAGGGATGGCCATTCTATCGAAGGCAAACTTTCGGGAAGGGGGAGTAGTTTTGGTTACTTCACCTGGAGTAGGAGCTGAAACAGCCAGTCTTGTGAAGACCGATCCCTTAGCATGAGAAGCTGCCTTGGTGATTTCAGGAGCAAGAATGGATATCCGCTTTGGGATAACCTTTTCAGTTATTGTGGGCTTCTTGACGGGCCCATTTGAGCTTCGACTCAGCCTATCAAAAACTGAGGTGTTGGACTTGGACGACCTGTTGAGAGAGGCCGCAGTAGTTGCAAGCTGATCAAAGATCGACTTCTTCGGAGCTTCTTACGGTTGCAGTGGGGCGTTGAAGCTCATGGGTAGGAGCATCGTCCCAAAGAATATCCCTGTGGTGGCTTGCGTCACCTGGTCCACCAACATCATAAAAAGGGAAGCCGCTTGAGGCCCGTAGGTCATTCCTCCAGTGAGGACGGAGTGGGAGTTGTTGCAACTAGTGCAATTTGAAGCCATTGATCTTCTTTTTTTCTGCACGGAGCAAGATACCAAATCTTAGTACTTCACATCCAAAGGCAACCATGTCAAACCGCGATTCGTTCACGAAACACGAGCCACAATGTGTGGAGTGGAAAGAGGAAAAAGTCCCTCCGGGCGTGCCAGAATCTGTTCTCTGCCGAAAGACCAGAAAGACAAACGTCTTGCCTGAATTTGAGGGCAGATGCTATTTGGTTTTATCCGTCCACCTCTCCGAAGATGCCAAGTTGATTTATGGCACCGTGTATCGGAGGTTTAGACGGATGCGGCCGTTGTAGCAGACTTCGTCAGATTCCCCCTCGTTTGAGGGGTTTTTTGATTATGGAGATGCTCTTCCCTGCAGATGCAAGCCCTATGCAGTTAATTACGCTACCTCATTGCGGTAACCACTTTCTCCTTCTCCAGATGGTCACTTCGTGTCGTGTGTGTTTGTTTTATTTTTGGTTGCCCGTGGATTGTATATGGAGACTAATTTATATTGTCGCCCGTAGGGCGTGGATTAGTCCAAATCCGTATTTTCTTAGATTTGGTTTGGTTTGGGTTTAAGGATCTTTAATCTCATTTGAGACTAAGATCAACTTAAACGTTTGTTAAGGATGCGTTAGTCTAATTTTAGACTAAGATCTACTTAACATGATCATTTAGATCCAAGAAAAGAGCATTTAGACTCTATTATGTTAGTTTAAGGATGTTAAGGTCTATAAGTTTAAGGACATCATAGTCCATGGAGTTTAAAGACATCATAGCCCATATTTTAAAGACAACATAGTCTGTGAAGTTTAAAAACATCGTTGTCTATGAATTTAAGGACCTCACAGTCCGTGGTAGTTTAGAGACATCATAGTCTGTAAAATTTAAGGACATCATAGTCCATGAGTTTAAGGACCCCACAGTCCGTGAAATATCTGGTTGTTGGGACCCGTCACCTCTCTAAAGACGTTGAAATATTACAACGACAAATATCAGAGGAGTGAAGAGATGTACCCTTGAACCAATATTCGTTGGGAGATCTGTAGTCCAATTTGGGACTAAGATCGAAGATTTGTGAGCATATAGGCTCAATTAATCTGAATTAGGAATCTGTGGCCAATTTGGGCTCGGCACATTCAGTTAAAATGTTGGACATTTAATTCTTCTTCTGTCAAGATCTTGCTCTTCTCTCTGAACTTTCTCAAAGTTTATGGGGGGTTCCTCTCAGTGAGACTTGAAGTCTTGGGGCCTTTATATAGGGTAGGCTAATTTGTTGAATCAGTTGAAGGGATCTTTTTTCTAATTGATTTGGGGATGTTTCCCACCATTGGATCTTTGATCCTAGGGCTTCTGTTTTACAGAAGGCAATTTTCTTGTTTTTAACAAGATTTGGAAATCTTTTTCTATACAGAATTTATTCTGTATTTTGGTGATTTTTAATCACCATTGGATCATTGATCAAACGGTGCTCTGATTTTCAGGGCATAATCTGTTAGTGTATATGCCCTAGAGGCCATTACTGTATCATACTAGTATGTTTATTACTTAATGGAAGCTTGGGTTATTCACAGTTGTATAGACAGTCTTGCTCGAAATGGTAGTATGCTACTTGGTTTGTCTCTGCTTTAATGTGTACATGTGTTTCTTTTATTGTATCACCTATATGCATTAGTGGAGCCCTTAGGATTTTTGCTTGATTACCAGCGTTTTGATGGCAGTCACACTCGTGGGGGCTGGGTAATCTACAAGCACATCCTTATTTACACGTCCCTGGTCGTGGGATTATCGAGACAGGGCATCGATACTCCGGAGTAGACTAGCGTATGCGCTTCTCATCCCAGCGCGGGAGACGGCCTGTCCCACAGCCGTCAGTACGTCGTACTTGAGATAGTATGCGGGTGCTCGTTAGGTTACGAGTACACTGGACAAGACTCGTCGGGAACTGTTGGTTGGTATTATACCTATCGTCAGTTATCAGTTCCCAGGTGACATGAGTACAGCTTAGTCCGCTGACTTGACACTGTCACTTCGCCTCGAGTGTGTTCCCACTGTACTTTGATTACTACCCTACCACGGCTCAAAGGAGTCGTGCAAACAGGTAGTTTTTGGGTGCAGTCCCGAAGCATTTGGAGGCAGTGACGGTTAGACAGGATTCGTCTCTCCCGGTATTGGGGGTTGACATCGCGCTGTGTCCAGGAGAGCCATTACACAAGTAGTCCCTGGCCAGGGCAAGCGAGATATACTGGTAGGTTTCCAGTGTTATCTCAGGGTGTTCTGGGCTACACTCCGACACGACTTGTACCGCTATTAGGGGACTGACGTTTACCGCCCCCTTAGGCCCGCCATGCGATGTATCAGACGAACAGACCGGACTGTACGGAGACTGTCACATTCAGGCTCAGTAGGAGTTCTGATGGATTCACCTCGTCAGTCTTCTTATCGGCATCTACCTGGGGACCGTTACGTACAGCTAGTGTCGCTTGCGGTCTGTGGTTAAACCCACTGCCAGCGTAGTGTCAAGTCTTTAGAGTCCCACACAGAGGGTTATTCGCCTTTAGGCAAAATGAGTAAAGGTCGCATGGTTTTGCGACAGGGTTCGTTCACATCCGCGCACTTGTGCACGTTTGCTGTCCGAACAGCTTATACTAGCGGGCTTTGGTTTAAGCCGGATCATTGTATATGATTTGGGATTGGTTTTATCTCATTGTATTCCTGTTCCTCGGAACACGGATACGGGTGTGTATGCACAGTTGACTTAGGGAGAGGCAGAGGACTTTCATTAGGGTTGATTACCATTGTCATTTTCTTAACCCTAATGGTTATGTGTGAAATATGATTTATTGATATTAGTTAATTATAATTGTGCATGGTTAGGGTTTTTGACCATTTGACTTTATTTGACTTGTTGACCAAGGTTGACAACTTGACCATAATCATTCCATAAGAAAGATGCTCTTTGATTCTAGCAAATGGCATTTAATGTGAAATGATAATGGTCAAGTCTTGATTAACCATGACAATTATCTTAGCTAATTATCTATTTTCATAATTCACACATATATGTGAGAATGGTTCATTTTTCTTCTCATTCTATCATTTTAGTTCTCTCTCCTCCCCTTCCTCTCTCTCTAGCTCTCCCCTCTCATGAGTTGAGAATCTCTTGAGCTTGAGATAAATCATTCTAAAATACTCTCTACTCTATTCTAAGGTTCTAGGATTAGCACTCCAAGCATCTTAGTTACATCTAGCTTGAAGTTGAAGCCAAAGGTTGAGGCTCTCGGGTGGATCCTTCTTCGACAAGAGAAGGCGACGAGAAGATCACTTCCATTCACTCCAAGGAGCAAGGAGAGAAGGACTAGAAGCCCTAGGTATAACCTCTTTTCCGAGTAGCTAAACTTTTTAGCATTTGTAGTTAGTTTATGTTTAGGAAAGATCCTCCTTTTGCTAGTCCATGTTGCCTAGTGTGTTAAAAATCCGTTTTTTATACCGTTTCCGCCTCCCCGCAAGCACCGGGATGGGCAACATGGACTTACAGTGGTATCAGAGCCTAACTAAACATAAACGAGCTAGTTAGTAAAGTGTTTAGAAGTTCGATCGGTAAAAATCGCAAAACTAGTTTTGCAAAACCCTAAGTTTCTGTTGATTTTTTTTCTGCTCTAAAAATAATAAATCATACTTCAAAAATCGGCTCAGGGTTTTGTAATGAAGCACACCAAAAACGATCCAGTGAACCGTTCAAAGCACCGCGGTTCCGCGGCCGAGTTGACTCGGTTCTGGACGGAGTTTGGTGCATGGTTCTTCTGTTAAGGTTTTGGGATTTTTAAGATATTTTATTTCTGCCCAGATTTTCCAGAAAAGAAATTTGTATTTGGGGTGGTTATAAATCCGTATTTTTGATCGAACTTCTATATGCTTTGACTAATGGGTTATATCTATGATGTTTTATATGTATTGAACGTCTGCTAATCGCTATACGTCGATTAGTGGGGGTTATACATATTTGTGATCTGTAGTGCTTGTTGGTTTGTGCATATGAACTCGGTGGATTGTCGCGGATGAATAGCCGGGGTGGATGTGAGATGAGAGTTTCTTTTTGTTTCAATCATGTAATATGTAAATTGATGTAATATTATTTGTATGGCCGCACAACCGGGTCGGGGTTGTAGCCGTCATTGTATAATTTCTTTTTACTGTTTTTGCTCCTAAGATAGACCCATGGTGGGGTGCACAAACTACCGGGTATCTCGAAGTGCCGAGTGGCCTACTCATGTCGTTGAGGGAGGTTGCTTCGCTTCGGCTACTTGGCGGGTAGTTTGCCGCACCCGTAGGGGTCTTGGGTGGGGTATTGGCTATTCATCGCGACCGTGTAATCCGCTTTTCGTTGCAGGCTCGAACGAATCGCGGATTCCTAGTATATCCAAAGTGTTCATCTGTGATCTGGATTGACGATCATTGCTATCTATCTATATATGATAACTATTTAGGTGTTGCTTATGTTTTGCATCCGTGCTAGTCCAGCCCCCACTCTGTCGTTAGTTAAGTAACCTAACGGGTGATGACGGGGCCCCATGGCGAATGCTGATGGCATAAGCGTACACCATATTTTGGTTGATTTCTGCAATGGTAGGATTAAATGATGGGACGCATTAAAATTAATGCAAGAAAATAAACCAAGTAAAAGTAGTTGGAACATTTTCAAAACCACTCGGTTCTTTTCAAAACCAACTTTTAAATGCGGAGCTTGAACCACTCCTTTTAAAAGCTATCTCGTTCCATCGATTATATCAAGTTCACTACGTTCACGGTTTCGCCAAAACCATTCGTAGCCCTCCGTCATTCCACATGAATGGTCGATAAGTATTCAAGCTATGTATGTTGGCCAAAGTGAAGGCATAGTGATTGGTAGCTATTGGGTATTCATGTGCAGCATAGATAGATGCGTTGGTTTGGGACAATCGTACTGCCATTTTGGCCAAAGTTTAGGGTAGGTATGGGTGGGTCCAAATTAACCAGGAGAATGACGGGTAGAACTTGACATGTTACTTATGATATTTTGGCTAAAGTCAAGGTCATAAGAGCATGGGGCAAAAATCCACATCGGGAGTTTCATAAGTACTGAAACTTGCTAGCGGAGCATACCATTTGGAGTGTGATGATTCTGGTAGGATTCCTTCAGTTTTATCACGCAATGATATTTGGATCCCGATCCTACTGTGAGTATATGCTACTCCTCGGGAAATTTCTCACTTAACGATCAATGCTATAAACCTAGTAGGTGTCTAGAATGGTGTTAGCGGGGCTACGGCCACAGGGAAAAGAGGTTACATAATTAAGGAACTTCGCAAAAGCGTTGGAAAACCTCCCTCGAAGTACCGACACTGGCCTGGCTGAACGGTTAAGCAAGTATTGTACGGTGAGATTGATCCCGACTAATTCTTCCTTTATGGTTTGAGGAGGGATTCGAGAGACAGTGGGAGCCATCCTGTTTACACAAACTAAAAACCGCTCTAAACTTGCAAGAGCATCATGCTAAAGTGTTTCTTTTCTCTCTCCTAATTGTAGCGACCAATCAAGATGACCGGACTTAAGTTATTACTAGATAAAAATATACTGACAGGGCCAAACTACAAAGATTGGCTCAGGAATGTCAAGACGGCAATCACTTATGACAAGTTGGGGTATATCCTTACCACCAAAGCTCCCCCTGTCCCAGGTCCCACCTCCAGCGTCGCGGATATAGAAATCCGTAAGACATAGGAGATCGATTGCGCGAAGGCCAAATGCCTCGTGCTTACCTCTATGGACAATGAACATCAGAGGAGGCACGAGAATATGGAGCTCGAATCCATATTTCTTCATACAAAAGAACTGTATGGAGAGCAGTCTCGTATCGCCAGATACGAAGTGTCGAAGAAGCTATTTTCGGCAAAATTGGCCGTCGGATCATCGGTAGCGGAACACGTGCTTAAGATGATTGGCTACATAGAGGAGCTCGCGGACCTTGGGACCACGTTGGAGAATGAACTCTACACTGACTTGATTCTCCAGTCCCTTCCTTCCACTTACGCCCAGTTTATCCTAAACTTCAACATGCAAGGAAAGGAGGTTGAACTTTCCGAACTTCTGAACATGTTGAGGGGTGCTGAGGGCACCCTACAGAAAGGTAGGGAGACATCCACTTTGTTTGTAGGAGGATCTTCCTCTTCTAGGTCCAAGGCGAAAGCTAAGGGAAAGAAGAAGAAAGCCCCCGCCAAACCAAGGGGCGGTGTCAGTAAAGTGGATACGAAGGGAAAGGGAAAGGCAACAAAGGTAGCGGGAAAGCTTGTGGGAAAGGAACAATGCTTTTACTGTCACAAAAGTGGACACTGGAAACAGGATTGCAAGACTTGGAAGGCCAGAACCCAGGATCTGAAGCGAGTTGCGGCTTCAGCTTCAGGTGTGTATGTTATTGAAAACTGTCTATCAATAAACTCTACTTTCTGGGTATTGGATACCGGATCAGGATCTCATATCTGTAATTCTTTGCAGGCGTTGAGAAAGCGTAGGGTTTTGAAGGCAGGTGACATGACCCTCAGAGTTGCAAACGGAGCTAGCATGGATGCTGAGGCCGTGGGGGACTATCACCTGGGATTGTCAGATGGACACTTTTTGGTTTTGCGTAGTTGTTATTTTGTACCAAATGCAACTTGTAATATCATTTGTGTATCTTTATTGTCTAAAGAAGGTTATGAATTTGCATTTGTAAGTAATGTTGTGAACATTCACCTTAATCAAGTTATGATTGGGTCAGGTACATTAAACAATGGTATATACGTGTTAAACCAACCACAGATTTTCAATGTCCAGAATACACACAAAAGAAAGTCTCCAGAAATCAATCAGACTTTCTTATGGCATTGTAGACTGGGTCACATCAATGAGAGAAGGTTGACTAAGTTACATACAGAAAGATATTTAGATCCGTTCGAATATCAATCATATGCAACTTGTCAATCCTGTCTCAAAGGAAAGATGACAAAGACTCCGTTCACTGGATACGGAGTAAGAGCGAGCGAGCTCTTGGGACTCGTACACAGCGACGTGTGCGGTCCAATGTCTACACATGTACGAAGCGGTTATTCTTACTTCATTACTTTTACGGATGACTTTTCAAGGTACGGATATGTCTTCTTAATGAAACATAAATCCGAGGCCTTTGAAAAATTCCAGGAATATAAGAATGAAGTAGAAAAACAAACAGGCAAAAGTATCAAGGCACTGAGATCTGATCGAGGTGGTGAGTACTTGAGTGCTGAGTTCCTGGATTACTTAAAAGAGAATGGAATTCTCTCTCAGCTTACTCCTCCATATACTCCGCAACATAACGGTGTATCGGAGAGACGGAACCGAACCCTATTGGATATGGTACGGTCCATGATGAGTAACGCTGAGTTACCGCGATCATTCAGGGGATATGCGCTAGAATCAACTGCATACCTTTTGAACCGAGTTCCAACTAAGACTGTGCCTACTACACCATATCAGATGTGGTGTGGGAAGAGACCCTATCTTAATCACATTAAGACATGAGGATGTCCAGCTTTTGTCAAAAAGCAGCATCCGGACAAGCTCAAGGCACGCTCAGTACAGTGCAAGTTTGTGGGATATCCAAAGAACTCCAAGGGATATTTCTTCTATTGCGAAGAGGAACAAAAGGTTTTTGTTTCTCGTCAT
Source organism: Agapanthus africanus (assembly GCA_030015575.1). Taxonomy (NCBI): domain Eukaryota; kingdom Viridiplantae; phylum Streptophyta; class Magnoliopsida; order Asparagales; family Amaryllidaceae; genus Agapanthus; species Agapanthus africanus. Next base: position 280,284,917 of record CM057342.1, read on the forward strand.
GCCCACTTTCTAGAACACCAGTTCTTGGAAAAGGAAATTAGTGGGAGCGCAATAGAATTGGAAGAAATTCCAGAACCACGAGCTATTACTGAAAGCTTAGTAGAACAAGAGGGTTCGAAAGATCAGGACATTCCTACGCCGCTCCGCAGGAGTAGTAGGCAGTCTCATCCGCCCGAGAGATACTACGGTTTTCTCATAGACGGGGATAGAGAGGATTGCATCATTGATTGTGATGAGCCTACTAGCTTCCAGCAAGCCATTCAGAGCGTTGACTCGGTAAAATGGCTGGACGCAATGCGGACCGAAATGGAGTCCATGTACACCAACAAAGTTTGGACGTTGGACATTGCTCCAGATGGGGTAAAACCCGTAGGATGCAAGTGGGCCTTCAAAAGGAAGATTGGTGTAGATGGACAGGTTGAGACCTATAAAGCTAGACTTGTTGCGAAGGGTTTTCGTCAAAGACCTGGTTTGGACTATGACGAAACCTTTTCTCCAGTGGCTATGCTGAAATCCATTTGGATCCTTCTTGCCATTGCTGCCTTCCACGATTATGAGATTTGGCAGATGGACGTAAAGACCGCTTTTCTAAATGGAAATTTAGAGTAGTGTGTCTATATAGACCAGCCAGAGGGTTTCATTCAGAGTGGGAGCAGCGGAAAGGTGTGCAAGTTGCTTAAGTCCATTTATGGACTAAAGCAGGCATCGCGGAGTTGGAATATCTGTTTTGATGAGACGGTCAAAGAATTAGGCTTTATCAAAAATCCAGATGAACCATGCATCTATAGTAGATTTGTAGCGAGAACTGTAGTATTCCTCGTTTTATACGTGGATGACATTCTCTTAATAGGAAATGATATTCCTATGCTACAATCTGTCAAAGGGTTCTTGTCACACAGGTTCTCCATGAAAGACCTGGGTGATGCCTCATACATTCTGGGGATCCGGATCTACCGTGACAGATCCAAGAGGATATTAGGACTCTCACAATCCAGGTACATCGACACCATACTGAAAAGATTCAGTATGGAAGATTCCAAGCGCGGTAATCTACCGGCTTGTCACGGGATCACCCTCTCCAAAGAGATGTCTCCCAAGACTGATTTGGAAAGGGATCGCATGTCCATTATACCCTACGCTTCTGCGGTAAGCTCTATAATGTATGCGATGTTGTGTACCAGACCAGATGTGGCTTATGCACTGAGTGTGGTAAGCAGGTATCAGTCAAACCCTGGGGAGAAACATTGGATAGCGGTAAAGAACATTCTCAAGTACCTGAGAAGGACTAAGGAGATGTTCTTGGTGTATGGCGGAAAAGACCTCCAGATTGAGGCCTTTGCTGACTCCAGCTTCGAGAGTGACAAGGATGATTCCAAGTCCATGTCGGGTTTTGTCTTTACCCTCAATGGAGGGGCGGTGTGTTGGAAGAGCTCCAAACAGGAAACCGTTGCCGACTCGACTATGGAAGCGGAATACATCACTGCATCTGATGCCGCAAAAGAAGCTGTCTAGATAAGGAAGTTCTTGAAAGAACATCAGGTGGTTCCGTCCATTGTTGATCCAATACCTCTGTATTGCGACAACAACGGGCCTATAGCTTTAGCGAAGGAACTCAGGTCCCATCAGAAATCCAGACACATCTTGAGGCGGTATCACCTGATCAAGGAGATCGTGGATTGCCAGGAGATCGAGGTTCGGAGGGTTGCTTCAGAAGATAACACTGCAGATCCATTCACGAAGGCCTTACCCCAGACTCAATTCGAGCGGCTGATCGAGATGATAGGTCTTCGATACGCCAGTACATGGCCTTAGTGCAAGTGGGAGATTGTTAGTGTATATGCCCTAGAGGCCATTACTGTATCATACTAGTATGTATATTACTTAATGGAAGCTTGGGATATTCACAGTTGTATAGACAGTCTTGCTCGAAATGGCAGTATGCTACTTGGTTTGTCTCTGCTTTAATGTGTACATGTGTTTCTTTTATTGTATCACCTATACGCATTAGTGGAGCCCTTAGGATTTTTTCTTGATTACCAGCGTTGTGATGGCAGTCACACTCATGGGGGCTGGGTAATCTACAAGCACATCCTTATTTACACGTCCCTGGTCATGGGATTATCAAGACAGGGCATCGATACTCCGGAGTAGACTAGCGTATGCGCTTCTCATCCCAGCGCGGGAGACGGCCTGTCCCACAGCCGTCAGTACGTCGTACTTGAGATAGTATGCGGGTGCTCGTTAGGTTACGAGTACACTGGACATGACTCGTCGGGAACTGTTGGTTGGTATTATACCTATCCTCAGTTATCAGTTCTCAGATGACATGAGTACGCTTAGTCCGCTGACTTGACACTGTCACTTCGCCTCGAGTGTGTTCCAACTGTACTTTGATTACTACCCTACCACGGCTCAAAGGAGTCGTGCAAACAGGTAGTTTTTGGGTGCAGTCCCGAAGCATTTGGAGGCAGTGACGGTTAGACAGGATTCATCTCTCCCGGTATTGTGGGTTGACATTGCGCTGTGTCCAGGAGAGCCATTACACAAGTAGTCCCTGGCTAGGGCAAGCGAGATATACTGGTAGGTTTCCAGTGTTATCTCAGGGTGTTCTGGGCTACACTCCGACACGACTTGTACCGCTATTAGAGGACTGATGTTTACCGCCCCTAGGCCTGCCATGCGATGTATCAGACGAACAGACCGGACTGTACGGAGACTGTCACATTCAGGCTCAGTAGGAGTTCAGATGGGTTCACCTCGTCAGTCTTCTTATCGGCATCTACCTGGGGACCGTTACGTACAGCTAGTGCCGCATGCGGTCTGTGGTTAAACCCACTGCCAGCGTAGTGTCGAGTCTTTAGAGTCCCACACAGAGGGTTATTCGCCTTTAGGCAAAATGAGTAGAGGTCGCATGGTTTTGTGACAGGGTTCGTTCACATCCGCGCACTTGTGCACGTTTACTGTCTGAACAGCTTATACTAGCGGGCTTTGGTTTAAGCCGGATCCTAGTATATGATTTGGGATTGGTTTTATCTCATTATATTCCTGTTCCTCGGAACACGGAAACGGGTGTGTATGCACAGTTGACTGAGGGAGAGGCAGAGGACTTTCATTAGGGTTGATTACCATTGTCATTTTCTTAACCCTAATGGTTATGTGTGAAATATGATTTATTGATATTAGTTAATTATAATTGTGCATGGTTAGGATTGTTGACCATTTGACTTTATTTGACTTGTTGACCTAGGTTGACAACTTGACCATAATCATTCCATAAGAAAGATGCTCTTTGATTCTAGCAAATGGCATTTAATGTGAAATGATAATGGTCAAGTCTTGATTAACCATGACAATTATCTTAGCTAATTATCTATTTTCATAATTCACACATATATGTGAGAATGGTTCATTTTTCTTCTCATTCTATCATTTTAGTTCTCTCTCCTCCTCTTCCTCTCTCTCTAGCTCTCCCCTCTCATGAGTTGAGAATCTCTTGAGCTTGAGATAAATCATTCTAAAATACTCTCTACTCTATTCTAAGGTTCTAGGATTAGCACTCCAAGCATCTTAGTTACTTCTAGCTTGAAGTTGAAGCCAAAGGTTAAGGCTCTCGGGTGGATCCTTCTTCGACAAGAGAAGGCGACGAGGAGATCACTTCCATTCACTCCAAGGAGCAAAGAGAAAAGGACTAGAAGCCCTAGGTATAACCTCTTTTCCGAGTAGCTAAACTTTTTAGCATTTGTAGTTTGTTTATGTTTAGAAAAGATCCTCCTTTTTCTAGTCCATGTTGCCTAGTGTGTTAAAAATCCGTTTTTTATACCGTTTCCGCCTCCCCGCAAGCACCGGGGTGGGCAACGTGGACTTACATAATCTTTCCTGTTTGGAAAGATTCTGAGGAATGTTTCCTTAACAGAATTTTATTCTGATCAATTGATGATTTTTAATCATGTTCGTTGGATCTTTGATCTAAATGCCAAGAACATTTTGTTCTATAGCTAGCGCTCACGTGCTTTGCAAGTGGTGCGCTGCTTAGAGTGCAGCGCTCTTAGCGCTAGCGCTCATGTGCTTTGCACATGGTGCGCTGCCTCAGAGTCTTTGACTCTCAGGGCTGGCGCTGCTAGCGCGAGCGCTCTCGTGCTTTGCACGTGAGCACTGCATCAGAGTCTTTGACTCTTAGCGCCGGCGCTGCTATGAAGCACTGCTTCATTTCAAATTTCAAAATTGATTAGAGTTTTGCTCTGATTCGAGAAAAGAATGCCCCCCTACCGTTGCGCTCACGTGGCCTACACGTGAGTGCAGCGGTGGCAGCATCTATGCCATTAGATCAATTCAGAAGTTGAAACGGCTCTTAGTGCCTATAAATAGGGCCTTTGGCCCTTGAGATGACCTCTGTTCATCTTCTTTCTTGTTTTCTGAGAATTAATTCTCCTTCAGAGCATAGCTCTTTGTCTTAAGAATTTTCTTAGGGACAGAACTCTGTCAAAAATTTAGGTAAAAATTAAATCTTTGAAGAGATTATTTTATAACCTAAGGTTTCACCAATTAACAGAGCTTTTTTTTTCAAATCATATAGATTTTTAGGGTTTCTTAATAGAGCTTTGCTCTTCATAGATCTAAAGATATCTTTCTTAGGGTTTCTTAACTTATTAACAGAGCTTTGCTCTTTTAAATCATGTAGATTTGTTAATCTTTTATGAAGAACTCTTAGAGTTTGTTCATAGATCTTGAAGATCTCGGAATTTTTAATTCATTAAAAATTTTACTTTAAGTTTTCTGATGGGTTATTCCATCATCTTTACAGAGCATGGCTCTTCAGAATTTTTCTTGAGGAATTTTTTATTCCTTTCATCATCAGAGTTGACAGATGTCACTCTTGTTGTAGAGCGCTGCTCTCAATGGGAGATGTACACTTTGGCCCGAGGGCCCTCATTAAATGAGAATCCTTTTAGGATTTCCTCATTTAATGACAGTCTCATCAAATGATGAGACTGTTTTATTAATGATGAGCCGTCATCCAGATTATGTGGGTCTCCCCCAGCCCCTTTCCACTGCATTGCAGTGCGGTACAAATTTAAAGTACATAGTGATAGAACTTAAACTATAGCATTGACGGCTGAAAATTTTATTCTTTTCCGCGCAGGTACCATGTCTTTCAACTCTTCTTTCCCGTTTGTCCATTCGGAAATAGGATTCCCTGAAGCGCCTGTTGATAGGGAGGTGTTTGCACTGATCAAAGCTCATGATCCGGAACAAAAGAACTTTTATTTATGGGGAACGTGGTACAATCAGATCATCAGGAGGCGGCATAGCTTCTCTTGCGCAGCACCTTCGGAGCCTATTTCTGCGATCCACTACGCCGACCCACCCCCGGTGAACTATACCGTGGAGGAGGTCAACTGGACTTCAGAGGGTCTCTTTTAGCCTTCTATTGTTGCAATACCCGTACAGCCTCCAACGGCTTTGGATATCTTGGGGCGACGTATCTGCCAAGGCGAGTCGCGCCCTTGGGGACAGCCGTATATGATAGCCCGAACTCCTCGTCATCCAGCCGGGTATTTGCAATGGGCCCGCTATATTTTGTCAGCCAAGAAGTCACAGCTGCTGAAGCTCGGGTTATATCCCGCGATTTACGCTTCTCTCTTTCAATATTCTACGCCTCCTGCTTGGTGGGTCAAGGCTTTTCTAGAGTAATGGAATATTCCGACCCATACCTTCCTTTTGTTGGATCGAGAAGTCTCAATCTCTTTAGAGGAGTTTGCATAGGTTTCTGGCTTACCGGTTAGGGGAGAACACTACGAGGAGCTGCTTCCTCCGGATGAGTACGTCTTTGGTGCCAAGTCAGTGATGACAGGCCTTACCCCGGATAACGCCATTCAACATCAATTCCCCAGTTTGATTAAGGTGTTGAATATCTATGAGAGCCTTTTTCTCGAATCCGGAAGCAGTGGGGTTAATTTCACAGATTTCATCGCTTGTTTCCTCCGCTCAGAAGTCCTGTTGAAGGAAGCTACAAAATTTGCCAAACTCGATGATCCTTTTGGTTTTGGTTTGGACAACCAGCAGGCAACGGAGGCAGATCAGAGGAGTTTTTTTTCTCCCCAACACCCCGGTCGTCTCTTTCGCAGAGCTTGCAGTTCCTGGAATTGACGAAGAAGCGTTTTTTTAGGGTTCCTCGGGCTATGGCTAAGCTGGTTTGTGCTTCCAATGCACCATCGCTATATGAGGCCGTCCGTTTTTTATCCAGCTCACCGAATGGTTATTATGATGCAAGTGTCCGTCGGGATCGCTGGGTTAGTCCATTTGTATCACGGCCTCAGCTTGGCAGCAGACACTACTGAACCAGGGGTGCAGCACGTGAACTTCTCGATGCATTATTTTATGTCATGGGTACTTGGCGCTTTCGATGCTCATAAAAGGCCTTGCATCTACGACAAGTATAACTTCCCTCGGATTATGCGGCTAGTTGACACATCCATTGTAAATCCGACATAGAGGGAAGCTAGGGGTTTTCTCCTTCGCCCGCGCACGGTTGAAGATGGAATAACCTTTACCGATAAGGTTCTAACCATCGGTAAAGAATCCGCAAAAACGATGCAGCCATTACGGGACATTTTTAAAGACAGGGATTCTACCTTGAAAGCTCGGGATATTCTTCATTTATACTCCATCAGACCGGGCTTTCTCGTGTTTAGGCAGAATGATTCGGCGTTGTTCATGAGGTACAACCCGCAACGTTTTGCCTAGCAATTAAGCTATAATCAGGGCGTCCCACTCGAGGCCTTCTTGGCAGAACTGGTTGCTACTGAAGAGGGTATCCGGAGCGTGTTGCACCATTTTATGCGGTTGAACACCGGCTCCAATTTCTTTATTAGTGACCCGAGCTGCGTTCCAAAAGCCCTGAACGTATATGTGGCATGGTATCATCATTCGATGGGCGCCGTTATTAGAGAAGAAAAGCGATTGCTGCTTGACCGCAAGGGCACCACCCCAGCGGGTAATCCAAACGTTCCTCTGAATTGACGGACCATCGTCCATCCTCCCTTGAGAGAACCCGCTGTGGTTGTGGTACCACGTGTTATATGTGAGCTACCCCTATCCCATGTGCATGAAAAAATGGTAGCTACGGCGTCACCTGAGTCCAGTGTGGGTGCGGAGATTGGAACTTGTCGTCCAAAGGTGCCTACCAAGCGCAAGCTCATGTTGTCGGCTGCTGGCACTCGCTCACTGAAAAAGGAGAAGTCGATGTTTTTCTATCGACGCCGTACTCGGCCAGGAGCCCCACGCTTCCTATAGCGAGGTCTTGAGTGAATACGGGACCAATGAAGGCTTATTCATGGTGCCGGATGATACCAATCTGGAGGCTGCTATCGCGGTTTCAGCGTAATTGGCTCGCAATGAAGCAACACTGATCACCATTGCCCAATCAGGTATACTTCGGTCATATCTTTCCATGGTTATTATTATGCTTTGACTGACGTTTTCTTCTTCAACAGGTATCCCCGCCGAAGAGGCTCTTGCAGCTTCCCTCAAGAATTTTGAAGAGGAGGAAAGGCTTCATGCTTCCTTGGGCATTGGTACATTTCGGCTCACTGTGCCTTCATTCCCCTTTTTTTATGGGTAAACTAACTCTTCTTTTTCATCTTATTGCAGGGACTACCTCGACTCAGGTTATCCCAAGTGCAGTGCCGATCGCGAGTGGTGACGCAGCAGCATCGTTAACACCGGCTACTGTTGCCACGGCTATCCCTAAGTCGCCACCAGGGGTCTTGCAGAAGCAGCTGATGATGGATGTCGTAACGGCGTCGGAGGTAGAACTTGGTTCAGATGATGGTCTACCTTTATCGGAAGTCCTGAGGAGGTCAGCTCTCGCAGCACAGGATGAAAGGAAGCGCAAGATACGTGCAGCGAAAGAACGTGATGCCGCCTTGGCTGTAGGTGCAGGCTCGAGCACAACTTCCCCTATCCCTATTTCTCCGAGGGTGCTCCCGCTACCCTATCTACCGCTCATAGACAGGCGGTACGCGCGGCTCGGGAGGCAATTGAAAGGCCGTCCCAAGGTGCGTAACACTGGGTCTTTTTATTAGAGTTTGATCTTCAGATTCTCAAATATCATACCCTGCAGGGCCAAGTCCTGGTGAGGAGGTGGTAGATGAGATGATGGAAATCACTGAGCCTGAAGTGGCCACTCTTTCTCAGGAGTCTTGGATTGCCCCAACTGCCACTCTTTCCTCTTGCGGTTCCCTGCCATTGCCTGGCATTGTGAGTGTCACGACGGCTCTTGTAGAATCGAGGGATGAAGCCACGGGCAGTGAAACCCTTCCAATGGAGGAGAGCGAAGCAGTCGCTGCGCCTGGTGATGCTCTTGTCGCGGTTTCGATTGGCGCCTCATCAGGTAAATCTTGGGTCATTATTTTTCTTTTTATTCCACGATCCCTTTCAATCCCTTCTGACGGCATTTCTTTTGTTTCCTATGCAGGTGTGGTGAACGTTGAGGTCATGCCACCCGAAGAAGCATCACCAATTGCTGCTCTGACGGTTGCCGACCCTTCGCCTTCTCTCATGTCTTCTCAAATGCTGGAAGGTATGGGTTTGCGATTTTTCTAATTGAAATTGTGTATGTTATCTTCCTTGTACTAACCATGCATCGTCGCAACCTTATAGGATTTCTCTTCGATCATCTTTATCAGGTGTTGAACCCACATTTCTCCTTCCAGTCGGAAGTTGCTTTGCCTACTGGTGCCGGTGAATATCTTTTCTAACCGACGTCCTTTCTTTTCTTTAACGGGTGACCCTACCGTTCTTAACTTTAAATTGATTATAGCACTACAAATTGAAGGAAGGGACGAGAGAATCGTCGCGCCACCAGTACTCCCAGCTCTGCCACCTGTCGTAGCCGGTATAGTAGCCTTTATCACTCTCGCATCTTCTTTATCTCTTAAGCCGATATTTAACTATGATTTGTCTTGCAGCAATCACACCGACTCCAGCTCAATTCGAGTCTCAGATTCCTATGCCGGCAGGGCCTTTTTCTAAACGCCTTTCTTCCAAGGGTGCTGCGAATAGCTTGCGGATGTTAAGCGAGTTCGTCGAGGACCTTGACACTGAGGCCTTTGCATCAGCTGCGGATTTTACCGCTGAAGTTAATCTCATGTTGGCGATGCTCGTGAACTTCCATAGTGAGGGCGTCGTTGAGTCTTAGGTTAACTACTGCAGAAAGATCGAGGCCTGTCTGCATAAGATTGAGCTCAGGCGTCCCGTTCCAGAAATATTGGCTTTGAATTCTCAACGGGCTGCATGGGTTGAGCAGAGCGTTCTCTTCTTTCACCATTTCGAACAAGAAGTGACCTTGAGGCGGAAGGAATGCGAGGAGGCTTCAGGTGAATCCGCCCGGCTGCATGCCCAAGTTGAAGAAAATGCTGCGCAATTAAGGCTGTCTTTGACAATTTGCGATAATGCATTTCGGATGGACTAGCACTAAGGCAAAAGTTCGACCTTCTGGAGCGGGTTACGCGGAATCGCGAAATTGCACAACGGGAAATCGATGAGAAACTTTCGTCTAGTTTGCAGCAATGGGCTCGAGTCAAAGCGGAGCTAGCCGCAGCGGCAGACCTTGAAAAAGAGTTGAGAGGAGCGCGCGAGCAACTGGCTGATTTATTGAAAACGCCTCCTTCTCAGTAGCTGCCTTTGTATCAATTAAACATTTGTAATCTTTGAATAACATGTATCCATTTTTTTATTCTTTTATATGATTTATCTTGTACTCAATTGAATTCATGAATAAAAGATACACATTTTTTTACTGTTGCTTTCTTCTCTTTGTTGTGTTGTCGCCATGTGATTTTAGCATGTGTGTCCTGTAGATAGTAGGTATCTGTCCATCTTGGTCTCTTTACACGGTAGCGATGGCTTAGGAAGCAGGTTCAGATCTTCCGCCTAAAACTTTTCAATTTTATGAGCCATGAGGGTCTCATAAAGATTTTTCTCCCTACGAGTCGAGAGGATCCCATAGGTGTATTTTCTCCTTAGAAATCGTGAGGATTCCTAAGTGTGTTTTCTCTTGAGAGTCGTAAGGATCTCACAAGAGAATTTTCTCCTTACAATTCGAGAAGACTCGTAAGTGATTGATGAGTTGATCTGCTCCTGAGTCAAACATTGCTTTGACAAGGAGGTTAAGGGTTGACTTTGGCCGTTTTCCACGAGGTCATGATTGACTTTAGCCGTGTTCCACCGGGTCAGGGGTTGACTTTGGCCATACGGGGTCAGGATTGACTTTAGCCATACGGGGTCAGGATTTACTTTAGCCATACGGGGTCAGGATTTAATTTAGCCATACGGGGTCAGGATTGACTTTAGCTATATGGGGTCAGGATTGACTTTAGCCATACGGGGTCAGGATTGATCATCGGCTGTCTGTGCACCGCCAAGCCATGGAACTGAGAACTTTGCCGCTGCTCCGAGATAGTCTCTAGGCTTTCTATGAACGTTCGATATTTAGAACCATGGGATTTGCCATGGCTTCGCTTTGCTGACGTTGCGTCTGCTGTAACGAGATGAATGTCGAGGTGGTCTCTAAGTTATCTATGAACCATCAAGATTTGGAACTAGGGACTTTGCCATGGCTCCGCGGTTGATTGTCGCATCTGAATCCTGCTGGAATGAGGAGGAACGCTGTTGTGGGTCTTCAGGATGTAGATGTAGCCGTCGAGACTTGGAACTAGGGACTCTGCCATAGCTCCGAGACTGATCGTCGCGTCCGAATCCTGCTGGAATGAGGAGGAACGCTGTCGTGGGTCTCCAGGCTGTAGTTGTGGCCGTCGAGACTTGGAACTAGGGACTCTTCCATGGCTCCGAGACTGATTGTCGCGTCCGAATCCTGCTGGAATGAGGAGGAACGCTGTTGTGGGTCTCCAGGCTGTAGATGTGGCTGTCAAGACTTGGAACTAGGGACTCTGCCGTGGCTCCGAGACTGATTGTCACGTCTGAATCTTGCTGGAATGAGGAGGAACACTGTTGTGGGTCTTCAGGCTGTAGATGTGGTTGTCGAGAGTTAGAACTAGGGACTCTACCGTGGCTCCGAGATTGATTATCGCGTCCGAATCCTGCTGGAATGAGGAGGAATGCTGTTGTGGGTCTCCAGGCTGTAGATGTGGCCGTTGAGACTTGGAACTAGGGACTCTGCCGTGGCTCCGAGATTGATTGTCATGTCCGAATCCTGCTGGAATGAGGAGGAACGCTGTTGTGGGTCTCCAGGCTGTAGATGTGGCTATCGATACTTGGCTCTCTTTCTAATGGAGCCTGGTGGGATGCTATGGTTCCCTTTTTTATTTGTGCCCCTGGATTGTATACAGGGATCGATGTGATCTCACCTGTAGAGCAAAAGTGTCATGTTATATGTATTATATATATTTTTGTTTTCTTTCGGCGATGCTCTGTCATTTCGGCTTTTTGTATCATGAAAGTCGCGATTGCCCAATCATTTCGGCTATTTTTCGCGGTGCCCAATCATTTCAGCTATTTTTTCTTTTTACTCGCTGTTTTTTATTGCGAGTTGCCCAACCATTTCGGCTATTTTGTATGCATATTTTTTTTAATTGCTGATTTTATTGCAAGTTGCCCTATCATTTCGGCAATTTCATATGCATTTATGGCTCGCTGACTTTTGCCGCGAGTATTGAACTCAGGATCCGATACCAATTTAGGCATCGGTATCGCTACAACTGAGGTATTGTCAGGAGCGAATTATCATTTGTCTTTTTCGGTTGGAGCAAAAGTGGATTAGCAATCAGGGTTAGGATCCTGTCGACTAAGGATTTTAACTTCATGAGCCGTAAGGGTCACATAAAGGTGTTTCTCCCTACGAGTCATGAGGATCTCGTAAGTGCATTTTCTCCTTAAAAATCGTGAGGATTCTTAAGTGTATGTTCTCTTATAAGTCGTAAGGATCTTACAAGAGTGTTTTCTCCTTATAAGTCGAGAGGACTTACAAGGGCCGTTCACCGTGTGAGCATATCCCTAGTCGCTGGTAGGAATTTGTTAGGGAAATGTTTATCCATGCCCGTAGATTGTATACAAGGGTCAATATTGAAATGCTTGTAGGGCATTATCGGGGTGTATGACGGTTTAAGAACATGTTCGGATCCCTGTAGCTTAAGGCTTTTGAATCCTATAAGCCGTGAGGGTCCCAAAGGTGAATTCTCCTTACGAGTCGTGAGGATCTCGTAAGTGTGTTTTCTCCTTAGGAATCGTTGGGATTCCTATGTGTATTGCTCTCTTGTGAGTCGTAAGGATCTCACGCAGGTATTTTCTCCTTACAAGGTCGAGAAGACATTGAAAGTGTCTTTTGACGAGATTGCCCCCTTTCGGGTTTTCACAAACTCGCCGGTAGTTCTGCTGTTTTTACTCACGGAGCCCTTTCGGGTTTTCATCCGTGCCCATCTCGCTTATGGACGTACCATTTTTTTTGCGTCAGCCTTGGGATGCTGCGGTCCATAGTAGTTTATAGACGTCTCGGTCAGGCATAGTATTTCTTCAAGAAACGACCATTTATTGGCCTGAAGGGTCTTTCGCCATGTATATCCATGAGAAAGTAAGCACCATCCTGGTAAACTTTGTCTATGATGTATGGGCCTTCATAGTTCGGCTCGAATTTCCCCCATTTGGCACGATTGGGGATCATAGGTCTCTTGACCACTAGCACGAGTTCGCCTTGGCGGAATGTTCTCGGCCTTGTCAATCACTCATATGAGTGCGTCATCTTTGCTTTGTAAGCTTCCAAGTTTTGTTGAGCCATGAGCCGGGTTTGTCAAGGGCGTCGAGCTTCTCAAGCCGAAGATGAGCATTGTCTTCGTTCGTTAGTTCGTAATGAACCGCCACTCGTAAGGAGGGTAGCTCTATCTCCAAATGGAGTACTGCTTCAGTGCCAAATACCAATGCATACGGCGTTGTGTTTGTGGCAGTTTTGAACGTAGTTCGATACGCTCAGAGAGCTTCATGCAGTCTCTCGTGCCAGTCCTTTTTATTTTTGGACACCATCTTTTTCACGATCTTCGTTAAGGTCTTGTTGAAAGCCTCAGCCAGACCGTTAGCTTGGGAATTATAGACCAAAGAGTATCTCCAGTCTATATTATGCTGTTGTGCGAAACGGTTGATTTTATGGCTTCTGTAGGCTGGCCCGTTATGGGAGATAATCCGTCGAGGAGTGCCGAACCGATAGATGACATGTGTCTTGATGAAATGGAGGATATTCTACGTCTTCACTTCTCTTAGTGGTACTGCTTCTGTCCACTTGGAGAAGTAATTAGTTGTCTCCAGTATGAACCGATGGCCTCTGTACGATGCTGGTTCAATGGGCCCGATTATGTCAGTTCCCCACATTTCGAACGGCCAGCTTGCTACTGTTGGATGTAGCGAATTTGGATACTGGTGGATAAAGTCCCCATGAATCTTGCACGAGTGGCACTGCTTCGCGTATTCGAGGCAGTCTTGGATCATTGTAGGCCAATAGTAGCCCATCCTTTTGATCTTCAGTTTCATCTTCGGCCCGGCTTGGTGAGAACCGCAGAGTCCGTCGTGAGTTTCTTGGAAAACTCTCCTTGCTTCTTCAGGTCCCAGGAATATTAGCTATAGAGAATCAAATGATCTCTTATATAGAGTGTCATTGATGAAGGCAAAAGACAGAGCTCGTTTCATGAGCTGATGTCTCAAGGAAGCATCTTCAGGTGTTCGACGGGATTTGAAGTAGTCTATAAAGACTTCTCTCTAATCCTTAGCCTTTTCCTGGTCTTTTATTTATAAGGCCGTTTGCTCAGCCGCTCCCTTTTCTTCAAACGACTCCAGAGATATTTTTGCTGGTGCATGAACCCGGCGGCTTTGCACAACGATCCTTATGTCATCGAGGTTCTCATCAGCCAATTCTTTAGCGAGCTTGGCTAATGAATCCACCTTGCTGTTTTCCGCACGCGGTATGCTTTCCAGGGCATAGGCAGGGATTTGAATCAGCAATTGTTGCACTCTCTCGCCGTACTTCACCAACTCTGGTTTGCACGTTTGATAATCGCCGTTTACTTGGCTAACGACCAGCTGGGAGTCTCTGTATATGAGGAGGTTTTTGATTTCCGTGTCGACAGCGATCTCAAGACCTGCTATCAAAGCTTCATATTCGGCTTCATTGTTTGTCCTCGGCTCTGTCAGGGAAAAGGCAAAGCGCATTATCCCTCCTTGTGGAGTCACGAAGATGAGGCCTAACCCAGACTTGATTATGGGTGAGCTGTGCTTTCTCTTCTTTAAAGAAGATGCCCTATCGAAGTAGAGTTCCCAGCGGGTGTTACTCTCTCCTTTCTCCCCGTTGATTGTGTGAAAAGCGTGCTCGTCTGGCAATTCGCAATTTAGGGGTGAATCGGCAGGTATAGGATGCTCGGCAAGGAAGTTGGCGATGGCCTGGCCTTTCACTGCCTTGATAGGTCGATAAGTTATTGAGAATTCCATTAAGAGTAGGGACCATTTAGCGAGCCGCCCTGTTAGTATGGCTCTTGACATCAAATATTTGAGGGGATCCACCTTTGATATGAGATGGACCTCATGCACCAACGCATAGTGCCTGAGCTTCGTCATCGCGAAGATCAATGCCAGGCAGTGTTTTTCAAAGGGGGAGTAATTGTTTTTTGACCCCAGGAGCACTCGACTCAAATAGTAGAGGGCTCTCTCCTTCCCTTGGTCGTTTTCTTATGCCCATAGCACGCCTAAGGAACCCTCAAGGACGGTTATGTATAGAATGAGGGGCTTTCCTTTGACCGGAGCGGTCAGTACTGGCGGCTTTGGAGTTTGTCTCCTCCTTGGCTGCTGAACAAGTAGGAAGGGGGTTTGACGTCTCCCCTCGGTTGTCTTTGAGAATAATCGGAGGGTCTTCAGCTGGAGGATCCAGCTGTAACATCATCCTGACCATGTCTTAGAATAAAAGCGTCATTCGTTTTATGTTGGCAGCTTGTTCCGCTGCCTCTTTGTCTTTCTTCTCGAGGATTCTGCGGAGGAACTCAGCATCGGTTTCTTGTTCATGACGCTGCTCTGACGACGTTTCCGGGCTTTCTTTTGGCCCAGTGTGTACGGCCATTTGTGTTAACATTTCCTGGAGCTTCTGTTGTTGCTCGTGGGCCCTTGTTACGGATCTGGTGAGTGGTCGATAGCCCATAGAGATACGGCTATCCTCTTTCCCGGATGCCATATAAACAGTGTGCACCGCCATGCCCCAGACTTAGGGCGTTTAGATTCAGTATTCTTAAGATTTGTCGTGGACATGGAGACTTTCTCCGGCCTCCTTCTTTTGTGGGCGGTTGAAGTTGAGGGAACTGTTGCAGCGGGCACCCAAATAGATGACATCTCCTGTGGTATGACAGGGTGGTCATTCTCTTGCCGAACTTTCATCTACTTCGGTTGGCGGGAGTAGTCTTGGTTGATCACTGAGTCTTGGACCTGTAGCCAAACTTTATGAATTTTAGAGGACAGCCGCTAAGGGGGCTGCTCTGGCTTCACCTTTGTAGCGTTCTCCATAGGTGGAGGAGATCTTTTTAGCACGATCTTCGGAGAGTTCTTGCTTACCCTCCTAAGTGGTTCAAAGCTGTTCCCAGTTGGAACAGCAGCATTAATTTCCACCTTTGGGGCTGGCGGAGTCAGTCCAGAAGGAGAGCTGCCCCCAGCCTTCCTTACTCAGCGCCAGTGACGACGGCGACCATGTCATGCTGACGGGATCGGCTCAGTTATGGGGGTGGCTTGGTCATGCCCTCTGTTCTGGCGGAAGGTTACTGCCAGCGTTAACCTCTTGAAAACTGACGTCCGTTGAGTGGGGATGGCCAATCTATCGAAGGCAGACTTTCGTGCAGAGGGAGCAGTTTTGGTTACTTCACCTGGAGTAGGAGCTGAAACAGCCTGTCTTATGAAGACCGATCCCTTATCAGGAGAAGCTGCCTTGGTGATTTCAGGAACAGGAATGGCTATCCGCTTTGGGATAACCCTTTCAGGTATTGTGGGCTTCTTGACAGGCCCATTTGAGCTTCGGCTCAGCCTATCAAAGAATGAGGTGTTGGACTTGGACGACCCATTGAGAGGGGCTGCAGTAGTTGCAAGCTGATCGAAGACCGACTTCTTTGGAGCTTTTTGCGGCGGCAGTGGGGCGTTGAAGCTCATGGGTGTGAGAATGGTCCTAAAGAATAGCCCTGTGGTGTCTTGCATCACCTGGTCCACTGGCATCATAAAAAGGGAGGCCGCTTGAGGCCCGTAGGTCACTCTTCCGGTGAGGACGGAGTGGGAGTTGTTGCACTTAGTGCAGTTTGAAGCCATTGATCTTCTGTTTTTCTACACGGAGCAAGATACCAAGTCTTAGTACTTTACATCCAAAGGAAACCATGTCAAACCGTGATTCGTTCGCGAAACACGGCACATGAAGTGTGGAGTGGAAAGAGGAAAAGGTCCCACTGGGCGTGCCAGAATCTGTTCTTTGCCGAAAGACCGGGAAGACAAACGACTTGTCTGAATTTGGGGGCAGATGCTATTTGGTTTTATTCGTCCACCTCTCCGAAGATGCCAAGTTGATTTATGGCACCGTGTATCGGAGGTTTAGACGGATGCGGCCGTTGTAGCAGACTTCATCAGATTCCCCCTCGTTTGAGGGGTTTTTGATTGTGGGGACGCTCTTCCCTGCAAGCGCAAGCCCCTGCAGTTAATTACGCTACCACATCGCGGTAACCACTTTCTCCTTCTCCATATGGTCACTTCGTGTCATGTGTCTTTGTTTTATTTTTGGTTGCCCGTGGATTGTATACAGAGACTAATTTATGTTGTCGCCCGTAAGGCGTGGATTAGTCCAAATCCGTATTTTCTTAGGTTTGGTTTGGGTTGGGTTTAAGGATCGTTAATCTCATTTAAGACTAAGATCAACTTAAACGTTTGTTAAGAATACGTTAGTCTAATTTTAGACTAAGATCTACTTAACAGGATCATTTAGATCCAACAAAAGACCATTTGGACTCTATTATGTTAGTTTAAGGACGTTACGGTCTATAAGTTTAAGGACATCATAGTCCATGGAGTTTAAGGACATCATAGTCCATAGTTTAAAGACGTCATAATCTGTGAAGTTTAATTACATCACAGTCTATGAGTTTAAGGACCTCACAGTCTGTGGTAGTTTAGAGACATCATAGTCTGTAAAGTTTAAGGACATAATAGTCCATGAGTTTAAGGACCCCACAGTCCATGAAATGTCTGGTTGTCGGGACCCATCACCTCTCTGAAGACGTTGAAGGATTACAACGAAAAATATCAAAGGAGTGAAGAGATGTACCCTTGAACCAATTTTGGTTGGGAGATCTGTAGTACAATTTGGGACTAAGATATAAAATTTGTGAGCATATGGGCTCAATTAATCTGAATTAGGGATCTGTGGCCAACTTGGGCTCGGCCTATTCAGTTAAAATGTTGGACATTTAATTAGGCTCAGTCCTTTTTCATTTAACAATGATGAGCATTCGTTTGGGTTTTGACACTTGTTTTTGTCTTTTATTGAGTGCTGAGCACTCATCATAGCTCTGGGGCTTTTATTTAAAGAACACTTTGTGTTCCTTCAGCGCACACATGAGGAGCACGTGGTGCGCTTGGTGCTGTGCACCAGTAAAGGAGCGCAGATCGCTTCTTGTAAAATAGCGCACACGTGAGTAACACGTGATGCGCTTGGCGCTGTGCGCCAGTCAATGAGCGCAGAGCGTTTCTTATGAAATAGCGCACACGTGAGGAGCACATGGTACGCTTGGCGCTGTGCGCCAGTCAATGAGCGCAAAGCGCTTCTTATGAAATAGCGCACACATGAGGAGCACGCGGCGTGCTTGGCGCTGTGCGCCAGTCAATGTGCGTAGAGCGCTTCTTGTGAAATAGCGCACACGTGAGGAGCACGTGGCGCGATTGGCGCTGAGCGCCGGTCAATGAGCGCAGAGCGCTTCATATGAAATTTGGAGCGCTAAGGCTCTTTTTTATGTAACTCTGCTCTCTGAGAATTAATTTATTTCTTATAAGAGACTTTGTCTCATGGATCTAAGAACAAAGTTCTTATTTTATAGGAGATATTTCAATCTCTTATGTTTTTGGTGAAAAGGCTTTGCCTTTATGGATCTGTGATCCTAAGAGAATTGAATTATTCTCGCCCTTTTTTATAATGAGATGCTATGATCTCTTTGTGAAAGACATTTTCCTTATAGATCTATGATCTAGTATAAGAACTAAGTTCTTTTTCTGATGAGATACTTTGATCTCTTTATTTTACCTTGAAAAAATTCTTCTGCCAAGAGCTTGCTCTTCTCTCTGAACTTTCTCAAAGTTTTTTTTTTGGGGGTGTTCCTCTCTATGAGACTTGAAGTCTTGGGGCCTTTATATAGGGTAGGCTGATTTGTTGAATGAGTTGAAGAGATCTTTTCTCTAACTGATTTGGGGATGTTTCCCACCATTGGATTTTTTTTCCTTGGGCTTCTGTTTTACAAAAGGAAATCTTCTTGTTTTTAAAAAGATTGGGAAATCTTTTCCCATACAGAATTTATTCTGTATTTTGGTGATTTTTAATCACCATTGGATCATTGATCTAACAGTGCTCTGATTTTCAGGGCATAATCTTTCCTGTTTGGAAAGATTCTGAGAAATGTTTCCTTAAAAGAATTTTATTCTAGTCAATTGATGATTTTTAATCATGTTCGTTGGATCTTTGATCTAAAGGCCGAGAGTATTTTGTTCTATCGCTAGCGCTCACGTGATTTGCGCGTGGTGCACTACTTAGAGTGCAGAGCTCTTAGCGCTAGCGCTCACGTGCTTTACACGTGGTGAGCTGCTTAGAGTGCAGCGCTCTTAGCGCTAGCACTCACGTGCTTTACACATGGAGCGCTGCCTCAGAGTCTTTGACACTCAGCGTTGGCGCTGCAAGCACTAGCGCTCTCGTGCTTTGCACGTGAGCACTGCATCAGAGTCTTTGACTCTTAGCGCTGGCGTTGCTATGAAGCGTTGCTTCATTTCAACTTTCAAAATTTGAACAGAGCTTTGCTCTGATTGGGGAAACAATTACATCCTTTGTAGACCTTCCTTGGTGACTCCTTGGACCTTTGAGAGTATGGAACGGATAGCTAGAGGCCTTTCTCGTCCAAGATGATCTACCCGAAGTCCCTTTGCCTAAATCTCCTTACTTTACTTGATCTTTCAAAGAAGTATAGCAAACACGCTACACAAATGGGCTAGAGAGGTGTAGAATGATGAGGCGGTTTGTATTCTATAATCAAAACCCCTTTTTTTTATCAACCCCACTCTTTAGAAATTTCAAGAGAGCTTGGAGGAAGAAGAAGATAATGGTGGCTAAGCTTGAGCTCAAGAGATAATGATCTATTCTATATAAAAAATGAGAATAGAAAATCTATATATATTTTCCACTTTCATCCTTAACCATGGGTTAACAAATATCTAGATATTTATTTAGGAGAAAAAGAACCATAGAAAGTTAACTCATGTTGGGAGCTAAGATTAAGAGAAAGGTCAAGGATAATTATCCACCATGAATTGATTTTCTATTTCTTTAATTCTAAAATATATATATATATATATATATATATATATATATATATATATATACTATTAGTGATATGTATGCCCTAGAGGCCATTACTGTACATACGATGTATATTGTAGTGGATGCTTCGACATATATAGGGAGGACTTTCTTGCTCGATATGATAGTATACTATTTGGTTGCTCTTTATCTTAACATGTACTCTGATTGTCTCTATATTACATGTTGATAAAACCCTTAGGATGAGTACTTGACTACCAGGACTATGATGCAGATCATACTAGTGGGGACAGTATAAGTACATCCTTCAAATGTTCCTAGTCGTGGGAGTACCGAGACAGGGCATCGATATTCCAGACTAGACTAGCGTATGCGCTTCTTGACCCATATGATGGGTAATGGATGATCCCATATCCATTGGTGTTTGATATCAAAGAAGGTATACAGGTGCTCAGTGGAGACTGGGTACACTGGACGGACTCACCGAGAACTCCTAGATGGTATTATACCTCACGTCAGATGGCAGTTCTCTGGTGACACTGGTACAGGTTAGTCTGTAGACCCGAGATCGTCATAGAGTCTTGTGTGATTCCCACTGTGCTTTGATTTCCACCTCACCACGTCCAAGGGGGCGTGCAAAACGGTGGATTTTGGGTACAGCCCCGAATCACATGGAGGCAATGAGCGATAGGAGGGGTTTCGTCTCTCCCGGTATAGGGAGTTGATGTTGCGCTGTGTTCGATTGGCTATAACTGGAAATCCCTGGCCAGGGTTGCTGAGATTTACTGGTAAGTGTTATCAGTAGTTTCTCGAACTGTTGTGGACCTCATATCGACACGACTTATCAAGCTACTGGGGTCTGACATTTACCACCCCTAGGCGAGATATGCGACATATCAGACGAAGAGACCGGACTTTTCGGGAGTCTTATTGGTTGGATTCACAGGAGAATGTACAGGCTTGCTTGTTGATCTTCTGATCGCTCAATACCTGGGTAGCTGTTACGTTTAGTTGACCGCTTGTAGCTTGTGGGTGTTTGATATGATCATCACCTACTGCTGGCGTATTGATGATTCTTTAGAGTCCTACATAGAGGTTTCCTGGCTCAGGCAAAACGGAGTAGGATCACATATGTGATTTGTGCGGGACCGAGAATTTTATGATATGAGATATCGTATTCCATTCTTGTAATATATGATATCGGCCGGGTATATGTGATATAGCCGGGTCATCGGATCAACTGTTGATTCGATAAATCGGTACATGTTATATTAGTCGGTTATATGCGATATAGCCGGATTGTTGGATCAAGTGTTGATTCGATAATTTAATGTATAATTATATATGTGATATATTATATTAAATTAACTAATATAAGCTCGCTTTATTGATTCATTTTCTCACCGGATAATACATTGATATATATGCGATATATGTTAATTGTATTATTTTCTTTTGTTATAAAAATATATTATATATGTGATATATAATATTGTAACAAGTTAAGGTTGCAAATGCAACATGATTTGTGGGGTTTAAACAAGTTATGGTTTGATTTGGGTTAGCTTTTGCATGAAGTTTCATGAAGCTTCCTTTTGTTTTTTGCTTAGGTATTTTGTGTTGATATTTATTAACCCAACTCAAACCCTTTACCCTAGTTAATTCTCTACAAAGGTAAGTCTTCATTCTTAACCCATGGTTGATTTGTAACCATGATGATAATTCATTATTCATCACAAATGAAATTGTTATTCTTCTTTCTCTTGAAAAAAGCTTTCTAGCTTTTTGACATGTGATGATAATGAGTGAGAAATTGAAAACAAAAGAGAGCTAAATTCTTACTTCATCATCCTCATCTTTTCTAGCCACTTAGATTAGGATTTTTGCTTTACTAATACTTGATTAGTGAAAAAAGAGCTTGGGTTTTGAGTTTCTTCAAGGTAGATCATCTTAGTTTTTGAAGGTTGGAAGCAAGCTTGCATCTTTCTCTTCATGGAGCCTCTCTAGAGTCTGGATACTTGATGATCGCAGCGAAGGGACCTCAACACGGATCTTATGAAGCGAAGGAATGGACTACAAAGGTTGTAATCCCTAACTCTTAGATGTTAAACTGTTTAACATGCTTGTTTGCTTGATTCTCTAGTTAAGATCTTGGTTAGGGTTACATAGCACCCCAAATTTTTATAAAACGGCATGTGTGATGCCTTACTAAACCTTGTTGTCGTGCTATACAACCCTACAGTGGTATCAGAACCATGCTAGAGCTTTTGGCGTTGTCTAGACGAAGTTAAAAGTCCGATCGAACCCCGAAACATCGTTTTTGACCCCCTCTCTGGAAATTTTCTAAAAAGTTGGTTTTTTCTGTATTAAAAATACTCAAAAAATTAAGCAGGGAATTCTAAGGATTACTGTGAAATACGAACTCCTAATTCCCTCAAGTCGCCGCGGAACCGCGGCAATACCATGCTTTGCGCGGCGGTTCCGCGGCCGTACTTGGGTATTAGGAATAGATGTTTCTAGGTAATATCCGTAGGTAATACTACATGCTTCTGGAAATTTTTAATATTACTCAAGTGTTGAGTGTTCTGGAGATCTTAAGAATTCGTTGATTCGATCGGAAAGTTTAACATCGTTTAGTTTTTCGGGTAATTTAGAACGTGTTAAAAAGTTCGAACGGATTTCAATAACTCACTTTTTCCCTTGTCGAAAAACTTTCAAGTGTTGGACTTTTCCTGAGTTTAAAACTTTCAGAAAATCATGCAAGCGTATCTGTGGACCCTCTAGAAGAACGTAACCTTAACTCGATTATGTAGCCATCAAAACCGCCACTGAACCCTAGGGTTTGTGGTAGTTCAGCGTTGCCACTTGTGAGGCGTTGGTTTGACCCTTCTACGGCTGGTTCATTAGGGCTGTGACATGTTCTGGGATTTTAGAACTCCGCTCAAGTGTTGAGCTATTTGGGAAATCTTCGGTGTTTGATTATTCGATCGGAAAGTTTAACATTGTCTATTTATCTGGAATGTGATACAATATGTAGAATTCATATAGTTAGGCATGAAATGCGAAGTATGTGATATTTCGGATTTAAGATGTCTAAAGTGATTGTGGATTCCAAATGTTGTAGTTTTACACTTTCTTTTTTATGACCGTAAGCGTAGTATGTGGGGTATTGCGGGCTTCGTTGCTATACATCAACGACAATCGGGATACACATACTTGCTTACGTTGATGATATGAGATTATTATGTGTTGCTGTGATATGTTATATTGGATCGTCGTGTTCTGAATAGCCGGGGGTTTTATGTGAGATGAGAGTTTTTATTATTCATTCATGTAAAATTTATTGTATGTAATATTTTTTTATTGGGGCACTTCCGGGTTAAGGATGATGTCACCATTGTATATTATTTACTTTTCCGCATTAGGATAGACCCAAGGCGGGGAGCATAAGTAACCAGGTTCTAGGGTCCAGTGGGAGACCATCTCGAGGAGTCGAGACCGGGTGTCCTAACTCTAAAGCTGGTAGGGTTGCTTGCCGCTCTCGTAGGGGTCTAGGGGGGTGGGATTGGCTATTCATCACGACCGGGGAATCCGTGTTTTATACAGGCTCATATTAAAACACGGATCTCCTAGTATATCCAATATTTCATATATGTTCTTCTGCTGCAATGTTCTGTGATGAGATCATATTACTGCCTGAGATGAATGTTTAGATTATATATATGAGATATATATTATTTATTGTTGATTTCATTTCAAAAGTGATGCTTGTGAAGCATAATAAAATGGGATGTATGACGTTCGTCTCAAAAGTAATGAACCTGTACGGCAAAACCTGCAAGAAACTGGGCACAACGGGGGTGAGTTGCCAACTCGTGAATAGAATACATCTACGAATAGGAATCGCATGTATGACGCAATCCTAGGTCATACGATCAATATATATCCTCAAATATGTATATAACATGCAGCCTATAACAATGGCTAGGGTAATATCTAACCGAGTGTAATCTCGTGGGCCCGTGTCAGTGCCTCAGGTAGCAATATATCACATGGATGATGTATGAATGCATGAAAAAGAATGCATGTACTGAAGAAAACTGCTTTCATAAATTAGTGAGATTTCTGTATTTTTAAAATGAGGTATCATAATGAATCAGCATAAAACATGTTGGAGATAGTGCCCTCAGAGTCAATTATTAGGTCACAGGTACGTGATTGTAATGATTGAGGGAGGACCTATCCCGGTAGGACAGTCTTACTCGAGATGATAGTATACTATCTGGTTTACCTTTATCATCGTGTACTGTTTTAGGTGACCTGACACGTCGCTATTACACGTTGATAGAGCCCCTAGGATTCTTGCTTGACCACCAGCAGTATGAGGGCGATCATATAAGTGGGAGCTGGGGGTCTACAAGCATATCCTTAAAAGGTCCCTAGTCGTGGGAGTTTCGAGACCGGGCATCGATACTCCATTAGTAGACTAGTGTATACAGTCGAGACCCCGACGAGGGGCGGTGGCCGGTCTCACAAGCCACTGGTGTCAGTTGGATCACCTAAGATGTATACAGGTGCTCATTGGGTTATGAGTACACCGGACAGGACTCGCTGGGAACATGCTAGTTGGTCATATACCAGACGTCAGATGGCAGTTCCCTGGTGACATGTGTGCAGGTTAGTTCATCGACCTGGGGATCGTCATTTGTCTCGTGTGAGTTCCCACTGTACTTTGATTACTACCCTACCACGGCTCAAAGGAGTCGTGCAAACAGGTTTTAGTTGGGTACAGTCCCGAGCCACATGGAGGCAGTGAGCGTATCTTCAGGGGTTCGTCTCTCCCGGTATTGGGGTGAGGTCGTGCTGTGTCTAGGAGAGCCATTACACAAAGTCCTTGGCCAAGGCAAGGAGATTTACTGGTAGGTATTCCAGTAGTATCTCAGGGTGTTCTGGGCTACACTCCGACACGACTTGTACCGCTTTTGGTGGTCTGACTTTTACCAACCCCCTAGGCCCGCCATGCGATACTAATAGACGAACGGACCGGACTGTACGGATATTGTCACTGACAGGCTCAGTAGGGTTGTCAGGCTGAGTTCACTCACAGACATCCCTTTTAGTCAGTACCTGGTAGCCCGTTACGTATTGGCTTATACCTCTGACGTGCTAGTGGTTAAATCCACAACCGAGGTGTTGACGAGTCTTTAGAGTCCCCCACATTCAGTTACTCAGCTTTCGGGCGAAAGGTTGTAGAGGCCGTATGGAGATATGGCAAGGTCCGATCAGATACGTGCGGTATTGCACGGATCAGGATCGGACAGTTTGTACTATAGGCCGTATGGTTATATGGCAGGGTTCGATCAGATACGTGCGGTATTGCACGGATCAGGATCGAACAGATTTTACTAGCCGGTTTTGGTATAAGCCGGATCCTAGTATAGTACAGTGGAGATTTTGTCTCATTGCATTTGTATTTCGGTCGGAATACAAATGCGGGTGTGTATGCATAGTATCGGGATTTTCCTGTAATTTATTACGGGACCAGTTTTATGGAGTTGCCAGTTTGCTTTCCGTTTCGGCCAATTTCCATTGTTCCGTTCATTGGCCGAAGATTGGTGGAGGAGGGTTTATTTGCATTGTTGCAAATAGGCATTTGTGGAGGGGGTTCTTTGCATCTTTTGGCATCATGATGGTTTTCATGATGTGCACCATCATTGACTTCTCCTTCTCATGATGGATTGACTTTGTGGACTTGATGGTTGTGGTTGTGTGTGGTTTTTGTTTGTTATCATGTTCTTTCATGATTCCCTTTTTCATTATTGTTCCACCCACCCCCTTGACCTTTTCTCTTTCTCTCTCCAATCACACTTGTGAAGTGGAGGGGGGGGGCGGCCATTCAAAAGGGGAATGGGATTCATTTCATTTTTGGGTGGAAAAATGTTACTCTCATTTTTAGTATGCTACATTTTTCCCACCTCTTCCCGAAGCTCCCTTTTTCTTCCATCAAATGGCAAAACTCCACAAACCCAAATGAGACTTCTTCTCTAGATATTCTACAGCGAATCTTGGGCACGTCGAGTAGCCGGCTTCATGCCCGAGTTGCCTCGGCATTGAGGTGGGAGCCCGTAAACAAAGTAGGCGATGTGGTGCACTTCCGGCGACGAGGAGGAGACGAGACATTCCGCAGGAGATCGGGACGATGACGAGAAGACCGGAGGACTTGGATCGTCGGTATATCTCTAACCCATCTTCTAGTTAGCTTAGACTTGTTAATGGTTACGATCCGGGTGTTTAGTGCGCGGTGGTGCCGGTTTGCTAAGTCCGCAAAATTTAAGTTTATCACCGCTTCCGCAATTGGCCGCCGGATTGACGGCCGGGGCGCCGCCGTGCACTTACAAAACAGTGCCTAGCATCGGCACAAAACGTAATCCCAATATCTCGATATCTCTGTATCACAGTCTCTGTACCTCAATATCTCGAAATCTCAATGTCTCAATCACAATATCTAGGGCGCCGTCAGTCCAGACCGGCCCCTACCATCCATCTCAAGACCACGACGGTATCCTCCGGATATCCGACGCGTCGGGTAATATCACCGGTAGGTAGTCTCCCCCTGCCAGGCTCATCGTCATCACCACGAGCTTCTTGCCCGGGGGTACCTTACCGGGTCCACCATGTACCCGAAACGGTTCATCCAACTCCTCGAATCGGGTCTCGAAATCCATCAGCAAACTCATAGTGGACGACTCATACATCATGGGAAAAACCGCGCTTTTCATTTAAAAAGAGAAAGAAGAAGTTTGTATATGTTTTGCGGTTTTCCCCAAATCCAGAAAATCTCATGGAAATCCGAATCCAAAACCTCAATAGCACGTAAAAAGTGAATATATGCATGAGAATCCATGAATGCGGCATAACAATGAATAACAGTATGCATGAAGTAGCAGGTAATAACTACAATGTCCAAACTAACATATAAGGAAAGTATACTAATATCATGTCTAAACTATTAGCTAACAGGCTATGTCAAGCAATAATATTTTCTAAGGTGTACGTGACAAGGCAATTACCGATGAAGATGTGTGTGAGCCGGCAAGCAAGTGTACGTGGTACATACGCATCATCGGTAATGGTGCTGGTGTCCTAACAGTATGATACCAACAATGCAATAAGAAATTATAATATATGTATGCGATGCGGAACGAACAGTAATAATGAGTGGGAGCTAAATACTAAACACAACGATAACTAATCTGCATTACCCTAATATAAATCCTACAAATGGTGCCTTTTGAAATAACACGAATCATGGGGTTTTGAAAATAGGGGCTACGGTGTTTTTATGAAAAGATACGTCTTTTGAAATATCCGTAGGATCCCTTGGGCTGTCTTTTAAAATACCCACGATTCGTTAGTTTTTGAAATAGGTAAGAATCGAATCTAATCTAATCAACTAAACTAAACTAAAGGACTAAGTTAACAAGCTGGGCTGCAGGTAAGGAAACCGCCTAACATCTGAGTCGATACATATACATACCTGTATATATATATTAGTCGGTGATCCCGCCTCAATAATATCATATCCGATACCATATCTATAACCAGACATCCCAAGTCAAGAGTGCGGATCAATCACCAAAATATAGCTCGTACGTAAATCCGTCGTACGGCATCCCCAAATCTGGGTACGGGTCAATATCACATTCATCACACTATTCATCTGGTATCCCCTTTATCAAAGATCGTAATCCGTGTACTGATCTATGTCTAGTACAATGCTGATACCACCTACGTATGCATGCACGTGTGTGAAACACTACGTCAAAAGACCCGCTACAATGTCATGTCGTATCTCAAATACGAACCCTGCCAAATCACCGATCTCACGGCCTCAAATCAAATCCCATCGACTCGTCTCAAATCCCAAACACTATCCTCAAATCCAGTATGTGAACACATAGTCCCATACCCATGTGAACACATAAACACATAATCCCGTATAAGCACAATGAAAGAAGAAGGTATGCCAGTATGGGTGTGTGCGGGTAAGTGTGGTGCAACCTCTACTCTTGGGTCTCGCAACACTAAACCTATCCAATCACACCTAAAATCTATCTTCCTCATCAATAAACTCAACAATATATAATCAATATATATGTGTGTATACGTATTCGTATACATCACCACGAAATGCAGGGGTGCTATACGCCATCCACCCGACTTCTCCCCGTAGATATAAATCTACTCACCTCGACCTTCGCTTGCCGATGCCGATGTCGTCACGCTCTTGCTTGTCGTCTCGAAGTCTTCGTGAGCTTACCTACATATCATAACGCACCGTATCGCATTAAAGTCCGACTCACGACCAAATCGACACACGAATCTCACATAAGTTAAAACCTATGGTTTGCTTTCACAAATCAACCCAAAAACCCTCGACATCGGCGTACAAATGCTGATTGATCGAGAAAATATCAAACGTACAAATCATAGTTCCCAAAACTCACTAATTATAATACAAAATAGGGTTTAAATCATCAAAACATTAAAATAAATCAAATCGATTTATTTCCGAAAACCTAGAAAGCACTAAATTTTCGTGTTAATTCGAAACTTGATGTTTTAACAAAACTAAAGTCCATAATATCCACTAAACATCATAACTAAGTCATATAAACCATTACTAGATTTTATTCTTATCAATTTTCATTGAATCCAACATTCTAGTTTGCAAAATACCCAATTTTAACACTTTAAAATCAACAATTTGTAAACTAGCAACTAGATTAGTTTTAGCATTCCATTAACATGTTAATCTCCTCATTAAAACCATAATCAAATTATAAAAACCCTAACTAGATTTTAAATTTCACATTTGAATTAATCACCAAAACCTAGTTTACAAATATATGTGATTTGGACAAATTACATATAACAAGTGCAATTTAATCAACCAAACTAGGTTGTACATATATTAAGATGTTAAACTAAACATTGCATTCCTAATGATATAATAAAAACCCTAATTGAAATCACAAACCCTTAGTAGATTTTCCAAACATTCAATTAAACCCATATTATCAACTAATTATGTTTGATTAAAGTATTTAACATCACATTAAGAAAAAGGGGTTAGAGTTATACCTTCACAAACCATGAGATTTAGCATGCAAAATGACCCCCAAAATGCAAACTTTTCACCAAGATCCATGCTTGATAGGATAAGAGAAAATGGGTAGAGAGTGGATTTTGATTTTGAGGTTTTAATCTATGGATTTTGATGGATTTTGTAGAATTTTTTTGATGGAAAAAGGGAGTGGATTTGGGGGAGGGGCTGCTGCAGTTGGGGAGATGGGGGCTCGGCCTGAAGAGAAGGGGGAGGGTAGAGAGAGTGCGGTGATGTTATGAAGTCAAGAATTTACCAAAGTCAACAAAGCCCATACTTACATATATTTATTCTTTCATTCCTTTGTTTTATTTTCTTACTTGTGTGGAATGGAGTGGGGAAATGGGGGGGGGGGGGAAAGTGCTGCTGAATTTCAGCCACATGGGGATGGGGGTGAGTGAGTGTGGGTGTGGGTGTGGGGGAAAAAGATAAATGTTATACCCCAAACATCTATTTACACTAATTTCACAAAAAAGCCCTTTTTCTTCAATAATTTCTAAACCGTTTTGGCAAACGATTTCATTTCAAAAACCACATGATAAAATTTTATTTAATGAGTCATGATGCATAAAATTTGTTTCAACTCATTCTAATTTGTAATTTTCCCTAATTAAATGTATTAGTGACGGCTTAAAATAATAATAAAATAATTTTTTTCAGAAAATTTGAAATTTCACCAGTGGCTCAATAAACACCAGATACTAGCAATTACATAGCTAAAATATGTATATTTAATTTTTATAATAAGATATTTGCATTTTGACTTTTTACAGAAAACCCCCTTATTTTACCGATTTTTCGAAATTTCACCGAAACGATTTTCAAAACGTTACACATATTGACAAAGCCCTTAGGATGAGTACTTGACTACCAGGACTATGATGCAGATCATACTAGTGGGGATAGTGTAGTCACTAAATACATCCTTCAAATATTCCTAGTCGTGGGAGTACCGAGACATGGCATCGATACTCTAGAGTAGACTAGCGTATGCGCTTCTTGACCCATATGATGGTCGATGGATGATCCCATATCCATTGGTGTTTGACATCAAAGAAGGTATAAGGGTGCTCAGTGGAGACTGGGTACACTGGACGGACTCGCCGAGAACTCCTAGATAGTATTATACCTCACGTCAGATGGCAGTTCTCTGGTGACACTGGTACAGGTTAGTCTGTAGACCCGAGATCGTCATAGAGTCTTGTGTGATTCCCACTATGCTTTGATTTACACCTCACCACGTCCAAAGGGGCGTGCAAAATGGTGGCTTTTGGGTACAGTCCCGAATCACATGGAGGCAATGAGCGATAGGAGGGGTTTCGTCTCTTCCGGTATAGGGAGTTGATGTTGCGCTGTGTTCGATTGGCTATAACTGGAAATCCTTCGTCAGGGTTGCTGAGATTTACTGGTAAGTGTTATCAGTAGTTTCTCGAACTGTTATGGACCTTATATTGACACGTCTTATCAAGCTACTGGGGTCTGACGTTTACCACCTCTAGGCGAGATATGCGACATATCAGACGAAGAGATCGGACTGTACGGGAGTGTTACTGGTTGGGTTCACAGGAGAATGTACAGGCTTTCTTGTTGATCTTCTGATCACTTAATACCTGGGTAGATATTACGTTTAGCTGACCGCTTGCAGCTTGTGGGTGTTTGATATGATCATCACTTACTGCCGGCGTATTAACGATTCTTTAGAGTCCTACACAGAGGTTTCCTGGCTCAGGCAAAACGGAGTAGGAGCACATATGTGATATGTGCGGGATCGAGAATATTACAATATGAGATATCGTATTCTATTCTCGTAATATATGAAATCGGCCGGGTATATGTGATATAGCCGGGTCATCGGATCAACTGTTGATTCGATGAATCGGTACATATTATATTAGTCGGTTATATGCGATATAGCCGGATTGTCAGATCAAGTGTTGATTCGATAATTTAATGTATAATTATATATATGATATATTACATTACATTAACTAATATAAGCTCGCTTTATTGATTTATTTTCTCACAGGATAATACATTGATATATATGCGATATATGTTAATTGTATTATTTTCTTTTGTTACAAAAATTTATTATATATGTGATATATAATATTGTAACAAGTTAAGATTGCAAATGCAACATGATTTGTGGAGTTTAAACAAGTTAGGGTTTGATTTGGGTTAGCATTCGGGTTAGCTTTTGCATGAAGCTTCATGAAGCTTCCATTTGTTTTTTGCTTAGATATTTTGTGTTGATATTTATTAACCCAACTCAAACCCTTTACCCTAGTTAATTCTCTACAAGGGTTAAGTTTTCATTCTTAACCCATGGTTGATTTGTAACCATGATGATAATTCATTATTCATCACAAATGAAATTGTTCTTCTTCTTCCTCTTGAAAAAAGCTTTCTAGCTTTTTGACATGTGATGATAATGAGTGAGAAATTGAAAACAAAAGAGAGCTAAATTCCTACTTCATCATCCTCATCTATTCAAGCCACTTAGATTAGGATGTTTACTTTACTAATACTTGATTAGTGAAGCAAGAGCTTGGGTTTTGAGTTTCTTCATGGTAGATCATCTTAGTTTTTGATGATTGGAAGCAAGCTTGCATCTTTCTCTTCATGGAGCCTCTCTAGAGTCCGGGTACTTGATGATCGCAGCGAAGGGACCTCAACATAGAGCTTATGAAGTGAAGGAATGGACTAAAAAGGTTGTAATCCCTAACTCTTAGATGTTAAAGTGTTTAACATGCTTGTTTGCTTGATTCTCTAGTTAAGATCTTGGTTAGGGTTACATAGCACCCCAAATTTTTATAAAACGGCATGTGTGATGCCTTGCTAAACCTTGTTGTCGTGCTATACAACCTTACAGATATATATATATATATATATATATATATATTCCCATGTGAGTCTTGCATTGCCACCACTTGTGTATCATCAACCATGATACTATGTATGCATGTATGTGTGCATGCACATCATCATGTGCATCAACATAAACATATGTATACATGCATGCATACGAAATAGAAAGGGGTTTAATAAAGAATTAATCTGAAAGTCAAATGTTAAATCAACACTTGATTTAACAAACCGATCATATCGCATATGACCCGACCAATAGAAAAACGCCCGATTAAATATACGGTATCACATACACGCATTTAATCGGGTTCCCGCACATATCTCATATGCACACCACATCTTTTTGCCTGAGCTAGGAAACTCATGTGTGGGACTCTAAGACTTGTCAATACGCTGGCAGTAGGTGATGATCATATCAAACACCCACAAGCCGCAAGCGGTCAGCTAAACGTAACAGCCACCCGGGTATTGAGCGGTCAGAAGAAAACCAGCGAAGCTGTCAAAACTCCCGTCGAGCCAACTGGAAACACTTACCGTACAGTCCGGTCTCTTCGTCAGATATGCTGCATATCGAGTCTAGGGATGGTTTCGTCGACCCCAATAACTCAATAAGTCATGCCGGTGTATGGCTTATAACAGATCGAGAAACTACTGATAACACTTATCAGTAAATCTCAGCAGCCCTGGCCAGGGATTTCCTGTTATAGCCAATCGAGCATAGCGCAACATCAAACCCCAATACCGGGAGAGACGAAACCCCTCCTATCGCTCATTGGCTCCATGTGCCTCGGGACTGTACCCAAAGTCCACCATTTTGCACGACTCAGTAAAGCCGTGGTAAGGTGGAGATCAAAGTACAGTGGGAGGACACACAAGACTCTATGACGATCTTGGGTCTACAGACTAACCTTTACCAATGTCACCTGAGAACTGCTATCCGACGATAGATATAATAACACATAGGAGTTATCGGTGAGTCCGTTCAGTGTACCCAGTCTTCACTGAGCACCCGCATACAATCTTTGGTGTCAGCACACCAGATGGATATGGGATCATCCATCGCCCATCATATGGGACAAGAACGGTATACGCTAATCTACTCTGGAATATCGATGCCCCGTCTCAATACACCAACGACTAGGAACATTTAAAGGATATGCTTATAAACTACACGTGTCCCACTAGTATGATCTGCATCATAGTCGCAGTAGTCAAGCAAATATCCTATGAGCTTTATCAACATGTACCAAATGAATAAGATGCATGATTAAATGAACATGTCAAGATAAAGGAAACCAGATAGCATACTATCATGTCGAGCAAGAAAGTCATCTATATACATATATACATGTCCAAGCATCCACTATACATATAATGGCCTCTAGGGCTTACATATATCCAACAATTTTCCACTTGCACTAAGGCCAATTATTTGTAACGTTTTAAAAAATAAATAAATAAATAATTAAATAAATAAAATCCTTTAAGTGAGTTTTCTGATTTTCGGTAAAATAAAACGTATTTTTCGTAAAACTTAACCATAATTATTTTTCATTATAAATTTAAAAAGACCTATTTTAATTATGTAATTACTAGTAAATGGTTTTTATTTAGTCACTTATAAATTTTTAGTTCAATTAAATATTTTCCTCAATTAATTATTTTAAATATTAACATAAGCTTTATTTATACATTAAATTCGTGTAAATTACAAATTTGAATGGGTTAATTTAGCAAAAGTGTACCATTACATATTGTAATCTAGTGTGTATCATGCAAAATTTATTTCCAAAATTTTTCGTTGTTCTAGACTTTTCTAGGATTAACTTAGAAAAGAAGTGAATAAAAAATAAAGAAAATGTTGAAAAGACATAAAACATGCATCTTTTGAAGAATTTTCTACACAACTTCTCACATATTTTTCTTTCTCTCTTTTTCTCATTGCCTTGGCCGGCCCTCACCTCATGGCAGCCCCCCCATTGTTCCAAGCTCATTTTCCTTCAAAAATCATCAAAAATTCAACAAAAATTCCAAAAATAAACCTCAAAATTAATATTCAATCTCTACCATTTTCCTTTGACCTATTTAGCATGGATTTTGGAGTTGGAAATCATTATTTTGGAAGCATGTTTTCATGTTTAGATCTCATGTTTTGGAGGTATAATTTTTATTCCTATGATTATTTGTTGTTAAATGCTTTAATCTAGCATATTTAGATTTTCTTAATTAATTCTATTTGTAAATTTAAAATTCAAGATAGGGTTTCTAAAATCAAGTTAGGGTTTTTATTAATTAAGTGGGGTTATAATAACTAGTTCAACATTTTTAGAAATGGAAAATCTTGTATGATTGATGTATTGTAAATTGTTCTTCCAAAATTGTTTAAATTAAACAATTTTGCAAACTGGATTTTTTTATAAATTATATATATTGGTGAGATAAAATTCTAATTAATATTTTTATCACTAGATTGTGGTTTTAATGAGAATATTAACATATTAATGGAATGAAAAACCTAGTTTGGTTACTAGTTTCAAATTGATAATGGAAATTGTGAAAAATATGTTATTTTTTGCTAACTAGGTTTTAGATATTTCTTACATAATTGAGATTTAAAATATAATTAAGGTTTTATTAAATTATTAACATCATAAATTTGAGTATAATAAGTTAATTCATGCAAAATCAAGTTTAGTTGTGAAATTGTGAAATTTTGCTTGCAAGGTGTTGAAATTGATAAAATTGCAAACTAGAAATTGCAATTTAATACAAATTAGTGTGATAAAAATATAGTAATGGTTTCTATAATCTAGTTATGTTATTTAATGAATATTATGACCATTAGTTTCATTTAAATATCAAGTTTTGAAATAAAACGGTAAATTGACATTTTCTAGGTTTTTACGAAATCGGACGATTTGATCGATTTTAAGGTTTCGATGATTTAAACCATGTTTTATATTATAAATAATAAGTTTTGAAACTACGAGTTGTTTGTTGGTGTTTTATCTCGATCAATCGGTGTTTGTACGCCGATATCGAGCGATATTTGGTTCATTTGCATGAGCAGCTCATAGGTTTTAACCTATGCGCGTACCGTGAGTCATTTTGGTTTTGTTCGTGATTCAGTTTACGATATTATATATGTTTGCGTATAGGTACCCCTCATATGGACTTCGTACGAGGAAGAAAAGGAGGGAGACATCGTCTTTGACCAGTTGAGTAGATGTATATCTACGGGGGAAGTCGGGTGGATAGCGTTTAGGACCCCCGCAAACGTAGAATAGGAATATTACTTATTATCATTAGGAAGTCAGAAGTGACCTTAGATTCTTTGTGAGTAGGACCCTATTAATGACTTTAGGTTGGACTAGACTGATTTAGAAAGACTTTACCGGAGGATGAATGTCTTGGAGGGGATTCGTATGTTTCAGGTAGACACACACACACGCACACACAGAAACTTGACTTGGTGTATATGTGTATGTGTGTGTATATATATATATATATATATATATATATATATAGGAATGTGTGTAGGTATATATATATATATACACACAACATGTATATGTGAGATAAGGATGTTATATGATACATGGGGATGAGACAATATAACTGGGCTTGATGCCGTAATCTCTTGGCTATACAGTCGTGTTATGATGTTAGCGGATCGTTGGAAAATGAGAAAATGGATATGTATACATAAACGATAATAGGTGATGATGACATTGATATATACGAGACTCTAGAATAGAACCCGGACTGTAACCTGTGACTTGATTACGATATGATATATGTGTGACTTGGTTACGATATGATATATGTGTGACTTAATTACGATATGATATATGTGTGACCAGATTACGATATGATATATATGACATGATATTTCTGAGGAACAATTGACGATGTATATGTACGCAGAAAATGATATATGATTGATGATATTGGGATGTATGCGATTACAGTACAGTACCTTTGATCATAACATTATTTGATGATGACATTATACGAATGATGATGTACATTGGTGATACTTGACCCGTACCCCGATATTGGGATGCCGTACGATGGATTTTACCGTACGAGGCATAGACGTGATGATTGATCCCCACTCTTGATTCGAGGAAGTCGTACTACGTACGTGATGCTATTGAGGATGGATCGCCGACTATTAGAGATATAGACTCAGACCCTAGGTGGATTCTTATTTCTTATCGACTAGTTTTTTTAGTTTAGTTTCTTAGAGGGTTAGATGGATACTAGTTTAGGCTCGAGTCATTTAGCTGTAGTTAGACATGTATATTACAAATGGGTGGTCATACACATTCATCTTTACATTCAGATCGTAATCATCAAGTTGCATGTTCATATATATGTTTCTTTAGTCAGTATGAAACTCTGCCTGTTAGGACACCAGCACCATTACCGATGATGCGCATATTCCACCTACACTTATTTGCCGCTCACACACATCATCATCGGTAATTGCTATGTCCCGTACACTTAGAACATATTATCTTTTATTGATAGAATCAGCTAAAAGCTAGATCAATATAATATTGTGAGTACTTTCAGGTGTTAGTCTAGACATTTCATTTATTACTTAGACATTTCATGCATTCACATTTTCAGGTTATCATGCAGGATTATGGGCTTATGCCGATACTTATTATTTACTTACTCATGATTTTGGGATTTTGGATTTCTATGAGATTTCTGGATTTTGGGGAAAACCGCAAGAATATATATAAAAACTTTTCTCTCTCTCTCCCTATCTTTTTAAAATATAAGTTGCGGTTTTCTCGTTATGTATGTGTCGTCCACCATGTGATTTCATGTTTTCTGTTAGATTTCGAGACCCGATTCGAGAAGTGGATGAACCGTGTCGGGTACATGGTGGGCCCGATATGGTACCCCGGGGCAAGAAGATTGAGTTGTAGATGATGAGCCTGGCAGGGGAAGACTACCTACCGGTGATGTCTGGCGCGGCGGATATCTGGAGGATACCGACCGTTGTCGTGAGATTTGATGATATGGGCTGATCCGGACTGACGGAGCCCGAGATATTGAGACTTTGAGATATTGAGACTATGAGGTATTGAGACTTGAGATTTACATGTTTTGTGTCGATACTTGACACGGATTTCCATGGATTTCATCGATGATGTTTCAGATTTCTATACAAATTTTACTATGATGAAAGTTAAAGACTTCTTATACAGATATATCCAGATTTGAGGGTCGATTGTTTTACATTCATGGTGCATGCATACTCATTCACATGACATATTACTATTTGAGGCACTGACACGAGCATGAAGCATTTGCACTTGCACGTAGTTTATTACCCTGCCATTACTAGATGACTAGTGATATATTAGTATATTATTATGACCTAGGACAGCGTCGTGCATTCGATTTCTTTTCGCAGATGTCTTCTACTCAAGAGTTGGCAACCCACCCCCGTTGTGCCAAATTTTATTAGAGGTTCGATGTACAAGTTTCCTTGGCAGTTTGTTGGCACATCATTTCATTCAGGGTGATTTGCTTGGTAGGTTGGTTCACTTGTATCAGGACCGCCGTTGTACTTTTATTATTTCATTGGTATCTAGTAAGCTCCATCAACCAGACTTGTATTACTTGATAGTTTAACGGACCAGTTATTTATTTCGATCTTAGAGTCGCACTTGTATTATTATGGTATCTGGTGGAATTATTTTCTTTTGAGTTTTGAGCCTCGCTCTTTGGCGTTGTATATTATTGTGCATGGTGTGGTTGTTTCCGCCTGTTGGCGTAGAGCTAGCTCCCACTTGGGATGCTTTTTTATTGTTTGTATATATATTATTCTTGTTTGTACCCGTTTGGGGCCAGTTTTTACAAAGA
The DNA here is from genome assembly GCA_030015575.1 of Agapanthus africanus. Lineage (NCBI taxonomy): Eukaryota > Viridiplantae > Streptophyta > Magnoliopsida > Asparagales > Amaryllidaceae > Agapanthus > Agapanthus africanus. Next base: position 280,322,428 of record CM057342.1, read on the forward strand.
AGACTCTGCCGAAATTTTTGAGAAAATTGGATGTTGCTTTTAAACTTGTTTTTCTACATGTTTTCCTTTACTTCTTCTTTTATATGGTTTAGATTTCTGGGCTTCGGCTTACTTAGATTACGTTGCGCCTCTAGACACTTCGTAATTTAAGTGCCGGTCACGTTCCGTACTTTCGGGTCGTGACAAAGTTGGTATCAGAGCGCTAGATTTAACCTTTGTATAAGTCTAGGATGACCCTTGGTTGATGGAGTAGGTGACTTAGGTAGAGTGACGTACCGTGGGTATGATCCGCGGCATACTTACGATACGCTACTCTGCTTAAGGAGCCTTAGGATGTACATTTCTTTGCACCGTATTCTATTCGTTCATTCGATCTATCTTCGTCGATATCGGATGGTGGTTTCTGTTACCACGTTTGCACGGGCAGAGGGAGCCGCGGCTCGAATGTGATGACTATTAGGGTATCGTTTATTCTTGAGGATTGAAGCATTGTTTAGCGTGCGGACGAAGAGTATTCACATGCCATCCAGATGAAGTTAAATGGTTCGAACGATTGTCAGAAACCCATTTTCCCAAGTTTAAGGTATTCGGAAGAACATGCAGGTATTGTTATAGACCCTCTAGAAGAATGAAACCCTAACTCGACATAATGACCACGAGAACGCCTTTGAACCTTAGGGTTTACGGCAGTTCCGCGGTGCCATTAGTGAGGCTTGGGTTTGCCCTTCTACGGCTGGTCCACAGATGCTGGGGCATGTACTGGATATTTTTAAACTGTACTTGAGTGTTGTGCTCTTGGGGAATTTTGGGATTTTGATAAATCGATCGAAAAGTTTAATGTAGTCCGGATATCAGGTGAAGGGATAGATTACGTGGGAGACTCTAGATATGAGTATTGCCGTTTATAGCGCAGTCAGCACAGCTACGAAGAGACGAGTTCGAATCAGTCGACATCAGAGGAAAGAGGTGCACATTGACGATAGTGTTTACGATTGTGATTTGGTGATTTGAATTTCATATTTCCGTTGTTTGGATTTTGGTATTTTGAAGTTTTTGTTCTACGATTGGTATTTTCTATGTGTACATTCATTACACTTTATTAATGTTTCATATATCAGTTGTATTGATATTGTTTTGTACATACCCAGTGCATTCGATTTGGTTTTATACATTTTGAGATATTGACTTGATTTCGTGCATATGGGTTGCACATGATTTTGACGTATGCTTTGACATAGTTTTCATGAATTTTTCGTACTATGATTTCGATTTTGATATTCGGTGTATGTTTTCGGGCACCATGTGCACTCGATTGAGATTCTTGCGCACACTTGACGCACTTGATGCGATTTTGTGCACACCAGATGCACTAAATCGAGCTTTTGTGCAGATTAGATGCACCTGATATTAGTGTCGTGCACGCCCGTTGCACTTGACAGATGCTTTTGGTGCACACCTGTTGCACTCAGTTTTGTTTCTGTGCGTATTCATGGCATCTGTATTTGGTTTCGATTTCAGTGCGCACCGGACGCACATGATATTTTTATACTATGATGGGGAATGATTTCATTATGAGCAGTATGTTTTTATAATCATTATTATTTGACTTAGTAACCTGGCGGGGCGTGTATGTTAAATAAAAGATATATATGTATAGCTATTTTTTTTAAAAATAAACGTCCGCTACTTATGCCGTGACACGTGCATCGCACGGCGATTTTCAAAAGGTGTTTTTGCATGCTTCTTTATTCAGATGTTTGGACGATTTTACTACGATGCGCACTATATATAAGTTATAGTTTTGATGTATATTATGTTGGTTTTCGTATTGGACTTTGATATTCTATTTTCACTATAACTCCGATGATTGTGTTATGCTTGACGGAGTTGATTTTAGTTATGTATTGATGATTTCGGAGCCCCGACGATTTGAGTGTTTTGGCTGAATGTTTTAGTAATTGGGGGGAGTTTTAATTTAAATTCGGGGACCGAATTTCTTAAGAGGGGGGAAGATTGTAACGTTTAAAAAAAATAAATAAATAAAATCCTTTAAGTGAATTTTCTGATTTTTGGTAAAATAAAACGTATTTTTCGTAAAACTTAACCATAATTATTTTTCATTATAAATTTAAAAAGACCTATTTTAATTATGTAATTACTAGTAAATGGTGTTTATTTAGTCACTTATAATGTTTTAGTTTAATTAAATATTTTCCTAAATTAATTATTTCAAATATTAACATAAACTTTATTTATGCATTAAATTCGTGTAAATTACAAATTTGAATGGGTTAATTTAGCAAAAGTGAACCATTACATATTGTAATCTAGTGTGTATAATGCAAATTTCATTTCCAAAATTTTTCGTGGTTCTAGACTTTTCTAGGATTAACTTAGAAAAGAAGTGAATAAAAAATAAAGAAAATGTTGAAAAGACATAAAACATGCATCTTTTGAAGAACTTTCTACACAACGTCTCACATATTTTTCTTTCTCTCTTTTTCTCATTGCCTTGGCCGGCCCTCACCTCATGGCAGCCCCCCATTGTTCCAAGCTCATTTTCCTTCAAAAATCATCAAAAATTCAACAAAAATTTCAAAAATAAACCTCAAAATTAATATTCAATCTCTACCATTTTCCTTTGACCTATTTATCATCGATTTTGGAGTTGGAAATCATTATTTTGGAAGCATGTTTTCGTGTTTAGATCTCATATTTTGGAGGTATAATTTTTATTCCTATGATTATTTGTTGTTAAATGCTTTAATCTAGCATATTTAGATTTTCTTAATTAATTCTATTTGTAAATTTAAAATTCAAGATAGGGTTTCTAAAATCAAGTTAGGGTTTTTATTAATTAAGTGGGGGTTATAATAACTAGTTTAACATTTTTAGAAATGGAAAATCTTGTATGATTGATGTATTGTAAATTGTTCTTCCAAAATTGTTTAAATTAAACAATTTTGCAAACTAGATTTTTTTATAAATTATATATATTGGTGAGATAAAATTCTAATTAATGTTTTTATCAGTAGATTGTGGTTTTAATGAGAATATTAACATGTTAATGGAATGAAAAACCAAGTATGGTTACTAGTTTCAATTTGATAATGGAAATTGTGACAAATATGTTATTTTTTTGCTAACTAGGTTTTAGATATTTCTTACATAATTGAGATTTAAAATATAATTATGCTTTCATTAAATTATTAACATCATAAATTTTAGTATAATAAGTTAATTCATGCAAAATCAAGTTTAGTTGTGAAATTGTGAAATTTTGCTTGCAAGGTGTTGAAATTGATAAAATTGCAAACTAGAAATTGCAATTTAATACAAATTAGTTTGATAAAAATATAGTAATGGTTTCTATAATCTAGTTATGTTATTTAATGAATATTATGACCATTAGTTTCATTTAAACATCAAGTTTTGAAGTAAAACGGTAAATTGACATTTTCTAGGTTTTTACGAAATCGGACGATTTGATCAATTTTAAGGTTTCGATGATTTAAACCATGCTTTATATTATAAATAATAAGTTTTGAAACTACGAGTTGTTTGTTGGTGTTTTATCTCGATCAATCGGCGTTTGTACGCCGATATCGAGCGATATTTGGTTCTTTTGCATGAGCAGCTCATAGGTTTTAACCTATGCGCGTACCGTGCGTCGTTTTGGTTTTGTTCGTGATTCAGTTTACGATATTATATATGTTTGCGTATAGGTACCCCTCACGTGGACTTCGTAAGAGGAAGAAAAGGAGGGCGACATCGTCTTTGACCAGGTGAGTAGATGTATATCTACGGGGGAAGTCGGGTGGATGGCGTTTAGGACCCCCGCAAACGTAGAATAGGAATATTACTTATTGTCATTAGGAAGTCAGACGTGACCTTAGATTCTTGGTGAGTAAGACCCTATTAATGACTTTAGGTTGGACTAGACTGATTTAGAAAGACTTTACGAGAGGATGAATGTCTTGGAGGGGATTCGTAGGTTTCAGGTAGACACACACACGCACACACAGAAACTTGACTTGGTGTATATGTGTATGTGTATATATATATATATAGGAATGTGTGTAGGTATATATATACACAACATGTATCTGTGAGATAAGGATGTTATATGATACATGGGGATGAGACAATATAACTGGGCTTGATGCCGTGATCTCTTGGCTATACAGTCGTGCTATGATGTTAGCGGATCGTTGGAAAATGAGAAAATGGATATGTATACATAAACGATAATAGGTGATGATGATATTGAGATATACGAGACTCTAGAATAGAACCCGAACTGTAACCTGTGACTTGATTACGATATGATATATGCGTGACTTGGTTACGATATGATATTTGTGTGACTTAATTACGATATGATATATGTGTGACCAGATTACGATATGATATATATGACATGATATTTCTGAGGAACAATTGACGATGTATATGTACGCAGACAATGATATATGATTGATGATATTGGGATGTATGCGATTACAGTACAGTACTTTTGATCATAACAATATTTGATGATGACATTATACGAATGATGATGTACGTAGGTGATACTTGACCCGTAGCCCGATATTGGGATGCCGTACGATGGATTTTACCGTACGAGGCATAGACGTGATGATTGATCCGCACTCTTGATTCGAGGAAGTCGTACTACGTACGTGACGCTATTGAGGATGGATCGCTGACTATTAGAGATATGGATTCAGACCCTAGGTGGATTCTTATTTCTTATCGACTAGTTTCTTTAGTTTAGTTTCTTAGGGGGTTAGATGGATACTAGTTTAGGCTCGAGTCATTTAGTTGTAGTTAGACATGTATATTACAAATGGGTGGTCATACACATTCATCTTTACATTTAGATCGTAATCATCAAGTTGCATGTTCATACATATGTTTCTTTAGTCTGTATGAAACTCTGTCTGTTAGGACACCAGCACCATTACCGATGATGCGCATATTCCACCTACACTTATTTGCCAGCTCACACACATCATCATCGGTAATTGCTATGTCACGTCCACTTAGAACATATTATCTTTTATTGATAGAATCAGCTAAAGGCTAGATCAATAAAAATATTGTGAGTACTCTTAGGTGTTAGTCTAGACATTGCATTTATTACTTAGACATTTCATGCATTCACATTCTCATGTTATCATGCAGGATTGTGGGGATTATGCCGATACTTATTATTTACTTACTCATGATTTTGAGATTTTGGATTTCTATGAGATTTCTGGATTTTGGGAAAAACTGCAAGAATATATATAAAAACTTTTCTCTCTCTCTCCCTCTCTTTTTAAAATATAAGTTGCGGTTTTCTCGTGATGTATGTGTCGTCCACCATGAGATTTCATGTTTTCTGTTGGATTTCGAGACCCGATTCGAGGAGTGGATGAACCGTGTCGGGTACATGGTGGGCCCGGTATGGTACCTCGAGGAAAGAAGATCGAGTTGTAGACGATGAGCCTGGCAGGGGAAGACTACCTACCGGTGATGTCTGGCACGGCGGATATCCGGAGGATACCGACCGTTGTCGTGAGATTTGATGATATAGGCCGATTCGGACTGACGGAGCCCGAGATATTGAGACTATGAGATATTGAGACTATGAGGTATTGAGACTTGAGATTTGCATGTTTTATGTCGATGCTTGACATGGATCTCCATGGATTTCATCGATGATGTTTCAGATTTCTATACAAATTTTACTATGATGAAAGTTAAAGACTTCTTATACAGATATATCCAGATTTGAGGGTTGATTGTTTTACATTCATGGTGCATGCATACTCATTCACATGACATATTACTATTTGAGGCACTGACACGAGCATAAAGCATTTGCACTTGCACGTAGTTTATTACCCTGCCATTACTAGATGACTAGTGATATATTAGTATATTATTATGACCTAGGACAGCGTCGTGCATTCGATTTCTTTTCACAGATGTCTTCTACTCACGAGTTGGCAACTCACCCCCGTTGTGCCAAATTTTATTACAGGTTCGATGTACAAGTTTCCTTGGCATTTTGCTGGCACATCATTTCATTCAGGGTGATTTGCTTGGTAGGGTTGGTTCACTTGTATCAGGACCGCCGTTATACTTTTATTATTTCATTGGTATCTAGTAAGCTCCATCAACCAGACTTGTATTACTTGATAGTTTAAAGGACCAGTTATTTTTTTCGACCTTAGAGTCGCGCTTGTATTATTATGGTATCTGGTGGATTTATTTTCTTTTGAGTTTTGAGCCTCGCCCTTTGGCGTTGTATATTATTGTGCATTGTGTGGTTGTTTCCGCCTGTTGGCGTAGAGCTAGCTCCCGCTTGGGATGCCTTTTTATTGTTTGTATATATATTATTCTTTTTTGTACCCGTTTGGGGCCAGTTTTTACAAAGGAGACTCTGCCGAAATTTTTGGGAAAATTGGATGTTGCTTTTAAACTTGTTTTTCTACAGGTTTTCCTTTACTTCTTCTTTTATATGGTTTAGATTTCTGGGCTTCGGCTAACTTAGATTACGTTGCGCCTCTAGACGCTTCGTAATTTAAGTGCCGGTCACGTTCTGTACTTTTGGGTCGTGACATTATTGGCGTATCTCATACCAACATCTCAAAAAGTCGCTCTTGCTGCGGCTGTAGAACGACCTTGGTGAGTGGATCCGCGGTGTTATTCTTTGTATCTACTCTCCTAATCTCGATCTCATGGCGATCTACTATCTCCCGGATCAAATGATATCACCCCAGGATGTGTCTGGACTTCTGATGGGACCTCGGTTCTTTGGCTAACGCCATAGCTCAATTATTATCACAATACAATAGTATTGGATCAATAATGGATGGAACTACTCCTAGTTCCGCGATGAACTTCCTCATCCAAACGGCTTTCTTGGCAGCATCATTTGCTGCAGTATACTCAGCTTCCACCGTGGAGTCTTCAACAGTATCCTGTTTGGAACTCTTCCAACTAACCGCCCCTCCATTCAGGGTAAATACAAACCCTGAGATAGATTTGTTTTCATGCTTATCACTTTGGAAGATGGAATCGGTAAAGGCCTCCATTTGGAGATCCCCATTACCATACACCAAGAACAGTTCTTTAGTCCTTCGAAAGAACTTAAGAATGTTCTTCACTGCTATCCAATGTTTCTCCCCTGGGTTGGATTGATACCTGCTTACTACAGCCAGTGCATAAGCTATATCAGGGCGGGTACATAACATCGCATACATTATAGATCCTACGGCTGAAGCATAGGGTATAATGCTCATGCAAGCTCTCTCTTCATCAGTTTTTGGATAGAAGTCCTTGGAGAGAGTGATTCCATGACAAGCGGGCAAGGCACCACGCTTAGAATCTTCCATACTAAACCTTTTTAGGATGGTGTCATTGTACTTTGATTGGGACAATCCCAATAACCCCTTGGATCTATCTCTATAGATCCTTTTGCCCAAAATGCACGAGGCATCACCTAGGTCCTTCATAGAGAACCTTTGTGATAAGAATAGTTTGACCGATTGTAGCATAGGAATATCATTTCCTATCAAGAGAATGTCATTCACGTATAATATGAGGAATGTGTCAGTACTCCCTACAATCTTCTTATAAATGCATGGTTCATATATATTTTTGATAAAATCAAACTCTTTGATTGTATCATCAAAGCAGATGTTCCAGATCCATGAGGCCTGCTTTAATCCATAAATGGATTTAAGCAACCTACATGCTTTTCCGCTGCTCTCACTATCAATGAAGCCCTCTGGCTGATCCATATAAACGCATTCTAAATCACCATTTAGAAATGCAGTTTTAACGTCCATCTGCCAGATTTTATAGTCGTAGTGAGCAGAAATAGCAAGTAGGATCCGAATGGATTTAAGCATTGCTACTGGAGAGAAAGTTTCATCATAGTACAATCCTTGTCTTTGACGAAAACCTTTCACAACAAGCCTTGCTTTATAGATCTCTACCTGTCCATCTACACCAATCTTTCTCTTAAAGATCCATTTGAAACCTACGGGTTTTATCCCAGGGGGTGCAACGTCCAAAGTCCATACTTTGTTGGTGTATATGGACTCCATTTCGGATCTCATGGCATCCATCCACTTCACTGAGTCACCACTCGTGATAGCTTGCTGAAAACTAGTAGGGTCATCATCATCCATGATGCAATCTTCTCTATCACCATCAATGAGAAACCCATAGTATCTCTCTGGTGGGCGAGAAGTTCTACTAGATCTCCGGAGCGGCTGAGGTTCTTGAAGTTCTACTGCAACGTCAGTTTCTACCAATTCGTCCTGAGTAATTTGTGTCTCTAGAACCTCTTCTAGTTCTACCGCATTGCCAACATTACTGTTTGTAAAAATTTCATTTTCAAAAAATGTGTCATGCTGAGAAACAAAAACCTTTTGTTCCTCCTTGTGGTAGAATACATATCCATATGAATGTTTTGGATATCCCACAAATTTACACATGACCGACCGTGTCTCGAGTTTGTCTGGATTCTGCTTTTTGACAAAAGCCGGACAACCCTATATCCTAACTCTTTTAAGAGATGGTCTCTTTCTACACCACATCTCATATAGAGTGGTAGATACGGTCTTGGTTGGAACCCTATTTAACAGATATATTGCTGTCTCCAATGCATGTCCCCAAAAGGAAAGCGGTAACTCAGCATCACACATCATGGAACGTACCATATCTAATAGGGTACGATTCCTCCATTCTGACACACCGTTGTACTGTAGTATATAAGGGGGAGTGAGCTGAGAGAGAATCCCATTCTCTTTTAAGAAGTCTGAAAACTCTGTACTCAAATACTCTCCATCTCGATCTGATCGAAGTTTCTTGATACCCATGCCTGTTTGTTTTTCTACTTCAAGTTTATACTCCTTGAATTTCTCGAAAGCTTCGGATTTATGCTTTAACAAAAACACGTGTCCGAATATTGAGAAATCATCAGTAAAAGTAACGAAGTACGAAAAACTGCCTCTAGCATGTGTAGACATTGGTCCGCATACATCATTATGTATGAGGCTTAAGAGTTCCACAGCTCTTTCTCCGTGTCCAGTAAACGGAATTTTGGTCATTTTACCTTTGATACAAGACTGACAAGTCGCATAAGATTTATATTCAAAAGGATTCAAATATCAATCTTTATATACCTTGTTTAGTCTTGTTTCATTAATATGACCAAGTCTACAATGCCAAAGAAAAGCTTCATTTATATCTGAAAACTTTCTTTTATTAGTATGTTGTATATTGAATACTGTGTGTTGGTTCAGGACGTAAATACCGTTATTTAGTGTACCATACCCAATCAACTGTTGATTCAAGTTAATGTTCATAACATTATTCTGCAACACAAAATGATATCCTTCATTGTCCAACAAAGAAATGGATATTATATTACATAGCATACTAGGTACATAATAACACGAGTTCAAAACCAAAATACAACCCGAAGGCAACCCCAGATGATATCTCCTACGGATACAACATGTACATTGGAACCATTTCCAACCCGCAGAGTATGGTCACCAGTCTTCAAAACTCTACTGTTTCTTAATCCCTGCATACAATTGCAGATGTGAGAACCAAAACCGGTATCTAATACCCAAAATGCAGAGTTTATAGAAAAACAGTTTTCAGTTACAAACACACCTGAAGCGGAACCATCAGCATGCTTCTTCTTCTTGAGATCAGCAAGATACAGAGCACAGTTGTGTTTCCAATGTCCCGACTTGTGGCAGTAAAAGCATTCTCCTTTTCCACTTCCCGCGGCCCCGAATTTGTCTTTCCCTTTTGCCTTTTGAACTCCACCTTTCGGTTTGATGGGTTTCTTCTTCTTCTTTCCCTTGGCCTTGGCTTTTGGGACGGAAGAGGAAGATGGCCCAGCAAGCAGAGCGGGAGTTTTCGCTGTCTTAAGCATGCTCTCTGCACTTCTCAACATATTGAAAAGTTCAGGCAATGATTTCTCTAAATCGTTCATATTGAAATTCATAATGAACGGAGCAAAGGCATGGGGGAGAGACTGCAGAACAATATCTGTATATTGTTCATTATCCATGGTCCATCCCAGTTCCTCAAGTTCTTATATAAGACCAATCATCTTCAGAACATGTTCTCCTACTTATGTACCAAGGGCCATCCGTATCTGAAACAACTTTCGAGATGCCTTGTATCGTAAAGTCCGAGATTGCTCTTCATACAACTCCTTTGTATGAAGAAAGATGGATTGGACATCCATATTCTCGTGCTGCTTCTGATGTATATTGTCCATAGAAGTAAGTGCGAGGCACTTGGCCGTTTTACAATCAATATCCCATGTTTTTCAGATCTCTCTATCCGAAACAGATGATTCAGGACCTGGGACGGGTGGGGATTTGGTAGTGAGGACATATGATACTTTATCATATGTGAGTGCAATGTTCAAGTTCCTTAACCATTCTTTATAATTCGGTCCCGTCAGTTTATTTTTCTCTAAAAGAAGCTTAAGTCCCGTCATCGGTATCTGTCATTAGGAGAGAGAAAAGAAAACACTCAGCAAAATGCTCTTGCAATGATTTAGATTGGTCATTATCTTATCTAATCGATGTCTCCCACTGCTTTTATCAAATTTTCTTTCAAAACCTTAAAAGAAAACTAACCAGGATTAATTACATTCTATAGTTTCGTTAACCGGTCAGCCAGGCCAGTGTCGGTACTTTGAGAGAGGTTCCCCGTGCTTTCGCACGGACCTAATTAAAATAAACCTCATTTTCCCAGAGGTCAAACCCCATTGACACCTTTCTAGACACTTACTGGATTAGCTAATTATAAAGTGCAAAACTTTCCTGGGAGTAACACTTACTCACAGTAGGATCGGGATCCATCTATCATATAGAAGGTATGCAATCTCATTACAAATTTCAACTCCTGAAATTCCCGATATGGTTTTTACCCCTAGCTGCTTATGACCTTGGCTATGATCAACATATCATAAGAACTATTCAAGTTCTACCCGTCATTTCGAGATTAACTAGACCCACCTATATGACCCTTGATTATGATCAACATAATCACATGAATGTCCTAACTGATCGCATCATATGCTTTGTAGGAAGACATCACTTAGCTATCGTACACTACGCCTTGACTATAATCAACATACGTAGCATGAATACTAAGTACTCTGCTTCCTAAAATGACGGAGGGTTGCGGATGTTTTTTTTAATGAAAACCCTTAATGCTTTGAACTTGATCTCGTTGTAGAATCAAAACAGTTTAGAAAAGGAGTGGCTTAAGTTCCGCATCTTTTGAAACTTGCATTTTTCATAAAAAGGCCGAGTGGGTTTTAAATCTGATTCTACAACATCTTTAGGTTTCTTTTTCTTTACATTAATCTTATTAATGTAGTACCATCATTTATGTTCCTAAGCTATCACAGAAAAGAAAAGAAAATAGAATGTACACTTATGCCATCCGCATTTGTCACAGTGTCCCATTATGCACCGTTAGGTTACTTAACTAACGGCATAGCGGGACGGGACTAGCGCGGGTGTAAAACATAAGAAACGTTTATTATATATCATATATATAATAATAGTCCATTCATCTCAGATACTAAGTAATCACATCACAGAATATCAAAGGCAGAAGCACATATGAAAATAAAAGGATATTTAGGATATCCGTATTTTGTATTTAGCCAACAATAAAAAATACAGATTCCACGATCATGATGAATAGCCAAGCCTACACCCCTAGACCCTTACGAGAGCGGCAAGTGACCCTACCAATTCTAGAGTTTAGGAGACCCGGTCTCGACTCCTCGAGATGGCCTCCCACTGAACCCTAGAACCCGGTCACTTGTGCTCCCCTCCTTGGGTCTATCCTAACGCGGAAAAGTAAATAATATACAATAATGGCGACATAATCCTCAACCCGGAAGTGCCCAAATTAAAGAGTATTACATACAATTGATATTTACATGAATGAAAATAAACTCTCATCTCACATAAAACTCCCGGCTATTCCATCACGATAATCCTGCCCATTATATCTCAGCAACACATAATATCATATATTATCAACGTAAGTAAGTATGTGTACCCCAAATGTCGTTGATGTATAGTAACGAAAATGGCGATACACCACATATTACACTTACGGCCGCAGAAAAGAAATTGAAAAACTACAACAATTGGAATCGTAACTGCCCTTAGACATCAAAAACACGGGATATCACATATCAAAGATTTCATGCCCAACAATGTAAAGCTCACATTTAGGTCTCATTTAAGAAAATACCTTTTCAAAAATAAGTCGGATAATTCAACAAGATTTCCGATCAAACCCGAGACTGAAATGTTAGATTTACATGCAACAAACAAATTTGTAGATTCCAATTATTGTATCACATTCACATATACTAGGCGTAGTTAAAACATTCGATCGAATGATCAATCACCCAAAGAATTCTCGGAAAGCTCAACACTTAAGCAATTTTAAAATACACCAGAGACTGCTACAAGCACATACGGGCCGGCACAAGAAGGCACAGTCCACGCCTCACCAACGGAGCCGCGGAACCGCTGCAGAAAGAGCCTTTCGGCCGCGGTTCCGTGGTCGTTGAGTCGAGTTAGGACTTCGTTCTTCCTGTGGGCCCATACAATACCCTGCACCATTTTCTGAGTATTTTTAATGTGAAAAAATCCAACTTTTTGAAAAATTTCCAGAGAGCATGTTTCGGGCGACATGTTTCGTTCGTTCGAGCTTTTTAACGTCGTCTAGGTTACTCTAAAGCTCTAGCTTGGTTTTGATACCATTGTTGGGTTTACCTAGCACGTAATCAAGAGTTTGGAAACATCACACACACAACAATTAAATTTTTTAAAGGTGCTAAATAAACTAAACTAGAATCTTCACTAGAATTTTAGGGTAACAATGAACAAGTATCATATACAAATGAGAATCTATCACTAAATGAAGAGATTAAAACCTTTGTAGACCTTCCTTGGTGACTCCTTAGACCTTTGAGAGTATGGAACGGATCGCTAGAGGCCTTCCTCGTCCACGATGATCCACCCGAAGTCCCTTTGCCCAAAGCTCCTTACTTTACTTGATCTTTGAAAGAAGTATAGCAAACGCCCTACACAAATGGGCTAGAGAGGTGTAGAATAATGAGGTGGTTTGTATTCTATAATCAAAACCCTTTCTTTTTATCAACCCCACTCTTTAGAAATTTCAAGAGAGCTTGGAGGAAGAAGAAGATAATGGTAGCTAAGCTTGAGCTCAAGAGATAATGATCTATTCTATATAAAAAATGAGAATAGAAAATCTATAAATATTTTTCACTCTCATCCTTAACCATGGGTTAACAAATATTTAGATATTTATTTAGGAGAAAAAGAACCATAGAAAATTAACTCATGGTAGGAGCTAAGGTTAAAAGAAAGGTCAAGGATAATTATCCACCATGAATTGAATTTCTATTTCTTTAATTCTAATATATATATATATATATATATATATATATATATATATATATATATATTATTCCCATGTGAGTCTTGCATTGCCACCACTTGTGTATCATCAACTATGATACTATGTATGCATGTATGTGTACATGCACATCATCATGTGCATCAACATAAACATATGTATACATGCATGCATACAAAATAGAAAGGGGTTTAATAAAGAATTAATTTAAAAGTCAAATGTTAAATTAATACTTGATTTAACAAACCGGTCATATCACATACGACCCGACCAATAGAAAAACGCCCGATTAAATATATGGTATCACATGCACGCATTTAATCGGGTTCCCGCACATATCTCAAATGCACACTATATCTTTTCGCCTGAGCTAGGAAACTCCTACGTGGGACTCTGAGACTCGTCAATACGCCGGCAGTAGATGATGATTATATCAAACACCCATAAGCCGCAAGCGGTCAGCTAAACATAACAGCCACCCGGTATTGAGCTATCAGAAGAAAACCAACGAAACTGTCAAAACTCCCGTCGAGCCAACTGGAAACACTTACCGTACATTCCGGTTTCTTCGTCAGATATGCTGCATATCGAGTCTAGGGATGGTTTCGTCGACCCCAATAACTCAATAAGTCATGCCGGTGTATGGCTTATAACAGATCGAGAAACTACTGATAACACTTATCAGTAAATCTCAGCAGCCCTGGCTAGAGATTTCCTGTTATAGCCAATCGAGCATAGCGCAAAATAAACCCCCAATACCGGGAGAGACGAAACCCCTCCTATCTCTCATTGCCTCCATGTGCCTCGGGACTGTACCCAAAGTCCACCTGTTTGCACGACTCAGTAGAGCCGTAGTAGGGTGGAGATCAAAGTACAGTGGGAGGACACACAAGACTATATGACGATCTTGGGTCTATAGACTAACCTGTACCAGTGTCACTTGAGAACTGCTATCCGATGATAGATATAATACCACATAGGAGTTCTCGACGAGTCCGCTCAGTGTACCCAGTCTCCACTGAGCACCCGCATACAAACTTTGGTTTCAGCACACCAGATGGATATTGGATCATCCATCGCCCATCATATGGGACAAGAACGGTATACACTAGTCTATTCTGGAATATCGATGCCCCGTCTCGATACACCAACGATTAGGAACAATTAAAGGATATGTTTATAAACTACACGTGTCCCACTAGTATGATCTGCATCATAGTCGCAGTAGTCAAGCAAATATCCAATGGGCTTTATCAACATGTACCAAATGAATAAGATGCATGATCAGATGAACATGTCAAGATAAAGTAAACCAGATAGCATACTATCATGTCGAGCAAGAAAGTCATCTATATACATATATACATGTCCAAGCATCCACTATATATATAATGGCCTCTAGGGCATACATATATCCAACATACGGGACCGAGATTAATACGAGTATATGATACTGTATTCTATTCTCGCGATACAGTATCAGTCGGTTATATGAGATATAGTCGGGTTATCGAATCAAGTGTTGATTCGATAAATTGATACAAATAATATTAGTCAGTCATATGAGATATAACCGGATTATTAAATCAAGTGTTGATTTGATGATTTAACGTATAATTATATATTTGATATATTAATTTACATTAACTAATATTAGCTCACTTAAGCATTTCATTTTCTCACATGTGCACACTTAATATATATGTGATATATATTAATTGTGTTTACTTTATGTGTCATGGTTGATGAAACATTCAACAGGGGTGTATGAGACCTACACCATGATAATGATAATGAAGGGTTTATTTATTTAGAATAAAACAATTATTAGTTGGAAATTTGTCACTTAGCATGAAGCTTTAAGAAGCTTGGAGACCCATTGACTTAGTCCACTAGTTTTGTCTTATACTAGATATTTGTTAATCCAACCATTATCTAAACTCATGGTTAAGTCTCTACATGAGATATATTAGATATTTCTCACCCATGATTGCCATTCACTCTCCTATATTATTTTTGCTTCTTCTTCCTCTTGAGATGAGAGAGCTCTCTAGGTTTTGAGAAGAGAATAAAAACCAGTGAGAAAAGTAATTCTGAAGTGAGCAAAAATTCTACTTTATCATCCTCTACTAGATTAGCACTTTAGTATAGGGTGTTAGCTTCACTAATCCCACATTAGTGAAGAGAGTAGCTTGGGTTTATGACTCCTCGACGCAGATCATCTTCGGCTTTGAAGACTTCAAGAAAGCATGCATCTTTTTTCTTGTGGAGTCGTTCGAGAGTCCACAAGATCACAACTTGGAGCGAAAGCACTACTACAAGGAGCTAAAGAAGTGAAGGACCGGACTACAAAAGTTGTAATCCCTACTCACTTAGATGTAAAGTAGTTTATATGTTGTATTGTTTAAATTTTTAGTTAAGATTCTAGGGTTAGGATTGTTTTGTACGGCAATTTTTTTGAAAATGGCATGGACGATGCCTCTTGAAACCTTGCTGTCGTGCCGAACAATCCTACATGTGATACTGTATTCTATTCTCGCGATATGTAATATAGGTCGGTTATATGTGATATAGCCGGGTTATCGGATCAAGTGTTGATTCGATAAGTTGTTACATTTGATATTAGTCGGTTATATGTGATATAGCCGGATTATTAAATCAAGTGTTGATTTAATAATTTAGTGTATAATTATATATTTGATATATTACATTATATTAACTAATATTAGCTCACTTAAGTATTTCTTTTTCTCACTTAATGATACACTTAAATGTGATATATGTTAAATGTATTGCTTTCTTTTGCACACAAAATATATATGTGATATATATGTGTGTCATGCTAGGTTATACATGCAACAAGGATGTATGAGACTCACACCATGCTAGGTTTAGTGAAGGGTTTTATTTATTTAAAGTTAAACAAAATTGATGGAAATTGGATGAATGGTTAAAGCTTGAAGAAGCTAGTAGAACCATTGACTAAGTCCTCTTGTTTTGTCTAGCTTAAGATATTTATTAACCCAACCTTAATACTAAGCCATGGTTTAGTCTCTATAAGGGTTAGTGTATGATATATACTCACCATGGTTGCATTTCTAACCTCATGAGATTTATTCTCTTCATCACATCATCATCTTCTTCTTCCTCCCTTGTAAGCTCTCTTGCTTTTGATCAAGTGATGAAATATTATGAGAAAATAAAATATAAAGTGAGCAAACTTCCTACTTCATCATCCTCTACTATTAGCCATTTAGTTCAGGGTGTTTGCTTCACTAATTTCACCATTAATGAAGAGGTATCATGAGCTTGAGTCTCCTCGACGTAGATCATCTTTGGCCTTGAAGACATTGAGCAACCTTGTTCATTTCTTCATGTGAACCATCTATAGAGTCCGGGAGTTCACTGCTTGCAGCGAAGGGACTACTAAACGGAGCTTTAGAAGTGAAGGACCGTTCTACAAAGGTTGTATACCCTATTCACTTAGATGTAAAGTGTTTACATTTGTAGTTTCGTATGATTCTGTAGTTAAACATCCTTTGCTTGGGGTTCCGTAGCATGGAAAATTTTAATTTGGCATGGACGATGCCTCCTGAAACCTTGTTGTCGCGCTAAGTAACTTTATATATATGGAGTTGTCCGGCTTATACTTAAAACCAGATTCTGGATAAACTCAAGGCACGTTTCAGTAATGGCAGTTTGTGGGTTATCTCGGGCTTTGACGAGAGTTAACTTTCTACCATCAGGAAGATCAATAGTTATATTATTCTCGACTCGCCACCAGTTTTAGTAAAATGGATTCTTTCCAGAAAACATTAGTGAGAATATGGTAGAACTGGAAATGATTCCAGAACCACAAACGGTTACTGAAAATTTGGTAGGACCTAAAGATTCAATTGAATTCGACATTCCATTAGCCACTTCGCAGATTTGGTGGGTAACTACAGGCACCAGAGAGGTATTTCAGTCTCCTCAAAGACGGTGACAGGGAGGTTCTTATTTACCCAGACTTTCCACTACTGTTGTTCTAGACTATGAGATCCGGCATGAGGATGAGTATAACGTTGTTCTAAATTAATTTTAGAAGTGCACATGTATATGACCCGGCCAGAGGGTTGTTGTTGTCAATGGGAGCAGCGGAAGCCTAGTGGGAAAGTTGCTTATTTCTATTTATAGACTAAAGCAGGTATAGCGGAGATAGATCATTAATTTTTGATGTGACAATCATAAATTTAGATTTCATCAGAATAAGAGATGGATCTGGTAAGAAGGTAGTAGGGGTGATGTCCTCGTATTTAGATGACATGCACTTGATAGGAAGTGAAATTCCTATACTACGATCGATTATATACTGTGGTTGTCACAAAGTGTTTCTCCACATAGGATCTGGATAAAATATTAGCATTCTAGTCACTAGATCTATGGTTTTAGATCTAGATTTGGGAAGTGTCCCATCCTGGATACTTTGACATTATTCTAAAGGTGTTTTAGAATGGTTGACTCCTGGTATGGTGGTGTACCTGCAGGTGATAGAGTCACCTTCTCTAATGAATGTCTTCTAGACTAAAGGGGAGAGAGATTTGCATGATTAGCATATCACTTGCTTAGGCAATTGAGTTAATCATGTAATGTCAAGTACCACACCAGATATTGTTTTTGCACTAGTTGCAATAAGTATATATATATATATATATATATATATATATATATATATATATATTAATCCAATCCTGGAGAAACGGTGGGAAGCAATTATGAACATAAGTAGATGTTCTTAGGAATTGGTAACGGAAGCCTCCTTCGGGAAGCGGTTATCAGTTCAGGCTTCCAAGGTGACGAGGATGACAGAGTCACTATCTGAGTTATAGTTTTCCCTCTTTCAAGGAACAATATGTTAGACAGGTGGTCCAAGAGGATACTGAGGAAGGTATAGCACTATATACTGATTAAATTCAATAGTTGATACAGTCTAAGAAGTTTGTTGGATTTGGAGTTCACTTGTGAATTAGGTCCAATCAGATATCCAGAAAAATTCTAAGACAGGTATTGCTCATTTGGGAGAAAATTATTCTCCATGAAATTGAGATATAGAGAGATATAGAAAGAAACATTGGAGTGGATCCACTCACTAAAGCTATTTCTCGAACGCAATAGTTTCACAAACGAGCTTTGAGAAATTGATTAGTAGAGGAGTTGGGTGTTCGGTATCATATGGGCTGTGAGTATGCGACACCGCAATAATTAGCTTTAAATGCAAGTGGGAGATTGTTGGCTATATTGCCCTCAAGTCAATTATTATAATCGCAGGCACGCGATTAGATGATTGAGGGAAGATCTATACGGGTAGAACATTCATACTTAAAATGATAGTATGCTTCTGGTTTATCTTTATCATCATGTACATACTTTAGGTGGCATTACAGTTCACTATTACATGTTGATAGAGCCCATATGATTCCTACTTGACTACCAGCATTATGATGGCGATCATATACGTTGGAGCCGGTTGGTCTATAAGCATATCCTTTAATGTCCCTAGTCATGGAAGTATCGAGACTGGGCATCGATACTCTAGTGTAGACTAGTGTATACTGATGAGACCCCGACGAGGGGCGATGAACGGTCTCACAAGCCATTGGTGTTAATTTGTTCACCTAAGATACTATACAGGTGCTCATTGGGTTATGAGTACACTGGACGGACTCGCCGGAAACCTGCAAGTTGGTATTATACATATTGTCAGATAGCTGTTCCCAGGTGACATGTGTACAGATTAGTTTGTCGATCTGAGATCGTCATTTGTCTCATATGAGTTCCTACTGTGCTTTGATTAATACCCTACCACGGCTCAAAAAAGTCATGCAAACAGGTTTTAGTTGGGTACAGTCCCGAGGCATATGGAGGCAGTGAGCGGATCGTCGGGGATTCGTTTCTCCCGGTATTGGGGGTTGATGTCGCGCAGTGCACGGGTGGCCATCACCAGAAATCCTTGATCAAGGTAGTCGAGAATTATTGATTTAGATCAGTAGTTTCTCAGTTTATGATGGGCTTCATACCGACACGAAATGTCGCATTTTTAGGGGTCAGACTTTACGCACCCCTAGAATCGATATGTGATACTCTTAGACGAACAGATCGTACTGTACAGATATTGTCACCGACAAGCTCAGTAGGGGTCAGGATGAGTTTGCTCGTTGACTTTCCTTTCGCTCAATACCTGGATAGCCGTTACGTACAGCTAGTGCCGCTGACGTGCTTATGGTTAAACCTATTGCCAGCGTATTGACGAGTCTTTAGAGTCCCACACAGAGGGTTTCTCTACTTCGGGTGAAACGATGTAGAGACCGTATGGTTTTATGGCCGGGTTCAATCATATACGTGCACTAGTGCATGTATCATGATTCGGACAGATAATACTAGTGGGCTTTGGTTTGAGCCAGATCCTAATATTATATTGTTGGATTATTTTCATCTTATTGTATTCGAATTTTTTGGAATACGGATGCGGGTATGTATATACGAATGGAGGGCATTCTTGTAATTTATTACAAGAATATTTTCTAGAAGATTACACCTCATTATGTTTATTAACCATTTTGGTTAAATGGTTAATTGAGGTGGAGGGATGAGTGTGGTTAGCTTTAATTCAAGCATGCTAGCTAGTTGCTTCATTCTTTTCACACTCTCACAAGACTTAGTTTTTTCCTATGTTGAGCTCTAGCTTCACACTCTCATTCTCTCATAGTTTCTTCTTCTTCCTCCACCCTAACCCTCTTATGTATTGAGAAACCTAGGGTGTTTAGAGACAAATTAATCTTTCATTAGACTCTACATCTTCTAAGCTATCAAGTTTAGCAAACTAGATACCCTAGTTACTTCGGTTATGAAGTATGACTCGATTCATAGACTCTCGGGTGGATCATCTTCGATGGAGGGAGACCGACGACCAAACTTGATCATGGTGGCCACTAGGAGCTTGGGAAGATGTTAAAGACCGAAGGACACGAATCATTCGGTATAACATTCCAAACTCTTTTTTATTGCTTGCTAGATTTAGGGTTAATGGTCGATCCGTATTCGAGGGTTGTGGTAGCGCCGGTTTAGAAAAATTTTGTTCCGCATTCGGCCACGTTTTGATGGCCAGGGCACTGCCGTAACCCAACAACAGGTGTTTCACCACATAAGATCTGAAAAAAATATCAGAGATTCTGTTGACTAAATCTTTGGTTTTAGATCTAGATTTGGAAGTGTCCCAATTTGGGTACTTTGACACTATTCTAAAGTTTTTTAGAATGGATGACTCCTGGTGTGGTGGTGTACCCGCAGGTGATAGAGTCACCCTCTCTAAAGAGATTTCTTCTAGACCGATGAGAAGAGAGATTTGCATGATTGACATATCACTTACTTAGGCAATTGAGTCAATCATGAGATATCAAGTACCACACCAGATATTGCTTTTGCACTAGCTGCAATAATCATATATTATTCCATTCATGGAGAAACATTGGGAAGCGGTTATGAACATAAGAGGATGTTCTTGGTATATGGTAACAACAGCCTCCTACATGGAGGCGGTTATTATTTCAGGCTTCCAATGTGACCTGGATGACAGAGTGACTGTCAGAGTTAGAGTTTACCCTCTTCTGAAGGGCAGCATGTTGGATAGGTGGTCTAAGTGGATACTGAGGAAGGCATGACGTAAATTACTGATTAAATTTAGTGGAAGATAGAGTCTAAGAAGTTTGTTAGATTTGGAATCCATTTATGAACATGGTCCCATCAGATATCCAGACAAATTTTAAGATATGTATCGCTCGGGAGATGGTCATTCTCCGCGAAGTTGAGATATAAAGAGATTAAGATAGAAACATTGGAGTGGATCCACTCACTGAGGTTTTTTCTCAAACACGAATGTCTTGCAAACATGATTTGCGAAACTGATTAGTAGAGAAATTGGGTGTTCGATAAAACACGGACTGTGAGTATGCGACACCGCAATAATTAGCCATAAGTGCTCGTGGGAGATTATTAGATATAGTGCCCTCAAGGCAATTATTGTAATTGCAGACAGGTGATTATGATGATTGAAGGAGGACTTATACGGGTAGAACTGTCTTACTCGAGATGTATTATGTTATCTGGTTTGACTTTATTATCATGTACATGCATTATGTGTTATTACAGATCACTGTTACATGTTGATAGAGCCCATATGATTCTTGCTTGACTAACGACATTATTATAGTGATCATATACGTGTGATCTCGGTGGTCTACAAGCACATTCTTAAATGTCCCTAGTCGAGAGAGTATCGAGACTAGGCATCGATACTCCGATAGACTAGTATATACTTTTTAAGACCCCGACGAGGGGCGTTGGCCGGTCTCACAAGCTGTTAATCTCAGTTGGTCACCTAAGATAGTAAACATGTGCTCACTGGGGGGGTGTACACTGGACGGACTCGCCGAGAACATGCTAGATGGTATTATACCTATTGTCAGATAGCAGTTCTTAGATGACATGAGTACAGGTTAGTCTCTCGACCCGAGATCGTCATTTGTCTCGTATGAGTTCCCACTATGCTTTGATCACTACTATACCACGGCTCAAAGGAATCGTGCAAACAGGTTTTAGTTGGGTACAGTCCCGAGCCACATGGAGGCAGTGAGCGGATCGTCGGGGATTCGCTCTCTCAGTATTGCAGGTAGATATCATGAAAGTATGTCTTAACACCTCTACTATGTTTCTATGAGTATCAAGTATGCAATTTAAAAATTTTAGAGCTCTACGTATACTAAACAAGAATCGAACTAGAGAATTAGGGTTTCAAAGTTAGGCAATCAAGTTCTAATCTAAGTGAAGAGTGTCTACAACCTTTGTAGTCTAGTCCTTCACTTCTAAATCTCCAAGTAGTAGTCCCTAGAACTCTTCTTTGACTCCACTTGAAGGATAGAACGAACTTTCTTGTAGTCTTCGTTGTCGAAGATGATCCATCTTGAGGCAACTCACACTCAAGCTCACACTTCATTAATCAAGGTATTAGAGAAGATAACAACTTATAATAATTTGCTAGAGTAGAGTAGGTTGAAGAAGTAGGAATTTTGCTCACTAAAATATTTCTTTCTCTATTTATTTCTCAACCTTTGAAAACTAGTGAGGAGATGAAGACAGAAGATGAACATGGAAGTTGAGAGTGTACTATTGAGAGTAAATGAGATGAGATAAGAATGATAAATATCTAAGAGAATGGAATCTCAATGCTTCTCCAAGCATCCAAAGCCATGACTCTGTCATGACCCGGAATTGGCATGTGACCGGCACAAGAATCACATGAAGTCTATAGGACCCTGCCATAATTCAAGTAAGCCGAAAGCCAAGAAATCTAAACACTTTTCGGAAAATAATAGAGGTGCCGTTTTGAAATATCGGCATAATGAATTCAATCCTTCTTTTGAAAGTACAAGTGATATCATATGAAAATGCAATGGTTTGTAAATTATCTTTGAAAACATTTTCGTCCTTGAAAAATTGGGCAGCACCTCCCTTGTAAATGTTGATCCCAAAACCAATACATACCAATATCTATAGACATCCCTAAGCAGGAGCTAGCTCTTCGCTAATTGGCAGAATCATAACCACACAATGAATATATATACGACGCCCCAAGGTGAAGATCAATCACAGAAAGAAAATAAAGAAGCCTAAGACATCATGAAGCTCAAATCATGGACAAATACACCCATCTCGCTTTAAGTCCGAAGAATATACAAGTCTGTGTCTAGGTCTAATAAATATACATAGTCTGGTTGATGGAACTTTTAACTAGATACAACTGAATGAATATGTACAAGGGTGGTCACGATCCAAATGTATATCCTAGTTACCAATGCAAAGCACCCTGAAGTAAGCTGTGTGCCAGCGAGCCGCTACTGATCCAAGCGATCGATCCTACAAGAAATCTGCGGCACAACGGGAGTGAGTTGCCCACTCGTGAGTAGAAAATATCAGCAGGTAGAAATCGAATGTACAACGATCCCTAGATCATACTGTAACATAAAGGTAATACTGTGGTATCTAGGGTGATCGTGTATACATGTGTAAAATAACAATGCCATGCCAGTATCAATATATGTATCAAGTCATCTGAGATATGCATGTATACATGTGTATCATCTAATGTGTTTCCATCAACGACACATCAAATCATCATAAACCCGAGTGTCCAGCATCGACACTCGAAAGTATCATAAAACCCGTATCCAGCATCAACATGTAAAACCTCATATCTCGGGCGCCGTCTCATCGGATCGGCCATCATATCTATCTGATCATACGACTCCGATCGGTATCCTCCAGATATCAGCCGAGCCCAAACTATCATCGGTCGGTAGTGCTCCCCTGCCGGGCTCAACGTCTCTCAATACGTTCTTCTTGCCTCGGGGTACTGTACCGGGTCCACCATGTACCCGCAGACGGTGCATCCTCACTCCTTGAATAGGATATACTCATAGCTCAAAACCGAGAAAACTCATAGTGGACGCCACGAATCATATCACAAGAAACCGTGTTTTTAAAACAATCATATGACTTTTCAAATATATCAGCGGTTCGCAAATTCAGCGATCTCATGAAAACAGAATCTCATATGCATGTAACCATAAAGGTCCAGTAAATGCAATGCACAGAACAGTACTGTAAAGTATTGCAAGTATTTTCATGTAAGCATGTCATGTAATAAGCACTGAACAGTGAATTATAATTTAACAGTTTAAGAACAATGCAGCGATATAACAGTTCTAATGTGTAAGTGGCATGGCAATTACCGATGATGAGTGTGTGAGCTGGCAATCTGTGTATTGTAACATGCGCACCATCGGTAATGGTGCATGTGTCCTAGCAGAAGAAGCCATATAAGGTAAGTGTCGGGAATGTAGTATGGATTTCACGAGGAAATAATATAGCATAAACATGAACAGTATAAAGTGTTAGTTTTGTGTATGCCCTAGAGACCATTATTGTACATATGATGTATATTATAGTGGATGCTTGGACATATATAGAGAGGAATTTCTTTGCTCGACATGATAGTATACTATCTGGTTGCTTTTTGTCATAACATGTAGACTTGTATTGTGATACTGTCTTGCTCTCACATGTTGATAAAGCCCTTAGGATATGTACTTGACTACCAGGACTATGATGGAGATCATACTAGTGGGCTAGGGTAGTCCACAAGTACATCCTTTAATTGTTCCTAGTCGAGGGTGTATCGAGACAAGGCATCGATATTCCAGAGTAGACTATCGTGTACGCTTCTTGACCCATATGATGGGCGATGGATGATCCCACATCCATTGGTGTTTGACATCAAAGATGATATACGGGTGCTCGGTGGAGACAGGGTACACTGAACGGACTCTCCGAGAACTCCTAGATGGTATTATACCTAGCGTCAGATAGCAGTTTTCCGGTGACACTGGTACAAGTTAGTCTGTAGACCCGAGATCGTCATAGAGTCTTGTGTGATTCCCATTATGCTTTGATTTTCACCTTACCACGTTCAAGAGAACGTGCAAAACGGTGGCTTTTGGGTACAGTCCCGAATCACATGGAGGCAATGAGAGATGGGAAGGGATTCGTCTCTCGTGGTATTGGGGGTTGATGTTGCGCTGTGCTCGATTGGTTGTAACAGGAAGTCCCTGGCCAGGGCTGATACAGAGATCAACTGGTAAGTGTTATCAGTAGTTTCTCGACCCGTTATGAGCCTCAGATCGGCAAGACTTATCGGTTAATGGGGTCTAACGATTACCACCCTAGACTAGATATGCGACATATCAGACGAAGAGACCGGACTGTACGGTAGTGTTAGTGACAGGCTTTACAGGACTATGAGCAGGCTTGCTTGTTGATCTTCTGATCACTGAATACCTGGGTAGCCGTTACGTTTAGCTTGTATCGCTTGTAAGTGCACGGCGGCGCCCCGGTCGTCAATCCGACGGCCAAATACGGAAACGGTGATAAACTTTAATTTTGCGAACTTAGCAAACCGGCACCACCGCGCACTAAACCCCGGATCGGGCCATTAAACTTGTCCTAGCTAACTAACAAGATAGGGAAGAGATATACCGAGTGATCCGAGTCCTCCGGTCTTCTCGTTATCGTCCCGATCTCCCGCGGAAACTCCGGTCGTCGCCTCCTTACCGGAAGGGCACCACATCGCCTGCATCTTTTACGGGCTCCCACCTCAATACCGAGGCAACTCGGGCACGAAGCTGGCAAGTCGACGTGCCCAAGATGTGCTGTAGAATATAGTGTAGAGTGCATGTCTCACTTTGGGGTATTGGTTGCCATTTTGGAGGAATTTTTGCACAAGAGTTTTCATGGAAGCTTGCTAGAAAAAGAATGGAGCATGCTAGAAAAAGAATGGAGCATCCTCTGGAAAAATGAGCTCGGCCAAAACTAGTATATAGTGCTCAGTGGAATTAATTATGAAGAGTGCACCAATGAAACTATGTAAAAGGAAATTTCCCTTCACAAATCAACAGAGCACACACACACAAATGGGGGGGGGGGGCCCACGAAATTAGCAAGCAAGGAATTTGCCACACAAATTAAACCTCACACCATTCCCAAACAGTGGCCGGCCCATACCAACTTATCCATCACAAATTCACATCAAAACCCATACCCTCTCATATCTCAATTAATGCATGAATAGAAAAGAAGATTTCATAATCAATCCTTTTGCAATAAACCCCTCCACAATGTGTTATTTGCAAACTTGCAAATAACCCCCTCCAACGAAAAGTCCGGCCGTGAAGGAACAATGAAAAACCGGCCGGAACGGAATGCAAAATGGCAACCCCAGAAAACTGGTCCCATAATAAATTACAGGAAAACCCCGATACTGTGCATACACACCCGCATTTGTATTCCGACCGAAATACAAATGCAAAAAGACAAAACTACACTATCTAACACTAGAATCCGGCTTAAGCCAAAGCCGGCTAGTAAAAACCGTCCGATCACGATCCGTGCAATACCGCACGTATCTGATCGAACCCTGCCATATCTCCATACGGCCTCTACAGCGTTTCGCCCGAAAGCCTGAGTAACCGAAAGTGTGGTGGACTCTAAAGACTCGTCAATACTATGGCTGTGGATTTAACCACTAGCACGTCAGAGGTATAAGCCAATACGTAGCGGGCTACCAGCTATTGACCAAAAGGGACGTCGATGAGCAAGCTCATCCTGACACCCTACTGAGCCTGTCAGTGACAATATCCGTACAGTCCGGTCCGTTCGTCTATGAGCATCGCATGTCGGGCCTAGGGGGTTGGTAAAAGTCAGACCCCCAAAAGCGGTACAAGTCGTGTCGGAGTGTAGCCCAGAACACCCTGAGATACTACTGGAATACCTACCAGTAAATCTCCTGCCTTGGCCAAGGACTTTGTGTAATGGCTCTCCTAGACACAGCACGACCTCACCCCCAATACCGGGAGAGACGAACCCCTGAAGATCCGCTCACTGCCTCCATGTGGCTCGGGACTGTACCCAACTAAAACCTGTTTGCACGACTCCTTTGAGCCGTGGTAGGGTAGTAATCAAAGCACAGTGGGAACTCACACGAGACAAATGATGATCCCCAGGTCGATGAACTAACCTGTACACATGTCACCTGGGAACTGCTATCTGACGTCAGGTATAAGACCAACTAGCATGTTCCCGGCGAGTCCTGTCCGGTGTACTCATAACCCAATGAGCACCTGTATACATCTTAGGTGATCCAACTAACACCAGTGGCTTGTGAGACCGGCCACCGCCCCTCGTCGGGGTCTCGACTGTATACACTAGTCTACTCTGGAGAATCGATGCCCTGTCTCGAAACTCCCACGACTAGGGACCTTTTAAGGATGTGCTTATAGACCCCAGCTCCCACTTATATGATCGCCCTCATACTGCTGGCAGTCAAGCAAGAATCCTAGGGGCTCTATCAACGTGTAATAGCGACCTGTCAGGTCACCTAAAGCAGTACACGATGATAAAGGTAAACCAGATAGCATACTATCATCTCGAGTAAGACTGTCCTACTGGGACAGGTCCTCCCCTCAATCATTGCAATTACGTGCCTGTGATCTAATAATTGACTCTGAGGGCACTATCTCCAACAATCTCCCACTTGCACTCAGGGCTAATTATTGAGATGTCGCATACTCACAGCCCGTGTGATACCGAACACCCAACTCCTCTACTGGTCAGTCTCACAAAGCTCGTTTGCGAAACTATTGCGTTCGAGGAATAGCCTCAGCGAGTGGATCCGCTCTGATGTTTCTTTCTATGTCTCTCTATATCTCAAGTTCGCGGAGAAAGCCATCTCCCGAAATGAGCAATACCTGTCTTAGAATGTCTGGATGTCTGATGGGACCTAGCTCATAAATGAACTCCAAATCCAAACCTCTTTAGACTGTATCGTCAACTGAACTTAATTAGTATCCTGCGCCATGCCACCCTCAGTATTGCCTTGGACCACCTGTCCAAAATACTGCCCCTCGTCAGAAGGAAAAACTACAACTCTGACGATCACCCTGTCGTCCATGTCACCTTGGAAGCCTGGAGTGATAACCGTCTCCTAAAGGAGGCAGCCGTTATCATATCCCTAGAACATTCACTTATGTTCTAAAACTGCTTCCGACTGTTTCCCCAGGATTGAATCAATATCAACTTATTGCACCTACTGCAAGAACAACATCTGGTGTGGTACTTGACATCTCATGATTGACTCAATTGCCTGAGCAAGTGATCTGCCAATCATGCGCATCCCTCTCTATTTTAGTCTATAAGACACCTTTAGAGAGGGTGACTCCATCACCTTCCGGTATACTACCGTGCCAAGAGTCGTCTATTCTAAATACTCTTAGAATGCTGTCAAAGTACCCTGATTGGGAAACCACCCAAATCTAGATCTAAAATCATAGATCTAGTAACCAGTATGTCTGATATAATGTCCAAGTCCCATGTGGAGAAAACACTGTGTGACGACCAAAGTATCACCGATCATAGTATAGGAATATCACTTCCTACTACCTTCTCAACAGATCCATCCCCTATTCTGATGACGTCAAACCTATGACTGTCACATCAGAAACAGATGATCTAACTCCGCTATATCTGCTTTAGTCTATAAATAGACATAAGCCTGATGTCCACCAATGCTTCCGCTGCTCCCACTGACTACGACAACCCTCTAGCAGAGTCATATAGACGCGCACTTCTAAAGCTAGTTTAGAACGACGCTATACTCATCCTCCTGCTGGGTCTCGCAGCCTGGAACAACAACAATGGCAAGTGTGGGTAAACAAGAACTTCCCTGTCACCGTCCTTGAGGCTACCGGAGTGCCTCTCGGGTGCCTGAAGTTACCCACCTTATCTGCGGAGTGGCCAATGGAATGTCAAATCAGATTGAATCTTTAGGTACCTTATCAAATCTTCAGTAATCGTTTGCGGTTCTGGAATTGCTTCCAGTTCTACCATACTCCCACTACTGTTTTCTGAAAAATAACCATTTCTTTTAAAATGTGGCGAGTTAAGAACAATATCACTATTGATCTTCCAGATGGTAGAAAATCAACCCTCGTCATAGCCTGGGTCAACCCACAAACAGCAATTACAGAAACGTGCCTTGAGTTATCCATAGTCTGGTTTTAATCATAAGCCGGACAACTCCCCGTACCTTAACAATGTTAAGATATGAACTGTACTATATCCAATATAGAACCAGAGGCACTGATTTAATTGAACCAGATTCAAATCATGCAGCTGTCTCCAGTGCATGTCAACTAAATGGAAGGAGGCCGATCAGCGTTACTCAACTTAGGAATGCTTCCAATTATGAGTAACCTGAAAGAGAAGTAATTTCTCTTTATGATTACTATCAACTGAATACCATACACAAGTATCTACATCTTCGATCACTTTGAAGAATCCCGATACTTGCTACACCTGATTCTCTACTCTATTCAAATACCTATAACTCCTCAAAACTTAGACCCTGTGTTTCTACGAAACACATGTCTAAGAACAAGAGAAGTTAAAAGTAAACAGAATATAGTATGAGGACCAACCCCTCTGTCCTAATGGACACTGGACAACATACAATACTCTGTATAAGTCCGCTGAGTCTAACAACTCTTTCACTGTGTGTCGTAGGTTGAAAACTGTACTTATGGTTAAGAAGAATTACACCGCTGTTTGATGCTCCTTACCTAACCATCCACTGATATAGGTAAATGTCATCGACATAATATCAAAAGGTATATCTCACTCTATGAAAATAGACGTACAGATATATCAATTTGAAATTGGTGCACAACAGCGGATATTCAAAACCAAAAATTTGCCGACCGGCAAACAGCCCAGGTGATCTCCTCAAATATCACCGATTACAACGAATCCCGATATAATGAGGATGATCACCCAATTCCCAATAACTTACTCCCACTCATCATCTGTAAAACCATACAGATGTGAGAATCAAATCTGGTAAATACATACCCTGGAGCAAGTGTCTAATCGGGAAATCAGTTTTCTTTTAACAGTACACAGTTGAACTGAAACATTGAAATGTTTCGATGGGGTATCCTGGTATTCCTAGTAATGCCTCTACCATTATCCAGATTCACAACTATAACCGCATAATTCTTTGCCACCTCTCCAAATCCCTTTATATGTCTTTAGTCATTACCTTCTGCACACCCCTTAGGCCAAATGGTTTTCTTCCTTCCCTACCGTTCGGCACCAGCCTATGGTTTGGAAGAAGACTATCCAATAAGCATAATGGGTGTACTGTCCTAATCCTAGGAGCACTCGCAATGCGAGAGAAGGTGAAGATAAAAGACAACCGAATAAACCTTATTCCTATTTCTCCTGGACCAGAATCCATCCCCGAACTGGAACAAGTTCCTTTCGAGTTCGTATATAACCATACGATGGAGTATCCAATAAACTGTGGATCTTCGTAGTGATACGGAGTGTCCTGGAGAAATACAAAGGTGATTTAGGATTGGCGAAGAAATACTTGGTTTGGTCGTGAATATCAGTCGCAATTTACTTTGCCCTCTTACTAATCCCTTTCTTTGTCTTAATCTTAATACCTTCTGCACACCGTTTAGGCTAATTGGTTTTCTTCATTCCCTACCGGTCGGCACCAGCCTAAGGTTTGGAAGAAGACTATCCAATTTGCGTAATAAGTGTACTATCTCCTAAACCAAGGAGTACTCACAACTTGAGAGAAGGTAAAAGGGAAAAGACAACTGAATAATCCTATCCGTTTTCTCCAGAACCGGAAACCATCCTCGAATTCCTTCGAGTTCGTATCTAACCATACGATGGTTTTGTCCAATGGAAGTGGACGTTCGTAGTAATACGGGGTGTCCTGGAGAAAAGGGTAAAAGTAGGAGTGGCAATGAGGTCTGCAATTCTGACAATCCAAAAGCCAGTGTTAAGAAGGTTCGGTCAACTTGGTCCCTGAGTCGTAGTCTTAGGGCCGGGTCAATGGTCGCTGCCAGGGAGAGAGAGAAAAGAAACACTCAGCGTGCACTCTAACCTAGATCAGAATGGTTATCAATTTATCTAATCTGGAAACCTCCCACTGTACCTCAAATTCTCCTTCAAACCTGAAAGAAGAATTAGTCGGGGTCACCCGAGGAGTAAACCAACTCATCAGTGGGAATCGGGATCCAACTCTCATCGCATGATAACGTGACGGAATCCGCTCACGGTATCACACTCCAGAAGGTATGCGCAAATCTGGCAAGTTTCAGTTCTTTTGAAACTCCCGATGTGATTTCTGCCCCATGCTCTTATGACCTTGACGAAGGCCAACAAATCATAAGTCACATGTCAAGTTCTACCCGTCATTCTCCAGGTTGATTTGAACCCACCCGTACAAGCCCTTGACAAAGGCCAACAAGGCTATACGACTGTCCCAAACCAACGCATCTATCTATGCTGCAGAAAGGCAACAAGCAGCTACCATACACTATGCCTTGACGAAGGCCAACAAACATAGCATGAATACTACGTGCTACCCGTCTGAAACGACGGAGGGCTACGAATAGTTTCTGGCGAAAACCTTTAACGTAATGAACTTGATATCGTTGAAGGAACGGATAGCTTTTTAGAAAATATAGTGACGAAAACCTTTACTAAAGAGGTCACTCCCGGTGAAGGGATCTCGGCTCTTTCCCCGTAGAATGGGGTGCAGGATATTCCAAATGAATACCACGATGCAAAGCAAAAGTAATCGGCTATAGTGAAGTTAATGCCCTGACGCAAACTTCTATCCAAGGGGTCACTCCCGGTGAAGGGATCTTGGCCCTTGCCTCGTCGACTGAGGAGCAGGATATTCCAAATGAATACCACGATGCAAAACAAAAGTGAACGTCCTTGCAATAACAACTTTTTGAAAACTGTTCCAACAACATCAGATTAGGTTTGTTTAACTTGCATTGATCCGAATCAATGCAGTCCCATCAATTGATCACACCACAAAGAACGAAAATATACTGACGTACGTATATGCCATCTGCATTCGCCACTGGGTCCCGTCATCACCCGTTAGGTTAGCTAACTAACGGCAGAGCGGGGACTGGACTAGCGCGGATGAAAAACATATACAACATCTACTAATATATATACCAATATATTATATTTCGCTCAAGGCGTGAATAAAATGCAACATCACAGAAATGTAAAGCATCACTGAACAATACAGATATCTGGGATCCCCGGGTTTCACAGAGCCACTACTGAAACCCGACGTTCCCCTGGTCGTGTGGATAGCCTGTGCAATGAAAACCTAGACCCCTACGGGCGCGGTAAGTCACCCGCCAAAACCTGAAGCGAGGCAGCCCCCTTCAGCACCGTGAATGGACCACCCAGCACTTCACGGAATCCGGTAACTTGGACACCCCTCCTGGGTCAACCTGTACCCCCTACGAGTGCGGCGAATAGCCCGCCAATTCCAGACTGAAGCCCCCTCCGTCTCAATGCCCTGAGATGCGGGCTTGTTGCCTTCCAGAACCCGGCTATCCGTGCACCCCACCGCGGGGCAATCCTAGTACAGAAAGTAAAATATACATACAACGGGTACATCGACCGCAACCTGGCCGTGCCCCAAAATAATAATACAAACAGGCAGTGACGGCAGTCCACATGTCGGACGCTCGCCCCGCAATATCAAATGTACATAATACAACAAAACTGTACTGGCATTGCATCTAGGCTATCCCCCACGACCGATCCGCAACAACACAGCAAAACACAGAACATCAACGTGAAAGTCACGTTCGCAAATCCGTCTAACCGGGCTATAGCAGTTAGACCGGATTTACCGATCGAGTGACATTCACGGTCGCAGATATAATGTAAATACTGTGAAATAATGTGTTTAAAATATCCGATCAATCAAAAATTAACAAGTGGGCCCCCAAGCAATACTGTAGCACTAACAGAAATTCTGGGCCCAATTTTAATATTCCAAAACCCCTATTTTTAGCCCACAAGCCCACTGCAAAAAAATGATGACATGAACCCTCATTCATGCGGCGGATCCGCGGCATCCAGAGTAGTAATGGCCGCGGATCCGCGGTCGTACGGAGGGATCGTGTTGTCGAATTTTTCCAGTGTTCTTAGAACTCCCTGCACATCATTCTGAGACAACCTGAAAAAATTTTCGAGACCAAAAAATTTCAACAGAAAACTGATGTGAACAAAAATGCAAGTTTTGGAATTTTGGTCGATCGGAAATGTAAAACACATCAAACGAAGCTAGACGAAGTTAATGGCGAGGCTCTGATACCACTGTAAGTGCACGGCGGCGCCCCGGTCGTCAATCCGACGGCCAATTGCGGAAACGGTGATAAACTTTAATTTTGCGAACTTAGCAAACCGGCACCACCGCGCACTAAACCCCGGATCGGGCCATTAAACTTGTCCTAGCTAACTAACAAGATAGGGAAGAGATATACCGAGTGATCCGAGTCCTCCGGTCTTCTCGTCATCGTCCCGATCTCCCGCGGAAACTCCGGTCGTCGCCTCCTTGCCGGACCACATCGCCTGCATCTTTTACGGGCTCCCACCTCAATACCGAGGCAACTCGGGCACGAAGCTGGCAAGTCGACGTGCCCAAGATGTGCTGTAGAATATAGTGTAGAGTGCATGTCTCACTTTGGGGTATTGGTTGCCATTTTGGAGGAATTTTTGCACAAGAGTTTTCATGGAAGCTTGCTAGAAAAAGAATGGAGCATGCTAGAAAAAGAATGGAGCATCCTCTGGAAAAATGAGCTCGGCCAAAACTAGTATATAGTGCTCAGTGGAATTAATTATGAAGAGTGCACCAATGAAACCATGTAAAAGGAAATTTCCCTTCACAAATCAACAGAGCACACACACACAAATGGGGGGGGGCCCACGAAATTAGCAAGCAAGGAATTTGCCACACAAATTAAACCTCACACCATTCCCAAACAGTGGCCGGCCCATACCAACTTATCCATCACAAATTCACATCAAAACCCATACCCTCTCATATCTCAATTAATGCATGAATAGCAAAGAAGATTTCATAATCAATCCTTTTGCAATAAACCCCTCCATAATGTGTTATTTGCAAACTTGCAAATAACCCCCTCCAACGAAATGTCCGGCCGTGAAGGAACAATGAAAAACCGGCCGGAACGGAAAGCAAACTGGCAACCCCAGAAAACTGGTCCCATAATAAATTACAGGAAAACCCCGATACTGTGCATACACACCCGCATTTGTATTCCGACCGAAATACAAATGCAAAAAGACAAAACTACACTATCTAACACTAGAATCCGGCTTAAGCCAAAGCCGGCTAGTAAAAACCGTCCGATCACGATCCGTGCAATACCGCACGTATCTGATCGAACCCTGCCATATCTCCATACGGCCTCTACAGCGTTTCGCCCGAAAGCCTGAGTAACCGAAAGTGTGGTGGACTCTAAAGACTCGTCAATACTATGGCTGTGGATTTAACCACTAGCACGTCAGAGGTATAAGCCAATACGTAGCGGGCTACCAGCTATTGACCAAAAGGGACGTCGATGAGCAAGCTCATCCTGACACCCTACTGAGCCTGTCAGTGATAATATCCGTACAGTCCGGTCCGTTCGTCTATGAGCATCGCATGTCGGGCCTAGGGGGTTGGTAAAAGTCAGACCCCCAAAAGCGGTACAAGTCGTGTCGGAGTGTAGCCCAGAACACCCTGAGATACTACTGGAATACCTACCAGTAAATCTCCTGCCTTGGCCAAGGACTTTGTGTAATGGCTCTCCTAGACACAGCGCGACCTCACCCCCAATACCGGGAGAGACGAACCCCTGAAGATCCGCTCACTGCCTCCATGTGGCTCGGGACTGTACCCAACTAAAACATGTTTGCACGACTCCTTTGAGCCGTGGTAGGGTAGTAATCAAAGCACAGTGGGAACTCACACGAGACAAATGACGATCCCCAGGTCGATGAACTAACCTGTACACATGTCACCTGGGAACTGCTATCTGACGTCAGGTATAAGACCAACTAGCATGTTCCCGGCGAGTCCTGTCCGGTGTACTCATAACCCAATGAGCACCTGTATACATCTTAGGTGATCCAACTGACACCAGTGGCTTGTGAGACCGGCCACCGCCTCTCGTCGGGGTCTCGACTGTATACACTAGTCTACTCTGGAGAATCGATGCCCTGTCTCGAAACTCCCACGACTAGGGACCTTTTAAGGATGTGCTTATAGACCCCAGCTCCCACTTATATGATCGCCCTCATACTGCTGGCAGTCAAGTAAGAATCCTAGGGGCTCTATCAACGTGTAATAGCGACCTGTCAGGTCACCTAAAGCAGTACACGATGATAAAGGTAAACCAGATAGCATACTATCATCTCGAGTAAGACTATCCTACTGGGACAGGTCCTCCCCTCAATCATTGCAATCACGTGCCTGTGATCTAATAATTGACTCTGAGGGCACTATCTCCAACATCGCTGACGGCTTGTGGGTGACTGATATGGTCATCACCTACTGCCGGCGTATTGACGAGTCTTTAGAGTCCTACACAGAGGTTTACTGGCTCAGGCAAAATAAAGTAGGAGCACATATATGATTTGTTCGGAACCGAGATTAATACGAGTATGTGATACCGTATTCTATTCTCGCGATATGTGATATCGGTCCGTTATATGTGATATAGGCGGGTTATCGAATCAAGTATTGATACATATAATATTAGTCGGTTATATGTGATATATCTGGATTATTAAATCAAATGTCGATTTAATAATTTAATGTATAATTATATATTTGATATATTAAAATACATTAACTAATATTTGCTCACTTAAGTATTTCTTTTTCTCACTTGTGTACACTAAATATATGTGTGATATATATTATTGTGTCATTCTAGTTTATATATGCAACATGAGTGTATGAGACTCATACCATGCCATTAGATAATTAGGATTTTATTTATTTAATGCAAATATAAATTGGTGGAAATTAAGCATGGTTGCAAGCTTTGGAAGCTTGTGGAAACCATTGACTTAGTCCACTAAATTTATCTTGCATTAGATATTTATTAACCTAACCATTATCTTAAACCATGGTTAAGTCTTTAAATGAGTGATATATGATATGAACTCATCCATGGATGCCATTCTCTCTGTCATCCATTATTTTCTTCATCTTCTTTATTGAGCTCTCTAGCTTTCTAAAGGTGAAGTAAAAAGAGTGAGAAAATTAATTCTAAAGTGAGAAAAAATTCTAGTTCATCATTCTCTACTAGATTAGCCATTTAGTTTAGGGTGTTAGTTTCACTAATCCCTAATTAGTGTAGATGTAGCTTGGGTTGGTGTCTCCTCGACGTAGATCATCTTCGGCCTCGAAGATTTCGTGCAAGCTCGTTCCTTTCATCTTGTGGAGCCATACTAGAGTCCAGAAGATCACTACTTGGAGCAAAGAGACTAGTACAAGGAGCTATTGAAGTGAAGGACCGGTCTACAAAGGTTGTATTCCATGTTCACTTAGTTGTAAATTTGTTTACATATTATATTGTCTAATTCTTAAGTTAAGATTCTAGGGTTAGGGTTATATAGCATGGAAATTTTTTGAAAATGGCATGGACGATGCCTCCTGAAACCATGCTGTCATGCAAGGTAACCCTACAGTAGTATCAGAGCCAACCTAGAGAATTAGACGATATTTGTTAGATTACGAAACCAAAACTACTCCAAAACTTGAAACAATGAAATCCAGTTTCTGTCAATTTTTAAATGGCCTCTAAATTTTTTTTAAGCAACTGCAGAATGTCAATGAGATGTATGAACACCATAGAAACCTGAGCCCTTCTCGCCGGAATTTGGCCGGCTACAAGCCCAGAAAAACCGGCCACATCGGTTTTTTGGAAGGATCCTGGCTTCAGTTTTTTTTGGTGTTCCAGTCTCTGGGTTTTGGTGTTTTAGGTGTTGCTTGTTTTTGCTAAAATTGCATGAGATGTTAACATTCTGTAAAGGCAATTCGGATTGTTTCCTATTCGTAATTCTAACATCGTTTTTGGTTATTTAAAAGGCTTTAAAAATTTTGAACGGATATCAATAACCCATTTTCTCCATCGCTGAAATTTTCCAAGAGTTGGAATTTTTTCCAAGTTAAAGAACATTCAAAAATCATGCAAGTATTGCGACGGACCCTCTAGAAGAACGAAACCCTAACTCGATTTTATGACCATAAGAACCACCGCCAAACCCTAGGGTTTGCGGTAGTTCCGCGGCGCCATAAGTGAGGCAAGGGTTGGCCCTTCTACGGTTAGTTCATGGTATTGTGGCATGTTCTGAATATTTTTAAACTGCGCTCAAGTGTTGAGCTCTTTGGGAAATTTTGGGTGTTTGTTGATTCGATCGGAATGTTTAAAATCATCTAGCTCTTTCTGGGATGTGATACAATATTTAGAATTCATATTATTAGGCATAAAATCTGAAGTATGTGATATTTCGGGTTTATGATGTCTAAGGTGACTGTGGATTCCAAATGTTGTAGTTTGACATTTTCTTTTCTGCGACCGTAAGTGTAATATGTGGTGTATCGCCGTTTTCGTTGTTATATGTCAACGACAATTGTGTTACGCATATTTAATTACGTTGATGACATGTGATGTTATGTGTTG
Organism: Agapanthus africanus; assembly: GCA_030015575.1. Lineage (NCBI taxonomy): Eukaryota > Viridiplantae > Streptophyta > Magnoliopsida > Asparagales > Amaryllidaceae > Agapanthus > Agapanthus africanus. Next base: position 280,360,182 of record CM057342.1, read on the forward strand.
CTGGGATATGTTATATTGGATCGTCGTGTTTTGAATAGCCGGGATTTTTTTATGTGAGATGAGAGTTTTTCTATTTTCATTCATGTAAAAACTTGTATGCAATATTTTTTTATTGGGCACTTCCGGGTTGAGGATGTTGTCACCATTGTTGTATATTATTTACTTTTCCCTATTAGGATAGACCCAAGGCGGGGAGCACAAGTAACTGGGTTCTAGAGTCCAGTGGGAGACCATCTCGAAGAGTTGAGACCGGGTCTCCTAACTCTAGAATTGGTAGGGTTGCTTGTCGCTCTCGTAGGGGTCTAGGGATGTGGGTTTGGCTATTCATCGCGACCGTGGAATCCATGTTTTATACTTGCTTAATTTAAAATATGGAATTCCTAGTATATCCAATATTTCATATGTTATCTTCTGTTGTTTATATTCTGTGATGTGATCACTTTATATACTGAGAAGAATGCTTTATTATTATATATATGATATATAATAAACGTTGCTTATATTTTACACCCGTACTAGTCCCGCCCCGCTATGCCGTTAGTTAAGTAACCTAACGGTGCATAACGGGACACTGTGGCAAATGCGGATGGCATAAGCGTACCTTGTATTTTCGTTTCTTCTGTGATGCTTAGGAAGAATATATTATGGGACTTCATTAATGAGATTAATGAAAGAAAAGAAACCTAAAAAGATACTGTAGAATCAAATTTTCAAAAAGGGTAGCTCTAGTTTTTTGCTTTGCATAGCGGTATTCCTTGTAGAATATCCAGCACCTTATTCGATATGGAAAGAGTCGAGATCCCTTCACCGGGAGTGACCTCTTTAGTGAAACTAGAAGATGCTACAACACACTTGGTTTTGTCTTTTAATTGCTTCTCTGGTATTTGTGAAATATCCTGCACCTTATTCGATAAGGAAAGAGCCGAGATCCCTTCACCGGGAGTGACCTCTTTAGCAAAACTAGTAAAAAGCCTCATAACACTTCTTTTAAAAAATCACTCGATTCTACAATGATATCAATTTCATTACGCAAAAGGTTTTCATAAAAACCTGTCGTAGCCCTCCGTCATTTAAGATAAGTACTACTTAGTATTCGTGCTGCGTTTGTTGACTATGTTAAGGCGTAGTGTGCGATAGCTACTTACTGCTTATCTACTAAAACATGAGATGCGATTGGATTAGGGTTGTCGTATGACTTTGTTGACTATGTTAAGGGTCGTACGGGTTGGTTTAATTCAATCAGGAAATGACAGGTTGAACTTGGCTAGCGCTTATGATTTGTTGAGTATGTTAAGGTCATAAGTTGCTAGGGGCAGAATATTGTCGGGAATTTCAAGTGCTGAAATTTGCAATGAGATTGCATACCTTCTATGAGATAGTTGGATCCTGACACCCACTGCGAGTAAGTGTTACTCCTGGGAGAGTTTTACACATCACAATTGTTGGGTTGTCTAGCACGATAGCAAGTTTTTGGGAGGCATCATCCATGCCATATTTAAAAATTTGCCGTTCTAGTAAACCCTAACCCGAGAATCGCTACTAGAAAATCAAACGAAACATAATGTAAACACTTTACATCTAAAGTGAAGAAGGAATACAACCTTTGTAGATCAGTCCTTCACTTCAATAGCTCCATGTAGTAGTCCCTTCGCTGTGATCACGAACTCCCGGACTCTAGAGATGCTCCCATGAAGAAACGAACAAGCTTGCATCGAAGTATTCGAGGCCGAAGATGATCTACGTCGAGGAGACACTAACCCAAGCTACCTCTTCACTAATGGTGAGATTAGTGAAGAAAACACCCTATACTAAATGGCAAGTAGTATAGGATGATGAAGTAGGAAGTGGGCTCACTTTAGATTTATTTTTCTCACACTAAATCTTCACTTAGAGAAAACTAGTGAGCTTTTTCTTTGATGATGAAGAAGAAGAAGAATGAACTCATGAGAGAGTGAGGATAGAATTGCAACCATGGTGAATTAGTGTCATGCCTAACTTATGTAGAGAATAAATCATAGCTATGAGTTAAGAGTTGGGTTAACAAATATCTTAAGCTTGACAAACAAGTGGACTTAGTCAATGAAACCTCCAAGCTTCTACAAGCTTTGATCCATGACTCATTATCCAAATGTTTGAAATACATAAGATAAATAAAACCCTAACTTAACCTAGCATGCTGTGAGTCTCATACAAACTATGTTGCAAGTGTAATCTAGCATGACACACTTATATATATCACATATATATTTTGTGCCAAAAAGAAAACAATACATATATCACATATATGTAAAGTATATCAAATGTGAGAAATGAAATCTTAAGTGAGCTAGTACTAATTAATGTAATGTAATATATCAAATATATAATTATACATTAAATTATTAAATCAACTCTTGATTTAAAAATCCGGCTATATCATATACAACCGACTAATATCATATGAATCAACTTATCAAATCAACACTTGATCCGATAAACCGGCTATATTATATATAACCGACCGATATTCTATATCTCGAGAATGGAATGCGGTATCACATACACGCATTAATCTCGGTCCCGCACATATCATATATGTGCTCCTACTCCGTTTCGCTTGAGCCAGGAAACATCTGTGTAAGACTCTAAGGACTCGTTAATACGCCGGCAGTAGGTGATGGTCATATCAAACACCCACAAGCCATAAGGGGTCTGCTAAACCTAACGGCCACCCGGGTATTGAGCGATCAGAAGATCAACAAGCAAAGCTGCTCGTACTCCTGCGAATCCAATCGGTAACACTACCGTACAGTCCGGTCTCTTCCTCTGATATGTCTTATATTATAGCCTGGGGGTGGTATAACGTCAGACCCCAATAGCCTGATAAGTCATGCCGATGCAAGGTCTATAACAGTTCGAGAAACTACTGATAACACTTACCAGTAAATCTCAGCAACCCTGGCCAGGGATTTCCTGTTAGGCCAATCGAGCATAGCGCAACATCAACTCCCAATACCGGGAGAGACGAAACCCCTCCTATCGCTCATTGCCTCCATGTGACTCGAGACTGTACCTAAAAACCACTTTTTTGCACGATCTCTTGACCGTGGTATGGGGGAAATCAAAGCACAGTGGGAATCATACAAGACTCTATAACGATCTCGGGTCAACAGACTAACTTGTACCAGTGTCACCAGAGAACTGCTATCTGACGATAGGTATAATACCATCTAAGAGTTCTCGGAGAGTCCGTTCAGTGTACCCAGTCTCCACTGAGCATCCGTATACCATCTCTGATGTCAAACACCAATGGATATGGGATCATCCATCGCCTATCACATGGGTCGAGAAGCGTATACGCTAGTCTACTCTGGAGTATCGATGCCCTGTCTCGATACTCCCATGACTAGGAATGTTTGAAGGATGTACTTAACGACTACCCAGTCTCCACTAGTATGATCTGCATCATAATCCTGGTAGTCAAGTACTCATTCTAAGGGCTTTATCAACATGTAATAGAGAGACAATAAGTGTACATGTTAAGATAAAGTGCAACCAGATAGCATACTATCATGTCGAGCAAGAAAATCCTCCCTATATATGTCCAAGCATCCACTACAATATACATCACATGTACAGTAATGGCCTCTAGGGCATACATATAACTAACAATAATTAGCCGATCAAGTAGGTGTCTAGAAAGGTGTTAAGGGTGTTATGCCTCTGGGAAAACGAGGTTTATTTTAATTAGGTCCGTACGAAAGCACATGGAACCTCCCTCAAAGTACCGACACTGGCATGGCAGAAAGATTGGCGAACTTGTAAGGTGTAATTAATCCTGTCTAGTCTTACCTTTTAGGGTTTGAAGGAAGATTTGATAAAAAAAGTGGGAGCCATCCTATTTAGATAAGATAATAACCAATCTAATCTTGTAAGAGCATACGCTAAGTTGTTTTCTTCTCTCTCTCTCCAGGTAGCGACCATGTCAGGACTTAATCAAGATAATAATATTGATGTATTGACCGGACCCGCTTGTTATACTGAGCAGGGGAACATTGGTTCCGTTCTTTCTTATAATTGTTATAAAACTGAGCAAGAAATAGGATAATATCCGGATTCCCACGCCACCCAAACGAAGAATAAGCATGTTGCATCTTCTTCGGGTGTGTTAGTTACTGAGAACTGTTTTTCAGTACATTCTACGTCCTGGATATTAGATACCGGATGGGGATCCCACATATGTAATATGTTGCATGGGCTAAGGAAAGTTAGAGAACTGGGAATGGGTGATCATTTCGTAAGAGTGGGGAATGGTGCAAATGTTGCAGCCAAAGCAGTTGGCGAATATCACCTTGTATTACCAAATGGTAATACATTGATTCTGAACGAAAGCTATTCATACCGAACTTGATATGCAATCTTATATCAGTTTCTTTATTGAGTAAAGAATGATATAATTTTGTAGTACAGGATATTGTTATGAACATTTTTCTGAATCAAAAGTTGATTGGATCAGGCTTGTTAAATTATGGCATATACGTTCTAAATCAAACCATAGTTCTTAACATACAAAACACACACAAGAGGAAGAGTTCATAAATGAACGAATCCTTCTTGTGGTATTGTAGACTAAGTCATATCAATGCAACACGACTAGCTAAGTTACATAAGGATGGATATTTGAATCCGTTCGAATTATCATCTTACGAAACGTGCCAATCATGTCTCAAAGGCAAGATGACCAAAACGCCATTTACCGGACACGGAGATAGAGTTACGGAACTCTTGGGACTGATACATAGTGATGTATGCGGTCACATATCTACACATGCAAGGAATGGTTCCTCATACTTCATTACATTCACTAACGATCTCTCAAGATACGGACATGTGTTCCTGTTGAAACACAAGTTTGAAGCTTTTGAGAAATTCAAAGAATATAAGCACGAAGTCGAGAACCAAACGGGTAAAAGTATTAAAATCCTTCGATCTGATCGAGGAGGAGAATACTTGAGCAATGAGTTCCTGGACTATCTAAAAGAGAATGGGATTCTCTCTCGGCTTACTCCTCCGTATACACCACAACACAACGGTGTAACGGAACGGAGGAATCGCACCCTATTGGATATGGTGCGCTCTATGATGAACACCGCTGAGTTACCTATTTCCTTTTGGGGTTATGCACTTGAGACAAAAGCATACCTATTGAATCAAGTTCTATCTAAATCTGTACCTACCACACCATATGAGATTTGGAGTGGGAAGAGACCGTATCTTAAATAAGTTAAGATATGGGGTTATCTAGCCTATGTCAAAAGACAAAATCCGGACAAACTCGAGGCACGATCAGTTCTTTGCAAGTTTGTGGGATATCTAAAGAATTCACAAGGATATATTTTCTACCACACTGAGAAACAAAAGATGTTTTTTTCTCAATACGCCACCTTTTTAGAAAAGGAATTTCTTGTAAAACAAATTAGTGGCATAGAGATACAGCTAGAAGAAGTTCCAGCGGCACAAACTACAACTGATGATTTATTGGAACCAGAGATTTCAGTAGTCTCCACGAACCCCAGCCTCTCCGCTGTTCTAGTAGGGTTCCTCATCCACCTGAGAGATACTACGGTTTTCTTGTTGATGGTGGGAGTGAGGATTGCATCATGGAAGATGATGACCCAACTAGTTTCGAGCAGGCCATTACGAGTGGGGACTCTGTGAAGTGGCTGGATGCAATGCGATCTGAGATGGAATCTATGTACACCAACAAAGTATGGACTTTGGAAGTGCTCCCGAAGGGGTAAAACCCATTGGGAGCAAACGGATCTTTAAGAAGAAGCTTGGTGTAGATAGAAAAGCTGAGACTTTCAAAGCTAGACTTGTTGCAAAAGATTTTCGTCAACGACCAGGTGTGGATTATGATGAAAGCTTTTCTCCAGTGGCTATGCTTAAGTCCATCTGGATCTTACTTGCCATCGCTGCATACCATGACTATGAAATCTGGCAAATGGATGTTAAGACCGCCTTTCTAAATGGTGATTTAGAAGAGTGCGTGTACATGACTCAGCCAGAGGGCTTCGTAGATAGTGGGAGCAGCGGATAGGTGTGCAAGCTGCTTAAATCCATCTACGGGTTAAAGCAGGGATCGTGGAGTTGGAACATCTGTTTTGATGTGGTAGTCAAAGAGTTTGATTTCATCAAAAACGTAGATCAACCTTGTATATACAAGAAGGTGGTAGAGAGTAAGATTTTCTTCCTCGTATTGTACGTGGACGACATACTCTTGATAGGAAATTATATTCCTATGCCGCACTCGGCCAAGCTCTTCTTATCACAAAGATTCTCAATGAAATATCTAGGTGATGCATCCTACATCTTGGGGATTAAGATCTATAGAGATTGATCTAAATGGATACTGGGATTGTCCCAATCCAAGTACATTGACACCATACTAAAGAGGTTTAGTATGGAAGATTCCAAGCGTGGGAATTTACCTACGATCTCAGGACTTACTCTCTCCAAAGAGATGTCTCCCAAGACTGATTTGGAGAGAGCTCGCATGCAAGAGATACCCTATGCTTCAGCAGTAGGCTCTATCATGTACGTGATGCTATGTACCAGACCCAATGTAGCATACTCACTAAGTGTAGTGAGTAGGTATCAAGCAGATCCATCAGAGAGTAACTGAACAGCTATGAAGAACATTCTCAAGTACTTGAGAAGAACTAAAGAGATGTTCTTGGTGTATGGTAATGGTGAACTCCAAGTGGAGTCCTTTACCGATTCGAGCTTTCAGAGTGATAAGGATGACTCTAAGTCAGTCTCGGGATTTGTCTTTACCCTCAATGGAGGGGCGGTTTGCTGGAAGAGTTCCAAGCAAGAAACCGTGGCAGACTCGACGATGGAGGCTGAATACATCGCTGCCAACGATGCTGCCAAAGAGGTTGTCTGGATGAAGAAGTTCATAACAAAACTTGGTGTGGTTCCGTCTATCGAGTATCCAATACCTTTGTATTGTGATAACAATGGAGCAGAGGCTTTGGCCAAGGAATCCAGGTCCCATCAGCGATCCAGGCATATTCTGAGACGGTATCACCTGATCCGGGAGATAGTTGATCGCCGGGAAATCGAGGTTAGAAGAGTCGACACGAAGAACAACACGGCGGATCCACTCACGAAGGCCATACCACAGATACAATTTGAGAGACTCTTCGGGATGTTAGGTATGAGATACTATAACAACTGGCCTTAGTGCAAGTGGGAGATTGTTAGTTATGTGTATGCCCTAGAGGCCATTATTGTACAAATGATGTATATTATAATGGATGCTTGGACATATATAAGGAGGACTTTCTTGCTCGACATGATAGTATGCTATTCGGTTGCTCTTTCTCTTAACATGTAGACTTATATTGTGATGCTGCCTTACTCTCACATGTTGATAAAGCCCTTACGATGTGTACTTGACTACCAGGACTATGATGGATATCATACTAGTGGGCCAGGGTAGTCCACAAGTACATCATTTAATTGTTCCTAGTCGAGGGTGTATCGAGATAGGGCATCGATATTCCAGAGTAGACTAGCATGCGCGCTTCTTGACCCATATGATGGGCGATGGATGATCCCACATCTATTGGTGTTTGACATCAAAGATGGTATATGGGTGCTCAGTGGAGACTGGGTATACTGAACAGACTCACAGAGAACTCCTAGATGGTATTATACCTAGTGTCAGATAGCAGTTCTCTGGTGACACTGGTACAGGTTAGTTTGTAGACCAGAAATTGTCATAAAGTCTTGTGTGATTCCCACTGTGCTTTGATTTCTATCTTACCACGTTCAAGAGAACGTGCAAAACGGTGGCTTTTGGATACAGTCCCGAATCACATAGAGGCAATGAGCGATAGGAGGGGATTAGTCTCACCCGGTATTGGGGTTTGATGTTGCACTGTGCTCGATTGGCTATAATAGGAAGTCCCTGGCCAGGGATGATACGGAGATCGGCACGACTTATCGGTTAATGGGGTGTGACGTTTACCATCCCTAGACTAGATATGCGACATATCAGAAGAAGAGAGCAGACTGTACGGTAGTATTAGTGACAGGCTTTACAGGAGTATGAGTAGGCTTGCTTGTTGATCTTCTGATCGCTCAATACCCGGGTAGCCGTTGCGTCTAACTTGTACCGCTGACAGCTTGTGGGTGTCTGATATGTTCATCACCTACTGCCGATGTATTGACAAGTCTTTAGAGTCCTACACAGAGCTTTACTGGCTCAGGCAACACGAAATAGGAGCACATATGTGATATGTGCAGGACTGAGATTAATACGAGTATGTGATACCGTATTCTATTCTCGCGATATGTGATATCGGTCGGTTATATGTGATATAGCCGGGTTATCGAATCAAGTGTTGATACATATAATATTAGTCGGTTATATATGATATAGCCGGATTATTAAATCAAATGTTGATTTAATAATTTAATGTATAATTATATATTTGATATATTAAAATACATTAACTAATATTTGCTCACTTAAGTATTTCTTTTTCTCACTTGTGTACACTAAATATATCTGTGATATATTTTATTGTGTCATTCTAGTTTATATATGCAACATGGGTGTATGAGACTCATACCATGCCATTAGATAATTAGGGTTTTATTTATTAAATACAAATATCAATTGGTGGAAATTAAGCATGGTTGCAAGCTTTGGAAGCTTGTGGAAACCATTGACTTAGTCCACTAAATTTATCTTGCATTAGATATTTATTAACATAACCATTATCTTAAGCCATGGTTAATTCTCTACGAGAGTGATATATGATATGAACTCACCCATGATTGCCATTCTCTCTCTCATCCATTATTTGCTTCATCTTTTTCATTGAGCTCTCTAGCTTTTTCAAGGTGAAGTAAAAAGTGTGAGAAAATTAATTCTAAATTGAGCAAAAATCCTACTTCATCATCCTCTACTAGATTATCCATTTAGTTTAGGGTGTTAGATTAACTAATCCCTAATTATCAAGTTAAGATTCTAGGGTTAGGGTTATGTAGCATGGCAATTTTTCGAAAATGGCATGGACGATACCTCCCTAAACCTTATTGTCGTGCTAGGTAACCCTATAGAAAGTACGTAACTACACCTGAACCATAAGGCTATAATTTTAATAATACGAATCATAGTTTTGAAAATGGGGGCTACGGTTGTTTTTGAGAAAGAGACACCATTTGAAAATCCGTAGCGTCCCTTGAGGTTATCGTTTAAAAGTGCATGCGATTCGTCAATTTTGGAAATAACTATGGTTCAAATGTAATCCATAAGTCGGCAATCCAACCTCATAGTATCAGATGTGGTATAATCCATCGAACGTCATCCTCGAGTCAAGAGTGTGGATCAATCATCCGGTATATCATACTATGTATGGTAAAATTCATCGTACGGTGTCGTTAAATCAGAATAAGGATCTATCATCCTATACATGATATCGCATACAGTATAATCCATCGTACGCATCATAAATCAAGGGTATGGATCTATGGTATCTTACATCATATTATCTCATATTCTCATTTATATATAAATCAATCTCATATCATATTTGGGCATATGTATATGTGTATATATATCGCCTTGCATCCTCTTATTAAACATATCAACTCATGTCATCTTGTTTCATTATATCCTCATTTCATCATGTCATCTCATTCTTAACCTTGTGATTATATCCGTAAGTACATAAGCAAAGGTTTATTTATATATATATTTTTTACATCTCGGTTCTCCCATTACTATGGTTACGGGAGTGCTATATGCCATCCACCCAACTCCCTCCCGTAGATATAGATCTACTCACTTGCTATCCTTATTGTAGCCGAAGTCGATGATCGTCTTGCTCTCCTTTGTCGTCTCGGAGGTCTATGCAAATGTACCTACAAATCAATATATATTGTAGCGAGATCTAAACCAAATTCGAAAACCGATACGGCATGCGAAGTGCACATAGGTTAGAACCTATGGCCCACGCATACAAGAATAACCAAACAACCCCCGACGTTCACGTACGAACGTCCAACGACCGAGTCAAAACTCAAATACCAAAACTCAAGTTAACAAAATTCGTACACCGAAATATGAAACTTAGAAAAACACTCCCAGATTTTAACTCAGGTGAAATTAAGAGATTTTGCATATAGGGTAGGTCTATATATCAGATAACAAAGCTATGAACCAAAAACCAAAACTAGACTCCACAATTTGGCCATTCCTATTAAATCTGCAGCCTGGAAAGGGAGATGGGGTCTCGGGTTTCTAGGATAGTCTCTAGGTAGCCTGCACATCTCACTGTGTTTGCAACTTATTTTTCAGAGCTCTCGAGTCATAGCAGATTCTATATAATCATCACAATTCGTCAAAAACTCGATATCGAAAAATTCCAAGTTCGTGTTTTGGGGTTTGTAGTCTCACGTTTGTCCAGAATTCCATCACTAATGGATTTTGGTTACTAACTAAACCTTAGTTGCATCTCCACAATTCAATTCATCAACTAAATATCATCCTAGAATTTTCCAAGATCACTAGTATAGCATAATTGAACTCTAAACATATGTAGGAGGCTAAGAAACTTGATAACTTGATGGAAAGTGAAGGTTTTACCTTTTGGATGCAACTCAAGAAACTTCTTTGGTGGTCTAAGGTGCTCAAAACCCTAACTTGATCTCACCATGAGGTGTAGGATGAGATTGTGCACATTTTTTGTGAAGGCTTCGGATGGTTTTGAAGAAGTTTTGGGGATGATTTGGTGGTGGTAGTGAGGTGGAGGAGATGGAAGAGAATGAAGATGAAGGAGGTGAAGATGAGAAGTGAAATAAGGAAGGAAAAGAAATGAAGGAAGTGATTAAAGATGGTTGCCATGCCCCCCTCTCTCTTTCTTTTTCTCACTCTCTCTCTCTTCAATAAATATAAGTCACATCTTTGTTTCCCTCTCTCATCAAATACCTTTCATTTTCTTTTTATTTTCTCTTTTTCCCTTTTCTTTTTAAAACCAAATAATAAAAAATATAAATGAAACCAACATGCAACAAAATACAATGTGTCATGGCACATTTGTAATGGTTAACAAAAATCAACATAGTTTAGTGCACACTTAATGAATTACTAATTAAGTTTAACATAAACTTGTATATAAATAATTGTATAATTAATTGTAAAATGTCCAAATCCAATAAATGCCTTCATAATATATATTTCATATTGATATCAAAATATTGGTATATAATTATACCATTCTACGAAAACCCAAATTCATACTCATATAGTTTTCATGAAATTTATTATTTTATTATTTAAATTCCAAGAATAATATTTTATATTTCTGAAATGTTACAATCTTACCTGTTAAATAAATTCGGTCCCCGAATTTAAATTAAACCCCTAAATATTAAAACATTTCAGTAAATCGGTCAAATCCACGGGGGTGATTTGCCAACTCATTAGTAGAAAATATCAGCAGGTAGAAATCGAATGTACAACGATCTCTAGGTCATACTGAAACATAAAGGTAATACTGTGGTATATAGGGTGATCGTGTATACATATGTGTAAAATAACAATGTCGTGCAAGTATCAGTATATGTATAAAGTCATTTGAGTCATGTGCATGTATTGAAAGTTTGTCTTAGCACCACTACTTGGTTTCTAGAGATATCAATTATGCAATTTAAAAAAATCTAGTGGGCTAAGCTATACTAACCTAGAATCGAACTAGAGAATTAGGGTTTGAATGCATGTAAACATGTTTTACACTAAGTGAATAGGGAAACCTTTGTAGACCGGTCCTTCACTTCTATAGATCCAAGTAGTAGTCCCTAAGCTCCAAGTAGTGCTCCCTAGAACTCTTCTTAGGCTTCACTTGGTGAAAGGAACGAACTTGCTTCGTCGTCTTCGAGGCCGAAAATGATCCACCTTGAAGTTACTCTAACTCAAGCTAACTCTTCACTAATCAAAGAATTAGTGAAGCAAACAACCTAATCTTATGGGCTAGATGAGAGTATGTTGATGAAGTAGAAATTTTGCTCACTTTAAAATTTCTTTTCTCTTTTTCTTTTTCACTCAAGGAAAATCAAGAGAGGAAGAAGATGAACTACTAGTGAACTTGGGTGAGGAAAATATTTCAAGTGAAATTTGTAGAGAGTTAACCATGGCTAAAGATAAATGGTTGGGTTTAAAAATATCTACAGTAAAACAAAATTAGTGGAATGAGTCATGGCTTCTACATTCTTCTACAAGCATCTTAAGCCTTGCTCATTTCCACCAAATTCCCAAATAATCTTTAGTCATGGTGTGAGTCTCATACACCCATGTCCAATGTATCATCCACCATGACACAATATATAAATACATATATTAATATATATCACATATATATTAAATGTATTTCAGAGAGAAGAAATTCTTTAAGTGAGCACAATATTAGTTAATATATATTAATATATCAAATATATATATATATATATAATTATTAAATCAACAATTGATTTAATAATCCGGCTATATCATATATATAACCGACTAATATCATTTATATGTATATCAATTTATTAAATCAACACTTGATTCAATAACCCGGTTGTATCATATATAACCGATCGATATAATATATCGAGAGATTAGAATACGGTATCACATACACGTATTTAATTAAGGTCCCGCACATATCACATATATGCCCTACTTCATTTCGCTTGAGCTAGCAATTCTCTGTATGGGGTTCTAAAGACTCGTCAATACTCTAGCAGTAGATAATGATCACATCAGTCACCCATAAACCGTCAGTGGTACTAGCTGGACGTAACGGCTACCTAGGTATTGAGTAAATAGAAGATCAACAAGTAAGCTTGTCCAAATTCCCGCAAAGCCTATAAGCAACACTTACCATACAGTCCGGTCTCTTCGTCTGATATGTCGCATATCAAGTCTAGGGGTGCTTTCGTCAGACCCCAGTAACTTGATAAGTCATGCCGATTTGTCGCCTATAACCGTTCCAGAAACTACTGATAACACTTACCAGTAAATCTCATTAGTCCTAGCCAGGGACTTACTGTTATAGCCAATCGAGTATAGCGCAACATCTACTCCCAATACCGGAAGAGACAAAACCCCTCCTATCGCTTATTGCCTCCATGTGGCTCAAGACTGTACCTAAAATCCACCTGTTTGCACGACTCCTTTAAGCCGTGGTAGGGAGGAAATCAAAGAACAGTAGGAACTACACAAAACTCTATGACAATCTCGGGTCTACAAACTAACCTGTACAAGTGTCACCAGAGAACTACTATCCGACGATAGGTATAATACCAACTAGGAGTTCTCGGAGAGGCCTGTTCGGTGTACCCATTCTCTAATGAGCACCTGTATACAATCTTTGATGTCAAACACCAATAGTTGTGGGATCAACCATCGCCCCTATACAGGGTCAAGAAACGTATACACTAGTCTACTCTGGAATATCGATGCCCTGTCTCGATACTCTCTCGACTAGGAACTGTTAAACGATGTTCTTATGGACTACACAAGCCCCACTAGTATGATCTGCATCATAGTCTTGGTAGTTAAGCTAACATCCTAAGGGCTTTATCAACATGTATCAGAGAGACAATACAATAATACTAGTGTATATGTTATGATAAAGAGCAACCTGATGGCATACTATCATGTAAAGCAAGAAAGTCCTCTATATATATGTCCAAGCATCCACTATATCATACAATAATGGCCTCCAGGGCATACATATTCCTAACAATCTCCCACTTGCATTAAAGCCAGTTGTTGTATTATCTCATACCCAACATCCTAAAAAATCTCTCAAATTGCGTCTGGGGGAGGGCCTTCGTGAGTAGATCCGTTGTGTTGTCTTTCGTGTCAACTCTCCTGATCTCAATCTCCCGGCGATCAACTTTCACCCAGATTAGGCGATACCGCCGAAGAATATGCCTGTATCGCTGATGGGACCGGGGTTCCTTGTGCTTGGTTGCTCGGCACCTTCACCATATTTTCTAAGGCATCAGGCATGCAATTTTTACAAACCTAGAGTGCTAAGCAACCCAAACCAAGGATCTAAGGGTTAAACAACTTTACATTAAGTGAAATGGGAATACAAGCTTTGTAGACCGGTCCTTCACTTCTTAAGCTCCGTATAGTAGTCCCTTTTGCTCTAAGTAGTGATGTCCCGGACTCTCCTTTGGCTCCACTAGGTGAAAGAAACGAGCTTGCTCAAGGATCTTCGAGGCCGAAGACGATCTACGTCGAAAAATCTCTAACTCAAGCTACCTCTTCACTAATTGATATACTAGTGAAGACATAACTTATACTAAATGGCTAATTTGGTATAGATTGGTGAAGTAGGAATTTTTCTCACTTTAGAATAATTTTTCTCTCTTTCTTTTATTTTCTCACTCAAAGCTAGAGAGCAAATGGAGGAGATGAAGAAAATGATGAAGTGATCAACCCCTGAACCATGGGTGAGAAAATATCATATATAACTCATGTAGAGACTAAACCATGGCTAAACATAGTGGTTAGGTTAATAAATATTTGGAGTAAAATAAAATTAGTGGACTTTAATCTAAGCTTCTCCATACTTCCACAAACATCTTAGCCATTCTAATATCCACATAATTTTGATTTATCCCTTAATATTTAAACCCCAAATTATCTTTAGGTTTGAGTTTTACACCCATGTCCAATGTATCATCTAGCATGGCACAAAATAAATAGATTAACATATATCATATATATATATTAAATGTATAAAGAGAAAACATTTTCGTAAGTGAGCTAATATTAGTTAATGTATATCAATATATCAAATATATAATTACACATTAAATTATTAAATCAACACTTGATTTAATAACCCGATTGTATTGCATACAACCGACTAATATCATTTATATGCATATCACATATACATATAACATATCATTGAATCAACACTTGATTCAACAATCCGATTATATCACATATAAGCTATATCGCGAGATTAGAATACTGTTTCACATATACGTATTAATTTCGGTCCCGCACATATCACATATGTGCCCTACTTTGTTTCGTATGAGCTAGGAAACTTCTGTGTAGGACTCTAATGACTCGTCAATACGCCAGCAGTAGGTGATGATCATATCAGTCACCCACAAGCCGTCAGCGGTACTTGCTGGACGTAACGGCTACCCGGGTATTGAGCGATCAAATGATCAATAAGCAAGCTTGTCCATACTCCTGTGAATCCAACAGCAACACTACCGTACAGTCCGGTCTCTTCGTCTGATATGTCGCATATCTAGTCTAGGGGTGGAAAACGTCAGACCCCAGTAACTTGGTAAGTCATGCCGATGTGAGGCTCATAATGGGTCGAGAAACTACTGATAACTGTAACAACCCTAAACTTTCTGTACAATTTTTTCAAAAATACAGAAAAAGGTTATTTGAGCATGTGCACAAGTTATAAGTTTGATTTACTTTTTAACAGCAAGAAAGAGCTTGTATTGGTAAGACCTTACACTGCTGAACCAAAGCACCAGAGTTCAAATCCCATCAGCCACATTATTTTTTATATTGATTTCTTTTAATCTTTTTTGAAGCCCAAGAGTCTACACGTGCATAACTCGTAAACCCAAAGTTCACACTAAAAACAAACGAGTCCATGGGGTAGACCAAGCGGCGATGGACACATGGCGACGAGTCGAGGCCCGACTCGGCCAGACTCAGCTGATGGGAGTTCTGGATCGGCCGGCGACGCCGGGTGGAATTGGCCGATTCCCGATTCTTCCTTCATGAAATCTGTGTCTTTTTGCCTCCCCATAACCCCTGTACAGTTTATTTTACATGCACATTTACAGAGCCAATAAAAACACCTATTTACTCTATTTTAAATACAATTTTTCCTACATCTTTTCACATCCCTAAACCCTAGAATTTCATATAAATACCCACACTCTTTTCCACCTCATCACTTTGAATTCTATACAAAAACTCTCAAGAAAATTCTAAGTTCAATAGTGTACAAGTGCAGTTAGCGAAGGGCGAAACTCGGGCGAACATCCGACGACGACCCTATGAGCTCCTGGCGATGAAACGACGCACCAGCACCACCTACCACTCCCTCTCCCTCTTATCTAATTTGAAATCTAGTAAGTACCTCTTCCCTCTTCTCTTGTCTACTCTAAAAACTTGTATTTCTAAAACCCAACGGAAGCGGAGTTAATCCGACTTCCGATTCGGTTTTCTTTAAAAGTTCCAATTTTCTTAAATACAACAATACCAAACTTGCACATCATAACCATTAAACTTTAACAAAATATATTGAACAAGTTTCATAGCAAAAGAATTCATATTGTAATTTTTATAGCACTTTTACAGAAAAATACCATATAGTTTAGTTTTGACATAAATTATTATAATTCCTTGCTATACCTTTAGATAGTTCATGAGGTAATGACCTACCTCCTCACAACACAAATCTCTATCATAGCATGATATCTTTTGGAAACAAAGAATTGGGAAAATACGATTTTACACAAAACTATCTCAAACTTATAAAAACCGTTTTCTATAAGATTATGTATTTTAAATAAATCTTTGCAAAGCGCCACTACAACCCATTTTGGGGAATCCATTCGGGATGGTGCGAATTATCACACATTCTCGGGCTTAGTGCAAGATGCAGACATTCGTAAGGAGCATACGGTCTCGAAAGATTTAAAAAATACAAATATCTTAAGAAAATGATATTTCTAAAAAAATAATAAATTAAAATTATATATATATATATATGTGTGTGTGTGTGTGTGTGTGTGTGTGTGTGTGTGTGTGTGTGTGTATGTATAATCAAAATATCTATTTTTGATATAACATAAATATTCCAACTTTTCTAAATAAAAAGAATCACCTTACATGAAAAAACCATGAAATTCCATACAAGTTCAATACTTCACAATTAAATACCATATATTATGAAATTTGGTTTTATTCACTAGAAATGTCACATATATAAAATCTACATCTATGAAAACTCTGAAGACGATAATAAAATACTTGAGGTGTATTTTGAAAACTATACAAACTTATTTTTACATAAAACCCCATCAAGTTATACTAAATTACAATAAGGACATTAGTAAACATAGATTTAAGCGGGACCAGTCTCTTGAGCCTTAGGGAGCCGGAGATATGGGTGCTTGCCAATTTAAGGTAGACAACTTAACAAAAGGTGTTATCAATACGGTAATCGTCTTTGAAAAAGACACAAATCCTGCCGTTCATGTGCAGCGGTTACCAATAACACCAAAACCTAATTCAGGACTTCAATTTCTTTTCTAATTGTCTGACTCAGACTGAGACTTGATATAATAAATCTGACTTGGATGAGATTCAGGTATATATATATATATATAACAATTCAATATGAATCCATATATTCAATCTGTTCAATTTATCAATCTATATAACTTGACTGAATCGAACCATGGATATATTCCATTTACATGATTATCTAGTACCTCTATTTCCTTTTATACGATATCATGGTTTCGGCAAGTCTTCCATTTACTATACAAGTATTCCATTTACATTTACAAAACAGTACAAACAACACATTTACAATTCAAACAATACAATCATGACATCGCGGGGTTTTTAAGGCGTAGATTGGTACGGAAGGTGTTAGAAGTGGCACGAGACTTCAACCATTAAGACATCTAACCTGTATTCCATTGCTGTTGTACAGTGGCATGAACGGTTCCTTATGTTCCTGATACCTTAGTCTCCGGGGCAAGTGAGACTCCTCTCGTATACAATGGCCTCTTCTGTACCAAGCTATAAACAACAGTGTTAACACTAAATACAACATTATAATAATATAATACCACTTTAAAAGTTACACACACACTCTCTATTTTACTTCTCCTTCATCTTTAGGACTTACGGAGCGATTTGTTCGCTGATGACATTATCTTTCTTCTTTTTTGGAATGTCGTCAGGTGATTCGGACCTTCAAGAGATCGAGTCCACCAGCGAGGATTTAGACCAGCTAGCTTTTGACCCGGAGCTCTAGATACTTGTACATTTCATTTCAGTACTTTCCATTTCTATTATGCCACTGTTTAGGCATTTTTTTCTTTCATTCCATATATTTATTTTTCAGACGTTTTGTAAAAATAATGTGAATAAATAAAGTTATTGTTCATTTATATCTATTGTCTCTGTCTCTTATGCATTTTACTTATATTGCTTAGATATGTTTGGCGTATTTACTTCAGAGTAAATACGCAGCGGCCAGTCACGTCCTCTGCCCGTATACTGGGAAGCGGGGCGTGACACGTTTTGTTGGTGGCCCATACAGGTCAGAATTGTATGGAACCCTACCATGCAGTTCAGTTCTGTATGGACAACCTAAGCAATATAACACAAGAACCAGCAACTGAAAACATTCCTTACAATACCTATTCCTTAATTATTATCATATATTTTGAATCTATCCTAACCCAAAATTTTCTCACCTCTTTTACAATCTTACCAAAACCTTTGCATTCTTTCGTTCTTTCACATATTTTTCATACTCTACCAATAGTTCTAGCACCAAACTTTCCTTGAATCTGTTACACTTTCCTTTTACAAATTTCGAGGACGAAATTTTTATAAGGAAGGTAGAATTTAACAACCCTAAACTTTCTGTACAATTTTTTCAAATATACAGAAAGGGGTATTTGAGCCTGAACACAAGTTATAAATTTGATTTGCTTTTTAACGGAAAGAAGGAGCTTGTAGCTCATTGGTAAGACCTTGCATTGCTGAACCAAAGCACCAGAGTTCAAATCCCATCAGCCACATTATTTTTATATTGATTTCTTTTAATTTTTTTAGAAGCCCAAGATTCTACACGTGCATAACCCGTAAGCCCAAAGGTCACACTAAAAACAAACGAGTCCAGAGGGTAGACCAAGCGGCGATGGACACGTGGCGACGAGTCGAGGCCCGACTCGGCCGACGGGAGGTCTGGGTCGGCTGGCGACGCCGGGTGGAATCGGCCGATTCCTGATTCCTCCTTCATGTAACCTGTTTCTTTTTGCCTCCCCATAACCCCTGTACAGTTTATTTTGCATGCACATTTACAGAGCCAATAAAAACACCTATTTACTCTATTTTAAATACAATTTTTAATACATCTTTTCACATCCCTAAACCCTAGAATTTCCTATAAATACCCATACTCTTTTCTACCTCCCCACTCTGAATTCTATACAAAAATTCTCAAGAAAATTCTAAGTTCAATAGTGTACAAGTGGAGTTAGCGAAGGGCGAAACTCCGCCGAACATCCGACGACGACCCTAGGAGCTCCCGGCGACGAAACGACGTACCAGCACCTCCTACTACTCCCTCCCCTCATCTCTAATCTGAAATCTAGTAAGTCCCTTTTCCCCCTTCTCTTGTCTGCTCTAAAAACTTGTATTTCTAAAACCCGACGGAAGCGGAGTTAATCCGACTTCCGATTCGGTTTTCTTTAAAAGTTCCAATTTTCTTAAATACAACAATACCAAACTTGCACATCATGACCATTATAATTTAACAAAACATATTGAACAATTTTCATAGCAAAAGAATTCATATTGTAATTTTTATAGCACTTTTACAGAAAAATATCATATAGTTTAGTTTTAACATAAATCATTATAATTCCTTACTATAACTTTAGATAGTTCACGAGGTAATGACCTACCTCCTCACACCACACATCTCTATTATAGCACGATGTCTTTTGGAAACATAGAATGGGGAAAATACGATTTTAGACAAAACTACCTCAAACTTATAAAAACTGTTTTTTACAAGATTATGTATTTTAAACAAATCTTTGCAAAGCGCCGCTACAACCCATTTTGGGGAATACGTTTGGGATGGTGCGGATTATCACACATCCTCGTGCTTAGTAGTGCGAGATGCAGACCTCCGCAACGAGCATACGGTCTCGAAAGATTTAAAAATACAAATATCTTAAGAAAATGAGATTTCTAAAAAAATAATAAATTATATATATATATATATACATATATATATATATATATATATATGTATCATCAAAATATCTTATTTTGATATAACATAAATATTCCAACTTTTCTAAATCAAAAGAATCACCTTATAAGAAAATACAATGAAATTCCATACAAGTTCAATACTTCACAATTAAATATCATATATTATGAAATTAGGTTTTATTCACTAGAAATGTCATATATATAAAATCTACATCTATGAACACTCTAAAGACGATAATAAAATACTTGAGCTGTATTTTGAAAACTATACAAACTTATTTTTACATAAACCCCTCAAGTTATACTAAATTACAATAAGGACCCTAGTAAACATAGTTTTAAGCAGGACCAGCCTCTTGAGCCTTAGGGAGCCAGAGATATGGGTGCTTACCTATTTAAGGTAGACAACTTAACAAAAGGTGTTATCAACACGGTAATCGTCATTGAAAAAGACACAAATCCTGCCGTCCATATGCAGCGATTACCGATAACACCAAAACATAATTCAGGACTTCAATTTCTTTTCTAATTGTCTGACTCAGACCGAGTCTCGATATAATAAATCTGACTTGAATGAGATTCAAGTATATATATAACAATTCAATATGAATGCATATATTCAATCTGTTCAATTTATCAATCTATATAGCTTGACCGAACCGAACCATGGATATATTCCATTTACATGATTATCCAGTACCTCCATTTCCATTTATACGATATCATGGTTTTGGCAAGTCTTCCATTTACATTTACAAAACAGTACAAACAACACATTTACAATTCAAATAATACAATCAAGACATCACGGGGTTTGTAAGGGGTAGATTGGTACGAAAGGTGTTAGAAGTGGCACGAAACTGCAACCATTAAGATACATAACCTGTATTCCATTGCTGTTGTACTGTGGCATGAACGGTTCCTTGTGTTCTTGATACCTTAATCTCCAGAGCAAGTGAGACTCCTCTCGTATACACTGGCCCAGTGGACCAAGGAAAGTCTAGCTACAAACAACGGCGTTAACACTAAATATAACATTATAATAATATAATACCTTAGACTCCTCTTCTGTACCAAGATACAAACAACAGCGTGAACACTAAATACAACATTATAATAATATAATACCACTTTAAAAGTTACACACACTCTCTCTCTATTCTACTTCTCCCTCATCTTTGGGACTTACCGAGCGATTTGTTCGCCGACGACATTCTCTTTCTTCTTCTTTGGAATGTCGTCAAATGATTCGGACCTTCAGGAGATCAAGCCCACCAGCGAGGATTTAGACTAGCTAGCTTTTGACTCGAAGCTCTAAATACTTGTACGTTTCATTTCAGTACTTTCCATTTCTATCATGCCACTGTTTAGGCATTGCTTTTCATTCCATGTATTTACTTTTCAGATGTATTGTAAAAAGAATGTGAATAAATAAAGTTGTTGTTCATTTATATCTATAGTCTCTGTCTCTTGTGCATTTTACTTATATTTCTTAAATACGCTTGGCGTGTTTACTTTAGAGTAAATACGTAGCGGCCAGTCGCGTCCTCTGCCCATACACTAGGAAGTGTGGCATGACAATAACACTTACCAGTAAATCTCCATATCAGCCCTGGCCAGAGACTTCCTGTTATGGCCAATCGAGCACAGCGCAACATCAACCCCCGATACCGAGAGAGACGAATCCCCTCCTATCACTCATTGCCTCCATGTGACTCGGGACTGTACCCAAAAACCACCGTTTTGCATGCTCTCTTGAACGTAGTAAGGTGGAAATCAAAGCACAGTGGGAATCACATAAGACTCTATGACGATCTCGGGTCTACAGACTAACCTGTACCAGTGTTACTAGAGAACTGCTATCTGACGTTAGGTATAATACCATCTGGGAGTTCTCGGCGAGTCCTGTTCAGTATACCCAGTCTCCACTGAGCACATATATACCATCTTTGATGTCAAACACCAATGGATATGGAATCATCCATCGCCCTTTAAATGGGTCAAGAAGCGTATACGCTAGTCTACTCTGGAATATCGATGCCCCGTCTCGATACACCCTCGACGAGGAACAATTAAAGGATGTACTTGTGGACTACCGTGGCCTACTAATATGATCTGCATCATAATCCTGGTAGTCAAGTACATCCTAAGGGCTTACCAACATGTGAGAGAAAGACAGTATCATAATACAAGTCTACATGTTAAGATAAAGAGCAACCAGATAGCATACTATCATGTCGAGCAAGAAAGTCCTCTCTATATATGTCCAAGCATCCATTGTAATATACAATCATATACAACAATGGCCTCTAGGGCATAGATACAACTAACAATCTCCCACTTGCACTAAGGCCAGTTGTTGTAGTATCTCATACCCAACGTACTAAAAACTCTCAAGTTGTATCTAGGGTTTTGGCCTAGGTGAGTAGATCCGCCATGTCATTCTTCATGTCAACTCTCCTGACCTCGATCGTCCGGAGATCAACCATCTCCCTGATCAGGTGATACTGCCTAAGAATATGTCTGGATCAATGATGTGACCGAGGTTCCTAGGACAAAGCCACAGCTCCATTGTCACCACAATGGTAGGAACCAAGTTCATCTCATGAACATCTATACCCAGACAACCTCTTTGGTAGCATCGTTGGCAGCGATGTATTCACCCTTTATCGTTGAGTCTGCCACGGTATTTAGCTTGGAACTCTTCCAACATACCGTCCCTCCACTGAGGGTAAAGACAAAACCTGAGACTGCCTTATAGTCGACCTTATCATTCTGGAAGCTCTAATCGGTAAAGGACTCCACTTGGAGTTCACCGTTACCTTACACCAAGAACGTTTCTTTAGTCCTTCTCAAGTACTTAAAAATGTTCTTCACTGTTGTCTAGTGATTCTCCCTAGGATCCGATTGATACCTGCTCACAACACTAAGTTCATACGCTACATCCGGTCGGGTACATAACATCGCATACATGATAGACCCGACTGCCGAAGCATAGGGTATCCCTTGCATGTGAGCCCTTTCAAATCAGTCTTGGGGACATCTCTTTGGAGAGAGTGATTCCTGAGATCGCGGATAAATTCCCACGCTTGGAATCTTCCATACTAAACCTCTTTAGTATGGTGTCAATGTACCTGGATTGGGACAATCCCAACATCCTCTTAGATCTATCTCTATAGATCTTAATCCCCAGGATGTAAGAGACATCACCCAAATCCTTCATAGAGAATCATTGTGATAAGAGGAGCTTGACCGGATGTAGCATAAGAACACCATTTCCTATCAAGAGTATGTCATCCACGTACGATACGAAGAAGAAAACTTTACTCTCTACAACCTTCTTGTAAATATACAAGGTTCATCTACCATTTTGATGAAGTCAAACTCTTTGACTGCCGCATCAAAACAGATGTTCCAACTCCGCGATGCCTGCTTTAATCTTTAAATTGATTTAAGCAGCTTGCATATCTTTCCGCTGCTCCCACTATCTACAAAGCCCTATGGCAGTGTCATGCACACACTCTCTTCTAAATCAGCATTTAGAAAAGCGGCCTTAACGTTGATCTGTCAGATTTCGTAGTTATGGTATGCAACAATGGCAACTAGGATCCAGATGGACTTAAGCATAGCCACTTGAGAAAAGGTTTCATCAAAATCCACACCTGGTTATTGATGACAACATTTTGCAATAAGTCTAGCTTTGAAAGTCTCAACTTTTCTATCTACACCATGAATCTTCTCAAGATGCACTTGCTCCTGATTGGTTTTACCCTTCAGGTGCAACTACTAAAGTGACTACTTTTTTGGTTTATATGGATTCCATCTCAGATCGCATAGTATCCTGCCATTTCCCAGAGTCCCCACACGTGATGGCCTGCTCGAAATTAGTTTGGTCATCATCTTCCATGATGCAATCCTCGCTCCCACCATCATTGAGAAAACCGTATTATCTCTCAGGCGGTTGAGGAACCCTACTAGATCTGCGGAGGCTTAGATTCGTCGGGAACTATTGAATCTCTGGTTCTACCAAATCATCAGCCGTTAGTTTGTCTAGCTGGAACTTCTTCCACTTCTACCTCATGACCACTAATTTCTTCCATAAGAAATTCCTTTTCTAAAAAGTTGATATGCTGAGAAACAAAACACCTTTTGCTCCTCAGTGTGGTAGAAGATATACCCATGCAAATGTTCGGGATATCCAACAAACTTATACAGTACTGACCTTGCCTCGAGCTTGTCCGGATTTTTCTTTTTAACATAGGTCGGACAATTCCATATCTTAACTCGTTTAAGAGATGGTGTCTTTCCATTCCATATCTCATATGGAGTGGTAGGCACTGATTTGGATGGAACTCTATTCAATAGGTATGCGGCTTCTCAAGCGCATAACCCCAAAAGGAAACAGGTAACTCAATGTTTCTCATCATAGAGCGCACCATATCTCATAGGATGCGAATCCTCCGCCCCGATACACCATTGTGCGGTGGTACATACGGAGTAGTAAGATGAGAGAGAATCTCATTCTCTTTTAAAAAATCCAGGAACTCCATACTTAATTATTCTCCTCCCTGATCAGATCGAAGGATTTTAATACTTTTACCCGTTTGGTTCTCCACTTCGTACTTATATTCCTTGAATATCTCAAAAGCTTCAAACTTGTGTTTCAACAGGAACACATGTCCGAATCTTAAGAGATCATCGATGAATGTAATGAAATACGAGAAACCATTCCTGGCATGTGTAGACATGGGACCGCATGCATCACCTTGTATCAGTCTCAAGGGTTCAGTAACTCTTTCTCCGTGTCCAGTAAACGGAGTTTTGGTCATTTTACCTTTAAGACATAACTGGCAAGTTTCATATGATATAAATTCAAACTGATTCAAATATCCATCTTTAGGCAACTTAGCTAGTCGTGTCGCATTAATACGACCTAGTCTACAATGCCACAGGAAGGATTCATTCATTTCTGAACTTTTCCTCTTGTGTGTGTTCTGTATTTTGAGAAATGTAGTTTGATTTAGAACGTATATGCTATTACTTAACGAGCCTGATCCAATCAACTTTTGATTCAGGAAAATGTTCACAACATTATCCTGCAGTACAAAATTATATCCTTCTTTACTTAATAAAGAAACTGATATAATATTGCATATCAGGTTCGGTATGCAATAACATTCATTCAGAATCAATGTATTCCTATTTGGTAATAGTAGGTGGTATTCACCAACTGTTTTGGCAGCAACACTTGCATCATTCCCTACTCTTAGAGAATGATCACCTTTTCTTAGTTGTGTACCTTTCCTTAGCTCATGTAACATATTACATATGTGGGATCCTGATCCGGTATCTAATACCCAGGATATAGAGTGTACTGAGAAACAATTCTTGGTAACAAACACACTCGAAGAAGATGCATCGACATGCTCATTGTTCGTTTGGGTCGCATGGGAATCTGGATATTCCCCTATTTCTTTCTCAAACTTATAACAATTATAAAATAGAGCGGAACCAACGTTCCCCAGCTCAGTATAACAAGCGGGTTCGGTCAATACATCCATATTATTATCTTGATTAAGGCGTGATATGGTCGCTACCCAGAGAGAGAGAAGAAAACACTTTGCATATGCTCTTGCAGGATTAGATTGGTTATTAATTTTTCTAATCAGGATATCTCCCACTATTTTTATCAAATCTTCTTTCAAACCCTAAAGGTAAGACTAGCCGGGATTAATTACACCCTACAAGTTTGCCAATCTTTCAGCCAGGCTAGTGTCGGTACCTTGAGGGAGGTTTCCCATACTTTCGGATGGACCTAATTAAAATAAACCTCATTTTCCTAGGGCGTAACCCCATTAACAACTTTCTAGACACCTACTTGATCGACTAATCGTAAAGTGAAAAACTCTCCCAGGAGTAACTCTTATTCGCAGTGGGTATCGGGATCCAACTATCTCATAGAAAGTATGCAATTTTATTGCAAATTTCAACACTCGAAATTCCCAATAATATTTTGCCCCAAGCGATTTATGAACTTGACAAGGTCAACAAACCATAAACCGCAAGTCAAGTTCAACCCGTTCATTTCATGATTGAATTAAACCCACCCGTACGACCCTTGACAAGGTCAACAAGGCCGTACGACTACCCTAATCCGATCGCATCATATGCGTTGCAGATAAGCACTGATTAGCTACTGCACACTATGCCTTGACAAGGTCAACAAACGCATCACGAATACTAAATAGTCCTTATCTGAAATGACAGAAGGCTATGACAAATTTTTAAGAAAACCTTTTGCGTAATGAACTTGATTTCGTTGTAGAATCGAGTGATTGTGAAAAGGAGTGTTTTTAGGCTTTTGCTAGTTTCGCTAAAGAGGTCACTCCCGGTGAAGGGATCTCGACTCTTTCCTTATCGAATGAGGTGCTGAATATTCATGAATACCACTATGCAAAGCAAGAACTAGAGAAACAATCAAAAGACAAAACCGAGTGGGTTGTAGCATCTGCTAGCTTTTGCTAAAGAGGTCACTCCCGGTGAAGAGATCTCGGATCTTTCCTCATCGAATGAGGTGCTGGATATTCATCAAGGAATACCACTATGCAAAGCAAGAACTAGAGCTACCCTTTTGAAACAGGATTCTACAACATATTTAGGTTTCTTTCTTTTTCATTAATCTCATTATTGAAGTCACAGATAAATAAACAAAAATACTTATATAACGTATGCTTATGCCATCCGCATTCACCACGGGGTCCCGTCATTCACCGTTAGGTTAGAGAACTAACGGCAGAGCGGGGGCAGGACTAGCGCGGATAAAAACATAAGCAGCGTTTATTATATATCATATATATAATATAAAGCATTCGTCTCAAGCAGTTATATGATCTCATCACAGATCATTATAGCAGAAGTCAACATATGAAATATTGGATATACTAGGAGGTACGTGTTTTAAATTAAGCCAGTAAAAAACACGGATTTCACGGTCGCGATGAATAGCCAAACCCACATCCCTAGACCCCTACGAGAGCAGCAAGCAACCCTACTAATTTTAGAGTTAGGAGACCCGGACTCGACTCCTCGAGATGGTCTCCTACTGGACTCTAGAACCCGATTACTTGTTCTCCCCGCCTTGGGTCTATCCTAATGCGGAAAAGTAAAATAATATACATCAATGGTGATATTATCCTCAACCCGGAAGTGCCCCAATAAAAGAATATTACAAACAACCTTTTATATGAATGAAAATGAAAAACTCTCATCTCATGCAAGAACCCCCGGCTATTCAAACACGACGATCCAATATAACATATCACAGCAACACATAACATCACATGTCATCAACGTATGTAAATATGCGTATCCCAATTTTCGTTGACATATAGCAACGAAACCGGCGATACACCACATATTACACTTACGGTCGCAGAAAAGAAAGTGAAAACTACAACAATTGGAATCCGCAACCACCTTAGACATCATAAACCCGAAATATCACATACTTCGGATTTCATGCCTAAACAAATGTATTCCTTAGACATTAAAAACCCGGAATATCTCATATTCTGAATTTCATGCCTAACCTTATAAACCCCGCATTTTAGTCTCAATATTGAAAATACTTTTCAATAACCAGTCGGGTAATTCAAAAATATTCCCGACAACCTGATCAAATGCTCGTCAGAAACTTCAGTAGCCGGTCGCACCCCCCGATTCCGTCGACAAAGTGCACTTAGGCGGAACACCGCGGCAGTGAGCACTCGGGAGGATGCTTTTGGCAACGGGTTTCTCCTACAGTCACTTGGTCGGGGCTTTGGGGCGTAGCTATCTAGTAATGTTACCCGGTGAATATCCGCGTACACTACGTATTGCGACAGAGTTTTGATTCATATCAAAACCCCGTAGCAACCGATCAAATGAGACTAAATTGCTAGATTTACAAAATTCAAACTAGTTTTCACAAAACTAATTATTGTGGATTCTAAATATTATATCACATATCAATATAAAACCCGAAACGATGTTAAAATTACGAATACGAAACACCCTGAATTGCCACTACAGAAAAGATAGCATCACATGCAATCTTGGCAAAATCAAACAATACCTGAAACACCAAACCCCAGAGACTGGAACACCAAAGAAAAATGATGTCCAAAGTCCTTTACAAAACCAGCCAGGCCGGTTTTTTGCTTAGTTTCGTCGGGAAAAAACCGGTGGAATGGGCTTATTTTTCCCTGGTGTTCATATTAAATCACATGTAACATTCTGCACCTGCTTAAATAATTTTCAGAGAACTTTTTAAAACCGACAGAAACTAGGGATTTGGTTTCGAGGTTTTAGAGTTGTTTCGGTTTCTTAATTCTACTAACATCGTTTAATTCTAAAGTTTGGCTCTGATACCCCTGCTGGGTTTCTAAGCACCCTCACCAAGTTTTCTAAGGCATCAGGCATGCAATTTTAAAAAACCTAGAGTGCTAAGCAACCAAAACCTATGATCTAACTAGAGAATTAGGTTAATTGTTCGATCCGGATTTTAAGCATATGATAGCGCCGGTTTTCTAGTTGTGAAAATTTTTCGTTTTCGCATTTTGGCCTCGGAAAGACGGCCGGGGCGCTACCATAGTCTTACATGGTATCAGAGCCATGCCATTAACCTAGTTTAGCTTGTTCTAACGTGTTTAGAACTTCGATCGACCGAAAATTCTAAAAACCGCATTTTCAAAGTTCAGTTTCTGTCGAATTTTTTCTGTTGTCAAAAAATAATTTGGTGCATTGCAGAAAATCAGGCAGGGTTTTTTAGGGTCACTGTAGAAATTTGGTAGTCTAATTCCTCAGGACCGCCGCGGAACCGCGGCCAAACCCCAGTTTTGGCCGCGGTTCCGCCGCCATTATAACTCTTCATTGGACCAAATTTCTATAGTGGCTCTCTGACATGGAAATGGGGTTTTTAGTATGTTCTGTTTGGGCCCAGATTTATTTTGAGTGCTACAGTTGTGCTTGGGGCCCACTCCGGAAAATTTAGTCGATCGAAAATTTTAAACATGTTAGTTCACAGTATTTACATTATATCTGCGACCGTGAATGTCATTTGATCGGTAAATCCAGTCTAATTGCTATAGTTCTTTTAGACGGATTTACGAACGTGACATTTACGTTGATGTTCTGTGTTGTGCTGTGATGTTGCGGATTTTTCGTGGTGGATAGCCTGGATGCAATGTTAGTACAGTTTAGTATTATTATGTACATTTGATATTACGGGGCGAGTGTCCGACATGTGGACTGCCGTCACTGCCTGTTTGTATATTATTCTTTTGGGGCACGACCGGGCTGAGGTCGATGTACCCGTTGTATATTTTACTTTCTGTACTAGGATTACCCCGCGGAGGGGTGTACGGATAGCCATGTTCTAGAGGGAAACGGGCCCGCATCTCAAGGCATTAAGATGGAGGGGGCTTCTGTTAGGTCCACGTTACCTCTCCCGATACTTTCGGGGTTGCGGAAACGGTTAAAACAAATTTTTTTTCTAGACTTGGTAACATGGACCATAAAAGCCGGATCTTTGCTAAACAACACACTAACATCCTAACTAGAGATTTGTCTACTCGGTTAGGGGTTATACCTCAACTTGAACTCCTTCTCTCCTTGTTGTTCTTCTCCTTGCTTGCTCCGAGTGTTGATCCGGACCTTAGGCACCTCCGCAGCCTTCTTGAGTCGAAGACGATCCACCCGAGAGATGTACACCGAGCTCCACCTCGAGCCGAGGCAACTAGGGCAAAGAGATTGCTAGTCAAGAAGCCCTAGGATGTGTAGAGGAGATGTATGGATGTGTTTGTCTTTGTGGGATCTTTTTCTCTCAACACATGAGATCAAAAGATGAGATCAAGAGGAGGAAGAAGAAGTAGAAACTTAGCAACCATGGAGCTTTTCTTTTTCTTCTCACTTCAAGAGAGAGAATGAGAAGAGAATAATGAAAAGATTAAACCAAAATGAAATGAACCATGGTTGCAATAATACACAAAATCGTCATTACTAATCCTATCAAGATAAAAGTTGATGGCACATTGAATTGACCATTATCATAACACAAGAAATAAAAAGAAAATGAAAGAAGAGTGTGGATCTCTCTTGAAGGTCAATGGTCAACACGGTCAATGGGTCAACAAAGTCAAGAGAGATCTAAGTGGTCAAATGGTCAATGCAATTAGCCATCACTAATCTATCACTAAAAGGAGCAGTAAACAATGTCTCCGGCTCATAACGGTTTTGACCAAACGAATTGTCAAACCTTAATGAGTGTGCCACATTACGGTTTTGGCCGAACCAACTGATAAAACCCTAATGGGGCACCTCCTCCTTCATCTCTCCTAAAAACTGTGCATACACACCCGCATCCGCTTTCCGTAGAATGCGGACGCACAGAAGACAAAACAAATCCATCTGTGCAATACTAGGATCTGGCTTAAACCAAAGCCCATTAGTATTGCCTGCCCGAACAGCATACGCACACAAGTGCACGTAAGTGATCGCAGCCCTGCCGTAAAACCATACGGCCTCTACACGTTTCACTCAGTGCAGAGAAACTCTCTGTGTGGGACTCTAAAGACTCGACACTACGCTGGCAGAGGGTTTAACCACAGACCGCAAGCGGCACTAGCTGTACGTAACGGTACCCAGGTAGATGTCGATAAGAAGGCCGATGAGGTAAACCCATCCGAACTCTTACTGAGCCTGTATGTGACAATCTCCGTATAGTCCGGTCTGTTCGTCTGATACATCGCATGGCGGGCCTAGGGGGGCGGTAAACGTCAGTCCCCTAATAGCGGTACAAGTCGTGTCGGAGTGAAGCCCAGAACACCCTGAGATAACACTGGAAACCTACCAGTATATCTCGCTTGCCCTGGCCAGGGACTACTCGTGTAATGGCTCTCCTAGACACAGCGCGATGTCAACCCCCAATACCGGGAGAGACGAATCCTGTCTAACCGTCACTGCCTCCAAGTGCTTCAGGACTGCACCCAACTACTACCTGTTTGCATGACTCAGTAGAGCCGTGGTAGGGTAGTAATCAAAGAACAGTGGGAACACACTCGAGGCAAAGTGACAGTGTCAAGTCAGCGGACTAAGCTGTACTCATATCACCTGGGAACTGATAACTGACGATAGGTATAATACCAACCATCAGTTCTCGACGAGTCCTGTCCAGTGCACTCGTAACCTAACGAGCACCCGCATACTATCTCAAGTACGACGTACTGACGGCTGTGGGACAGACCGTCTCCCGTGCTGGATGAGAAGCGCATACACTAGTCTACTCCGGAGTATCGATGCCCTATCTCGATAATCCCACGACTAGGGATGTGTATAAGGATGTGCTTGTGGATTACCCAGCCCCCACGAGTGTGATCGCCATCACAACGCCGGTAATCAAGCAAAGATCCTAAGGGCTCTACTAATGCGTATAGGTGATATAATAAAGAAACACACATGTACACATTAAAGCAGAGACAAACCAAGTAGCATACTACTATATCGAGCAAGATTGTCTGTACAACTGTGAATATCCCAAGCTTCCATCAAGTAATTTACATACTAGTATGATACAGTAATGGCCTCTAGGGCATATACACTAACAATCTCCCACTTGCACTAAGGCCATGTACTGGCGTATCGAAGACCTATCATCTCGATCAGCCGCTCGAACTGAGTCTGGGGCAATGCCTTCGTGAATGGGTCCGCTGTGTTGTCCTTTGTGTCCACTCTCCGCACCTCGATCTCCTGGCGATCAATGATCTCCCTGATCAGGTGATACCGCCTTAAGATGTGCCTGGATTTCTGATGGGATCTTGGTTCCTTCGCTAAAGCTATAGCCCCATTGTTATCGCAATACAAAGGTATTGGGTCAACAATGGACGGAACCATCTGAAGTTCACTAATGAACTTCTTCATCCAGACTGCCTCTTTTGCAGCATCGCTTGCAGCAATGTATTCAGCCTCCAATCGTCGAGTCTGCGACGGTATCCTGTTTGGAACTCCTCCAACAACCGCCCCTCCGTTGAGGGTAAACACAAAACCCGAGACAGACTTGCTGTCATCTTTGTCACTCTGGAAGCTTGAATCGGTAAAGGACTCGACCCTGAGGTCTCCATTACCGTAAACCAGGAACATCTCCTTAGTCCTTCTCAGGTACTTGAGAATGTTCTTCACTGCTGTCCAGTGGTCCTCACCTGGGTCTGACTGATATCGGCTTACCGCGCTCAGCGCCTAAGCTACATCTGGTATTGTACATAGCATCGCATACATTATAGATCCTACCGCCGAAGCGTAGGGTATAGTGCTCATGCGAACCCTCTCCTCGTCAGTCTTAGGAGACATCTTCTTGGAGATGGTAATTCCGTGCAATGCGGGTATGTTACCGCGCTTGGAATCCTCCATACTAAATCTCTTTAGTACGGTCTCTATGTACCTGGACTGTGAAAGTCCCAGTAGTCTCTTGGATCTATCTCTATAGATTTTGATCCAAAGAATGTACGAGGCACCACCCAGGTCCTTTATGGAGAACCGTTGTGACAAAAATAGCTTGACCGATTGTAGCATAGGAATGTCATTTCCTATCAAAAGAATGTCGTCCACGTACAAGACTAGGAATACGACAGTTCGCCCTACAATCTTCTTATAGACACAAGGTTCATCTTCGTTCTTGATGAAATCAAATTCCTTGATTGCCTCATCAAAACAGATGTTCCAGCTCCGCGATGCCTGCTTTAATCCATAAATGGATTTAAGCAACTTGCACACCTTCCCGCTGCTCCCACTGTCTACGAAACCTTCTGGCTGATCCATATAAACGCACTCTTCCAAACAACCGTTTAGAAAAGCCGTTTTAACGTCCATCTGCCATATTTCATAATCATGGAAGGCAGCAATGGCAAGTAGGATCCGAATGGATTTGAGCATAGACACCGGAGAAAAAGTTTCGTCATAGTCCAAACCAGGTCTTTGACGAAAACCTTTTGCAACGAGTCTAGCCTTATAGGTTTCCACCTGCCCATCTGCACCAAGTTTCCTTTTGTAGATCCATTTGCATCCAACGGGTTTTACCCCAGGTGGAGCAACATCCAAGGTCCAACTTTATTGGCGTACATGGACTCCATTTCGGATTGCATTGCTACCTGCCACTTATCAGAGTCCCTACTGATAATGGCCTGCCTGAAACTGGTAGGGTCATCTTCTTCCAAGATGCAATCCTCTCGATCCCCGTCTATGAGAAAACCGTAGTATCTCTCGGGCGGATGAGAAATCCTACCAGATCTGCGGAGTGGCTGAGGTTCGTTGGTTGTAACTGAATCTAGCGGTTCCACCAAATCTTTTGTTAAAGCTTGTGTTTCTGAATTTCATCCAGTTCTACGTGCTGCCACTAATATTTTTAACAAGAAATTCTTTTTCTAAAAATATGGCATTTCTTGAAACAATTATCTTCTGTTCCTCTGCATGGTAGAATAGATACCCACTTGAATCTTTTGGGTATCCCACAAACTTACACAAAACTGCCCGTGCCTTAAGTTTGTCTGGGTTCTGCTTTTTAACATAAGCTGGGCAACCCCAAATCTTAATACGTTTAAGATACAAACTCTTACCACTCCATATTTCATACGGAGTCTTAGGCACGGATTTGGATGGAACTTGATTCAATAGATGCGCTGCAGTTTGAAGTGCATATCCCCAAAATGAAAGAGGCAACTCGGCACTACTCATCATGGAGCGAACCATATCCAATAGGGTACGATTCCTCCGCTCCGAAACACCGTTGTGCTGTGGTGTATAAGGAGGAGTAAGCTGAGAGAGAATACCATTCTCTTTTAAGTAATCTAGGAATTCCGTGCTTAAGTACTCCCCTCCTCTATCAGACCGGAGGATCTTGATACTTTTGCCAGTCTGGTTCTCTACATCCTTTCTGAATTCCTTGAATTTCTCAAAAGCTTCAGATTTGTGTTTCATAAGATACACATATCTGAATCTAGAGAGATCATCAGTGAATGTGATGAAGTAGGAGAACCCACCCCTTGCATGTATAGGCATCGGACCACATACATCACTATGTACGAGTCCCAAGAGCTCTGCTGCTCTTTCTCCATGTCCGGTGAACAGAGATTTGGTCATCTTCCCTTTGAGACAAGACTGACAAGTTTCATAAGATGAAAACTCGAACGCATCCATGAGTCCATCTTTATGCAACTTACTCAGTCTTTTCTCTCCGATATGACCAAGTCTACAATGTCACAAGTAGGATTCATTTGTATCTGAATTCTTCCTCTTGCGTGTGTTTTGTATATTGAGAACTGTATTCTGATTTAGAACGTAGATACCATTACACAGTGTACCCTCTGCAACCAGTACCTTATGAAGGTAAATGTTCATGATATTTCTATCAAGAACAAAGTTATATCCATCTTTATCGAGTAAAGAAACTGATATGATGTTGCAAACCATGGAGGGTACATAGTAGCAATCGTTCAAAATCATAGTCTTGCCATTTGGCAATACTAGGTGATATTCACCGACGGCTGCCGCATTAACTTGTGCTCCGTTCGCTACTCTGAGCGACATATCACCCGGTGCAACTTTCCTACTTTTTCTCAGTCCTTGTAATAAATTACAGATATGAGATCCTGATCTGGTATCAAGTACCCAGGTGGTAGGGCGGACCGTAAAACAGTTCTCAATTACAAGAACACCTGAAGTAGATGCAAAACCATGCTTCTTCTTCAACTGGGTATCCTTGGAATCCATACAATCCCCTTTCCTTTGCTCATACTTATGACTGTTGTCACAGGTTAGAGCCGAACCAATGTTCCCCAGCCCTGAATAAGAATTCGGATCGGTCAAGCGATACATTTTATTATTTTGATTAGGGCGTGAAATGGTTGCTACCTGGAGAGAGAGAAAAGAAACACTTAGCGTGCGCTCTTGCAAGTTTAGATTGGTTTTTAATTTATCTAAACAGGATGGCTCCAACCGTCTCTCGAATCCCTCCTCAAACCATAAAGGAAGAATTAGTCGGGATCAATCTCACCGTACAACACTTGCTTAACCGTTCAGCCAGGCCAGTGTCGATACTTCGAGGGAGGTTTTCCAACGCTTTCGCGAAGTTCCTTAATTAAGTAACCTCTTTTCCCTGTGGGCGTAGCCCCGCTAACACCTTTCTAAACACCTACTTGGTTTATAGCATTGATCGTTAAGCGAGAAAGTTCCCGAGGAGTAGCATATACTCACAGTAGGATCGGGATCCAAATATCATCGCGTGACAAAACTGAAGGAATCCTACCAGAATCATCACACTCCAAATGGTATGCAACACTAGCAAGTTTCAGTACTTTTAAAACTCCCGATGTGGTTTTTGCCCCTAGGACCCAAGTGACCTTAACACAGTCAACAAATCAAAGGGTCCTACTCAAGTTCAACCCATCATTATCTTGATTGCATTAAACCCACCCGCATAACCCTTGACACAGTCAACAAGGTTACACGACTGTCCTAACCGATCACATTGTATCCAGCAGATAAGCAATACTCAGCTACCGTTCACTGCGCCTTGACACAGTCAACAAACGCAGCACGAATACTAAGTATAACTTATAAGAAATGTCGGAGGGCTACGGCTGGGTTTTGGCGAAAACCCGTTAACGTAATGAACTTGATATCGTTGAAGGAACATGATACACTTTTTGAAAATATAGTGACGAAAACTTTTGCTAAAGAGGTCACTCCCTGTGAAGGGATCTCGGCTCTTTCCTCGTCGAGTGAGGTGCTGGGCATTCATAAGATGAATACCTCGATGCAAAGCAAGAATAATCGACTATAGTGAAGTTATCACCCTGATGCAAACTTTTGTCCAAAAGGTCACTCCCGATGAAGGGATCTCGGCCCTTGCCTCGTCGACTGAGGTGCTGGGCATTCAGAACCGAATACCTCTATGCAAAACAAAAGTGAACGTCCTTGTAATAACAGCTTTTTTTGAAAAATTGTTCCAACAACGTCTTTTAGGTTTATTTTCTTGCATTAGTTCTTTTAATGCGTCCCATCATTTAAATCCTACCATTGCAGAAAACAACCAAAATATGACGTACGCTTATGCCATTCGCATTCGCCACGAGGCCCCGTCATCACCCGTTAGGTTACTTAACTAACGACAGAGCGGGGGCTGGGCTAGCGCGGCTGAAAAACATAAGCAACGCCTAAATTGTTATTATATATAAATATATAGCAATGATAGCCAATCCAGATCACAGATGAACACTTTGGATATACTAGGAACCCGCGATTCGTTCGAGCCTGCAACGAAAAGAGGATTACACGGTCGCGATGAATAGCCAAAACCCCACCCAAGACCCTTACGGGTGCGGCAAACTACCCGCCAAGTACCCGAAGCGAAGCAACCTCCTTCAACACCGTGAGTAGGCCACTCGGCACTTCGAGATACCCGGTAGTTTGTGCACCCCCTCCATGGGTCTATCCAAGGAGCAAAAACAGTAAAAACAATTATACAATGACGGCTACAACCCCGACCCGGTTGTGCGGCCATACAAATAATATTACATCAATTTACAAATTTATTACATGAATGAAAGAAAAAGAAACTCTCATCTCACATCCACTCCATCTATTCATCCGTGACAATCCAACGAGTTCAAATACACAAACCATCAGCATTACAGATCACATATATGTATAACCCCCACTAATCGACGTATAGCGATTAGTAGACGTTCAATACACATATAACATCATAGTTATAACCATTAGCCAAAGTCTACAGAACATCGACCAAAAAATACGGATTTTTGAGCCCCAAAAACAAATTTTGCTTTCTGGAAAATCTGGGCAGAAAAATCATATTCCAAAAATCCCAAAATACCCATATATGCACACTGCAGGAAACCCGATTCACAACCGAGCTAACTCGGCCGCGGTTCAGCGGCATAAGCAAGCTTATGCCGTGTTTCCGCGGCGCTTTAGCCGAGTTAGGGGATCGTTTTTCTCCATTGTTCTAACAAAAGCCTGAGCCGATTTTTAAGACATGATTTATTATTTTTTGAGCAAAAAAAAATCGGCAGAAACTTAGGGTTTCCGGGGTGTTTTGCGGTTTTTTCGTTTCGGTCGATATTCTAAATACTTTGCTAACATGCTAGGGTGTGTTTAGTTAGGCTCTGATACCACTGTTAGGTCTACGTTACCTCTCTCGGTACTTTCAGGGTTGCGGAAACGGTAAAACAAAAAATTTTCTAGACTTGGTAACATGGACCGTAAAAGCCGGATCTTTGCTAAACAACACACTAGCATCCTAACTAGAGATTTGTCTACTCGGTTAGGGGTTATACCTCAACTTGAACTCCTTCTCTCCTTGTAGTTCTTCTCCTTGCTTGCTCCGAGGGTTGATCCGGACCTTGGGCACCTCCGCGGCCTTCTCGAGTCGAAGACGATCCACCCAAGAGATGTACACCGAGCTCCACCTCGAGCCGAGGCAACTAGGGCAAAGAGATTGCTAGTCAAGAAGCCCTAGGATGTGTAGAGGAGATGTATGGATGTGTTTGTCTTTGTAGGATCTTTTTCTCTCAACACATGAGATCAAAAGATGAGATCAAGAGGAGGAAGAAGAAGGAGAAACTTAGCAACCATGGAGCTTTTCTTTTTCTTCTCACTTCAAGAGAGAGAATGAGAAGAGAATACTGAAAAGATTAAACCAAAATGAAATGAACCATGGTTGCAATAATACACAAAATCATCATTACTAATCCTATCAAGATAAAAGTTGATGGCACATTGAATTGTCCATTATCATAACACAAGACATAAAAAGAAAATGAAAGAAGAGTGTGGATCTCTCTTGAAGGTCAATGGTCAACACGGTCAACGGGTCAACAAAGTAAAGAGAGATCTAAGTGGTCAAATGGTCAATGCAATTAGCCGTCACTAATCTATCACTAAAAGGATCAGCAAACAATGTCTCCGGCTCATAACGGTTTTGACCAAACGAATTGTCAAAACCCTAATGAGTGTGCCACATTACGGTTTTGGCCGAACCAGCTGCCAAAACCCTAATGGGGCACCTCCTCCTTCATCTCTCCTCAAAACTGTGCATACACACTCGCATCCGCTTTCCGTAGAATGCGTACGCACAGAAGACAAAACAAATCCATCTGTGCAATACTAGGATCTGGCTTAAACCAAAGCCTATTAGTATTGCCTGCCCGAACAGCATACGCACACAAGTGCACGTAAGTGATCGCAGCCCTGCCGTAAAACCATACGGCCTCTACACGTTTCGCTCAGTGCAGGGAAACTCTCTGTGTGGGGCTCTAAAGACTCGACACTACGCTGGCAGTGGGTTTAACCACAGACCGCAAGCGGTACTAGCTGTACGTAACGGTCCCCAGGTAGATTTCGATAAGAAGGCCGATGAGGTAAACCCATCCGAACTCCTACTGAGCCTGTATGTGACAATCTCCTGTTAGTGTTTATGCCCTAGAAGGCCATTACTGTATCATACTAGCTTGTATATTACTTAATGGAAGCTTGGGATATTCACATGTATATAACAGTCTTGCTAAACATAGTAGTATGCTACTTGGTTTTTCTATCTTAATATGTGAGTGTACGTATTGATAGAGCTCTTAGGATCTTGCTTGTCTACCAGCGTTGTGATGGCAGTCACACTAGTGGGGGCTGGGTAGTCTACAAGCACATCCTTATTCAGGTCCCTGGTCGTTGGATTATCGAGACAGAGCATCGATACTCCGGAGTAGACTGGTGTGTACGCTTCTCATCCCAGTTGGGGAGATGGTCTGTCCCACAGCCGTCAGTACGTCGTACTGGAGATAGTATGCAGGTGCTCGTTAGGTTACGGGTACACCGGACAGGACTCACAGGGAACTGTTGGTTGGTTTGATACCAGTCGTCAGTGAACAGTTCCCAGGTGACATGAGTACAGCGTAGTCCGCAGACTTGACACTGCTACTTCGCCTCGAGTGTGTCCCACTGTTCTTAGATTGCTACCCTACCACGGCTCAAAGGAGTCGTGCAAACAGGTAGCAGTTGGGTGCAGTCCCGAGCACTTGGAGGCAGTGGCGGTTAGAAAGGATTCGTCCCTCCCGGTATTGGGAGTAGATATCGTGCTGTGTCAGAGAGCCATTACGCAAAGTCCCTGGCCAGGGCAAGCGAGATTTACTGGTAGTTTCCAGTAGTTTCTCAGGGTGTAATGGGCTTCACTCCGACACGACTTATACCGCTATTAGGGGACTGACGCTTGCCGCCCCCCTAGGCCCGATATGCGATAGTCTTGGACGAACGGACCGGACTGTATGGAGATTGTCACATCAGACTCAGTAGGAGTTCGGATGGGTTTTCTCATCGGCCTTCTTATCGACAACTACCTGGGGACCGTTACGTACAGCTAGTGCCGCTTGCGGTCTGTGGTTAAACCCACTGCCAGCGTAGTAGTCGAGTCTCTAGAGTCCCACACAGAGAGTTTCCTACTCCAGGCGAAACGATATAGAGGTTGCATGGTTTTGCGACAAAGGGTTCGGACACATACGTGCGTTTACGCACGTATGACTTTCGGACAGTTTTTACCAGTCGGCTTTGGTTTAAGCCAGTTACTGGTATCCGGTTATTGGATTTTTACAGTCTAAAGTTTTTCCGTATTTTTACGGATCGGAGGGGCGTTCTCGTAATTACTCGAGAAGCTTCTAGAAGATGTGACTAAGGAGGTTTCTTTTGGATAAGAGAGTGAGTCATGGTGGTGATTCATTCACTTCATTAATGCACATTTATTGCTTAATGACTCATGCTAATGAATCATCACAAGATATTTTATGAAGCATGCTTATTCATTTCTTTTATTCATTTGTTGAAAATAAGAATGCTTCATAATATTATGATACACTCTCTCTCTTCTCTCATTATCTTATCTCATATTCTCTCTCCTCAAGCTCTCATCTTCAAGATACTAACCTTAATCCTCATGTGTTGAGAACAAAGGTTTAGTTAGACTTAAGCATCCATAACCTACACTCTACATCATCCTTTCATCTTTGATTGGCAATCAAAGTTGATTAGTTACCTCAAGTTAGAGGTTTAGCTTGGAGTTTCGCTCTCGGGTGGATCGTCTACTACCTAGAGAAGGTCGAGGAGAACAAAGGAGGACGTAAAGAAGAAGGACCGGTTTCATTAGGTATAATCCCTAATCACTTGTGAAAAGAAACTCATAGAATACGGTTATTTAGAGTTTAGCTTCGATTTAAGCGGTTAGTCGATGTTCGTTCCTTAAACTTGATCGTTTTTGTAAAATCCGCCTCCCCACAAGTACTGGGGTGTACTACATCGACTTACAGTGGTATCAGAGCCTCGCTAAACACTAAATAACTTAATTGCAAATTTGTACGAATTTCGAACGGAAAAACAAAGCCGGAAAACCCTAATTCTGTTCAGTTTCTGTCGAACTTAAAATGAAGTCCTAAAATTTTTCAGGTAAGCTCAGAAAGCTAGAAAAGAGTACAGGAGAACACCCAAAAAATTTGGGCTTCTGATTCGTCTACAGTGCCGCGGAAGCGCGGCGGATCGCACCGATCCGCCGCGCAACCGCGGCCGAGTTGACGAGTCAGGAACTCGTTTGTTTTGGGTGGGTCCCCTGTGGTGTTTAGGGTTTTCTGGAATGTTTAATTATTGCTCAGGTTACTGTTTAACAGAGCAGATTTTGGAGCAATATTGATGTTGTTTATTCGATCGAAATTGTACAGTATTTGCATATGGATTATATCTGTGATTGTTTAATGTGTTCGTAAACCTCCCCTAACTGCTAGTATGTCGGTTGGCAGGGGGTTGCACATTTCTGAAATGGTTATATCTGTTTGTGCATATAAACTGTATTGGACTGTTGTGGTGTATAGCCGGGGTTAGCAATGGGTTATTGATTAATTCATTTGTTGTAAATGTAATTTGTTGTAATATTATTTTCGCGGGGCACTTCCAGGTTGCGGTCGTAGCCACCGTTGTATTATTTCATTTTACTGTTTTTGCTCCTAGGACTGACCCAAGGTGGGGTACACAGACTGCCGGGTGGGTAGTTTGCCGTACCCGTAGGGGTCGAGGGTGGGGTAACGGCTATTCATCACAACTGTGTAATCTGTCTTTTCTTGCAGGCTCAAAAGAAATACAGATTGCTTGCATATCCAATATTGTTTATCTGTGTTCTGGAATGAATATCATTGCGTCAGACGAATGTAAAATATCTATATTTATTGTAGCTATTTAGACGTCACTTATGTTTTACACCCGCGCTAGCCCAGCCCCCGCTCTGTCGTTAGTTAAGTAACCTAACGGGTGATGACGGGACCCCGTGGCGAATGCGGATGGCATAAGAGGACGTTGTATTTTCGTTGTTTTCTGCAATGATAGGTTAATGATGGGACGCATTATCTGTAATGCAAAGAAAACAAACCAAAGTTTAAATCGTTGGAACAATTTAAAAGAAACCACTCGGTTATTTTTAAAACAGATATTTTTAAATGCGGAGATTTAACCACTCCTTTTAAAAGCTATCAGGTTCCTTCGGTTATATCAAGTTCACTACGTTCACGGTTTCGCCAAAACCATTCGTAGCCCTCCGTCATTTCATCTGGGTATTCAGTAGTATTCAAGCTATGTATTTTGACCTAACGCCAAGGCATAGTGTTTGGTAGCTACTGGGTATTCATTTGTTGCATAGATAGATGAGTTAGTTTGGGACAGTCGTATTATCATTTTGGCCGAACGTCAAGGATATATACGGATGGGTTCAAATTGACAAGATAATGATGGGCAGAACTTGACATGTGACTTATGACATTTTGACCTAACGCCAAGGTTATAAGAGCATGGGGCAAAAACTTATATCGGGAATTTCAAAAGAAACTGAAATTTGCAAAGAGATGCATACCATTTTGAGTTTGATGAATGTTGGTAGCATTCCTACAACATTATCAGACGATGATATTTGGATCCCGATCCTACTGTGAGTATATGCTACTTATCAGGATATTCGTCACTTAACGATCAATGCTATAAACCTAGTAGGTGTCCAGAAAAGTGTCAGCGGGGTTACGCCCCCAGAGAAAAGAGGTTATTTAATTAAGGAACTTCGCGAAAGCGTTGGAAAACCTCCCTCGAAGTATCGACACCGGCCTGGCTGAACGGTTAAGCAAGTATTGTACGGTGAGAATAGTCCTGGCTAATTCTTCTTTTATGGTTTGAGGAAGGATTCGAGAAACAGTGGGAGCCATCCAGTTTAGATAAACTAAAAACCACTCTAAACTTGCAAGAGCATCGTGCTAAAGTGTTTTCTTCTCTCTCTCCTAATTGCAGCGACCCTGAAAATGACTGGACTTAAGTTACTTTTAGAAAAGAATATACTGACGGGGCCAAACTATAAAGATTGGCTGCGGAATGTCAAGATGGCCTTGACCTATGACAAATTGGGGTACGTCCTCACCGCTACGGCACCTGCTGTCCCTGGTCCCAAATCCAGCAATGCGGATAAGGAAATCCGCAAAACCTGGGATTTAGATTGCGCGAGAGCCAAGTGCATCGTGCTTGCCTCGATGAACAATGAACATCAGAGGAGGCACGAGGATATGTCTCTAGATGGCATATTTCTCCATACAAAGGAACTTTATGGAGAGCAATCTCGTATTGCAAGATACGAGACCTCGAAGAAATTATTTCGAGCGAGGTTGGCTGTCGGGTCATCGGTAGGTGAACATGTCCTACAGATGATCGGCTATATTGAGGAGCTCGCAGACCTTGGGACGACTTTGGATAATGAGCTCTATACAGACCTTATTCTCCAGTCCCTTCCTCCCACCTACGCCCAGTTTATCCTCAACTTCAACCTTCAAGGAAAAGAAGTTGAACTTGCGGAACTCCTGAACATGTTAAGGAGTGCAGAGGGCACCTTACAGAAGGTAAGGGAAACACCCGCTATGTTTGTTGGCGGTTCATCTTCTTCAGGGTCCAAGGCTAGGGCCAAAGGAAGGAAGAAGAAGGCCGCACCCAAACCTAGAGGAGGTGTTAGTAAGGTGAGAGGGAAGGGAAAGATAAAGAAAGCAGTACCGATAGTTGGTCAGGATGAGTGCTTTCATTGTCACAGGAAAGGGCACTGGAAGAAGGATTGCAAGGCGTGGAACGCCAAGAACCAGGAACCGAAGCAAGCTGTGGCTTCGACTTCAGGTGTGTTTGTAATTGAGAATTGTCTGTCGATCAACTCTACTTCCTGGGTATTGGATACCGGATCAGGATCTCATATTTGCAATTCATTGCAGGCACTGAGAAACCGTAGAGTGCTGAAGGAAGGTGATATGATCCTCAGGGTTGCTAACGGAGCTAGCGTGGGAGCTGCGTCCGTCGGGGATTATCACCTAGGATTGACGAGTGGACATATTTTGGTTTTGCATAACTGTTATTTTGTACCCAGCTTAACGTGTAATATCATATCAGTTTCCTTGTTATCAAATAAAGGTTATGATTTCACGTTTGTAAGAGATGTTGTCAACATCCACCTTAATCATGGTTTGATTGGGTCCGGTACTCTAAATAACGGCATATATGTTTTAAACCAACTCCAAATTTTCAATGTCCAGAACACACTAAAAAGAAAGTCTCCAGATTTAAATAAAGCTTTCTTATGGCATTGTAGACTGGGTCACATCAATGAAAGAAGGTTAACTAAGTTGCATAGAGAAGGATATTTGGACACGTTTGAATATCAATCCTATGACACTTGTCAATCTTGTCTCAAAGGAAAGATGACAAAGACTCCATTTACTGGACAAGGAGTAAGAGCGAGCGAGCTCTTAGGACTCATACACAGTGATGTATGTGGTCCAATGTCTACACATGCGAGAGGTGGTTTTTCCTATTTCATTACTTTCACGGATGATTACTCAAGATACGGATTCATTTATCTGATGAAACATAAATCCGAGGCTTTTGAGAAATTCCAAGAGTATAAGAATGAAGTAGAAAACCAAACCGGCAAAAGTATTAAGACACTTAGATCTGATCGAGGTGGTGAATACTTGAGTGCCGAGTTCCTAGGTTACCTAAAAGAGAAAGGAATTCTCTCTCAGCTTACTCCTCCGTACACTCCACAGCATAACGGTGTATCGGAGAGACGGAATCGAACCC
Organism: Agapanthus africanus; assembly: GCA_030015575.1. Taxonomy (NCBI): domain Eukaryota; kingdom Viridiplantae; phylum Streptophyta; class Magnoliopsida; order Asparagales; family Amaryllidaceae; genus Agapanthus; species Agapanthus africanus. The sequence continues at coordinate 280,404,490 of CM057342.1, forward strand.
TATTGGATATGGTACGATCCATGATGAGTAATGCTGAGTTACCGCGATCTTTCTGGGGACATGCGCTAGAATCAGCGGCATATCTTTTGAACATGGTTCCTACCAAGACTGTGCCTACCACTCCATATCAGATGTGGAGCGGGAAGAAACCCCATCTACAGTATATAAAAATTTGGGGATGTCCAGCTTTTGTTAAAAAGCAGCATGTGGACAAGCTCGAGGCACGATCAGTAAAGTGTAAGTTTGTGGGATATCCAAAGCACTCCAGGGGATATCTATTCTATTACGCAGAGGAACAAAAGGTATTTGTTTCTCGTAATGCCCATTTTCTAGAACATCAGTATTTAGAAAAGGAATCAAGTGGGAGCGAAATAGAACTGGAAGAAATTCCAGAACCACAAACTGCTACTGAAAGTTTGGTAGAACCAGAGGTTCAAGAAGAACAGATCATTCCCGCACCCCTCCGCAGGAGTAGTAGGCCGTCTCATCCGCCTGAGAGATACTACGGTTTTCTCATAGACGGGGATAGAGAGGATTGCATCATAGATGATGATGAACCTACTGACTTCCAGCAGGCCATCCAGAGCGGCGACTCGGTACGATGGCTAGATGCAATGCGGACCGAGATGGAGTCCATGTACACCAACAAAGTATGGACTTTGGACTTTGCTCCAGATGGGGTAAAACCCATAGGATGCAAATGGATCTTCAAGAAAAAGATTGGTGTAGATGGACAGGTGGAAACCTATAAGGCTAGACTTGTTGCAAAGGGTTTTCGTCAAAGACCTGGTTTGGACTATGACGAAACTTTTTCTCCAGTGGCTATGCTCAAATCCATTCGGGTCCTTCTTGCTATTGCTGCCTTCCATGATTATGAAATCTGGCAGATGGACGTAAAGACGGCTTTTCTGAATGGAAATTTAGAAGAGAGCGTCTATATGGATCAGCCAGAGGGTTTCAATCAGAGTGGGAGCAGCGGGAAAGTATGCAAGCTGCTTAAGTCTATTTATGGACTAAAGCAGGCATCGCGGAGTTGGAACATCTGTTTTGATGAGACAGTCAAAGAATATGACTTTATCAAAAATCCAGATGAACCGTGCATATATAGTAAAGCTGTAGCCAGAAGTGTCGTATTCCTCGTCTTGTACGTGGATGACATTCTATTGATAGGAAATGACATTCCTATGCTACAATCTGTCAAAGGATTCTTGTCACACAGGTTCTCCATGAAAGACCTGGGTGATGCCTCTTACATTCTGGGGATCCGGATCTATCGTGATAGATCCAAGAGGATGTTGGGACTTTCGCAGTCCAGGTATATCGACACTGTACTGAAAAGATTCAGTATGGAAGATTCTAAGCGCGGTAATCTACCGGCTTGTCACGGAATCACCCTCTCCAAAGAGATGTCTCCCAAGACTGATTTGGAAAGGGAACGCATGTCTATTATACCCTACGCTTCTGCGGTAGGCTCTATAATGTATGCGATGTTGTGTACCAGACCAGATGTAGCTTACGCACTGAGCGTGGTAAGCCGGTATCAGTCAGACCCAGGGGAGAAACACTGGATAGCAGTAAAGAACATTCTCAAGTACCTGAGGAGGACTAAGGAGATGTTCTTGGTTTACGGCGCTAAAGACCTCAGGTTGGAGGCCTTTGCTGATTCCGGCTTCCAGAGTGATAAGGACGATTCCAAGTCCATGTCGGGTTATGTCTTTACCCTCAATGGAGGGGCGGTGTGCTGGAGGAGCTCCAAGCAGGACACCGTTGCTGACTCGACGATGGAAGCGGAGTATATAGCTGCTTGCGATGCCGCTAAAGAAGCAGTCTGGATGAAGAAGTTCCTAACAGAACTTCAGGTTGTTCCTACCATAGTTGATCCAATACCTCTGTATTGCGACAACAACGGAGCTATAGCTTTAGCGAAGGAACCAAGGTCCCATCAGAAGTCCAGACACATCTTGAGGCGGTATCACCTGATCAGGGAGATCATTGATCGTCAGGAGATCGAGGTTCGGAGAGTTTCTTCAGAAGAGAACATTGCTGATCCATTCACGAAGGCCCTTCCTCAGATTCAGTTCGAGAGGCTGCTCGAGATCATTGGTCTACGATATGCCAGTACATGGCCCTAGTGCAAGTGGGAGATTGTTAGTGTTTATGCCCTAGAAGGCCATTACTGTATCATACTAGCTTGTATATTACTTAATGGAAGCTTGGGATATTCACATGTATATAACAGTCTTGCTAAACATAGTAGTATGCTACTTGGTTTTTCTATCTTAATATGTGAGTGTACGTATTGATAGAGCTCTTAGGATCTTGCTTGTCTACCAGCGTTGTGATGGCAGTCACACTAGTGGGGGCTGGGTAGTCTACAAGCACATCCTTATTCAGGTCCCTGGTCGTTGGATTATCGAGACAGAGCATCGATACTCCGGAGTAGACTGGTGTGTACGCTTCTCATCCCAGTTGGGGAGATGGTCTGTCCCACAGCCGTCAGTACGTCGTACTGGAGATAGTATGCAGGTGCTCGTTAGGTTACGGGTACACCGGACAGGACTCACAGGGAACTGTTGGTTGGTTTGATACCAGTCGTCAGTGAACAGTTCCCAGGTGACATGAGTACAGCGTAGTCCGCAGACTTGACACTGCTACTTCGCCTCGAGTGTGTCCCACTGTTCTTAGATTGCTACCCTACCACGGCTCAAAGGAGTCGTGCAAACAGGTAGCAGTTGGGTGCAGTCCCGAGCACTTGGAGGCAGTGGCGGTTAGAAAGGATTCGTCCCTCCCGGTATTGGGAGTAGATATCGTGCTGTGTCAGAGAGCCATTACGCAAAGTCCCTGGCCAGGGCAAGCGAGATTTACTGGTAGTTTCCAGTAGTTTCTCAGGGTGTAATGGGCTTCACTCCGACACGACTTATACCGCTATTAGGGGACTGACGCTTGCCGCCCCCCTAGGCCCGATATGCGATAGTCTTGGACGAACGGACCGGACTGTATGGAGATTGTCACATCAGACTCAGTAGGAGTTCGGATGGGTTTTCTCATCGGCCTTCTTATCGACAACTACCTGGGGACCGTTACGTACAGCTAGTGCCGCTTGCGGTCTGTGGTTAAACCCACTGCCAGCGTAGTAGTCGAGTCTCTAGAGTCCCACACAGAGAGTTTCCTACTCCAGGCGAAACGATATAGAGGTTGCATGGTTTTGCGACAAAGGGTTCGGACACATACGTGCGTTTACGCACGTATGACTTTCGGACAGTTTTTACCAGTCGGCTTTGGTTTAAGCCAGTTACTGGTATCCGGTTATTGGATTTTTACAGTCTAAAGTTTTTCCGTATTTTTTACGGATCGGAGGGGCGTTCTCGTAATTACTCGAGAAGCTTCTAGAAGATGTGACTAAGGAGGTTTCTTTTGGATAAGAGAGTGAGTCATGGTGGTGATTCATTCACTTCATTAATGCACATTTATTGCTTAATGACTCATGCTAATGAATCATCACAAGATATTTTATGAAGCATGCTTATTCATTTCTTTTATTCATTTGTTGAAAATAAGAATGCTTCATAATATTATGATACACTCTCTCTCTTCTCTCATTATCTTATCTCATATTCTCTCTCCTCAAGCTCTCATCTTCAAGATACTAACCTTAATCCTCATGTGTTGAGAACAAAGGTTTAGTTAGACTTAAGCATCCATAACCTACACTCTACATCATCCTTTCATCTTTGATTGGCAATCAAAGTTGATTAGTTACCTCAAGTTAGAGGTTTAGCTTGGAGTTTCGCTCTCGGGTGGATCGTCTACTACCTAGAGAAGGTCGAGGAGAACAAAGGAGGACGTAAAGAAGAAGGACCGGTTTCATTAGGTATAATCCCTAATCACTTGTGAAAAGAAACTCATAGAATACGGTTATTTAGAGTTTAGCTTCGATTTAAGCGGTTAGTCGATGTTCGTTCCTTAAACTTGATCGTTTTTGTAAAATCCGCCTCCCCACAAGTACTGGGGTGTACTACATCGACTTACATCTCCGTACAGTCCGGTCTGTTCGTCTGATACATCGCATGGCGGGCCTAGGGGGCGGTAAACGTCAGTCCCCTAATAGCGGTACAAGTCATGTCGGAGTGAAGCCCAGAACACCCTGAGATAACACTGGAAACCTACCAGTATATCTCGCTTGCCCTGGCCAGGGACTACTCGCGTAATGGATCTCCTAGACACAGCGCGATGTCAACCCCCAATACAGGGAGAGACGAATCCTGTCTAACCGTCATTGCCTCCAAGTGCTTCGGGACTGCACCCAACTACTACCTGTTTGCACGACTCAGTAGAGCTGTGGTAGGGTAGTAATCAAAGAACAATGGGAACATACTCGAGGCGAAGTGACAGTGTCAAGTCAGCGGACTAAGCTGTACTCATGTCACCTGGAAACTGATAACTGACGATAGGTATAATACCAACCATCAGTTCCCGACGAGTCCTGTCCAGTGTACTCGTAACCTAACGAACACCCGCATACTATCTCAAGTACGATGTACTGACGGCTGTGGGACAGACCGTCTCCCGTGCTGGGATGAGAAGCGCATACGCTAGTCTACTCCGGAGTATTGATGCCCTATCTCGATAATCCCATGACTAGGGACGTGTATAAGGATGTGCTTATGGATTACCCAGCCCCCACGAGTGTGATCGTCATCACAACGCCGGTAATCAAGCAAAGATCCTAAGGGCTCTACTAATGCGTATAGGTGATATAATAAAGAAACACACATGTACACATTAAAGCAGAGACAAACCAAGTAGCATACTACTATATTGAGCAAGATTGTCTGTACAACTATGAATATCCCAAGCTTCCATCAAGTAATATACATACTAGTATGATACAGTAATGGCCTCTAGGGCATATACACTAACAGCTTCACTCTAGAATTGGCGGGCTATTCACCGCACTCGTAGGGGGTACAGGTTGACCCAAGGAGGGGTGCTCAAGTTACCGGATTCCGTAAAGTGCTGGATAGTCCATTCACGTTGTTGAAGGGGTCTGCCTCGCTTCAGGTTTTGGCGGGTAACTTACCGCGCCCGTAGGGGTCTAGGATTTCATTGCACAGGCTATCCACATGACCTGGGGAACGTCGGGTTTCAGTAGCGGCTCTATGAAACCCGGGGATCCCAAATATCTGTATTGTTTTGTGATACTTATTACATTTCTGTGATGTTGCTTTTTATCACGCCTTTAGCGAATATTATATATTGATATATATACTAGTAGATGTTGTATATATTTTGCATCCGCGCTAGTCCAGTCCCCGCTCTGTCGTTAGTTAAGTAACCTAACGGGTGATGACGGGACCCAGTGGCGAATGCGGATGGCAAATACGTACATCATTATTTTCGTTCTTTATTGGTGTGTTCAATTGATGGAACTGCATTGATTCGGATCAATGCAAGCAAAACAAACCTATTCTGATGTTGTTGGAACATCAAAAAGCTGTTATTGCAAGGACGTTCTCTTTTGTTTTGCACAGTGGTATTCGGTTATGAATATCCAGCACCTCAGTTGACGAGGCAAGGGCCGAGATCCCTTCACCGGGAGTGACCCCTTGGACAGAAGTTTGCGTCAGGGTAATAACTTCACTATAGCCTATTGCCTTTTTGCTTTGCATCGTGGTATTTAGTTGGAATATCCTGCATCTCATTCTACGGGGAAAGAGTCGAGATCCCTTCACCGGGAGTGACCTCTTTAGCAAAAGGTTTTCGCCACTATATTTTTATAAAAAGCTATCCAGTTCCTTCAACGATATCAAGTTCATTACGTTAAAGGTTTTTCGCCAAAAACCAGTCGTAGCCCTCCGTCATTTCAGACGGGTAGCACTTAGTATTCGTGCTACGTATGTCGTGCTCAGCCGAGGCGTAGTGTGCGGTAGCTCTGTAATGCTTTTCTGTCTCATGGATATGTGATTGGTTAGGACAGTCGTACAGTCATTTTGGCTCAGTCAAGGACTCGTGCGGGTTGGTCTAATGCAATCAAGACAATGACGGGTTGAACTTGACTAGGATCATTTGATATGTTGGCTCAGTCAAGGTTACTTGGGTCCTAGGGGTAAAAATCACATCGGGAGTTTCTAAAGAAACTGAAACTTGCCAAGCATGCGCATACCTTCTGGAGTATGGTGACATGAGTGGATTCCGTCACGTTATCATGCGATGATAGTTGGATCCCAATTCCCACTGATGAGTTAGTTTACTCCTCGGGTGATCCCGACTAATTCTTCTTTCAGGTTTGGAGGAGAGTTTGACGTTACAGTGGGAGGTTTCCTGATTAGATAAAGTGATAATCATTCTGATCTAGGTTTGAGTGCACGCTGAGTGTTTCTTTTCTCTCTCTCTTTGGCAGCGACCATGGCCCGACCCTTGACTATGACTCAGTGACCAGATTAACCGAACCTTCTTAAACACTGTCTTTTGGATTGTCAGAGTTGCATACCACATTGCCACTCCTACTTTTACCCTTTTCTCCAGGACACCCCGTATTACTACGAACATCCACTTCCATTGGATAAAACCATCGTATGGTTATATACGAACTCGAAGGAACTTGTTACAGATTCGAGGATAGTTTCCGGTTCTGGAGAAAACGAATAGGACTATTCAGTTGTCTTTTCCTTTTACCTTCTCTCAGGTTGCGAGTGCTCCTTGGATTAGGACGGTACACCTATTATGCTAATTGGATAGTCTTCTTCCAAACTATAGGCAGGTGCCGAAACGTAGGGAAGGAAGAAAACCATTTAGCCTAACGATGGTGTACAGAAGGTAATAAGTTAAGACAAATAAAGGGATTAGTAAGAGGGCAAAGTAAATTGCGACTGCTATTCACGACCAAACCAAGTATTTCATTACCACTCCTATTTCACCTTTGTATTTCTCCAGAACACTCCGTATCACTACGAAGATCCACAGTTATTTTGATACTCCATCGTATGGTTATATACGAACTCGAAAGGAACTTGTTCCAGTTCGGGGATGGATTCTGGTTCGGGAGAAATAGGAATAAGGTTTATTCGGTTGTCTTTTATCTTCACCTTCTCTCGCATTGCGAGTGCTCCTAGGATTAGGACAGTACACCCATTATGCTTATTGGATAGTCTTCTTCCAAACCATAGGCTGGTGCCGAGCGGTTGGGAAGGAAGAAAACCATTTAGCCTAAGAGGGTGTACAGAAGGTAATGACTAAAGACATATAAAGGGATTTGGAGAGATGGCAAAGAAATATACGGTTGCAGTTGTGAATCTGATAATGGAAGAAGCATTACTAGGAATACCCGGATACCCCATCGAAACATTTATATGTTTCAGTTTCACTGTGTATTGTTAAAAGAAAACTGATTTCCCAATTAGCCCTTGCTCCAGGGTATGTATTTACCAGGTTTGATTCTCACATCTGTATGGTTTTACAGATGATGAGTGGGAGTAAGTTATTGGGAATTGGGTGATTATCCTTATTATATCGGGATTCGTTGTAATTGGTGATATTTGAGGAAATCGCCTGGGTTGTTTGCCGGACGGCAAATATTTAGTTTTGAATATCCGATTGTTATGCACCAATTTCAAATTGATATATCTGTTCGTTCATTTTTTATGAAGTGAGATATAACTTTTTGAAATTATGTTTATGACATTTACCTATATCAGTTGATGGTTAGGTAAGGAGCATTAAACAGCGGTGTAATTCTTCTTAACCATAAGTACAGTTTTCAACCTACGACACACGGGGAATGAGTTATTAGACTCAGGGGACTTATACAGAGTATTGTATGTTGTCCAGTGTCCATGAGGACAGAGGGGTTGGTACTCGTACTATATTCTGTTTACTTATGACTTCTCTAGTTCTCAGACATGCGTTTCGTAGAAATGCAAGGTCTAAATTTTGAGAAGTTATAGGTATAAGAATAAAGTAGAGAACCAGGCGTTGTAAGTATCAGGATTCTTCAAGGTGATCGAAGATGTAGATACTTGTGTATGGTATTCAGTTGATAGTAATGATTATGAGAACTTATTTCTCTTTCAGGTTACTCATATCTAGATGTATTCCTAAGTTGAGTAACGCTGATCAGCCTCCGTCCATTTAGTTGACGTGCACTGGAGACGGCTGCATGATTTGAATCTGATTCCAATTAAATCAGTGCCTCTGTTTCTATATTGGATATAGAACGGTTCATATCTTAACATTGTTAAGGTACGGGGAGTTGTCGGCTTATGCTTAAAACCAGACTCTGGATAACTCAAAGCACGTTTCTGTAATGGCTGTTTGTGGGTTGACCAGGCTATGATGAAGGTTGACTTTCTACCATATGGAAGATCAATAGTGATATTGTTCTTGACTCTCCACAGTTTTAGTAAAATGGATTTTTTCAGAAAAAAGTAGTGGGAGTATGGTAGAACTGGAAGTGATTCCAGAACCGCAAACAATTACTGAAAATTCGATAAGAACCTAAAGATTCAATCTGGTTTGACATTCCATTGGCCACTCCGCAGATATGGTGGGTAACCTCAGGCACCCGAGAGGTACTCCGGTAGCCTCAAGGACGGTGACAGGGAGGTTCTTGTTTACTCAGATTTGACACTACTGTTGTTCCAGGCTATGAGACCCGGCAGGAGGATGAGTATAGCGTCGTTCTAAAATAGCTTTAGAAGTGTACGTGTATATGACTCTGCAAGATGGTTGTCATAGTCAGTGGGAGCAGCGGAAGCATAGTGGACAAGTAGCTTATGTCTATTTATAGACTAAAGCAGATATAGCGGAGATAAATCATCTATTTCTGATGTTACAGTCATAGGTTTGACTTCATCAGAATAGGGGATGGATCTGTTAAGAAGGTAGTAGGGTGTGATGTCCTGGTATTTGGATTACATACACAGAGTAGGAAGTGAAGTTCCTATACTACGATCGGTTATGCTTTGGTTGTCACACAGTGGTTTCTCCACATAGGATATGGATAAAATATCAAACATTCTGGTTACTAGATCGATGGTTTTAGATCTAGATTTGGGTAGTTTCCTAATCTGGGTACTTAGACAGCATTCTAAAAGTGTTTTAGAATGAATGACTCCTGGCACGGTAGTATACCTGCAGGTGATTGAGTCACCCTCTCTAAAGGTGTCTTACAGACTAAAGGGGAGAGGGATGTGCATGATTGGCAAATCACTTGCTTAGGCAATTGAGTCAATCATGAGATATCCACACCAGATGTTTTGGCACGAGATGCAATATGTTGATATTGATCCAATCCTAGAGAAACGATCGGAAGCAGTTTTAGAAGATAAGTGGATGTTCTAGGGGTATGATAACATCAGCCTCATTCAGGAGACGGTTATCATTCCAGGCTTCCAAGGTGACCTGGACGGCAGAGTGACTGTCAGAGTTATAGTTTTCCCTCTGACGATGGGCAGTACTATGGACAGGTGGTCCAGGCAGATACTGAGGGAGGCATGGCACAGGATACTGATTAAGTTCAGTTGACGATACAGTCTAAGAACTTTGGATTTGGAGTTCATTTATGAACTAGGTCCCATCAGATATCCAGACACATTCTAAGACAGGTATTACTCATTTCGGGAGATGGCTTTCTCCGCGAACTTGAGATAAAGAGAGACATAGAAAGAAACATTAGAGCGGATCCACTCACTGATGCTATTCTTCGAACGCCTTAGTTTCGCAAGAGGGTTTTGTGAGACTGATTAGTAGAGGAGTTGGGTGTTCAGTATCACACGAGCTGTGAGTATGCGACATCGCAATAATTAGCCTTGAGTGTAAGTGGGAGATTGTTGGAGATAGTGAGTCAATTATTGGATCACAGGCACGCGATTGCAATGATTGAGAGAGGACCTATACCGTTAGAACAGTCTTACTCAAGATGATAGTATGCTATCTGGTTTATCTTTATCATCGTGTACTGTTTCAGGTGACCTCACAGGTCACTATTGCACGTTGATAGAGCCCTTAGGATTCTTGCTTGACGGCCAGCAGTATGATGGCGATCATATACGTGGGAGCTGGGGTCTATAAGCACATCCTTAAAAGGTCCCTAGTCATGGGAGTTTTCGAGACAGGGCATCGATACTCCAGAGTAGACTAGTGTATACAGTCGAGACCCCGACGAGGGGCGGTGGCCGGTCTCACAGGCCACTGGTGTCAATTGGTTCACCTAAGATGTATACAGGTGCTCATTGGGTTATGAGTACACCGGACAGGACTCGCAGGGAACATGCTAGTTGGTCTTATACCAGACGTCAGATAGCAGTTCCCTGGTGACATGTGTACAGGTTAGTTCATCGACCTGAGATCGTTATTTGTCTCGTGTGAGTTCCCACTGTGCTTTGATTACTACCCTACCACGGCTCAAAGGAGTCGTGCAAACAGGTTTTAGTTGGGTACAGTCCCGAGCCACATGGAGGCAGTGAGCGGATCTGCAGGGGTTCGTCTCTCCCGGTATTGGGGGTAAGGTCGCGCTGTGTCTAGGAGAGCCATTACACAAAGCCCTCGGCCGAGGTAGGAGATTTACTGGTAGGTATTCCAGTAGTATCTCAGGGTGTTCTGGGCTACACTCCGACACGACTTGTACCACTTTTGGGGGTCTGACTTTTATCAACCCCCTAGGCCCGCCATGCGATACTCATAGACGAACGGACCGGACTGTACGGATATTGTCACTGACAGGCTCAGTAGGGTGTCAGGATGAGTTCGCTCATCGACGTCCCTTTTGGTCAATACCTGGTAGCCCGTTACGTACGGCTAATACCTCTGATGTTCTTGTGGTTAAATCCACAGCCAAAGTATTGACGAGTCTTTAGAGTCCCCCACAGACAGTTTCTCAAGTTTCAGGCGAAACGCTGTAGAGGCCGTATGGAGATATGGCAGGGTTCGATCAGATATGTACGGTATTGCACGGATCATGATCGGACGGATAATACTAGCGGGCTTTGGTTTAAGCCGGATCCTAGTATTGTACAGTGTATATTTTGTCTCTTTGCATTTGTATTCGGTCGGAATACAAATGCGGGTATGTATATACGGTCGCGGGGTTTTACTGTAATTTATTACGGGATCAGTTTTTTGAAGTTGCCAGTTTGCATTCCGTTTCGGCCAGTTTTCCTTTGTTCCTTCACGGCCGGATTTTTCTGTGGGATGGGCTAATTTTCAAGTGTGCAAATTAGCAAATGTGGAGGGTTATATATGGCATTTGGATTATATGATGGATATAGCATCTTTTCTTTTTCTAGTGATCATTTCTTTAGCATTTATGAGATTGGATTAGTTTTGATGGTGGTGTGACCTTTTTACCTCAATATCTTCACATGGCTTATGGTCACCATTTGATTTCCCTACACTCACCTCCCTTGTATTTTTTCCCTCTCTCATTTTGGTGAGGCTGACCACTACTAGAGGAAAGAAAGTGATTCATTTTTGGGGTGGGAAAATTATTCATCTCTCATTTTTCTTGCTACACAAATTCTAGCTCACTATAAAGTTCATTTTCTCATTCACATCTTCAATGGCAACTTCATACCCCCTTGAGACAAATGGATTCTACACTTTGCCTACAGCATCCTTGGGCATGTCGACTCGCCAACTTCGTGCTCGAGTTGCCTCGGTCCAGAGGCGGGAGCCCGTAAAAGAACCCGGCGATGTGGTGCCCGTTACGATGAGGAGATGAAGACCGGAGATTCCGTGAGGAGATCGGGACGGAGGCCGAAGACCGAAGGACACGGATCGCTCGGTATAGCTATCTATCCCTTCTCTAGATAGCTAGCATTAGGTTAATGGTTCGATCCGGGTTTTAAGCATACGATAGCGTCGGTTTTCTAGTTGTGAAAAATTTTCGTTTCCGCATTTTGGCCTCGGAAAGACGGCCGGGGCGCTACCGTAGTCTTACTGTATCCTCCATCAAACACTTTCTCGATGACGTATGGTCCTTCCCAGTTTGGCTCGAATTTTCCCTTGGCATGTCGATTGGGGATAATCGGTGTTTTGAGGACCAACACCAATTCACCTTTCTTGAAAGCGCGGAGACGGGTTATCTTGTCATAGGCCCGTGACATTTGGGCTCGGTATAGCTCCATATTTTGCTACACCGCAAGCTTCTTTTCTTCGAGCGCGTCAAGCTCTTCAAGCACGTTTTCCTCTTTCGTCAACTCTTGTTGGATGGCCATTATTAAACTTGGAACCTCGATTTCGAGGGGACTCCAAAGAGCAATGAGTATGGAGTGGACTGAGTTGGAGTACGGTGCGTGGTACGATATGCCCACAACGCATCGTGAAGCTTGAGATTCCAGTCTCTCTTGTTGGCTGAAGCATTTTTCCTCAGGAGCTTGCATAGAGTCTTATTGAAGGCTTCGGCTCGCCCATTGGCTCTTGGATTATAGATGGAGAAATATCTCCAGTCTATCTTGTGCTGAGTAGCGAACCTTGAGACATTGAAGCTCTTGAAAGAAGGCCCGTTGTCAGAAATGATTCTTCTTGGTGTACCGAAGTGGTATAGAATATTATGCTAGAAGAATGTCAGAATATCTTTTGTCTTGACTTCTTTTAGCGGGATAGCTTCAGCCCATCTGGAGAAGTAGTCTGTCGCGGCCAGTATGAACCGGTGGCCTTTGGATGACGGAGGATCAATTGGGCCAACAATGTCGGTGCCCCAGACTTTGAAGGGCCACGACGCTACCGTAGGATGCAACGGATTGGGATGCTTGTGAATGAAATCACCATGGATTTGGCAGATCTGACATTTCTTTGCATGCACTCCGCAATCCCGTATCATGGTGGGCCAGTAATACCCAAGACGTTTGATTTGAAGTCGCATCTTGGGGACAGATTGGTGAGCACCGCAAACGCCCGAGTGAACATCTTTCATGACCTTTTGGGTTTCGGCCAATGACAGACACCTGAGCCAGAGTTGGTCATATGACCTGCGGTATAACGCGTCATTTACAAACACGTATCGGAGAGCTATTTTCTTTAGCTGAATCCTCGCAGATTTTTCTTTGGCAGCTTGTCGTATTGGAGGTACTCTATGAAGGGTTCTCTCCAATCGGGCTCATCTTGGATGATCGAAGCTTCTTCGGCGGGACCGCTTTTCTGTTCCGCGCTTTCCTCTTCTTGTAGAGAGACTGGGGGTAGAATTTGCTGGCTCCTGACTGTGATCAGAATTTCGTCCATGTCAGGATCAGCCAGCTCCTTGGCTAAGCGAGCGAGTATGTCGGCTTTTCCGTTCAACGCTCTAGGGATTCTCATTAGTTCAATGTGAGTGAACCGTTTCATGAGTTCCACCATCCGGCCTCTGTACCTAGCTAACTCGGGTTTGTATATCTTATAGTCGCCGCTTACTTGGTTGACGACAAGCTGGGAGTCATCGTAAACCCGTAGCCGAAGGATTTCCATTTCTATGGCGTGTTCCAAACCAGCTATCAGAGCTTCATACTCAGCTTCATTGTTTGTCCGAGGTTCGGTGAGAGCAAAAGAACACCGTAGGGTTCCCATTGATGGAGTGATGAACACCAATCCTATCCCCGCTTTTACCTCCGGGACGCTTGATCTACCGGAACTCCTTATTGATGAGGACCCATCCAAGTAGAGCTCCCAACATGGCTCATATTCCTCGAGGTGCAACACTTGTTCGTTGGGTAACTCACAATTTAGTGGCGACCCTTCTGGTATGGGATGAGCAGCGAGAAAGTCTGCAAGAGCTTGCCCTTTTACTGCTTTCTGAGGGGTATAAACTATGTCAAACTCAAGTAGCATGACAACCCATTTTGCCATTCTGCCGGCTAGGCTTGCTTTGGTCATCAAGTGTTTGAGCGGGTCGACCTTGGAGATCAGCATAACCCGATGAGCGAGCAAATAGTGCCTCAGCTTCTTCACAGCAAATATTAGAGCCAGGCATTGCTTTTCGAGTGGGGAGTAGTTTTGTTCCGCCCCGACTAGAGTTCGATTTAGGTAGTAGAGGGCATTTTCTTTTCCCTCCTCGTTATTCTGGGCAAGGAGCGCACCGAGTGACTCATCCAGCGCAGCAGTGTAGAGAATCGGAGGTTTATTTAGAATGGGAGCGGCCAGCACTGGAGGGTGCAACAAGTATTGTTTGATGCTTTCGAACGCTGCTTGACATTTGGCATCCCAGATAAAAGGAGCTCCTTTCTTCATGAGCTTTGAGAAGGGCCTACACCTTCCCGATAAATTTGAGATAAACCTCCGTATATAAGCAAGCTTGCCTTGAAAAGATCTTAGCTGCGTCAGACTCTTCGGAGGGGGCATCTCCATGATGGCCTTTATCTTTGATGGGTCAACTTCGATCCCTCGATATCGGACTATGAAGCCCAGGAATTTTCCCAATGACACGCCAAAAGCGCACTTCAGAGGATTCTTCTTCAGATCGTATTCCCTTAGTCTGGTGAGAACGGTCCTAAGATCTTGGATATGATCGGCCTTAGTTTTAGTCTTGACGACCAGATCATCAACATAGCATTCGACGACTTTATGGATTAGGTCATTAAAGTTATTGGTCATTGCCCTTTGATATGTAGCATCTGCGTTCTTCAGTCCGAACGGCATTACCTTGTAGCAATATATTCCGATCGGGGTTCGAAATGCTGTGTGTTTCTCATCCTCAGGCGACATCTTGATCTGATTATATCCGGACGAGCCATCCATAAAGGTGAACTGTTCATAATTTGAGGTGTCATCGACCATCATTTCCATGACCGGTAGCGGGAAGTCGTCTTTAGGACATACCTTGTTGAGGTCCCTGAAATCGACACAAACTCGGATCTGCCCATTTTTCTTCTTCACTGGGACTATGCATGCGATCCAGTCCGCATATTTCTCTTCCCTTCCCTGATGAAGCCGGCATCGATGAGTTTCTTGGTTTCCTCGATGACCTTTTCTTCCAACTCCCTTCTCATTCTTCGAGGAGCTTGTTTGACTGGCTTAGCATCAGGAGATATAGCCAGCTTATGCACGGCTACTTCAGGGGAAAGGCCAGGCATTTCTTTGTACGTCCACGCGAAGCAGTCGACGAACTCATGCAGCAGGGAAATTATCTGCTCTTTCATTTCCTCCGACAAGAGTGAGCTGATGTAGGTCGGCCTTGGATTATCGGGCGTTCCTAAGTCAATCTCGGTTAGCTCATCAAAGGTTTTTTGTCCTCCATCTGCGACCTCTTGAGGAGCTTCTTCTGGCTCAGCTATTTAGTCATCATCATTTGATCTTTCGCTGGCCTCACCAACATGGATCATGTAGCACGCTTTGGAATCAGGTTGAACGTAGCCTATGCCCCTTTTATCTGGAATTCGTCCATCGATGAGTGCTCGGACCTGGGGTGGATGCCATAGCCCTTCGTAAAACTTTGCTTCGGACTCCGTTTGATATAACCGGCATCCGCACTTTTTAAAGTATTCCCGCATCTCGGGCGCATAGTATCTGGGATTGAGGATGGCTCTTATGCCTCTCTCATAGGGAAGGCACGCGATAGAAAGATCGTCCGGGTGCACAACGGGGGTTGACCCGTAAAACAGGATGCCCTTCTGTCCATTTTTCCTCCCGGGGACGTAGAAAGTTTTCAGCTGGTCCACGGTGGAGACTGACAACGCATCAAGCTCTTTGCATATCTGCTCCGGCTCCCTTGTGATGTCTAGGGACCCTTTTGCAATTTCGAGGGTCTCTCGTAGTTTCTCTTTTTGCATGGGGGTCCAATCTGCACCGCTGTTGCATGACAGGTCCTCTTCCTCTGACTCTTCAGTGTCGCTGCCAAGATGAGGGCGGACTTTACTGCTAGATGGGGCTTCAGTGACAGATTCATCCGTATCGCTACCGAAATGAGGGCAAGTTTTACAGAAGGACGGACTTCCAGCATCGGACTCATCAGTGTCGCTACCGAAATGCGGGCGCACTTGGGCATTTTTGCTTTTGAAAGTGACATCCGGCGCAGATTTGCTTTTGAGTCTTGGGGCCGGTCTATCCTTTGTCAGTTGTGGCTTAGCATTTTGGTGGTTCATAAAGTATCGAGAATCTTCATATCGGACTTCATGCACACCGAACGGTTGGATGTCTTCGTCAATGCGTCTTTCTTCGCCATTTTTAGTATACTTCATGCATTGATGGAGAGTTGACGGAATGATGCCATAATCGTGGAGCCACGGCCGCCCCAAGAGAATCTTATAAGACGTATCGGCGTCAATCACGTATATCTTAGCTTCAGTTTGCAGATCCCCGAATTTGATTGGCAGAGATATGGACCCCAGAACTTGCTGGCAATTTCGGTTGAAGCCTTGAATGACAATCCTTTCCCTTGACAGGTGTCGGACGTCCATTGACAAACTCTTCAGCGTCCGCGAGTTCATGATGTTCACTGAAGACCCCGGATCAATCAATATGCAATTAATCCGATCTCCGTCACTGTACCCGGTCACGTAAAGCGGCCGATTATGCTCAGCCGTTCCCAGTAGCAAGTCTTCATCCTTAAATGTGACTGCGGTGGCATGCAAAACATGCTGGGCTTCTTTCATATTAATTTCCACAAAGTGAGCTTGATACCGCTCGGGGTTTTGTAGAGCGTGAATGAGAACATCTCTAAGCTCCTTAGATTGGACCAAGGCGTCGTAGATGCTCAGGAGAGACGGAAGCTTCCGGAGATGTGCCAAGACATTATAGTCCACCGAGGAAGGACTTATGTTTTCATCAGCCGGTTCTCTGCCATCTTCTTCATTAGCGACTTGTTTTTCCTTCCTTTTTGGGGCATTGCCCTGATTTGGCGGTAGAGCCCTGCCGCTTCTGAGCTGGATTTGATTGGCCGTTGTGGCGAGCTCCTCGTCCTCTTCGGGAAAACAGAGCTCCTTTTCTGAGTCGCTGCCAAGATGGATGCCGTAGCAGGTCACTACTGGGATCTCTTCATTAGAGTCTTCTTCTAACTCCTCCAGAATTTCAGCCGCTTGTACAGGGAAGAACTCCTTCAATTGAATCAATGTTATTTCCTTTTGTTCATATTCTTCGAGGGAATCGATATATTTTTGAATGGTCGATCTCCCTGCAGACTCTTTTTCGCGCCAGCTGCACTTTTCTTCTTCTTGAGCTTCTTGGATTTTGAGCCTGATGGAGCCGCATTGGCAGCTGGACTGGTAGGCTTCTTCTGTCCTTCCCATTCCATCCTGAGCTCTTTCTGAACCAGCTTTAGCATCTTCTTCGTCATATTAGATATGTGCGTACTCCACGGAGGCCGCGATGAGTCAGTTTCGTTTGTCAGGGCAGCGGGTTCAGCTGTCTGCTCCTAGAAGGCTTCAACTTCTGTCTGTATAATGTTGGCGGTTGCAACTTGATTGTTCACCAACACGCTTTTGGACAGCTCGATCTCTCCATCCTTGTACTGCTTCTCGACCCAGTCCTTGAAGATATAGCAATCCTCGATCGCATGGCTCACTACTCGGTGGTATGGGCAATACAGGGGATTGTCGGTCATTTTTGCTTCTTGGGGTCTTTTCGACTCCGGCAATTGTAGGCCGTTGTTCAAGGCATCTTTAAATATCTTACGGACCTTGTCCTTTCTGAAAGAGTAAACCTTGTTTTTCTTCTCTTCTAGGGAAGGCCCATCTCCTCCCAGCAATGGCTTTCGAGACCGGTTGGTTTTTGATTCTCCCGCCCTTCGCTTTTCTTCATTGTCGGACGCATTGAAGACATTGGTACTGCTGGAACACCCGCTTCTACGGCTGTCGTCCCGCTTGCTTTTCCATGTTTTGTCTCTCTGAGAGTCCGGCGGGGACTCTTGCTTCGAGCGTTCCAACATTTGGACTTTCTTGGTTAGCTCTTGAAACGTCTTGAGGCCTGCTGTACACTAGAATGGGACATCCAATTGCTGAGGTTCCCAATGAGAAGGCCGACGGACTGGTCCTGCTCCAGCGGCGGTTCGCACTTGACCGTGAGATTATGCCATCGGGCAATAAAGTCGGTGTTGCTTTCATTCTTCCCCGGCTTGGTCCTCACAAGGTCGGCAATGGATATTTTATCACTGACACTCATGAACCTTTGCCGAAACAGAGACTCCATTTGGGCAAAGGTAATGACGGATCCGTCTTGTATACTCGCATACCAGTCGAAGGCGACACCGGTCAGGCTGTTGACAAACTGACGAAGAAGGAGTGCGTCATTGCCCCCTGTATTTCCACACGAGGCTTTGAAGTAGGCGACGTGCTGATTTGCATTCCCCGTTCCGTTGAACCTTCCAAATTTAGGATTGATGTAGCCACTCGGGAACTCGATCAGATCGTAGTGTGCGGGATACGGCCACCCACTACTGCCAATTTCTTTCTGAGCTTCAGCTTCAGCCACCAATGTTTTAACTTTGCTGGTGACTAAATTTATTATCCGATCTTGTGTTAGTGGGATAGTGCTATCTGGGGCCAAGGCGTCCCCAGAAGCGGAATGTGGCCGGATTTCGTGCGACTCGACCATTCTTGGACCCAAAGAAGCAGGCAATGGCTACTTCGGATTGTCATCACCCGGCTGATTAGTAGCGACTTGTGCTTGATTGGGAGGTGCTCGAGCAATTTGAGCCGTAAGCTGCATCACAACATTTGTTAGGTCGTCAATTTTCGAATAAAGCTTGGCCATCTCTTTATCCTTGCTCCTGAGCTGTTTTCGAAGCTCTTGAAGCAGCTCTTGCTCCGCGGTCCTGGGGCGGAAAGTCGGCTCTTCCTCGCTGTCCGAGCTTGACTCTGTATGGACCGAAAGGTCTTTCTTCCTATCATCCTCTTCGAGTGGGTTTTCTTCATCCAGCGGAGGTGGCTGTTCTTGGGCAGCGGCGACCACATTCAAGCCAAATTGAGCTTGGGATGTGGTGGCCCCATCCTTGCTTTTGCTGCGAAGGTTGTCGCTGGAGCGCCTACCTGCCATATAGACCGTATGAATAATATATCCAGCCGTCTTTTTATTTTCGGCAGTTGATTTCACAGATCGCTGTCTTGACCCCCCTGTTTCAGTAGTGGGCAGTCGATTGAAGGCGGATGGCCTGGCCGGATTCTTGAATGGTGATGGCGCTTCTTTTCTGGATTTGCCCCGCTGCTTTCGTGCGGCACAGAGCGCCTGATAGACCCTTGAAGATACAGTGCCATACTTTTTCTGTTGGGGCCAGGACACGTCTCTTTGTAGCGACGTTCGGACCGTTGTCTTCTTGATTCGGGCGGTCATGGCATTTTTCTGAACCCACTTCAGAGGTTCGAAGGAATTGCTGATCTTTACGGCCGACTCAGCCGTCGTCACGAAGTAACCCTGTTCTTGGAACCTCACAAGATTCCACTTGGCCGAAGCCCTGGCCCTCTTGTTTGCTCGATACCTGAGCCGCTTTTGCCTTAACTTTTCTTTTCTAAGCACCTGGCAGACTTTGGCTCTTTGGGAAGACGGCGCAGACCGGACGATGGAGGATTTTGGAGATATGCTCAATTGTGCATATGTTGGAGTCATCGCCTGAGCTCGTCCGCAACATTTGATATTGCCCTTTGTACCGGAGTTCTTGCCCCCCGCTGGAGCACCAGAGAATCGTTCAGACACCGTCTTAAGTTTCGGTTGTGGTGCCTTGGCGATCGCGACATTCGGCCTCTTGCCCCTTGAGACCGGCTTGGCTGCCTGCTTCGCCGGGATTTCCGCCAGATGAGCGCTTCCGGCATGGTAGATGATGACGGAGCCCAACTGGCGGGGCGGTTCCTCCCACTGTCGACTGAGGCTTGCGGAGAAAACCATACGAGCGTTGATCTTGACCACGTACGGAATCGGGGTCGCTTTGGAAGCTGAATTCGTCTTGGGAGACATTGTCGTTGAAAGTTGATTGCTGCGTGAAAAGAAAACATCATTTCAGTATAGGCAATCAATATGTATATTGATTGAGTTCGCATGAACATTTAACCCGAAATATGGTAGGAGAGAAAGGTCCCACCGGGCGTGCCAGAATCTGTAGGGTGTTTTTCGTCACCCCATTGAGATGGGAATACGTGCACGCTT
Organism: Agapanthus africanus; assembly: GCA_030015575.1. NCBI lineage: Eukaryota > Viridiplantae > Streptophyta > Magnoliopsida > Asparagales > Amaryllidaceae > Agapanthus > Agapanthus africanus. The sequence goes on from CM057342.1 coordinate 280,424,524, forward strand.
TTCAGGCGTACTACAGATTCCCCCTGCCTAGGGTAGGCTGGGGTTTAATGATTGTGGGGATCCGAATCTCCGGCAGCCGCGGACTAAACTGCCGTTAATTACCCCTCGCCTTTGGAGAGAGGGAACCTCCGATTGACGGGTTAAACTGGTCATGCAAACTCGATGTGCAGTGTACGTGTGTTTTGTTTTGGGGGGGTTTGGATATATCGGGAGCCACGCAGAGTTTTTACGGGGGTCCCGCTACCCGGATAGCGGGCTGGGGGTCAAAGGGGCTAGCGGCCCCCTTGCGGGGTGCGGGGCAGCGCCCCGTTAGAAATTTTTTTCTAACAGGGACAGTGTCGTGGAGTATGTGTATGTGTACATATATACATTTATATAAATAAAAGGGGAAAAGGACATCCAAAGGATGCGTGAGGCCAGCGCCTAGGCGCTTGAGCACAAGCGCGCCACGTGTCGGCACGTGGGCGCTTTGCGCTCAAGTGCAGAGTGCTGGAGCGCAAGCGCGCCGCGTGTCGGCACGTGGGCTCTTTGCGCTCGGGCGCTGGGCGCTTGAGCGCAAGCGCGCCACGTGTCGGCATGTGGGCGCTTTGCGCTCGAACGCAGAGTGCTGGAGCGCGAGTGCGCCACGTGTCCGCACGTGGGCGCTTTGCGCTCGGGCGCTGGGCGCTAGAGCGCAAGCACGCCACGTGGGCGCTTTGCACTCGAACGCAGAGTGCTGGAGCGCAAGCGCGCCACGTGTTGGCACGTGTGCGCTTTGCGCTCGAGCGCAGAGCACTGGAGCGCAAGCGCGCCATGTGTCGGCACGTGGGCGCTTTGCGCTCAAGCGCTAGCGCGTCGGCGAGGAAAAGGTGGGCTTTTAGCCCTGGAAATTCTCTAAAGAGAAAATAGGGTGGAGTTTAAACTCCTAAGATGCTTTGGGTTAATGAAGGGGGTTCTTCTTCTTCCTCTTCTGTTGGCTGGATCTTGAAGATCAAGAGATATGGGATTTTTAAAAATCTCTCCTTTTTGAGATCTAGTGACAGATCCAAGTTCCCCTTTGTGGGTTTGGTGGTGAAAAACTATTTTGTTTTTTAAAATGAAGAGTAAAACTCTTTATTTAATTCAAAAGAAAGAAGAAGATTTTGGAACCTTGAAGAAGGAGAAAAGATCTCAGATCTAAATTTTTTGGAGAGAGAAAAGTTGTGAGATATTTTCATTATCCTTGCCTTTATAGGCTATACACTTTACACATAGCCCTTTGGGCTTCACAAAATGGCATTTTGCCTATCCCATGGCTCATGTGCCATTTCTTTTTGCACATAAGCCATGGGCTTTACAAAAATTTGGCTTTATGCCTATTTTTCTTACATTTATCCATAAAATAAAATAAAAGAAATGCAACAAAATTATTTATTACAAAAATTTTATCTTGGCATGGGAGGAGGCCGGCCGCTTCATGTTCGGGCTCGACCCGGGCATGGGCCCACTGGATCTGGGCTTGGGACCACTTGGCTTGGGGTTGACTATGATTTTGACTTGGTCAACCGGGGTGTAAATTTTTACCCCAACAACAACCTTTGTAGACCGGTCCTTCACTTCTAAAGCTCCATATAGTAGTCCTTTTTGCTCCAAATAGTGATGTCCCGGACTCTCCTTTAGCTCCACTAGGTGAAAAGAACGAGCTTGCTCAAGGATCTTCGAGGCCGAAGATTATCTACGTCGAAAAATCTCTAACTCAAGCTAGCTCTTCACTAATTGATAAACTAGTAAAGAAACAACCTATACTAAATGGCTAGTTTTGTATACATTGGTGAAATAGGAATTTTGCTCACTTTAGAATAATTTTTCTCTTTTTCTTTTATTTTCTCACTCAAACCTAGAGAGTAAATGGATGAGATGAAGAAAATGATCAAGTGATCAACCCCTGAACCATGGGTAAGAAAATATCATATATAACTCATGTAGAGACTAAACTATGGCTAAAGATAGTGGTCAGGTTAATAAATATTTAGAGTAAAACAAAATTAGTGGACTTTAGTCAAAGCTTCTTCATGCTCCCATAAGTATCTTAGCCATGCTAATTTCCAACTAATTTTGATTTATCCCTTAATATTTAAACACCCAAATTGTCTTTACTTTGGTTTGAGTCTCATACATCCATGTCCAATGGATCATCTAGCATGACACAAAATAAAAACATTAACATATATCATATATATATTAAATGTATAAAGAGAAACCATTTTCTTAAGTGATCTAATATTAGTTAATGTATATCAATATATCAAATATATAATTACAAATCAAATTATTAAATCAACACTTGATTTAATAACCCGGTTGTATTGCATACAACCGACTAATTTCATTTATATGGATATCACATATACATATAACATATCATTGAATCAACACTTGATTAAAAAATACGGTTATATCACATATAACCTATATCGCGAGATTAGAATACTATATCACATACACGTATTAATCTCGGGCCCGCACATATCACATATGTGCCCTACTTCGTTTCGCATGAGCTAGGAAAGCTCTGTGTAGGACTCTAATGACTCGTCAATACGCCGGCAGTAGGTGATGATCATATCAGTAATCCACAAGCCGTCAGCGGTACTAGCTGGATGTAACGGCTACTCGGGTATTGAGCGATCAGAAGATCAATAAGCAAGCTTGTCCATACTCCTGTGAATCCAACAGCAACACTACCGTACAGTTCCGTCTTTTCGTCTGATATGTCGCATATCTAGTCTAGGGGTGGCAAACGTCAGACCCCAGTAACTTAATAAATCATGCCGATGTGAGGCTCATAACGGGTCGAGAAACTACCGAGAACAATTACCAGTAAATCTTCGTATCAGTCCTGGTCAGGGACTTCCTGTTATGGGCAATCGAGCATAGAGCAACATCAACCCCCAATACCGGGAGAAACGAATCCCCTCCTATCGCTAATTGCCTCCATGTGACCTGGGACTGTACCCAAAAACAACCATTTTGCACGCTCTCTTGAACGTGGTAAGGTGGAAATCAAAGCACAGCGGGAATCACACAAGACTCTATGACAATCTCGGGTCTACGGACTAACCTGTACCAGTGTCACCAGAGAACTGCTATCTGATGTTTGGTATAGTACCATCTAGGATTTCTCGGCGAGTCCTGTTCATTGTACCCAGTCTCTACTGAGCACCCATATACCATCTTTGATGTCAAACGCTAATGGATATGGGATCATCCATCACCCATCAAATAGGTCAAGAAGCGTATACGCTAGTGTACTCTGGAATATCGATGTCCCGTCTCGATACACCATCGACTAGGAACAATTAAAGGATGTACTTGTGGACTACCCTGGCCCCACTAATATGAACTGCATCATTATCCTGGTAGTCAAGTACATCCTAAGGGTTTTACCAACATGTGAGAGCAAGACAGTATAACAATACAAGTCTACATATTAAGATAAAGAGCAACCAGATAACATACTATCATGTCGAGCAAGAAAGTCATCCCTATATATGTCCAAGCATCCATTATAATATACAATCATGTATAATAATAGCCTCTAGGGAATACATACAACTAACACCTTGGCCAAATCCACAGCTCCATTGTTATCACAATACAAAGGTATTGGATGCTCAATGATGGAACTACTCCAAGTTCAGCTATGAACTTCTTCATCCAGACAGCTTCTTTGGCAGTATCGTTGGAAGCGATGTATTCAGCCTCCATCATTGAGTCTGCCACAGTATCTTGCTTGGAACTCTTCCAACATACCGCCCTTCCATTGAGGGTAAAGACAAAACCTGAGACCGACTTACTTTCATTCTTATCACTGTGGAAGCTCGAATCGGTAAAGGACTCCACCTGGAGTTCTCCGTTACTATACACCAAGAGCATCTCTTTAGTCCTTCTCAAGTACTTAAGAATGTTCTTCACAGCTGTCCAGTGCTTCTCCCCGGGATCTAATTGATACCTACTTACCACACTAAGTGCGTAAGCAACATCCAGTCTGTTGCATAACATCGCGTACATGATTGACCCAATTGCAAAAGCATAGAGTATCCCTTGCATGCAAGTCCTCTCCAAATCAGTCTTGGGAGACATCTCTTTGGAGAGAGTGATTTCTGAAAAAGTGGGTAAATTACCATGCTTAGAATCTTCCATACTAAACCTCTTTAGTATGGTGTCTATATACTTGGATTGGGACAATCCCAACATCCGCTTAGTTTTATCTCTATAGATCTTAATCCCCAGGATGCAGGAGGCATTTCCTAGATCTTTCATGGAGAACTTTTGTGATAAGAAGAGCTTGACCGAGTGTAGTATAGGAACATCATTTCCTATCAAGAGTATGTCATCCACGTACAATACGAGGAAGACAACCTTACTCTCTACTACTTTCTTGTATATACAAGATTTCATTTACGTTTTTGATGAAGTCAAACTCTTTGACCGCTACATCAAAACAGATGGTCCAGCTCTGTGATGCCTGCTTTAATCCATATATTGATTTAAGCAACTTACACACCTTTTTGCTGCTTCTATTGTCTACGAAGCACTCTGGCTGTTTCATGTATACGCTCTCTTCTAAATCACCATTTAGAAAAGTGGTCTTGACATCCATCTGCCGGATTTCGTAGTCATGGTATGCAGTAATGGCAAGTAGGATCCTGATGGACTTAATCATATCCACTGGAGAAAAGGTTTTATCATAATCGACACCTGGTCGTTGACGAAAACCTTTTTCTACAAGTCTAGCTTTGAAGGTCTCAACCTTTCCATCTACACCAAGTTTTTTCTTAAAGATTCATTTGCTCCCAATGGGTTTTACCCTTTCAGGAGCAACTTCCAAAGTCCATATTTTGTTGGTGTACATGGATTCCTTCTCAGAACGTATTACATCTATCCATTTCACAAAAACTTTTTGCTACAAGTCTAGCTTTGAACGTCTCAACCTTTCCATCTACACGAAGTTTCTTCTTAAAGATCAATTTGCTCCCAAGGGGTTTTAACCTTTTAGGAGCAACTTCCAAAGTCCATACTTTGTTGGTGTACAAGGATTCTATCTCAGATCGCATTGCATCTAGACATTTCACAGAGTCTCCAACTGTTATGGTCTGCTCGAAACTCGTTGGGTCATCTTCTTTCATGATGCAATCCTCACTCCTACCGTTTATGAGAAAAACATAGTATCTCTTAGGTGGATGAGAAATCCTAATAGATCTGCGGAGTGGCTGAGGTTCGCGGGGACTATTGAATCATCCGGTTCTACCAAATCATCAGTTATAGTTTGTGCAGCTGGAACTTCTTCCAGTTCTATCTCATTACCACTAATTTCTTTCACAAGAAATTCCTTTTATAAAAAGGTGGCATATTGAGAAACAAACACTTTTTGTTCCTCAATGTGGTTGAAGATATATCCATAAGAATCCTTTGGATATCCCATAAACTTGCACAAAACAGACCTTGCCTTTAGCTTGTCTGGGTTTTGCTTTTTAATATAGGTCGGACAACCCCATATCTTAACTCGTTTAAGAGATGGTCTCTTCCCATTGTATATCTCATATGGAGTGGTAGGCACAGATTTGGTCGGAACCCTATTCAATAGGTATGCAGCTGTCTCAAGTGCATAACCCCAAAAGGAAATAGGTAACTCAGCAATACTCATCATAGTGCACACCATATCTAATAGGGTGCGATTCCTCCGCTCCGAAACTCCATTGTGATGTGGTGTATACGGAGGAGTAAGCTGAGAGAGAATCCCATTCTCTTTTAAATACTCTCGGAATTCCATGCTCAAGTATTCCCCTCCCTGATCAGATCGAAGGATTTTAATACTTTTACCCATCTGGTTCTCAACTTCGTACTTGTATTCCTTAAATTTCTCAAAATTTTCAGATTTGTGTTTCAACAAGAACACATGTCCGAATCTTAAGAGATCATCGATGAATGTGATAAAGTACGAGGAACCATTCCTGGCATGTGTAGACATAGGACCGCATACATCACTATGTATCAGTCCTAAGATTTCAGTAGCTCTTTCTCCGTGTCCAGTAAACGGTGTTTTGGTCATCATACCTTTGAGACATGACTGGCAAGTTTTGTAAGTCTACGTTACCCACCCCGGTGCTTACGGGGAGGCGGAATAGGTAAAAATGGATTTTTAACACAAGGTAACATGGACTAAAACTAGAGGATCTTTGCCAAACAAAAACTAGCAAACTATCTACAAGTTCTAGCTACAAAGTTAGATGGTTATACCTATTCTTAAACTCCTTCACTTCTTGTAGTGGTTAACCTTGTTGCTAGCTCCTTGGAGTGGTGTAGACGGCTCCTCCTCGTCGTCTTCTCTTTGCCGAAGAAAGATCCACCTGAATGCCACTACCTTGAGCTCCTACCTCAACCAAGAGGCAACTAGAGTGCTTGGTTTGCTAGACTAAGAACTCTAGAATGAGTAGAGAGATGTCTATAGGGTTTTATCTCACAAAGCTCATGGTTTTCAACACATGAAAGATGAGAGCTTTGAGAGAGAAAGAGGGAGAGCTTTGCATGAGAGAGAGTGTGCAAGAAAGAATGAACTAGAAAATCTACAACCATGCTTTCAAATGAGAATAATAATAATAATAAAATAATAATAATAATAACAACAACAACAACAACTAAGGAAAATGTGATGGTTAGTTTGGAATGACCATTATCATTTCAACATTAAATGTATTTTGCAAGAAACAAGAAGCATCTTGCAAATGAAATGATGATGGTCAAAAGGTCAACAAAAGTCAACCGGTCAACCAAAATCAAAAGGTCAACAAAAGTCAAATAATCAACCTAACCATGGCACAATTATCCTTAATTAATATCATTAATCATATTTCTCATTCTCATTAGGGTTGAGAAATAGTCAACGGTCAATAACCCTAATGAGATTCCTCTGCCTCCGTCAACTGTGCATACACACCCGCATCCGTGTTCCGAGGAACACGAATACAATGAGACAAAACCAATCCCAAAACAAATACTAAGATCTGGCTTAAACCAAAGACCGCTAGTAATAACTGCCCGGACACCAAACATGCACAAGTGCGCGGATGTGAATGAACCCCGTCGTAAAACCATGCGACCTCTACTCTGTTTTTTCCAAAGGCGAATAGCCCTCTGTGTGGGACTCTAAAGACTCGACACTACGCTGGCAGTGAGTTTAACCACAGGCCTCAAGCGGTACTAGCTGTACGTAACGGTCCTCAGGTAGATGCCGATAAGAAGACCGATGAGGTGAACCCATCCGAACTCCTACTGAGCCTGAATATGACAATCTCCATACAGTCCGGTCTGTTCGTCTGAGAGTATCGCATGGCGGGCCTACGGGGAGGTAAACGTCAGTCCCCTAATAGCGGTACAAGTCGTATCGGAGTGTAGCCCAGAACACCCTGAGATAACACTGGAAACGCTACCAGTATATCTCGCTTGCCCTGGCCAGGGACTTTGTGTAATGGCTCTCCTAGACACAGCGCGATATCAACCCCCAATACCGGGAGAGACGAATCCTGTCTAACCGTCACTGCCTCCAAGTGCTTCGGGACTGCACCCAACTACTACCTGTTTGCACAACTCATTTGAGCTGTGGTAGGGTAGCAATCTAAGAACAGTGTGAACACACTCGAGACGAAGTGACAGTGTCAAGTCAACGGACTAAGCTGTACTCATGTCACCAGGGAACTGATAACTGACGATAGGCATAATACCAACCAACAATTCCCAGCGAGTCCTGTCCAGTGTACTCGTAACCTAACGAGCACCTGAATACTATCTCCAGTACGACGTACTGATGGCTGTGGGACAGACCATCTCCCCTCCTGGGATAAGAAGCGTATACACTAGTCTACTCTGGAGTATCGATGCCCTGTCTCGATAATCCTACGAGTCGGGACTTGTAAAAGGATGTGCTTGTAGATTACCCAGCCCCCACTAGTGTGACTGCCATCACAACGCTGGTAATCAAGCAAAGATCCTAAGGGCTCCACTAATATGTATAAGCTATATGCTGAAAGAAACATATGTACATATTGAAGTAGAAACAAACCAAGTAGCATACTACCATTTTGAGCAAGATTGTCTATACAACTGTGAATATCCCAAGCTTCCATTAAGTAATATACAAACTAGTATGATACAGTAATGGCCTCTAGGGCATATACACTAACAATCTCCCACTTGCACTAGGGCCATGTACTGGCGTATCGAAGACCTATCATCTCGATCAGCCGCTCGAACTCAGTCCGGGGTATGGCCTTAGTGAATGGATCTGCAGTGTTATCTTCTGTAGCAACCCTCTGAACCTCGATCTCCCGGTGATCCACGATCTCCCTGATCAGGTGATACCGCCTTAAGATGTGTCTGGACTTTTGATGGGACCTGGGTTCCTTTGCTAAAGCTATAGCCCCGTTGTTGTCACAATACAGAGGTATTGGATCAACAATAGACGGAACCACCTGAAGTTCTTTCAAGAACTTTCTCATCCAGACTGCTTCTTTTGCGGTATCTGATGCCACGATATATTCCGCTTCCATCGTCGAGTCAGCAACGGTTTCCTGTTTGGAACTCTTCCAACACAACGCCCCTCCATTGAGGGTAAAGACATATCCCGACATGGATTTGGAGTCATCCTTGTCACTCTGGAAGCTGGAGTCAGCAAAGGCCTCCATCTGGAGGTCTTTTCCACCGTAAACCAAGAACATATCCTTAGTCCTTCTCAGGTACTTCAGAATGTTCTTTACCGCTATCCAGTGCTTCTCCCCAGGGTTTGACTGATACCGACTTACCACACTCAGTGCATAAGCTACATCTGGTCTGGTACACAACATCGCATACATTATAGAGCCTACTGCAGAGGAATAGTGTATAATAGACATGCGATCCCTTTCCAAATCATTCTTGGGAGACATCTCTTTGGAGAGGGTGATCCCGTGACAAGCCGGTAAATTACCGTGCTTGGAATCTTCCATACTGAATCTTTTCAGTATGGTGTTGATGTATCTGGACTGTGAAAGTCCTAATATCCTCATGGACCTATCACGATGGATCCGGATCCCCAGAATGTAAGAGGCATCACCCAGGTCTTTCATGGAGAACCTGTGTGACAAGAACCCTTTGACAGATTGTAGCATAAGAATGTCATTTCCTATCAAGAGAATGTCATCCACGTATAAAACGAGAAATACGATAGTTCGTGCTACCATCTTACTATAAATACACGATTCATCTGGATTTTTGATAAAGCCAAATTCCTTGACCGTCTCATCAAAACAGATGTTCCAACTCCGCGATGCCTGCTTCAATCCATAAATGGACTTAAGAAACTTGCACACCTTCCCGCTACTCCCACTCTGAATGAAACCCTTAGGCTGGTCCATATAGACACACTCCTCTAAATTTCCATTTTGAAAAGCAATCTTTACGTCCATCTTCTAAATCTCATAATCGTGGAAGGCAGCAATGGTAAGAAGGATCCGAATGGATTTGAGCATATCCACTGGAGAAAAGGTTTCGTCATAGTCCAAACCAGGTCTTTGACGAAAACCCTTTGCAACAAGTCTAGCCTTATAGGTCTCAACCTGTCCATCTACACCAATCTTCCTTTTGAAGATCCATTTGCAGCCTACGGGTTTTACCTCTTCTGGAGCAACGTCCAAAGTCCATACTTTGTTGGTGTACATAGAGTCTATTTCGGTCCGCATTGCATCCAGCCATTTTACCGAGTCAGTTCTCTGAATGGCCTGCTGGAAGCTAGTCGGCTCATCATTATCAATGATGCAATCCTCTCCATCCCCGTCTATGAGAAAACCATAGTATCTCTTGTAAGTCTACGGTAGCGCCCCGGCCGTCTACAGACGCCAAATGCGGAACAAAAAACTTTTTAACTAGCGCTATCGTATACTATAACCCGGATCTGCCATTATTGCTAAACTAACAAACTGTAAAGAGAGTAGAAAGGTTATACCGAATGAACCGAGTCCTTCGTTCTTTAACCATCATCCCACGCTCCGTTGCGGCTGCTCCGATCTCGTCGATCTCCGATCTGCTCGTCCAGGTGGCACCACGTCAACGATTCTTTAAACGGGCTCCCGCCTCTGACTCGTGGCAACTCGGTCGTCAAGTTTGCTAAAAGAGACGACCAAGAATGATGTAGAGAATGAGTAGAATACTTTGTCTCGCTTCGTCCAAAGCCATGGACGAACGGTTAATGAAGTTGCCAATTAATTCGGGTGATGGAATGAAATGAGCTATGAAATTTCCATACACCCCAAAACTATCATAATCTTTTAACCAAATGAATCAATCAAGTGTGTGTGAGAGAGGAGGGGGCCGGCCACACTTATATGAAGAGGGAGGTGAGGGTAGGAGCAAATTGGTGACCATAAGAATGAAGCTTATCATGAAAGAATGAGTCATGTATGAACACAAAGTATGAACACAATAAATGAAACTAATGAATCACTAATCCTTGTCACCAAAACCATTAATGCAACATATGAGTCATAAGCCTAATCACCACTTCTTGAACCTTCTAGAAGCATGACTCACCCTCATCCAAGAAAAGATAAATCCGTCTTTAACCGAATGTTAAAAGACGGGCGATAGAAAACTGAAAACTGGCAACTTCCAAAAGCGATCCTGAAACGAATTTCAGGATAACCCCGTAACTGTATAAATATACCCGCATTTGTATTACGACCGAATACAAATGCAACTGAGACAAAGATATTATATCTACTCAATATAATACTCGGATCCGGCTTAAACAAAAGCCCACCAGTATTATCTGCCCGAAAAATGACACGTGCGTAAACGCACGTGCATTTTCCGAACCCTGCCATAAAACCATACGGCCTCTACAACATTTCGGCCGAACTTAGAAAACTGTCTGTGGGGGAATCTAATGACTCGTCAGTACCTTGGCAGTAGGTTTAACCACAAACCGTCAGCGGCACTAGCTATGCGTAATGGCTGCCCATGGACTGACCTCAAGGGAGGCCGATGAGCGAACTCATCCGGAAACCCTACTGAGCCTAACAGTGACAATGTATATACAGTCTGGTCCGTTCGTCTATGAGTATCGCATATCTGCCTAGGGGGCTAGTAACGTCAGACCCCTAATAGCAGTATAAGTCGTGTCGGAGTGTAGCCCAATAACACCCTGAGATACTACTGGAGTACCTACTAGTAAATCTCCTGCCACGGCCGTGGGCTTTGTGTAATGGCTCTGCTAGATACAGCACGATCTCACCCCCAATACCGGGAGAGACGAATCCCCTGCCGATCCGCTCACGTGCCTCCATGTGGCTCGGGACTGTACCCAAAAACTACCTGTTTGCACGACTCCTTTGAGTCGTGGTAGGGTAGAAATCAAAGCACAGTGGGAACTCACACGAGACAAATGACGAGCTCAGGTCGATGAACTAATCTGTACACATGTCACCAGGGAACTGCTATCTGACGATATGTATAATACCAACTAGCAGGTTCCCGGCGTGTCTTGTCCGGTGTACTCATAACCCAATGAGCACCTGTATACATCTTAGGTAATCTAACTGACACCAGTGGCTTGTGAGACCGGCCACAGCCCCTCGTCGAGGTCTCGACTGTATACACTAATCTACTCCGGAGTATCGATGCCCTGTCTCGAAACTCCCACGACTAGGGACCACAATTAAGGATATGCGTATAAACCACCAACTCTCACATATATGATCGCAATCATACTGTTGGTAGTAAAGCATGATCCTAAGGGCTCTATCAAAGTGTAACAGTGATCAGTCACCTGAAACTGTACACGACTGATAAAGGCAAACCAGATAGCATACTATCATCTCGAGTAAGACTGTCATACAGGTATAGGTCCTCCGCAATCATTGCAATCACGTATCTGCGATCCAATAATTGACTCTGAGGGCACTATCTCCAACAATCTCCCACTTGCACTTAAGGCTAATTATTGCGATGTCGACTACTCACAGCCCGTGTGAAACCGAACATCCAACTCCTCTACTAATCAGTTTCACAAAGCTCGTTTGTAAAACTATTGTGTTCGAGAAATAGCCTCAGTGAGTGGATCCGCCCTGATGTTTCTTTCTTTATCTCTCTTAATCTCAAGTTCACGGAGAAAGCCATCTCCTGAATTGAGTAATACCAGTCTTAGAATATGTCTGGATATCTGATGGGACCTAGTTCATAAATGAACTCCAAATCCAAACTTCTTAGACTATATCGATCACTAAACCTAATCAGTATCCAGCACCATGCCTCTCACAGTATCCTCTTAGACCACATGTCCATAATACTGTCCCTCATCAGAGGGAAAACTATAACTCTGACAATCACTCTGTCAACCATGTCACCTTTGAAGCCTGGAATGATAATCGTCTCCCGAAGGAGGCTGCCGTCATCAAATCCGTAGAACATGTACTTATGTTCTAAAACTGCTTCCTTATGTTTCTCCAGGATTGGATTAATACAAACTTATTGCATCTAGTGCAAAAACAATATTTGGTGTGGTACTTGACATCTCACGATTGACTCAATTGCCTAAGCAAGTGATCTGTCAATCATGCACATCCCTCTCCCCTTTAGTCTGTAAGACACCTTTAGAGAGGGTGACTCCATCACCTATAGGTACACCACCATGCCAGGAGTCATGTATTCTAAATACCATTAGAATACTGTCAAAGTACCCATATTGGGAAACTACCCAAATCCAGATCTAAAACCATAGATCTAGAAACCAGAATGTCTGATATTATATCCATATCCTGTCTGGAGAAACAACTGTGTGACGACCACAGTACAACCGATCGTAGTATAGGAATTTTACTTCCTACTTTGTGTATGTCATCCAAATACCATGACATCACGCCCTACTACCTTCTTAACAGATCCATCCCCTATTCTGATTGAAGTCAAACCTATGACTGTCACATCAAAATTAGATGATCAATCTCCGCTATAACTGCTCAAGTCTATAAATAGACATAAGCTACTTGGCCACTATACTTCCGCTGCTCCCACTGACTACAACAACCCTCCTACCAGGTCTCATAGCCTGGAATAACAGTAGTGTCAAGTCTGAGTAGATAAGAACCTCCCTGTCACCGTCCTTGAGGCCACCGAAGTACCTCTCGGGTGTCTGAGGTTACCTACCATATCTGCGGAGTGGCTAATGGAATGTCAAACCTGATTGAATCTTTAGGTCCTATTAAATTTTCCGTAATCGTTTGCGGTTCTAGAATCACTTCCAGTTCTACCATACTGCCACTACTGTTTTCTGGAAAAAAAATTCCATTTTACTAAAACTGTGGCGAGTCAAGAACAATAACACTATTGATCTTCCAAATGGTAGAAAATCAACCCTCGTCAAAGCCAGGGTCAACCCACAAACAGCCATTAAAGAAACGTGCCCTGAGTTATCCAGAGTCTGGTTTTAAGCATAAGCCGGATAACTCCCCGTACCTTAACATCGTTAAGGTATGAACCATTCTATATCCAATATAGAAACTTTGGCACTTATTTAATTGGAACCAGATTCAAATCATGCAGCTGTCTCCAGTGCATATCAACTTAATGGAAAAAGGCTAATCAGCATTACCCAACTTAGGAATTCATCCAATTATGAGTAACCTGATAGAGAAATAAGTTTCTCAAAACCATTACTATCAACTGAATACCAATCACAAGAATCTATATCTTCGATCTCTTTGAAGAATCCCGATACTTGTGACACCTGGTTCTCTACTTTATTCTTATACCCACAACTTCTCAAAACTTAGACCTTGTATTTCTACGAAACACTTGTCTAAAAACTAGAGAAGTCAAAAGTAAATAGAACATAGTACGAGGACCTACCCCTTTGTCCTGAAGGACACTGGACAACATACAATACTCTGTATAAGTCCGCTGAGTTGAATAACTCAAAACCCGTGCGTCGTAGGTTGAAAACTGTACCCAGGCGATTTCCTCAAATATCACCAATTACAACGAATTCCGATATAATGAGGATAATTACCTAATTCCCAATAACTCACTCCCACTCATCATCTGTAAAACCATACAGATATGAGAATGAAACCTGGTAAATACATACCCTGGAGTAAGTATCCAATCGGGAAAATAGTTTTCTTTAACAATGCACTGAAACATGAAAAATGTTTCGTAGGGGTATCCTGGTATTCATAGTAATGCCTCTTCCATAATCCAATTCATGACTTCAACCGTATATTTTATTGCCATCTCTCCAAATCCCTTTATTTGTCTTTAGTCATTACCTTCTGTACACCATCGTTAGGCTAAATGGTTTTCTTCCTTCCCTACCGTTCGGCACCAGCCTATGGTTTGGAAGAAGACTATCCAGTAAGCATAATAGGTGTACCCTCCTAAACCAAGGAGTACTCACAACTTGAGAGAAGCTGATGATAAAAGACAACTGAATAATACCTTATTCTATTAAAGGTGAAATAGGAGTGGCGATGAAGTACGCGGTTTGGTCGTGAATGATAGCAGTCGCAATTTACTTTACTCTCTTTCTAATCCCTTTATTTTGTCTTTACATATTACCTTCTGTACACCCTACTTAGGCTAATTGGTTTTCTTCATTCCCTACCTTTCGGCACCTGCCTATGGTTTGGAAGAAGACTATCCAATAAGCGTAATAGGTGTACTCTCCTAAACTAAGGAGCCCTCGCAACCTGAGAGAAGGTGATAATAAAAGACAACTGAATAAACCAATTCTATTTCTCCTAAACCTGGATCCATCATCGAAGAAGTCCCTTCGAGTTCGTATATAACCATACGATGGATCTATCCAATGGAAGTGGATGTCCGTATTAATACGGGGTGTTCTGAGAAATGCAAAGGGTAAAAGAAGGAGTGGCAATGACTTATGCAACATAGACAATCCAAAAGTCAGTATTTTAAGAAGGTTCGGTCAACTTGGTCACTGAGTCATAGTCTAGGGTCGGTCAATGGTCGCTGCCGGAGAGAGAGAAAAAAGAAACACTCTGCGTGCACTCTAACCTAGATCAGAATGGTTATCACTTTATCTAATCCGGAAACCTCCTACCGTACTGTCAAATTCTCCTCCAAACCTAAAAGAAGAATCAATTGGGATCACCCGAAGAGTAAACCAATTCACCAGTGGGAATCGGGATCCAACTCTCATCGCATGATAACGCGACGGAATCCATCCACGTTACTCACACTCAAGAAGGTATGCGCATACTTGGCAAGTTTCAGTTTCTTTAGAAACTCCCGATAAGATTTTTGCCCTATGCTCTTATGACCTTGGCTTTGGTCAAAATGTCATAAGTCACATGCCAAGTTCTACCCGTCACTATCTTGTCAATTTGAACCCACCCGCACATGACCCTGACTTTGGCCAATCGGCAGAACGACTGTCCCAAACCAACTCATCTATCTATGTAACAAATGAATACCCAGCAGCTACCAAACACTATGCCTTAACTTTGGCTAAAATGCATAGCTTGAATACTACTGAATACCCAAAAGAAATGACGGAGGGCTACGGCTGGTTTTTGGCGAAAAACCTTTAACGTAGTGAACTTGATATCGCTGAAGGAACCTGATAGCTTTTTATAAAAATATAGTGGCGAAAACCTTTGCTAAAGAGGTCACTCCCGGTGAAGGGATCTTGGCTCTTTCCTTGTGGAATGAGATGCAGGATATTCCAACTGAATACCGCGATGCAAAGCAACATGTAATCGACTATAGTGAAGTTATTACCCTGACGCAAACTTCTGCCCAAGGGGTCATTCCCGGTGAAGGGATATCGGCCCTTGCCTCGTCGAATGAGGTGCAGGATATTCCAACCGAATACCGCTATGCATAACAAAAAGAAACGTCTTTGTAATAACACTTTTTAAAATTGTTCCAACAACTGCCAAATAGGTTTTTTTTTCTTTGCATTGATCAGAATCAAAGCAGTCCCATCAATTAATCACACCAGAAAAGAACGAAAATAAAATATACGTATATGCCATCCGCATTCGTCACTGGGTCCCGTCATCACCCGTTAGGTTACTTAACTAACGACAGAGCAGGGACTGGACTAGCGCTTGTGTAAAACATATACAACATCTAATAGTATATATACCAATATACAATAATCGCTCCAGGCATGATAATATGCAACATTACAGATAAGTAATAAGCATCACAGAACAATACATATAATCTGGGATCCCCGAGTTTCACAGAGCCGCTGCTGAAACCCGACGTTCCCCTGGTCGTGTGGATAGCCTGTGCAATGAAACTTTGACCCCTACGGGTGCGGCAAGTTACCCGCCAAAACCTAAAGCGAGACAGCCCCCTACAGCAAAGTGAATGGACCACCCTGCACTTCACGGAATCCGGTAGCTTGAGCACCCCTCCTTGGGTCAACCTGTACCCCCTACGAGTGCGGCGAATAGTCTGCCAATACTAGAGTGAGGCCCCTCTGCCTCTCAAAGCCATGAGATGCGGACCCGTTGCCCTCCAGAACCCGGCTATCCGTGCACTCCGTCGCGGGGTAAAACCTAGTACAGAAATGAAAAATATGTACAACGGGTACATCGACCTCAACCTGGTCGTGCCCCAAAAGAATATTATACAACAGGTAGTGACGGCAGTCCACATGTTGGACGCTCGCCCCGCAATATCAAATGTACAAATAAATCCAAACTGCACTATCATTGCACACTGCTTTCCGCCACGACAAATCCGCAACATCACAGCACAACACAGAACATCAACGCGAATGTCATATTTGCAAACCCGTCTAAAAGAACTATAGCAATCAGACGCGGTTTACCGCTCAAATGACATTCACAGTCGAAGATATAATGTAAGCATTGTAAACTAACATGTTTAAATTTCGATCGACTAAATATCACGAAGTGGGCCCTACGAACATCTGCTGCACAGTAACAAAATCTGGGCCCAAAAGATATATACCAAAAACCTTAAATTCCAACAGAGAAGCTACTGTACAAATTTGGGTCAATGATTCAACATAACGGCCGCGGAATCGCGGTCAAACCCTAGGTTTGACCGCGATTCCGCGGCGCTCCTGTTAAGTCACGTGCTCAAATTTGCACCACGTGCTTAGAAAACCCTGCACAGATTTCTATGATATGTAAAATAATTTTAGGACTTGATTTAAAATCGACAGAAACTGTGAATGGAAAATTTGTAGTTTTTGATATTCGGTCCGATCGATGTTTTAAACGCGTTAGCACAAGTTAGTAAAGTATAATGGTGAGGCTCTGATACCACTGTAAGTCTACGGTAGCGCCCCGGCCGTCTACAGACGCCAAATGCGGAACAAAAAACTTTTTACCTGGCGCTATCGTATACTATAAACCGGATCTGCCATTATTGCTAAACTAACAAACTGTAAAGAGAGTAGAAAGGTTATACCGAACGATCCGAGTCTTTCGTTCTTTAACCATCATCCCACGCTCCGTTGCGGCTGCTCCGATCTCGTCGATCTCCGATCTGCTCGTCCAGGTGGCACCACGTCAACGATTCTTTAAACGGGCTCCTGCCTCTGACTCGAGGCAACTCGGTCGTCAAGTTTGCTAAAAGAGACGACCAAGAATGATGTAGAGAATGAGTAGAATACTTTATCTTGCTTCGTCCAAAGCCATGGACGAACGGTTAATGAAGTTGCCAATTAATTCGTGTGATGGAATGAAATGTGCTATGAAATTTCCATACACCCCAAAACTATCATAATCTTTTAACCAAATGAATCAATCAAGTGTGTGTGAGAGAGGAGGGGGCCGACCACACTTATATGAAGAGGGAGGTGAGGGTAGGAGCAAATTGGTGACCATAAGAATGAAGCTTATCATGAAAGAATGAGTCATGTATGAACACAAAGTATGAACACAATAAATGAAACTAATGAATCACTAATCCTTGTCACCAAAACCATTAATGCAACATATGAGTCATAAGCCTAATAACCACTTCTAGAACCTTCTAGAAGCATGACTCACCCTCATCCAAGAAAAGATAAATCCGTCTTTAACCGAATGTTAAAAGACGGGCGATAGAAAACTGGAAACTGGCAACTTCCAAAAGCGATCCCGAAACGAATTTCAGGATAACCCCGTAACTGTATAAATATACCCGCATTTGTATTACGACCGAATACAAATGCAACTGAGACAAAGATATTATATCTACTCAATATAATATTCGGATCCGGCTTAAACCAAAGCCCACCAATATTATCTGCCCGAAAAATGACACGTGCGTAAACGCACGTGCATTTTTCGAACCCTGCTATAAAACCATACGGCCTCTACAACGTTTGGCCCGAACTTAGGAAACTGTCTGTGGGGGACTCTAATGACTCGTCAATACCCTGGCAGTGGGTTTAACCACAAACCGTCAGCGGCACTAGCTATGCGTAACGGCTGCCCATGAACTGACCTCAAGGGAGGCCGATGAGCGAACTCCTCCAGAAACCCTACTGAGCCTAACAGTGACAATGTATATACAGTCCGGTCCGGTCGCCTATGAGTATCGCATATCTGCCTATGGGGCTAGTAACGTCAGACTCCCAATAGCAGTATAAGTCGTGTCGGAGTGTAGCCCAATAACACCCTGAGATACTACTGGAGTACCTACCAGTAAATCTCCTGCCACGGCCGTGGGGTTTTGTTCATATCAGATTTTTGAATTTTTATACCGCCCAATTTTTATCATATTGCTTATCGGTAGGTACTCTTGAGCCGTGTTTGCTAGTCAATTGCAGGATACAGGTTCTCGGCTCTAAACGATGAAATTCATGGAAAAGCACGACAAAATCCGGGTTCCTGCCAATCACAGATAAAACACGGGTCTCCGCTCTCTATCCGTATGTTGCCACACACCAGTTTGAGAGACAAAATGTCAAATCGTTTGTCATCTTCATGCACAAAGCACAATGGCAACACCAAGTCCAAGAAATCTATGTGGAGCTCGAGGAAATCATGACAAAAGATCCACTTTTGATCAACAGAAATTCTGGAAAAATCGTGAAGAAAATATGAGAAAAAACATATAGCAGACTCATGATCACAGCAGACCAAGGAAGTACAAAAAAGCCCATGCCCCAATTCCACTATACGGCCGCGGAACCGCAGCCAATATGGGGTCTAGGCCGCGGTTCCGCGGCCGTACAGGCTCTTCAGGAGATCATCTTTTAGGGGTTGTTTTGTAATTTTATAAGGAGGCAGATTGTTGCCCTATATTTCCAGTTCCCTGCCTATAAATAGCCCAGAACCTTGTGAAGCCAAGGGTGCTTAATCTTGTATTTTTAGGTTTTAGAATACTTGTTGTTCTTCTTCCTCTTCTCATCTCTTCTCCATTAAAAAACTTGTAGTGAGCTTTTGTGAGTGAAGAATGATGAATAAACAAGTTCTTTTTGTTATAATACTTGTCTTGCTCTTGTTATGTTAATTGCTTGTAATCTTTAATTAATAATTTAGTTGTTGTTATTTATTGTTTTTTCTTTCTTTTCTCTTTTCCTTTATCCTTAAACAACCATGATGCTTACGCTTGATCCTTGCCAAGGTGAGGTCGCAAATTGCTAGTTGTTATCTTCTAATCTCTTTCTTTCTATCTTCCTCCTTTGTTTTATTTTTTGTTCTTCTTGTAATGGGTGAGTAATTTCCATACTTGTTAGGGTAGGATAAGGGAAGTTTGAGAGAAGGAAATCTCTCTCACTCTTTCCTTGCCTAACATCTTAAATCGACTCCCGTTAATTGAACCACAATCCACTCCCTACGGCACCCTATCTTACATGATAGCGGTGATTCCGTAGTGAGACCGGTTGTGGTTGAATTAACCGGAGGTTATAGCTAAGAGCCAAGAACGGACGGACAAGCACCAAAAGGAAGAACTTAAGCGTTGGAAAGCCTAGCTTATACTCGCAAGTTCCTTCCTAGTCGTGCTAATCCCCGTTGTTGCCGATTACCGTAACACCGATATTAAGAGTGGCAACGAAAGAAGTGAGCGACTCCTAACTCAAACTAACCTAATCCTAACCCTAACAAGCTCTCTTTACATATCATTTTAACACTTAGTTAATCACAAACAAATCTGGACTTTTGGACTTAACTCGTTAAAGCACATAGAAAAAGATTCCCATCTCCCTGCGGACGACCCGTACTCAACCGGCTAGCTACAAGCGAAACCGTTTTGATTGCGGTAATTAACTAAACTTGAACACGTAGAATTCCTAACAATCAAATGGCGCCGTTGCCGGGGAGACGGTAGTTTATTTCTTTGTGTAATTTCGTGTTAATTTGTGAATATAAATATAACCGAAAAACAAAACAAAAAAATATACATTGTAAAACATCCATCTTGTTATTTTTGATTAGTTTTTGTGCAAGTGTGCAGGAACAAAATGTTAGTTATATGTATGCCCTAGAGGCCATTACTGTACATTGGATGTATATTGTAGTGGATGCTGGGACATATATAGGGAGGACTTTCTTGCTCGACATGATAATATGCTATCTGGTTGCTCTTTACCTTAACGTGTACACAGATTGTCTCTCTATTACATGTTGGTAAAGCCCTTAGGATGTGTACTTGACTACCTGGACTATGATGCGGAACATAATAGTGGGGACATGGTAGTCCATAAGTACATCCTTCAAAGTCCCTAGTCGTGGGTGTATCGAGACGGGGCATCGATATACCAGAGTAGACTAGCGTGTACCTTCTCGACCCATACAGATGGGCGATGGATGATCCCATATCCATCGGTGTTTGACATCAGAGATGATATACGGGTGCTCAGTAGAGACTGGGTACACTGGACGGACTCGCCGAGAACTCCCAGATGGTATTATACCTTACGTCAGATGGCAGTTCTCTGGTGACACTGGTACAGAGTAGTCTGTTGACCCGAGATCGTCATAGAGTCTTGTGTGGTTCCCACTGTGCTTTGATTTCCATCTTACCACGTCCAAGAGGGCATGCAAAACGGTGGTTTTTGGGTACAGTCCCGAGTCACATGGAGGCAATGAGCGATAGGAGGGGATTCGTCTCTCCCGGTATAGGGAGTTGATGTTGCGCTGTGTTCGATTGGCTATAACAGGAAATCCCTGGCCAGGGTTGCTGAGATTTACTGGTAAGTGTTACCAGTAGTTTCTCGAATTGTTATAAACCTCACATCGACACGACTTATCGAGCTATTTGGGTCTGACGTTTACCACCCCTAGGCGAGATATGCGACATATCAGACGACGAGACCGGACTGTACGGTAGTGTTACTGGTTGGATTCACTGGAGTGTGAGCGGGCTTGCTCGTCGATCTTCTGATCGCTCAATACCCGGGTGGCCGTTACGTTTAGCAGACCGCTTGCGGCTTGTGGGTGTTTGATATGATCATCACCTGCTGCCGGCGTATTGACGAGTCTTCAGAGTCCTATACAGAGGTTTCCTGGCTCAAGCGAAACGAAATAGGAGCGCATATGAGATATGTGCGGGACCGAGAATAATGCGTGTATGTGATACCGTATTCTATTCTCGCGATGAATGTATCGAATGGTTGTATGCGATATAACCTAGTTATCGAATCAAGGATTGATTCGATAAGCCGATACATTGGATACTAGTCGGTTATATGCGATATGACCGGATCGTTAAATCAAGTGTTGATTTAATGATTTAATGTATAATTATATATTTGATATATTACTTTGCATTAACTAGTATTGGTTCACTTTATATGGATTTTCTCACTTGGATTTTGCACATTGTATATGTGATATACATTTGTACATTTGATTGTATCATGTTTGATGATAAATGATTGTTTAAGTGTATGTTAAGATTAAACCATGGTTATGTAATGGTTAGGGTTATGATTTTATTTACTTACTCATTTATTTATTTATTTATTTCATTTTGGCAAAAGAAAAGAAATGGTGGCTTGCTTTGTTTTACATTGAAGCTTCATGAAGGTTTGAAAAAGTCCACCATTTTTGTTTCATACCTAACCATTGACCTAACCCAACCATTGACCTAACCCTAGTTTATTCTCTACACTTGACCATGGTTATTATTATGATAAGTATTCTTTTTCATTTCTTTTTAAAATTAACTTATCATAATCATCATCATCTTCTTCTTCTTCTTTAAGATGAAGAAGCTTCACTTCATCAATGGTGGATTGATGAAATGAGTGAGAAATCCAATTCTAAAGTCTACCCACTTCCTATTTCTTCATCCTCTACTTCTTGCCAAGTAGTATAGGGTGTTTCCTTCATAAGTTTTCATGGCTTGGTGAAGGTGGAGCTTGATCTAATGATGTCTCGACGTAGATCATCTTCGGCACGTCGTCGATGACCTAGCCCGCTCTTTCTCCGATGAAGCCGACGCTAGAGCCCGGGATTTGATTTGGACAGCGGAGAGGACTTCATCACGGAGCCGTGGAGGTGGAGGACCGGATCTACAAAGGTTGTATTTCCGTATTCTTGTAGTTAAGTGTTAACTAGTTTGCTTTGTCGCCTAAAAATCTAGTTAACGATCCGTATTAGGGTTTCTCGGCACCCGTAAAATTTGAAACGGGCATGGTTGATGCCTTGTGAGACCTCCTTGGGGTGCCTAGGAACCCTACAGTGGTATCAGAGCCTAGCTAGAGCCTTAGGCGAAGTTTAGACGGAGTTTGAAGTCCGATCGAACCCGAAACCCCATTTTTCCACGCTCTCTGGACTTTTTCTGAAAACGTGGATTTTTCCAAATTAAAAATTGCTAAAAAATTCAGCTGGGAATTCTAAGAATTACGGCGCAAAAATTTTCTAATGATCCCTCTAATGCGCGGCGGTTCCGCGGCATAAGCCTAGCTTATGCGGCGGTTCCACGGCTAAAGTATGACGTCAGTCATTAAAATTTGCACAGTAATTCATTGTTTTCAGTGCTGAGTTTTCTGGGAATTTTTTAATTTTTATTCAAGAGTTGGATTTTCTGGGGTTGTTTTGGGGATTCGGTGTTTCGATCGGAGTATCGGATTTTGTCTATGTGGCTTTACGGATAAATTTTAGAATATGTTAAAAAGTTCGACCGGATATAAATACCCAATTTTTCCCCTGTCGGGAAATTTCCAAGTGTTGGATTTTTCCGTGGTTTAAAGACGTTCTAAGTAGTGCAAGTAACTCGATGGACCCTCTAGAAGACAACAAACCTTAACTCGATTATGTGACCGTCTTGAACTGCCCTTTGAACCTTCGGGTTTGGGGCAGTACGGCGTGCCACATGTGAGGCGTTGGCTTGACCCTTCTACGGCTGGACCGTTGGTACTGAGGCACGAACTGAATGTTTTTAGACCTGTTTCATGTGTTGATCTGTTTCGGGAAAACTTGGGTGTTTGACTGTTCGATCGGAATGTTTAACATTTTCTGTTTATCTGGAATGTGATACAATACTTGGAATTCACAAATAGTTATGAGATAACTGAATGAATGTTATAAACATAGCAGTTTAGTCTCACTTGATCGGTTGCCACGGAATTTTGATGTGATCAAAAGTCCGTCGCAATCACGTAGCGTACGCGGATACTCGCCGGGTAACTTAATAGACAGCCTCGCTCCATAGCCCCGACCAAGTGACTGTAGGAGAACCCCGTCGCCGAAAGCATCCATCTGGGTGCTCGCGGCAGCGGTGTTCCGCCTTGGTGCACTTCGTCGACGGTATCGGGGGTGTGGCCGTCTACTGAAGTTTACGACGAGCATTCGATCAGGATGTCGAGAATCTTGTTGAATTTCCCGACTTGATATTGAAAAGAGTTTTCGATTTTGAGACTAAAATGCGGGGTTTATAATTGTTAGTCATGCTATGTCTAAGGAATTCATTTGGTCAGGCATGCGATGTCTGAATCGGTTGCGGATTCCAACTGTTGTAGTTTTACACTTTCTTTTCTGTGACCGTAAGTGTAATATGTGATATCGCCGGTTTCGTTGCTATATGTCAACGACAATTGGGATGGACATATTTACTTACGTTGATGACATGTGATGTTATGTGTTGATGGATATGTTATACTGGATCGTCGTGTTTGAATAGCCGGGTTTTTTTTATGTGAGATGGGTATTTTTCATTTTTCATTCATGTAAAAACTTGTATGTAATATTCTTTTATTGGGGAACTTCCAGGTTGCGGAAGATGTCACCCTCTGTATATTATTTACTTTTCCGCACTAGGATAGACCCAAGGAGGGGAGCACAAGTAACCGGGTTCTGGAGTCCAGTGGGAGACCAACTCGAGGAGTTAAGTCCGGGTCTCCTAACTCTAGAATTGGTAGGGTTACTTGCCGCTCTCGTAGGGGTCTAGGGGTGTGGGTTTGGCTATTTATCGCGACCGTGGAATCCGTGTTTTATACTGGCTCGTATTGAAAACACGGACGTCCTAGTATATCCAATATTTCATATGTTTCTTCTGCTGCGATATCTGTGATGTGATCATGTGATGTTCTCTGATAGATACTGTATATAGTATATATGATATATTATATAGACGTTACTTATGTTTTACACCCGCGCTAGCCCTGCCCCGCTCTGCCGTTAGTTACCTAACCTAACGGTGCACGAGGGGACATCGAGGCGAATGCGGATGGCATAAGTGTACGTCGTATTTATCTGTGATGTTTAGGTACTTAAATGATGGGACTTCATTAATGAGATTAATGAAATAAAAGAAACCTAAGATGTTGTAGAATCGAATTTCAAAATTAAAACAGGTAGCTACAGTTCTTGCTTTGCACAGAGGTATATGTGATATATTCTACACCTTATTCGATGAGGAAAGGACCGAGATCCCTTCACCGGGAGTGACTCCTTTAGCAATAACTGGCAGATGCTACACACACGGTTTGTCTTTTGATTGCTTTTAAGAGTTTTTGCTTTGCACAGTGATATATATGATATATCCCGCACCTCATTCGACGAGGAAAGGACCGACGATCCCTTCACCAGGAGTGACTCCTTTAGCAAAACTGGAAAAGCCTCAAAAGCACTCCATTTTAAAATCATTTGATTCTACAACGATATCAAGTTCATTACGCAATAGGTTTTCAGAAAAACCTGTCGTAGCCCTCCGTCATTTCAGATAAGTCCTATTTAGTATTCGTGCTACGTTTGTTGACCTCCGTCAAGGCGTAGTGTGCGGTAGCTAACTAGTATATATCTGCTTATGCATATGATGCAGATTGGATTAGGGTAGTCGTGCGGCCTTGTTGACCTCCGTCAAGGGTCGTGCGGGTGGGTTTAATTCGATCAAGAAATGACGGGTTGAACTTGACTAGTAGCCTATAGTTTGTTGACCTCCGTCAAGGTCATAGGACGCTAGGGGCAAAATATTATCGGGAATTTCAAGTGTTGAAATTTGCAATGAGATTGCATACCTTCTATGAGATATTTGGATCCCGATACCCGCTGCGAGTAAGTGTTACTCCTTGGAGAGTTTTATACATTACAATTAGCCGATCAAGTAGGTGTCTAGAAAGGTGTCAACGGGGTTACGCCTCTGGGAAAACGAGGTTTACATTAATTAGGTTCGTGCGAAAGCACGGGGGACCTCCCTCAAAGTACCGACACTGGTCTGGCTGAAAGATTGGCGAACTTGTAGTGTGTAATTAATCCCGGCTAGTCTTTCCTTTTAGGGTTTGAAGGAAGATTTGATAAAAAGCAGTGGGAGCCATCCTGATTAGATAAACTAATAACCAATCTATTCTTGCAAGAGCGCACGCTGAGTGTTTTCTTCTCTCTCTCTCCTGGTAGCGACCATATCACGCCTTAATCAAGATAATAATACGGATTATTGACCGAACCCGCTTGTTATACTGAGCTGGGGAACGTTGGTCCCGCTCCAACTTATAATTGTTATAAGACAGAGCAGGAAATAGGGATTACCAGAATTCCCGTGCCGCCCAAACGAAGAGAGTGCATGCTGATGCATCATCTTCGGGTGTGTTCATTATGTAGAACTGTTTCTCTGTATCCTCTACGTCCTGGGTATGTGATACCAGATCAGGATCCCAGATATGTAATCTGTTACATAGGGCTACAGAAAGGTAGAGAACTGAGAACGGGTGATAAGTTTCATGAGGCAGAAAACGGGGCAAGTGTTGCAGCCAAGTCTGTTGGTCACTGTCACCCTGTATTACCAATACATTGATTCTGAACGAATGTTGTTAGATACCGAACCTGATATACAAAATCATATCACTCTCTTTATTAGTAAAGAAATGATAAAATTTTGTATTGTTGGATAATGTTTTGGACATTTCCTATATCAAAAGTTGATCGGTTCAGGCACGTTATCTAAAAGCATTTATGTTCTAAATCAAACTACAGTTCTTAGTATACAAAACACACACAATAGGAAGAGTTCAGAAATGAACGTATCCTTCTTGAGGCATTGTAGACTAGGTCATATCAATGCGACCCGACTAGCTGAAGTTACATATAGATGCATATTTAAATCAGTTTGAATTTACATCTTGTGAAACTTGCCAGTCATGTCACAGAGATAAGATGACCATAGCTCCGTTTACTGGAAACAGAGAAAGAGTTAGTGAACTCTTGGGATGATACATGTTGATGTATATAGGTCCCCTGTCTACACATACCAAGACCGGTTCTTTGTACTTCATTAAATTCTCTGATGATCTCTTCTGATTCAGACATATGTTCCTGTTGAAACACAAGTCCGAACCTTTTGAGATATTCACAGAATATAAGTTAGAAGTAGAGAACCAAAATACGGGTATAAGTATTATGTCCTATGATGAGATCAGGGAGGAGAATACTTGTGCATGGAATTCCTGGACTATTCTAAAGGAGAATGAGATTCTCTCTCAGCATTATTCCTCCGTATACACTATAGCACGATGGTATATCGGGGCGGAGCAATAGCACCCTATGTGATAAGGTGTGCTCTATGATGAGTACTACTGAGTTACCTATTTCCTTTTGGGTGTTATGCACTTGAGAAGCTGCATACCTATTGAATAGGGTTCAAATCAAATCAGTTGCCTACCACTTCATATGTGATATGGAAAGGGAAGAGCCCATATCTTAAGTTAGTTAAGATTTGGGGTTGTCCAGCCTATGTCTGAAAAGCAAAATCCGGACAAGCTCGAGGCAAGATCTGTTATGTAGAACTGGAAATGTTCCAGCTATACAAACTGCAGCTGATGATTTGAAAGAACCAAAGGATTCAATAGTTACCAACGAACCTCAGCCTCTCCGCCGATCTAGTAGGGTTCCTTACCCACCTGAGAGATACTTCGGTTTCTCCATGACAGTAGGAGCGAGGAATGCATCATAAGATGATGACCCAACTAGTTTCGAGCTGGCCGTCAAGAGTAAGACTCTGTAAGAATGGCTGGATGCTTAGTGATCTGATATGGAATCCTTATACACCAACAAAGTATGGACTTTGGTTGCTATATCTGAAGGGTTAAATCCCCATCAGGAGCAAGTATATCTTGAGAAGATTACTTGGTGTAAATGGAAAGGTTGAGACTTTCAAAGCTGGACTTGTTAAAGGTTTTCGTCATCGACCAGGCGTGGATAATGATGAAACCTTTTCCAGTACCTATGCTTAAGTCCATCCAGATACTACTTGCCACGGCTACATACCATGACTACGATATCTGGCGGTTGGGTGTCATGACTGCTTTTCTAAATGATATTTTGGAAGAGAGCGTCTATAAGTACACAGCCAGAGGGCTTCGTAGACAGTAGGAGCAGCGGAAACGTGTGCAAGATGCTTTATAGGATAAAGCAGGCATCGCGGAGTTGGAACATCTATTTTGATGAAATAGTCAAAGAGTTTGACATCATCAAAATGGTAGATGAACCTTGTATATACAAAAAAGGTAGTAGGGAGTATGGTGATGATCCTCGTAGAGTACGTGGATGTCATACTCTTGATAGGGAAAGAGTTTCCTATGCTACGCTCGATCAATCTCCGCCTATCACAACGATTCTCCACATAGGATCAAAGTGATACCTACTAAATCCTGGGTTTTGGATCTATGAGATTGATCTAAATGGATATTAGGATTCTCACTAGTTGAAGTGAGATGGTATCAGTTGATCCTGGGGAGAATCACTGGAAGGGTTCCAGGGTGATAAAGACGACTGAATGTCAGTCGCAGGCATTGTCTTTACCCTCAGTAAAGGGACGGTATGTTGGAAGAGTTCCAAGCTAGATACCGTGACATACTAGACGATAAAGGCTGGATACATCGCTACTTAAGATGCTACCAAAGAGGCTGTTTGGGTGTATATTGGTTCATGAGATGAACTACGTTCCTACCATTGTGAGACAATGGAGTTGTGGCTTATGCCAAGGAACGCCGGTCCCATCAGTGATCCAGACATATTCTAAGGCAGTGTCACCTGATCATGGAGATGCTTGATCTCCAAGGGATCGAGGTTAGGAGAGTAGACTCAGAGGACAACACAACGGATCCACTCACAAAGGCCTGTTCCCAGAGAGAGACTTTCATGGGATGGTTGAGTATGAGATACTACAACCACTGCTATCAGATGGCCCTAGTGCAAGTGGGAGATTGTTAGTTATATGTATGCCCTAGAGGCCATTACTGTACATTGGATGTATATTGTAGTGGATGCTGGGACATATATAGGGAGGACTTTCTTGCTCGACATGATAGTATGCTATCTGGTTGCTCTTTACCTTAACGTGTACACAGATTGTATCTCTATTACATGTTGGTAAAGCCCTTAGGATGTGTACTTGACTACCTGGACTATGATGCGGATCATACTAGTGGGGACATGGTAGTCCATAAGTACATACTTCAAAGTCCCTAGTCGTGGGTGTATCGAGACGGGGCATCGATATACCAGAGTAGACTAGCGTGTACCTTCTCGACCCATACAGATGGGTGATGGATGATCCCATATCCATCGGTGTTTGACATCAGAGATTATATACGGGTGCTCAGTAGAGACTGGGTACACTGGACGGACTCGCCGAGAACTCCCAGATGGTATTATACCTTACGTCAGATGGCAGTTCTCTGGTGACACTGGTACAGAGTAGTCTGTTGACCCGAGATCGTCATAGAGTCTTGTGTGGTTCCCACTGTGCTTTGATTTCCATCTTACCACGTCCAAGAGGGCATGCAAAACGGTGGTTTTTGGGTACAGTCCCGAGTCACATGGAGGCAATGAGCGATAGGAGGGGATTCGTCTCTCCCGGTATAGGGAGTTGATGTTGCGCTGTGTTCGATTGGCTATAACAGGAAATCCCTGGCCAGGGTTGCTGAGATTTACTGGTAAGTGTTACCAGTAGTTTCTCGAATTGTTATAGACCTCACATCAACACGACTTATCGAGCTATTGGGGTCTGACGTTTACCACCCCTAGGCGAGATATGCGACATATCAGACGACGAGACCGGACTGTACGGTAGTGTTACTGGTTGGATTCACTGGAGTGTGAGCGGGCTTGCTCGTCGATCTTCTGATCGCTCAATACCCGGGTGGCCATTACGTTTAGCAGACCGCTTGCGGCTTGTGGGTGTTTGATATGATCATCACCTGCTGCCGGTGTATTGACGAGTCTTTAGAGTCCTACACAGAGGTTTCCTGGCTCAAGCGAAACGAAATAGGAGCGCATATGAGATATGTGCGGGACCGAGAATAATGCGTGTATGTGATACCGTATTCTATTCTCGCGATGAATGTATCGAATGGTTGTATGTGATATAACCTAGTTATCGAATCAAGGATTGATTCGATAAGCCGATACATTGGATACTAATCGGTTATATGCGATATGACCGGATCGTTAAATCAAGTGTTGATTTAATGATTTAATGTATAATTATATATTTGATATATTACTTTGCATTAACTAGTATTGGTTCACTTTATATGGATTTTCTCACTTGGATTGTGCACATTGTATATGTGATATACATTTGTACATTTGATTGTATCATGTTTGATGATACATGATTGTTTAAGTGTATGTTAAGATTAAACCATGGTTATGTAATGGTTAGGGTTATGATTTTATTTACTTACTCATTTATTTATTTATTTATTTCATTTTGGCAAAAGAAAAGAAATGGTGGCTTGCTTTGTTTTACATTGAAGCTTCATGAAGGTTTGAAAAAGTCCACCATTTTTGTTTCATACCTAACCTAACCATTGACCTAACCCTAGTTTATTCTCTACACTTGACCATGGTTATTATTATGATAAGTATTCTTTTTCATTTCTTTTTAAAATTAACTTATCATAATCATCATCATCATCTTCTTCTTCTTTAAGATGAAGAAGCTTCACTTCATCAATGGTGGATTGATGAAATGAGTGAGAAATCCAATTCTAAAGTCTACCCACTTCCTATTTCTTCATCCTCTACCTCTTGCCAAGTAGTATAGGGTGTTTCCTTCACAAGTTTTCATGGCTTGGTGAAGGTGGAGCTTGATCTAGTGATGTCTCGACGTAGATCATCTTCGGCACGTCGTCTATGACCTAGCCCGCTCTTTCTCCGATGAAGCCGACGCTAGAGCCCGGGATTTGATTTGGACAGTGGAGAGGACTTCATCACGGAGCCGTGGAGGTGGAGGACCGGATCTACAAAGGTTGTATTTCCGTATTCTTGTAGTTAAGTGTTAACTAGTTTGCTTTGTCGCCTAAAAATCTAGTTAACGATCCGTATTAGGGTTTCTCGGCACCCGTAAAATTTGAAACGGGCATGGTTGATGCCTTGTGAGACCTCCTTGGGGTGACTAGGAACCCTACACAAAAAGACGGTCGAGTTCAGTGCCAAAGACGTGGGAAGTTAGACCCACATCTCGCGGCTACACCGCGACAGATTCAAGACGGATAAAACGGTCTACTGAAAGATTCTGGCGCAGTTCGAGTGAGCAAATCAAGATTCAGAAAATCCAGACAAGCAGAGGACTCCCAGACCAGCACACACAAGAAAATTGGAAGCTCAATCTCTCTGTTTGGCCGCGGAACCGCGGCCTAAGCTGGTGTTTGGCCGTGGAACCGCGGCCATATAGTGCCTTCAGGGTGCCAAAATTTCTGGGTAAGTCTCTCTACTCTCCCCCACTCCTCTGAACTCCACTGAACTGTGTTTTATGCAGCATTCTTTGCACAAATTCTCTTCACCCTTCCAATAAACTGTTTTTGTGCAGGATTCTTTGCGCCGCGCTAAAAAAAATAAAAATTGATTACAGTTGATTTGTTACTGCTTTGCATTTATTAATACGGACTTAAGGGGCTTGAAACCAATTCAGATTGGGTGGGGATTTCATCACCCTTCCCAGGACCCCAGAAATCACAAAAAGCATATGCATTGACCATTGTTAATTAAAAAATACTAGACTCAGCCCTAAGGACTTCACGCTCAATAGGACAGAGGACTAGTTACAGGCATCGGCCGTTTATCCTATCCTGAGTTTGCGGTGTCTAGGCAAGTGTGTCGAAGGCAAGTGGTTACTTAATTAGGACCACTACTTACGTAGTGGGGAGCCTCCCACTTACCTGGTACTTACCTGGCCGCAATTGGCGGAGAAGAGACGGTTTGAGGTCCTGTTTCTAGCCCTTTGGAACAGTTAGGAGCTGTCTAGCTGACCTAGGTGACCCTAGATCTAGGTGTGATTGTGCATATCTTGTTTGTGATTGCTTAAAGCCGTAAATCCGTACATATTTCTGTAAAGCTCTTTCTAAAAAAAAAAGAAAAAAATCAAAAACTTTTATAAAAACTTGCCCTTTGTTGCCAGAATCCATTTCTCACCCACCACCCATCGTATTTCTCCATTGACGTTTTCTTACCCTCACCTTCTCCGTTTTGACTATACTAAACTCGTTTAGTGTATGTCCGCTTGGACTCGGGACACTAGCGCCCGCCTAGTCCGCGTTACATTAGTCGCTACCGACTACGCGATCGACTCGGACGTCGAAACTCCGTCCACGCCTCTTTCACCCTTACCTTTGCCGGCCAACTCCGACGTTGATCGGAATTCTGTTCATACATCTTCACCTTCACCATCACCAACCTCTTCTTCCGCGATGTCAGGATTTAATCCCCCGGGATTGACTCCACCTCCTATGGAGGCAAATAACCCACCACTACCGCCTGTTGTAGCGCCGCAGCGAATTGCGCTCCAGGATCGTTTCTATCCCACCCGTTCTGCACTTCCCACCTGTCTTTCTCTTCCACCGGCCAATGGGGACAACTTTGAAATTAAGCCCCACTTCATTAACATGCTTCCGCGATTTCATGGGCTTGAATCTGAAGATGCCTATATCTTCTTCAACAAATTTCAAAATGTTTGTGCCATGATGAAAACCACCCAGCTGTCGGACGATGCTATACGGCTACGGGTCATTCCGTTCACTTTATGCGACCTTGCTGAAAAATGGCTATATAGCACCGCTTCCCACTCCATAACCAGTTGGGACGAGTTTGTTAAAGCGTTTCTCAAAAAATTCTATCCGAATCATAAAACCGCAAGGATCCGTAACGAAATCAACCAATTCTCTCAGCTTCCTTCTGAACCCTTCTTGAAGTGCTTTCACCGGTATAAAGACCTTCTTGTTCAGTGTCCTCACCATGGTATCGAGAAATGGCAACTTTGCCAAACCTTATACGAGGGCCTGAACCCAGCAACCAAGCAGTTGTTGGAAACCATTTGTCAGGGCCACCTCCTATCGAAATCTGACGAGGAAGCGTGGCAATTCTTCGACGACCTTGCGGAGCAAGCGCTACAATAGGAGAGCACCAGACCGACTTCATCTTCTTCTACTTCCACTTCTACCGGTCAGTCTAGGGTAGGAATTCACCAACTCGATGTCCCTATTGCGATGAAAGCTGAAATGGCTGCAATAACGAGAAAGCTTGAAGCGATAGAGAGCAAATTTTCTTCTCCTGCTCCTGCCCCTGTTCTTCCCCTTCGTACCATTTGTGCTTGTTGTTCCGATCCTTCTCACTTAACCGAAGAGTGTCCTTACAATCCACCATCGCAAGGACAAGATCAGGTTAATGCTACATTTCAGCAAAGACCGAGGAATGATCCATACTCTTCCACCTACAATCCCGGTTGGAGGAACCACCCTAATTTCGCCTGGAATCAGAATCAGCATCAATTCCAAGGCAACAATTTCCAAAGGCCCCCTCCGCCGCAACAACAAGCACAACAACAAACTCAACATCAATTTCAGCAGCCCTTCCAACCCCAACCTTCTCAAAATCAGACGAACAACTTTGCACCCAAAAATTCTTTTCCCCAAAACAACTTTGTTCCGTCAAACAATGATAAGGTTTCCTCGCTCGAACGAAGTCTGGAGGCGTTCGTTAAACAATCGACACAATCCACTGCCAACATCCAGTCTTCCATTCAGTCCTTAATACAACACACTGCCGCTCACGGGCAAAGCATCAAGACCATCGAGGCCCAGATTGCACAGCTGAATGCGGCCTTAAGCGAGCGACAAAAGGGGAAGCTCCCGTCCCAGCCACTCCCAAATCCCGGTCACCCACATAATGTACATGTTGCTCTTGAACAACAGAACCATAATGTGAGTGCCGTGACCACATTGAGATCGGGAAGGATGCTGCAAAACAACATCGGCACACGGATCAACGATGACACCCCGGCCGCTTCTTCTTCTTCTTCTTCTTCTTCCTCTGCCGCGTCTTCGTCTTCTGAGCCTATTCTCCATTCTTCAAAAGGCTCTTCTTCTTCTGCTACTCTGAACGGACCCACTTCTCACTCCACGAAAACACCAGTTCTGGGATCCGCTCCAGCTCCACAATCTCCTCCACAAGCATTGGACTCAACTAATTTTAAAAACGTTCCATTTCCAAACCGGTTGAGGTTCACTAAACAAAATCCATAAATGGAGAAGATTCTGGAGTTATTTAAGCAGGTTAACATTAACATTCCTCTTTTAGATGCCGTCTAACAAGTCTCATCCTACGCGAAAATCTTAAAGGACCTGTGCACGAAAAAGAGGAAGTCTCAGGTACTAAAGAAAGTTTTCTTGGCTAGTGCTGTGAGTGATGCTCTTACCCAATCTTTACCACAAAAACGGAAGGACCCCGGCTGTCCTACGATTTCTATTACCATTGGGGATAAGAACATCAACCGCGCACTATTAGATCTTGGTGCCAGTGTTAACCTGCTTCCGTACTCAGTATACGAGCAATTAGGCGTAGGAGAGCTGAAACCCACACACTGTACTCTCCAAATGGCCGACCGATCAATCACCCATCCTAGGGGTGAGCTAGAGGATGTGTTAATTAAAGTCGGGGACTTCATATTCCCCGTTGACTTCATTGTATTAGACACACAGCCTGTAGCTAACCCCCGGAATCAAATTCCGGTGATACTCGGTCGCCCATTCCTTGCAACCTCAAATGCTGTGATCAATTGTCGCAATGGTTCGATGAACCTCTCTTTTGGAAACATGTCAATTGAACTCAACATTTTTAGGTTGGGGAATCAGCCCTCCGAACCTAATGCTCATATACTGGACGTTTGCTCAATCCAGGAGATCACCCCTGAAGAATGTGAATTCGAGGAGTTTCTGTTCGATCATGATAACCTTAACGCCACTAGTGCGTTCCTCCTCGAACCTGCTGCTGTTTCTGCGCCCGACAACGACTACGAGTGTTTCACGTTCTCGAACGATCCTAGCCGCTCACAACCCGAGTTTGAATCCTTCGAATTTCCGGATGAGCTACCTGAACCATCCAACTCGGTCGCTTACACTCGTTTTGAACCTTTGCTGGAATCTTTTGAGTTCGAGACCTTTGCACCAATCTTGCCTTCAATCGTTTCACCTCCAACGCTCGAACTCATGCCTTTGCCGTCTCACCTTAAGTATGCTTACTTAGGTGAGAACGAGACCCTCCCTGTCATCATCTCGGCTTCTCTAGCTCCAGAGCAAGAGAAAGCCCTTCTCGCGGTCTTGCACAGCAATAGGCAAGCTTTTGGCTGGTCTATGGCGGACATCAAGGGGATTAGTCCCCTGATCGTTGAACATCACATTCATCTGATGGATGATGCCAAACCAGCCAGGGATCCACAAAGACGTCTCAACCCAGTCTTGAAAGAGGCTGTGAAGAAGGAGATCATAAAATGTCTGGATAGTGGTATCATTTACCCTATCTCTGATAGCCAGTGGGTTAGCCCCATTCACGTTGTCCCTAAGAAATCAGGCATCACGGTCATAACCAATGAGGCGAACGGGTTAATCCCTACTCGCACCCAAACTGGGTGGCGAGTATGCATCGATTACAGAAAACTCAACGCCGCAACGCGGAAAGACCACTTTCCGCTACCTTTCATTGACCAAATGCTTGAACGATTGGCCGGACACGAGTACTACTGCTTTCTTGATGGCTACTCCGGCTATAATCAAATTCCCATCGCCGAAAAAGACCAGGACAAGACCACATTCACTTGTCCTTTCGGCACGTTTGCATATCGTCGCATGCCCTTTGGGTTATGCAATGCGCCCGCTACCTTCCAGCGGTGTATGATGGGAATCTTCTCAGACATAGTGGAAAAATTTCTGGAGATCTTCATGGACGATTTCTCCATCTTTGGCGATTCCTTCAACGAGTGTTTGCTGCATCTCGACGCTGTCCTTACCCGATGTAAGGACAAGAACCTCACTTTGAATTGGGAGAAGTGCCACTTCATGGTGCGCGAAGGTATTGTCTTAGGACATATCATCTCGCAAAATGGCACAGAGGTTGACAAAGCGAAGATTGAGGTCATTTCCAATCTCCCTCCTCCCCGATGCGTCAGAGATATCCGAGCCTTCCTTGGCCATGCCGGTTTCTATAGACGGTTCATCAAGGACTTTAGCAAGATTGCTAGGCCCTTGACTCTTCTACTGGCCAAGGACACGCCATTCGACTTCAACTCGAGCTGTGTGACTGCGTTCAAGTCATTAAAAAGCTCACTCACTTCTGCTCCCGTTCTCTCTTCTCCTGACTGGACGCACCCATTTGAGATTATGTGTGATGCATCCGACTTTACCATCGGTGCTGTCCTTGGAAAACACATCAACAAGATGCCACACGTAATCTATTATGCTAGCCGAACCCTGAACGACGCCCAACTCAATTATACAGCAAATGAGAAGGAATTCTTGGCTGTTGTATTTGCTTTAGAAAAGTTCAGGCCCTACCTCATCGGCTCTCCAGTCTTTGTCTACACAGACCATTCTGCTCTGCGCCATCTTTTTGCGAAGAAAGATGCAAAATCTCGGCTAATACGTTGGATCCTCTTGCTACAAGAGTTTGACCTTGTAATTAAGGACAAACGAGGATGTGAAAACGTAGTTGCCGACCATCTCCAACGACTTCCTTCTTCGCCTTCGCTTCAAATCCCGATCAATGACGTTTTCCCGGATGAACAGCTCTTGACAGTATCTTGCGAACCCTGGTTCGCAGATATTGTGAACTATTGGCCATAGGATTACTACCGACTGAATGGTCAAGTCAGGACAGACTTCGCTTCTTATCCCAAGTAAAACACTTTTACTGGGACGAACCTTATCTGTTCAAGTACTGTCCCGACCAGATTATTCGTCGGTGTGTCCCTGATGATGAATTCAAGAGTGTGCTGTCGTTTTGCCACGATCAAGCATGTGACGGGCATTTTGGCCCTAGAAAGACAGCTGAGAAGATCTTACAATGTGGTTTCTACTGGCCACAACTCTTCAAAGACGCTCATGACTATTGCAAGACTTGCTCCCGGTGCCAACACTTGGGTCGGATATCCCGGAGGAACGAGATGCCGCTCCAACCAATCATGGTTGTGGAGATTTTTGACGTTTGGGGGATAGATTTCATGGGGCCGTTTCCCAGCTTTTTCGGGAACTTGTACATCCTTCTCGCTGTTGATTACGTCTCTAAGTGGGTCGAGGCTGTGCCCAGCCGGACTAACGACAACAAGGTTGTCGTTAAGTTTCTTAAAGAAAACATTTTCTCCCGTTTTGGGCACCCCCGAGCAATCATTAGCGACAATGGAACTCATTTCTGCAATAAGACTTTCGAGGCCTTGATGCGGAAGTATTCCATTAATCATAAGCTATCTACGCCCTACCACCCCCAAACCTGTGGGTAAGCCGAACTTTCAAATCGGCAAATCAAACAGATACTGGAGAAGACGGTTTCCAAGAACCGTAAGGATTGGTCGTTGAAACTCACTGATGCCCTTTGGGCATTTCGAACCGCTTATAAGACCGATCTTGGCATGTCTCCCTATCGGCTTGTGTACGGAAAGGCTTGCCACCTACCTGTCGAAATAGAGCATCGCGCATTTTGGGCGATAAAGGAGCTGAATCTGTCTCTCGAAGATGCGGGCAGCCATCGGAAGCTGCAGTTGAACGAATTAAGCGAGCTTAGGGATGAGGCTTACGATAATGCGGTTGTCGTTAAGAACCGAACGATGGTGTTTCACGATAAACACCATTTGCGCAAAACCTTCGCACCTGGTCAGCAGATACTGCTTTACGACACCCGGCTACACTTTCATCCAGGAAAGCTCAGATCTCGCTGGAAAGGGCCGTATTTTGTGCGGAATGTGTATCCGCATGGCGCTGTGGATTTGGAGAATCCAAAGGATGGTTCATTTTTTAAAGTGAACGGACACCGACTAAAACCGTACCTTAGCTCCGAACCAACAGAGGAGCTCCTGTTCTTATAGGAGCCGGTTTACCCTGCATAATCTTCCTCTGCCTGCCACCAAACTTCGGTTATCCAGCCAAGAACAGTGGACACTGTTCTAAATAAGTTTGGGGGTATGTATATACCATTTTGTATATATTTGTGGATATTCTTTTCCATTTTTGCAATTTTTCTCTTCTTTAAAAACAAAACAAAAAAATTGTGTATATCTAACCGACAATTTTGACCCTTCAAATGATCTCTTCATGCAATGACAGTGAGGACACTGTCCAGTTTAAGTTTGGGGGTACGCTCGGTACGCATTTCTAACCTTCGCATTCATATGTATATTTTGCATCTGCATATTAAAATCCATAAAAATCTGAAAATTTTCTAAAAACATAAAAACTTTTCTGTCAAGTTAGCTAGTGGGAGGACTCTGATTCAACATTTCGACGGTTTTGTTTGATGAGATAAGAATAACTAAATCTTATTTTTAGACTTTGAAAACCTGAAAGATAACTCTCCTTTGAAGTTAACTATAGCTGATATACGTCTTTACATCACACTACACGTGTCGTGAGTTTTGGAAATTTGATGACAAGTCTTTTATGTCTAAAAAACTT
The DNA here is from genome assembly GCA_030015575.1 of Agapanthus africanus. Taxonomy (NCBI): domain Eukaryota; kingdom Viridiplantae; phylum Streptophyta; class Magnoliopsida; order Asparagales; family Amaryllidaceae; genus Agapanthus; species Agapanthus africanus. Next base: position 280,462,883 of record CM057342.1, read on the forward strand.
TTTAAATAGATAAATGATTTTCTGAGGATCAAATAGGTTTGTTCTGAAATAAGTAATATCAAGAATAGTGTATGAAGTAAAGTGAATATGAAGGAATGTTATTGATGCCTTAATTGGAACTAAGTCTGAAAAATAACCCATCTGAAACTTGATTGGAATGATTACACACCGAACCCACTAAACACGTCTTTTATCCAAAAAATAATTGAACTGCTGGTTATATCTCCGTTCGCATTGAATCATCATGATTTTCACGCTAAATTGTCTTTTGTTTTTGGACCTAGGTAACTTGAGTAATTAAGTCCGCTGGGGTGTTTCTACACCTAATGCCCTAAAGCCAACTGGTTTGGGTGCATTGGCCCAAAGCTCGCTAAGAAGCCTAGAAAGTCCAGATTAAAACAAAGTCAAGCAAGTGTTCCCTCCGAGTTAAAATTCCTAACGGTTCTTTGTGTGAGAATAATCTTGATAAAAGACAGGCTTTTATAAAAAAAAAAATTAGCGGAGATATGAAGGTTTTATTCTATGATAAAGACTATTGCACGTTCACAGAGGTGTGTATGAAATGAAAACAAGAAAAAGGTGGAGTGAAAAATAAGACCTAGTTTCCTGTTAGGGAAGATAGAAATTCTGAAGTTGAAACTTTACTGGAAAACGAAACTTGAAAAATACATAACTCTTTATAAAACTTATGTGATCCTTTTAAAATTTTTATCTGGGCTTTATTGTGTGACATGATGACTTTAATCGATCCTTCTGGAAACTTAATGACACTATTTGTACTGCACGTAAAGACATATAAAATCTGTAGTTAAATAAGAAGCGAGGTGTGAAAAATAAAGGTTCGATAGTCTAAACTTAGGATAATAGAATTGTTATTTTCTGAAACAAAACTTTAGGGTTTGAATCACGGTTATTTTGCAAAACTAGCTTGATCGGATTTTGTGGGTAGTATCCGCTGAAAACCCTCAGGAGACAACACTCCTCCTACTAGGGACACCTAGAGGTTTAACGGCTTGTTGCACGTGCTCAGTGCAATCGCGTTCCCTGCGAAAGTGAGGTCAGGAAATTTTTTTTGTGAATAAATTGGCTTTGCTCGGGACGAGCAAATGATAAGTTTGGGGGTATTTGTTCATATCAGATTTTTGCATTTTTATACCGCCCAATTTTTATCATATTGCTTATCGGTAGGTACTCTTTAGCCGTGTTTGCTAGTCAATTGCAGGATACAGGTTCTCGGCTCTAAACGATGAAATTCATTGAAAAGCACGACAAAATCCGGGTTCCTGCCAACCACAGATAAAATACGGGTCTCCGCTCTATCCGGATGTTGCCACACACCAGTTTGAGAGACAAAATGTCAAATCGTTTGTCATCTTCATGCACAAAGCACAATGGCAACACCAAGTCCAAGAAATCTATGCGGAGCTCGAGAAAATCATGACAAAAGATCCACTTTTGATCAACAGAAATTCTGGAAAAATCGTGAAGAAAATCTGAGAAAAATCATATACCAGACTCATGATCACAGCAGACCGGGGAAGTACAAAAAAGCCCATGCCCCAATTCCACTATACGGCCGCGGAACCGTGGCTAATATGGGGTCTAGGCCGCGGTTCCGCGGCCGTACAGGCTCTTCAGGAGATCATCTTTTAGGGGTTGTTTTGTAATTTTATAAGGAGGCAGATTGTTGCCCTATATTTCCAGTTCCCTGCCTATAAATAGCCCAGAACTTTGTGAAGCCAAGGGTGCTTAATCTTGTATTTTTAGGTTTTAGAATACTTGTTGTTCTTCTTCCTCTTCTCATCTTTTCTCCATTAAAAAACTTGTAGTGAGCTTTTGTGAGTGAAGAATGATGAATAAAGAAGTTCTTTTTGTTATAATACTTGTCTTGCTCTTGTTATGTTAATTGCTTGTAATCTTTAATTGATAATTTAGTTGTTGTTATTTATTGTTTTTTCTTTCTTTTCTCTTATCCTTTATCCTTAAACAACCATGATGCTTACGCTTGATCCTTGCCAAGGTGAGGTCGCAAATAGCTAGTTGTTATCTTCTAATCTCTTTCTTTCTATCTTCCTCCTTTGTTTTATTTTTTGTTCTTCTTGTAATGGGTGAGTAATTTCCATACTTGTTAGGGTAGGATAAGGGAAGTTTGAGAGAACGAAATCTCTCTCACTCTTTCCTTTCCCAACATCTTAAATCGACTCCCGTTAATTGAACCACAATCCGCTCCCTACGTCACCCTATCTTACAAGATAGCGGTGATTCCGTAGTGGGACCGGTTGTGGTTGAATTAACCGGAGGTTATGGCTAAGGGGCAAGAACGGACGGACAAGCACCAAAAGGAAGAACTTAAGCGTTGGAAAGCCTAGCTTATACTCGCAAGTTCCTTCCTGGTCGTGCTAATCCCCGTTGTTGCCGATTACCGTAATACCGATATTAAGAGTGGCAACGAAAGAAGTGAGCGACTCCTAACTCAAACTAACCTAATCCTAACCCTAACAAGCTCTCTTTACATATCATTTTAACACTTAGTTAATCACAAACAAATCTGGACTTTTGGACTTAACTCGTTAAAGCACATAGAAAAAGATTCCCATCTCCCTGCGGACGACCCGTACTCAACCGGCTAGCTACAAGCGAAACCGTTTTGATTGCGGTAATTAACTAAACTTGAACACGCAGAATTCCTAACAATCAGCTTTGTGTAATGGCTCTCCCAGACACAGCACGATCTCACCCCCAATACCGGGAGAGACGAATCCCTGCCGATCCGCTCACATGCCTCCATGTGGCTCGGGACTGTACCCAAAAACTACCTGTTTGCACGACTCCTTTGAGCCGTGGTAGGGTAGAAATCAAAGCACAGTGGGAACTCACACGAGACAAATGACGACCTCAGGTCGATGAACGAACCTGTACACATGTCACCAGGGAACTGCTATCTGACGATATGTATAATACCAACTAGCAGGTTCCCGGCGAGTCCTGTCCGGTGTACTCATAACCCAATGAGCACCTGTATACATCTTAGATGATCCAACTGACACCAGTGGCTTGTGAGACCGGCCACCGCCCCTCGTCGGGGTCTCGACTGTATACACTAGTCTACTCCGGAGTATCGATACCCTGTCTCGAAACTCCCACGACTAGGGACCACAATTAAGGATATGTGTATAAACCACCCAACTCTCACATATATGATCGCCATCATACTGTTGGTAGTAAAGCAAGATCCTAAGGGCTCTATCAAAGTGTAACAGCGATCAGTAACCTGAAACTGTACACGACTAATAAAGGCAAAGCAGATAGCATACTATCATCTCGAGTAAGACTGTCCTACCGGTATAGGTCCTCCGCAATCATTACAATCACGTACCTGCGATCCAATAATTGACTCTGAGGGCACTATCTCCAACATCTCTCGGGCGGAAGAGACTGCCTACTACTCCTGCGGAGCGGCGTAGGAATGTCCTGTTCTTTCGAATCCTGCGGTTCTACTAAGCTTTCAGTAATAGCTTGTGGTTCTGGAATTTCTTCCAGTTCTATCGCGCTCCCACTTATCTGATTTTCTAAAAATTCAGTTTCCAAGAAGCAGGCATGATGAGAAACAAAAACGTTTTGTTTCTCTGCGTAATAGAAGAAATATCCCTTGGATTTCTTTGGATATCCCACAAACTTGCACTGTACTGAGCGTGCCTCGAGTTTGTCCGCATGCTGCTTTTTGACAAAAGCTGCACATCCTCATGTCTTAATGTGTTTAAGATAGGTTTTCTTCCCACTCCACATCTGATATGGTGTAATAGGCACAGTCTTAGTTGGAACTCAGTTCAAAAGATATGCAGCTAATTCTAGTGCATATCCCTAGAAAGATCGTGGCAACTCAGCGTTACTCATCATGGAACGTACCATATCCAATAGGGTTCGGTTCTGTCTCTCCGATACACCATTATGTTGTGAGGTGTATGGAGGAGTAAGTTGAGAGAGAATTCCATTCTCTTTTAAGTAATCCAGGAACTCGGCACTTAAGTATTCACCACCTCGATCAGATCTCAATGTCTTGATACTTTTGCCTGTTTGTTTTTCTACTTCATTCCTGTATTCCTGGAATTTTTCAAAGGCTTCAAATTTGTGCTTCATTAAGAAGACATATCCATACCTTGAAAAATCATCCGTAAAAGTATTGAAGTAAGAATAACCACTGTTAGTTATGCATATGCCCTAGAGGCCATTGTTGTACATTTGATGTATATTATAATGGATGCTTGGATATATACAGAGAGGACTTTCTTTCTCGTCATGATAGTATGCTATTTGGTTTCACTTTATCTTAACATGTTGACTTGCATTGGTTTACTGTCTTTTTCTCACATGTTGATAAAGCCCTTAGGATCTGTACTCGACTACTGGGATTATGATGAGATCATACTAGTGGGGCCACGGTAGTCTATGAGTACATCCTATAAATGTTCCTAATCGAGGGTATATCGAGACAGGGCATCGATACACCAGAGTAGACTAGCGTATACGCATCTTGACCCATATGATGGACGATGGATGATCCCATATCCATCGGTGTTTGACATCAAGGATGGTGTACGGGTGCTCAATGGAGACTGGGTACACTGGACGGACTCGCCGAGAACTCCCAGTTGGTGATATACCACACGTCATATGGCAGTTCTCCGGTGACACTGGTACAGGGTAGTTTGTAGACCCGAGATCGTCATAGAGTCTTGTGTGATTCCCACTGTGTTTTGATTTCCATCTTACCACGTCCAAGAGGGCGTGCAAAATGGTGGCTTTTGGGTATAGTCCCGAATCACATGGAGGCAATGAGCGATAGGAGGGGATTCGTCTCTCCCGGTATAGGGAGTTGATGTTGTGCTGTGTTCGATTGGCTATAACTGGAAGTCCCTGGCCAGGGCTGATATAGAGATATACTGGTAAGTGTTACCAGTAGTATCTCGACCTGTTATGAGCCTCATATCGACACGACTTATCGGTTACTGGGGTTTGACGTATACCACCCCTAGACTTGATATGCGACATATCAGACGAACAGACCGGACTGTACGGGAGTGTTACTGATTGGATTCATAGGAGAACGGACAGGCTAGCTTGTTGATCTTCTGATCGCTCAATACCTGGGTGGCTGTTACGTTTAGCTGACCGCTTGCAGCTTGTGGGTGTTTGATATGATCATCACCTGCTACCGGCGTATTGACGATTCTTTAGAGTCCTACACAGAGGTTTCTTGGCTCAGGCGAAACGGAGTAGAGGCACATATGTGATATGTGCAGGACCGAGAATAATGCGATATGAGATACCGTATTATATTCTCACGATATTTAGATATGAACCGGGTCATCGGATCATGTGTTGATTCGATGAATCGGTACATGATATATTAGTCGGTAATATTCGATATAGCCGGATCGTCGGATCAAGTGTTGATTCGATGATTTAATGTATAATAATATATATGATATATTGTATTACATTATCTAATATTGGCTCGCTTTATTATTTCATTTTCTCACTGGATGATACATTGATATATATACGATATATGTTAATTGTATTATTTTCTTTTGTTGCAAATATATAATATATATGTGATATATATTATTGTGACATGATATGATTTATTATTAAACATGTTTAAGGATGATTAAATGGGATTAGGGTTTGATTAGGGTTAGCTTCTTCTTGTTCATTCTAGAAGCTATGCTTTTGTCTTGGTTAAGATATTATGGTTGATATTTTTCCATAACTCATAACTTAACCTAACCAAACCCTAACTCTAGTTTATTCTCTACAAACTCTTAGCCTATCATCCTTGACCATGGTTCTATAATCAATCATATACATTTCTTTTCTATTCATCACAAAAGGAATTATCTTTTCATTATCATCTTCTTCTCTCTTGATTTTGAGCTCACTAGAAATTCCATTTGTGATGATAAATTGTGAGAAAGTGAAAGAAAAAGAAAGCATAAATACTACTCCATCATCCTCATCTAATCTAGCCCATTAGATTAGGGTGTTCATCTCTTTAGAGTGAGAAAGCTTGGGTTATAGCAACTTCGACGTAGATCATCGGAGAATCGGAACACTTCAAGCTAGAATGGATCGTTCAAGTCGTGGAGCCTCTCTTGAGTCCGGGAGATCGTGGATCGCGGCGAAGGGACTTCTACTCGGAGCTTGTGAAGCGAAGGAGCGGACTACAAAGGTTGTAATCCCTCACACTTAACTTTAAAGATATCATCTTGCATGCTAAACCCTAATAATCTAGCAAAGATCCCGTCTTTGGGTTGTTCGGCACATGTAAAATTTTATTCGGGCATGTTTGATGCTTTATGAACCTTCACAAGTGTGCCTAGGAACCCTACAGTGGTATCAGAGCCTAGCTAGAGCATTAGGCGACGTGTTTACGAAGTTAAAACTCCGATCGAACCCGAACCGACAAATTTAACCCCCTCTCTGGAAATTTTTCAAAATCTGGGATTTTTCTGAATTAAAAATACCTGAAAAATACAGCAAGAAAAAATAAGAAATTCGGTAGAAAAATGATCCACTGATCCGTACAGACCGCCGCGGAACCGCGGCCGTACCTCGCTTGGGCCGCGGAACCGCTGCAGTATAAAGAGTTCAGGGGATAATTTTTGCACCTTAATTCATATTTCTCTGGTGTATATATTATGGGTATTTTTATTCTGACTCAAGTGTTGAGTATTCTAGGGTTTCTTTTGTAATCGTAGATTCGATCGGAAAATATAAATTCGTTATTATTTCCGGATATTTAGAAACTGTTAAACTGTTTGAACGGATATCATTAACCCAGTTTATCCCGGCATGGCAAACTTTCAAGTGTTGAATTTTTATCGGGTTTAAATCTTTCGGAAAAATTGTACAAGTTAAGCGGTGGACCCTCTAGAAGACAACAAACCTTAACTGGATTATGTGACCGTCTTGAACTGCCTTTTGAACCTTCGGGTTTGGGGCAGTACGGCGTGCCACATGTGATGCGTTGGCTTGACCCTTCTACGGCTGGATCACTGGTACTGTGATATATTCTGGGATTATTTGAACTCCGCTCAAGTGTTGAGTACTTTGGGAAATTTTGGGTATTTGATTATCTGTTCGAAAAGTTTAATACTGTCTATTTATCTGGAATGTGATACAATATGTGGAATTCATTGTGTTAGGCATGAAATGCGAAGTATGTGATTTTTCGGATTTACGATGTCTAAAGTGTTTGTGGATTCCAAATATTGTAGTTTTACAATTTCTTTTCTGTGACCGTAAGTGTAGTATGTAGTTGTATTGCCGGTTTTCGTTGCTATACATCGACGACGATCGGTGTATGCATACTTACTTACGTTGATGATATGAGATATTATGTGTTGTTGAGATATGATGTGCAGGATTGTCGCGATTGAATAGCCGGGGGGTTTTATGTGAGATGAGAGTTTTATATTTTCATTCATGTAAATTCAATTGTAATGTAATATTCTTTTATTTGGGGCACTTCCGGGTTGAGGTTGATGTCACCAGTGTTGTATATTATTTACTTTTCCGCATTAGGTAGGACCCAAGGTGGGGAGCACAGGTGACCGGGTTCTAGGGTTCAGTGGGAGGCCATCTCGAGGAGTCGAAACCGGGTCTCCTAAACTCCAGAATTGGTAGGATCGCTTGCCGCTCTCGTAGGGGTCCAGGGTGTGGGCTTGGCTATTCATCGCGACTGTGGAATCCGTATTTTCTATTGTTGGCTAAATACTAAATACGGACGTCCTAGTATATCCCACATTATATCTATGTTTCTGCTGCGATATCTGTGATGTGATCATTTGATATGTTCTGATGGATACAGTATATAGTATATATGATATATTATATAGACGTTATGTTTTACACCCGCACTAGCCCTGCCCTGCTCTGTCGTTAGTTACCTAACCTAACGGTGCATGAGGGGACATCGAGGCGAATGCGGATGTCATAAGTGTACGTCGTATTTATCTGTGATGCTTAGGAAGCATAAGCTGATGGGATTTTTTATTAATGATATTAATAAAAAGAAAAAGAAACCTAAAAGATGTTGTAGAATCAAAACTTTATAAAAAAAAAAGGGGTAGCTACAGTTTTTCTTTGCACAGTGATATATATGATATGTCCTGCACCTTATTCGATGAGCAAAGAGCCGAGATCCCTTCACCGGGAGTGACCTCTTCAGCGAAACTGGCAGATGCTACGAAACTCGGTTTGTCTTTTAACTGCTTTTTAGAGTTTTGCTTTGCACAGTGATATATATGATATGTCCTGCACCTTATTCGATGAGGAAAGAGCCGAGATCTCTTCACCGGGAGTGACCTCTTTAGCAAAACTAATGAAAGCCTCAAAAACACTCCATTTCAAAATTACACATGATTCTACGACGATATCAAGTTCATTACGCTCATGGTTTTTTCTGAAAAAACCTGCGTAGCCCTCCGTCATTTCAGATAGATATTATTTAGTATTCGTGCTATGTTTGTTGACTTAGTCAAGGCGTAATGTACGGTAGCTAAGTAGTTTTTATCTGCTAAAACATGAGATGTGATTGGATTAGGGTATTCGCACGGCCTTGTTGACTCAGTCAAGGGTCGTACGGGTGGGTTTAATTCAATCGAGAAATGTACGGGTTGAACTTGAATTGCGATTTATGGTTTGTTGACTTAGTCAAGGTCATAGATCGCTAGGGGCAAAATATTATCGGGAATTTCAAGTGTTGAAATTTGCAATGAGATTGCATACCTTCTATGAGATAGTTGGATCCCGATACCCACTGCGAGTAAGAGTTACTCCTGGGAGAGTTTTACACATGACAATTAGTCGATCAAGTAGGTGTCTAGAAAAGTGTTAACGGGTTTACGCCTCTGGGAAAACGAGGCTTACTTTAATTAGGTCCGTGAGAAAGCACGGGGAACCTCCCTCAAAGTACCGACACTGATCTGGCTGAAAGATTGACGAAATTGTTGGGTGTAATTAATCCCGGCTAATCTTACCTTTTAGGGTTTGAAGGTAGATTTGATAAAAACAGTGGGAGACATCCAGATTAGATAAGATAATAACTAATCTAATCTTGCAAGAGCATACGCTAAAGTGTTTTCTTCTCTCTCTCTCTCTAGGTAGCGACCATGTCAGGCCATAATCAAGATAATAATATGGATGTATTGACTGAACCCGTTTATTATACTGAGCAGGGGAACGTTGGACCCGTTCTTTCTTATAAGAGTTATAAGACTGAACAGGGAATAGAAGAATATCTAGATTCTCAAGCCGCCAAAAAGAACATGCATGTTGATGCATCTTCTTCAGGTGTGTTAGTTATTGAGAACTGTTTCTCAGTTCACCCTACGTCCTGGGTATTAGATACCGGATCAGGATCCCACATATGTAAATTGTTACATGGGCTACGTAAAGGTAGAGAACTGGGAAAAGGTGATCATTCCGTTCAAGTAGGGAACGGTGCAAATGTTGCAGCCAAAGCAGTTGGCGAATATCGCCTTGTATTGCCAAGTCGTAATACACTGATTCTAAATGAGTGCTATTATATACCGAACATGATGTGCAACATTATATCAGTCTCTTTATTAAGTAAAGAAGGATATAATTTTGTAGTAAAGGATAATGTTATGAACATATTCCTAGATCAAAAGTTGATTGCATCAGGCTCGTTACATAATGGCATATTCATTCTAAATCAGAATACAGTCCTCAATATACAAAACACGCACAAGAGGAAAAATTCAGAAATGAACGAATCCTTCTTGTGGCATTGTAGACTTGGCCATATCAATGAGACACGGCTAGCTAAGTTACATAAAAATGGATATTTGAATTCATTCGAATTTTCATCTTATGATACTTGCCATTCATGTCTCAAAGGAAAAATGACCAAAGCTCCGTTTAGTGGACACGGAGAAAGAGTTACCGAACTCTTAGGACTGGTACATAGTGATGTATGCGGACCCATGTCTACAAATGCCAGGAACGGTTCTTCCAACTGTTAGTTATATGTATACCCTAGAGGCCATTACTGTATATAGGATGTATATTGTAATGGATGCTGGGACATATATAGGGAGGACTTTCTCGCTCGACATGATAGTATGCTATCTGGTTACTCTTTACCTTAACGTGTACACTGATTGTCTCTCTGTTACATGTTGGTAAAGCCCTTAGGATGTGTACTTGACTACCTGGACTATGATGCGGATCATACTAGTGGGGACATGGTAGTCCATAAGTACATTCTTCAAGGTCCCTAGTCATGGGTATATCGAGGCGGGGCATCGATATACCAGAATAGACTAGCGTATACCTTCTCGACCCATACAGATGGGCGATGGATGATCCCATATCCATTGGTGTTTGACATCAGAGATGATATACGGGTGCTCAGTGGAGACTGGGTACACTGGACGGACTCGCCGAGAACTCCCAGATGGTATTATACCTTACGTCAGATGGCAGTTCTCTGGTGACACTGGTACAGGTTAGTCTGTAGACCCGAGATCGTCATAGAGTCTTGTGTGGTTCCTACTGTGCTTTGATTTCCACCTTACCACGTCCAAGAGGGCATGCAAAACGGTGGTTTTTGGGTACAGTCCTGAATCACATGGAGGCAATGAGCGATAGAAGGGGATTCGTCTCTCCCGGTATAGGGGGTTGATGTTGCGCTGTGTTCGATTGGCTATAACCGGAAATCCCTGGCCAGGGTTGCTGAGATTCACTGGTAAGTGTTACCAGTAGTTTCTCGAACTGTTATAGACCTCATATCGACATGACTTATCGAGCTATTGGGGTCTGACGTTTACCACCCCTAGGCGAGATATGCGACATATCAGACGATCAGACCGGACTGTACGGTAAGTGTCACTGGTTGGATTCACAGGAGTGTGAGCGGGCTTGCTCGTCGATCTTCTGATCGCTCAATACCCGGGTGGCCGTTACGTTTAGCAGACCGCTTGCGGCTTGTGGGTGTTTGATATGATCATCACCTGCTGCCGGCGTATTGACGAGTCTTTAGAGTCCTACACAGAGGTTTCCTGGCTCAAGCAAAACGAAATAGGAGCGCATATGAGATATGTGCGGGACCAAGAATAATGCGTGTATGTGATACCGTATTTCATTCTCGCGATGAATGTATCGAATGGTTGTATGCGATATAACCTAGTTATCGAATCATGGATTGATTCGATAAGTCGATACATTGGATATTAGTCGGTTATATGCGATAGGACCGGATCGTTAAATCAAGTGTTGATTTAATGATTTAATGCATAATTATATATTTGATATATTACTTTGCATTAACTAGTATTGGTTCACTTTAAATGGTTTTTCTCACTTGTTTGTGCACATTGTATATGTGATAAACTTTTGTACACAAGTTTGTATCATGTTTGATGATACATGCTCACTAGGGTTTGTGTAAAGATTAAACCATGGTTGTGTAATGGTTAGGGTTTTCATTTTCTTATTCATTTATTTTATTTATTTTATTTTGGAAATGATAAAGAGAAAATGGTGGCTTTCTTTGTTCTTTGCTTGAAGCTTCTTGAAGCTTCAAAGCATCTTTGACTAAGTGACCATTTTGTCTTCATGCTTAACCCTAACCCTTTAACTAACCTTAGTTTATTCTCTACACTTGACCATGGTTGCCATATGATAAGTATTGTTTTTATTTTCTATTTGAAAATAACTTCTGATAATATTCATCTTCTTCTTCTTCTTCTTCTTCAAGAAGAAACTTTGCTCCATCAATGGCAACTTGAGCAAATAAGTGAGAAATCCAATTCTAAAGTGAACCCACCTCCTATTTCTTCATCCTCTACCTCTTGCCAAGTAGTATAGGGTGTTCTCTTCATAAGTTTCATGACTTGGTGAAGTTGGAGCTTGATCTAGTGATGCCTCGACGTAGATCATCTTCGGCATCGAAGCCGACGACCAAGCCCGCCCATTTCTCCGATGAAGCCGACGCTAGAGCCCGGGATTCGATTTGGACAGCGAGGAGACTTCATTGCGGAGCTATGGAGGTGGAGAACCGGATCTACAAAGGTTGTATTTCCGTTCTTGTAGTTAAGTTGTTAACTAGTTTCCTTTTTCGCCTAAAATTCTAGTTAACGATCCGTCTTAGGGTTTCTCGGCACTTGTAAAGTTAGAAATTGGCATGATTGATGCCTTGTGAGACCTCATTAGCATGCCTAGGAACCCTACAGTGGTATCAGAGCCTAGCTAGAGCCTTAGGTGATGCGTAGACGAAGTTTGAAACCCGATCGAACCCGAAACCCTAAAATTTCTTGCTCTCTGGACTTTTTCTGAAAAAGTGGTTTTTTCCAAATTAAAAATGCTTAAAAAATTCAGCAGGAAATTCTAAGAATTACGGTGCAAAAATTACCTAATGATCTGTTTAAAGCGCGGCGGATCCGCGGCATTAGCCGCCTATTCCGGCGGTTCCGCGCCCATTTAGTCTCTTCAGTCAACCATTTTTGCACAGTAACTTTTTTATTTAAATGCTGAGTTTTATGGGAATTTTTAATATTTTTTCAAGAGTTGAATTTTCTGGGGTGTTTTGGGAGTTCGCAGATTCGATCGGATTATTAGACTTTGTCTATATGGCTTTCCGGATATTTTGGAATATGTTAAAAAATTCGACCGGACTTAAATACCCAATCTTTTCCCTGCCGGAAAATATCCAAGTGTTGGATTTTTCTGTGGTTTAAGGACGTTCTGAGTAGTGCAAGTAACGCGATGGTCCCTCTAGAAGACAACAAACCTTAACTCGATTATGTGACCGTCTTGAACTGCCCTTTGAACCTTCGGGTTTGGGGCAGTACGGCGTGCCACATGTGAGGCGTTGGCTTGACCCTTCTACGGCTGGACCGTTGATACTGAGGCACGAAGTGAATGTTTTTAAACTTGTTTCATGTGTTGAGCGGTTTCGGGAAAACTTGGGTGTTCGATTGTTCGATCGGAAAATTTAACATTTTCTATCTTATTCGGAATGGGATACAATAATTGGAATTCACAAGAAGTTATGAGATAACTGAATGAATGTTATAAACATAGCAGTCTAGTCTCACATGATCGGTTGCCACGGAATTTTGATGCGATCAAAAGTCCGTCGCAATCACGTAGCGTACGCGGATACTCGCCGGGTAAACTTAATAGACAGCCTCGCTCCATAGCCCCGACCAAGTGACTGTAGGAGAACCCCGTCGCCGAAAGCATCCGTTCGGGTGCTCGCGGCAGCGGTGTTCCGCCTTGGTGCACTTCGTCGACGGTATCAGGGGTGCAGCCGTCTATTAATGTTTGCGACGAGCATTCGATCAGAATGTCGGGAATCCTGTTGAATTGCCCGACTTGATATTGAAAAGTGTTTTCGATTTTGAGACTAAAATGCGGGGTTTATAATTGTTAGGCATGTGATGTCTAAGGTATTCATTTGATTAGGCATGCGATGTCTATGGTGATTGCGGATTCCAACTGTTGTAGTTTTACACTTTCTTTTCTATGACCGTAAGTGTAATATGTGATATCGCCGGTTTCGTTGCTATATGTCAACGACAATTGGGATGCGCATATTTACTTACGTTGATGACATGTGATGTTATGTGTTGCTGGATATGTTATATTGGATCGTCGTGTTTGAATAGCCGGGGGTTTTTATGTGGGATGAGTGTTTTTCATTTTCATTCATGTAAAAAGTTGTATGTAATATTATTTTATTAGGGCACTTCCAGGTTGCGGATGATGTCACCATTTGTATATTATTTACTTTTCCGCACTAGGATAGACCCAAGGAGGGGAGCACAAGTAACCGGGTTCTGGAGTCCAGTGGGAGACCAACTCGAGGAGTCGAGTCCGGGTCTCCTAACTCCAGAATTGGTAGGGTTACTTGTCATTCTCGTAGGGGTCTAGGGGTGTGGGTTTGGCTATTCATCACGACCGTGGAATCCGTGTTTTATACTGGCTCGTATTGAAAACACGGACGTCCTAGTATATCCAATATTTCATATGATTCTTCTGCTGCGATATCTGTGATGTGATCATGTGATGTTCTGTGATAGATACTGTATATAGTATATATGATATATTATATAGACGTTACTTATGTTTTACACCCGCACTAGCCCTGCCCCGCTCTACCGTTAGTTACCTAACCTAACGGTGCACGAGGGGACATCGAGGCGAATGCGGATGGCATAAGTGTACGTAGTATTTATCTGTGATGTTTAGGAATTTAAATGATGGGACTTCATTAATGTGATTAATGAAATAAAAGAAACCTAAGATGTTGTAGAATCGAATTTCAAAAATAAAACAGGTAGCTACAGTTCTTGCTTTGCATAGCGGTATATGTGATATATCCTGCACCTTATTCGATGAGGAAAGGACCGAGATCCCTTCACCGGGAGTGACTCCTTTAGCAATAACTGGCAGATGCTACAAACTCGGTTTGTCTTTTGATTGCTTTTAAGAGTTTTTGCTTCGCACAGTGATATATATGATATATCCCGCACCTCATTCGACGAGGAAAGGACCGACGATCCCTTCACCGGGAGTGACTCCTTTAGCAAAACTGGAAAAGCCTCAAAAGCACTCCATTTCAAAATCATTTGATTCTACAACGATATCAAGTTCATTACGCAATAGGTTTTCAGAAAAACCTGTCGTAGCCCTCCGTCATTTCAGATAAGTGGTAGTTAGTATTCGTGCTACGTTTGTTAGCCTGCGTCAAGGCGTAGTGTGCGGTAGCTAACTAGTATTTATCTGCTTATGCATATGATGCAGATTGGATTAGGGTAGTCGTGCGACTTTGTTGGCCTGCGTCAAGGGTCGTGCGGGTGGGTTTAATTCAATCAGGAAATGACGGGTTGAACTTGACTAGCGCACTATGGTTTGTTGGCCTGCGTCAAGGTCATAGGACGCTAGGGGCAAAATATTATCGGGAATTTCAAGTGTTGAAATTTGCAATGAGATTGCATACCTTCTATGAGATAGTTGGATCCCGATACCCGTTGCGAGTAAGAGTTACTCCTGGGAGAGTTTTACATATTACAATTAGCCGATCAAGTAGGTGTCTAGAAAGGTGTTAACGAGGTTACGCCTCTGGGAAAACGAGGTTTACATTAATTAGGTTCGTGCGAAAGCACGGGGGACCTCCCTCAAAGTACCGACACCGGCCTGGCTGAAAGATTGGCGAACTTGTAGTGTGTAATTAATCCCGGCTAGTCTTTTCTTTTAGGGTTTGAAGGAAGATTTGATAAAAAGCAGTGGGAGCCATCCTGATTAGATAAAATAAAAACCAATCTATTCTTGCAAGAGCGCACGCTGAGTGTTTTCTTCTCTCTCTCTCCGAGTAGCGACCATATCACGCCTTAATCAAGATAATAATACGGATATTGACCGAACCTACTTGTTATACTGAGCTGGGGAACGTTGGTCCTGCTCCAACTTATAATTGTTATAAGACAGAGCAGGAAATTGGGGATTACCAGAATTCCCGTGCCGCCCAAACGAAGAGAGTGCATGCTGATGCATCATCTTCGGGTGTGTTCATTACAAAGAACTGTTTCTCTGTATCCTCTACGTCCTGGGTATGTGATACCAGATCAGGATCCCAGATATATAATCTGTTACATAGGGCTACAGAAAGGTAGAGAACTGAGAACTGGTGACAAGTTTCATGAGGCAGAAAATGGGGCAAGTGTTGCAGCCAAGTCTGTTGGTCACTGTCACCCTGTATTACCAATACATTGATTCTGAACAAATGTTATTAGATACCGAACCTGATATACAAAACCATATCGGTCTCTTTATTAGTAAAGAAAGGATATAATTTTGTATTGTCGGATAATGTTTTGAACATTTCCTATATCAAAAGTTGATCGGTTCAGGCACGTTATCTAAAAGTATTGATGTTCTAAATCAAACTACAGTTCTTAGTATACAGAACACACACAAGAGGATGAGTTCAGAAATGAACGAATTTTTCTTGAGGTATTGTAGACTAGGTCATATCAATGCGACCTGACTAGCTGAAGTTACATTTAGATGCATATTTAAATCTGTTTGAATTTACATCTTGTGAAACTTGCCAGTCATGTCACGAAGATAAGATGACCATAGCTCTGTTTACTGGAAACAGAGAAAGAGTTAGTAAACTTTTGGGATGATACATGTTGATGTATGCAAGGTCCCCTGTCTACATATGCCAGGACTGGTTCTTTGTACTTCGTTACATTCTCTGATAATCTCTCAAGATTCAGACATATGTTCCTGTTGAAACACAAGTCCGAACCTTTTGAGATACTCACAGAATATAAGTTAGAAGTAGAGAACCTAAATACGGGTATAAGTATTATGTCCTATGATGAGATCAAGGAGGAGAATACTTGAGCATGGAATTCTTGGACTTTTCTAAAGGAGAATGAGATTCTCTCTCAGCATTACTCCTCCGTATACACCATAGCACGATGGTATATCGGGGCGGAGCAATCACACCCTATATGATAAGGTGTGCTCTATGATGAGTACTACTGAGTTACCTATTTCCTTATTGGGAGTTATGCACTTGAGAAGTTGCATACCTATTGAATAGGGTTCAAATCAAATCAGTTGCCTACCGCTTCATATGTGATATGGAAAGGGAAGAGCCCATATCTTAAGTTGGTTAAGATTTGGGGTTGTCCGGGCTATGTCTAAAAGCATAATCCGGACAAGCTCGAGGCAAAGTCAGTTATGTAGAACTGGAAACGTTCCAGCTATACAAACTGCAGCTGATGATTTGAAAGAACCAAAGGATTCAATAGTTACCAACGAACCTCAGCCTCTCCGCCGATCTAGTAAGGTTCCTCACCCGCCTGAGAGATACTTCGGTTTCTCTATGACAGTGGGAGCGAGGATTGCATCATAAGATGATGACCCAACTAGTTTCGAGCTGGTCATCAGGAGTGGGACTCTGTAAGAATGGCTGGATGCTTAGCGATCTGAGATGGAATCCATGTACACCGACAAAGTATGGACTTTGGTTGCTATATCTGAAAGGTTAAATCCCCATCAGGAGCAAGTATATCTTGAGAAGATTACTTAGTGTAGATGGAAAAGTTGAGACTTTCAAAGCTAGACTTGTTAAAGCTTTTTCGTCATCGACCAGGCGTGGATAATGATGAAACCTTTTCAAGTGGCTATGCTTAAGTCCATCCAGATCCTACTTGCCACGGCTACATACCATGACTACGATATCTGGCGGTTGGGTGCCATAACTGCTTTTCTAAATGCTGTTTTAGAAGAGAGCGTCTATAAGTACACAGCCAGAGGGCTTCGTAGACAGTGGGAGCAGCGGAAACGTGTACAAGATGCTATATAGGATAAAGCAGGCATCGCGGAGTTGGAACGTCTGTTTTGATGTAGTTGTCAAAAAGTTTGACTTCATCAAAATGGTAGATGAACCTTGTATATACAAAAAGGTAGTAGGGAGTATGGTGGTGATCCTCATAGAGTACGTGGATGACATACTCTTGATAAGAAAGGAGTTTCCTATGCTACGCTCGGTCAATCTCCACTTATCATAATGATTCTCCATAAAGGATCAAAGTGATACCTCCTAAATCCTGGGTTTTGGATCTATGAGATAGATCTAATTGGATGTTAGGATTCTCACTAGTTGTAGTGAGATGGTATCAATCGATCCTGGGGAGAATCACTGGAAGGGTTCCAGGGTGATAAGGACGACTGAAAGTCAGTCACAGGCATTGTCTTTACCCAAGTGAAGGGACGGTATGTTGGAAGAGTTCCAAGCTAGATACCGTGGCATACTAGACGATTAAGGCTGGATACATCGCTACTTAAGATGCTACCAAGGAGGATGTTTGGGTGTATATTGGTTCATAAGATGAACTATGTTCCAACCATTGTGAGACAATGGAGTTGTGGCTTATGCCAAGGAACGAAGGTCCCATCAGTGATCCAGACATATTCTAAGGCAGTATCACCTGATCATAGAGATAGTTGATCTCCAGGTTGATCGAGGGTAGGAGAGTAGACTCTGAGGACAACACGGCGGATCCACTCACAAAGGCCTTTTCCCAGAGAGAGACTTTTATAGGATGGTTGAGTATGAGATACTACAACCACTACTGTCAGATGGCCCTAGTGCAAGTGGGAGATTGTTAGTTATATGTATGCCCTGGAGGCCATTACTGTACATAGGATGTATATTGTAATGGATGCTGGGACATATATAGGGAGGACTTTCTCGCTCGACATGATAGTATGCTATCTGGTTACTCTTTACCTTAACGTGTACACTGATTGTCTCTCTGTTACATGTTGGTAAAGCTCTTAGGATGTGTACTTGACTACCTGGACTATGATGCGGATCATACTAGTGGGGACATGGTAGTCCATAAGTACATCCTTCAAGGTCCCTAGTCATGGGTATATCGAGGCGGGGCATCGATATACCAGAATAGACTAGTGTATACCTTCTCGACCCATACAAATGGGCGATGGATGATCCCATATACATTGGTATTTGACATCAGAGATGATATACGGGTGCTCAGTGGAGACTAGGTACACTGGACGGACTCGCCGAGAACTCCCAGATGGTATTATACCTTACGTCAGATGGCAGTTCTCTGGTGACACTGGTACAGGTTAGTCTGTAGACCCGAGATCGTCATAGAGTCTTGTGTGGTTCCCACTGTGGTTTGATTTCCACCTTAGCACGTCCAAGAGGGCATGCAAAACGGTGGTTTTTGGGTACAGTCCCGAATCACATGGAGGCAATGAGCGATAGGAGGGGATTCGTCTCTCCCGGTATAGGGGGTTGATGTTGCGCTGTGTTCAATTGGCTATAACCGGAAATCCCTGGCCAGGGTTGCTGAGATTCACTGGTAAGTGTTACCAGTAGTTTCTCGAACTGTTATAGACCTCATATCGACACGACTTATCGAGCTATTGGGGTCTGACGTTTACCACCCCTAGGCGAGATATGCGACATATCAGACGATCAGACCGGACTGTACGGTAAGTGTCACTGGTTGGATTCACAGGAGTGTGAGCGGGCTTGCTCGTCGATCTTCTGATCGCTCAATACCCGGGTGGCCGTTACGTTTAGCAGACCGCTTGCGGCTTGTGGGTGTTTGATATGATCATCACCTGCTGCCGGCGTATTGACGAGTCTTTAGAGTCCTACACAGAGGTTTCCTGGCTCAAGTGAAACGAAATAGGAGCGCATATGAGATATGTGCGGGACCGAGAATAATGCGTGTATGTGATACCGTATTTCATTCTCGCGATGAATGTATCGAATGGTTGTATGCGATATAACCTAGTTATCGAATCATGGATTGATTCGATAAGTCGATACATTGGATATTAGTCGGTTATATGCGATAGGACCGGATCGTTAAATCAAGTGTTGATTTAATGATTTAATGCATAATTATATATTTGATATATTACTTTGCATTAACTAGTATTGGTTCACTTTAAATGGTTTTTCTCACTTGTTTGTGCACATTGTATATGTGATATACTTTTGTACACAAGTTTGTATCATGTTTGATGATACATGCTCACTAGGGTTTGTGTAAAGATTAAACCATGGTTGTGTAATGGTTAGAGTTTTCATTTTCTTATTCATTTATTTTATTTATTTTATTTTGGAAATGATAAAGAGAAAATGGTGGCTTTCTTTGTTCTTTGCTTGAAGCTTCTTGAAGCTTCAAAGCATCTTTGACTAAGTGACCATTTTGTCTTCATGCTTAACCCTAACCCTTTAACTAACCTTAGTTTATTCTCTACACTTGACCATGGTTGCCATATGATAAGTATTGTTTTTATTTTCTATTTGAAAATAACTTATGATAATATTCATCTTCTTCTTCTTCTTCTTCTTCTTCAAGAAGAAACTTTGCTCCATCAATGGCAACTTGAGCAAATGAGTGAGAAATCCAATTCTAAAGTGAACCCACCTCCTATTTCTTAATCCTCTACCTCTTGCCAAGTAGTATAGGGTGTTCTCTTCACAAGTTTCATGACTTGGTGAAGTTGGAGCTTGATCTAGTGATACCTCGACGTAGATCATCTTCGGCATCGAAGCCGACGACCAAGCCCGCCCATTTCTCCGATGAAGCCGACGCTAGAGCCCGGGATTCGATTTGGACAGCGAGGAGACTTCATTGTGGAGCTATGGAGGTGGAGAACCGGATCTACAAAGGTTGTATTTCCATTCTTGTAGTTAAGTTGTTAACTAGTTTCCTTTTCCCCCTAAAATTCTAGTTAACGATCCGTCTTAGGGTTTCTCGGCACTTGTAAAGTTAGAAATTGGCATGGTTGATGCCTTGTGAGACCTCATTAGCATGCCTAGGAACCCTACACCAACTTCATTACATTCACTGACGATCTCTCTAGATACGGGCATGTGTTCCTGTTGAAACACAAGTCTGAAGCTTTTAAGAAATTCAGAGAATATAAGCACGAAGTAGAAAAACAAACGGGCAAAAGTATTAAGATCCTTCGATCTGATCGAGGAGGAGAATACTTAAGCAATGAGTTCCTATATTATCTAAAAGAGAATAGGATTCTCTCTCAGCTTACTCCTCCTTATACACCACAGCACAACGGTGTATCGGAACGAAGGAATCGGACCCTATTAGATATGGTGCGATCTATGATGAGCGAAGCTGAGTTACCTATTTCCTTCTGAGGGTATGCGCTTGAGACAGCCATATACATATTGAATCTAGTTCCGTCTAAATCTGTACCTACCACACCATATGAGATATGGACTGGAAAGAGACCATATTTTAAACGAGTTAAGATATTGGGTTGTCCGGCCTATGTCAAAAGACAAAATCCGGACAAACTCGAGGCACGATCAGTTCTTTGCAAATTTGTGGGATATCCAAAGAATTCTCAAGGATATTTTTTCTACCACGCTGAGAAACTAAAAGTGTTTGTGGCTCAACATGCCACCTTTTTGGAAAAGGAATTTCTTACAAAAGAAATTAGTGGCAGAGAGGTAGAGCTGGAAGAAGTTCCAGCACCACAAACCGCAACTGATGATTTGTTGGAACCGGAAGATTCAGTAGTACCCGACGAACCCCAGCCTCTCCGCCGATCTAGCAGGGTTTCTCATCGACCTGAGAGATACTACGGTTTTCTCATTGATGGTGGAAGCGAGGATTGCATCATGGAAGATGATGACCCGACTAGTTTCGAGCAGGCCATCACGAGTGGTGACTCTGTGAAATGGCTGGATGCAATGCGATCTGAGATGGAATCCATGTACACCAATAAAGTATGGATTTTGGAAAATGCTCCTGAAGGGGTAAAACCCATTGGGAGCAAGTGGATTTTTAAAAAGAAATTTGGTGTAGATGGAAAAGTTGAGACTTTCAAAGCTAGACTTGTAGCAAAGGGATTTCGTCAACGACCAGGTGTGGATTATGACGAAACCTTTTCTCCAGTGGCTATGCTTAAGTCCATCCGGATCTTACTTTCCATTGCTGCATACCATGACTACGAAATCTGGCAAATGGATGTTAAGACTACCTTTCAAAATGGTGATTTAGAAGAGTGCGTGTACATGACTCAGCCAGAAGGCTTCGTAGATAGTGGTAGCAGCGGAAAGGTGTGCAAACTGCTTAAATCCATTTATGGGTTAAAGCAAGCATCGCGGAGTTGGAACATCTGTTTTGATGTTGTAGTCAAAGAGTTTGACATCATCAAAAACATAGATGAACTTTGTATCTATAAGAAGGTAGCAGAGAGTAAGGTTGTCTTCCTCGTATTGTACGTGGATGACATACTCTTGATAGGAAATGATATTCCTATGCTGCAATCAGTCAAGCTCTTCTTATCACAAAGATTCTCAATGAAAGATCTAGGCGATGCCTCATGCATATTAGGGATAAGGATCTATAGAGATAGATCCAAAAGGATACTGGGATTGTCCCAATCCAGGTACATTGACACCATACTAAAGCGGTTTAGTATGGAAGAATCCAAGCGTGGGAACCAATCCATGATCTCTGGACTCACTCTCTCCAAAGAGATGTCTCCCAAGACTGATTTGGAGAGAGCTCGCATGCAAGGGATACCCTATGCTTCGGCAGTAGGCTCTATCATGTATGCGATGCTATGTACCAGACCCGATGTTGCATACTCACTAAGTGTAGTGAGTCGGTATCAAGCAGATCCTGGAGAGAGTCACTGGACAGCTGTGAAGAACATTCTCAAGTACTTGCGAAGGACTAAAGATATGTTCTTGGTGTATGGTAACGGAGAACTCCGGGTGGAGTCCTTTACCGATTCCAGCTTCCAAAGTGATAAGGACGACTCTAAGTCACACTCGGGATTTGTCTTTACCCTTAATGGAGGGGCGGTATGTTGGAAGAGTTCCAAACAGGATACCGTTGCAGACTCGACGATGGAGGCTGAATACATCGCTGCCAACGAGGCTGTCTGGATGAAGAAGTTCATCACTGAGATTGGTGTGGTTCCATCCATTGAACATCCAATACCTCTTTATTGCGATAACAATGGAGCTGTGGCTTTGGCCAAGGAACCCAGATCCCATCAGAAATCCAGACATATTCTGAGGCGGTATCACCTGATCAGGGAGATTGTTGATCACCGGGAGATCGAGGTAAGGAGAGTAGATACGAAGGACAACACTGCGGATCCACTCAGGAAGGCCATTCCCCAGATACAGTTTGAGAGATTATTCGGGATGCTAGGTATGAGATACTACAGCAGCTGGCCTTAGTGCAAGTGGGAGATTGTTAGTTATGTATATGCCCTAGAGGCCATTGTTGTACATTTGATGTTTATTATAATGGATGCTTGGATATATACAGAGAGGACTTTCTTGCTCGTCATGATAGTATGCTATTTGGTTTCACTTTATCTTAACATGTTGACTTGCATTGGTTTACTGTCTTTCTCTCACATGTTGATAAAGCCCTTAGGATCTGTACTCGACTACTGGGATTATGATGAGATCATACTAGTGCGGCCACGGTAGTCGATGAGTACATCCTATAAATGTTCCTAGTCGAGGGTATATCGAGACAGGGCATCGATACACCAAAGTAGACTAGCGTATACGCATCTTGACCCATATGATGGGCGATGGATGATCCCATATCCATCGGTGTTTGATATCAAGGATGGTGTACGGGTGCTCAGTGGAGACTGGGTACACTGGACGGACTCGCCGAGAACTCCCAGTTGGTGATATACTACACGTCAGATGACAGTTCTCCGGTGACACTGGTACAGGGTAGTTTGTAGACCCGAGATCGTCATAGAGTCTTGTGTGATTCCCACTGTGTTTTGATTTCCATCTTACCACGTCCAAGAGGGCGTGCAAAACGGTGGCTTTTGG
Source organism: Agapanthus africanus (assembly GCA_030015575.1). Classification (NCBI taxonomy): domain Eukaryota; kingdom Viridiplantae; phylum Streptophyta; class Magnoliopsida; order Asparagales; family Amaryllidaceae; genus Agapanthus; species Agapanthus africanus. The sequence continues at coordinate 280,486,332 of CM057342.1, forward strand.
GTACAGTCCCGAATCACATGGAGGCAATGAGCGATAGGAGGGGATTCGTCTCTCCCGGTATAGGGAGTTGATGTTGTGCTGTGTTCGATTGGCTATAACTGGAAGTCCTTGGCCAGGGCTGATATAGAGATATACTGGTAAGTGTTACCAGTAGTATCTCGACCTGTTATGAGCCTCACATCGACACGACTTATCGGTTACTGGGGTCTGACGTATACCACCCCTAGACTTGATATGCGACATATCAGACGAACAGACCGGACTGTACGGGAGTGTTACTGATTGGATTCACAGGAGAACGGACAAGCTAGCTTGTTGATCTTCTGATCGCTCAATACCTGGGTGGCTGTTACGTTTAGCTGACCGCTTGCAGCTTGTGGGTGTTTGATATGATCATCACCTGCTACCGGCGTATTGACGATTCTTTAGAGTCCTACACAGAGGTTTCTTGGCTCAGGCGAAACGGAGTAGAGGCACATATGTGATATGCGCAGGACCGAGAATAATGCGATATGAGATACCGTATTATATTCTCGCGATATTTAGATATGAACCGGGTCATCGGATCAAGTGTTGATTCGATGGATCGGTACATGATATATTAGTCGGTAATATTCGATCTAGCCGGATCGTCGGATCAAGTGTTGATTCGATGATTTAATGTATAATAATATATATGATATATTGTATTACATTATCTAATATTGGCTCGCTTTATTATTTCATTTTCTCACTGGATGATACATTGATATATATGCGATATATGTTAATTGTATTATTTTCTGTTGTTGCAAATATATAATATATATGTGATATATATTATTGTGACATGATATGATTTATTATTAAACATGTTTAAGGATGATTAAATGGGATTAGGGTTTGATTAGGGTTAGCTTCTTCTTGTTCATTCTAGAAGCTATGCTTTTGTCTTGGTTAAGATATTATGGTTGATATTTTTCCATGACTCATAACTTAACCTAACCAAACCCTAACTCTAGTTTATTCTCTACAAACTCTTAGCCTATCATCCTTGACCATGGGTCTATAATCAATCATATACATTTCTTTTCTATTCATCACAAAAGGAATTATCTTTTCATTATCATCTTCTTCTCTCTTGATTTTGAGCTCACTAGAAATTCCATTTGTGATGATAAATTGTGAGAAAGTGAAAGAAAAAGAAAGCATAAATACTACTCCATCATCCTCATCTAATCTAGCCCATTAGATTAGGGTGTTCATCTCTTTAGAGTGAGAAAGCTTGGGTTATACCAACTTCGACGTAGATCATCGGAGAATCGGAACACTTCAAGCTAGAATGGATCGTTCAAGTCGTGGAGCCTCACTTGAGTCCGGGAGATCGTGGATCGCGGCGAAGGGACTTCTACTCCGAGCTTGTGAAGCGAAGGAGCGGACTACAAAGGTTGTAATCCCTCACACTTAGCTTTAAAGATATCATCTTGCATGCTAAACCCAAATAATCTAGCAAAGATCCCGTCTTTGGGTTGTTCGGCACATGTAAAATTTTATTCGGGCATGTTTGATGCTTTATGAACCTTCACAAGTGTGCCTAGGAACCCTACAACCACTTCGCGCATGTGTTGACATTGGACCACATACATCGCTGTGTATGAGTTCCAAGAGCTCGCTCGCTCTTACTCCGTGTCCAGTGAACGGAGCCTTTGTCATATTTCATTTGAGACTTGATTGACAAGTTGCATATGATTGATATTCGAACGGATCCAAATATCCTTCTTTATGTAACTTAGTCAACCTTATCTCATTGATGTGACCCAGTCTACAATGCCATAAGAAAGCATGATTTATTTCTGGAGACTTTCCGTTGTGTGTATTCTGGATATTGAAAATCTATGGTTGGTTCAATACGTATATACCGTTGCTTAATGTACCCAACCCAATCAGAACATGATTAAGGTGAATGTTTACAACATTGCTTACAAATGCAAAATCATAACCTTCTTTAGACATTAAAGATACAGATATGATATTACAAGTCGCACTGGGTACAAAATAACAGTCACGCAAAACCAAAACATGTCCATCTGTCAATCCTAGATGATAGTCCCCTACGGACTCAGCATCCATGCCTGCTCCGTTTGCAACTCTGAGGGTCATATCACCATCCTTCAAAACCCTACGCCTTCTCAGTGCCTGCAAAGAATTACAGATATGAGATCCTGATCCGGTATCCAATACCCAGGAGGTAAAGTTGATTGATAGACAGTTTTCAATAACATACACACCTGAAGCCGAAGCCACAACTCGCTTCGGGTCCTGGTTCTTGGCCTTCCAAGCCCTGCAATCTTTCTTCCAGTGTCGTTTCCTATGACAATAAAAGCACTCTTCCTTCCCCACAAGCTGTCCCGCTACCTTTGCTACCTTTGCCTTTCCCTTGGCTTCCAGTTTACTAACACCGCCCCTTAGTTTGGTGGGGGCCTTCTTCTTCTTTCCTTTGGCTTTCGCCTTGGACCTAGAAGAGGAAGGTCCTCCAACAAACAAACGGATGTTTCCCTTACTTTCTGTAGGGTGCCCTCTACACTCCTCAACATGTTGAGGAGTTCCGAAAGTTCAACTTCTTTTCCTTGCATGTTGAAGTTCAGAATAAACTGGGCGTAAGTGGAAGGAAGGGACTAGAGAATCAAGTCAGTGTACAGCTCGTTCTCTAACATGGTCCCGAGGTCCGCGGGCTCTTCAATATAGCCAATCATCTAAAGCACGTGTTCCGCTACCGATGATCCGACGGCCAATCTCGCCGAAAACAACTTTTTTGAGACTTCGTATCTGGCAATACAGGATTGCTCTCCATACAGATCCTTTGTATGGAGAAATATTGATTCAAGATCCATATCCTCGTGCCTCCTCTGATGTTCATTGTCCATAGAGGCAAGCACAAGGCACTTGGCCTTCGCGCAGTCAATCTCCCAGGTCTTATGGATTTCCTTATCCGCGACGCTGGATTGAGGACCTGGGACAGGGGGAGCTTTGGTGGTAAGGAGATACCCAAACTTGTCATAAGTCATTGCCATTTTGACATTCCTGAGCCAATCTTTATGGTTTGGCCCTGTCAGTATATTTTTATCTAGTAGTAACTTAAGGCCGGTCATGATGTTTGGTCGCTGAAATTAGGAGAGAAAGAAGAAATACTTTAACATGATGCTCTTGCAAGTTTAGAGTGGTTTTTAGTTTGTCTAAACAGGATGGCTCCCACTATTTCTCGAATCCTTCCTCAAACCATAAAAGAAGAATTAGTCGGGTTCAATCTCACCATACAATACTTGCTTAACCGTTCAGCCAGGCCAGTGTCGGCACTTCGAGGGAGGTTTTACGATGCTTTCATGAAGTTCCTTAATTAAATAACCTCTTTTCGCTGTGGACGTAGCCCCGCTAACACCTTTCTAGACACCTACTTGGTTTATAGCATTGATCGTTAAGTGAAAAAGTTTCCCGAGGAGTAGCACATACTCACAGTAGGATCGGGATCTAAATATCATCGTATGATAAAGCTGAAGGAATCCTACCAGAATCATCACACTCCAAATGGTATGCAGCACTAGCAAGTTTCAGTTTCTTTAGAAACTCCCGATGTAGATTTTTACCCCATGCTCTTATGACCTTGACTTTGGCCAACAAATCATAAGTCACATGTCAAGTTCTACCCGTCATTTTCCAGGTTAATTTGAACCCACCTGTACCTACCCTTGACTTTGGCCAACAAGGCAGTACGACTATCTCAAACCAACGCATCTATCTATTCTACATATGAATATCCAATAGCTACCAATCACTATGCCTTGACTTTAGCCAATAAACACAGCTTGAATACTATTGACTATCCATATGAAATGATGGAGGGCTACAAATGGTTTTGGCGAAACCGTGAACGTGGTGAACTTGATATAATCGAAGGAACCTGATAGCTTTTAAAAGGAGTGGTTTAAGCTCCGGGTTTTTAAAAGTTTTCTGTTTTGAAAAGAAACCGAGTGGTTTTGAAATTGTTCCAACGATTTTAACTTTGGTTTATTTTCTTTGCATTAATATAATGTGTCCCATCAATTAATCCTACCATTGCAGAAAACAATGAAAATATGATGTACGCTTATGCCATCCGCATTCGCCACGGGGCCCCGTCATCACCCATTAGGTTACTTAACTAACGACAGAGCGGGGGTTGGACTAGCACGGATGAAAAACATAAGCAACGCCTACTAGATATCATATATAGATATATACATTCGTCAGATGTAATGATAGCCATTCCAGATCACAGATGAACACATTGGATATGCTAGGAATCCATATTTTTTCGAGCCTGCAATGAAAGACGGATTACACGACCGCGATGAATAGCCAAACCCCATCCTAGACCCTTACGGGTACGGCAAACTACCCGCCAAGTACCCGAAATGAAGCAACCTCCCTCAACAACGTGAATAGGCCAATCGGCACCTCAAAGTACCCGGTAGTTTGTGCACCCCGCCTTGGATCTATCCTAGGAGCAAAAAAACAGTAAAAAAAATAATATACAATGGCGGCTACAACCTCATCCCGGATGTGCGGCCATAAAAATAATATTACATCAATTTACATATTACATCAAATGAAAGATAAAGAAACACTCATCTCACAAACCCCGGCTATTCATCCGCGACAATCCAACAAGTTCATATACACAATCCAACAACACAGATCACAGATATGTACAACCCCCATTAATCGACGTATAGCGATTAGTCGACGTTCAGTACATATATCACATTACATATATAACCAATTAGCTAAAGTTTATAGAATTTCGATCAATATTTCATTTTGAAACTACCCCAAAAACAAAACTGTTCTCTGAAGAATCTGGGCAGAAACAAATCATCTTAAAAATCACAAAATAACAAACTGAGAACACTGCAGGAAAACCGAGTCGCGACCTAGTTGACTCGGCCGCAGTTCCGCAGCGAAACGCGTGGTTTCGCCACGCTTCCGCGGCGGTCTGATCGAGTCATGGGTTCATTTTTCTTGGGTGTTCCTAAAAAACCCTGCTCGTATTTTTAAGGCCCGTGGAAATATTTTTAGACCAGTTTTTAAAAACGGCAGAAAGTACATGATTTCGGTGCGTTTTGCGATTTTTTCTCGGTTCGAAGTTCTAAACACTTTGCTAACATGCTAGTTGTTGTTTAGCTAGGCTCTGATACCACTGTAAGTCCACGTTACCCATCCCGGTGCTTACGGGGAGGCGGAATAGGTAAAAACAGATTTTTAACACAAGGTAACATGGACTAAAACTAGAGAATGTTTGCCAAACAAAAACTAGCAAACTATCTACAAGTTCTAGCTACAAAGTTAGATGGTTATACCTAGTTCTTGAACTCCTTCACTTCTTGTAGTGGTTGACCTTGTTGCTAGCTCCTTGGAGTGGTGTAGACGGCTCCTCCTCGTCATCTTCTCTTTGCCGAAGAAAGATCCACCTGAAGGCCACTACCTTGAGCTCCTACCTCAACCAAGAAGCAACTAGAGTGCTTGGTTTGCTAGACTAAGAACTCAGAATGAGTAGAGAGATGTCGAGAGGGTTTTATCTCACAAAGCTCATGGTATTCAACACATGAAAGATGAGAGCTTTGAGAGAGGAAGAGGGAGAGCTTTGCATGAGAGAGAGTGTGTGCAAGAAAGAATGAACTAGAAAATCTGCATCCATGCTCTCGAATGAGAATAATAAGAATAATAATAACAACAACAACAACAGCAGCAACAACAACAACTAAGGAAAATGTGATAGTTAGTTTGGAATGACCATTATAATTTCAACATTAAATGCATTTTGCAAGAAATAAGAAGCATCTTGCAAATGAAATGATGATGGTCAAAAGGTCAACAAAAGTCAACCGGTCAACCAAAGTCAAAAGGTCAACAAAAGTCAAAAGGTCAACAAAAGTCAAATGGTCAACCTAACCATGGCACAATTATCCTTAATTAATATCATTAATCATATTTCTCATTCTCATTAGGGTTAAGAAAAAATCAACGGTCAATAACCCTAATGAGATTCCTCTGCCTCTGTCAACTGTGCATACACACCCGCATCCTTGTTCCGAGGAACACGAATACAATGAGACAAAACCAATCCCAAAACAAATACTAGGATCTGGCTTAAACCAAAGCCCGCTAGTAATAACTGCTCGGACACCAAATGTGCACAAGTGCGCGGATGTGAACGAACCCCGTCGTAAAACCATGCGACCTCTACTCTGTTTTGCCCAAAGGCGAATAGCCCTCTGTGTGGGACTCTAAAGACTCGACACTACAGTGGCAGTGGGTTTAACCACATGCCAGAAGCGGTACTAGCTGTACGTAACGGTCCCTAGGTAGATGCCGATAAGAAGACCGATGAGGAGAACCCATCTGAACTCTTGCTGAGCCTGAATATGACAATCTTCGTATAGTCCGGTCTGTTCGTCTGAGAGTATCGCATGGAGGGCCTAGGGGGCGGTAAACGTCAGTCCTCTAATAGCTGTACAAGTCGTGTCGGGGTGTAGCCCAGAACACCCTGAGATAACACTGGAAACGCTACCAGTATATCTCGCTTGCCCTGGCCAGGGACTTTGTGTAATGGCTCTCCTAGACATAGCGCGATATCAACCTCCAATACCAGGAGAGACGAATCCTGTCTAACCGCCACTGCCTCTAAGTGCTTCGGGACTGCACCCAACTACTACCTGTTTGCACGACTCATTTGAGCCGTGGTAGGGTAGCAATCTAAGAACAGTGGGAACACACTCAAGGCGAAGTGACAGTGTCAAGTCAACGGACTATGCTGTACTCATGTCACCTGGGAACTGATAACTGACGATAGGCATAATACCAACCAACAGTTCCCAGCGAGTCCTGTCCAGTATACTCGTAACCTAACAATCACCTGCATACTATCTCCAGTATGACGTACTAATGGCTGTGGGACAGACCATCTCCCCTCCTGAGATGAGAAGCGTATACACTAGTCTACTCTGGAGTATCGATGCCCTGTCTCAATAATCCTACGACTAGGGACCTGTACAAGGATGTGCTTGTAGATTACCCAGCCCCCACTAGCGTGACTACCATCACAACGCTGGTAATCAAGTAAAGATCTTAAGGGCTCCACTAATATGTATAAGCTATATGCTAAAAGAAACATATGTACATATTGAAGTAGAAACAAACCAAGTAGCATACTACCATTTTGAGCAAGATTGTCTATACAACTGTGAATATCGCAAGCTTCCATTAAGTAATATACAAACTAGTATGATACAGTAATGGCCTCTAGGGCATATACACTAACAAGTTTCGTATGATGTAAATTCGAACTGATTCAAATATCCATCTTTATGTAACTTAGCTAGTCGTGTCGCATTGATATGACCTAGCCTACAGTGCCACAAGAAAGCTTCCTTCATTTCTGAACTTTTCCTCTTTTGTGTCTTCTGTATACTTAGAACCGCATTCTGATTTAGAACATATATTCCGTTACATAACGTACCAAACCCAATCAACACTTGATTTAGGAAAATGTTCATAACATTTTCTTCCAATACAAAATTATATCCTTCTTTATGTAATAAAGAGACTGATATAATATTGCCATCATGTTCGGTATGTAATAACAGTCGTTCAGAATCAATGTATTACCACTTGGTAATATAAGGTGATATTTGCCAACTGCTTTGGCAGTAACAGTTGCTCCATTCCCTACTATGAGAGACTTATCACATTTTTCCAGTTCTCTACATCTTCTTAACCCTTGTAACATATTACAAATGTGGAATCCTGATCCGGTATCTAATACCTAGGACATAGAGCAAACTGAGAAACAATTCTCGGTTACGAACACACCCGAAGAAGATGCATCAGCATGCTCTTTTTTCGTTCGAGTTGCGTGGGAACCCTGGTATTTTCCTATTTCCTGCTCAGACTTATGACAATCATAAGATAGAGCGGAACCAATGTTCCCCAGCTCAGTATAATAAGCGGGTTCGATCAATACATCCATATTATTATCTTGATTAAGGCGTGTCATGGTCGCTACCTGGAGAGAGAGAAGAAAATACTTTAGCGTGCGCTCTTGCAAAATTAGATTGGATATTATCTTATATAATCAGGATGGCTCCCACTGTTTTTATCAAATCTTCCTTCAAATCCTAAAAGGTAAGATTAGCCAGATTAATTACACCCTACAAGTTCGCCAATCGGTCAGCCAGGCAGGTATTGGTACTCCGAGAGAGTCTCCCTATGCTTTCGCATGGAACTAATTAAATAATCTCATTTCCGTAGGGGCATTACCTCGTTAACACCTTCCTTAGAAACCTACTGGATCAGCTAATTGTAAAGTGCAAAACTCTTCTAGGAGTAACTCTTACTCGCAGTGGGTATCGGGATCCAACTATCTCATAGAAGGTATGCAATCTCATTGCAAATTTCAACACTTGAAATTCCTAATATCTGTTTTTATCCCTAGCAATTTATGACCTTAACTATGGTTAACAAAGTATAAGAGCTACTCAAGTTCTACCGGTCATTTCGTGATTGAATTAAACCCACCCGCATGACCCTTAACTATGGTCAACAAGGATGTACGACTACCCGAATCCAATCGCATCATGTGCAGCAGATAAGCACTAATAAGATACCGCACACTACGCATTGACTATGGTCAACAAACGCAGCACGAATACTAAATAGTACTTATCTGAAACGACGGAAAGCTATGACTGGTTTTTAATAAAACTTTTAACGTTATGAACTTGATATCGTTGTAGAATCTAGTGATTTGAAAAGGAGTGGTTTACGCTCTCCTTTTAAAATCGAGTAGTTTTCAAAACAAACCGAGTGGGTTGTAGCATTTTCTAGCTTTTGCTAAAGAGGTCATTCCTGGTGAAGGGATCTCGACTCTTTCCTCATCGAATGTGGTGCTGGATTTCCATAAAGGAATGCCGCTATGCAAAGCAATAACTAGAGCTATTTTTTTGAAAAATTTGATTATACAACATCTTTTAGGTTTCTTTTCCTTCATTAATCTCATTAATGACGTCCCATCATTTATGTTTCCTAAACATCACAGAAGAAACGAAAATAGAACATACGCTTATGCTATCCGCATTCATTACGGGGCCCGTCATGTACCGTTAGGTTACTTAACTAACGGCAGAGTGGGGGCTGGACTAGCGCAAGTGTAAAACATAAGCAACGTTTATTATATATATCATATATATATATAGCATTCGTCTCCGGCAGTTATATGATCACATCACAGAACTCAGGCAGCATAAGTCAACATATGAAATATTGGATATACTAGGATGTCCGTGTTTTAAATTAAGTGAGTAATGAAAAATACGAATTTCACGGTCGTGATGAATAGCCAAACCCATATCCCTAGACCCCTACGAGAGCGACAAGTAACTCTGCCAATTCTAGAGTTAGGAGACCCGGTCTCGACTCCTCAAGATGGCCTCCCACTGGACTCTAGAACCCGGTTACTTGTGCTCCCTGCCTTGGGTCTATCCTAATGCGGAAAAGTAAATAATATACATCAATGGTGGCATCATCCTCAACCCGGAAGTGTCCCAATAAAAGAATATTACATACAGTTTTTACATGAATGAAAATAGAAAAACTCTTATCTCACACAAAAAAAACCCGGCTATTCAATCACGACGATCCAATATAACATATCACAGCGACACATAATATCACATATCATCAATGTAAGTAAATATGCATATCCCGAATGTCGTTGACGTATAGCAATGATATCTGGGATACCCCACATATTACACTTACGGTCGCATAAAAGAAATGAAAAACACAATAATTAGAATCCGCATCAAACCTTAGACATCATAAACTCAGAATATCTCATATGTCGGATTTCATGCCTAACACTATAAACCTTGCATTTAAGTCTCGAATTGAAAACACTTTTCAATATCAAGTCGGGTAATTCAACAAGATTCCTGATTAAATAATCGAATGCTCGTCGGGAACTTTAGTAAATTTTCGCACCCCGGTGCCATCAACGAAGTGTACTTAGGCGGAACACCATGGCCGCGAGCACCCGACTGGATGCTTTTGGCCTCGGGGTTCTCTTTCAGTCACCTGGTCGGGGCTATGGGGCATGGTTATCTAGTAGTGTTTTCCGGCGATTATCCGCATACAATACGAGATTGGGATGGAGTTTTGATCCGAATAGAATCTCCGTGGCAATCAATCAAAATAGACTAAAACGCGAGATTTACAAAATACAAACTAGTTTTCACAAAACTAATTGATGTGGATTCCAAATATTGTGTCACATATCATATTTATCTAGACAATATTAAATATTTCGATCGATATCTCAAACACCCACAAATCACAGAGACCTTAACAATTGAGTCTCATTAAAAATACCCAGAAGTGCAAAATCACACTACGGAGCAGCACAAGAAAATGGAGTCCCAAACTCACCAACATTGCCGTGGAACTGCGGCTAAACCCATGGTTCTGCCACGGTTGCACGGCCAGTTGGTCGAGTTGAGCTCTCGTTTTTCTTGGGGCTCCATAAAAAACCCTGCATGATTTTCTGAATATTTTTAATTTGGAAAAATTCAACTTTTGAAAATTTGGACAGAAACAGAGAAAATATGGGGTTTTGAAGTTCGATCGAACACTTTAACGTCGTCAAGACCAAACATAATGCTCTAGCTTGGCTCTGATACCATGAAAGTATGTCTTAGTACCACTACTAGGTTTCTAGAGGCATCAAATATGCAATTTTAAAAAATCTAGTTGGCTAAGCTATACTAACCTAGAATCGAACTAGAGAATTAGGGTTTGAGTGCATGTAAACATGTTTTACACTAAGTGAATAGAGAATATAGTCTTTGTAGACCGGTCCTTCACTTCAATAGCTCTAAGTAGTAGTCCCTAAGCTCCAAGTAGTGCTCCCTAGAACACTTCTTAGGCTTCACTTGGTGAAAGGAAAGAGCATGCTTCGTCGTTTTCGAGGCCGAAGATGATCCACTTTGAAATTACTCTAACTCAAGCTACCTCTTCACTAATCAAAGAATTAGTGAAGCAAACAACCTAATCTTATGGGCTAGATGAGAGTAAGTTGATGAAGTAGGAATTTTGCTCACTTTAGAATTTCTTTTCTCTTTTTCTTTTTCACTCAAGGAAAATCAAGAGATGAGGAAGATGAACTACTAGTGAACATGGGTAAGGAAAATATTTCAAGTGATATTTGTAGAGAGTTAACCATAACTAAAGATGAATGGCTGTGTTTAAAAATATCTAGAGTAAAACAAAATTAGTGGAATGAGTCATGGTTTCTACATGCTTCTACAAGCATCTTAAGCCATGCTCCATTCCACCAATTTTGTGAATTAAACTTAATAAATAAATACCTAAATAATCTTTGGTCTTGGTGTGAGTCTCATACACCCATGTCTAATGTACCATCCACTATGACACAATATATAAATAAATATATTAATATATATCACATATATATTAAATATATTTCAAAGAGAAGAAATTCTTTAAGTGAGCACAATATTAGTTAATATATATTAATATATCAAATATATTTATATATATCAAATATTAAATCAACACTTGATTTAATAATCCGGCTATATCATATATATAACCGACTAATATCATTTATATGTAAATCAATTTATTAAATCAACACTAGATTCAATAACCCGGTTTTATCTTATATAACCGACCGATATAATATATCGCGAGATTAGAATACGGTATCACATACATATATTTAATCAAGGTCCCGTACATATCACATATGTGCCATACTTCATTTTGCTTGAGCTAGGAAAACTCTGTGTGGGGCTCTAAAGACTCTTCAATACGCCAGCAGTAGGTAATGATCATATCATTTACCCACAAGCCGTCGGCAGTACTACTGGACATAACGGCTACCCAGGTATTGAGCGAATAGAAGATAAACAGGAAAGCTTGTCCAAACTCCCGCAAAGCCTATAAGAAACACTTACCGTACAGTCCGATCTCTTCGTCTGATATGTCGCATATCAAGTCTAGGGGTGGTATCGTCAGACCCCAGTAACTTGATAAGTCATGCTGATGTGTGGCCTATAACCGTTCGAGAAAATACTGATAACACTTACCAGTGAATCTCATCAGCCCTGACTAGGGACTTACTGCTGTAGCCAATCGAGCATAGCGCAACATCAACTCCTAATATCAAGAGAGGCGAAACCATTCCTATCGCTCATTGCCTCCATGTGACTCGGGACTGTATCCAAAATCCACCTATTTATATGACTCCTTTGAGTCGTGGTAAGGAGGAAATCAAAGCGCAGTGGGAACCACAGAAGAATCTATAACGATCTCGGGTCTACAGACTAACCTGTACAAGTGTCACCAGAGAACTGCTATCTGATGATAGGTATAATACCAACTAAGAGTTCTCGGCGAGTCATGTTCGGTGTACCCATTCTCTAATGAGCACCTATGTACAATCTTTGATGTCAAACACCAATGGTTATGGGATCAACCATCTCCCCCATACAGGGTCAAGATATGTACACACTAGTCTACTCTGGAATATCGATACCCTGTCTCGATACTCTCTCGACTAGGAACTGTTAAAGGATGTGCTTGCAGAATACATAAGTCCCACTAGTATAATCTGCATCATAGTCCTGGTAGTCAAGATAATATCCTAAAGGCTTTATCAACATGTATCAGAGAGACAGTATAATAATACTAGTGTACATGTTAAGATAAAGAGCAACCAGATAGCATACTATCATGTCGAGCAAGAAATTCCTCTATATATATGTCCAAGCATCCACTACATCATACAATAATGGTCTTTAGTGCATACATATTCCTAACATGTAAACATGCATATCATCCAACGTGTGTCCATCAACGACACATCAAATCATCATAAAACCTGAGTGTCCTGTATCGACACTCGAAAATATCATAAAATTCGTGTCCAATATCGACACGTAAATCCTCATATCTCGGGCGCCGTCTCATCGGATCGGCCCTCATATCCATTTGATCATACGACTCCGGTCTGTATCCTCCGGATATCCGTCGAGCCCAAACTATCACCGGTCGGTAGTGCTCTCTGCCGGACTCAACATCTCTCTATATGATCTTCTTGCTCGGGGTAGCGTATCAGGTCCACCATGTACCCATAGACGGTGCCTCCTCACTCCTTGAATAAGGTATACTCATTGCTCAGAACCGAGAAAACTCATGGTCGAAGCCATAAATCATATCATGAGAACTCGCATTTTTAAAACAATCATAAAACTTTTAAAATATATCAGCGGTTCGCAAATCTAGCGATCTCATGAAAACAGAATCTCATATGCATGTAACCATAAAGGTCCAGTAAATGCAATGCACAAAACAGTACTGTAAAGTATTGCAAGTATTTTCATGTAAGCATGTCGTGTAATAAGCACTGAACGATGAATTATAATTTAACAATTTAAGAACAATACGGCGATATAACAGTTCTAATGTGTGTATGGCATGGCAATTACTGATGATGAGAGTGTGAGCCGACAATCTGTGTATGTGTAACATGCGCATCATCGGTAATGGTGCATATGTCCTAGCAGACAAAGCTATCTAAGGTAAGTGCTGGGAACGTCATACGTATGTCACAAGGAAATAATACAGCATAAACATGAACAGTATAAAGTATGTAACTATACCTGAACCATACAACTATCGTTCTAATAATATGAATCTTAGTTTTGAAAATGGGGGCTACGGTGTTTTTGAGAAGAGGACACCATTTGAAAATCCGTAGCGTCCCTTGAGGTTATCATTTAAAAGAGCATGCGATTCGTCAATTTTGGAAATAAGTATGGTTCAAATATAATCCATAAGTCGGCGATCCAGCCTCATAGTATCAGATATGGTATAATCCATCGAACGTCATCCTCGAGTCAACAGTGCGTATCAATCATCCGGTATATCATACTATGTACGGTAAATTTCATCGTATGGTGTTGTTAAATCAGAATAAGGATCTATCATCCTATACATGATATCGCGTATGGTATAATCCATCGTACGTATCATAAATCAAGGGTATGGATTTATGGTCTCATACATCATATTATCTCATATTCTCATTTATATATAGATCAATCTCATATCATATTTGGGCTTATGTATATGTGTATATATATCGCCTTGCATCCTCTTATCAAACATATCAACTCAGTCATCTTGTTTCATCATATCCTCATTTCATCATGTCATCTCGTACTTAACTTTATGATTATATCCGTAAGTACATAAGCATAAGTTTATATATATATATATATATATATTACATCTCGGTTCTCCCATTACTATGGTTGTAGGGGTGCTATACGCCATCCACCTGACTCCCCCATAGATATAGATCTACCCATCTGCTATCCTTGTTGTAGCCAAAGTCGATGATCGTCTTGCTCTCCTTCGTCGTCTCGGAAGTCCATGCAAATGTACCTACAAATCAATACATATCGTAACGAGATCAAAACCAAATCCGAAAACAATTACGACACGCGAAGTGCACATAGGTTAGAACCTATGGTCCACGCATGCAAGAACAACCAAACAACCCCCGGCGTTAATGTACGAACATCCAACGACCGAGTCAAAACTCAAATACAAAAACTCAAGTTAACAAAAGTCGTACACCGAAATCTGAAACTTAGAAAAACACTCCCAGATTTCGACTCAGGTAAAATTAAGAGATTTTGCATATAGGGTAGGTCTATATATCAGATAACAAAGCTATTCAAATAAAAACCCAGACTCCTCAAAATGGCCGCAATTTGCAGCCATTCCTATTAAATCTGCGGCGTGGAAAGGGAGATGGGGTCTCAGGTTTCTAGGGTAGTCTCTAGGTAGTGTGCACATCTCACTGTGTTTGCAACTTATTTTTCAGAGCTCTCGAGTCATAGCAGATTTTATATAATCATCACAATTCGTCAAAAACTCGATATCGGAAAATTCCAAGTTCGTGTTTTGGGTTTCTAGTCTCAAATTTGTCGAGAATTCCATCACTAATGGTTTTTGATTACTAACTAAATCTCAATTGCATCTCCATAATTCAATCCATCCACTAAATATCATTCTAGAATTTTCCAAGATCACTAATCTATTATAATTGAACTCTAAACATATGTAGGAGGCTAAGAAACTTGATAACCTGAAGAAAAGTGAAGATTTTACCTCTTGGAAGGAACTCAAAAAAGTTCTTTGGTGGTCCAAGGTGCTCAAAACCCTAACTTGATCTCACCATGGGGTGTACGATTAGATTGTGCACAAGTTTTGTGAAGGCTTTGGATGGTTTTGAGGAAGTTTTGGGGATGATTTGGTGGTGGTGGTGAGGTGGAGGAGATGGAGGAGAATGAAGATGAAGGAGGTGAAGATGAGAAGTGAAATGAGGAAGGAAAAGAAATTAAGGAAGTGATTAAAGATGGTTGACATGCCCCCTCTCTAGGTCTTTCTCTTTGTCTCCCTCTCTCCTCAATAAATATAAGTCACATCTTTGTCTCCCTCTCTCATCAAATACCTTTCATTTTCCTTTTCTTTTCTTTTTTTCTCTTTTCTTTTTAAAACCAAATAACAACAAATACAAGTGAAACCAACATGAAACAAAATACAATGTATCATGGCACATTTGTCATGGTTAATAAAAATCAACATGGTTTAGTGCACACTTAATGAATTACTAATTAAGTTTAACATAAACTTGTATATAAATAATTGAATAATTACTGGTAAAATGTCCAAATCCAATAAATGCCTTCATAATATATATTTCATATTAATCTTCAAATATTTTCAAAAATATTGGTATATAATTATACTATTCTACGAAAACTCAAACTCATACTCGTATAGTTTTCGTGAAATTTATTATTTTATTATTTAAATTCCAAGAATAATATTTTATATTTTGAAATATTACAATCTTCCCCCCTTAAATAAATTCAGTCCCCGAATTTAAATTTAAACCCCCAAATATTAAAACATTTCTATAAATCGGTCAAATCAACGGGGCTACGAAATCATGGAAGACGTAAAAATACCACAGCGCGTCGTGGGCGCATGAAAGCGAGTGCAAAACTCAAAAATCGAAACTCCGTCAAGCGTCACGCAATCATGGAAGTTATGATGAAAATGCAAGCCTCGAAATCCACTGCTAAGATCAAATATACTATAATAAAGATTATAATATGTATATAGTATGCATCCTTGTAAAACAATCTAAAGGCTGAATAAAACGCATGCAAAATTCTTTCCAAATCGCTGTGCAATGCGTAACTCACGGTACAAGTGGTGGACGCTCATTTTGCGAAGAAATAGATATTTGTATATATATGTTTTGCTCAAGATATGCGTCTCGCCTTTTTGAAATATCCCAAAAGGTTTTCCTTGTAAAAGTTCGTGTCACTCATGGGTACGTAGGAAAATATTGAGACTATAGCCTCTTTTTGAAAACTTCTTGGTAAATATTGATGCATGCAAAAATAATCAGGTACTGTCCTCAGACCAGTCCTGCTCGGTTACCATATCATATGGTATATATAATAAAAATATGATTCTCAGAAAGAAACCAATCTCCATAGGTGTATCCAATATACCGCTGCGCACGAAAATCAAAGTCAAATACATATGCCGCGAATGTGCACAGCAGCAAAAACTAAGTGCAATGGGTGTGCACGAAAGCATGTGTCAAGTGCAACTGATGTGCACGACAACAACATCAAGTGCATCTAGAACGCACGGAAATCTCAATCAAGTGCAACTAACATGCACAAAGAAAAATCTCGATTAAATGCATCCGGTGTGCACAAGATCACATCCAGTGCGTCCAGTGTAAGCGAAAATCTAAATCAAGTTCATCAGGTCCGCACAAAACATCTAGTGTAATAAAGTGCACGAAAACAATTATCAGCTGCATTAGGTTCCCAAAAACTCGCCAATATATCAAAAGCGCATAAAAAGAACATCGAGTGTATAAGTCAAGTCAAGTGCATACAACATGCACGAAGTAAAAATCGACTGTATCGAAATACATCGAATCATAAATATATGCAACAAATGCACAAAATCGATATCAAGTGCAATGGATATGCATAAATCGTAAATCAATGTAATAGATGTATAAAATATAGATCAAGTGCAACAACTGTGCATAAAGGAAAATATCCAGTAGGTGCAACTATAGTGCACGAAAATATTCATCATGAAATTAAATTATCAAAACTCAAATCCAAATGATAAAAGCGTGATACTCAGATCACTAAAACGCAAATCGAAATAAATGATATTGAGATACACCACCTTCAATGTTGAAAAAATACCGGTGCACCCAAAACTGGCCAAGCAAGAACATCTACTTGCCTCCTGCCCATGGTCTGGCATCCTCTGTCCCTGGATCCTTATCTTCTCTATGGATCACCAATTCCACAATCTTTCTTCTCGACTACACGTTCATGAGTGGCGACGGAAAGCAGTCCCGCTCTGACGCCTCTCTGAACATCTCCTATCCAATTAATCTGACCACCCGCAAGGTAGCACGTTACTGATGGCGGCATCTAGCCTTCTGAATACTGGCGATACAACTGATCCTGGGTGCAAACCTTGTCAATACTGTGTCATAGAAAGAACCTGCTACGGTCTCTTCCAAACTCACCTCTGCCGAACTGCTCAGAACTGGCACTCTTTACTATATTCTCTTCTTTTCTGGAACAGCTGCAATCTCAGCACGGCTTTCCTCTGGAATTGTGGCCGTATCCAACGTCTCTGCGTACGTATCAATTCTCTGGCTTCAACGTAGAAGAATGACTCATTATGAGCTCACATGAATCTCTTATCCATTTGTCTTCATTATTGTCCACATCGAAATCACATCTTGCTGGCTGCGCACTGCAATTCATTCTCGGCTACAGTTAATCTGGAGTCTCTCACAAGACTCGAAGCTATGAATTCGTTATCTTTAACCCTCTGTAAATGGCAGCTGGACAATTACGTCCTCTGGAACTCGTCCAAATTATCGTAGGAATACGCTTGATTCGTCCTGTGGGCGAGCCCTCTCTAACTGAAGCTAGTCAACTTACTGATCTCGTGTCGGAGCATCCAACGAACAAAATGACCTCTCTTGATCGATTCACTCTAGGTATGAGCAAGATCCTTCAAACTGGAATCCTTTAACTTAACTGAACCTTTGTCGGGGCATCCAAATAGACGAATCATCTTAGTCGCTTTATCTAGGAAGGACTAGCGATCCTTGTCACATCCCTGCATGTAAGCTCCCGTGGCTTCAACTTAATAAACTCCGGAGGCGACATCCCATCAGTCTCAGCAATATCTGGGTGATCTATCTGCACGGTAGACAACATCTTGATCTTCTAGAGTGGGTTGTATGTCGACAGTCTTCACAATCTGGCAGGCCTCTATCAGTGGCCCGATCATCCAGTGCAGATCTCGAACACTTGTCTCAAACGAGAGATCCTAACACAAACAATAAATCAAGAAGTTCCTACATCACCAGAAGAATATCATGGTAAGTCCTCGTCCCTGGCGAGCTCGCTCTGACCGCATCTCTAGCCGCAGCTCTCTCTGCTCTCATAGCCATAGTGACAAGAACCTCAAGCAACCATCGATGAGGATAGATCATAGGAACAAATAGAACCACGGATCTCAAGAAATGTACATCATAAGTGAAGGGTTACCTAAGAAGGCGGCAAGGTTTCAGGAGGCATCGTCCATGCCAAATTCAAAAATTTACCGTTTTAGTCAACCCTAACTAGAATCGTAAACTAGAAATATACGGAATCAATTGCAAACACTTTGCAATAAGTAAAGAGAGCAAGGAATACAACCTTTGTAGACCGGTCCTTCACTTCAACAGCTCCATGTAGAAGTCCCCTTCGTTGCGATCGTAAACTCCGGACTCTAGAGAGGCTCCACGAAGAAACGAACATGATTGCTTCGATGACTTCGAAGCCGAAGATGATCTACGTCGAGGAGACACTAACCCAAGCTAATTCTTCACTAGGTCAAGAACTTTGTGAAGAGAACACCCTATACTAAATGGAAAGTAGTAGAGAATGATGAAGTAGGAAGTGGGCTCACATTAGAATTGATTTTCTCACACTTTTTCTCATAACTCCATTAGAGCTAGAAAGCTTTTGAGGAGGAAGAAGAAGAAGATGAACTCAAGTCAATAATTCATCCAAATGAATTATGTAACCATGGGTGAGTTAAGTCATCATGCTTACCTCATGTAGAGAATTAATCAAGGTGTAAGGTTAAGGGTTGGGTTAAGAAATATCCTAAGGAATGACAAAAGAGTTGACTTTGTCAATGTTTCTACAAGCTTCAAGCAAGCTTGAGAAATTTGACTAAGTCACCTCTCTTTTGTTATTCTTTAAGAAATAAATAAACCCTAATTTAACCTTAATATGGTTTAAGTCTCATACACCCATCTTGTTTGTATCATCAAGCATGACACAAACTTGTACACTTGCATATATCACATATATACAAAGTGCACAATCTTATGAAAAAAGAAATCTTAAGTGAGCTAATACTAGTTAATGTAATGTAATATATCAAATATATAATTATACATTAAATTATTAAATCAACTCTTGATTTAATAATCCGGCTATAATCGATTAATATCATGTGTAACAACTTATCGAATCAACACTTGATCCGATAACCCGGCTATATTGCATATAACCGACCAATGTCACATATCGAGAGAATAGAATACGGTATCAAATATCGTATTAATCTCGGTCCCGCACATATTGTATATGTTCTCCTACTCTGTTTCGCTTGAGCCAGGAAACGCCTGTGTAGGACTCTAAAGACTCGTCAATACGCCGGCAGTAGGTGATGATCATATCAAACAGCCATAAGGCGCAAGCAGTCTGCTAAACGTAACGGCCACCCGGGTATTGAGCGATCAGAAGATCAACAAGCAAGCCTGCTCACACTCCTGTGAATCCAATCAGTAACACTACCGTACAGTCCGGTCTCTTCGTCTGATATGTCGCATATCTCGTCTAGGGGTGGTAAACGTCAGACCCAGTAACTCGATAAGTCGTGTCGATATGAGGCTCATAACGGGTCGAGAAACTACTGATAACACCTACCAATATATCTCTGAAGCAGCCTTGGCCAAGGACTTCCTGTTATAGCCAATCGAGCACAGCGCAACATCAACTCTCTATACTGGGAGAGACGAAACCCCTCCTATCACTCATTGCCTCCATGTGACTCAGGACTGTACCCAAAAGCCACCGTTTTGCACGTTCTCTTGAACGTTGTAAGGGGGAAATCAAAGCACAATGGGAATCACACAAGACTCTATGACGATCTCGGGTCTACAGACTAACCTGTACCAGTGTCACCAGAGAACTGCCATCCGACGTTAGGTATAATACCATTTGGGAGTTCTCGGCGAGTCGCCCAGTGTACCCAGTCTCCACTGAGCACCCGTATACTATCTCTGATGTCAAACACCAATGGATATGGGATCATCCATCGCCCATCTACATTGGTCGAGAAGCTATACACTAGTCTACTCTGGTATATCAATGCCTTGTGTCGATACACCTACGACTAGGAACATTTGAAGGATGTACTTAGCGACTACACTGTTCCCACTAGTATGATCTGCATCATAATCCTGGTAGTCAAGTACTCATCCTAAGGGCTTTATCAACATGTAACATAGAGATAATCAGAGTACATGTTAAGATAAATAGCAACCAGATTGCATACTATCATTTCAAGCAAGAAAGTCCTCCCTATATATGTCTAAGCATCCACTACAATATACATCGTATGTACAGCAATGGCCTCTAGGGCATACATATAACTAACAATCTCCCACTTGTACTAGGGCCATCTGTTGTAGTATCCCATACCCAACAATCAGCAGTGGTTGAAGTATCCCATACTTAACCATCCCATAAAAGTCTCTCCTGGGATTTGGCCTTTGTGAGTGATCCGCCCTTTTCTCCTCTGTGTGTACACTCCTAACCTCGATCTTTCTGGAGATCAACCATCTCCATGATTAGGTGATACTGCCTAAGAATATGTCTGGATCACTGATGGGTAGAGGGTTCTTAGGCCAAAGCCACAACTCCATTGTCTTACAATGGTAGGAACGAAGTTTGTCTAATGAACTAATGTATATCCAGACTACCTCTTTGGTAGCATCCTTGGTAGCAATGTATCCAGCGTTTATCATCTAGTATTCCACGGTATCTAGCTTGGAACTCTTCCAACATACTGTCCCTCCACTGAGGGTAAAGACAATGCATGTGACTGACATTCAGTCGACCTTACCACCCTGGAAGCTATCCAGTGATTCTCCCTAGGATCGATTGATACCATCTCACTACACCTAGTGAGAATCCTAATATCCATTTAGATCTATCTCATAGATCCAAAACCCAGGATTTAGGAGATATCACCTTGATCCTATATGGAGAATCCATGTGATAAGAGGAGATTGACCGAGCGTAGCATAGGAAACTCCTTCCCTATCAAGAGTATGTCATCCACGTACAATACGAGGACCATCACCATACTCTCTACTACCTTTTTGTGTATACAAGGTTCATCTACCATTATGATGAAGTCAAACTCTTTGACTACCACATCAAAACAGATGTTCCAACTCCGCAATGCCTGTTTTATCCCATAAAGCCACTTGCACACGTTTCCGATGCTCCCACTGTCTACGAAGCCCTCTGGCTATATACTTATAGACGCTCTCTTCTAAATCACTATTTAGAAAAGATGTCATGATACCCAACCGCCAGATATCGTAGTCATGGTATGTAGCAATGGAAAGTAGGATCTGAATGAACTTAAGCATATGCACTAGAAAAGGTTTCATCATTATCCACACCTGGTCTATAACGAGAACCTTTTGCATCAAGTCTTAGCTTTGAAAGTCTCAACTCTTCCATGTACACCAAGTAATCTTCTCAAGATATACTTGCTCCTGATGGGGATTTAACCTTTCAGATAAAGCAACCAAAGTCCATACTTTGTTGGTGTATATGGATTCCATCTCAGATCGCTTATCATCCAGCCATTCTTACAGAGTCCCCACTCCAGATGGCTTGCTTGAAACTAGTTGGGTCATCATCTCATGATGCAATCCTCACTCCCACTGTCATAGAGAAACCAAAGTATCTCTCAGGTGGGTGAGGAACCCTACTAGATCGGTGGAGAGGCTGAGGTTCGTTGGGTACTATTGAATCATCCGGTTTTACCAAATCATCAGCTGCAGTTTGTATAGCTGGAACTCCTTCCGGTTCTACCTCATGACCATAAATTTCTTCACAAGAAATTCCCTTTCTAAAAAAGGTGGCATGCTGAGAAACAAAACACCTTTTTCTCCTCAGTGTGGTAGAAGATATTCCCTTGCGAATGCTTGGGATATCCAACAAACTTCCACAAATCTGATCTTGCCTCGAGCTCATCCGGATTTTACTTTTAGACATAGGCCAGACAACCCCAAATCTTAACATCCTTAAGAGATGGGCTCTTCCCATACTATATCACATATGGAATGGTAGGCACCTGATTTGGTTGGAACCCTATTCAATAGGTATGCAGCTTCACAAGTGCATAACCCCTAAAAGGAAATAGGCAATTCAGTAGTACTCATCGTAGAGCACACCATATCACATAGGGTGCGATTGCTCCGCCCCGATACACCGACGTGCTGTGGTGTATACGGAGGAGTAATACTGAGAGAGAGTCTCATTCTCCTTTAGAATAGTCCAGGAATTCCATGCTTAAGTATTCTCCTCCCTAATCACATCAAAGGACATAATACTTCTACCCGTTTTGGTTCTCTACTTCTAACTTATATTCTTTGAATTTCTCAAAAGTTTCAGACTTGTGTTTCAACAGGAACACATGTGCGAATCTTGAGAGATAATCTTTGAATGTAATGATGTACAAACAACCAGTCCTGGCATTTGTAGACAGGGGACCTACACACATCATCATGTATCAATCCCAAGAGTTCACCAATTCTTTCTCTGTTTCTACTAAACCGAGCTATGGTCATTTTATCTTTGTGACATGACTAGCAAGTTTCACAAGATGTAAATTCAAACTGATTTAAATATGTATCTTTATGTAACTTCAGCTAGCCGGGTCGCATTGATATGACCTATTCCACAATGCCTCAAGAAGGATTCGTTCATTTCTGAACTTTTCCTCTTGTGTGCGTTCTGTACGTTAAGAACTATAGTTTGATTTAGAACGTATATGCTTTTAGATAACGTGCCTGAACCGATCAACTCTTGATATAGGAAATATTCAAAACATTATCCAACAATACAAAATTATATCCTTCTTTACTAAATAAAGAGACTGATACGATGTTGTATATCAGGTTCGGTATCTAATAACATTCGTTCAGAATTAATGTATTTGGTAATACAGGGTGATAACTGCCAATATACTTGGCTACAACACTTGCACCATTTTTAACTCTTAAAACTTATCACCCATTCTCAGTTCTTTACCTATCTGTAGCCCATGTAACAGATTACATATGTGGGATCCTGATCCGGTATCTCATACTCAGGACGTAAAGGATACTGAGAAACAGTTCTCGGTAATGAACAAACACAAAAATGATGCATCAGCATGCACTTTCTTCGTTTGGGCGGCATGTGAATCCTGGTAATCCCCTATTTCTTGCTCGGTCTTATAACAATTATAAGTTGGAGCGGGACCAACGTTCCCTAGTGCAGTATAACAAGCGGGTTCGGTCAATACATCCGTATTATTATCTTGATTAAGGCGTGACATGGTCGCTACCTGGACAGAGAGAGAAGAAAACACTCAGAGTATGCTCTTGCAAGATTAGATTGGTTATTAATATATCTAATCAGGATGGCTCCCACTGTTTTAGTCAAATCTTCCTTCAAACCCTAAAAGTAAAGACAAGCCGGGATTAATTACACCCTATAAGTTCGCCGATCTTTCGGCCAGGCCAGTGTCGGTACTTTGAGAGAGGTCCCCCGTGTTTTCGCACGGACCTAATTAAAATAAATCTCATTTTCCCAGGGGCGTAACCCCGTTAACACCTTTCTAGACACCTACTTGATCGGCTAATTGTAATGTGTAAAACTCTCACAGGAGTAACTTTTACTCGCAGTGGGTATCGGGATCCAACTATCTCATAGATGGTATGCAATCTCATTGCAAATTCCAACACTTGAAATTCCCAATAATATTTTAGCCCTAGCGTCATATGACCTTGACGTAGGCCAACAAACCATAGTCCGCTAGTCAAGTTCAACCCGTCATTTCCCGATTAAATTAAACCCACCCGTACGACCCTTGACACAGGCCAACAAAGTCGCACGACTACCCTAACTCAATCGCATCATATGTTTTAGCAGATAAGCATAAATAGCTACCGAACACTACGCCTTGATGCAGGCCAACAAACGTAGCACGAATACTATGAAGTACTTATCTGAAATGACGGAGGGCTACGACAGGTTTTAAGAAAACCTTTTGCGTAATGAACTTGATATCGTCGTAGAATCGAGTGATTTAAAATCGAGTGTTTTTTAGTCTTTTACTAGTTTTGCTAAAGAGGTCACTCCCGGTGAAGGAATCTCGGCTCTTTCCTTATCGAATAAAGTGCAGGATATTTCACAAATACCACTATGCAAAGTAAAAACCATAAAAGCAATCAAAAGACAAACCGAGGGTTGTAGCATCTGCCAGTTATTGCTAAAGAGGTCACTCCCGGTGAAGGGATCTCGGCTCTTTACTTATCGAATAAGGTGCTGGATATTCTACAAGGAATACCGCTATGCAAAGCAAAAACTAGAGCTACCAGTTTTCGAGACAAGTTTCTACAATATGTTTAGGTTTCTTTTATTTCATTAATCTCATTAATGAAGTCCCATCATTTTAAGTTACCTGAACATCATAGATAAATACAACGTACGCTTATGCCATCCACATTTGCCTCGATGTCCCCTCGTGCACTGTTAGGTTAGGTAACTAACGGCAGAGCGGGGCAGTGCTAGTGCGGGTGTAAAACATAAGCAACGTCTATATAATATATCACATATACTATATCCTGTATCCATCTCAACATATCAAATGATCACATCATAGATATCGCAGCAGAAAACAACATATGAAATATTGGATATACCAGGATTTCCGTGTTTTAAGTTAAGCATGTATAAAAAACGGATTCCACGGTCGTGATGAATAGCCAATCCCACACCCATAGATCCCTACGAGAGCGGCAAGCAACCCTACCAATTCTAGAGTTAGGAAACCCGGTCTCGACTCCTCGAGATGGTCTCCCACTGGACCCTAGAACCCGGTTACTTGTGCTCCCCACCTTGGGTCTATCCTAATGCGGAAAAGTAAATAATATACAATGGTGACATCATCCTTAATCCGAAAGTGCCCCAATAAAATAATATTACATACAATGAATTTTACATGAATGAAAATAAAAACTCTCATCTCATATAAAACCCCCGGCTATTCAATCACGACGATCCAATATAACATATCACATCAACACATAACATCACATGTCATCAACGTAAGTAAATATACGTATCCCAATTGTCGTTGACATAGCACCGAAACTGGCGATACACCACATATTACAGTTACGGTCACAGAAAAGAAAGTGAAAAACTACAACAGTTGGAATCCGCAACCACCTTAGACATCATAAACCCCACGTATCACATACTTTGGATTTCATTCCTAACCAAATGAACTCCTTAGACATCGCATGCCTAACAATTATAAACCCCGCATTTTAGTCTCGATCTTGAAAACACTTTTCAATATCTAGTTGGGCAATTCAACAAGATTCCTGATATCCTGATTAAATGCTCGTTGGAAACTTTAGTAGACGGTTGCACCCCTCGATACCGTCGACGAAGTGCACTAAGGCGGAACACCGCTGCCGCGAGCACACGAACGGATACTTTTGGCAACAGGGTTCTCCTACAGTCACTTGGTCGGAGTTATGGGGCATGGCTATCTATTAAGTTTACCCGGCGAGTATCCGCGTACGCTACGTGATTGCGACGGACTTTTGATCGCATCAAAATCCCATGGCAACCGATCAAATGAGACTGAACTGCTAGATTTATAACATTCAATCTAGTTATCTCATAACTACTTATGGATTCTAAATATTGTATCCCATCACATAATATCTGGACGAACGTTAAACTCTTCGATCGATTCATTAAAGTCCCACAATTTCCCGATAGCTCAATACTTGAGCACAGTTTCAGTAATACCCAGAAGATGCCACAGTACCTATGAACCAGCCGTAGAAGGGTCATACCAACGCCTCACATGTGACAACGCTAAACTACCACAAACCCTAGGGTTCAAGTGGTGGTTTTGACGGCCACATAATCGAGTTAAGGTTTACGTTCTTCTAGAGGGACTATAGAATCACTTGCATATTTTTCCGAATACGTTAAATTTGGAGAAATGGGTTTTTAACATTCAATCGAACCTTTTAACTTCGTCTAGACAATATGCAACAAACCCAAAACAATGTTAAAACTATGAATACGAAACACTCTAAATTGTTTATAGTGTAAGATTACATCACATGTAAAATTAGCAAAAATAAACAACACCTAAAACACCAAAACCCAGAGCACAGAGCATGAAAAAAATTTGAGACCAGAATACTTCATAGAGGCCGGCCACCTAAAAATTTTCACCCATGTGCTCGACCAAAATCCGAGCACAGGGTCCTAATTTTCTTCCATGTTCATGTATTCACTCAAATATGATTCTGCACTTGTTTGAAAAAAATTTTGAAAGCTTTTTGAAATCGACAGAAACTGGGTTATCGCGTTTCTAGTTTCGGAGTCGTTTCGGTTTCGTAATCTTAACAAAATTCGTATTAATTTCTAGCATGGCTCTGATACCAATGAAGGGTTACCTAAGACGGCAGCAAGGTTTCGGGACGTATCGTCCATGACAAATTCAAAAATTTGCCGTTTAGCTAACCCTAACCAGAATCGTAAACTAGAAATATACGGAATCAATTGCAAACACTTTGCAATAAGTAAAGAGAGCAAGGAATACAACCTTTATAGACTGGTCATTCACTTCAATAGCTCTATGTAGAAGTCCCCTTAGCTGCGATCGTAAACTCCGGACTCTAGAGAGGCTCCATGAAGAAACGAACATGCTTTCTTCGATGACTTCGAGGCCGAAGATGATCTACGTCGAGGAGACACTAACCCAAGCTATTTCTTCACTAGGTCAAGAACTTTGTGAATAGAACACTCTATACTAAATGGCAAGTAGTAGAGGATGATGAAGTAGGAAGTGGGCTCACTTTAGAATTGATTTTCTCACACTTTTTCCCATAACTCCATTAGAACTAGAAAGCTTTTGAGGAGGAGGAAGAAGAAGATGATGAACTCAAGTCAATAATTCATCCAAATGAATTATGTAACCATGGGTGAGTTAAGTCATCATGCTTAACTCATGTATAGAATTAACCAAGGTGTAAGGTTAAGGGTTGGGTTAAGAAATATCCTAAGGAATGACAAAAGAGTTGACTTTGTCAATGTTTTTACAAGTTTCAAGCAAGCTTGAGAACTTTGACTAAGTCACCTCTCTTTTGTTATTCTTTAAGAAATAAATAAACCCTAATTTAACCTTAATATGGTTTAAGTCTCATACACCCATCTTGTTTATATCATCAAGCATGACACAAACTTGTACACTTGCATATATCACATATATACAAAATGCACAATCTTGTGAGAAAAGAAATCATAAGTGAACTAATACTAGTTAATATAATGTAATATATCAAATATATAATTATACATTAAATTATTAAATCAACTCTTGATTTAATAATCCGGCTATAACCGACTAATATCATGTGTAACAACTTATCGAATCAACACTTGATCCGATAACCCGGCTATATCGCATATAACCGACCAATGTCACATATCGCGAGAATAGAATACAGTATCACATATCGTATTAATCTCGGTCCCGCGCATATCGTATATGTGCTCCTACTCCGTTTTGCTTGAGCCAGGAAACCCCTGTGTAGGACTCTAAAAACTCGTCAATACGCCGGCAGTAGGTGATGATCATATCAAACACCCACAAGCCGCAAACGGTCTGCTAAACGTAAAGGCCACCCGGGTATTGAGCGATCAGAAGATCAACAAGCAAGCCTGCTCACACTCTTGTGAATCCAATCAGTAACACAACCATACAGTCCGGTCTCTTCGTCTGATATGTCGCATATCTCGTCTAGGGGTAGTAAACGTCAAACCCTAGTAACTCGATAACTCGTGTCGATATGAGGCTCATAACGGGTCGAGAAACTACTGATAACACTTACCAGTATATCTCTGAAGCATCCTTGGCCAAGGACTTCCTGTTATAGCCAATCGAGCACAGCGAAACATCAACTCCCTATACCGGGAGAGACGAAACCCCTCCTATCGCTCATTGCCTCCATGTGACTCGGGACTGTACCCAAAAGCCACCGTTTTGCACATTCTCTTGAACGTGGTAAGGTGGAAATCAAAGCACAGTGGGAATCACACAAGACTCTATGATTATCTCGGGTCTATAGACTAACCTGTACCGGTGTCACCAGAGAACTGCCATCTGACAATAGGTATAATACCATCTGGGAGTTCTCAGCGAGTCCGTCCAGTATACCCAATCTCCACTGAGCACCCGTATACTATCTCAGATTTCAAACACCATTGGATATGGGATCATCTATCGCTCATCTACATGGGTCGAGAAGCATTACGCTA
Organism: Agapanthus africanus; assembly: GCA_030015575.1. Lineage (NCBI taxonomy): Eukaryota > Viridiplantae > Streptophyta > Magnoliopsida > Asparagales > Amaryllidaceae > Agapanthus > Agapanthus africanus. Next base: position 280,515,266 of record CM057342.1, read on the forward strand.
GTCTACTCTAGTATATTGATGCCCTGTCCCGATATACCTACGACTAGGAATATTTGAAGGATGTACTTAGCGACTACACTGTCCCCACTAGTATGATCTACATCATAATCCTGGTAGTCAAGTACTCATCCTGAGGGCTTTATCAACATGTAACATAGAGACAATCAGAGTACTTGTTAAGATAAAGAGCAACCAGATAGCATAATATCATGTCGAGCAAGAAAGTCCTCCCTATATATGTCCAAGCATCCACTACAATATACATCGTATGTACAACAATGGCCTCTATGGCATACATATAACTAACACTAAGGTCACTTAAGTAGAGCAGCGTATCATAAGTATGCCATGGAACATACACACGGTACGTCACTCTACTTAAGTTACCTATTCCATCAACCAATGTCAACCTACGTGACGAAAATTCGGGTCCAATACCCCCTCAGTCAAGTCTATGTTCAGTAAGGTCAAGCCTAGGTTCCGAAATATATATACCTTAAACCCCTCATAGTCAAACCTAGGCTCGAACCAAGGTTAAACCTAACGCTCTGATACCAACTTTGTCACGACTTGGTATTGGCATGTGACCGGCACGAGAATCACGTGAAGTCTATAGGACCCCGCCGTAATTCAAGTAAGCCGAAAGCCCAGAAATCTAAACCTTTTTCTGAAAATAATGGAGGTGCAGTTTTGAAATATCGGCATAATGAATTCAAGACTTCTTTTGAAAGTACAAGTGATATCATATGAAAATGCAATGGTTTGTATACTATCTTTGAAAACATTTTCGTCCTTGAAAATTTGGGCAGCACCTCCCTTGTAAATGTTGATCCCAAAACCAATACATAACAATATTTATAGGTATCGCCAAGCGGGAGCTAGCTCGTCGCCAATTGGTGGAATCATAACCACACAATGAATATATATACGATGCCCTAAGGTGAAGATCAATCACAGAATAAAGAAGATCAAGACATCATTAAGCTCAAATCACAGACAAATACACCAATCTCGCTCTAAGTCTCAAGAATATACAAGTCTGTGCCTATGTCTAAAAAATATACATAGTCTAGTTGATAGAGCTTTTAATTAGATACAACTGAATGAATATGTACAAGGGTGGTCACGATCCAAATGTATATCCCACCTACCAATGCAAAACACCCTGAAGTAAGCTGTATGCCAGCGAACCGCTACTGATCCAAGCGGTCGACCGTGCAAGAAATCTGTGGCACAACGGGGATGACTTACCAACTCGAGAGTAGAAAATATCAGCGGGTAGAAATCGAATCTACAACGATCCCTAGGTCATACTGAAACATAAAAGTAATACTGTGGTATCTAGGGTGATCGTGTATACATATGTGTAAAATAACAATGTCGTGCCAGTATCAGTATATGTATCAAGTCATCTGAGTCATATGCATGTATACATGTGTATCATCCAACGTGTGTCCATCAACGACACATCAAAACTTCATAAAACCTGAGTGTCCAGTATCGACACTCAAAAATATTATAAAATCCATGTTCGGCATCGACACATAAATCTTCATACCTCGGGCGCCGTCTCATCAGATCGGCCCTCATATCCATCTGATCATACGACTCCGGTCGGTATCCTCCGAATATCCGCCGAGCCCAAACATCACTGGTCGGTAGTGCTCTCCTACCGGGCTCAGCATCTCTCTATATGATCTTCTTGCCCCGGGGTACTGTACCGAGTCTACCATGTACCCGCAGACGGTGCCTCCTCACTCTTCAAATCGGGTATACTCGTAGCTCAGAACCGAGAAAACTCATGGTGGATTCCACAAATCATATCACGAGAAACTGCGTTTTTAAAACAATCATAAGACTTTTAAAATATATCAACGGTTCGCAAATCCAGCGATCTCATGAAAATAGAATCTTATATGCATGTAACCATAAAGGTCCAGTAAATGCAATGTACAGAACATTACTGTAAAGTATTGCAAGTATTTTCATGTAACCATGTCGTGTAATAAGCACCGAACAATGAATTATAATTTAACAGTTTGAGAACAATACGGCGATATAACAGTTTTAATGTGTATGTGCCATGGCAATTACCAATGATGAGTGTGTGAGCCAGCAATCTGTGTTTATGTAACATGAGCATCATCGGTAAAGGTGCATGTGTCCTAGTAAACGAAGCCATATAAAGTAAGTGCCGGGAACGTAGTACGTATCTCACGAAGAAATACTACATTATAAACATGAACAGTTTAAAGTAAGTAATTACACCTAAACCATATGGCTATAGTTTTAATATTACGAATCATAGTTTTGAAAATGGGTGCTGCGTTGTTTTTGAGAAGAAGGCACCATTTGAAAATCCATAGCGTCCCATAAGATTATCGTTTAAAAGTGCATGTGATTCGTCAATTTTGGAAATAAGTATGGTTCAAATGCAATCCATAAGTCGGCGATCTAGCCTCATAGTATCAGATGTGATATAATCTATCGAACGTCATCCTCAAGTCAAGAGTGCGGATCAATCATCCGGTATATCGTACTACGTACGGTAAAATCTATCGCACGGTGTCGTCAAATCAGAATAATGATCTATAGTCCTATACATGATATCGCGTATGATATAATCCATCTTATGTATCATAAATCAAGGGTACGGATCTATGGTCCCATACATCATATTATCTCATATTCTTATTTATATATATAAATCAATCTCATATCATATTTGGGCATATGTATGTGTATATATATTGCTTTGCATCCTCTTATCAAACATATCAACTCATGTCATCTTATTTCATCATATCCTCATTTCATCATGTCATCTCATACTTAACCTTGTGATTATATCCGTATGTAGTTAAGCATAGGTTTCTAAATATATTCTACATCTCGGTTCTCCCATTACTATGGTTGCGGGGGTGCTATACGCTATCCACCCCCCGTAGATATAGATCTACTCACCTGTTATCCTTGCTCTAGCCGAAGTCGATGTTCGTCTTGCTCTCCTTCGTCATCTCGGAATTCCATGCAAAGGTACTTATAAATCAATACACATCGTAACGAGATCAAAACTAAATCCAAAAACCGATATGGCACGCGAAGTGCACATAGGTTAGTACGTATGGCCCACGCATGCAAGAACAAACAAACAACCCCCGGCATTGACGTACGAACGTCCAACGACCAAGTCAAAACTCAAATACCAAAACTCAAATTAATAAAAGTCGTACACCGAAATCTGAAACTTATAATAACACTCTCAGATTTTGACTCAGGTGAAATTATGAGATTTTGCATATAGGGTAGGTCTATATATCAAATAACAGAGCTATGAACCAAAAACCAAACCTAGACTCCATAATATGGCTACAATTTGAAGCCATTCCTATTAAATCTGCGGCCTGGAAAGGAAGATGTGGTCTCGGGTTTCTAGGGTAATTTCTAGGTAGTTTGAACATCTCACTGTATTTGCAGCTTATTTTTCAGAGCTCTCGAGTGATAGAAAATTCTATATAATCTTCACAATTCGTCAAAAACTCAATATCGAAAAATTCCAAGTTCGTGTTTCGGGGTTTCTAGTCTTATGTTTGTCCAGAATTCCATCACTAATGGTTTTTGGTTACTAATTAAACCTCAATTCCATCTCCACAATTCAATTCATCCACTAAATATCATCCTAGAATTTTCCAAGATCACTAATCTAGCATAATTGAACTCTAAACATATGTAGGAGGCTAAGAAACTTGATAACTTGAAGGAAAGTGAGGTTTTACCTCTTGGAAGCAACTTAAGAAAGTTCTTTGGTGGTCCAAGGTGCTCAAACCCCTAACTTGATCTCACCATGGGGTGTAGGATGATATTGTGCACATTTTTTGTGAAGGCTTTGGGTGGTTTTGAGGAAGTTTTGGGAATGATTTGGTAGTGGTAGTCAGGTGGAGGAGATGGAGGGGAATGAAGATGAAGGGGGTGAAGATAAGTGAAATGAGGAAGGAAAAGAAATGAAGGAAGTGATTAAAGATGGATGCCATGCCCCCCTCTCTCTCATTCTCTTTCTCATTCTCTCTCCTCAATAAACATACGTCACATCTTTGTCTCCCTCTCTCATCAAATACCTTTCATTTTCTTTTTCTTTTCTCCTTTTCCCTTTTCTTTTTAAAACCAAATAAAAACATGTACAAATGAAACCAACATGTAACAAAATACAATGTGTCATGACACATTTATCATGGTTAACAAAAATCAACATGGTTTAGTGCACATTTAATGAATTACTAATTAAGTTTAACATAAACTTGTATATAAATAATTGTATAATTATTTGTAAAATGTCCAAACCCGATAAATGCCTTCATAATATATATTTCATATTAATCTCCAAATATTTCCCAAAATATTGGTATATAATTATACCATTCTACGAAAACCCAAATTCATACTCATATAGTTTTAGTGAAATTTATTATTTTATTATTTAAATTCCAAGAATAATATTTTATATTTATGAACTGTTACAGACTCATTCTTCTCTTCATTTCTTTTTCTTTTAAATATAAAATCATTCTTTTCATCTTTAACTCTTGTATGATTCTCATACATCCATATTCAATGTATCATCAACCATGATACAAAATACACACACACAAATATATATAAAGAGAAGAAAATCTTAAGTGAGCTAAATATTAGTTTATATATATATATATATATATATATAATAAATATATATCAAATTATTAAATCAACACTTAATTCAAAAAGCCGGTTATATCATATATAACGAGGCTAATATCAAATATATATTTGTATATCAAATTATTAAATCAACCTTTGATTCAATAATCCGGTTATATCACATATAACCATCTAATATTTAATATTTTTTAATATATATATATATATATATATAATTTTTAAATCAACACTTGATTCAATAATTCGCACTAGTAAAATAGGGGGTTGCCCCTACGGATGAAAATATCCGTAGGGGAAGATTTTACTTGGCCCTACGGATTAATCCGTAGGGCTAAAAGGTTGCCCCTACGGGCACAGACTTCCAAGAATAAAAATATTAATTCTTAATTTGGTGTTTGCCCCTACGGAGGCGCAAACAAAGGACCTACGGTTATATCCGTAGGGGCAAGTAAATATCTATTTACCAATACCCCAGATCGATCGCCTACGCTCACTTTCTCTCTCTCTCTCAATCGCGCGCGAGAAAAAACCCCAAATCTCCTCCGTCGTCGCCACCGTCGCCTCCGTCGTCGCCACCGCCGGTTTCGTCTCCACCGTCGTCGCCAGCGCCTGTTTCGTCGCCACCGTCGTCGCCACCGTCGTCGCCACCGCCGGTTTCGTCGCCAAATCGCCACCGTCGTCGCTCCAACCCACCAGCAGCCGTTCAGGTATAAATCTCGAGGTAAATTAAAGCATTTTTGGATTATTTTGGGCTTAGGGTTCATGGCTGGGTCTGGGTTGCGCGCGCGAGAGTTGGGGTTGGGCAGGGGTCGCGGTGGCGGTCGGGGTCGGGGTTGGGGTAGGGTTAGGGTTGGGGTTCGGCTGCTGCTGGGGTGGGGCTGGGGTTAGGGTTGGGCAGGGGTCGCGGTGGCGGTCGAGGTCGGGGTCGGGGTAGGGTTAGGGTTGGGGTTCGTCTGCTGCTGGGGTGGGGCTGGGGTTAGGGTTACGGTGGGGCTGGGGTTAGGGTTACGGTAGTGGGGCTGGGGTTAGGGTTACGGTGGGGCTGGTTGAATGGCTCTTCTGATTAGTTGACAAATACAATGTTAATCATAATTTACTCGACACAGATGGTAGAAAATCAGAAAAAGATCAAGAAAAAAATAATCGATTTTGATTTTAACATGCAGGGTGTTGATGCAAGATGTAATATCTAGTAGCAGATGCTAGGTATATAGACTAAAGAATAGTTGTAAATGAACCGCTAGCAAGAAAATCCTATAATTATACGTACACATCGCTTGACTCATGAAGCCTGAAGCTCTTTCTTTTGGGGGATAAAACTAGTTATATTCCTGCATTGCCTAGAAATAGCAGTGAGTTGGTTAAAACTTTTCAAACACAACCCCCACCCCCCTAAAAAAAGAAAGAAAGAAAGGACAAGGAAAAAAAAGAATAGCAACAAGCAATACAAGCTAGCAACCGTAAATAACTGCTGAGATTATGTCTACCTTGGCAATTTGAACAATGATGGTCTTGTCTGGATTGTTAAGATCCACTTTATGGGGGTGAGGAACACATTTTGCAACTGTATTTATGATTTTCATTCTGTCAAGTGTTGAAATAAAAATCAACACTTGACAATCAATCCAAGATGCTCAATAACTTGCTTCAAAACCATAATCTAATCTTGATGATGCTCAATATTAGCGATTTCCATGATCACGACACGTGGCAGATGACGTGTCTCATAACGCTTTATGATATCAGTATCCTATATTTGTAGTTTTAATTGTTGATTGTTATAGATGTATACCATTCCAATAATAGTTTTTGGTTGATGAATGCTATTGTAATGTAGGATGATCAGTTCTATCAATCTTGATCTCAATGGTTTAAAATCATGTTACACATACAACACGAATGCACAACAAACGCATAATTAGAGAGCGACTCGAGATATGCAGGTTAAAACCAATATATGATACTCGATGATAATATGAAACCTTCATATTCCCATCGATACCCATATATGAAACTAAAAGCGCCACTTAGTCCCCGTCTATCGGTTAACATACGTGCGATGCTCGTCGTGACCTAGAACTATACGAAGGTTGTTAAATATCGGACAGTATAGCTCGATACTAACAACCGTCGTATAGTCTACGCGACGAGAAAATTCAATCGTATGGTAACCCATAGATTTGTCCCGTGTGGACAAGTTAAGAATGTATAAAGCAAACGCCTTCATTCACTTGTGTTTTCATCCGTTTCGAGATATTTCGTCGGTATCTTTCCGCTGGTTCTCCGTGTACAAAGATAGATTAGATGTTCATTTCAACGTTGTTTCACAGCTTTGAAATGATTATCTATTCTATTACAGTGTACTCGGAGAACAGCGGGGAGGTGCTGCCGAAATTTACTCGAAACGGTTGAAAGCACAAGTGATGGGCGTTCGCTCTATACATTCTTAATGGGATAGAAGCCTACCCCCGACAGCCGGAACACATACATACAAACGCATAATTAGAGAGCGATTCGAGATGTTCGGGTTAAAACCAATATATGATACTCGATGATAATATGAAACCTTCATATTCCCATCGATACCCATATATGAAACTAAAAGCGCCAATTAGTCCCCGTCTATTGGTTAACATACGTGCGATGCTCGTCGTGACCTAGAACTATACGAAGGTTGTTAAATATCGGACAGTATAGCTCGATACTAACAACCGTCGTATAGTCTACGCGACGAGAAAATTCTATCGTATGGTAACCCATAGATTTGTCCCGTGTGGACAAGTTAAGAATGTATAAAGCAAACGCCTTCATTCACTTGTGTTTTCATCCGTTTCGAGATATTTCGTCGGTATCTTTCCGCTGGTTCTCCGTGTACAAAGATAGATTAGATGTTCATTTCAACGTTGTTTTACAGCTTTGAAATGATTATCTATTCTATTACAGTGTACTCGGAGAACAGCGGGGAGGTGCTGCCGAAATTTACTCGAAACGGTTGAAAGCACAAGTGATGGGCGTTCGCTCTATACATTCTTAATGGGATAGAAGCCTACCCCCGACAGCCGGAACACATACATACAAACGCATAATCAGAGAGCGATTCGAGATGTTCGGGTTAAAACCAATATATGATACTCGATGATAATATGAAACCTTCATATTCCCATCGATACCCATATATGAAACTAAAAGCGCCACTTAGTCCCCGTCTATCGGTTAACATACGTGCGATGCTCGTCGTGACCTAGAACTATACGAAGGTTGTTAAATATCGGACAGTATAGCTCGATACTAACAACCGTCGTATAGTCTACGCGACGAGAAAATTCAATCGTATGGTAACCCATAGATTTGTCCCGTGTGGACAAGTTAAGAATGTATAAAGCAAACGCCTTCATTCACTTGTGTTTTCATCCGTTTCGAGATATTTCGTCGGTATCTTTCCGCTGGTTCTCCGTGTACAAAGATAGATTAGATGTTCATTTCAACGTTGTTTCACAGCTTTGAAATGATTATCTATTCTATTACAGTGTACTCGGAGAACAGCGGGGAGGTGCTGCCGAAATTTACTCAAAACGGTTGAAAGCACAAGTGATGGGCGTTCGCTCTATACATTCTTAATGGGATAAAAGCCTACCCCCGACAGCCGGAACACATACATACAAACGCATAATCAGAGAGCGATTCGAGATGTTCGGGTTAAAACCAATATATGATAATATGAAACCTTCATATTCCCATCGATACCCATATATGAAACTAAAAGCGCCACTTAGTCCCCGTCTATCGGTCAACATAACGTGCGATAATTTATTCTTTTCAACGACAAACGCACACACAAAGCATATACATGGATTTTCTCCTTTGTCAGTAACTATCCCGTTCTTATATTTCTCAATATAGTCAGCATAACCTACAATTTATATGTTATTCAGTCTAACATGGCCCATGAGTACGTCAGAGTTAAGGACTGGATGTATGTGGATTGGAAACAACGTATGCAACCTAAGTTTGTCCCAGGAGTTGCTGCTTTCCTTGAATTTGCACGAGCACATAATAAGATCATAATAGAGAAGATTCTCTGTCCGTGCGATAGATGTGGCAATAAGTACTGGCAGAAGGTAGAATTGGCAGAGCTTCATATTGTAAAACATGGGTTTACTAGACTTTATTCAACTTGGAAATATCACGGGGAAGGAGAAGAATGCAGTACTGCGGTAGAAGAAGGAGAACACGATAATGCGGCAGGAGAAGAAGAAGAATTCGGTAATACGGCAGGATACGGAAATTTATTTCCATCAGAAGAAATGGAGGATATGGTAGAGGCTGCCCTAGGTGAATCTATTCGTACCGAAGATGACATTCCTTCCGGTCAAGGACCGATTGCGGATAAATATGAAAATTTCATGAATGATGCTAGGAAACCAATTTATGAGAATGCGAAGTATTCCACCCTCTCATGGTTCGTCCAACTTTTCCAAATTAAGTGCCTAAATGGATGGAGCAACAAGTCATTCACAATGCTTCTTTCGTTCTTGAAAGATTCTATGCCTCCGGGAAATAATGTGCCCGAAAGCTGGTACGAAGCCCAGAAAATGATGTCTGATTTGGGTCTAAAGTGCGAGAAGATTCAAGCATGTCCTAAAAATTGCGTGTTGTACCGGAAAGAGAATTCAGATTTGAAAGAGTGTCCAACATGCGGAGAGGCCAGGTATAAGCCGAAAGATTCTGATAAGAAGCCTGATATACCTGTGAAGATAGCACGATATTTTCCCATAACACAGAGGCTACAGAGGCTATTCAGGTGCAAGAAAACAGCCGAGGCAATGATTTGGCATCACCGTGCTCCTCCAAGCGAAAATGGAAAAATGAGCCATCCAAGAGATTCACCGGCATGGAAGGATTTCGATAGGAGGCACGCAATATTGTCAATGTTTGATTGTCTAGTTGTTGGTCCTGCGTCCACATCTGGGACAGAGGCCACCCCCGCTCCTCCAGGTATGTTTATATATCATATAGTGTATGTATATTGATTTAGAATGCTATATCATAAATATACACATTCCTTTTGCTCTTACTTAGCAATTTTTATTATTGTCTAGCTGTAGGTGGTGACACCACCGCACCTGCGGGTATGTTTATATGTCCTATAGTGCATGCATATTGATTTAGAACGTTATATTATTGATCTACATATTCTTTTTGCAATTACTTATAAAATCTATTTTTAATTGTCTAGTTGTTGGTCCTGCGTCCACATCTGGGACAGAGGCCACCCCCGCTCCTCCAGGTATGTTTATATATCATATAGTGTATGTATATTGATTTAGAATGCTATATCATAAATATACACATTCCTTTTGCTCTTACTTAGCAATTTTTATTATTGTCTAGCTGTAGGTGGTGACACCACCGCACCTGCGGGTATGTTTATATGTCCTATAGTTCATGCATATTGATTTAGAACGTTATATTATTGATCTACACATTCTTTTTGCAATTACTTATAAAATCTATTTTTAATTGTCTAATTATAGGTGGTGCGTCCACACCTTCCACAGGGGCCACTCCTGCCGCTTCCATACCCTCCGCATCGTCTGCAGGTTAGTATGAATAAATTTAAAATATTTATTTATTTTACATATGCTATATAGAATAAATATGAACTTCATGGAGATTTAGCGTCGATGTTTATTTTATAGTTGGAGGGGATGCGTCCGGGTCCGGGACCCCGGTTGTTCCTCACCGGAGGAACTATCGTCCCGCTCGTGCTGCTGCTCGAGCCCAGGCTCGTGCGCTAATCACCGGAGGTATATATCACACTTGAATTTTTGTTTAACCTTGATTTCTTAATACAACTTTGTCTTATTATTGATTGTCTTGATATTTCGTGCAGACACAGGGCCTCTCCATCCCCAGAGGGGGACTCGAGGCCCGAATCAGTCCCATAGGCTGAGGCCTGATAGTGCTAGGGGGGAGGCAGCATTCCCCCTATTTTTTACCCTTGACTATCGCTATACCGGTCCTCATGCCGAGAGGTTCGGCCGGTATTTGGGGGACGAGAGCCGGATCGTGAAGAACTATCCACTTCACGTTGAGTGGGGCAAGCAGCACCAGCGCTCATTCGCCCTCTTCTTTGATCAGGCTCGGGTATGTATTAATATATATTTTCATTTGATCTATCCAATATATTTATTATTAACACTTGCAATCTAATAACAATGTTTTTTTTTGTATTTTCAGTTGGATTACGATTTTCAGCCTGTAGCCGACCCTGATCACTCGGGGAGGGTGCTCGACCTTCATGCTCTGTACAATGGCCTGATGAAGAACATGCAGGCCAAGGTCCGATACAACAGGAATGAGCTGAAGGCCGACTGCTACTCCCTGTGGATAGCGACCCCCGAGGCAGAGAGAGCGGCCCTCCTATCTACTCCGGCGTTTGCGAGAGTCTACGTAGAGACATGGTCTCTATTGTGCGCTTATTTCGACTCCGAACGCAAACAAGTATGTATTTTAAATTTAATTCATTATTTATGATATAATTTATTTCTTTGTGTTTCTTAATTAGAAAACTAAATGTTAATGCGTTGTGCAGAAACAGGCCGCTCAGAATACGGAGAACAGGAAGTCGGCGAAGAGGGGTCGCCCCACTTACACAGGTGGCTCGAGGAACATTACTCGAGCCATGGAGTTATCGGTAAATTAAGAGTTATTCTCTAATATTCTGCAATATTAAGAGTTATTCTCTAATATTTCTAATATTAAGAGTTACTTTCTAATATTGCAGACATCTCGGACCGTGGCGTTAGGTGGTACACCGAGCGTGCTGTCCGCATATCTTGCCGTCCACGGCACCTCGACAGATCCCGCCACGGGCGAGCTTCGATGTCCCGACGTCGCTACCCAGGAGTACTGCGTAAGTGTTAATATTTTTTCTACCCAAATTTGAAATTTTAGTTTTGGAAGGTTCAAGTTTAAATTTTATACTTATACTTTACTGCTTAATGTGGGTGTAGGAGCGGGTGGTTGAGCAGGCCCAGGCCTCGGGGATCGATTTTACCGGACAGAACGATCCGAGGCTGCTGACCCCAGTTCTGGACGCCGCACACGGAGGGCACCACGGAGGTTGGGAGAGAGGCCGGGGATTGGGCCCTAGCAGGGCCCATATGAGGTTGGACTCCACCGCGGCGGTTACTTCCTCCGTCTCCAGTGACCGGCATGTCCATCAGGAACTGGATAGCTTGAGGGCCACCGTTCAGGAGTTGAAGGAGATGCTGGTATGTATACTACTTTATAGTAAAATATCATTTCATATTATATACATATCAACATATCCATAATTAGTACGTAGCTTGAGCTTATTTGGTTTTAGACTTAAGTTTGATTAATCATACATACATATGTAATTAAAATAAACAACGCTTTTCCAAACTAGATATCCAAACAGGGTTTCGAAATAACTTAATAATGAAACGAATTCGAATAATACACAGTTCTTACACGCTTCTTACACACGTTATGTCCAGACGCGACAGGGTAGATCGGCCGAGCCTCCACATGCATCTCCTTCGGCTGCGGCTCCGCAAGCTACTACATCGGCTGCGGTTCCGCAGACAGCTCCTGTAGCTCCACCGCCCACTCAGACTCCCGCAGCCGCGGCTCCGCAAGCGACTACCTCGACGGCGGCTGCGCAGACCACATCGCCAGCTCCACATGCCGCTCAGACTCCCTTATATGTAGCATTGCAGAGTGTATTGACCGAGGAGCAGGCGCGCGTTATTCTAACGTTATTCGGAGGTGGAGCTGGACCGAACTAGGGTAGCTTTTTGGTTCTTATTTTTTGAAACATGTATTTATATCACATTGTACTACATTTTGAAACGATATTGATATTGGTTTGTATTTATATCATATTCAGTTTTTGGGTTTCTTTTGTATATTATATATATGCGTGAGATGTGATTATGAATACTGCAATATATGATTTGATTGATGTATATAGTATTGTGCACAGGGCGGGAAAAAATCTAGCAGCCCATTTTTTAAAAAAAAATACAGACAATATGTACCTACGGATTAAGCCGTAGGTACATACGTTGCCCCTACGGCGTTATCCGTAGGGGCAAACTATCAGGAAACCTGATATTTTCCCACCTAATATCAGTGCAGGGTGTTGGGGGTGCCCCTACGGATATGTCCGTAGGGGCCACTGTTTATCCCCTACGGATAAATTCGTAGGGGCAAAATATCAGGTTTCCTGATATTTTTCCCCCCGATCTCAATGCAGGGTGTTGGGAGTGGCCCCTACGGACTTATCCGTAGGGGCTACTTTATATCCCCTACGGAGGTATCCGTAGGGGTCGAAAAAGGACCTACGGATATATCCGTAGGTATATACAATATATTCAAAAAAAAAATTACATATATGATTTTATTACCCCTACGGGGTACTCCGTAGGGGCTATAACACCTACCGATAAAGCCGTAGGGGCTTGAATTTGTCCGTAGGGGCAAGTTCAGGGCCTCAACTTGCACCTGCGGCCTTTGCACCTACGGGGTCTTTTTTCGCCCCTACGTACAAATCCGTAGGGGCAGTGAGTTGCCCCTACCGATAAATCCGTAGGGGCAACCCTTATTTGTAGTAGTGTCGGTTATATCATATATAATCCGGCAAATATATAAACATATATATAAATCAAATTATTGAATCAACACTTGATTCAATAATCCGGTTATATCATATATAATCTGGCTGATATCAAATATCGCTAGATTAGAATACGGTATCATATACCTGTATTTAATCAAGCTCCCGCACATATCTCCATTCGTGCCCTACTTCATTTTGCTTGATCTAAGAAACCTCTATGTGGGACTCTAAAAACTCGTCAATACGCCAACAGTAGGTAATGATCACATCAGAGACCTACAAGCCATCAGCGGTACTAGCTGGATGTAACGGCTACCCAGGTATTGAACGAATAGAAGATCAACAAGTAAACTTGTCCAAATTCCTATAGAGCCTATAAGCAACACTTACCGTACAGTCTGGTCACTTCATCTGATATGCCACATATCGAGTCTGGGGGTGGAATCGTCAGACCCCAATAACATGATAAGTCATGCCGATATGTGGCCTATAACCTTTCAAGAAACTACAGTTAACACTTATTAGTAAATCTCATCAGCCTTGGTTAGGGACTTGCTGTTATAGCCAATCGAGTATAGCGCAACATCAACTCCCAATACCGGGAGAAAAGAAACACCTCCTATCGCTCACTGCCTCCATATGACTCGATACTGTACCCAAAAACCACCTGTTTGCATTACTCCTTTAAGCCGTGGTAGGGAGGAAATCAAAGTATAGTGGGAACCACACAAGACACTATGACGATCTCGGGTCTATAGACTAACATGTACAAGCGTTACTAGAGAACTGCTATCTGACGACAAGTATGGTACTATTTAGGAGTTCTCGGCGAGTCCTGTTCGGTGTATCCATTCTCCAATGAGAAACTATATACAATCATTTATGTCAAACACCAATGGTTGTGGGATCAACCATCGCCCCATACAGGGTCAAGAAATATACACACTAGTCTACTCTGGAATATCGATGCCCTGTCTCGATACTCTCTCGACTAGTAACTGTTAAAGAATTTGCTTGTGGACTACACAAGCCCCACTAGTATGATCTGCATCATAGTCCTGGTAGTCAAGCCAACATCCTAAGGGCTTTATCAACATGTATCATGTCGAGTAAGAAAGTCATCTCTATACATGTCCAAGCATCCAGTATAATATACAATAATGGCCTCTAGGGCATACACATTCCTAACAATCTCCCACTTGCACTAAGGCCAGTTGTTGTAGCATAACCAACATCCCAAAAAGTCTCTCGAACTGTGTCTGGGGGGGGCCTTCGTGAGTGGATCCTCCATGTTTTCCTTCATGTCTAATCTCCTGATCTCGATCTCACGGCGATCAACTATCTCCCGGATAAGGTGATACCGTCTTATAATGTGTCTAGATCACTGATGGGGCCGGGGTTCCTTGTCCAAAGCTACAGCTCCATTGTTATTACAATACAAAGGTATTGGATCTACAATAGATGGAACCTCTCCAAATTCAATAATGAACTTTTTCATCCAGACAGCCTCTTTGTCAGCATCGTTGGCAGCGATGTATTCACCCTCCATCGTCGAGTCTGCAATGGTATCTTACAATTCCACCATACCGTCCCTCCATTGAGCGTAAAGACAAAGCCCGAGACAGACTTGCTGTCATCCTTATCACTCGGGAAGCTTGAATCAGTAAAGGACTCCACTTGGAGTTCTCCGTTACCATACACACCAAGAGCATCTCTTTAGTCCTTCTCAAGTACTTAAGAATGTTCTTCACAGCTATCCAGTGCTTCTCCCCTGGGTCTGATTGATACCTACTTACCACACTAAGTGCATAAGCTACATCCGGTCTGGTGCATAAGATCGCGTACATAATAGACCCAACTGCAGGAGCATAGGGTATCACGTTCATGCGAGCCCTCTCCAAATCAGTCTTGGGAGACTTCTCTTTGGAGAGAGTGATTCCTGAACAAGCGGGTAAATTACCACGCTTAGAATCTTCCATATTAAATCTTTTTAGTATGGTGTCTGTGTACCTGAATTGGGACAATCCCAACATCATTTTAGATCTATATGTATAGATCTTTATCCTTAGGATGTATAAGGCATCACCCAGATCTTTCATGGAGAACTTTTATGATAGGAAGAGTTTGACCGAGTGCAGTATAAGAACATCATTTCCTATCAAGAGTATGTCATCCACATACAATACGAGGAATACAACCTTACTCTCTACTACCTTTTTATATATACATGGTTCATCTACGTTTTTGATGAATTCAAACTCTTTGACTGCTATATCAAATCAGATGTTCCAGCTTCACGATGCCTGCTTTAATCCGTAAATTGATTTAAGCAGCTTGCACACCTTTCCATTGCTCCCACTGTCTACGAAGCCCTCCGGCTGTGTCATATACACGCTCTCTTCCAAATCACCATTTAGAAAAGCGGTCTTGACGTCCATCTTGCAGATTTCATAGTCATGGTATGCAGCAATAGCAAGTAGGATCCTGATGGACTTAAGCATAGCCATTGGAGAAAATATCTCATCATAGTCGACACCTGGTCGTTGACGAAAAAACCTTTTGCTACAAGTCTAGCTTTGAAGGTCTCAACCTTTTCATCTACACCAATTTTATTTTTGAAGATCCACTTGCTACCAATGGGTTTTACCCTTTCAGGAGAAACTTCCAAAGTCCATACATTGTTGGTGTACATGGATTCTAACTCAGATCGTATAGAATCCAGCCATTTCAAAGAGTCTCCACTTGTGATGGCTTGCTCGAAACTAGTTGGGTCATCATCTTCCATGATGCAATCCCCGCTCCCACCGTCTATGAGAAAAATGTAGTATCTCTCAGGTGGGTGAGAAACCCTACTAGATATGCGGAGTGGTTGAGGTTCGTCTGGTACTATTAAATCCTCCGGTTCTACCAAATATTCAGTTGCAGTTTGTGTTTCTGGAATTTCATCCAGTTCTACTTTATTACCACTAATATCTTTTATAAGAAATTCCTTTTCTAAAAAGGTGGCGTGTTGAGCAATGAACACCTTTTGTTTCTCGATATAGTAGAAGATATACCCTCGTGAATGTTTGGGATATCCAACATACTTACATAGAATAGATCTTGCCTCAAGCTTGTCCGGATTTTGCTTTTAAACATTAGCCGGACAATATCTTAATGAAATTAAGATACGGTCTCTTCCCTTCCGATATCTCATATGCAGTGGTAGACGCAGGTTTGGTAGGAAGCTTATTCAATATATATGCAGCTGTCTCAAGTGCATAACTCCAAAAGAAAATAGGTAACTTAGCTACACTCATCATAGAGCGCACCATATCTAATAGGGTGTGATTCCTTCGCTCCGATACTCCATTGTGTTGTGGTGTATACGGAGGAGTAAGCTGAGAGAGAATCCCATTCTCTTTTAGATAATCTCGGAACTATGTGCTTAAGTATTCATCTCCTCGATCAGATCGAAGGATTTTAATACTTTTATTCATCTAGTTCTCTACTTCGCTCTTATATTCCCTAAATTTCTCAAAAGCTTCAGATTTTTGTCTCAACAGGAACACATGTCCGAATCTTGAGAGATCATTAGTGAATGTAATGAAGTACAAGGAACCATTCCTGGCATGTGTAGACATAGGACCGATTACATCACTATGTATCAGTCCCAAGAGTTTAGTAGCTCTTGCTCCGTGTCCCGTAAACGGAGTTTTAGTCATCTTACCTTTGAGACATGACTGACAAGTTTCATAAGATATAAATTCGAATGGATTCAAATATCCATCTTTATGCAACTTAGCTAATCTGGACGTATTGATATGACCAAATATACAATACCACAAGAAGGCATTGTTCATTTTTGAACTTTTCCTCTTATGAATGTTCTGTATATTTAGAACTGTATTTTGATTTAGAATGTATAAACTATTACATAATGTACCAAACCCAATCAACAATTGATTTGGGAAATGTTCATAACATTTTTCTCTAATGCAAAATTATATCCTTCTTTATCTAATAAAGATATGGATATTATATTGCACATCATTGACAGTACGAAGTAACATTCGTCCAAAATCAATGTATTACTATTTGGTAATACAATGTGATATTCGCTGATAGCTTCGGCAGCAACAATTGCTCCATTCCCTACTCTGACAGACATATCATCCTTTCCCAGTTCTCTACTTTTCTTTAACCCTTATAAAAAATTAAAAATATGGGATCCTGATCTGGTATCTAATACCCAGGACGTAGAGCAGGCTGAGAAACAGTTCTCAATAACTAACACATCCGAAGAAGATGCATCAGAATACTTTTTCTTCATTCGGGTTGCGTGGAAATCCTTGCATTCCCCTATCCCTTGCCCAGACTTATGAAAGTTGTCATAAGATAGGGCGGAACTAACGATCTCCAGCCTAGTATAAAAAGCGGGTTCGGTTAATACATTCATGTTATTATCTTGATTTAGGCGTGACATGGTCGCTACATGGAAAGAAAAGGAGAAGAAAACACTTTAGCATGCGCTCTTGCAAGATTAGACTGGTTATTATCTTATCTGATTATGATGGATCCCACTGTTTTTATCAAATCTTCCTTCAAACCCTAAATGGTAAGATTAGCCAGGATTAATTATAGCCTACAAGTTCGCTAATCGGTCAGCCAGGCAAGTGTTGGTACTCCGAGAGAGTCTCCCTGTACTTTCGCATGGAACTAATTAAATAACCTCGTTTTCGCAGAGGCATAACCCTGTTAACACCTTTCTTAAACACCTACTAAATTAGCTAATTGTAAAGTGAAAAAATCTCCCAGGAGTTACGCTTACTCGCAGTGGGTTTCGGGATCCAACTATCATATAGAAAGTATGAATCTCATTGCAAATTTTAACACTTGAAATCCCCGATAATAGTTTTTACCCCTAACGACCTATGACCATGATGGTGGTCAACAAACTATAGGCCGCCAGTCAAGTTCAAGCCGTCATTTTTTGATCGATTCGAACCCACCCACACAAACCCTTGACGGAGGTCAACAAGGCTGTGTGACTTTTCCTACCGATCGCATCAATATGTTGCAGATAAGTATTACCCAGCAACCGTACATTGTGCCTTGACGGAGGTCAACAAACATAGCACGAATACTAAATACTACATATCTGAAATGACGGAGGGTTGCGGCTCGTTTTGAAGAAAACTTTTAACGTAATGAACTTGATATTGTTGTAGAACCTAGTGATTTGAAAAGGAGTGGCTTAAGCTCCGCTTTAAAAATCGAGTAGTTTTCAAAACAAACCGAGTAGGTTCTAGCATATGCTAGTTTTTGCTAAAGAGGTCATTCCCGGTGAAGGGATCTAAGCTCTTTCCCCATCGAATGAGGTGCTGAATATTCATAATGGAATACCACTGTGCAAAGCAAGAACTAGAGCTACCTTTTTGAAAAATTTGATTCTATAATATCTTTTAGGTTTCTTTTCTTTTCATTAATCTTATTAATGACATCGCATCAATTATGTTTCCTAAACATCACAGAAGAAACAAAAATAAAACACACATATATGACATTCACATTCGCTACAGGGACCTGGGTCTTCACCGTAAGGCTACCTAACTTACGGCAGGGCAGGATCAGAACTAGCGCGGATGCAAAATATATATAGTGTCTAATAATATATCATATATATAAGTAGCACTCGTCTCACAAAGTTATATGATCACATCACATCATAGAATAGCAGAAGCAGATATATAAAATATAGGATATACTAGGAGGTCCGTGTTTTAGATTAAGCCATTAACGAAAAACAAGGATTCCATGGTCATGATGAATAGCCAAGCCTAAATCCCTAGATCCCTATGAGAGCGGCAAGCAACCCTGCCAATTCTAGAGTTAGGCTATCGGTCTAGACTCCTCGAGATGGCCTCCCACTGGACTTTAGAACCCGGTTACTTATGCTCTCCGTCTTGGGTCTACCCTAATGCTGTAAAGTAACTAATATACATCGAATGGAGACAATAACCTCAACCCGGAAGTGTCCCAATAAAAGAATATTACATAAAAATACTAACATGAATGAAAATTGAAAAACTCTCATCTAACGTAATACCCTCGGCTATTCAATCACAACGATCCAATATAACATATCGATAGCAACACAATAACATCACATGTTATTAACGTAAGTAAATATGCGTATCCCTAATGTCGTTATCGTATAGCAACGAGATCGGGGATATTGCCACATATTACATTTACGGTCGCAGAAAAAAATGAAAACTGCAATAATTAGAATCTGCATCTTTAGACATCATAAACCCGAATTATCATATATTCCGAATTTCATGCCTAACCCTATAAACATTACATTTAAGTCTCGAATTGAAAATTCTTTTCAAATTGTATGCCGGGAAAGTCAACAAGATTCCCGATTAAATGATTCGAAGGCTCGCCGGGAACTTTAGTGGATGTCCGGACCCCCGAGGCCGTCAATGAAGTAGACTTGGGCGGAACACCATGGCCGCGAGCACCCATGTAGATGCACTTGGCCATGGGGTTCTACTGTAATCACTTTGTCGGGGCATTGGGGCGTGGCTATCTACTAGGGTCTCCCGGCGAGTATTCGTGTACGATACAAGATTACGACGGAGTTTCGATCCAAATCCAAACTCCGTGGTAATCCATCATTTGAGACTAAAATGTGAGATTTACAAATCGATAACTAGTTTTCACAAAACTACTCAATGTGGATTCCAAAAATTATATCACATAACCATAGCTATATAAATGATGTTAAACATTTCGATCGATATTTCAAACAACAGCAATTCACAGAGACCTCAACCACTCAAGCCTCATTAAAAATATCCAGAAAATCCAAAATATCAAAATGAAGCAGCACATGAAACACGAGCTCCTAACTTCACCTTTCTCCGGCGGAACCGCAGACAATACATGGTATAAGCGGCGGTTCCGCGGCCAAGTGGTGGAGATACATGCTCTTATTTCATGAGCCTTCATAATCTTACATGCATGATTTTCTGAGCATTTTTAATTGTGAAAATAATGAAGTTTGAAAAAATGGACAGAAAATACAAAAATATGGGTTTTAAAACGTAGATCAAACACATTAACTTCGTCTAATTTATTCCTAAGCCTCTAGCTTGGCTTCGATACTATGAAAGTATGTCTTAGCACTTCTACTATGTTTCTATGAGTATCAAGTATGCAATTTTAAAATTTTAGAGATCTAAGTATACTAAACAAGAAACGAACTAGGGAATTTGGGTTACGAAGTTAGGACATCAAGTTCTAATCTAAGTAACGAGTGTCTACAACCTTTGTAGTATAGTCCTTCACTTCTAAAGCTCCAAGTGGTAGTCCCTAGAACTCTTCTTTAACTCTACTTGAAAGATGGAACGAGCTTGCTTGTAGTTTTCGTCGTCGAAGATGATACACCTTGAGGAAACTCATAATCAACCTCACACTTCACTAATCAAGGTATTAATGAAGACAACAACCTATACTAATATGCTAGAGTAGAGTAGCTTGATGAAGTAGGAATTTTGCTCACCAAAATATTTCTTTCTCTTTTTCTTTTTCTCAACCCTAGAAAACTAGTGAGGAGATGAAGATAAAAGATGAACTTGGAAGTTGAGAGTGTACCATTGAGAGTAAATGAGATAGATAAGAATGATAAATATCTAAGAGTAAAACAAAAATTGAAGATAAGTCATGGCTTCTCAATGCTTCTCCAAGCATCCAAAACCATGACTCATTCTTCTCTTCTCTTCTTTTTCTTTTAAATATAAATCATTCTTTTCATCTTTAACTCTTGTGCGATTCTCATACATCCATGTTCAATGTATCATCAACCATGATATAAAATACATACATACATACATACATACATACATATATGAGAATAATGGAGAAAAGAGGCCATAGGAGAAAATTTCCTCCTATGGCGTGGAAAAAATACAACCTCCACCAATTTTTTCGATGATCGGCCCCCATCATCTTCATCGTTATCATCTAAGATGTGGGTAAACCAAATTTCATGTGATTCTACAACTTTTTCACCGTTGATTTAGCAATGTGAAAAGTTCTATTGTTTTGAACCCACTAAATCAACGGTGAAAAAGTTGTGGAATCACATGAAATTTGGTGTACGCACATCTTAGATGATAACGATGATGATGATGGGTGCCGATCGTCGGAAAAAATGGCGGAGGTTGTATTTTTTCCACGCCATAGGAGGAAATCCCCTCCTATAGTCTTTGCTCCATTAATCTCTCTCTCTCTCTCTCTATATATATATATATATATATATATATATATATATATCAAATTATTAAATCAACACTTGATTCAATAATCCGGTTATATCATATAACTCGGCTAATATAAAATATATATATATATATCAAATTATTAAATCAACACTTGATTCAATAATCCGGTTATATCATATATAACCGGCTAATATTTAATATTAGTTAATATATATATATATCAAATTATTAAATCAACACTTGATTCAATAATCTGCTTATATCATATATAATCCAGCTTATATCAAATATTTATATATATATATATAAATAAAATTATTGAATCATCACTTGATTCAAAAATCCGGTTATATCATATATAATCCGGCTGATATCAAATATCGCTAGATTAGAATACGGTATCATATACTCGTATCTAATCAAGCTCACACACATATCTCTATACGTATCCTACTTCGTTTCGCTTGAGCTAGGAAACCTCTATGTGGGACTCTAAAGACTCATCAATACGCCAGCAGTAGGTAATGATCACATCATAGACTCATAAGCCGTTAGCGGTATTAGCTGGACGTAATGGCTACTTAGGTATTGAACGAATAGAAGATCAACAAGAAAACTTGTCCAAACTCCCATAGAGCCTATAACAAACACTTATCGTACAGTCCAGTCTATTCGTCTGATATGTCGCATATCGGGTCTGGGGGTAGAATCATTAGACTCTAATAACTTGATAAGTAATGCCGATGTGTGGCCTATAATCTTTTGAGAAACTACTGATAACACTTATCAGTAAATCTAATAAGCCCTGGCCAGAGACTTACAGTTATAGCCAATTGAGCATAGCGCAACATCAACTCCTAATACCAGGAGAGACGAAACCCCTCCTATCGCTCATTGCCTCCATGTAACTCGGGACTGTACCCAAAAACCACCTGTTTGCAAGACTCCTTTGAGCAATGGTAGGTAGGAAATCAAAGAAAAGTGGGAACCACACAAGGTAATATGACAATCTCGGGTCTACAGACTAACATGTACAAGTTTCACCAGAGAACTGTTATCTGACGATAGGTATGGTACCGTCTTAGAGTTCTCGGCGTGTCCTGTTCGGTGTACTCATTCTCTATTGAGCACCTGTATACAATCTTTGATGTCAAACACTAATGGTTGTGGGATTAACCATCGCCCCATATAGGGTCAAGAAACATACACACTCGTCTACTCTGAAATATCGATGCCCTGTCTCGATAATCTCTCGACTAGGAACAGTTAAAGAATGTGCTTATGGACTACACAAGCCCCACTAGTATGATCTGCATAATAGTCCTGGTAGTCAAGCCAACATCCTAAGGGCTTTATCAACATGTATCAGTGAGATAGTGAACTAAATCAAGCGCACATGTTAATATAAAGAGCAACCAGATAGCATACTATCATGTCGAGCAAGAAAGTCCTCTATATATATGTCCAAGCATCTACTATAATATACAATAATGGCCTCCAGGGCATACATATTCCTAACATATCACGCTGTGCATGGGTGGTCATCACCTAAAATCCTTGGCCAAGGTAGATGAGAATTACCGATTTGGATCAGTAGCTTCTCAGAGGGTGATGGGCTTCACACCGACACAAATTATCGCGTTATTAGAGGTCTGATTTTATCCATCCCCAGACCCAATATGTGATACTCTTAAATGAACAGACCGAACTGTATGGAAATTGTCACAGGCAGGCTCTTTAAGGGTATGGATGAGTTTGCTCATCGGCCTTCTTTGTAAGTTGACGTTACATACCCTAAGGGTTTGCGGGGAGGCGGAACGGGTAAAAAACGATTTTTACAAACAAGGTAACATCGACTTGAACTCCATGATCTTAGCTAAACCATAACTAACAAACTAACTGGAGGTTTTATCTATTATTTAAGAAGATTATTCCTAAAGTTTCAAATCCTTCTTGTCTTCTCGCTGTTCTCGTTCACCTCGTGAGCTCCTTAGAGTGGAAATGGATAGCACCTCCTCGTCGGCTTCTCGAAGTCGTAGAAGATCCACCCGAGAGTTCCAACCTTGAGCTAAACTTCCAAGATGAGGAAACTAGATCACTTGGTGTGCTAAACTAAGTAACCTAGAATGAGTAGAGTGTGATTCTGGGTAGCTTAGTCTCACTAAACCCTTGATTCTCAACAATGAGACACTAGGGTTTTGAAAGGAAGAAGGAGAGAGTGAACTTGAGGAAAGAGAAATAATTTTTTATAATGATAATAAAAAATAGAATGGCTAACTTTTATATGACCACAAGTATGGCATGGAAAATATCTCACCAAAATATCTAGAGTCCAAAATATCTCACAAAAATATCTAAGGCCAAAATGTCAGTCCAAGTCAAGTGGTCAACCCAAGTAGCCATACCACAAAATTATCATTTACCAAAAATAACAAATACTTTTCTCCACCTCATATTTATTTTGACCAAGTCAATGGTCAAAACCCTTGAGGTGTCTCCTTTTATACCCCCCTCTAAACCGTATATACATACCCGCATCCGCGTTCCGAGAAACATGAATACAATGAGACGAAACGAATCCAATGATCAAATACTAGGATCCGGCTTAAACCAAAACCCACTAGTATTGTTCGCTCGAACATCACACGCGTACAAGTACACGTATGTGAACGAACCCTATCGTAAAACCATACGACCTCTACAACGTTTCGTCCGAAGCTGGGAAACCCTCTATGTAGGACTCTAAAGACTCGACAGTACGCTGGCAGTGGGTTTAACTACAAGCACGTCGGTGGTACTAGCTACACGTAACGGCTACCCAGGTATCTGTCGATAAGAAGGCCGACGAGTAAGCTCATCCAAACCCCTACTGAGCCTATCTGTAGTAATCTCCGTACAGTCCGGTCTGTTCGTCTAAGAGTGTCGCATATCGGTCCTAGAGGGCAGCAAGTGTCAGACCCCTAATAGTGCAATAAGTCATGTTGGAGTGTGGCCAAAAACACCATGAGAAACTACTGGAGTACCTACCAGTAAATCTCACTTGCCCTGGCCAGGGACTTTGTGTAATGGCTTTTCGAACACAGCGCGACATAAACCCCCAATACCGGAGAGACGAATCCTATCTAACCGCCAATGCCTCCAAGTGCTTCCAGACTGCACCTAACTATGACCTGTTTGCACGACTCAGCAGAGCCGTGGTAGGGTAGTAATCTAAGAACAATAGGAACACACTTGAGGCGAAATAGCAGTGTCAAGTCAACGGACTAAGCTGTACTCATGTCACTTACGAACTGCTACCTGACGATAGGTATAGTACCAACCAGCAGTACCCCACGAGTTCGTCCAGTGTAACTCATAACCCAATGGGCACCTGCATACTATCTCCAGTACGACGTATTGATGGCTGTGGGATAGACCATCTCCCCTGCTGGGATGAGAAGCGTATACACTAGTCTACTCTGGAGTATCGATGCCCTGTCTCGATAATCCTATGACTGGGGACCTGTATAAGGATGTGCTTGTAGACTACCCAGCCCCTACTAGTGTGACTGCCATCACAACACTGGTAATCAAGCAAAGATCCTAAGGGCTGTATCAATATGTATTAGCGATACGTTAAAAAAACATATACACATATTAAGATAGATACAAACCAAGTAGCAAACTACTATATCGAGCAAGAATGTCATTAATCCGTGTATATATCCCAAGCTTCCAAAATGTAATATACAAACTAGTACTATACAATAATGGCCTCTAGGGCATATCACACTAACAATCTCCCACGTGCACTAAGGCCATGTGCTAGTATATCGCAGACCTATCATCTCGAATAGCCTTTCGAATTGTGTCTGAGGGATGGCCTTTGTGAATGGATCTGCAGTGTTTTCCTCAGTAGCAACTCTCCGAACTTCGATCTCCCGGCGATCCATGATCTCCCTGATCAGGTGATACCGCCTCAAGATGTGTTTGGACTTCTGATAGGACCTAGGATCCTTTGCTAAAGCTATAGCCCTATTGTTGTCACAATACAGAGGTATTGGATCAACAATAGATGGAACCACCTGAAGTTCTGTTAAGAACTTCCTCATCCAGACTACTTCTTTTGCGGCATCAGAAGCAGTGATATACTCCGCTTCCATCGTTGAGTCAGCAAATGTGTCCTGCTTAGAATTCTTCCAACAGACCGCCCTTCCATTGAGGGTAAAGACATAACCCGACATGGATTTGGAGTCATCCTTATCACTCTGGAAGCTGGACTCAGCAAAGGCCTCAATCTGAAGGCTTTTCCGCCGTAAACCAAGAACATTTCCTTAGTCCTTCTCAGGTACTTGAGAATGTTCTTTACTGATATCCAGTGCTTCTACCCAGGGTTTGACTAATATCGGCTTACCACGCTCAGTGCGTAAGAAACATCTGTTCTGGTACATAACATCGCATACATTATAGAGACCACAGAAGCGTAGGGTATAATAGACATGCGATCCATTTCCAAATCAGTCTTGGAAAACATCTCCTTGGAGAGGGTGATTCCGTGACAAGCCGGTAAATTACTGTGCTTAGAATCTTCCATACTGAATCTTTTCAGTATGGTGTCGATGTACCTTGACTGTGAAAGTCCCAATATCCTCTTAGATCTATCACGATAGATCTGAATCGCCAGAATGTAAGAGGCATCACCCAGGTCTTTCATGGAGAACCTGTGTGACAAGAACCCTTTGACAGATTGTAGCATAGGAATGTCATTTCCTATCAAGAGAATGTCATCCATGTACAAGACGAGAAATACAACTGTTCGTGCTACAATCTTACTATAAATGCATGGCTTATCTGGTTTTTTGATAAAGTCAAATTCTTTGAACGTTTCATCAAAACAGATGTTCCAACTCCGTGATGCCTGCTTTAGTCCATAGATGGACTTAAGCAACTTGCACAGTTTCCCGCTGCTCCCACTCTGAATGAAACCCTCTGGTTGGGCTATGTAGACACACACTTCCAAATTTCCATTTAGAAAAGCGGTTTTTACGTCCATCTGCCATATCTCATAATCGTGGAAGGCAGCAATGGTAAGAAGTATCCGAATAGATTTAAGCATAGCCACTGGAGAAAAGGTTTCGTCATAGTCCAAACCAGGTCTTTGACGAAATCTTTTTGCAACAAGTCTAGCCTTATAGGTTTCAACCTGTCCATCTACACCAATCTTCTTTTTGAAGATCCATTTGCAGCCTACGGGTTTAACCCCTTCTGGAGCAATGTCCAAAGTCCATACTTTGTTGGTGTACATGGACTCCATCTCGGTCCATATTGCATCCAGCCATTTTACCGAGTCAGTGCTTTGAATGGCTTGATTGAAGTTAGTCGGCTCATCATTATCAATGATGCAATCCTCTCTATTCTCGTCTACAAGAAAATCGTAGTATCTCTCAGGTGGATGAGAAAGCCTACTACTCCTGCGGAGTGGTGCGGGAATGTTCTGTTCTTTTGAATCTTCTGATTCCACCAAGTTTTCAGTAATAGTTTATGGTTATGGAATTTCTTCCAGTTCTATTGTGCTCCCACTAGTTTCTTTTTCAAAAAATTGATGTTCCAGAAAGTGGGCATGACGAGAAACAAAAACCTTTTGTTCCTCTACGTAATAGGAAAGATACCCCCTGGAGTTCTTTGGGTATCCCACAAACCTGCACAGTACCGATCGTGTCTTGAGTTTGTCTGTATGCTGCTTCTTAACAAAAGCTGGGCATCCCCATATCTTCAGATACTGAACATAGGATTTCTTCCCACTCCACATCTGATATGGTGTGGTAGGCACAGTCTTGGTAGGAACCTTGTTCAAAAGATATGCAGCTGATTCTAGTGCATAGCCCAGAATGATCGTGGTAACTCAGCGTTACTCATCATGGAACGTACCATATCCAATAGGGTTCGGTTCCGTCTCTTCGATACACCGTTGTGTTGTGGAGTGTATGGAGGAATAAGCTGAGAGAGAATTCTATTCTCTTTTAGGTAATCCAGGAACTCGGCACTCAAGTATTCACCACCTCGATCAGATCTCAGTGTCTTGATACTTTTGCCGGTTTGTTTTTCCACTTCATTCTTATATTCTCGAAATTTCTCAAAGGCCTCGGATTTATGTTTCATCAAGAAAATATGTCCATACCTAGAGAAATCATCCGTAAAAGTAATGAAATAGGAATAACCACTTCTTGCATGTGTAGACATTGGACCACACACATCGCTGTGTATTAGTCCCAAGAGCTCGCTCACTCTTACTCTATGTCCAGTGAACGGAGTCTTTGTCATCTTTCCTTTGAGACATGATTGACAAGTTGCATAAAATTGATATTCGAACGGATCCAAATATCCTTCTTTATGTAACTTGGTTAACCTTATTTCGTTGATGTGACCTAGTCTACAATGCCATAAAAAAGCATGATTTATTTCTGGAGTCTTTCTTTTATGTGTGTTCTGGACATTGAAAATTTGTAGTTGATTTAATACGTATATACCGTTGTTTAGAGTAGCTGACCCAATCAGACCATGATGAAGGTGGATGTTTACGACATCGCTTAGAAATGTAAAATCATAACCTTCTTTAGATAACAAAGATACAGAAATGATGTTACAAGTCAAACTAGGTACACAAAAACAGTTGTGCAAAACCAAAATATGTCCACTCGTCAATCCAAGGTGATATTCCCCTATGGACACAGCATCCACGCTTTCTCCGTTAGCAACCCTAAAGGTTATATCACCGGTCTTCAGAACCCTACGGCTTCTCAGTACCTACAAAGAATTGCAGATATGAGATCCTGATCTGGTATCCAATACCCAGGAAGTAGAGTTGATTGACAGACAGTTTTCAATTACAAAACACCTAAAGTCGAAGCCACAACTTGCTTCGGGTCCTGGTTCTTAGCCTTCCAAGAACTGCAATTTTTCTTCCAATGACACTTTTTATAACAGTAGAAGCATTCTTCTTTTCCTACTGTCGGCCCCACCACTTTTGCCTTGCCCTTTGCTTCCACCTTACTAACACCGTCTCTCGGCTTGGTGGGGGCCTTCTTCTTCTTTCCTTTGGCTTTCGCCTTGGATCTAGAAGAGGAAGCTCCATCAACAAGTAGAGTGGGTGTTTCCCTGGCTTTCTGCAGGGTGCTCTCTGCACTCTTCAACATGTTGAGGAATTTCGGAAGTTCAACTTCTTTACCTTGAATATTAAAATTCAAAATAAATTGGGCGTAGGTGGAAGGAAGGGACTGCAGAATTAAGTCTGTATACAGCTCATTCTCTAACGTGGTCCTGAGGACCGCAAGCTCTTCAATATAGCATATCATCTTAAGGACGTGTTCCCCTACAGATGATCCGACAGCCAACCTCGCCTGAAATAGTTTCTTCGAGGTCTCGTATCTTGCGATACGAGATTGCTCTTCATATAACTCCTTGGTATGGAGGAATATGGATTCAAGATCCATATTCTCGTGCCGCCTCTGGTGCTTATTGTCCATAGAGGCCAGCACGAGGCACTTGGCCTTCGCGAAGTCAATCTCCCAGATCTTACGGATTTTCTTATCCGCGACACTGGATTCTGGACCTGGGACGGCGGGGGCTTTAGTAGTAAGGACATAGCCTAACTTGTCATAGTTATTGCCATCTTGACATTCCTGAACCAATCTTTGTAGTTTGGCCATGTCAATATATTTTTATCTAATAGTAACTTAAGGCCCGTCATGTTTGGTCGCTGCAATTAGAAGAGAGAGAAGAAACACTTTAGCATGATACTCTTGCAAATTTTGATTGGTTTTTAGTTTATCTAAACTGGATAGCTCCCATTGATTCTCAAATCCCTCCTCAAACCATAAAAGAAGAATTAGTCAGGATTAATCTCACCGTATAATACCTGCTTAACCGTTCAGCCATGCCAGCTTTGGTACTTCGAAGGAGGTTTTATGACGCCTTCGCGAAGTTCCTTAATTAAATAACCTCTTATCCCTTGGGGAGTAGCCCCGCTAACACCTTTCTAGACACCTACTTGGTTTATAATATTGATCATTAAGTGAAAAAATCTCCCGAGGAGTAGCATATACTCACAGTAAGATCGGGATCCAAATATCATCATGTGATAAATTCGAAGGAATCCTACCAAAATTATCACACTCCAAATAGTATGCAACACTAGAAAGTTTCAGTTTCTTTAGAAACTCCCAATGTGGATTTTTGCTCCATGCTCTTATTGTAAGTCCACGTTGCCGTCCCCGGTTCTTGCGGGGAGGCGGAAACGGTATAAAAATCAAATTTTTAGCGCAAAGGGCAACATGGACTATCAAAGTCGGGATCTTTACTAAACTAAACTAGCTATCAAGCTAAAGAGAGTTAGCTACTCGGATAAAAGGTTATACCTAACTTGAACTCCTTCTTCTTGAAACCTTTGTAGGGTTTGATGGTGCTTTCCTCGTCGCCTTCTTCCGTCAAAGATGGATCCACCTGAGGGTTCGACCTTCGGGCTCCTTTCTCGAACTTTGAGAGAACTAGGATCTTTGGCTTGCTAAACCTCTAACCCTAGAGTGAGTAGAGAGAGGCTTTGGGGTGTTTTTATCTCAAGGAGAGGGATTCTCAACACATGAGAAGGAATCTCCTTGAACTAGAGGAGGAAGAAGAAGAAGTGAGGAGAGAGAAGTGTTATGATAGAATGAATAAAATCCTTCTCATTTTGCAACCATAACAAAATGAAATGAATTATCAAATTAACAATAATAATAAAAATGAAATAGTTGATGGAAGGTTTGGAATGACCATTATCATTACATTCATTAAATGAATTTTGCTAGAATCAAAGAGCATCTTTGATATGTAATGATGATGGTCAATCTTTCAACCATGGTCAACAAATCAACCTTAGTCAACAAGTCAACAAAACCAACCATGACACAATTTTATTTAATTAATATTATTAATTGATATAACATAAATTCATTAGGGTTTGGAAAAAGACGACTGTCAACTGTGCATACGCACCCGTTCCGAAACCCTAATGAAAATCCTCTTCCTCCGCCTCAATCAACTGTGCATACACACCCACATTCTTGTTCCGAGGAACATGAATACAATGAGATAAAATCAACCCCAAAACATATACCAGTATCTGGCTCAAACCAGAGCCAGCTAGTAATATCTGTCCGGACTCCAAACGTGCACAAGTGCGCGGATGAGAACGAACCCTGTCGCAAAACCATGCGACCTCTACTCTGTTTTGCCCAGAGGCGAATAGCCCTCTGTGTAGGACTCTAAAGACTCGACACTACGCTGGCAGTGGGTTTAACCACAGACCGCAAGCGGCACTAGCTGTGCGTAACAATCCCCAGGTAGATGTCGATAAGAAGACTGATGAGGTGAACCCCATCTGAACTCCCACTGAGTCTGAATGTGACAGTCTCCGTACAGTCCGGTCTGTTCGTCTGATACATCGCATGTCGGGCCTAGGGGGCGGTAAACGTCAGTCCCCTAATAGCGGTACAAGTCGTGTCGGAGTGAAGCCCAAAACACCCTGAGATAACACTGGAAGCCTACCAGTATATCTCGCTTGCCCTGGCCAGGGACTACTCGTGTAATGGCTCTCCTAGACACAGCGCGATGTCAACCCCCAATACCGGGAGAGACGGATCCTGTCTAACCGTCACTGCCTCCAAGTGCTTCGGGACTGCACCCAACCACTACCTGTTTGCACGACTCCTTTGAGCCGTGGTAGGGCAGTGATCAAAGTGCAGTGGGAACAGACTCGAGGCGAAGTGCCAGTATCAAGTCAGCGGACTAAGCTGTACTCATGTCACCTGGGAACTGATAACTGACGATAGGTATAATACCAACTTGTCAGTTCCCGACGAGTCCTGTCCAGTGTACTCGTAACCTAATGAGCACCCGCATACTATCTCAAGTACGACGTACTGACGGCTGTGGGACAGACCGTCTCCCACACTGGGATGAGAAGCGCATGCGCCAGTCTACTCCGGAGTATCGATGCCCTGTCTCGATAGTCCTGCGACTAGGGACCTGTATAAGGATGTGCTTATAGATTACCCAGCCCCCACCAGTGTGACTGCCATCACAACGCTGGTAATCAAGCAAAGATCCTAAGGGCTCCACTAATGCGTATAAGTGATATGATAAAATAAACACATGTACACATTGAAGTAGAAACAAACCAAGTAGCATACTACTATTTTGAGCAAGATTGTATATACAAGGTGAATATCCCAAGCTTCCATTAAGTAATATACAAACCAGTATGATACAGTAATGGCCTCTATGGCATATACACTAACAATCTCCCACTTGCACTAAGGCCATGTACTGGCGTATCGAAGACCTATCATCTCGATCAGCCGCTCGAACTGTGTCTGGGGTAGGGCCTTGGTGAATGGATCTGCAGTGTTTTCTTCTGAAGCAACCCTCCGAACCTCGATCTCCTTGCGATCCACGATCTCTCTGATCAGGTGATACCGCCTCAAGATGTGTCTGGATCTCTGATGGGACCTGGGTTCCTTCGCTAAAGCTATAGCCCCGTTGTTGTCGCAATACAGAGGTATTGGGTCAACAATGGACGGAACCACCTGAAGTTCTTGCAAGAACTTCCTCATCCTGACAGCTTCTTTTGCAGCATCAGATGCAGCGATGTATTCCGCTTCCATCGTCGAGTCTGCAACGGTTTCCTGTTTGGAACTCTTCCAACACACCGCCCCTCCATTGAGGGTAAAGACAAAACCCGACATGGACTTGGAATCATCCTTGTCACTCTGGAAGCTGGAGTCAGCAAAGGCCTCGATCTGGAGGTCTTTTCCGCCATACACCAAGAACATCTCCTTAGTCCTTCTCAAGTACTTGAGAATGTTCTTTACTGCTATCCAGTGTTTCTCCCCAGGGTTTGACTGATACCGGCTTACCACACTTAGTGCATAAGCTACATCCGGTCTGGTACACAACATCGCATACATTATAGAACCTACCGCAGAAGCGTAGGGTATAATAGACATGCGATCCCTCTCTAAATCAGTCTTGGGAGACATCTCTTTAGAGAGGGTGATCCCGTGACAAGCCGGTAGGTTACCGCGCTTGGAATCTTCCATACTGAATCTCTTCAGTATAGTGTCGATGTACCTGGACTGTGAAAGTCCTAATATCCTATTGGATCTATCACGATGGATCCGGATCCCCAGGATGTATGAGGCATCACCCAGGTCTTTTATGGAGAACCTTTGTGACAAGAATCCCTTGACAGATTGTAGCATAGGAATGTCATTTCCTATTAAGAGAATGTCATCCACGTATAAAACGAGGAATACTACAGTTCTCGCTACAAATCTACTATAGATGCATGGTTCATCTGGATTTTTGATAAAGCCAAATTCCTTGACCGTCTTATCAAAACAGATGTTCCAACTCCGCGATGCCTGCTTTAGTCCATAAATGGACTTAAGCAACTTGCACACCTTTCCGCTGCTCCCACTCTGAATGAAACCCTCTGGCTGGTCCATATAGACACACTCCTCTAAATTTCCATTTAGAAAAGCGGTCTTTACGTCCATTTGCCAAATCTCATAATCGTGGAAGGCAGCAATGGCAAGAAGGATCCGAATGGATTTCAGCATAGCCACTGGAGAAAAGGTTTCGTCATAGTCCAAACCAGGTCTTTGACGAAAACCCTTTGCTACAAGTCTAGCTTTATAGGTCTCAACCTGTCCATCTACACCAATCTTCCTTTTGAAGATCCACTTGCATCCTACGGGTTTTACCCCGTCTGGAGCAATGTTCAACGTCCATACTTTGTTGGTTTACATGGACTCCATTTCGGTCCGCATTGCATCCAGCCATTTTACCGAGTCAACGCTCTGAACGGCCTGCTGGAAGCTAGTAGGCTCATCATAATCTATGATGCAATCCTCTCTATCCCCGTCTATGAGAAAACCGTAGTATCTCTCGGGCGGATGAGACTGCCTACTACTCCTGCGGAGCGGC
This sequence comes from Agapanthus africanus, assembly GCA_030015575.1. Taxonomy (NCBI): domain Eukaryota; kingdom Viridiplantae; phylum Streptophyta; class Magnoliopsida; order Asparagales; family Amaryllidaceae; genus Agapanthus; species Agapanthus africanus. The sequence continues at coordinate 280,548,887 of CM057342.1, forward strand.
GTAGGAATGTCCTGTTCTTTTGAACCTTCTGGTTCCACTAAACTTTCAGTAATAGTCTGTGGTTCTGGAATTTCTTCCAGTTCTACTGTGCTCCCACTTATCTGGTTTTCCAAAAACTCAGTTTCCAAGAAGTAGGCATGACGAGAAACAAGAACTTTTTATTCCTCTTCACAGTAGAAGAAATATCCCTTGGAGTTCTTTGGATATCCCACAAACTTGCACTGTACTGAGCGTGCCTCGAGCTTGTCCGCATGCTGCTTTTTGACAAAAGCTGGACATCCCCATGTCTTAATGTGATTAAGATGGGGCCTCTTCCCACACCACATCTCAAATGGTGTGGTAGGCACAGTTTTAGTAGGAACTCGGTTCAAAAGGTATGCAGCTGATTCTAGCGCATACCCCCAGAAAGATCGTGGCAACTCAACGTTACTCATCATGGACCGTACCATATCCAATAGGGTTCGGTTCCGTCTCTCCGATACACCGTTATGTTGCGGAGTGTATGGAGGAGTAAGCTGAGAGAGAATTCCGTTCTCTTTTAAATAGTTCAGGAACTCGGCACTCAAGTATTCACCACCTCGATCCGATCTTAGAATCTTGATACTTTTGCCGGTTTGTTTTTCTACCTCATTCTTATATTCCTGGAACTTTTCAAAAGCTTCGGACTTATGTTTCATCAAGAAGACATAACCGTACCTTGAAAAGTCATCCGTAAAAGTAATGAAGTAAGAATAACCGCTTCGTGCATGTGTAAACATTGGACCGCACACGTCGCTGTGTACGAGTCCCAAGAGCTCGCTCGCTCTTACTCCGTGTCCAGTGAACGGAGTCTTTGTCATCTTTCCTTTGAGACAGGATTGACAAGTGGCATATGTTTGATATTCGAACGGATCCAAATATCCTTCTGTATGTAACTTAGTCAACCTTCTCTCATTGATGTGACCCAGTCTACAATGCCATAAGAAAGTCTGATTAATATCTGGAGACTTTCTTTTGTGTGTATTCTGGACATTTAAAATCTGTGGTTGGTTTAATACGTATATACCATTGCTCAGTGTACCTGACCCAATCAGAACTTGATTAAGGTGAATGTTTACAGCATTACTTTCAAACGCAAATTCATAACCTTCTTTTGAAACCAAAGATACAGAAATGATATTACAAGTTGCGTTGGGTACAAAAAAGTAATTACGTAAAACCAAAACATGTCCATCTGACATTCCCAGGTGATAGTCCCCCACGGCTTTAGCATCCATGCTAGCTCCGTTCGCAACTCTGAGGGTCATGTCACCTGCCTTCAAAACCCTACGGTTTCTCAACGCCTGCAAAGAATTACAGATATGAGATCCTGATCCGGTATCCAATACCCAGGAAGTAGAGTTTATCGAAAGACAGTTTTCAATAACATACACACCTGAAGCTGAAGCCGCAACCTGCTTCAGTTCCTGTGTCCTGGCCTTCCAAGCCCTGCAATCTTTCTTCCATTGTCCACTCTTATGACAATAGAAGCATTCTTCTTTACCCACAAGCTTCCCCGCTATCTTTGTTGCCTTTACCTTTCCCTTCGTATCCACTTTACTAACACCGCCCCTTGGTTTGGCGGGGGCTTTCTTCTTCTTTCCCTTGGCTTTCGCCTTGGACCTAGAAGAAGAAGATCCTCCTACAAACAAAGTGGGTGTTTCCCTACCTTTCTGTAGGGTGCCCTCTGCGCTCCTCAGCATGTTGAGGAGTTCTGAAAGTTCAACTTCTTTTTCTTGTAAGTTGAAGTTCAGTATAAACTGGGCGTAAGTGGAAGGAAGGGACTGGAGAATCAAGTCCGTATAGAGCTCACTCTCCAACGTGGTCCCAAGTTCTGCGAGCTCCTCAATGTAGCCAATCATCTTAAGCACGTGTTCCGCTACCGATGATCCGACGGCCAATCTTGCCAAAAATAACTTTTTCGATATTTCGTATCTTGCGATACGAAACTGCTCTCCATACAGTTCTTTTGTATGGAGAAATATGGATTCCAGGTCCATATTCTCGTGCCTCCTCTGATGTTCGTTGTCCATAGAGGCAAGCACGAGGCACTTGGCCTTCGCGCAATCAATCTCCCAAGTCTTACGGATTTCCTTATCCGCGACGCTGGAGGTGGGACCTGGGACGGAGGGAGCTTTGGTGGTAAGGAGATACCCCAGCTTGTCGTAAGTGATTGCCATCTTGACATTCCTGAGCCAATCTTTGTAGTTTGGCCCTGTCAGTATGTTTTTATCTAGAAGTAACTTAAGTCCAGTCATGTTGATTGGTCGCTGCAATTAGGAAAGAGAGAAGAAACACTCAGCACGATGCTCTTGCAAGTTTAGAATGGTTTTTAATTTGTCTAAACAGGATGGCTCCTACTGTCTCTCGAATCCCTCCTCAAACCATAAAGGAAGAATTAGTCGGGATCAATCCCACCGCACAATACATGCTTAACCGTTCAGCCAGGCCAGTGTCGGTACTTCGAGGGAGGTTTTCCAACGCTTTCGCGAAGTTCCTTAATTTAAGAACCTCTTTTCCCTGGGGGCGTAGCCCCGCTAACACCTTTCTAGGCACCTACTAGGTTTATAGCATTGATCGTTTAGTGAGAAATTTCCCGAGGAGTAGCATATACTCACAGTAGGATCGGGATCTAAATATCATCGCGTGACGAAACTGAAGGAATCCTACCAGAATCATCACACTCCAAATGGTATGCAAATCTAGCAAGTTTCAGTACTTATGAAACTCCCGATGTGGATTTTTGCCCCATGCTCTTATGACCTTGACTTTGGCCAACAAATCATAAGTCACATGTCAAGTTCTACCCGTCATTCTCCAGGTTAATTTGAATCCACCCGTACCTACCCTTGACTTTGGCCAACAAGGCAGTACGACTGTTTCAAATCAACGCATCTATCTATGCTGCACATGAATACCCAATAGCTACCAATCACTATGCCTTGACTTTGGCCAACAAACACAGCTTGAATACTATTGACTATTCATGTGAAACGACGGAGGGCTACGAATGGTTTTGGCTAAACCGTGAACGTAGTGAACTTGATATAATCGATGGAACGAGATAGCTTTTAAAAGGAGTGGCTCAAGCTCCGCATTTAAAAGTTAGTTTTGAAAAGAACCGAGTGGTTTTTCGAAAGTGTTCCAACGACTTTAGCTTGGTTTATTATCTTGCATTAGTTCTTTTAATGCGTGATATTCTTGCATTAGTTCTTTTAATGCGTCCCATCATTTAATCCTACCATTGCAGAAAACAACCAAAATATGACGTACGCTTATGCCATTCGCATTCGCCACGGGGTCCCGTCATCACCCGTTAGGTTACTTAACTAACGACAGAGCGGGGGCTGGGCTAGCGCGGCTGTAAAACATAAGCAATGCCTAAATAGTTATTAATATATATAGCAATGATAGACATTACAGATCACAGATGAATACATTGGATATACTAGAAATCCGCAATCCTTTCGAGCCTGCAACGAAAAGCGGATTACACGGTCCCGGTGAATAGCCAATACCCCACCCAAGACCCCTACGGGTGCGGCAAACTACCCGCCAAGTACCGAAGTGGAGCAACCTCCCTCAATGCCGTGAGTAGGCCACTCAGCACTTCGAGATACCTGGTAGTTTGTGCACCCCTCCATGCGTCTATCCTAGGAGCAAAAACAGTAAAAAGAATTATACAATGACGGCTACAACCCCGACCCGGTTGTGCGGCCATACAAATAATAATATTACATCAATTTACATTTTACATGAATGAAAGAAAAAGAAACACTCATCTCACATCCACCCCGGCTATTCACCCGCGACAGTCCAACGCATTCATATACACAAACCATCATCAAACACAGATCAAAGATATGTATAACCCCGACAAATCGACATATAGCGATTAGCTGACGTTCAATACATATAAACATCACAGATATAACCAATATAGTCAAAGTGTAGTGAAGTTCGACAAAAATACGGATTTATAGGCCCCCAAAAACAAATTTCTTTTCTGGAAAACCTGGGCACAAATAAACCATCTGAAAAATCCCAAAACCTTACCAGAAGAACACTGCACAAAACCCGATCACGAGAGGAGCCCAAATGGCGGCGGTTCCGCGGCAAATGCATACCTATTGCCGCGGAACCGCGGCGGTTTGAGGGAATCAGGGGATCGTTTTTGGTGAGTGTTCTCACAAAACCCTGAGCCGATTTTAGGAGTAAAACATTTTATTTTTAGAGCACAAAAAATTTCAACAGAAACTTAGGGTTTTGGTTTTTCCGGTTTTTGCGATTTTTCCGTTTCGAACTTCGATACACTTTACTACTAAGCTAGTTTAAGTTTAGTTAGTCTCTGATACCACTGTAAGTCCACGTTGCCGTCCCCGGTTCTTGCGGGGAGGCGGAAACGGTATAAAAATCAAATTTTTAGCGCAAAGGGCAACATGGACTATGAAAGTCGGGATCTTTACTAAACTAAACTAGCTATCAAGCTAAAGAGAGTTAGCTACTCGGATAAAAGGTTATACCTAACTTGAACTCCTTCTTCTTGAAACCTTTGTAGGGTTTGATGGTGCTTTCCTCGTCGCCTTCTTCCGTCAAAGATGGATCCACCTGAGGGTTCGACCTTCGGGCTCCTTTCTCGAACTTTGAGAGAACTAGGATCTTTGGCTTGCTAAACCTCTAACCCTAGAGTGAGTAGAGAGAGGCTTTGGGGTGTTTTTATCTCAAGGAGAGGGATTCTCAACACATGAGAAGGAATCTCCTTGAACTAGAGGAGGAAGAAGAAGAAGTGAGGAGAGAGAAGTGTTATGATAGAATGAATAAAATCCTTCTCATTTTGCAACCATAACAAAATGAAATGAATTATCAAATTAATAATAATAATAAAAATGAAATAGTTGATGGAAGGTTTGGAATGACCAATATCATTACATTCATTAAATGAATTTTGCTAGAATCAAAGAGCATCTTTGATATGTAATGATGATGGTCAATCTTTCAACCATGGTCAACAAATCAACCTTGGTCAACAAGTCAACAAAACCAACCATGACACAATTTCATTTGATTAATATTATTAATTGATATAACATAAATTCATTAGAGTTTGGAAAAAGACGACTGTCAACTGTGCATACGCACCCGTTCCGAAACCCTAATGAAAATCCTCTTCCTCCGCCTCAATCAACTGTGCATACACACCCGCATTCTTGTTCCGAGGAACATGAATACAATGAGATAAAATCAACCCCAAAACATATACCAGTATCTGGCTCAAACCAGAGCCAGCTAGTAATATCTGTCCGGACTCCAAACGTGCACAAGTGCGCGGATGAGAACGAACCCTGTCGCAAAACCATGCGACCTCTACTCTGTTTTGCCCAGAGGCGAATAGCCCTCTGTGTAGGACTCTAAAGACTCGACACTACGCTGGCAGTGGGTTTAACCACAGACCGCAAGCGGCACTAGCTGTGCGTAACAATCCCCAGGTAGATGTCGATAAGAAGACTGATGAGGTGAACCCCATCTGAACTCCCACTGAGTCTGAATGTGACAGTCTCCGTACAGTCCGGTCTGTTCGTCTGATACATCGCATGTCGGGCCTAGGGGGCGGTAAACGTCAGTCCCCTAATAGCGGTACAAGTCGTGTCGGAGTGAAGCCCAAAACACCCTGAGATAACACTGGAAGCCTACCAGTATATCTCGCTTGCCCTGGCCAGGGACTACTCGTGTAATGGCTCTCCTAGACACAGCGAGATGTCAACCCCCAATACCGGGAGAGACGAATCCTGTCTAACCGTCACTGCCTCCAAGTGCTTCGGGACTGCACCCAAACACTACCTGTTTGCACGACTCCTTTGAGCCGTGGTAGGGCAGTGATCAAAGTGCAGTGGGAACACACTCGAGGCGAAGTTCCAGTGTCAAGTCAGCGGACTAAGCTGTACTCATGTCACCTGGGAACTGATAACTGACGATAGGTATAATACCAACTTGTCAGTTCCCGACGAGTCCTGTCCAGTGTACTCGTAACCTAACGAGCACCCGCATACTATCTCAAGTACGACGTACTGATGGCTGTGGGACAGACCGTCTCCCACACTGGGATGAGAAGCGCATGCGCCAGTCTACTCCGGAGTATCGATGCCTTGTCTCGATAGTCCTGCGACTAGGGACCTGTATAAGGATGTGCTTATAGATTACCCAGCCCCTACCAGTGTGACTGCCATCACAACGCTGGTAATCAAGCAAAGATCCTAAGGGCTCCACTAATGTGTATAAGTGATATAATAAAATAAACACATGTACACATTGAAGTAGAAACAAACCAAGTAGCATACTACTATTTTGAGCAAGATTGTATATACAAGGTGAATATCCCAAGCTTCCATTAAGTAATATACAAACCAGTATGATACAGTAATGGCCTCTAGGGCATATACACTAACACTTATGACCTTGACGAAGGCCAACATATCATAAGTCACATGTCAAGTTCTACCCGTCATTGTCCAGATTAATTTGAGCCCACCCGTACATACCTTTGACGAATTCCAAAATAGCAGTACGACTGTCCCAAACCAACACATCTATCTATGCTACAGATGAATATTCAGCAGCTAGCAATCACTATGCCTTGGCGAAGGTCAAAATACATAGCTTGAATACTACTGAATATCCAACTGAAATGACGGAGGGCTACGAATGGTTTTGGCGAAACCGTGAACGTAGTGAACTTGATATAATCGAAAGAACCTGATAGCTTTTAAAAGGAATGGTTTAAGCTCCGCATTTTAAAAGTTTTGCTGTTTGAAAAAAACGAGTGGTTTTGAAATTGTCCAACGATTCAATTTTGGTTTATTTGCTTAGCATTAATTTAATGCAGTCCTATCAATTAATCCTACCATTGTAGAAAACAACGAAAATACAACGTACGCTTATGCCATTCGCATTCGCCACGGGGCCCCGTCATCACCTATTAGGTTACTTAACTAACGACAGAGCGGGTGCAGGGCTAGCACGGATGCAAAACATAAGCAACGTCTACTAGATATCATATATAAATATATACATTCGTCAGACGCAATGATTGGCTTTCCAGATCACAGATGAACACATTGGATATACTAGGAATTTAGCGTTTCGTTTGAGCCTGTAACGAAAGACGGATTCCACGGTCGTGATGAATAGCCAAACCCCACCCTATACCCCTACAGATACGGTAAACTACCCGCCAAATACCCGAAGTGAAGCAACCTCCCTAAACAAAGTGAGTAGGCTACTCGGCACTTCAAAGTACCCGGTTGTTTGTGCACCCCACTTTGGGTCTATCCAAAGAGCAAAAGAAGTAAAATAAATAATACAACGGTGGCTAAAATCTCAACCCGGATGTACCCCGCAAAAATAATATTACATCACTTTACAAATTTTATATCGAATGAAAGAATGAAAACCCTCATCTCACACCCCGGCTATTCATCCACAATAATCCAACAAGTTCATATATACAAACCAATATAATCATCACAGAAATGTGCAATCCCCAACTAACCGACATATAGTAATTAGCGGAAGTTTACGAACACATTTCTCACAACTTGAAACATTAAACGACGTTAAACTGCGACTTCGAAACATCCCATAATTGCCACAGTGAAGAATTAACAGTATATTCGAAATTGGCAAAAACAGACAACTCCTGAAGCCCTAAATCCAAGTAACAAAACAACAGACCAAAACACGAAGCATTTCCCTCCAGTTGAACCAAGCACGCCAGATTTTCAGGCATTGTTGCTGGCCTAGTTCGGGTGAAAATGTCTCGTTTTTGTTCTATGTTCACTTTACAAGTGAAGGAGTACTCTGCAGTTGCTAAAATAATTTTTGGAGTCTCGTGACAAATCGACAGAAACTTGTATCTATGCTTCGATGTTTTCGGGTTATTTCGATTTTGTAGTTTTACTTGTCGTTTATTCTATTAGCTATGGTTTAGTCGGCTCTGATACCACTGTAAGTCGACGTTACACACCCAACGGGTTTGCGGGGAGGCGGAAAGGGTAAAAAATGATTTTTACAAACAAGGTACATCGACTTGAACTCCATGATCTTAGCTAAATCATAACTAACAAACTAACTAGAGCTTTTATCTAGTATGTAAGAAAATTATACCTAAATTTTCAAGTCCTTCTTTTCTTCTCGCTGTCCTCGTTCACCTCGCGAGCTCCTTAGAGTGGAAATGGATAGCACCTCCTCGTCGGCTTCTCGAAGTCGTAGAAGATCCACCTGAGAGTTCCAACCATGAGCTAAAACTCCATGTTGAGGCAACTAGATCACTTGGTGTGCTAAACTAAGTAACCTAGAATAAGTAGAGTGTGATTTTAGGTAGCTTAGTCTCACTAAACCCTTGATTCTCAACACATGAGACACTAGGGTTTTGAGAGGAAGAAGAAGAGAGTGAACTTGAGGAAAGAGAAATGATTTTTGATAATGATTATAAAAAATGGAATGGCTAACTTTTATGTGACTACAAGAATGGCATGGAAAATATCTCACCAAAATATCTAGAGTCAAAAATATCTCACACAAATATCTAAGGTCAAAAATTTAATCCAAGTCAAGTGGTCAACCCAAGTAGCCATGCCAAAAAATTATCATTTACCAAAAACAACAAATACTTTTCTCCACCTCATATTTATTTTGACCAAGTCAATGGTCAAAACCCTAATGAGGTGCCTCCTTCTATACCCCCTCTCAACCGTATATACATACCCGCATCCGTATTCCGAGAAACACGAATACAATGAGACGAAACTAATCCAATGATCAAATACAACGATCCGGCTTAAACCAAAGCCCACTAGTATTGTCCGCTCGAACATCACACGCATACAAGTAAACGTATGTGAACGAACCCTGTCGTAAAACCATACGACCTCTACATCGTTTCGCCCGAAACTGGGAAACCCTCTATGTGGGACACTAAAGACTCGACAGTACGCTGGCAGTGGGTTTAACCATAAGCACGTTAGCAGTACTAGCTGCACATAATGGCTACCCAGGTATCTGTCGATAAGAAGGCCGACAAGCAACCTCATCCAAACCCCTACTGAGCCTGTCTGTGGCAATCTCCGTACAGTCCGGTCTGTTCGTATAAAAATGTCGCATATCGGTCCTAGGAGGCGACAAGCGTCTGACCCCTAATAGTGCAATAAATCTTATTGGAGTGCGGCCAAAAACACCCTGAGAAACTACTGGAGTACCTACCAGTAAATCTCGCTTGCCCTTGCCAGGGACTTTGTGTATGGCTTTTCGAACACAGCGCGACATCAACCTCCAATACCGGGATAGATGAATCCTATCTAACTGCCACTTCCTCAAAGTGCTTCGGGACTGCACCCAACTACTACCTGTTTGCATGACTCAGTAGAGCCGTGGTAGGGTAGTAATTTAAGAACAGTGGGAACACACTTGAGGTGAAGTAGCAGTGTCAAGTTAACGGACTAAGCTATACTCATGTCACCTTGAAACTGCTACCTGACGATAGGTATAGTACCAACCAGCAGTACCCCACGAGTCCGTCCAGTGTAACTCATAACCCAATGAGCACCTGCATACTATCTCCAGTACGACGTACTCATGGCTGTAGGACAGACCATCTACCTTGCTGGGATGAGAAGTGTATACATTAGTCTAATGTGGAGTATCAATGCCCTGTCTCGATAATCCTATGACTAGATACCTGTATAAGGATGTGCTTGTAGACTACCCATCGTCCACTAGTGCGACTGCCATCACAACACTGGTAGTCAAGCAAAGATCTTAAGGGTTCTATCAATATGTATTAGCGATACGTTAAAAGAAACATATACACATATTAAGATAGATACAAATCAAGTAGCATACTACTATATTGAGCAAGAATGTCATAAATCCGTGTATATATCTCAAGCTTCCAAAATGTAATATACAAACTAGTACTATACAATAATGGCCTCCAGGGCATATCATACTAACATTCTTTTCACTCAATACATGGGTAGCTGTTACGTACTGCTAGTGCCGCTGACGTGCTTGTGGTTAAACCTACTACCAGCATATTGAAGAGTCTTTAGTCCCACAAAGAGCATTTTCCGGTTCTGGAAATTTGATGTAGATGGTACATACAGGTGTCCGATTAAATATTTGTAAAAGCTACACGGACTTTAATCGGATAGTTGATAATACTAGCGGCTTAGGATTAAGCCGGATTATTAAATCAAGTTTTGATTTAATACTTTATATATATTTTTAATATATGTATTCTATTATTATTGTTCACTATTGATTTTCTCTCTTGGCTATTCTTATTTTTATACAGATACACCTATATGTATTTCGATACGTATACCGGGTTGTATTCCTTATTTATACGAAATTTGTTATAGAAGATAAACACCTCATTTGTGAATATTCATTTATGAATATTTATAAAATGTAGTGGAGGGTACGGTGGTATTGAGCATGGTTGAAGATATGTAGAGAGGAATGATCTTCATTATTTTATTAACAAATGAGTTACGATATTTTTTGTACGGTTCAAAAATTATGAAGCCATTCTATTCTATGATTCACTTCATTCATTCACTCATATTCTTTCAACACTTGCTCATGGCTATTTTTCCTTACCCCCTCCTCCTTCTTCTATACTTGCTCTCTTGAACTTAGATTTGTGAGAAAAAAGTAGTGGAAAATTCCTATATTCCCACTCTCTATTCCTAGCGAGTTTGGAGTGACGGTTGCTTCACTAGGTGAAGTCGGGCCTTGGATCGGTTCCCTTGGATGAATCATTTTCGGTGAAGGAGGACCGGTTTGCAAACGCGACCTAGAGCTCTTAAGAGAATGCTAGAGTTCAACCCAATTGGAGAAAATGAAGACACTACAATGGTTGTGATTTCCATCTAGTTTTTGTTAGCAAGTTCTAGCTCTTTAGTTCGATTCATGGTTTTGGAATTTTAGCAAACTAGAAATATTTGAAATCCTTGTTGTCATCTTCTAAAATTAGTTTGCTAGTGTGTCTAAGTTCCTAACACCATGGATGGGTGAACGTTGTCAAAAGAGTGGTGGGTGGTATTGTTGCTACTTCAGTCTATAAAATTGTGTTTGCCGCTAGCAAATTTTTTACTTTCAATGTGCTAGGAAATACACAACTTCAAAGCACACTTCATCGCCCAATTTTGCATCTTATTTACGTGCTTATGAGAAAAGACTATAATTTTTAATGTGTCGAAAACTTTTAAAATCAATTGCGAGTGCAGTTGCACATGAAAAGAAAAATTACCCACTTCCCATTCTTGTCACTCACATTTGTCGTATTTTGATAAGGGAGCATGATTTTATGGTTTATGCTAGCACCACAAACAAAATTCCTATGAAACACGAACAATACACATAAGGGTATAAGAAGTGCGAGGGTATATGGGTATTTAGAACTGAACATGAACAAGGGCTCACATAGAGTCATCCACAGATGACGATGATGGCGGTATGGGTACCTCTGCTGGTATTCAACACAATTGTTTGTCAGATAGGCCCGCACGTAGATCACAACGATTTTTTTTCAAAAGGGTGTGCAAAGCACTTACGACAATAAGCTGTATGCAAGAGCAACATGCCGAACGGTTAGCCAGCCTTGAGCAAAACCAAGTTAAATTACTTAGGCGAAGTAGTGGTCGCAGTAAGGGCCACGATAGACAGTGAGGAAACTGTAAAATTAAGTGTGTGGGTGGGTGGGGGTGGATTTGTACATATTTTTTCATCTTTCCTTCTTTTTCATTTATTTTAATTTTTGGTAGTTTCTTTTCATTTTTTTTAAAGTTATTTTATTTTAAAAAATATTAGAAAATTTTGAAAATAGAAATTAAAAACGTGAAAAATGTATATAAAAAGAGATTTTAACAAAAAAGGATGTGTTGAATAGATTTAGTAATAAGTAGTCATGAACCCGTTCCCAAAAGTCGAGTGATATGAAGGAGTTACTGGGTTTGCAGAAAGAATGTGGAGCATATTCTTAAGTCCAATTTAGTGTATATACATCCTAAAAACTGCACATACACAAAACTTAAAGCTACGGATAGTAGAGAATACCATGACATATCATTGTTTGAAAGTCTCAGTATGAAAGAAAACACGTTATTTGAAGCTAACCACGAAAAGAAAAAAAATATCGCTAAAAAAGGGAAGAAAATTATATATAAGTTTAGATTGTAACTTCCTTAACGCTATGAAAAAATAGAAAAAATATATAGCGAGGGTGGTTTATCACCTAGTACCTTAGTCCAACTAGTTTGGGAGTCACTGTTGAGCTCGAGGTACTTACAAGACTAGACTTATATATATGGAGCTATTTACGTCTTAACCTTACACATTCGGTAATCGGTTGATTAGTGTCTAAGCACGCATTTGTGGTCGCATGAAAGGTGTGTGAGCAATCCATCCATCCTTAATAAATAGAAATAGTACTAAGGTAATTAGGGAAATGGTATGATTGCTTGAATTGAATTCTTGGAGCGTAGGGATGACATTTTTACATACACGTAGGGGAATTTGATCGATGTGTGGAGGAGAGTTAGGTAAGAAAGATTGGAATGATATGGAGAAGTAACTTTCAGATTTTATCAAGGCTATTAATATGTGGTTCATGAAGACTAAAAAGCTAGTGAATTTTAAAACTCTTCATTTTCATAGTTTTATTGATCTGTTACTATCTTTGTATGTAGTTTTCATGCTTTTATTTTTGTTTCTCTTATTTTCTTTTCATTTTTGAGAGTTTTTTGGTATTATCTACTAGAAACCTTCAGAAGACAGCACTCGTCCTATTAGGGTCGTCTAGAGATTTAAAGGCTTGTTGCATGTGCTCAATGCAATCACATGCCCGCGAAAGGTGCATAGGGGTAGGAGCAGAAATAGGTGTTGGATTTAGTTAGATTGTAGTTTAATTTAGTTTAGAATTTGGAACCCTAGAATTGCTCGAGAACTAGTAAGAGATAAGTATGGGGGTATTTAATTAGTGCAATTTATTGTATATTTTTATATCACATTTATCGTTTATATTTCATATTTTATACTATTCAGGGTGTTTTTTTTATTTCTTGCAGGTTACAATACTTAATTGCAAAAATAAGGAAAAGTAAACTAAAGTGAAGATCATGTGTAAGGAATGTACTTCATGGAGATAATCATAAAAACTGAAGAGAAATTATCACAATTAAAACAAATTTTGGGAATCTCAATACAAAATAACAAAAGACAAAACAAACTGCTTACGTGCGTGCAATGGAAATCAATCGGTGCTAAATCAAAATTCGAGAACAAATTGGCAATTTTGGAACAAACTCTGAAAATATAGAGATTAAACCAAATTTTATGGAGGAAGCCAGAAACTGGTCCTTAAATTTTGGCCGAAATTCCCATACTAGAAGATTCAGCCGGTTTTCCGAAGCATATCAAGTCCAGATTTTTAGCCACGATTCGTATTTTTAGTTATTTTGAATAGTTTGTTCTAAGTCTTACAAAAGACTATAAAAACTCCTATATAGATTAAGGTTATATCATCTCTTCCACAGGCTTCAAATTTAGGGTTTTTTTTTAAAGAGAAGAGATCGAGTAATTTGTAAGTCTTCTTATGAATTTTAATAAAGATTTAGATTTTTATTATATCATTAGTAACTAAGCTTCTTTTAGGTGTTTTTTTATTTTCTATCTTTAGTGGTGTGATGTTTTTATAACTTTTATTCTTGCTTTAATATGAATGTTCCTTAATCTATATATATTTATCTCTCTTTGTTCTTAATCTTAAAAAATCTACTGTTTATGAAAAGTTGACGCCTTTAAGTAAAAATTAGGGATAGATAAGAAACCTATAAACTAATTATGTTGATGATAGCATAACAACGTAGAAACTTAATTATGGATGTTAGAGATAATTATAGATCATAGATATTCAATTTAGTTAATTGATTTAATTTAGGAAAACCTAAAACATGGTAGTTGTAGATTCATGACCTACAAATATATATAGATGGTTAACTTAAATAATTTTAATAAACTAGAATTATAGTTTTTAATTAAATCTAAATGATATAATATAATTGATAGCATAAGATTAAATAAAATAATTTATCTAATGCTTTTATATTATTAATAGATCATTAGTTAAAACTAGGAAAGAGAATAAAAGTTTATCATATAAACCACCACATTAAAAAAGTAAATAAAAACCCTAGAGATTTCACTCTCTTTGAAAACCAACTCTTATTTTAAATTGCACTTTTAAATTCTTAGATTTTTAAAATAACAAAAACTTTGCAACATAGTAAAAATTGATTAAACACACCTCTTCATGGGAATGATCCTCAAGTGCTACCCCGATATAGCAGTATACCTACGGTTTAATTTGGAGACTATAAAAATCCTATCAAAAGGCCAACTGACCAACCCCAATCTTCTACCGTGGTGCGGACCACTCGTGCTTCAGCCACCCCTGCTACTTCAGCCGCAGCTTCCTCAGCTTTCTTTAGCCGAATGGGCAAGGAAAAGGCTTTCAGGCCCTGGAAGCCGAGGCAGGCCTCCAGAAAACACCCACATGTCGAGGTCGTCCTTACCATTTAGGTTGTCCCCCTTTCCTTATCTTAGCAACAGGTGGCTCGTCTACCGCCCTTGCCAGAGGATAGCGAGATAGGCTTCAATAGGGAAATCAGTGAAGGAGAAGTCGAAGTGGTCACTTCCAAGAAGGAGCCACTACACCGCCGACCAAGTTGTGTTAGTATAGAAGAACCCGAGGCTGATGATAACTCGCCACCCCCGACTGATGTCGCTAATGCCAAATGTGGAGTTTCTACAGCCCCCTTCCAGAAGCTGAGCAAGAAGTTGCTGACCAAGAGTTGATTCTCCTCTACCCATTAGTTCGTCAGCTCCTATTGGTCACAACACCAAAAAACAGGTATATAAATTCTGACCTCGTTGCTATTCTTTTATATTTGCATTTGATGCCGTATTAACAATCAATCCCTTTTTTGCTCATGTTCAAGACGGAGGCTACCACATCTGCTCCTCACTCATCTCTGCCCGCTATCATTAACATAGTCGATGGTCAGGTATCACCTCCCCTCGACAATTAGATACAAATTTTGTTATTGTTCATGCAGCCTCTTTTATATTTTACCTTCCCCAAGACTCATATCTTCTATGTTTTCCAAAAACCAACGTACAAATGACAACCACGCCGAATCTTGTTGTTTCTCAGACATATCCTATCCCCTCGGTCGAAGTTGCTTCTTCTGTAACGACCCTAAAATTCTTATAACTTTGCATTAATAAAATACAGTATTTAATTGTTTTTGCTATTTTTTGTATATTCTATGTTCTATTAAATATATTAGTTTATTTCTATTTAATTTCTCCATCTATTTTTCCTTTTATTTTCCCTGAGTGAAAAGCCCGTTTCTATTAATTAATTATTTATCTATTTATTCCCTCATCTAAAAATCTTTTTTTATATTTCAAATAAAACCCAAACACAACCCAACAGCCCAGAACCATTTATATTTTTATTTAAACTCAAAAAAAAGCTAAACCCAAACTCAACTCATAACCCAAGCCCAAAAACTCCTTTCTTTCTTCTCATTTTTATTTTGTACAGATAAGCCCACTCCTCATTTTTTTTCTTCATTCCTTAATCAAAAATTCCCTCACTGTTCGTCTCTCCAACATGCAAACAGTAGCCTTCTCATCTCTCTACCTCATCCCTTTCCCTCATTTGTAACTGAACCCCAACTATCTCTCTCTCCATCATTCTCTTCTTCTCTTACATAACCCCACTTCCTTTTTCCTTTCTAAAAACATACCTCATTGTTGTGAAAATTTTGAGTTTTATTGTTTCCTAATATCGCAATCAATAACGGTGTCATAAATAACTAGCTGATAGTGAGTACGGATCGTCCATATGGAGATGGTGAATTACTTATCTTTTTTTAGACGAGTTAATGGAAGAAAGGTTGGATTTTTATCGTTTTATACAAAAGAGGTTTTAAAACATTATAAGAGAAGGGGTTGTAGGATTTTTAAGATTAAGTAGTTTAAAAGATGGGATTTTTATATAAAAATATTCTTTTTATCTTTTTAATTAATTAATATTAGAGGAATAAAGATGAAAGTGGATTAGGGTGCTAAGAGGGGTACTAGGGATTCCCTCATTTACCCTTGTCCCTCCATTGATCGTTATTACGCTAAAACCTTCAATCAAAGCAACCTTAACTAAACTCAAATCGAGATCGCAAATTTTATAAATTGAGGGTGCGTCTAAATAAGAGGGTTAAGATTCCCTTTGATTAGAGTTTATAAAAAATTAAAAGTAAAAAAGATAATTGAATGTAAATTTCCATCAAATTAACTACCCACTCCTCGAAACCCTAACAAGCGAGGAAATTACTCGTTCAGTAGGTTAGAAACAAAACGAGGATAAATTATGAGGAAGAACATGTATGCTAACTACTAAGGCTTTCATGAAAGCAAGAAGCAACCTTCGAGTATCATCGTATATAAATCAAAGAAAAGGAAGAAGAAAGAAGAAAATCACAAGAAAACCATCATTTAACTAATTAAAATTAAAAAGTGAAAAAATTATTTGCGAAGAATTAAAATTGCAGAAAGTAAGAGGCAAAAATTAAAGAACTAATCTACCTTTATTAAAAAGAAATTGAGTTACAAAATTTAAATGGCTAAAAGAAAAACCAAACATTAAAACCCTAGATATCTTTCTTCATTGCTGCTCGGTCCTTTATATAGGACTTGGATTACAAAACAACCTTAATATTGATGTACTTGTAATGACGATCATGACCCTGAAATTTCACATCAAATGGCTATGATTCGGCTGTTGATCCGCCGCCAACTGCCCTATTCGGCCGTTGATTCGCCTCCATTTCATGGAAACATTTCTCCAAATTTTTTGTGCTTTCTTCTCATGATTTTAGGAGATTTTTCTGATAATTATATTTTGAAAATATTTCTCTCTCTGCAGTTGCGAGAATCTCCAATCTGGTCCCATACTTGGCAGCTTTGATTGTTGAATTTAATTTGATTCGATCTCTTAAATTCTATTTGCAGTCTTGAACTGATTTGTTACCTTTAAATCTGCAAAATATCTCAAATCAAATCATTAGCAGCATTTATTTTATAAAAATAAGTTAATCAAACAATTTTCTCACAATTAAATTATTTAATGGTTAAGAACTTCAAGGATATTTGATATGATATGATATGCATATTTTATTAATAATGATTAAGAATCACATGAATATTTTAGTTAAATATAATATGCATATATTACACCCAATTATATTAATTATAAGTAAATAATTATATGACAAAATCTTTTTCCACATATACCCACATATGTTCTTAAATTACAAATAACATCGTTTAGTAATTAATAAAAATAGGAAAAATGACCGTACAAATGTGCAACTAATATGACTCATCAAATACCCCCAAACTGATCTTTTGATCGTCCTGAGTAAATTGTTTTATTTTAAAAGAAAAAGAAATATCTAGCACACTTTCGTTGGCAACACAATTGCAATTAGCATGTGCAACAAGCCTTTAAATCTCTAGGAGTCACTACTAGAAGGTGTGTTGTCTCCTGAGTGTTTTCAGTGGATTACACTCTTAAAATCCCAAAATTTAGAAAATAAAGTAAACAAAAATAAGAAAACGAAAACTACATAAAAAGATAAGAATATATACAAGAAAAATTTGAAAATAAGGGTTTCGAACTATACCAGCTTTTTAGTTGTCATGAGCCTTATCTTAATGGTCTTGAGAAGATGCCGGAAATCACATCCTCTTTCAATAAAATATCGTTTTTAGTCTTCCTCCTTACCATTCTCCAAATATCGATCATATACCTCTACGTGTGTGTAAAAGTTATCACTATACTTAGAGAATTCAATTCAAGCTATCATACCCTTTGTTCATATTCTTTAGTACTTTTTAGTCGGTGATGCTTTAGATGAACTTGCTTATACATTTTCTATTCAACCGCTAATGCTTCTTGAGGCACTAACTAATCGATTATCGAATGTGCTCACTTATTAAGGCGTAATTAGCAATATCCTTATCTTGTAATACCTAAGGCTTAGCAGTGACCCCCAAGCCAGTTAGTTTAAGGCACGAGGTGATAAGGCACCCTCGCTATATTTTTTATATACTGCCTT